>JALJVW010000129.1:32772933-34012218 GCA_024865655.1 Emberiza elegans | reverse complement strand
AAGAGGGCAGTGTGGGAGCCTCCCGGCCCAGGAGGTGAAATAATGGGGGACAGATGTCCCAAAAATGGAGACTGTGCCTTTGTTTTGGAGTGGGACGATGGAATCCTTAAAAGACAACCCTCAAAGTAGCTCTGGTCCATGTTCAGTGGTGAGAGCACTGAAATGGGAGGAAGGGTCCACGATCTCCAATCCGGGTGGGGATATGTGACCAAAAGCCCAGGGCATAAAAGGACTCCTCCTCTTAAGGAATTCATGATTGAGTATTTGTAAGGGGTGGTTTTGCTGGACGAAAGATGTAATTGTATTGGGAATTTGGTGGGGGAGGAGGAGGAACTGTATTCTGTAGAGTTTTCATTTTCCTTGAGATTGTCTTTTCTTTTCTTCCCTATACCTATGTAGTGTGTAGTTAATAAAGTTCTGCTTTCTATAGTTTTAAGTAGAGGACTGCTTTGCTTATTCCTAGGCACATCTCACAGCAAGTACCAGAGAGTAAGTATTTTCATGGGGGGCACTGGCACTTTGCCAGGCTCAAACCATGACAGTTCACATTTGGTTAACTTAAATACATCTGCCCAGTACTTTCAGATGTAAAAAGTCAGTGGAGTTCACTCTGATTTTCTTCTTGACTTGTTTAAATACATTACTGCAGCTTAAAGCCATCAATCATAAACAGAAACTCAGGAAATGAGATGAATGGATGGGGGATGCTGGTGATTCTGCTTTATGGAGCTTGTGGGACCTCAGCAGGGCCAGTCCAAACTCAGGACTTTTAATAGAAGCTTCACATACTTTATATTTAGTTTAATTTCCAGTACAAAACAAAACCTCACCTTTCCTTTAGTTAGAGTGACATAAATCTTTCAAAGGTTTTCCAAATGGGAAACATGGTTTTGCTTTAAAGACTTGTATTACTTAAGGATTTCCAAATGTGGGATTTCCAATGTGAAGAGTTTTCCTCTATGGCTTTTCTTCATCTGTGTTGTTTTTTGTCATTTTGAAAAGAGGCCCAACACACTACAGAATAATTTTTTTAAACAAGGAGGAAGACTAAAATGCAAAATTCTAAATTTAATGTGGAACTGAATAATTCTTTTTAGGACCCAAAGATTTCCATAAGTAAGAGCCACTTGCAAGTAGTTTTCTAAGTAGAATTAAGAAACTGTAAAGGGTTGACTCCATCAGCAACTTAAACCAAAATGCCTGCAGAAAAAGCCATCTGCCTGGCTCTTGAATTGCAGTCTGTGCAATGATGCTGTGTTTCAGCAGGGATCAGTGTCAGTGTGAGGAAGGGCTCCCAAGAGAAAGTGAAACGTGATATTAAGAATGTCAATATTTCACTTTCTAAACTGAAATTCCTGGTAGTGTTGAGGTAATCCATATGTCTTAATCAGCTCCTGGTGTTTGAGTGGGAGGAAGCTCACACAGTAACTAGTTGAGGAGGAGGAGGAGCAGTTAGTCAAAATAACTGCTTTTCTCCCTGAGGACTTTTGGGTTCTGGAGATATTTAACAGATGAGATAGCAAGAGCAGCTGGCCCGAGGGAATTATCAGAGAGGCATTTGACACCATGGATCATATAGATTGCTAAATGAGTGTTGTGTCTGTGGAGGGCCCGAGGTGTGATAGCACCGAGTGGGTTTGGGGGATTTTCCTGGCTGTTGGGATTCCCAGCATGGCAGTGGAGGCTCCAACAGTGCGGGCTGGGCCTCCTGCCCCGTGGTCTGGAGGGGGATTTGGGGACAGGAATGTGATGGAGCCCAGCCTTGTGAAACGACACTGAGGTACCGGTGTGCAGAGCCAGGGTGAGGGATGCTGCCCGCAGCCAAGGCAGTTGTGCCTCTGGGGGTGTTTGGTGCTGGGGCTGCAGGAGGGGTAAGCAGAGCCCCCATGGCTTTCAGCTGCCCCTCTGCTGCCCCTCAGGGCTGGAGCTGGGTGGGAATTCTGGTGTCACCCCAGCAGCTCTGGGGGCAGGGGGTGCCCCCTCTGCAGCTCTGCCTTCCCTTAGGGAGAGAGCACCCGTGCATCCCTCACTGCTGCAGCACAGGGGCACTGGCTGCTTCTCTCCTGGGGCAGCTCCACTGCCACACTGCTTCCCTGCATACCTGGGAATGGGCTGCTGCCTCAGAATTAATAATTTAACTGATTCTGAAGGCACGTTGGCAGATACCATAGTACCCGTCAAATCTAACTGCCTGTAAATTTAATTAGTGTGCAACAACCAGCTTTGGAGTATACCAAAACTTAATTAGTCAGCAACTTAAGGTTGTTAGCACACTCTCCAGGGTAATAATATCCAAAAAAGGGTACATGAAGGCTGTGATAAAATAATTAAAAGTGTAAGATCCTCATGGCATATTTTCTTCAGAGCTCATCTCTGCTGTTTATTAATCAGTATGGAGGAATAAGAACAGCAGCACCTTGGAGCTGAGCTCTGATGTGGATGGGGGAGCAGTTCCTCCCTTCCCTCAGTGGTGGGGGAGCAATTAATTAGCAGGTGTGGTGGCTCAGGTCTGGTCAATCCCATGCAGAGAGCTGAGCCTGCTCCAGGGAGCTTCCTGTGCCTTTCACCACCATGTGTCAGCCTGCTCAACCCATGGTCTTCACAAAATATGGACTAGTAATTAACAATTTGGAAACCATGGAATGGCTGGGGGGCCTTCTAACTGGGCTGATGGACAAGTCTGTAATTAATCTATTAAGCCTTTTAAATGAGGTGATTCGAGAGAAAGAACAGAAACTCTTCAGGAGCCTTCTCAGCAGCTTGGGTGGTGTTGATTTGTCCCCGGCATGTTCCCAGCCCTTCAGGTGTCATTCTGGGTTACCAGAGTGGCTTTGCAGCAAGGGACAATGGCTTCCTAGCTGGGAGGAAAGCCGATTTACAGTTTGTGTGCCATGCAGTGCTTCAGGGAGAGAAGGATGTGACTGGCAGCCAGAGTTACTACAGGGAGGGTTTTAGCAGGGATGGGGAAGGCGTGGTGCAACAGTGACTCACTGCAGGCTGTTGGAAAGGAAAGGAATGGGATTTAGTAACACTGAGTGTGCCCCATCTGTCACACCCCAGAGATGTACACACTTGTCTTCCTAATGTTCTGCTTCAGCCCAAAGCTGCTGCAAAGTGGTTGTCCCAATTACCTGTGTTTTTGTGGGAATAGCCTCTCCTATGAATGGAGCATGGGCTAAAATGAAAGCAACAAAATTTTCTTTAAGCATCCCTGGGCCTGACTGTGGTTTCTAGCTAGATGCTTGCCCTCTGAGTGCTCCTGGTCTCTCATTATCCCCATGCATCATGGGGTAAGAAGGAAACAATTAACTTTATGATCCCTGGAAGAGTATGTAAAAGTCAACAGTGTCTAATAAATGTCTGGAGGTTGAAACCACTTATCCACTTACATTCAAAAAATGAAAGAATTAATAAAACATATTTTGGCTCCTCCATTCCCACTCCACATAGCAAGACAACAAATTCAGTTCCTGTGCCCTGCAGACCTGAGGGAGGAGGTATTTTGGAGGCATGTGAAGCTCCGCTGCTGCCAGAGTCAGACACAGGTACAGGAGCCTCCCTCAGTACTTGTGGCATTGATCTCACCTGGCCGGGCTGTCCCAGGCGGTGCAGAACAGGGGCAGTGAGTGGGTGATGTGCTCTGGTACTGGGAGGGAAAAAGCACATTGCCCATCAGTTCTGGGTTGCCTACCTGGACTGATGTCTCCAGCCCTGCCTGGAGACCCCATTCCAGAGCATGGCATTGGTTGAATTTTGTTCTGGGAAGGCACCTGGAACCATAGCAAAGAGCCCCTCTGGGCTGGTGTTCCATGGAGTGGGACCATCTTTCACAGTACAATGAACAGCCCAAAGGAACCTTGTAGAGTTTTCCCCAAAATCCTGTATTACCATGGGACAATATATTCACCTGAGCCAGGGTTTGGTTTATGGAAAGTTGGTGTAGGGACAACATGAGGAGAAGCAAGGCTGGGTGCTGTGTGTGTGTCTGCATGCAAACATACTTTCCTCTGGATTTAATACACATCTGTTGAGGTTTATTTCACTTTCTGTGGAACCTGAAAGCTCAAAGCTGACTTTTTTCTGCTGAAGGTCTGTACCACAGGCACAAGGTTCACTTACACCTCAGCCTGGACCTGCTGATTTGTTGGCCATCATCTGCCCAATTGTGTTCAGATCTTGGTTTTTGCTGTGACTGTCTCATGTAACATCCAGCCACCTTTAAAGTCTATGCAAATTTGAGATTGACTTTGGTAAATCAAGATTTGAGGTGGTTTTTTTTTCATCACAGGCCTGTGACAAAGTGAAGAATGGCTGACTGGATTCAGTAAACCCCCAGATTTCTGAGACACAGACTGCACACTGCTGAGTGAGCTTAATTTAATGAACTGAGGGATGCCATGTAATCTAACTGCTTATTATGTTAAGAGGCAGCAGATAATCGAATGATCCACAGGTGGCTATTTTGATTTGACTGCGTGAAGTTAAATATGTGCTTGACTCCACCCCACTGAGCCGTGTTTGTCCCCGTGCTCGAGTGGGACAGAGGGGGGCTGGCAGAGCCCTCCCAGCCTGTGGGTGCCTGCCAGCGTGGGGCAGCCTCAGCCTTCCAGGGGTCTTTATTTCTGTGACCAGGAGCTCTCCGTTTTAGCAAAAAGGGATGATCTGCCCAGGAAAACTTACTGAAAACCAGCAGACATTATTTTTATATTTTTAGGAACACCTGGTAATTTTGTGCCTTTTTATGCATGTATAGGTGCTCTGGAGAATTGCACGTCATTGGTTATTTATATTTGTAGAATGCTTATGTATTTTAGAAAGTACCTATTCACAGCCTGTAATCAGGCTTTAATCATGGCCTGCAATCACAATCAATAAATTAATAGATTAATAAATTAATGCCAATGAAATATGATTTTTCTATTGATTGTATGTTTATTGATTTTGATGCCTGGAAGTGACAGCCTCGTTGTGGGGCTTTTCTTCAGAGAAGCAAGCTGAGTTTTAATGAGATTTGTGCCTAGTACTTAGAAACACCACTCTTCAGTGTACCCTGCTCCCATTTTTGGGATCTCTAATGTTGTTGATGTAAAACTGTTTCCGATCTTTAACGTAAAACTCAGCTGTACTTTTAATTGCTTTTGGTTCTGTTCAGTCTAACTGTAATGATTTCATTTTTTTGTTTAAAATTTCAATCATGCCTGCCATATGGCAAGCATCATTTATACATAAAAGCTACTTGCTGTTTTACCTTTGGAAATCATCAGGGCCTTCACAGTAAGAGCTTCCTAACCATCTGCTCCCCTCTCTGACCTCGTGTTAATGTAGACATCTGCAGTTGTGACTCCAGGCTTATTAAACAGTGATGTCCAGTCAAATGCCCTTGTGCCTGGCTTTCCAAAATTCAGTGCTGCAGAAAGCCTTAAGTGCAACAAAATCCCTTCCATCTGCAGCTGGGGTGGGCAGGCCTGTGCCCCCCTGCAGGTCCTGCTGCCCACAGGCAGAACAAGAGGATTTGGCTGAGGGGACACAGCCATCCCAATGAGCCATGGGTTCACGTTGGTGTCCTGTAATCCTCTAATGCCAGAGATGCTCCAGCATTAGATGCCATGCTAATCCATTTTTAGAGTGTGCTGCGTGCGTAAAGAAGATTATGCCATTTTAAAATGAGCTAATTATTTGTAGTTAATCAGAGCATCCCTCAAATTACAGAAGAAAGTGCTGTAGGTTGAAATCCTGTCCTCAATGGAGTCAGCAGCCAGACTCTTCCTGGGCTCAGTGATGCAGGGTGGGAGTGCTGGGGTTCCCTTACCCTGTCCCTTTCCCAGTGCAGGCTCCCTCACAGCACATCCTTCATGGCAGCCTTTGGGCTGTTTTGTTTAATTTTTGCTTTTTTTCTATTGAAATATTGTATGTGAATGTTTGCCAATGAAGAGAAAGAGGTGGCTCCAAGTAATCTACTATCTTGCAGGAGCTGAAGACAATGGAGCTAATCACAAAATTTAAATGTCTAATGTTGCCAGTGTTCTGAGACTTGGCACTCTTCATCTGGTGCTGTGTAAATTGCAGATGAAGACAATCCATTGATTTGAACATACGCATTTATTAAAAAAAAGGAAAAGGAAAAGCTAATTTCATTTTGTGGTTAATGTGCTTTTAATGATTATCTTTTTAAAAGGCAAATATTGCTTACTAGAGCTATTAAATATTTTATATACATTTTTGGAGTTGTATTCAGCCATAATAATGACAATTAGACTTAATGCGTTTGTGTTAATACTGGTCTGTTTTCCCTAAAGCAGAATGCCTTTAAGCACAGGCAATAGTTTTGCTATTGAATAGTAATATCTTGGTCTAAAACTGATTTTTGCACACATTAGTCCTTTTAAGTGACACAGCAAGAAAACTGTTCAAAGATATATTTGTTTAGTGGATTCAATGTGGCAGTTTTAATGGTGGGATTTCTGATCAAATCCCTCTGTTTTTAATGGCCCATAAGCATAAAATAAATCTTGGTGAGGTGGTGAGGGCTTGGGGGAAGAAACCTGGGTTGGCAGGTGCAGCTGCTTGAGAGTTGTGTTTCCCCAGTCTGTCCCTATTGCACCTGGGCAGGATGAAGTGTCAAACCCACAGAAAAAGAAATGCATTTGTATTATTAGGTGGTGGTGATAGAGAGCATTTTCCATATAAATGTCTTTATTTTTCTTAAGTAATCAGTCACATAGATTTCTGAAGTAGATGAATTTCTTTATGCAAGTAGTTGATAAGAAAATCACTGTAGGAAGTTGAACAAATGACCAATTTGGGTTACCCACATGTCTGTTCAAGTCTATGGAGACTGAAAAATGTGTTGAAAATGTGCATGCATTCTCTGAAAAGAGATCAGTGAAGAAAAGTATCAGAAATGCTTTTTCATTTTTTGTTCCTGATCGAGTTTCATAAATACTTTAATATGAAGTATTTGGTTTCCAATTACCTCAATGTATGGATTTTTTAGGAAAGTTGGTGATGTTTGTGTTTTTTGAGAGGATGTGGGTAGGAGGGGGTTGGCAGATGGGAAAGTCAGAAGAAGGTTAGGATATGCTTTTTAAAGGAAATGCAAATAGAAATGTAACTTAAAAATAAAAATGAAAGGATGAAAGGATTTCTGAGGGATCTGTTGGCTGAATTGGGGTGGCTGTGCACTCAGACAAGGGCGAGGTGCAGTGTTTTAGCTTCTGTCCCAGGTGCAGAGCCCTCCGTGCTGGGGAGGAAGGAGTTAGGAATTGTGGATGTGAGCTCTGTGCTGCTCTCCAGCCCGCGCAGCTCCTGCAGCCTGGCTCTGGCTAAGGGCTCTTGAGGGAGCACAGCTGACCTTGGAATGTGCTGGGAGTGTGCAGGACAAAGTCTCTCACACTTCAGGGAACTTGTTTGCTGCCAGTTGCTTCTTGTTCCTAAGCCTTCATTTAATTCCTTTCAAATGTCTCTTTTCAAAAATCCCTGAAGCAGCTTCACGTGAATTGAGGGGAGGTGGCGGTTCAGGTGTTGCAGAGGTGGGTGCTTGTGAGGGGGGAGCCCTGTCAGCAGGGATGTCCATGGGGCTTTGCCCATCTGGGATGCCCTGTGAACCCTGTGCTGCTCCTTTTGTGGATCTTCGTGGAGCTCCTTTCCTTTCTGTCATGTTGAGACCAGTCGTGGAGCTGAATGGAAAGTGGGAGCTGCACGTTAATTTTGCTGTAGTGGTTTTACTAAAGGTTCTCTTGTGTTGATTTGGACTTGAAATAGGTGCAACCACTGTCTCGGTTTGTACTGCACAATAGGAGATGAGCAGAGCCTGTTTCCAAGATGGCAGCATGCTCCTAAAAATGGTTGTGAGTGTGAAGATGAGATCAGTGCATGATGCTCTCTCACACAGTGAGGCAGATGCTCAAATGATCTACCTGTGATTCAGTAGCCAGCTCCATTCAGGCCTTTGCTGCTTCTGCTGCAGCTGTTCAGGTGGATGAACTACAATTCCTGTATTCCAGCCCCATGGTAAATTGCCCAGATTTTTCAGATCCTGGTACCTGTGTTCCTTTAGGTCCTGGGATAAGAAAAGAATAATTTGCCTGGCTGAATACAGCATGATATCTGGGAGTGGGATGGGTGAGTGGAGTGTTCCCCCCAGAACTCCTTGGAAGTTCTGCATCTGTCTCCTTCCTCAGCCTCTGCCCTTTGCTGTGTAGAGGCCTGAGCTTCAGAGTTCATCAAGCTTTCTGTTCGAGTTTAAGTCTGAAATTACTTGGCACAAATTTTTAACTGCTTGGCTTCATTATTACATTCTCACCATAAGCCACAGTGCAACACTGTTGCCTATTTCAGGATGACATTTTCAAGTGGTTGTGTTTTTCCCATTTTGCTTTAACAAGCCCTCTTTGTCTCCACCAGTCAATTTGTTTCTGGACTAGACCCACCCATTTGTACTAAGAAGTAATGCCAGTTTGTGCAGAATTATTTAATCACAGAATCGCTTTTAAAATGGTTTAATATAATTTCAGAAGTGGAAGGTGTGTGCTTTGTCTTGTTACTTCCAGAGTAAACTGCTGAATATCACCTACCACTGTGTGGTGTGACTGCTGGCAGTTGAGTTACATGAGCTGTTTTCTGCCTGAGGTTCAGCTCCTCTTGTTTCAGCTCCTCACTTTAGAACAGAAACCCACAGGAGAGCTGGAGGGGAACTTTTTGCACGGGTGTGTAGTGACAGGACAAGGGGGCATGGCTTCAGGTTGAAAGACTGTAGGTTTAGGCCAGATATTAGTAAGAAATTCTTTACTGTGAGGGAGTTGAGCCACTGCAACAAGTTTCCCAGAGAAGCTGTGGATGCCCCATCTCTGGAAGTGTCCACTTTGGGCAACCTGCTCTGGTCGAAGGCGTTTCCCCATGGCAGGGGGTTTAGGATTATGTGGTCTTTAGGGCTGCTTTCAATCCATGCTGTTCTGTGCCTCTGTGATTCTATGTGGTGCTCCCTGCACAGCCAGAAAATTCAGGCACAGGGAAGCAAAGGGACTTGACCATTTCCATTCTGAGGAGGGATTTTGATCACAGCCTACTAAGCAGCAGTTGACTCTGCTAAGGTATAAGAAAAGAGTTCTGCAGAAGTCCCTTCTGAGATTCTGCTGGAACCTTGATTTAAGCTTTGTGCTGAAGGCAGCAGTGGCACTTTGGGTGTGGGTGATCACATTTTGACCAGAGGAGGGAGAGACTCACACCTGGGAGCCCTCCTGAGTGGTTCCTGTTCCCAGGGATCTGTGAGTCTGCCCGAGTGCACCTTTGTGCACAGTTGCTCATTTTTCATTAGGTAGTGATTTGATTAGATAAAAATAAAAGTTGCTTGAGCATTCACTTTTGCAGTGATGCATAACAAATTTATGCAGATTCAAATAGGACTAATCTGCATGCAAAATATAAAATGTGATTACTAACCCGTATGCACCTGTACTGAAGTTTAATTGGGTACAAATGTGAACAGGAAGAGAGAAACCTAACAAAATGTACAGCCTTGAATTTGGGTATGAATTAATGCAAAGAGATCCTTATAGTGTTAATGATGATTCAGGTGTTTCCGGAGTAAATTAAATCTTTCAGTAATTTAAGAACACTTATTCTTTAATTTACAATGGCTTTATTAAAAAAATACAGTCTTGTTTTCTGCAGACTTTTCACCATTTACTTCCTTTAGATCTGTTGTTCTAATGGCATTCAGTTCATGTCCAGGATCACCCTGAAAACACAGACGATTGATTCTGATCGTGTGTAAATCAGCTGACAATGGTTGTAGTTTCCTTGACATAAAGGAAACATTATGAGTGCTAACATTGCGTTGGGAGGTCAGGGTCAGGAGAGCTTTAAAGAACATGTTATTACTCATTTTCATAATAATTTTGGTGATGTTCAGTGATTGGTTCATCTAGCACTGCAGCTTGTGTTCAAATCCAGCATTAGAGCACATCACTTGCCTGTGAAGGTCTCCGTGGTCCAGGGAGGTTGGATGTCAGTGGAAGTGCATTTCAGCTGATGCTTCTTCCTTCCAGGATGCTCTGAGAAGGCTGTTAATGGTCCATGGTTAGGCAGAGGAGAGTGAATTCAGGCTGTGAAAGTGAATGAGTTATGAGAAGAAAAGCTGAAAGTCACTTATCACTACCAGCTCCTCATTCTTTTGGCACATATCTGAGGGGAGACTCCAGCACTTGTGGTACCCATCTTCAAACCAGAACCCCTGTAATTTCTGTAATGAGGTGAATGGAAAGCACTGGGGCTGGTACCATTCCTGCCCTGAAAATCTGGTGTTGCTTGAGCCAGATTTTGCCACTCACTGGAGCTGGTACAGGGTGCTGTGCTGGGACAGGGACCCCTTGCCTGGCTGAGGAGGCCTGGGCAGCCAGGAGCACAGCTGGTGCATGGTGTGGGCACTCTGGTCATTAGAAAGTAATATTACTGTCTAATACTTATTTATTTCTAATAATTACTTCCTTGTAAAAGCTTTCCTGAGTGGGTTTCTTGGGGACCAGATTCACTTCAATGAGAGAGATGCTGTGATGAGGAGAGCCATTCTCAAGAGAACCTCCCAAGCAAGCAGTGCACATAGTGAGCACCAGCAGTTGCAGCTGAACCCTGCTGAGCCCTTTGGGTTAAGAACAGCTCTTGCTAAGAGATTTCTGACACTTTTTGATGGAGACCAAATGTAAGTAGTGGGAATGCTTTAAGTAAACTGAGCTGACATCAAATAATCAAAACCACTTAACACCGTGACACAAAGTGACAGCATCACAGAATTTCAGAATTTAGGTTGACACTCTGTCCTGTGCATTAGTGGATACGGGAGCAAACAGCACCATGGCAGGGGTTAGTTATGGAGTGCCAGGATTTCCTCTGGGTGGCTGTGGCACTGTGAGGCTGGCCCATGACCCTGGTGCTGTTTTATACAGAGCAGTGATTTTGTACACAAATGAACAAGGCCATGGAAAGGTGTCTTGGCCAGCAGGGTCCCAGTGGAGTTCTGTGTGGGAGAGTGGTTTGGGCTGTTTGCTGGAGTGACTGCTGTGCTCCTTGAAAGCTGTGTGTGATGAGAGAGGGTTTGTGACTGGAGCCTTGCTATGCAAATCTATCCTTGTTTAATAAGAATATCCCCAAATGACTGTGTGGGGAGCCATAGGTTTGGATTTCTCTTGAAGTTATTCATCCGAGGCCTCTCCGTTTATACATATTTCCCAGAGGAAACAGCCTCTATTACTTCCTTTAAGCAGTTACCCAGGATATATGCTACCCACAACAGCTGCTGCTTGCAAGAACCTTCATTTTGTTAATGTTACCTTTGCCAGAAAATATTCAAAACAGAAAATGAAGTATCTGTAGTGGTGTGTTCAACTCAGCAGGAAGCTGCATTGGTGCCAGAGCAGAGTGAGACAGAATAGTAGAGTTCTGTACCAAATAAATTATTAATCTTTAACGTGCAAAAAGGGGAGCTGTAGGAAGAAAGAATGGCATGATCTGGCAATGCTTGCAAGCACCTGTGAGTCTTGGGGCTGCACTGAGTTTCCAAGAAATATCTTTATGTTCTAGGCCCTTAAGAAAATAACACAGTGAGGGAGCCACCTAATCCATTTACCCACTGCCAAGCACAGTGCTGGCTTTACCAAGCCCTGCCACATCTTGGTTATCAACTGTTTGATCAGGCAGATGGGAAAGGGTTTCATTCTGCACTACCATCTGCGAGGTTTCAGAGTTAATAGTGAACTGAAGACAAGAATAAATTGTTCCACTGGAAGATCTGGTAATTGCTTATCAACAAATGACAAAGTGACTTGAAAGCAGACAAATGAGAATGTGCAAGTGCTGTGGGTGAATAGGCTCTGAGAGGTCAATGTTCAGGGAGTGTTTGTTGGGCCTCAGGTCCCTCTGACAGCACTGGCCCTTTGAGAAGGCATTTGCTAGAGTCAGAATGGGATTTTAGAGAGGTTAATGAGCATTGAGGAGAATGCAGGAATTTCTTAATGGAAAAGGGGGAGAAAATATACTGACAAGAAAAGGAAGCAAGGAGGCAGTGAGGAAGGGCTGCTGTTCCTGTAGTTTTTCTGTATTTAGGTGGACCCTGCTCTAGTATCTGTGAACAGTCCATGAGTATAAATGCTCCAGGAAAATGCTCATGTGTTTCAAGACAAAATACTCTGATATTCCTGGCTCAAGTGAGATCATGGTGTATATATAGCAAGATACAGCTTTGGCTGTGTCGCTGGCACTGCCTGGGTGACGTGGCACCATCCGGCAGTGCTCTAGAACATGCTCAGGCCATGGAGGTGTGATGTGTGGGCATAGCAGTGAATGTGTATTTAGAGCTTGACTTCACATTTGGGTAGGGAAAAACTGAGTTTTCCATTTTGGTTTACCTAGGGTTTGGGTTTGCAGGGTGGTGTGGGAGTACCCTGAGCGTTTACAAAAGGGAATCCAATGAAGTGCTAGAAAGTCACCATAGAAACATTAATGTTTATGACAGAATTGTTTCTGTAGATACTTCCTGAGGTTTTAAAGGCTGATACTTTTCAGAAATTGTGGAGTGCATCCAATTAATTGAAATTGGAAGTTTCAGAATATTAGATTTGCGTAGGCGTGTGGAGGGATGGAGATGATTTTGGATCAAGTCTTCTGCTGTAGTGGGCAAATAGGTCACATACTCTCTTCAATTTTATCAAGATATCCTGTTCATAAGCAGTTGGATCTAGGCTCTCAGTACTGCTGCTCCCTCAGAACCACTGGGCTCCACTGACTGGACACCTTCTCATGCCCCAAAGGTTTCCACAGTTACTTGGAGCAGTGTTTTACTACTATAATCTTGTAAAATTGAATCTCAGTTTGCCTGGTCTTCTAGATCATCCTTCTCAGCACTTCTTTCAATGCAAATTTCTCAGTCAAGGGTGGCTGGATCTGTGCAGTTCCCCCATCAGCTTGTCATGTCCCATAAATGCATGATGTCTGGAGTAGACATGTCCAGGGGCCAAGGGTACATTTCTTTTTGGCAGAAGCTTTGAGGTGGTTTTTATTTGAGTACCTTGTATAATGAACTGAATTGTCCTTTACAAGAGGTCAGAATTGTTATTAGTGCACATGTCCAATGCTGTGAGGGAATATTAAGCAATAATTAACCATTACATCTGCTTAGAATCCCCATGGCAGTTCTTCTTCCACAACAAGAACCTCTTGCTCACTGGCAGCTTCTGTGGTTAAATGATGCTTTGTCTATCTCGTTTTGGAAGAACTCAAGGGGCCCTTGGAGGTCATTTTTGCTTGACATGTGCTTTGTGAGTGCTGTTGGCACTGCTCTGTGGGGCTGTTTCTCCAGGACATCTGGAAGCTCTGGGGTGTTCTTGGAGAACAGATGAAGAGCTCAAAGCTTTCAAAAGCTCTTTGCTGCAACCAAAAGTTGCTGAGGCAACTGGAAACAGGCACAGGACAGTTGGTGAGAACTAGGGAGAAGGCCACTGAGATTTTGTGTCTGACTCGGAATTTCACCCTGTGTTGCTTTTGTTTTGGTTTTTAAAACTGATCACTGTAGGGTCCCGTAGGGCCTTTGTTTGAGGTGTGTTAATTATTCAAGTCAGTGGCCCTATCTTTAATAGAGTTGGTCACCTTCCAGGAATTTATTTTATTATTTCACAATGAAATATTTAAGGCTCCACATTCATAAAAACTTTCTCCAAGAAGCTACTTCTTGTCTTGGCCTATCAGACTGAATTATCCACCAACCTCCTGGTTCTTTTCAGAAATAATGGCTTGATCCAGTTACGCCGTTCATTCCTCATAGTTTTTCTGAGTTTTTTGTATTGCCATTTATTTCCTATCTCATTGAATATAAAAATGACCTATCCTGTATTTTTCTAGTTATTTAGCTCCTGGTGGGTAATGGGAGTTTGCAGAGGTTTGGCTTTCAGTACTTTTAACAGCCATGTCCCAGTGTGTTTTGTAATGTCTCACAGGAACTGTTTGGTAATGGCTTTTGTGTTGTGCTGGACTGGTGCTACATGATGCTATGCAGTTAGACATCTTCATCAGATGCCTTGGTTTTAAGCAACCACTGAGTGACATTCTAAAATTTGTTTGCACTGTTTTTTTTCCTTTCCCCATTCCAAAACATTGCTAAATTATCTCTGTTATAACTAAATCTTGTTTTTTAATCTTAAAAAATTATTCATTGAGAATTTGCAGCTGTAATGTCATGTTCTCTTATTGCTAATACTCACTGTAGATTGTATTTTCCTCCCCAGTATTGTCAGAACTGGAAGTGGGTGCCTTGATAAATGAGTTCCAATGAATAGCAGTGGGCTCCCACTCTGCATGTCATCCTTGCTGTGAATTTTGAAATGGCATGCATGGTTCTAATACAAATTTTGTCTATGCTGTTGTTTTAGTGCTGTTTTTTAATGTAACATTTACGAAAACATTGGCAATCAAAGAACATGTTACCATTTGTGCTAATTTCAGGAGATGATCCCAGGGCTATGTAATTAGCATTGATTAACCAAGGAGCTGAATGGAGAGAGGCTACTTATGAGATGGAAGAGCAGGACATTTTCACTGCTAGACAAGGAACACTTTACAGTATGTTAATGAATCACGACAGCTGGAGAATTCATGAAGGCCAAATCAGAGATGATTGCTTCTGTTACAAGGCAATAGGTAGGTCACTGGGCATTATAAGATACTTAGAATGGTATCCTGTTGTACTGTGGGGAAAGTGAGAGATTTATGTAATGGAAATCCTGTTTCACAGCTCTAATAAGCTTGTTAATAACAATTCGGTGTGTCACGGCACTTAGTAAGGATTTCAGATATTGTAACATAGAACGAGGTGAAAGATTCAAAAGGAAAAGGAGGAAAGATGTTGCAGTGAACATTTTTTGTGCAGCAGTGTGTGCTAGCAGCACCCTTTTAGGGGCTTTCATGGACTGCAATTTAAAGTCCAGTTGCACAGTTGCCTTGGATCCAGTTAAAGAAAGAAGTCTCAAGGCTGTGGAGGTTGTACAATTTTTGGTCTGTTGCCCATTCCAAGTAAGGTCTTGTCACTAGGAAAAGTCATGCTGGTAAATAGGTATCAGCTGTCAGCTTCAAGTTTTTCTTGCTTTAGTTCTTCCTTCCTTATCTTTTATTCTCTCCTTCTTGAAGGATTATGATGACATAAGGTTGTTCCCTAATTGCAGCAGAAGCTGAGGTGGGGAATACATTAAAGCATGAACAAACAGGAATCTGCTAGATAAACATTTAATTTTTGCCTGCCTACTTCGATTTTAAGTCCCAGAGGACCAACTTCCTACTATCACTGAACCTCATTATAGTTTTATCTCTGGTCTTATAATAAAATCAAAAGCATTAAGCAACTGGAGCTGTCCTAGGCTATTTAGGATCGATTCAAGTAACCACTAATTGCAGTTTGCCTCCCAAATGCTGTGGAAGTTGAAGGTCTTGCTGTATGTGGTGGTCAAATTTTTTCTTGAGACAATGCACGCAGCAAAGTTAATAGCGACCAGGGTTATTTAATATCCTAAATAAGGATGCAGAGGAGGAAGTGGAAAGCAATCTGGCAGTGTCTGCTGAAGCTGCTGGCATGGTTTTGTTACAAATTAACTGTATCAGAGTGAATTAGAAAGGGAAAAAAGGGTTGCAAATGTTCATGAGATTTGGACAGTGAATTTAGATTGGCTTGTATATGTGGCTATTTTCATGTTTTCTGTGGAACTAGTTCATGTGGTTCCAATTATTCATTTAAGTTCCATATTATTATCATCAGTTTCCTGAGTACATGATTTATGTATCCAAGACTATTAAAGCCAAATGCACAAATTGAAATTCGCTGCACATTGATTAAATTGGCTTGTATGCATTATTAAGTTAAATAAATTACTTATGTTAAAAAATGACTCTAATAGTTACAATTTGCAATTCGAATGACCTATAAACCAAGGATTATTTGCCAACAAAATGTTTGAGTAATATTAATAACGAATATATTAGAGAAATTCATGAGTTCATCACAATGAATGAATAAGGAAAAAATACTTATCAGATAACATCTAAGTATTTGTTCAGTGGAAAATCAAATTCACAACAGGTTCTTTGGAAAATCCAGCTGAGTGTCAAAGAAGCATGAATGAATGAGGTGTGATGAATGCACCTAATTGCACATAATACTGTTTTTTGCAAATATGCATCTTCTTTCTGTGAAGAAAGAGAAAAATTGAAGACCATGGTCATGCTGCTTCCACAGAATGTTGTAGTGGTGTGGTTAAAGTGCTCACTGCTTTTTGGCTCCAGAATTACAACAGAATTATGATCCAGAGTGAAATCTTGTCTTGATGGTGCTCCCCTCTTCTCTACAGACCTGATCATGGACTTCTTGTTCATCTGCTCAAGTGCTGAGGTGTTGGGGGCTGCTTCACCCACTGTGGGAATGTGGCTCTTCTGGGAGGGCAAAACTGCTGTGCTGAAGCTGTTTAAAAGAAGTTATTTGCTAAGGGACAGTCTTCTTTTTTTCCTAAAAGTTGGTCTCTATCAAGATATTTCTATTTCAGGTGCTGCTGTTGAAGTATTGGAATGGGTAGGTGTGGCTTCATAAAGCTCTCCTCTATTGTTTGCTCTAGTCCTTTTGAAAACAAAATAGTACCCTAAAACCTGTGGGCTGTTGAGTTTTTAGTGTGATGGAAAAACTATACAACAAACCCAAACAAGCACAGATGTCCCTTCCCAATCAAACCACACTATTTTTTTTCCAATACCAGATTCCAAATGCCAGCAATCCGTCAATATCCAACCTCCCTCTAGCCTTCTCCAAGAGGAACCACTGTGTTTTATAAACCTTCCCAACAGTTCATGTATATAGCAATAATACTAATGAAAGGTACAGATTTTTATTTTAATGTAGAGACAAAGCAGCTTTTTTTTTTCTTTACTAAAAATTTTAACTGTAGGACATGTGAAAACAGGTACTTTAAGAGATTAAGTGCTCAGAAAAATTAACAACAGATTGTATGGGGATCTTGAAAGGTCACACCAGTAATGATTGTATTAAGAGGAAAAGGGCATGTTAGCAGGAAATGGGCAAAGATGGGTGTGAAATCTTGGATGTTAAAGTATTTCATTTTAGCCTGGTAGAGAAATCTCTGCATTACTGAATAAGTGGTGTTCCTTATCACCTTCCATAGGTCCTCATTAATTTCTGAGAGAATGCAAAAGGCAAGATTAGTTCCAGCTGACTGAGGGGTGGAACCTTTTTGCATTTCTTTCCTATTAATGCATGTTCACCTTGAAATTTATTTGATCACAGTGGGAGACAGACAAGTATGTTAGTGTCTGTTGTGTGTTGATTGACAAGCCACTCAAGACAAGTGTGTTGTTGGCCTTTTGTTTGTTGGCTTGGTTGGTTTCTTTTTTAAAACATCTCTGTATGTTTATCTTTTCCCACCTGGGAAAAAAAAAGGGATTCTGAGCTGTTGCAGTCCTGGATTTTAGGCAGTGCTGCAGGATTGCCTATGCAGCCTGGGCTTGTGCATCTGGCCAGGAACAAAAGATGCCACAGTTGTGTTTTCCCCACTCTTCTCACTAATTTTAATGTTCTTTATTCCACAGCACCACAGTCTCTACAAAAAGCATTGTGGCAGGTCTAAAAACGAATTTTTTTATTGGAATAGTACTTGGCAATATTACTGCGTTCTGAGCTGAACAAAGATCAGAGATGTGAATATGGAGAGCAGCAGGTGAAACATGCAGTGTAATAAATTAAAGGCAGCATTTTTATTTTCCATTTATTTCCATTATTTCTGTCAAGTAAAAATCTTGTGGGAGGGGTGAGTTAAATACTTGGTTTTGAAGTTTTCTTTAGAACTACGTTTTTGCTGACTCTGCAAACCAGGCATTTCTGAATGCTATTGCAGTCCTCTTGTAGTGAAGGGAATTGTATATCTGTCCTGTGAAGTAGCACATGCCTGGTTCTATTTGTTATCTTTCCCTGTCATGGAAGTGTGTTTGAATAATAGAATCTGCAAATACAGTTTAGGTAGAAAAGAACAAAATATGAATATGAACTGTTCTGAAAAAGCCCTTGTAAAATAAATAGGTTTTACTGTAAAGAAAGTGGGGGCCTGATATTATGTGGTGTTGAGCACCCTGTATATCAATGGCAGTCAGCCCCTCTGAATTTTAAACAGTAAAGTGACTTGATAGTCAGCAGCTGGGCTGTGATGGGACTGCCAAAGGACCCCGTTCCCCCTATTATATTGAAGCTGTGCTACCTCAACAGTAATGGTGTGTTGTGAAGATTAGGCAGGCTCAACATTTAAATTTGAAATTAATTTTATTTGTTGCATTTAATTAGCTATTATAATCCATAAAATGTGCTGTGTAAAACACACAAAATGAAAACAAATGACCATCTGTGGCAATTTAACATCTCTTCTGTGAGTAAAAAAAAAAAAAAATGAAAGAGGAAGCTTTATCTTGAAAAATTACCTTTGAGGTAAAAGGTAATGATCCCCCAAATGTGGCTGCCAGAAAGGAACGTATGAACCTTTGTGCATGTGTCCCAGCCAGGGCTCTTTCTCTAATGTGGTGCTGCTTTTACGAAGTTCTTAAGAGAAAGGTATTAATTTAGCTGAAACTTCTTGTACCAGGAAGTAAATAAAGATGCATGTACTGAGAAGTTCTACCTCCTTGCAAGTGTGGTCTTTGTCAGGGCCTGCTGGACTCAGTGGAGAAGACTCTCTCTTCTTTTTGTGTTGCTTAGAACACATTCTGAGAAGTGTTCACAATGTGGATGTGTGTGAGTGAACAGAGGGCAGCAGATGCATGCTTGGGGTGCCTCTCATTCCAGGTGGTTGCAGCACTGCTAGGAACCCAGAAGGTGCTCATTAGAGAGAAAGCCATTGCAGTGATCTCTGGTCATCAGACACGGGATCCATCCTGGCAGAAAAACCTCTGGCTTATGCTTGTGCTTGTAGTGCTCATTTTATAGCAAATGTTTTTGTTTAATGTAATGGAGCTTCAGGAACTGCACATTTTACCATGGTCTCCAGCCAGATTCTGAATTGTTCACCTCCAGGAAAGTGTGAGAGAAAAGCCTGGGCTGAGCGAAAGGTGGGTGACGTGGGGGTGAAATGCCAAGAGCAGATCTCAGTGCTGGCAAGGGAGCTGTGCTGAGGATGAGCCAATGTCTCCTGCCCAGGTGAGCTCTGGAGCTGCTCTGCCAGGTGAGCTCCTTGTGTGGCTGGGTCAGTACCTTCAAGCCAGGCTCAGGACTTCAGAGGCTGGCTGATACAAAACTCATTGAAATAAGCCTTTTCACTGTGGGCTGCCTCTCATGTTTTTGTGTGCTCTGAAGATGTTACAGCCTTTTAAGTCCTTGTTATAAGATGTTATAACCTTTTAAATCTGATTAAAGGGTAGGGATAAGGAATATTTGGGTCTGTTGGTTTCTATAAAATGCAATTTTTACCCAGTTAGCAGTCTCAAGCAACTTAGATTCAAGCTGGTTGGAAAGAGCAGGTAGGTTAAATTGCTGAAAGAACAAAACCCAACTTGATGTGGAAGTTACAGAATTCACTGCGCTGTCCAAAAGTGACACAGTAGTAGTGAAAAATTGCTTTGTGTGCTGATGCTTTCTAAGCTCATCTGCTCTGCAAGTGTCCCTCTGCGATGACAGATTTGAAAAAAAAAGCTTTGCCTTTGGAGGATTTTGTAAGCGTGTGGAATATGTTGAGCCCTGGCCCCTGTGAACAAAGTGCAGCAGTGCTGGCACCTTGACTGGGCTGTCACATCCATTAGGGGGGTGTGGGCAGAGCAAGCTGCAAACCTGAGCTTGAGAAAAACATTGACATTAATGTCAGCAGGACCAGATCTGCCCTCCTGTTAACTTGTCTGAACTCAGAGGTGCCCGTGCAGGAGCTGGGTTTGGCTCCAAGGCCCTGTGCCTGTCACTGTCTGCAGGAGCTGAGTGCCTCTTGCTTGGCTCTTCCCTTCCAGCCCAAGGGCTGCACGTCCTGTCAGGCCAGGACAGCTTCACATCCCTTGCCTTCCTCCTCTGGGTGTATTTTCTGAAGCTGTGGCTGCTGGCTTGCACAGAGATTAATGTCTGTTGTGCTTGCCTCTTCACACGAGTGTTTCTAGATTTTCCTCCCTTTGCTAGCTCTCATAGATTTTTTCTTTTGTATTTGTTCATCATTGGCAAGATCTTGTGTTTCTTTATTATTAAAAAAATACAGATGGGTTTTCAAGTTGCTGGAATAAATTAAAAGCAAGTGAAGTGAAATGCTTCTCATAAAACAGGATTTGCCCAAAATCAAGCAGGATACTTCATTTTTATCATCAAAATTAACTGTATCCTTGACCTAAAGATGTAGTAATATTTAAGCTCCTACTGGTAATAAATCCAGCTTCTGCCTGCTTTGCTCACACTATGTTCAGAGCAATTATTTCTCATTTTTTAGGAAGGCTATTAAAATACTGCTTTTTTATTTTTATTTTTTTATTTTTAACCTTATAAGAGATATCCTTTTGTTTTCCGTTCTGCTGTGGAGGGGTGTTTCCTGTGCCTCTCCTGAGCTGTGCTGGGTTTTGCAGTTTTGCCAGGCTGAGGTGTGAAAACAAGGCAGCGCTAGGCAAGGCAGAAGGATGCTCAGGCAGGGGCAGCCCCAGCAGCTGCTGCTCTGCTGTGTCCTGGGCAGTGCCAGAGCCCTGGAGAGCCTGGCTGGCTCTGTGGGGCAGGACAAGGCATCTGTGTGAGCAGGAGATGGCTTGGGCCCAGCACCAGCTGTTGCTGACTGTCGCTGCTATCACATCCCCAGCAGCAGAACAGCCAGTCTGACTCCTCATGTGTCTCCCACAAGCTGGAACAACCCAGGCTGGATCTGTGGGCGGCAAAATTCAATTTTGCCTGCGCCACTGGAGACCTTTAGCAAGGCTGCTGTGGCAGCTGCTGCCCTCCCTGGTGCAGGTGTGAGCTGGAGAAGGAGGTGCTCTACAAGTGTTTATTGGCTGCATCTTGTGTAGCACAACCTCATTCAAAAGGGACTTTGCTAGAATGTGTACAAGACTACAGCCACTTGTCCTCATTCCCTTGTCACAGACACATTTTATGAAAAATCCTTCCCTCTGGATTTTTTCTCCTGAGAAGCTGAGAGGCCTCAGGAACAAAATGCAAACAATGGTTATCTGCTGCTGTGGAATGCAGCAGGTGCATCTGTGATTGGTCTCATGTGGTCGTTTCTCATTAATGGCCAATCACAGTCAGCAGGCTCAGACTCTATCAGAGCCACAAGCCTTTGTTATCATTCCTTCTTTTTCTATTCTTAGCTAGCCTTCTGATGAAATCCTTTCTTCTATTCTTTTTACTATAGTTTTTATATAATATATCATAAAATAATAAATTAAGCCTTCTGAAACATGGAGTCAGATCCTTGTCTCTTCCCTCATCCTAAGACCCCTGCAAACACTGTCACAATTCTCTTGCAAAATATGCTGTTCCTCCAGTTTAATTTTTCTAGACACTTCCAGATGAGGAATTGGGCTGAATACTGGGTGGCCAAATGGAAATCAAAGTGCTGTCAGCCATTGAAGCATGTGAAAAAGCTCGTTCTCTCTTTTGGCTGCACTTTAATGGGGTTGTTTTGGGTGCCTTTGCTCTGGGGAAGTGCACATTCAGGCTGTGACTCAGAGTCCTTGAATGGGTTTGTGGTCTGCAGGGACAGGGAGTAGCTCAGGAAGAGACAATTTTCTTTTTCCTCTTGTGTATTTCTTAGAAAAGCATAACAAAACAACAACAACAACAATTTCCTGTCCTCAGCTGCAGAGTGTGATGAACTCTGGATGAAATGCCAGCTGTATTCACTTGTGTTTTCCCTCCTGTGCCATCTCTTCAAGCAAACTTTTACAGCTGCTGATTGCACAAAGACAACAGACATAAGCTGATGTGCTGCTGGAGCTGCTGCCTAATGCTGATGGGTATTTTGGTGCTGCAGCCTGTTGAGTGTATGTGATAATTGGTTTCCCTTTTGGTCTTTGAGGACAGAAGATGCAATTAGCATGTCCGGCATATTTTCTTTCATGCATTCTCAAAATTGCAATTCTTTTTAGGAACACCGAGAAGTCTTTAAATTGGGATTTGGTTCTTACATTGTAAAGTACCTTTGCTTTCCGAGCATCAGATAAAGTTGCTTGTCCCAGCAGCTGCTCTCTTGGTGTGTTTGAATTCAGTTGTGGAGTCACAAGGGCAAGTACAAAATCCTATTGAAGTACACCCAAAACATTAAAGGTGCTCTGCAAAGCTCTTGAGACTTACACCAAAGGATAGGTGCCAGCCCTCAACTTGAATTTCAGGAAAGGCTTGAGGAGCTTGTAGGTGGATGATGGGGAATATTTACATGTCAAACATCAGGTAGGGTTACAGAGTGTACTGAAAACAACTTGTGTTGTTTACCAACATCTGATTTCTAGCACCTTGCCTCTTCTGAACAGCAACACAGCCAGCCTACACTGCAATCTGTCCACCTGAAGGCTGCATCTGAGCAGAAAAGAACAAAACGTGAGGGATGTATGGATTCAGGTTTGCAGATATCTGTATACAGGGCTCTGTGAGTATGTGAGACAGTTTCCTTACTAGAGAGTCCTGGAGGCTTTCCTGGGGTGCTGGAGGGAAGCTGGTGAGATCAAAGGCTGTATGAACATTTCCCACACATCCCAGATTTGGGAGGACACCCCCAAACCTTGCTCTTTCAAGTCCTTGGTAACTTCACTAACCTGCCTTTAAAATGACACCATTCAGCAACAGCCACTTCAGATTTGCTGCAGTTACTGTTCTAATTACAGACAGAAACTGTTGTCTGAGAGAGATCTGTATGGAAACTGTCAAATGCTGACATTTCATGGCAACCATGGGAGCTGGAGATCTGTTTTGGAGGGGTTCCTAAAAATACTCCATAAGAAGTGAGTTGAAGATGTATTACTGCTATATGTTTTAAAAATCTTCTCCGTCAGTGAATTTAGTATTTCATTAGAAACTACATATCCTACAATAAAATAAAAAAGTGAAAAGTAGAAATAAAATATGGTGTTTGTGCTCATTTAGCTGTTTCTTTAGAGTTATTACTAGCAAAGCAAATTTGGAACAAACCCTATTAGGACTTTCTAGTCCTCTCTGTAGAGCCCTAATCCTGGCATATAGCCATTAATTTACCAACTTTGAAAGGATTTTTATCTAATAAAAAGAGAGATGAGTAAGAGCCTGCACGTCATTGCAGGCACAAAGATGCAATTTTGAAGACTTCATCTGAAGCCCCTTTGATACAGCCTTGGTGCTCTGTGGAGAGGAAGAGGCACTCAGAGTTTGCTCCCTGAGCCCCACAGCGAGCCCGCCCTGCCGTGCCAGGGAGAGGGATGGGGTGGGAGCTGGGGTCTGGCAGGTTCCTGGGCACAGCTCCTGCTCAGGCTAACGAGAGCCAGTGCTTGGGGCATCAGATGTGTTACTGAGAAGGGTGGGAAGGAATGAGGGAGCAAAGAGGAGCCCTTGTCTAATGCTTGGCAATGAACAACAGACAGGAGTCGGTCACAGCTGGAGATGGTTCATCTCTAGGTGCCCATGAGGGTTCAAATCTGCCAGGAGTTAGCTGGGCTGAAATGGGCTCAGGGAACTGTGGATTTACTCCAAGGGATGATAGGGCTCTGCATTGCACAGGTCTCAGTGAGCTGATCCAGTGAAAATCCAGAGGAATGACATGGTTGGGCCCAGGAGGAGGGTGGGTGATGCTCTGTACAGGCTGCCTGTTTGGACACCATCTCTGTCTGCTGCTTCTGTTTTCGGTCAGTTTGGCTTGGAAATAAGGTTTTAAACAAGGCAGGCACTGAGCATCAAAATGTGCAACAGAGGTGTGTGGTGGCAGGCATGCAGAACCTGGGATTGCCTTGACCAGGAGAGGAGAGGATGGATCCCATCAGGTGGCAAAGCCAAGGTGTGTGTTGGGGAGCAGCAAGTATTGGGTCTGAGAGGGGGGCTGGGAGAATCCTTCCCTGTCCTGGAAAATGTTGAGATAGGAAGGAGGAAACCACTACAATCCAATTTCCTCTCTTTAGCAATGGGCAAGGTAGGGTAAATTCTGTCAGAAGAGTGGCTGGGGCTGCTGTTGTGCCCTGGATTTTGTGACTGAGCAGGTTAGAAGTGTGGGAAGAGTCTCATCCTGCTGGGCACAGTGGAAGTCAGGTTTGTCAGCTTGGCCATATTCAGCCTAGTCTGGGGCTGAAGATGCAGCATGGTCATTTTTCACCTGCAAGGAAGAACGTGTACATCAGTGCTGGGCCATTTGTAAGATATCTCTCTTGTCTTGTGTATTTTGTCACCTGGGAGCAGTGACATTCTCAGATACCAGCGTGTGCAGTGGGCATTGCAGGTGCTTGGTGTTTGATGGCTGCATTCAAGTGTTGGTGCTTTTGAATAATCTCTTCTTGTCTTGAAGGCTTGATGAGCCATGGGTCATGCACAGGAGATGAAGTGCCTTCTGCTGTGTGTAGCATCAGTGTTGTTGTTATGAACTGTGCTCCCTCACCTTGCCGAGTGGTTGTTGCAGTGGCTCCTTCCTGTATCTCAGCTACAGAAAATGGTCTGACCTTCAGTTCAGTTGGCAGAGTTAGAATGTAGGTGAAGAGCTGGAGAGGGAAAGGGGGTTTGGAGAACCCAGGTTTTGGATGAAGAGTGGTGACTTGTGCTAATCTAGCAGTGCTCCAGTTGTATAAAATAGGATAAGGGAGAGGTAGATAAAGGCATTGTGTAATCTTCCTTCAAAATTTGTCAGAATGGTGGGATTTAGTATACCAGTTCTTTCCTAATAGAAAAGGGTTGGGATTATTTATCTTCCATCAAGATTATGACATTGTTTGGACTTTTTTCCCCCGACCTTTTTTGTGCCTTAAAAAATACTCTAGCTGTGTGGGCTGGAGTAGCTCTGAAATGCAGCCAACTGGATGGAAGGCTGTAAACTAACTTAAAACAGTAATTTTATAAAGCTGAAATGGTAGAAATCTTGGGAAAAAACTAGTGTTTGCATGCACATCCTGAGATCTGTGGAGTGTGTGTGTGTTAATGTGTTTGTCAGAGCACACCTGCCTGTCCTCTAACTCAGGTAAGTGAGGTTTGGTTTCCAGTGAGCTCCCTCTGTCCGCCTGTCCTGCCCCAGCTGTGGGGCTGGCATGGGGCTGCTGGCACCGTGGGCACCACTGGCTTTGGTGGCTTTTCAGCTGGTACTGAGCCCTGTCCTGGCCACTGAGGTGGCTTCTGCCTCTGCACCAGCCCCTGTCCTCCCCGGCCAATCCCTTCTTGCTGAGACCCTCAGCCTTTTCTCCTGGCACTTCAAATGTTCTTTGGAAACTTCTCACCCTGTTTATTCTCGAGATGCATCTGAAGATCCTGCCACTTACATACGTTCCATAAATTTCCTTGTTGTGACAAGAACATGACCTCTAAAGATGCAGTCCATTCTTGCCTTTATTGCAAAGCATCTTTTTTCCTTCTTTTCCTCAGTGTTTCTGAAGTTTTGTGTTTGTACTAATGACTTGACACCCAAACAGGTCAATGTCTTGCCGATTTATTCTGATATGTGTATTCAGCAGGAGCCAGCTTTTCCTAGTGAAGAGGTGTGGGGGGGAGGAAATCCTACGCCTCTTCAGAGGATTCTTGGCAGGTGTAATCACAGGATTTGTGATTCATGTCCAATATCCCTGAGAAGAGCTGACATCTTAGGGCAAGTTGCAGATATTAAGGGGGTTAAGTAAAACCTGCTTTTGATGTTTGTAGATTTCTCTCAGCTAGATCAAAAGTAAAGTTGTTAATTCAGTTGATCAAAACTCCAGTCCCTCTCCACACTAGAGTTGCTGGGTTAAATGCTGTCTTAAGCAGCTCAAATCTCTGCCTCTTCCTTCTGCGAGGTACCACAGAAGTTACATCAGTAACATTAGCTTGTTGCAGCTATTGCAGAAGAGGATGGGACTGCTAGAGGAGCTATAATGCTTGAGGTAGTAATTACATGTAGTCCATCACATTTAATGATGAAACCTGGCTGTAGTTTTTTGCATGTGGAAGGTTTTTCAGGCCTGTGACTACTGGTGCTCTGAAATTTTAGCCTCTTCTGTGCAGACATGTTGCATTTTCTGTCTGGTTCCTCCTGTTGATACTCACAGTGTGTCTGTGCTGATTGTCCTTTGCCTGAACTTGGAAGGAGCTGCATAGTGTTTGCATGCACATCCTGAGATCTGTGGAGTGTGTGTGTGTTAATGTATTTGTCAGAGCACACCTGCCTGTGCTCTAACTCAGGTAAGTGAGGTTTGGTTTCCAGTGAGCTCCCTCTGTCCGCCTGTCCTGCCCCAGCTGTGGGGCTGGCATGGGGCTGCTGGCACCGTGGGCACCACTGGCTTTGGTGGCTTTTCAGCTGGTACTGAGCCCTGTCCTGGCCACTGAGGTGGCTTCTGCCTCTGCACCAGCCCCTGTCCTCCCCGGCCAATCCCTTCTTGCTGAGACCCTCAGCCTTTTCTCCTGGCACTTCAAATGTTCTTTGAAAACTTCTCACCCTGTTTATTCTCGAGATGCATCTGAAGATCCTGCCACTTACATACGTTCCATAAATTTCCTTGTTGTGACAAGAGCGTGACCTCTAAAGATGCAGTCCATTCTTGCCTTTATTGCAAAGCGTCTTTTTTTCTTCTTTTCCTCAGTGTTTCTGAAGTTTTGTGTTTCTACTAATGACTTGACACCCAAACAGGTCAATGTCTTGCTGATTTGTTCTGATATGTGTATTCAGCAGGAGCCAGCTTTTCCTAGTGAAGAGGTGTGGGGGGGAGGAAATCCTACGCCTCTTCAGAGGATTCTTGGCAGGTGTAATCACAGGATTTGTGATTCATGTCCAATATCCCTGAGAAGAGCTGACATCTTAGGGCAAGTTGCAGATATTAAGGGGGCTAAGTAAAACCTGCTTTTGATGTTTGTAGATTTCTCTCAGCTAGATCAAAAGTAAAGTTGTTAATTCAGTTGATCAAAACTCCAGTCCCTCTCCACACTAGAGTTACTGGGTTAAATACTGTTTTAATCAGCTCAAATCTCTGCCTCTTCCTTCTGCAAGGTACCACAGAAGTTACATCAGTAACATTAGCTTCTTGCAGAAGAGGATGGGACTGCTAGAGGAGCTATAAAGCTTGAGGTAGTAATTACATGTAGTCCATCACATTTAATGATGAAACCTGGCTGTAGTTTTTTGCATGTGGAAGGTTTTTCAGGCCTGTGACTACTGGTGCTCTGAAATTTTAGCCTCTTCTGTGCAGACATGTTGCATTTTCTGTCTGGTTCCTCCTGTTGATACTCAGTGTGTCTGTGCTGATTGTCCTTTGCCTGAACTAAGAAGGAGCTGCAGGACTGGGTCTGGTTCTGTTCTACCATTCTTTGTGCTGGGATTACTGTTATTAATTTCTGTTCCACTGATTTCTCTGGTTTGGAAATATTCAGTAGCATAAGCAGGTAACTGATGGAAGGGTTTTGGAGTCCATCTGCATTGCTGAAATTAAAATCATCATGGGGGTCCTTAACAGTGTAAGAGTAACAGGAGTCTTGCCTGAATGGAAGGTTGCAGGGTCTGTCCCTGATCATCTGGGGTGTTCAGGTGCAGTGGTGGCAAAGGGTTGTAGAGGAAGGCAAAACTTTTCATGTGGAAATCTGAGCAGCTGCTCAAACACAGGGTGTGTTCCTTCTAGGAGGATTCAGCTTTGGGTGAGGGCCAGCTTTTTTGGCAGAGGAAACAGAGTGAAGGGGCCACGATGAGATGCAGGAGCAGTGACTCCAGAGAGTGAGGGACTGCATTTCAGTGGAAAGCATCAGGGTTAAGTGTGGTAAAGAAGAAGGGATGTACAGCACAATCTTGGAAGCTTTTCTACAGACAAAAGTTATAAAGCCTCAAATCCTGCTCCTGGGATGTTTTTTGCAGTCTTACTGAAGCAAAAGAAAAGCCTGAAAAAAAACATAGGATTCCAGCAGTTCTTGGTTGAGCAGGAGCTGCAGCGTGAGGCAGCTCAGGGGTGCAGGGCAGTGCCTGCCAGCCCCTCTGTGTGGGGATTGTGTGGCCTTCCCTGGTGTGCCAGCAGCTGGAGCCTCTCTGATCATGCCAGTGCCACTGCCAGGGCAATGTGTGCCAGAGCAGGGCCATGCTCAGGCTGTTCATTGCACATTAGGATTTTCAGACAAATTGATTGTAGCATACTTTTAAAGAAGAAACAGATAGAGCATGCCAGTACTTATTTATTTTAAAGCTTAAAGTAGGCTGTGATATGACCAGTTTTTATTTTACATTGGTTTAATTTATTTATTTTTAAACTATAATGCTGTCAGATGATGCATTATCCATACCTAGAGGCCTGCTGTTCTCTGTGCAGGTTATCTCCACGATGACAGCTCTGTATCTTCAATGTCAGGCACACTGTTCTTGAGCCAGAGTAGATTTACAGATTCTATTATACTTCTATTGAACAGCTCTTAATCTGGGCAGAGGAAAACATGCTGCAACCAGCACATTTTATCCCTTGCCTTTAGTGTTAGAGCCCTCTTTGGCAGGGTTGGACATTGTATTACAAATAGTCCTCTACCACCTCAGTCTTTAACATTAAAAATCCCCAAAATCCTGTAAATGCTGGAGGTTTCTGTCACTCCCAAGCATAGTCTGAATAAAATCTGGCACTGGCATTAATTGAAGGTCATTGTCTGTGTAACCTGGGTGTAGTACACAGGCCACTTAATGCTGCTTTCTGCTCTTGTGCTCCATTCCTGTGTTACAATCTCTGTATAAAACAAGAGAGTTGTGAACGTGAAAATAGAAGCTGTCTTCAGCCCCTTATTGTTTTGGCAGCTTTATTTTTGACATCACAGTTTCTTTAGTAATTGAAGATTACATGCGTGAAGAAATGTAACTACTCTGTGCATGAAAAATGACATTTGTTTTGCTTGTATGATTTTGCAGACAGTTACTGCATGATTTAGCCTCTTTTGAACAGGGTAAAGCAGGATGCTGCCCTTGACCTGTAAGGAATAGCAATGGCATTGCTGTGTGTATGTAGCACCCTGTTGTAATTAGCAATGTTTCTGTTCTTGTTGTAAGCAGCATAATCTGAATTAGCAGTAAGTAACCAGGAGCATACCAAATACCCAAGGAATGTTATGAATGTGAATAGTCCCTAGTGGGTTTTTTCTTTTTATTCTCACCCTTCTATAGTTTAGCTTTCTTCCAAAAGCTGCTTTGACCTTGTATCTACCTTGAGATTCATGCTCCTTACTACTTTTTTTTTTTCCAATTTATCCCTACTGTTAGTTCTTTGAATGCCATTGGCTCAACACTGTGGTTATTCCTATAGCTCAGCAGTTCCACCTTGTTTCAGCTGCTGAAGTCTATCTCTCATCTTTTTCCGCTTTTTTTGTTCATTAAAGAGAAAGAAAAGAAGGTGAGTTTGAATCCATCACTGGGAGGTATTCAGTTTGGTTTCATTGTCTAAGGAGGGAGAGGACTGTGGCTCTTCCTTCTGTGCCAATGTAGGTCATGAAAATAAATAATCAGCTTACACATGTATCCACATGCTGCCAGGAAGTAATCCTGCTTAGCATCACTTTATGGGGTTTGTAGTCTTTCTGAATCTTCTAATCCTTAGTGATATTTAAATAACATGTTGGGATCACTGCTTGGCTTAATTCATGTAGAAAAGATGTATTATACAGATGTACCAGAATGGAAATACACATGTGCCAAGTCACACACATGGGATGTATATATTCAATATGCAGAATAATTGCCATTTGCAGACTCTGGGATGTGCTGGGGCAGCTCTCTAGACAGGTGCTCTGGGGTGGCTGTGAGTCTAAGAAAGCAGAGATCCTACAGAGGTGATTTGCCACGCTATTTTTAGATGGAAATTTTGTTCTAAAACTAGAAGAACAGCCATGATTGTCCCATTTCTGCACATAAAGCTCAGAAAGCATTTGCTACTTCAGCACTCAGGATAAGACAGGTGCATTGTTTTTTCTCCCCAGTTATCTGGGTTGTTAGCCAAAGGGGGTCTGCCTTGCAGATTGATGATTTGAAAATAGCTGTGCAGTGCTGCTCAGTGAGTCATGTGCAGAAGGCAACAGAAAACATCTCAAACTACAGCGTCCAACACCTACACAGCCCACTGCTGCCTCCCACCTGCAGAAACCTTTTCTGCAAAGCACAGAACCCCAGTGAGGCCTGGGGGTCCTGAGGGCATCACTGCTCAGGTCTCTGTCCAGGAGGAGCTGTTTGTGGTGCCTCACCAGAGCCAGAGGGAATGTTGCTGGCCAGAGTCCCTCCCTTGCTTGCCATCTCCAGTGGTGAGCTCTGAATACAAATGCTCCTCCTCCAGCTCCCCTGTGTTTGGAACAATCTGCGTTTCCTCCATCAGCTGTGGAGTGGACAGGGGATATATCAGTCTCTACCTTTGGCTCAGCACTTCCTGAAGAATTTACTCAGCGCTCATGTTCCAAGCATGGGTCCAAGGTGTGCAATTCCTGTTCTGAATTAAGTTGCAGCCCTGTCCACGCTCCATTGGTCAGCCACATACCAAGAGCTGGAAACTGTGTGCACTGGGGGGGCTGACACTGACCCTGCCAGAGCTGCCTGGCAGCCTGGAACGTTTACTCCTGTAGCCCTCCATTCTTTAATGTAACTCCCAGAAAGGTGATTGAGAGGGGGACTTGGATGTAGCAAAGTGCATGAATGAGTAAGTACATCTGCCTCTTAATGGAACAAATGCAAGGGGTTAAGCTGCAGCCCCTGCACTTTGTGCTGCTGGCTCTGAAGCCAGCCTGCAGGCAGCCCTGCTGGGGCCTTTGGAAGATGTGGCAGAAAGAGGAGCAGTATCCACAGTGGGAAACCAGGTTGTCCTTCATGACCACCAATATCAGATGCATGGCTTGCTTTCCTGATTAGAATCAGGTCTATACAATGGTGTCATTATGAATTTATATTAAAAGTCCTTTCCACTGGCATGAGAAATTGCTATGGCAGTAACACCCATTCTATTGTTGATTGAAGGGCTTGAAGTAAGAAAATACTAGCTGATATTTAAACTAATTATTATCAAATCAAAGTTCCTTAGATAAAAGCACTTAATTAATCTGCATTCCATTTCCTAAGCATCTAGATCAGCATTCAATAGAGGTAAATAATGCTCCTATGATTTCCAATACCAGCTAGCACATTCATTTCTTGAAGCATTACTTCAATAACCTGCATTTTAGGAAGCTGTGTCCTGCAGCCAGAAGCTGTTCTTATGTGCCATTGAAGAAAAATTATTAATTTAAAACAAATGTTCAGTAATGCACAAAGTCTTTGAAAGCCTCCAAATACTTTTTTTATGAGTCAAGGTTTCCCTTCTGAAGTTTTTTTTAAACTGTTATGGATATTGATACTTAGAAGTTCAGATTATTCCTTTGACAAAGCAAGTCTTTACTGTGCACTTAATGTAAATTGACATTTCTCCTTGTTTTCCTCTTTTTTTCCTGTAAGATTCCTGTGACCCTTGTCTGGCTTTGCACTAGAAATATCCAGAGAGGTAACTCCTGTCACCATGATAAGCACACTGCAGTCTCTGTCATTTTTCATTGCTGCCTGCAGGACAGCTGGGGAGGGAGATGCTGTTCACATGCAAAATCTTTATCCTGAGGAAGTGTGCTGATTCAGTGGGGTGCCTTACTGAACTGTAATTCAGTCATAAATACAAAGAAATGGTGTTTAAAAGATGTTAAAACTCTGACACACATTGATGAGAGAGGAGCTGGTAGTCTTGTTTAGAAGTTGATCCTAAAAATCCTTGATCCTCCATTACCCTAAGAGATTGTGACCATCAAGTGAATATTTCACTGTCTCAGCCCTGCAGTTCAAAGTGCAGGGTTTGATTTCTGCACCTGCCCAGAAATTTGCTGTACTATTTGCAGTAGTTGAAATCTGGACTGTTTCAGGTTATTAACTTGTTTCTGCTGCATATGGAGAGAGGAAAAAAATAATCTTTGGCACAAGTGCAAGTGGGTTTTGTTGGGATGATTGCAGTGTTTTTTGTATTATCCCAATAATTAAAAACCATAATAATTGCATGAATTTCATTTTGAAAAGAGAGTTGGATTTCAAACACTTAAATCCCATTGATTTCCTATAGATCACGGGCTCAATTCACCAAAGAAATTTTTGATTTTTTGTCACCTTTTCTATGCAGAACTTGCTAATGGATTCCAGTGCATATGTTGTCACCAGCTTTTAAAACCTATAATTAGGTCCGGTTCAAAACCAAACACATCTTTATTAGATGATTATGATCTTCTAGCAAATAATTATTCAAGAAAGCATAACAAATGCAACCATTTATTAAAAGAGTGCTGTTGACAATGTAAGCACTTAGTGTGATTACAGAACTGCTTATTTTAGTCTGTGTTGAGCACCTGTCAGGAGGTACCTACTCCTGGTATACTTTGTTGGCCTGTACTTTTAAGTACTGAAATTTCTATTGAGATTGGTGAATGCTGGGGGAGAGGGAGTAATTTATATCAGGTATTCCTTGCTCTACCGTATTTTGAGGCTTTTGTACTTAGAAGTTGTGCATATGTGTTTTATCTTTGATAAACCAGATATAATTGGTATATTTTATGCTGAAGATGCTCTTAATTTTTGGTTTTTAAAGAAGGTGCTTAAATGATCAGACTGATAAATTTCATGCTAATAAAATGAAATTTTTTTTCAGCTAGCTAATTAGCAAAAAATATAATAAATAAAATATAATATATAGAAATAAATACAATATCATATACATAATAGTATATAAATATAGGTATTATAGATAATATATATGATATGGATATAAAATATAATATAAAATTATAATTCATTGTTAGAATAATTTTTCAGCATCCTTCAGATTATGTCTTGCATTTTGCAGAACAGTAAAGAAGTTTAAAGGAGTAGATTGCAGTTTTAGTGCAAGAATTGGCAGGGTATAACATTTCCTGAAGGAGAAGTGTGCTTTCTGATGAAAACAATTTCTGATTTTTCTCGCCTCCTATAATTTTTCTGTCATTACTCCTGGACCTGGATTAGAACAGAATTCTGTAATCTAAATGCTGGAAATTTGAGGGAATTTGGACTGTGATAAATATTTTGCAGCTGACTCACTCTGCTTATGAATGAACTCTGCTAGAAAATCTGGCTCCCACAATTAAGATTTAGAGAGCTAATTGCAAGGCAAAGGGGAATTGCAAGCTCCTATTTTTGTGGCAACCAAGGTAATTTTAGATTCTGGATCCAAATGGCAGAACATATGGGAAGTATGGATTCAGATTTGGGCTTACAATGAACTTTGCATGGCAGAAAAGCCCAAAAGCAGCAGTGCAGGGAAGCTGATGCACAAGAACTGGGGATGGCTGAAGTGCCAGTCACTGGTGTCAGTGCAGGGCTCTGTGCAGCCAGGGACAACAATGAGCTGCACAAATGAGAGGGAGCCAGGAGCAAAAGTATCTCTTAATTTTATGCTGTTTTCACTGCTCTCCTAAGTGATTAGTAATTATTTATTGGAGTAGTAGCCAGAGGCTAGAGCTGAGATCAACTCATCTCCTTGAGTTTGTACCAGACAGAGGTGATGGGAGACCAACATGCTCAGCCTCAGTGGTAATTCTGTTCTTGGCCACTTGTTAATTCTGTTGGTTTTCCTTCCCTGTGCAGTTGTGTAACACTTCAGGGAGCAGAAGGTGCTGAAGGATGTGTAGGAGCAGAATGGCTCCTGCCAGGAGCACAGATGGCTGGAGAACAAGCCACCCTCAGCAGCCACGCTGGGGATTTTGTGTTGGTATTTTCTCCTTTTCTTTTCTTTCAAACCACGGTTTTAAACTAGGAGTAATTGAAACAGAAATAATTGGATCCCTCCCACTCCTTCCTGGGGTCTGTGTGTGTGTGTGCTCTCTAGGCATGCAGTGTGATGGCAGCAAAGCCAAGGGCTGTTGTCTTACAGGAGGGAAGGTCTGGTTTTTCCATTTACCCAGAGAACAGGGAGCAGCTCTGCCCTCAGCAATGGCACATCAGATCCCTTTGGGGTTGTGTATGCAATTGTGGATGCTGTTCCTGCTGATTTTTATTGTTGTCATAGTTCATAGAATCTGTGCTAAGTATAATGGCCTGGAGATTAATCTTTTCCGAAGCTGGACAGACTCCCTCCTTCTCCAAGTATTGTTGTGTCATGAACAAGGCTTTGGGCTGTCATAGGACAGCATCAAAAAGACACGGCTCAAGGTTCCTCCCAATGGGAATTAGGAGGCAAATTTGCTCTGGCAAGACCTGTGCTGGTGCATGGAAAGAAAAGGGGGGGAGGAAGCAGAGGCAGTGGGTGTGCTGCTCTGCCAGTGCGGCGGGGAGCAGACCTGGGTGTGTGGGTTGGGATTGTCCGTGTCTCAAGTGCTGACCCACAGAGAGTCTCTCCTAGTGGAAAGGAGTTGTATGTGCGCATGGAAAGCCACATGCAATGTGATTATTGCTTCAAGGGATACAATTTTCCCCTGTGTGTTGACAGATGTATTTGTGCAGGTTATTTTCCATTAGCACTTGGGTAGATGAAGGCAGCAGTGCCCTGCAGGTTTCCTCATGGAGGTGTTGGTACACAGCTGCTGTGTACATAAAATAAATTGGAATATGTGTGATATATCCCTGAGTTAAGATGAAATGTGCTGATGGAAAATATATAGTTAAATATTTTATTTTTGTAGGGTAAACTGTATGTGCACATATGTGTGTATGTATATAAGTTGTGAAGATTTTTTTTATTTTCTTGGTGATGAATGTTTCCATATTGCATTTGTGTTGCTAGACTGAGTAATTAGGAGGTCTGATAAGGAGCTGAGATTCCTGGTGTTTTCTGTGTTTTATAGCTTTATTCCTGATTTCCAGCACTACTTCTGCCTCCCACCTGAGGACATGAGTGCCCTGCCACAGTGGGCTGAGTGGGCTCCTGCTCTGCCCAGCAGCCTTCTTGGAGAGCTGGGGAAAGGCTTTGCTTTTGGATGTTGTCCTGTAATAAGCTGCTCATGGGATGGTTTTGTTAGTGAGTTTTGATGCCTGCAGATGGGAATATCCTGTCCTGATGGGTGAGTGGGCAGTGGTTACTGTCATGTGTGTGCTGGGGAAGGCAGAGGCTGCAGGAGCCACGGGCCACCCTCTGATTTATCCACCCTGCAGCCTCCTGAAGGATCAGGAGGTGCCATTAGAGCTGCTGTGTGTCCCACATTGAGCCCCTGGAAAGGTCCCAGGGGATGCTGGTCTGATCAGCAGCTGCAGGAATTGGGGCAAGAGCTGGAGGTGCCCCAGAGTGGTGCTGGCTCTGCTTCTCTCCTGGCACCACTTTGCTATTGCACAGTGACTCATGGAATAATGAAGTGTTTCTGGAGGGAGAGCTGAAAGTGCAAACTGCACTGTGGTGCTGGAGGGGGCAGAGCAGGGGCAGACAGTCCCTGTATTGACTTCAGCCATGATGGGCCCCCTCAGGAGGGGAGCACTTGGACCAGGGAGGGGGGAGGGAATTTGCCAGCAAATATGCAGACATAAAGACACTGTGGCTGGGTTGACAAATTAGTTCTGCATAGCGTTCATTCCAGTGCTCTGTGACTTAATTTAAAAAAAAGAAAGCCTCATTGACCTTGGTTGTGGGGTACAGAGTTCACAGCCAGCCCCAGGACCAGAGCAGGGCACAATGGTGGCATTGCTGAACTGGGCTTGGAAAATCTTACCATCCTCACAGCCTAGAGGAATTATTTGCAAATAATTTGGTGTTTGCACTTGCACAAGGCCAGATTGGATTGGACTATGAACAAGCTGGTTTAGTGAAAAGTGTCCCTGCCCTCAGCAGGGGGATTGGAACTAGGTGATCTTTAAAGGTCCCTTCTAACCCAAACCATTCTGTGGTTCTCTCCTGGGATCAGGGAATTCAACCAACACATTTCAAAGATGAGGGAGGTGCAGTCCTAGGAACTGCTGTTCTAGAGATCTAGATGTGAGGAAAGGATGTATCCATGCTTTTTCCCTAGTGAAGTATGGAGTCCCTTATTTCAGCTCCCTTATTCCAGACTTATTTCCAGAAGTCCTTCCTGGGCTCCAGGAAGAGGCAAAGGGGCATACTGCAGTGGGACTAGGTGAACTTGCATTGGCAGGGGAAAAACAAGTATAAAATGTTCCTCCTTTCCTACCTATGTTAGGAGGTTTCCATTTCAGGAAGGAAGTGTGGGTCTGTTCTGTCATACCTGGGGGTGGGAGAGCCCAGTGGTGTAATTAATGCTGCACGCCTCTGCTCCACAGTTGTAGACTGTAAACAGAGCTGATCAAATGATGGTGTGGGAGAGGAATTGTTTAAAATAAATTTTAATAAATTATAAATAATGTATGACTTGCTTCAAGTCTACCTAGCCAGGCAGCATTTCCAAGCTTATGAAACACAGCCTCATATCAGTAATGCTCATGTGAGCAGCTACCCTGGTGGTTGAATGCATCTCATCCATGTTAAATTAAACTGTTGTGTACAACGAGGCCTTAAGTCCAGTCAAAGATCAGGGGTTTATTTCTTGTGGCACTCAACAAAGGATGGCTCTTATCTGGAATTCCACAAAAACAAAATTCAGTGGCATTTTTGATGCTTGGACAGGAGAAGAGGAGAGGATTTCAAGTCCGTCTTCTAACTGCTTTGTTTGTCAGATGCTTGTGGAGTAAAGAAAGCTAGTTTAATCCTCTGTCTGATTCACAATAAGCTGTAAAAAAGATTTACAAATAGACCATTAAAAAAGAAGAAATTAGAAGGAGTGAGAAGAGTCAGAAGTCCTTTTGATGAAGACAGGTCTGCTGGGATTTGTGTTCCCCCCTTGGCTGACCCAGAACAGGGCTGATTTTGGGGCCCCAGCCAGAAGGACTGGAGTGAGCACAGCTGGGCACACATGAGGCACTGTGCTGAAGTCAGGATGCTGCTCCATCACTGAACTTACGAGTTCTGTTTCCAGGTGCACAGGCATTGCTTTCCTTTTGTTGCCGGAGTGCAAATAGTCTTAAAAATGCATGGTTTGGCTAAAATGTTGGGATAGCTGGATTCAGGAAATAAAGGGATGTTATTTAGCTATTATGGAAAGGAGATAATAGCATGAGTCAGAAATTTAACTTCAGTGGAAGTTAGACATCTAAAAATCTTTGTCTCAGCTGTATGCTTCTACATTTCCCTCCAGCAGGAATAACAGCCCTTCCCTGTCCCCAGGGAAGTCGTGTGGATAAGGATGTAGTGTGATGGAAGCTGTTTAGATAAGCAGACTTGCCCAGTGTGGCTTTCCTTTATACAAACAAAATCAGTATCAGATGGAGTACAGAACAACTCACTGATGCTGTGAAAGCCAACAAATACCTTTTTCATTCCCATAGATGACAGAACCCCTGCTTATTTTTCTTTATTTAAGAGGTATTTGGGAGGCAGAACAAAGCTCTGCTATTGCCTCCCAGCAAGTGACCTAAACCATTTAAGCTGAAACATATGACTCTGAGGAAGTATTTTGCAAAAACAGATGCACAGAAAGTCAATTTCCTATTCATATTTCGTTGTGGCAATTGGTACTTTCAAGAGATGGCAGACTTAAATTAGCTGGAAAAGTGACATCTTTAATTAGGAAAGCCTCTCTGCCAGCACATTGAACAGTTGCCAGTTTCTCAGCATTTAGGGACCATTGATTGCCAACAATGGCAGCTAAACTGCTTCTGGGTAGAAACTAATTGAATTTTCTCAAGTTAAAACGAGGATCTGAAGTTAAATCAAGATGAACTCCTTTGCTTGCTCTCGTTTTACTTACTGCTGTGATATTCTCAGCAGTCCAAGGGCTGCTAGATGTTGGTGAATGGAGCTGCGTGGGGCACAGCCGTACAAATTCCTCCGGCCTCCGAAGTCCTGCCATTCCTCCAGATCCCTGTTGGTCCTGCCATGCCATTTTGGTGGCTGTGTTCTCTTCTGGAGGACTTTTCTCCTGGGGCATTTTGCTTTTATTTAGTCTTGTTCTGCTAGGATGGGAGCTGGTGGAGGCAGTCTGAGGAGCTGGGCTGTGTCCTATTGCCTGAGCATCCCATCCGAGGCAGGGCTGCCTACTCGCTTGGGATGGGCAAAGAGCCTGTGGGTGACAGGCACAAGCTGTGAAAATGGGTTACAAATTTGTTTGGGGCTTGCCAACCAGACCTTCAGTGGCACATGGTTGGTGTTGGTCCCAGGTCTGATCCCTTTCCTGTGAGAGCTGAGGGCTGAGCACACCCTGAGGTGGAGCCTCACGCCAGGCTGGAAAGGACCTGGGCTCTGAAGGATTGCTGCTGCCTTTGCTGGCTGCAGTGGGGATGCTTTAGCTGTATTTCTTTGGTTATTTCCTCATCTCAGGTGCAGCTTCTCTGAAGCAATTTTAGTACTTCCTGCACCTGTAGGCCCAGGAAGATTTGTCCTTTCTTTGAGCAGGTTCTCTTGCTGTTCCTGATCATCATCCAGGCTGAGTTCTGACACCATGTCAGTTCTAATCCATCCCATCCTTCCTCTGGTGCTATTGTGTGGTCTGAGGGATCATTCCCCGAGCTCTCCTATAAGTGCTGCTGAAACCTTTGGCTGCATGGAGAACCTGAGGGGGAGCTCTGCTGATAATAATGATAAATCTGAAAAGTTTAGGATTATCTGCCCAACTTGTGTGGAGGCTGCAAATGCTTAGACCTGAACTCTGTGCCTCAGGCCTGTGCTTAGAAGAGGAACTCAGAGATGTAATTACATGTTTCCCAAAGGGCAACTCAGTTTCTTATTTCCTTTTTTACCTTCATCCTGATTTATCTCCTTTTGCCCTCCTTTCCCCTAGCAGCGGTTTCGGAGGACAGTCTCTGCTTGCTTCCTTCACGGTTTGAAATATAACTCCAGCTGGTCTCAGGGGAAGGAGCTGCTGGAAGATGATCTTGCTCTAACCATATGTGTGTTTATTAGAGTTATTCAGCTCTGGTAGACTGTGCTAATGCTGTAAGAAAGGGATTGGGGTTTTGGTGTGTCTCCCATTTAGAATTAAGATGAAACTTAAACTTCAGGTTTTGGTCAAAATGGAAGTATTTTTTTTCAACCAACCTGTTTTACCCCCAGGTATCTCAATAACTTTTTTCTTCTGTTTAAAAAATCAGGGAAAATTTGGGGGAAGGGTGACTCCTGCCTTGCTATATAGCCTTTTCTCCCTGGCAGAATACAAGGAGCAGGAGAAAGGAAAGGCTTCTTGGAAGCAGCAGCAAGGGAAGGGTTTATTTGAAGTACTCAAGAAAGGCAACTTTGTGAGGCATCAGCTCAGTCTCCAGTGGGCAGTGGCTCCTAGTTGTTGTCTGGATTAGAAATGTGAGTTTAAAATGTGACCAAGAGTTGTGGGTTCTCCATCCCCACAGCCCTGCCTTACGTATCAGTATTAAAAAAAGTTTGTTCAATGTGTCTCCTCATGAATTATGTACATTTGCTTTCTGTTTGAGTCTCCTTTAAAAGAAAAAAACCCCACAACTGTTGGAGTGGGAGAGAGCTTGAAACAGATTTGAAGATTGAACAGGAAAAAGACTTCAGTTAAATCTTTTGTTAGAAAGAATCCTTTTCTCAGCAGCTAAGGGTGTTAATTCGTCTTCTCCCATTACCTTCCAGCATGGATCCAGAACAGAAATATTTTGCTTATGAAATGTACATTCTTTCAGGTACTTTACAAGTGGTTTATTCCTATTACAAATACAGTGAAAGAAGATCCTTACATCTCTGAGAGACCCACTGACAGGGAACTACTCCTTTTGCTTCTCTTTCTAGTGATAGATAGGAAAAGTATGGAGACTTCTGAAACTATATTATCTCTGGAAATATTAAAGGAGATTTTCTCATCACTGTGTGAAGTGGAAGCAAAAATTGCCCATATTTGGAAGTAAAGTTTAAAGGAAGAAACAGCAAAGATGTGATTGTTCACTTAAGAGAAGTGTTCTGGGAGTCATCTGCATGGCAAGCAAAAGGGAAAAATTACTGGGGAATGTATGAGGGTTTTAAATGAAGCCTGCAAAGTCTACTCAGCTGTTACTGGGGAATGGCAGGGACAGATGAGTGCCCCGAGGAAATTGAAATTTCCTGTGTTTCTGCCAGCCCAGGCACCAGGATGTGGAAGGCCACAAGAGTCTGATGCCACGTCCTGCAGTTGCACTAAAGATGAAGAAGAGGATGGACAAACAGGTGGCTGCTGACGTGGGGTCAGAATTGACACTGCTGACATTGAAAGGAGAGAAATGAATACAAAAAAACCATCATGAGGCAGAAATCCTGGGGAACGTGTGAAGTGTTTCTTCAGGGAATAGAGAGGTCCTGAATGGTGATGCTCAGAAAGCCCTTGCAATAAACAAAGCTGTGCAAGTGTTGCAAAAGATGGAAACCCTGGCCTGTGATGTGGGTCTGAGGAGTTCCCCAGCAAGAAACAGGAATCTAGACTTTTGATTTAATTTGAGATTTTTACTGTAAAAGAGCCAATATTTTAACTGCTATAAAGCAGATTTCCAGTAGTCAAAGCAAGCAAAATGGCCAGATTGTTAAAATAAAACTGATAAGACTGGTGAGATTAGTTTAGCTGAGAAAAGGAAGTGTTTTCTCCCACTCATAAAAACACAGAGGTTTGTTCAAAGAAGCAAAAACGAGTATCAAAAAGCTTGTGGTGCCACAGATAAAGCCTTCCCTCCTCCTGGCATGGACTGTGCTTCCCAGTTGTTTGATCTGCTTAATTCACGTGGGATGTGTAGCATAATTCAGATTTCCACAAAGGATTGAAGTGATTTGGTGTAGTCAAAGACAGAGGTTTGGAAACACCACAGAGCGTGTAAGAAATGGTTACTAAGGGGTGGTTTTGAGAGATGTTTTTCTGTGCTTTGAAACTTTTGAAGTTCCTTGTGTGGGGCCAGTGGGGAGGGAAAAAACCCAATAAAACTAATCATTGAATGAAACATGGACAGGGGTTTAAATGTCAAAAAGCTGAGAGGGCACCTGGGGCTCTCTGTCCGTAGAGCTGTCAAAGCTGGCTGGTGATGAGATAAAAAGAGAGATCTTGTTAGTGGTTGCAGTCAAAGCTGTTTTCCACAATGCTGATGAATATTTACCCATTTATTTTGCCAGTTGGGTTTTGCTGGGTGAAAATGTAGGATTGGTGCAGGTTTGTAAGAAAACTTCTCAGATTTGAGGTGGGCAGTGCAAAGACATCACCAGTGTGGACAGCCCTGGGCCTCCATGGACTCTGCATCTCTGTGTGTGAATGTCCTGTCCAGTGTGTCTCTAGTCCATGTACAGGGTGTCTGTGTCCACCCTGCTCATTGCAGGAGGAGAAACTGAGCTTTGGTGTCATGCTGAGGGTCTGTGTAGCTAATCTCCAGCCTGGAAACCGCTCTTTACTGTTGAGACAAGGCAGTTTGATCCTGGGACAAGCTGTTTGAACTAGAGAGCTTTTCCTCCTTTTCTGCACATCTGAGAGATGAGTAATACACTGTCTAGTTACCTGCAAGGGTGCAGGTTTCATTTTCCTGTCCAATTTGATGCTTCTGTCCAGAGCACAGCCTTGTGAATGCCCTTTTTGCCTCCTGAGGTTTGCTAAGTGTGATGCTTTCAGAGGAGGTTTGAATTTAAGACATAAAAGAACCAGATCCTGTTTCACTGTTCAGTGCAAAAGCTTTCAGTCTTTCTAATTTTTTTCCTTGGAAAACTGCTGATTTGTATTGCAAATGTGTTTGTATACCTCTTTAAAGTTTGGTTATTTTTCTCCACCAAATGGTATTCTTAAAGAATAAACGCAGTGGCCTCATAAGGAGAAGTTCAGCCATAGAAGGTCATAGAACTTACAGTCAAGAGCAAATTTTAATAAGGTCCCAAGGTCCCCAATTAATTCTCCTTTTTTTTTTTTTATATACTCATCAATGCTGGGCTGCCAATTGCATTGAGTGTCCTTTAAAAATAATTAATACTGCAATCCCTTGAGTATTTTCAAGGTAAATAAGTTTTGAAGTTAATCACAGTAATGGTAAAGAGATAGAAACTGCTTTTTCTGTACTTGTTGTATATAACTATAAGCCCATATAGATAATCAAACATTTCTAGGCAGATCTGGATTGATTTAGAGATTACAGCTGAAGCAGGGGTTGAATTGCAGCTGGATGTTGTTGAAATTGTACAAGCTCTCTTCGTGACATTTTTTTTATTCCAGCTTCCTCTTGCTATTTTCCTCTTCCCTATAAAATCTTGTATTATCTGCAGGTTTTGAAGACTTCTTTTTCTAATCTGGGTTGCTTTTTTTGTTTTGCTCTTTAAATAGAGATTTGAGAAAATGTGAGAGTATTACTTGACAACCAAATTATGTTGGAGTGAAGCGAGTTGACTTTGTTGCGTGGAGCTGCATCAGCTGATCTTCTGGCAAAGCACAGTTCAAGATGAAAGAGTGAAAAAGGCTTTATATTTAAACTGCTGGGGAAACACTGGACATGGTCTGGTTGTTATCTTTAAACACTGGTGTTTAATGGAAACACATTCTTTCTGCCATCACTTTTAGTTTAGTTCAGGAATGTATTTTTACACGAACCTTGCATGTCTCCACTTCCCAGTCCTGGTGTGCTCTGTAGGATGGACTCAGTGCAGGGGCTGAGCTCCTTTCCAGCGAGGACAGATGGGCTCCTATTGTTTGCCTGGTTCACACTGCTCACTGTGTCAGGGACCAGATCAGTGCTGGTCTGACTGGGAACGGCCAGAAGGGATCAGATGTGGGGTTTGGTGCTCAGCACCCTCGGCTTCACTGCCCAGACCTGCCCTGCCACACTGCACTGCTCCCTGACAGTGTTTGTTCCATTGGAGTCATGGGCTGTTCTTTACCACTGGGTTAAAGACAGAGCCAGTGTTTCAGGGTCTGCTGGAAATCCCATCCAGATGTAGGCAGTGCTCTCCTGAAAGCAGCTTCTCACCCCTTGCAGCTCCTACATGCTTTAGTTAGTAGGAGTCTGGCTATTCAAAGCAGCTGTTCCAAATGTTTAAAAATGTACCTTGTGCAAAAAAATGTGTGCTGAAAATATTTAACATATTAATTACTTGTGTAGTTAATGTGTTCTGTTTCCTGCAGAGTCCAGTTTTTTTCCTTTTCTGGAACTTTGATGTGTCTTGCTTTTAAGAGGGTCTTCTTACTTGTACATATGCTGCAACCTGGAAATACACACATGAGAAATTAGTTTATAGATGAGCAAGACTGGATTTGTGTATTCTGCAGATCTAATCAAAGCTCATTTTAATAATGTAATTTGTCTTAAATTTTCTCCCAGGTCTAAACCTTTAGACTTTTCAATCTGTTTTCCAGTCATTATAGGCAGATTTCTGTATGAATAATGCATAGTTTTGCTTTAAAAATCAGTCTACACAAATCCACTTTATTTTCACTTTTTATTGATTCCAACCTTGGTGGTGTGCATACATCAGAAATTTCACAACTTAAAAATGTGTCTGTCCCTACAAACGAGTCATTGATCAAAAAAGGTTAATTTGACTGACTCCCTTGAATTTTTCATTGTCTCTCTTCTTTGTTTCTAGTGGTAAAAACAATTTCCATTTAGAAACTTCAGTTTTCAGAAGAGTAGGGTTTCACTTTCTCTGCTGAATGTATGGGCATACAGTGTATTCATTTAAATACAAATTCATGGAAACAATTCACAAATAAAATTCACAGAAAATTTGAACCCGCTGCAGTAGTTTATTACTGTAAGAATGCTCAGGTTATGCTTCCATTTCAAAGAGATTCATCTGTTGCTGACTGCTAATATTTAATTCATGATAAGGTTAAGCACAAGAGAATTTGGTATTTTTGGAAATGGTAAAGGAAACATTTTTGACCTCTACTAATGAAATTGCCATCAATTGCCTGTTTTCTGTTTTCCCCTCCTCTCCCCTTGATCTAATTTGTTTTTCCTGTTGAATTTCCTCAGCACTTTTCTTCCCAGGCTCTCTGTCATCTCACTTTTTGATTGCCTTTTTGCTTTCTGAGGTGGATGTAGAGACCCAAATGCTGACTTGGAGTTAACAGTGGGAGCCCCTGTGGGCTCTGGGCAGCTGTGGCTCATCCTGGTGGGCTGGGAATGCCCACCTGAAGTCCTGGTGAACTGTGGTTGTGGAGACAGGGCTGCTGCTGGGTCTTTGCTGACCTACTGTGATTGTTTATGATGGCTAAGGTGTGGTTTGGGACTACTGCCCTCTGACTGTACGAATTAATAAATTTAAAATAGGAAAGCTCTTCTCAGCTTGCACAGTTTTTCATTGCCAGAAGCCCCTTCAGACCAGGTTTTCCCACTCTCCTCGAAGGAGACTGACAAAATCTGCAGAGGAGCTTTGCTGGAGGAATGGAACGTTTGGGCTCATGTTTCCCTTCAGAGTCCTCAACAGGAGATGAAGGAGAATTTCTGCTGTTATTTTAGGAAAGGTGATTTCTGATTTCAAAATTTCTGCCTTTCAGCAGGGAGTTTGAAGATCTTACACGAAACAGAATTTTACAGAGGATGTGGCAAAACCTTCCAATGCAGAAGCAGCCCCTTCCACAGGGAAGAGGGACCTGGTGGGCTCCATCTGGGAGCAATGGGACCAGTTGGTCTCCCCTGGAGCAGTGCAGATGCTGCTGTGAGGAGAAGACAATGTCCCCTTTGCTGCTGCTACCTTTCACTTGCATTGGTGTAGACACTTTTTTGCTCATGGTGCCTGGAGAAGCATCAATCACATCTGAATTATTTGCTGCCTCGAAGGTTTTATTGTGCAACACCTGTTTTTCTTTAAAACCAGGCACTGTGTGATCTGACCAAAGCCTGGAGGGAAGCACATACTGCCATGCCACTTTTATGTGCTGCCAAACCCCTTCCAGTGAAGTGCCTTTAAAGCAAGGCTCTCAGTATGGTTGGCTGAGTGACAGAGGAGCTGTGCTGACCCCTTGTTAGATGCTTGGCTAGCTGTGAAATGCCAAGGGGTTGTTATCCTCACCTGTAAGTTCCTTAACTCAAGCATGTGCCATAAGGACCCTGGCTCTCCTGAGGTAGCTTTAATCAATACACAGATTGTTTCATTGACATCAGGAAGCTCAGCAACATCAAGGAAAGCTCAGGCAGTGTTAGAGAAGCCCAGTGGGGTGGGGGATGATGCTGTGGTACACAAATGCTGATGGAAAAGATAAGCTTTCCCATCTCAGTCTCAGTCCATCTGGGGCTAGACCATTGTGATGGATTACCAACATGTTTGCAAGCAACGGCTGTGTGACAAAAAACATGTTTTCTGTGTGACAGGTTTTGTTTTCCCTATAGAAGTGCTCTCCTGTGGCTCTGGCTGAGATGTCCCCATGGTTGTATTGTTCCCTGTTCAAGGGGCCAGGAACCTTCTTGCCACACAGCTCTCCCAGCACACAGAGCCTGGCACTTCCCTTGCTGTTCCTTCCTCTCTCATTGTGCTTGGTGCTTGCAGGGGCTGGCACCTAAATATGCCCCATGCAGCCTGGGGCACTTTTGCCACTGATGAAGTGGGTGATTTAAACAAAAATGAAAATTGTTCCTGTCCTTCCTGTGGTAGTTTCAGGCCTTCTCCTGCTGTTTCCTTAGTGGGTCAGTGGGTTCTTTGGAAAGCAGAGCCTGAGCTGGCCCAGCAGTTGGCTCTGTGCTGGAGCAGAGGAGCTGCTGGAAACCACCCATCCCAGCAGATGATGTCTGCTTTGAAATGCTCCCAGCTGCTGGGGCCCTGATCTCCTGGCTGTGTCTGGGGTGAGCTGCCTGCCTGGCACACAGCCTGCTAACGTGTCCTAGCAGTGCAGGCTCTCCCTGCTTCACAACTTTATAGCCTTCCTATGGAACAGAAATAGCAACGTGGATGTATTTATTCAAAGCATCAAGGGAAGAGGCCTTTAGCAGCCTGACTGGCTGTGTGACATTTACCTTCTCATGTCTGTCAGGATTTTCATTGCTGAAATGAGGCTTGTGAACAGCTCCTCTCAAGACTGCTTCTTCAGCCAGGGCTGAAACATTGGGCATGCTGGATAATGATCTACTGACTTCATTCTATTAGTGAGACAGTGTCCTGCATATTTGGGACACTTCCATGGCTTGTTTGACATCATTTCTCATCTCATGTATTTTGGTCTTGTAAGATTGACAAAAGAATCACATAAACATTTGATTTCATGTGCACTTTCTTAGGACAGCATTTGAATGAGAAGTTGATGTTTATATTGAGTCCAAAGTAAGGATTTTTGTTTTCCCCCCTGAATTGGGCTCTAAGAGCTGGATGTAACTGCATGCAGACTTCAAAAGACAGAGAACACTGTCCCATCTCAGTACTGGGATTATTTATTTATTTGTTTATTTATTTATTTATTCTGACAAGATCAAAAAGATGAACATACAGGGCTGGATTAAAACCTTTGTGTTCTAAGTGAGAAGACATTCACGACTGAAGTGGCCTCAGTGTGTAGGGAATGGTGGATTTGAGGCTCTCTAATGAGCCCTCCTGCCTGTCCCCAGGTGGGCTGACCAGGAGAAGGCAGAGCTGGGCTCAAAGTGCCAGAGAAGCGATGGAGCTGGAGCACTCAGGGGGTTTGTCCCAGCTGAAGGAGCTGCTGGTGTGAGGCATGGGAAAGCCTGGGGGTTGAAAATGCTCTGTGGTGAAATTTCATGTAGCATGCTGCCTTACTTTCTGTTCAATTTGAGTGCGTAGGTGATGAGCACAACTGTAAAAATAGGGGCCAGGATAGAATGACTAGGAGGATTTATTTATTTTTACTAACATTGAGGAGTTTTCTTTGCTGGTTTTGTTTTGCTTGTTTGTTCTGGTTTCAATATGAATCTGCATCATCTCAGTACTTGAGAAATCAGTGCCTTGGAGATGTGATCAACAACTGCCTGATGTTGCTTTCACTTTCTGCTCTTCTAGAGACTACATGGATGTGCAGCATCATACTTATTTTCTGACAATATAGAAGGATTTCTTATGGTTTCCTCCTGGATGTTGCTCCTAGCATTGGACAGGATTCCTAAATTGGAAAAGATATTAAAAAAATTAATGTAGGAAAAAAGCAAATAGAAATAGGGAATAAAGCTTAATACATACATTTAATATAATTCTTGTATAAACCTAATTATTTTCCTTAAGCACTGGCAAGGTTTTTCCAGAGGAGGGAAACACTGCTTACATTTTATTAGCACCTTTGTTGCCTTGGCCTTTTCAATCTAACAGCAGAGTGTAGCTTGAGGGAGGGTGTTACAGCTTATCTTCTACTCTTTTGACACCTTGTGCAAATTAATGACAAAGCCCCACGTAATGTGCAAGTGAAAATGAGGTTTTGCCGGTGCTTGAAAACCCTATGCTAAAACTCCAAAATGAAAATTCTCTTTTCTTGAGCCCCATGACCTAACCCCTCCTTCTCTGAGCAACTGGGGGAAGGTGGGAGAAGAAAAAAGGGAAGGGGGGAAAGGAAAAGTAATTTTAAGTTTTGAGATTGTGACTCATTATTCTTTAGCTCTCTGGAATGCCACGAGACTTTTTTAAGCATCCATTATTTGTCACTTGGCAGAAAGAGGCTGATAGCTTGAGACTTGAATTGTCATTTTATACATAACACACTGACAGATCCATGCAAAAACAAACCTACCAAAATTACATTTAAAAATGTATAAGGACACCAAATAAACTTTACAGAGAGCTTGCCAACACTATTCCTAATTCTGTGATAAAGGACAGGACAGAGGGAGCTGCTGGGATTGTGCCTCCTACATTTGCACTGATTTTTTGTGACTGCTCCTGTTGCTTTCTAGTTTCTGTCTCCTAAAAAACGGGTTTTCCTAACATCAGGTAGAGGGAGGGAACTTGTGTTTTGGCTCTTTGGAGGCAGAACAGAGAATCCAACTAGCAGGGAACGGCTTGAAATGGGGAGTGATCTCCCTCACAGAGCAAGGTGTTGTGACAGTAATTTGCTGTCAATATGAGTCTGAATTTGAACATGAGTTTGCTTTTGGGCATGCCAGCACTTTTTCTTGTTTCTGTCCACACACAGTTGGAGGATTGGCTTTTAACGTCAGCCTGGATGTTTGGACTCTTAAGAAGCTGCTTTCAAAATGATCTTGTTCTAACAAGGGCCAGCCAAGGTATTTTAGCACCGAAGGAAGAAAGGTTTCCTCAACACTTCTTTATCAAAGCAGACCTTGCAATGGGGGCAAGATAAGGAAGGGTCTCCCTCACACATTTCTTTGCCCAGTGCTTGTATGAAAGTGTCAAAATATTATGTTGTGTAGCCTACCTGTGCATTTTATTTTTGACCACTATCATAAGGAGCTTTACTTTATCCTGCAGCTCTCCATGAAGTATCAGAGCCCTTTTCCTGGCACTTCCATGTGCAGTTTTTTTCTCTGTAATTCTCCATAGTTTTCCTTGCTTGCTCTGGATGGCTTTTGCAACAATGTGATTGATTGCTTGGGAGTTGAACACTCCCATGAAAGTACTCAATCCACTAAATCTCAGACTGAAGCTGTGCTTCAGTGACAGTTAATTGGGAGTTATTTATGTTTTTCTGCAGGCAATAGGTACTATCACTGTTTTCCTTGGAGTAGCATTTAAAAGATTCAGAGATTGGCTCCCTTCTACACTAAACAACATTTAAACATATTGAAAAAAGGGTTCCTGTTCCAAAAACTTTAGAGGTAAGTTATGTTTTTACCATGAAAAAGCAATCCTGAAAATAAATATTGAATAACTATTTCAGAGGAGCCAGGGAGAAAATTATTGGTCATTTCAACTACTTCTGGATAATGCATTGCCTTGAATTTGAAGGGGAAGAACTTACCTGGCCCTGTTATCAAGGGTGCACCAAGCTGAATATTTTAAAAATGTGCTGCTTTGAAGTGAAGCTGCAGGTACACAGTAGTAGCTGTATCCACTGACTTGACACGTTGACCCTGACTGGTGAGATCCCATGGTAACTCTTGGAATATGTATGCATGTATATGAGAGGAATAAACAGAGCTCTCAAATTTCAAGAAGAGAAATCACTGTATCACTGCTTTCTCTCTGACCTTGAAGGGTCTTGAATTATTAAAGAGTCTCTTAAAAGTGCAACCTAGTTTCTAAACCCTGTAACTTTAAAATGGCATAACCATTGTGAAATTTAGTTCTGAAACCATTTAAGCAATTTTTTTTCTGCATTACTTTAATTACAAAAATTGGATGTTTCTATTGCTTTGGACTATTTTATCATTTTAATTAAAATTTAAAATTTTATGTACACTGCAGTGCTGTGAATTCAGGATACCAAAAGTTTTAACAAGTCCAGTTTTAATAGTCTTGTGAAAATATCCTTGAGCAGCTGAAATACTGGGGAAGTTTCTGATAGCTGAGTACTACCTGAGTTAATTACATGCCTAAGATACAGAGGGGTCTAAGTAGCTTTTAAATGCACTGGGCTTCAAAGGTGTTGTTCATGCTGCCTGTGAGCAGAAAGCAGACTCCACTGTGAGAACTGAGGCTGGACCAAACTTTGGGCTGCTTGGCAGAAACACCTACACTGGGCTGCTTTGACTTGAGCAGATTTTGAAATAATGATCTAAGGATGGCACCACCATCCTCTTCCTTAGCTTAGAAGTTTTCATACAAGAATGATTTCCCATGTTTTTATATGATGCAGGTGATGTGTTGTAGTCTTTGCCTCAGATTTGCCCTTGATACAGTGAAGTGGAATCAGGACTACAGTTGTTTATAGCTTATTACTTTATATCCCATTTATTAACAGCAAAAAGTGCATGTCTCCCCAGTTCCTAGGTTTGGTTATTTTATGTTGTGCATAAGTGAGTTTTATATGCTGTAGGAGAAAGTTGCAATGGAAAATGCATCCAACCCCCTCCTCACAGGTGTGAACCTGTGTCTGTGGTTCAGCAGGTACCAGAAAAAGCTTCTGCTACAGGAGCCATTTGCAGGCTGTGGTCCAAGCTGAACCTTGGCTGTGGCACAGCTTTAGGTCTTGCAAATCCCTTTGAGTTCCGTCTAACAGGGAGGCCTTTGAATTCTGGGTTATTGTCAATGTTTACAGCAATGTGATTAGAGCCAATTAATGACTTGTGCTTTGTGTGTGCTGTAATAACAGAGATGCTGTTTTCTCACTTTGCTAAATGGGAACAAGGCAAAGAAACTTTCTCCTGACCCTGAGGAGGGAGCCTGTAGATAAAGTCCCCCTGCATCAAATACCCATCTCTCCCTGCTGGGCAGGAGTGTCTGAAGGGAGCAGGCCTGGGAATGTCCAAGTGTGTGCTGAAAGGAGGAGCAGGGCAGCTCTTTTTGATGTGCGTGTGGGCCAGGGTCTGTCACTGCATGTATTTTGTGGTTCCACTGGAATCCTGCAGGGCAGCATTTGATGGCTGACGTGATTTGCTGTGTGCGAATACAGATGCACTTTCTGCCCTATAGCTTGTGTCCATGCAGAGCTGCTTCAGCAAAGGCTGGGGGAAATGGGAAGGGGTGGAAAGGAGCAATTAATTTTGGCCTTTCGGGAAAGCAGCATTCTGTCGATTCTGCTGTCATCACGTCCAGTTTTTCTCCTTGTGCATTTGTCACAGATCAAGTCCTGCTACCCACTTTTAAATGTAATTACTGTAAATGAGGCACTCTCCAATTCCAGGCTCTTGCACCATGCCAGAGCTATGCAAAAGTCCTACAGGAATCAATCCTCCATGTCTCAGGGACAGAAATGCTGCCAAGAAACACGAACTATCACTTTTGTTTCCTCCATCTTAATAAAACAGAGACATCTTTCAAAGTTAATTTCAGAATGTTCTTTGTTGTCAGAAGTAATTTGGTGGCCTCAAAGGGCTGAAAACCCCCTTCCCTGGATAGTCAAATGCACTTTTGGATATTTGTGATGTGATTTGTGGTGTATAAACAGACACTCCATGCTCTCTTTATCTGCATCTGTAGACTAAAACAGTGTGTGTTTTAATTAGGAGATACAGTTAAAGCTGTTCAGGGATGAAAAATTGAAAAGAGACCTGTTTGCTAGATGCATGTGCCTTTTTTTTCTGACATGTACTCAAGAGCACACCCTTGGGAAGCAGGAGCTTTGGCTCTGTCTGTGGGACTGGGGCTTGTGGAGCTGCCGGCACTGAGGGCTCAGCTTAAGGATGGACAAGGGTGAAGGATTCTTCCACTGAAGGACTCCCCTGCATCTCTGCTGACACTGGGCACCAGGACAAGGCTGTCCTTTGTTGGCAGAGATGGAGCTGGAGCAGGCAGCTCCACCACTGGGGTCTGTAATGAGAATTGCAGAGCTGAGGACTGTGGCCCCTTCTGGTGGGAAGTGCCACGCAGAGCCCTCCCTGTGCAGGGCCAGGGTGTGTGCTGCAGCCAAAGTGTTGCAGGGTGTGCAGCTCCTGGGAGAGGAGGCAATGCCTTGTGGCTCTGGACCTGTCCCTCCTAAAACTTGCCCAGCAAGGGGAAATAGTAACGGTTGGTTTCTGCTCTGTGAGAGGAATTAAGCATAATAAGGTGGTAGCCTAGACTGCTACCTGCCAGAGTTAGACAGACTCGAGGCTGGGATAAAAAAAGGTTTTCATGTGATTTTTCCATCTGGATGAGGCTGCTCAGTCTGCCTGCAGCCCGTGTCTCTGGGGGCTGAGCAGAGCGATGCTCCCGGCCCGCAGGGGAGGCGTGAGCAGCGCTGAGGCTCCTGCGGGAGCGCGGCTGCCTTCCTGCAGCAAACCGAGATGTACAGACAAACGTGCTGATGGAAAACAGCCTGAAAACACACACACACAGTGGCCAAATGGTGCCTCTCCCCCAACTTGCTGCTCACAGAACTCAGGTGATTTCAGGTGCTGGATAGATTTACAGAAAATGTTTTCATCCTGCTTCCTACCAGTTTATAAACATTTTAGAAAGAAAATGAAGTGGCAGTTGTAAAGTATCCAGCATATTAATGCTAAAATGATATGACCAGAATCCTATTTAAAAAAGGATTTCTGTTTCATATCTAGAAATTAAACTGTATGCAATTACAACAAGACCATTTAACCTTTGTCCAGTCTACCTGTCCTTATCTGTTTAGTCAAACTTTCCTGAACAAATTGGTTTTATAGCAAAAACACAAAACATGATTAGCACAGAAACAGTAGTTATTCTGGTTATCCTCCAGTGGCTAGACTATTGCAAGAGTTAAACCTCATTTGCATCTTTCTGCAAACAGATGTGGCTGTAGAGAGCTGTGGTGTTGCAGACAGCCAGGCTCATGTGTAGGGTGTGTGGTGTGTCAGCTTTCTGATCTGGCTGGTTAGGTTTATAATTTCCTGCCAGTTTATAACAGCCTCTGGTTGTTTGATTGCAAAGGGAAAGGCACTCTGGGGCTTAGGTAGCAGGGGAATTGATTTACCCAAATGTCTTTCATCTGAATGTGATTTGTTAATTTTAGATTTAAAGACTATGCTGGTCTTTCATTTATCTGCTTCAGCCTATGGTTTGCTGCCTTGTATGTTTTATTTTTAACTGCGAGGTTTTACATCCGTATTAATAACTCATCCAGGAAATATTGTAGCACTAAATAATCTGCACTTTCCAAGTGAAATAATTGTCAGAGTTTGTGCAAATAAAATGGTTTGGTTTGCTCCAAGCGACACAAATATAACAGAGCATAGTCCAATGGAAGAGACAATCTTCAGAACAGCTTTTTCAAGGATTCCTTACTGCTTTGCAATGCATTTTTTGGTGAAACAGGAAAATGACTTTAAACTTACAGCCCAACTTGGTCATTATCTAAAATCACCAAGTCATTTTTAGTCTCTTTTCCTCTTCATAAGTAGCTTTTTGGATGGGCAGAATGGAAGCTGCTAACTAAATTTCACTTTTTAGGAAGGCCTTTAGTCATATAACTAGGGGTGATAAAAATCCTATTTAATGGGGAATACTCCTTTGCCATGGGCTTGATCAATAAATTAAATGGGTTAATTAAGTTGAGCTGTCAGGACCAAGGACTGTCATGAAGTCAGGCCAGCAGAGTTGGCCATTTATCAGAGGGAAAAGTTTGTCAAGAAAAGGCAGCCTTTAATGGGTTATTCTGGAGTGCATGCAAATGAGCAAGTACCTAAAAAATCTAGCAAGGAATGTCTGTCATCTGATCACAGGCAGTATTAAAGGAGGTTGATACGTCTGTGCAAAGTCATTAAATTTGCGTATCAAACTCCTTACTGGGGATTTTTGAACTCCAGGTTCTGAGGAGATGAATTGGCTTATGAGTTACAGTCTTAGGTATTTCCATTTTTCACTCTTCACTGAGAAATTCAATTTGTTTTATGTTTTGAGATATATATAAACACAGACAAACATATACCTATATGTGTATGAAGTGGTTTAAAATGCAAGCTTATTAAAAAATAGGAAAGTTTTTATTGCTTTCAGAGCATTGGGAGGAATTATGCTCTGCTGGTAGAATTCAGTGCAGAGATTGGAGGCAGACCAATGCACTCCGGTCATTTCAGCTCAGGAAACTTCCAGTGTCATTTGTGCCTGGCTCCGTGTGCTGCCTGCAGGAGAGTCCTGTTGATCCTGGGCTGTGAGGGTCTCAGCTGGGTGCTGTGGGCACCTGCATGGAGGAGCCTGATGAGTGACCCAGGCTGTCTTGGGCATCACTGGAGGAACATGGAGCAGAGTTTCAGTGCTCGCTTACTGATGGTCAGAAGACGGAAAGCCATGGGTGCTCCACCTTCAGCTTTTCCCTGTGATCCTTTGGCTGCAGAAAGGTGGTGACAGTGTTTCTCGGGCAGCCATAGGTGTGATGGCTGATGGAGCTCTGTGAAGCTGTTGTTGAGGAGCCCCTCGAGGCTGGCATGGTGTGAGCAGCAGAGCAGCAGCAGATCCTGGCTCTGCCACAGACCCCGCTGGCACCACGTGCTCCTCTGCGGATGTGGTGGGAGTGAGCTGCTGTGTGCTTCCCAATGTGGAAACTGAAGCAGTGCATATAATTGCATCGAAGTTGCATCTCTGTTTTGGTACTTCCAGTTTAGCTCTAAAGCCCTGGCCATATGGATGCACTCCTACAGTCACTCTGGAGGCAAGCTGAGAATAAAATGAGCTGTGTGCAAGTGCTGCAAGCCTGTGTAAATGAAACCTGCCTGACAAACCAGAAACATGCCTTTTTGATGTATAACAAAAATAAAATTCTCTCAAGGCGTAGAACTTTATGTATGTTCAATTCCTGTTGATTAAATAGTTCTCAGCTCAAAACAGCAAGAGGGTGAGCCAGGGATGCTGGTACCAGGGCAGTGATTTATCAGGAGATATGTGGAGATGACAAAGCTAGAAAATGTGCCCAGCCATGTGGGCAAGGCCAAAGTCTTCACTGTAGTTTGGAGATGCCGTGGTTTGACACTGGCCAAACTCCAGGCACCCAAAAAAGTTGCTCACTCACCATCCCCTGCCACAGGTGGGAAGAGGAAAGAAAAAAACTTAGTGAAGGGTTCATGAGTTGAGATAAGGACTGGGAGAAAACACTCCAAGGGCAAAACAGGCTCAACTTAGAGGTGCAAAGTGAATTTATTACTAACAGAATCAGAGGAGGATAATGAGAAGTAAAAGAAGCCCTTAAAACACCTTTCCTTCTCTCAATCTCTCCCTCATTCCCACTGACAGTGCAGGGAGCACAGGGTGTGCCTGACCTTGGATGGCTGAAGTGCGCCTGGCATGGAAGAGGATGAAGATGAGAGGCTGTGATTGCTCATAACTTCTGCATTGCTTCCTCTCCCTGCTTAATGGGGCAATAAGAGCCCCTGTCCTGTGCTGTAGTCTTGGGTTTTGTCTGGAGACATGGGAGAAAAGTTAGAAATGCACCCAAAAGGCTGAAATGCCTCAGGCGTGGTGTGAGCTTGGCTCCTTAGAGGGTAATTTCTATGTGACACTGGTCTGTGGGTTCTAGTTGAACATTTTAAAAATGGTTTTGGTACTTCAGCTGTAGGAAAGCCAAGCTTTTTGTACTTTTTTTTTCTTAAACTATTATCAGCAGCTGTGAAGTGATGCAATCCATATGCCGTATGGAGCACCTATATATAAAAATCTGACATATGGATGTTGTGAAGTTCTCGGAAGATTCCACATGCCTTAGATCACCCACGTGCTAAAAACATTCTGTTTGGGAATTAGTTGTTGAGATTTTATGTTGAATTCCCATAGTGAAACCAGGCAAATTGTGCTGGGAATATTTGTAGCACAGAGTCAGGTCTGACTTACTCTTTTTTGTCCCCTTGTGGAATACCACAGGTTTTGGAAAGTATGAGTTTGGGATGAATGTTTTCAAGGTGTCTCTGTAGATAACTTACATTGGATCTCTTAACCAATTGGATCTGAGCTGTTTCTAGCTTGTGGTTCTTCACTGCCATCTCCTGCCCTCCCCTAGCTGGGGGTGTCTGTCTCCATGGGCAGTGTGGGAGGGAGGAGGGTGAGGCACGTCATCACTGAACACCTGGTTTCTCAATTAAGTCTTCAGGACTTGCAACTCAGATGTGTTGTTTTGCTGCATAGAAATTAAGGTAACCTACTGGCTTCTGTTTCTATGGAATTTGAAGAAGCTAAGGCATTCCAATGGATCCAGAAGTTAGTAAAGCGCATTCTTTGCAAAAAGCTTCTGCCTTTGCTAACACTGATTTTCCATGCTGCTGTAGCTCATCATGTCAAAATGTTTATCTGGAAGTTCTCCACGGCTAGCTAGCATAAGTGGCCAGACTTTTTTTTTTTTCCCCTTTTTTTAAAAATCTTTTTTTTATCCTCTGAGATGGGAATTCACCCTTCTACTGCTGATTTGGCTGGTGCAGTGGGGCTGGCTGCACTAACCTCCCTGGGGAATTCACCATCAGAGCGTGTGACTGAGCAGCAAGGTGGGCATAAGGCATGGTGGGCATGTTGGCTCCACACAGATGGAGACTGAGGATTGAGTGAGCAAATGGTAAGGAGGAAGGTACATATAAACTGAAAAGACTTTTCAGTTTTACTCACTGTTTAAGAAGCACATAGCAAGTGCTATAAAAATACAGACGAGTAATATGTAGTTGGTTGATCCTCCCCTGGCCTCAGGAGAGGCAGATAGAATTGGACCCATTTATTTGCTGGTTTTGGGGCTTGTTCAGGGTGAGTGTGGATACAAACTCTGCTACTGCTGCACAAGGATCATGACCTAGGGAGGGCTTATACCCTTGGACATCTGTGCCCCCAGATGTTTGTACCAGTTCCTAAAGTTTTCATGCAAGACATCTTAAATTGCTGCTGCCCTGACTGTCGACTTTGTTCTTGTGGAATGGCAGGGGATTGACAGTGATTTGGATCCTGCTTTCTGAAATGCTTAGTTCAGGGCTTTAGTGATGCAGTGATGTGGAGTAGCAGCAAGCAGCACACTCTGGAGCTTGGTTATTTAGGGGCCCATGTTACAGATGTATGTAAACCCCTTTCTCCCCAGAGAGATGTCAAGGTGTAGTTAATTCCACTACCAGTAAATGTTTGTTGTAATGTGTGAAGCAATAGCAGGAGAGTGAGCCTAAAGCATGTGCCTGTACATCACTTTAATTTGTAATCAACCTGGAATGATTTCTAGTTCATAGCTGTGTCTTAGTTATTTGCACGTGCTGTGCTACAGTGGATTCCACTTGCTTAAAATCCTTGTCAGGGAAGAAACATTTTTCTGGCTTTTATTTGCAATGAAAGCTGTTCCCTAGAGTCATGTCAGCTGCAGAAATCCAGACCCCAGCACAAGTGTCTGCATTAAAAACTGGGCTTTGGGCTCCATTAAAATACTGTGACTGCACATGTCACAAACAGAGACAGGCAGTGCAGTAGCACAGGCACTTGAAAGATCCTGCTTTGAAACCAAGGGGCTTTTGAAACTGTGGGGCTTTTGAAACTGAGGTTGCAACCCTGGAGAAAAGAAACAGCTATCTCCTCTGTTTGCTTCTTCCAGCCTCTGTCAGCTTCTGGCTTTATATTTTCTCTGAAATTATGCACTTGTCTCTTGGTAATCTTCCCCCATATTTTAATTGGGGATGGCAGGTGAGGCATAAGGTCAAAGAACTGGAAATGACCTTGTAAAACTGAGACAATGGACTCAGAAAATGGCTCTCCAGCTAAAACTGGTGATTTTAGCTGCCAAATTTTTGGGAATGTTTGCAAACTGGTGATTAGATCAAGCAAAATTGCATAAAACTTTTGACCTTTGAATATAATCAGGGCTGGAGGACTCTGAGAGGAGAATGGTAGGGCTCCAGTAAGAGACACGTGTATCATGAGAGTTTAGTCCACACTGTGTGGGCAGCAAAGCATGCTGATGGTTAATGCTTCTTTTTCACATTTAAGAGAAAAGTACATGTCCTCTTCCTTTTTGTCCAACACATTTCATGCGTTTATATGTGTGTGTATGCATGTCACTCCCATGCATAGGTGGGGTGCATGCCCTTCCTTGTCTCTAAGACAAGGTTTGGCCTGCCTCTCCTGGCCAGTTTTTATAGATTGCGCATTGCCATGATGTAGGAGTGCTTTTTATTTCTGTAGCAAGCCCTGTGGCCACCACTTGTTCAATATGAAGTCTGTTTTCCCTCAGTTCCTTTGGGAAGAGGATTGGATCAGAGTGTTTTGGTCATTTTGCTGCACTGTTGTGGTGTGGCAGCAGGTGTACCTGTTACTAGGGGATGCTCAATCCAAGGGAACTTTTGAAGTGCAAGGGTTTGGGGTTTATGGTGAGGTCACAGCTCCTGGGGGAATTAATTAGTCAGATCAGCTGATGAGATGTACTGTCCCATGGCCTAGCAGGTAAATGTGTGCTCTGCTTTTAGGTGAGTAGTGCATGTTGACCCTGGATTAGAAACTGAGATTGCTTTTTGACAGTATCAAAGTACATTAGAGAGCAATAATAAACCCCAAAGAAGAGATTAGGATTTAAGAAACTGAAGAGTCTTACCCTGCTCATCCTCTGCTCTTTTTGACTATGGAGCAAAAAGAGAAAAGTGCTGAAGGCTGTTCAGATTTTCAGTGCAAAAGACTAATGTTTTGGTGAGATGAGCAGGAAATAATGGCCAGAGACTTGCAGAAGAGCACTGAGATTTGCATTGATTTTTGAATCCCTGCTTAGTACTGCAGGTCATCCAAGATCTAAACTACAACAAAAGGCATTTCAGAGACAGAAAACCAGAGATCCCATAGGTACAGAGTGCACTAATCTGGATATAGCAAACAGATTATGGATGTTATGGACTCTTATTGTTTGGTGTGGGACTATGCACGCTGTTGGGTGTGTGCTCTTAGGCAGAATGAACAAATTTCTCAAAGAATTTCCAAGGTGTTAATCTCAGTAACTGAGTAATGCTGTCTAAGTGCCAATTAACTTCTTGTACCACTTTGGCAGCCCGAGAAAGCTCTGCTGCAATTCCCCCCTTCCCATGCTCATGGGGAAAGCAGAGGCTGGGGAAGCTGAGCCCCAAGGCTGTTGTTATGTTCCTGCAGTGGATGCTGATGGGATCATTGGAGATGGCAGGCAGGACCCTGTGGCTGCAGACAGACCTCATGCTGTAGGGACACCCAGGAGGTGAGGGGGAGCCTGTGAAATTCATGGCTTAAGGATCTGACATGGTGTCATAAAAAACCCAGGGGCAAAGAAAAGGCTAGAAGGCAATTCTCCCAGGCTGTGCTCCGCTGGTGCAAAGGGGTGCACTCCGTATTTGCCAGTCCCATTCCCTGCTTTGGCTCCAGGTTTTGTTTGTGTTTTCTTCCAGTCCCTGAAAGAAGTGAAGGCAGACAAGTCTTTGGTATCTAGACCAACTGTGGGAGCAGAGATATGTCCTGTAAGGAAATGTCCTTTTGGGTGTAAATACGTGATGAGGGCCAGCAGACACAGAAAGCAGCCTGGACCTGGACTTTCTGAAAGTCTGCATCCCTGTCTCAGTTCAGGACACCTCATTTCCAAAAGCATTAAGAATTTCCATACAGCTTTAGACTGTCTCCAGATTCCTACCCACTCAATCTCTAATTAAATGTAAGAATTTCCACTTTATGATTAATCCTTCTTTTCAGGGCAAGTTGCAAAATAGTTGAAAAAGTAAGACTTATCTGTCTGCTGCTTTCCTTCTGCCTTTTTAGTTTGCAAATGAATGTAGGGTCATCTTATATCATTCGTCTTCTTAGAACTTTTGCCAGTTTTAATTCTGTAAAATGCAATAGTCATTCCTCATACTTATCTGTAAATTGCATTGAATCTTGTTGCAGTCATATTAGGTGGTAATGATTTATATGCCTTCTAATAATTTATTTGATTATGCCAGCTATGTTCCATTTCTAAAGAATTATCAAGCTAATGCTCTTGCATAGGGAGCAAAGAAATATTTTCCATAGTTCTTACTTTGCCTTTCTGCACTTTGGTACAGGGCTGCAGTTTTGGTTTATTAATACAGTGGTGTGTAAGGATGAGGCTGACAATTTATTGCAGGTATTTAATGTCATTAGACCCCAGGTTGCACAGAAGCTGCATACCCAGAGGTGTTTTCAATGTGGTGGGTGTCAGTGCTTGGGTGTTTCTGCCTTGTGCACATCCCCAGATCCTGCAAGTCTCTGATGGGAATATCTGTGCTGGGCACAGATGGGGTTGATGGCTCTGAGCTCAGTGGGAATGTGAAGGACAAATAACACTGTCAAAAATCCCAGTGGCAAAATACTTTGGGTTTTCCTTTCCTTTTCCTCATGCCCCCACAGTTTCCTTATGCCAAGCATGAAGAGCTCTCTCACCCCCTTCATCAGCAAAGGGATGGGTGCAGGGAAATATCTATCACAGGTTTATCTTTAGGATTGGAATTCCTCCCATAGATTTCTGAGGCAATTGTTCTCTCAAAAATAAACAAAAAGGAAATGGGGCTGCTGGGGGGGACTGGGAGAGAAAAGTGAGTTGGACTAAAGAAAAGTGATTTTTCTATCTGGCGTGTTTCGTACACTGGAAACTTTCAATATTGCCTTTCTTGATGGACTGTCTACCCTGTCTGTTTTCTCTTCCTTTTGGAAATTTGTGCTTAACTCCTGGATAATATGCCTCCCACGCCAGCTGACAAAACACAAAGAAGCTTCAGCTCTAGGGGAAAACTCTTCTCTCCATGAAAAAAAGGATGTAGTTTTTCTTTCCTTTTCCTTAACTTTCATATTTAGAGAAGCACAGGATGGAACAAAGTATTGCACAAGTGAAAATAATGTCCAGCTTTCTTTTTTTCTTTGCTAAAATTTCTCTTTGAAAAACAGTAAGTTTCTTTCTGAATATGTTGGCATAAAATATCAATTTTTGGCTGTGTTTGAATGCTGCTTTTTTGTCATTTGAAAGTACTATGGTGCTGAGACATTGCACTTTTGAACAGGATGAAATATTTTTACTTCTTAGGAAAAATGCTTGTGATTACTCCAGAAGCCAAATTGTTGCATTTTCCGGAGTTCAGAATATAGGCTGGTACTCTGTGTGTGTGAGAAGTAGTACAACTCAAAGGGACAGAAATGATAGACAGAAAAACAGGAAGATATTTTACCCAGCACACAAGTACCTGGAATCATGCAGAAAATCAAACAAGAAATTACTTCCTAGCAAGAAATTAAAGCATCCAAGCAATGAAATTAATAATCAAAGAGGTATCTGATATCCTCTCCCTTCAAACTAGGTTTTTCTTCTACTAAAGCACTTGAATTTTTGAAGAATTTTAGTCCTGACCCTGTTAACTGCCTTGTTCCCAGCTCTGCTCTTGAGTAGTTCAGCCCCCTGGTGCATTGAAATTGAGGAGCCAGATCCAAAGCCTGGATCACTGCATCTGCCCCGGTTACAAAAATGTACTCCATGTCTCCTTGCCAAATATTTTGTTTCTCTTTTCTTTACCTTATTTTTATTACTTTGTATTGCTATTATTGCATTAATTCTACCACAGAGTGTCACTGGGATTGGGAATGGGTCTCCTTAACATCTCTGTTCGTGTGCTTTTCAGCATTATTTGCTTTTTAACATTACTGAAGACAGCTGTGTGTGCACAGAACATCTGGGGGCCTGCTGAACTGTAAAGCCTCCTGACATGGATGTTTAATTTGCATTGACACATTTTCACTTTTACTTTATACCTGCTTGCAGCCTTGCATGTCTTTTGGCTCGCTACTGTTTTACAGATGTCAGGTAGCAGGGAGCTGAAACAGAGCAATACCCTTGGTTTTCTGCAAAGCTGTGGTGTGTGAATAAGGAATTGTTCCCAAAATTATTCCTGAGGCTGCTGAGGACTGTTTGTGTTTAAACAGTCACTTGTTGTTTGCTGATACTCTCTTTTTGAGTGTTATTGTTTCATAATGGTCATTTGCACTTGTACAACCTCCTTGTCAAGAGAGTGGTTGATGTTTTGCTAAGAGGCTGATTTCAACCAGATCTTTTCACGGACATGGTTATTAGGGAATGCAGCAATCTTCTGACAGATTTTCTACTCTATTAAGCAGCCACATCATCTCTGTGAATAAAAGTGCCTACTTTTACAAGAGTTGGCTTTGGTGTCTGGAGGCCATTTGGGTGTTTACAATCAGTGCTGAAAAGCAGCTGATTCTGCAGGTGGCAGTTCTCTGGCTATCCCCAGATGCTTTTTGGTGCAGATCTGCAAGCACCATGTCTGGTACCTTTATCTCCAGAACTGCAGAGGGGCAGTTCTGTTAAAAAGGCACAGTAACCCCAATCAACCTATGATTCTGTTCATCCTATGGCCTCTTCTGGGCCCATCAGATTTGTGCAAGCAAGGACCTGGTCCCCTGGTTCCAGGGCTGCCCAACAGGGCTCTGCTTTGGGCCCTTCCAATGGGTGATTCTCTTTTGCCCACAATTTCCTCCCAAACCATTGCATTTGCCTTTGACTAAATCCTTATTTCCTTGGGTCTGTAGTGACCCTTTAATGAGGGTCACTGATTTTCCCAGAGATGTGAAATATTTTTTTTCCACACATGTTGGCCTTTTGCTTATTCTTGAAGGCGTGATGTAGCTGAATTGCTTCACTTTCTGCTTCTGTTCTGTTGTTGATTAATCTGTTTTTCCACTAGGGCTCTGTTGTGAGGGAAGATTAATATTACAGAGAAGATACTTGTTTGTTTCAAATATTTTGTTTCCTTCTCTGTTGGGAATACTAGTATAAACACCAAGCAATCTGAATTTAAATAGCTAAAGTATTAGTCTTGCTGTTCCAGTTGCTTGTTGTTACACTTGAGGATAAGGTTACAGCTGATTATACAAAATACCTGAGCCATAGGTTTTACATTCTCAATCAGCATATTATAGATGAACTATGCAAATCTGAGATAGCTTTTTTTTTGATAATTGAGAGCGGTTTTCCTTGGAGTATGCAAGACTCTTGAGAGAAGCTGAATTGCTTGTTTATAATTCTGCTATAAGCTTTGCTGGTATTTATTTAACATGCAGTTTATTGCTACTGAATATTTGTCTTATGGCTTGCTGTCAAAAGTGTCCAAACACTCAGGAGGTTGCTCCCAGTTTTGATACCCTCTGCACAGTGGCTTGTTTGTTAGACCAATCTGAAGCATCCTCCACAAGCCTGACCCACGTGCAAGACAGCAGTGCACTTATGTGAAGAAAATGTAAATTGTTATTGCCTGAGTGGGCCCCTTCAGCTCCCCACTTGACTGTGAGGGTAATCAGCCAGCCCAGGGCCCAAAATGCAAACTGGCTTGGATTTCTCCAGCCCTTGCACGGAACCCCTTGGGGCCATCCCAGACCCAAACTGCCAAATGCAGCAGATCCCTGGTCTTTGGCTTTGGAGAGTTGGGATTGGGAGCTCAGGCTTGTCACTTCTACAGGTCTGGCCTGTCATGTCCCCTGTGTCAGCAGCGTGGGCAGATTGGATTGCCCTGCTCTTGCCTTGGGGGTGTCAGTGCCTCCCTCACATGTGTTCTCCCTGTAAAGCTGTGCCAGCACCTTTACAGGGACATTATATTTGACTGAGAGGCCCATCACTGCTTCAGGCCCTTCTGCTTGGAAACCTGCTGAACCCCCAGCTTGTTCTAGCTCAGGAGGCTGAGCTCTGCCAGGGATGGGGGCTCATGCAAGCACCTGGGACAGTCAGGTGGCTGTTTGGAGACCCAGCTCCTAAGGAGCACCTGGCTCCAACCTCATCATCTGCAGAAACTGACTTGACCAGGGAGTCTGCTGGGCTTTTACAGCCCATTTCATGCATTCCTCTTCAGGTCTTCCTTGCAATGATTGCAAATAAAAGTGAAGCCATGCTGATTACTTGGTTGAGATTTGGGTTAAATTCAGTTTCACAAAAAAAAGTTAAATATTAAATTCTCTATTTAAATAAAGCAAATGAAGCACTAATGCAGTAAGAAGTTGCAACTCATTTTTCTTTGCTGGCACCTGTGACCCAGGTTACTTTATGCTTGGCTGTGTTTGGTTTGTCTAAACTCACAAGAGTTAGTTTGTCTATGGCTTTAGGGTAGACTCTCAAGTTCATTAGTAGGACAGCACTGCTGCTCCTGTCCCTCTCCTCAGCACTTTAGTGGCGGTTTTCTGCAGCTGGAGATTGCAGGCAGGATGGGAGAAGTGCCCCTGCCAGGGGGGTGTTGTGGGGGATGTTGGGGCAGCAGGACACAGCTTGTGCCTCCATTTATGCACAGGGATTCAGAGGCTGGAGAGCCCAGCTGGGAGCTGGTGTAAAGCCCTTAGCTCTGGTTTGGGTTGGGTTGTGTTCATCACAGTGCGTCTCAGTTCAGCCCACTCAGCCATGCTCTCTGTTTGTTTTAGTGTTTGCAGAGTTGGCCTTTGGGGCATTAACTCCAGAGGAGATTTCTGTCTGTTTACCAAAATGGAAATAGCCTAGCTTGGGAGTGGGCTGCCATCCCTTCAGAAAACTCATCTTTAATATATTTCCTGTAATCACAACTTAAGAACAAGCACACATTTCCAAAATGTTCTTCAGTTTTTCACCTTGGAATTTCTCACACAGGCATTAATCATCCACTTCTCCTTTTAAGTACAGAGCTCAACGTATTGCAGTGAAGCACTCTCTTCTCATGCCTGATGAAAAAGATGAGTGGATTTTACAGTGAAATTCCCATTGCTCTGGGGAGCAGGGATCATGCCAAAAAAATGTTCACTGACCTGTGTGCACAGGTGCTGTCTGTGTCAGGATTTTGGCGGAGTTAACCCCTGATAGTTCACTGTGCAGAACATCCATCTTCCACGGCAAAGCTACAATGCTGGCTTTAAGGCTGTTAAAACCTAGCCTGGCTTGGTAATCATTAGATTATCAAGTGTGTGCTGGACTGGGTTGTGCAGGAATTTTGAGGTGCCTGTTTTTTGCCTGCTGTAGTTGGGGGCTTATCCCAGTGAGCTTTAGTGCTGGGTAGTTTAGTCCAGCTCGTGGCTGTGAAATGCAGGTTCCTGCACCACTGGCTTAGCAGTGTGTCAAAAAGAGATAGATGTCTAAATACTATTCCCTTCCCTTTGGAAGTGACTGGGTGAGTTTTTCCTTGGGGTGGGTACTAATTCATTTCACATCACTGACATAAATTTTGTGCTGATTTTCCATCCTAAACTCTTCATTCTTTGATCTTTTTCTTTGCCTGAACTGCTTTCTTTTCTTCTGATTCTTCCTACTGGCTTTTTGGCTGGAAAGAACATATTTATTAAATTCTGATTCACTATTGCAGCTATTCAATCTCAGGGTGTGCCCAGGTAGTTACCCAGTGCCTTGTTTCATCATTTGTGCTGTTCTTCACCCACTTCACCCCTTCCACCATGATCTGCCTCCCTGCCCCATGGGGTGAGCCCTCAGCAGCAAGCTGGACCTGAACTTTGGCTTTCTGTGCAGTCCTGGGCTCAGGCATGAGGGCTTGGAAAGGGGAGGTTGTTTCTGATGGGCATAAATTCTCTGGCTGAGCAGGCTGTGGAGGCAAGATCCAAAATCCTGAGGAGGCTGAAGCAGGATTTGTTTTCTGTAGCTCATGTGTTGCCACAAGCAACCTTGGTGTGTCATAAAGTGAGATCTCTTCTTTGGATTTTAACCTGCCCTGGTCAGCTCTAGCTACAGAGAGGTCAAGCATGGAATACAGACTGTGGCTACTTGAGCACCTTTGGGCAGCCTCCCTGTGTTTCAGCTGGAAGCTTCATATGTTCAACACAAACATTGCTAAATAGACATTTCAAGGTTGCATATTTGTAGTGGCCGTGGGGGGAAAGGTAGAAGTGGTCTTAAATTTGCAGAAATCTTTGACTGCAGTAAATCTGCGTACCAGGATGTTAAAAAATTTAACGTGAAAACAACAGGCTGGCAGCCTGCAGTACTGCAGACTTAAAAATTAAAATGCCACCATGTTTAATGGAGCTCCCAAAAGTAATGATAAAAATGTAATTACTTCTGATGAGACACATATTCTATTAAGTAAAGAATATGGTGAATCTTAGTTGGCTTTGGTAATCTAGGTAATTTAAAATGAGTTCTATTTCTTAGAGCTCAATATGCAAATGAATTGGAGATTATATATAGTTAATATTTGCAGGATAAACAGACAATTAAACAATTTGAGTTGATTATGAGCAAACTCAAATCCTTAGAGTTGAGTATGGCCATGCTGCTGTTTGGGGTCAGTTTAACTCAGGCTTGACATGGAGACCTCAGTTCTAAAAAGCTGTTAGGTGACTGGGCACAAGTGTTTATGCAGTTTTTAATCTCCTGTGTGGCCTGAATGCATTCACACTTTGACTCCATAGGTATATAAGTACAGCAGGAACAGTTTATTTTCAGGTTTAACACAATTTAATGAACACAATAATAAACCCCTTACTTTTCTACTGAATTTCACTGTTGATTTTGAGAAGACACACATCTTTCAAAGCTACTATTGAATTTGATGCTTAACTTCAGTCAAGAACCAACTCATTTAACAACAGAACCCATATTACCAAATGACCAGTCAGCTGCTATGATGGAAACAAAATAAAGAATGGTTTTCCATAATTTGTTTGAGTTAGGATTCCACAATTTCCCCAGACTTTTTTCCTCTATATGTATGGTTTAAAAAATTACAACACCCAAAGGGCTGAAAAACACAGAAAGAAAGTAAGCATGCAACATTATTTCTGGCAGATCTTTTTAAAACAGAGAAGTCTGATGTGAGGTAAAGCAGGATCAGACATGCTAAGCAAATTTCAGTTGACAAATGTAACTGGAATTGAATTCACTGAAGCTGTGTCTGTAACAGGAATGAACTTGGCCGGATGATTACACTCCATTTTAATAGAAAATAATGAATATTGATTAAGTCTGTGGCAGGTGTCAATGCACCCTGCAGCAGTAGCCAGAGGAGGTGGAGGTGCAATAGGGTACATAGCAGCTGGTCCTGCCTTCCTGCTGTGTTGGCTCATGGTGCTGCTCTGCCCCAGGGCTCAAACCAGGCACTTGGGCTTGATGTGAATCTGGGGCTTTCTGTGCTGGGGCTCCCTGGGGCTTGGGCTGAGAAATGGGCACACTGGGGCCATCTCTGTGACTGAGGAGGGGGATCACTGTTAAAGGCTGGGTTTTGCTCTGAGTGTTGGAAATGGGGGGGTGAATGTTTGAGATGTCTGTACAAATGGGAAGAAATAGCTTATGGAAAGACTAGAGCGCTTATAGTTTGGTAGCTCTTGGACATCCCAACAGAGGTTGACTTGGGCATTAGTAAGAGGAACCTATATATGTCTGCTATGGAACTGCTGAGCATGGAGTATTTATTGTTAGCTGAGCTATAATCAGAGCTATGGAGAGTTTAAAAATAGTATGGCCTGCTGGGAGAAAAAGGTAAGAGTATGTATTAATAGTATTTATACTCACAGCATGCTTTTCTTCTGGGAGGTGAGTTTTAATTGTAGTACATTATACACATGGAACAGATTTTGGAGACACCTGCATGGCTCTGAGGATGAGGGACAGAGTGCCATGGCTGGGAGAATGCTTGGGAAGGTGTGGGAAAGCCAGTAGTGGCTGTAGGCAAGAAAGGGGCAGTGGGTCCCTGCAAGACATTTCTTGTGCTTTAATGGAGTGGGATTTAAATTTAGAACTCGTATGTGACCCAATGTCAAGTCAGAAATGTGTGGTTGAAAGTGTATAATCAGCTCCAAGTGGCTGCCTTGTAAATCTCAGGAGTGGAAACTGGCCTCGGGCTAGCAGCCGTCTCTGCTGCATCTCTGCTTGAGTGAACTTTAATCTTACTCTTTATCAAGAAAAGCAGTGAGAAAAAGAGGGGAAGAACGATGAATAGAGTGTGAGTTGCCCAAAATAGGCTTTGTATGGATAAAGGTGATTTTACTGGAGTCTTTGCAAAGAGTTCTGTGTGCCCTCAAAGAAAAGCCAAGTCCTGTTATGGAGTGTAACTAGAGAGGAAGGGCCAAGAGAAGCTCAGAGAAATGCTCTCGTTCTGACTTTGGGAGCTGCTTCTGACTTTACTGGGTTGAATGCATGCACAGCACTTCCAAGAATGAGGTGATGTCAAACTGGAATTCTACAATCTGGGGCCAGTCTGCAAAGCACTCTGTACTCTGTGCAGGGCTTTGTTTGCTGAAGCTGCTGCCAAATCGAGCATCTCCGTGAGCACCCAGAGTGGCACTGATCACCAATGTGCTGTGAGCCTGCAGAGCTGTCCAGGGAAGGAGTAGGGACATTAAACACTCTCTGAAATTTTGAGCTGCTCCTGACTAGGAAGTTTTTTTTTTTTGATATTGCAATGAGAAGTCTTCATTATGAAAAGAGGTTATCAATGTTGTGAAACTTGGAAGACCTCATCAGCTCTGCCTTGATTATTTGTGGATATATTGTAATCTGCCATGCTTGAGACTAGAGAATATTTTGAGCCAGCAGTTTTTCACAAGTCTCAAGACAATGTGAAATAAAAAAGATATTAGTGACAAAAGATATTAGTGACAGGCCAGTTTAGAGTCCTGGGAACTCTGTGTTTTGGAACAATGTGCTATTGATTTCAGGAGAAGAGGCTTCATTTTGTAGGTGCTAAGCCTAGACTTATTCAAAGGAAAAAGTTCTGTGTCAGTGAACCAAGCAAGATCTGAAACTCAGTTTGCTCTTGAATGAGTCAAGTTACTTTTTATAGTTGTGGTCTGGAAATTTAGCTTTTTATCATTTTCATGGGTTTAATGTTTGAAATTTAGCAAACTACAACTTTTGCACATGTTCATATGTTGACAACAAACATAAACATTTATATGAAGTAACACTGAAAATCTGTCTTCTTCACACATTGGAAGGTGTCTGACTCCATTCTATTTTCCCTGAAGGAATATCAAAATATTTTTTTAAAAGGAACACAGATATAAAAATAGTGGTTAGTGAGTATTCACTATATGTAGATCTGCTAGAGAAACTTCCATTTTCCGTTTTTTCAGGAAAACACGGGTGGCGTAATCCCACTATTTGCACACATACATTGTTTGTGGCCTAGAACCCTAGCATGAAAATAAGTAGCTCAGTCTGCTCAGCTTTTTAAACAGAGCATAGCTTGTAATATTCACTCAAAGAATTACAATCTCATCAGTGCTGTAATCTCTTCCCATGTGCGTTTTTTTCCTTACATAGCGTATAATTTTTTTTTCTGCAAATCAGCAAAGTACTTGAGAAGGAAGAATGTACTGAGACTTTCTAAACAGTAGAAATTGTCTGCCTACCTTGCCTGGTAGTTTCAGTTGAGTCATGGCATGAGCAGTGCTGGTAGGAGAAACCTCTGTACTCCACATAAACTTATACACAGGCTCCATCGTGTCTTTGCTGTGCATTTTCACACCCTTGAACAGTAAAAGAAAACTGGCACAAAAACAACTATAAACTGTGAAACCCCAAAGTATCAGGAAGGAATATGCATGAGTTATTTTTGAAACATTTGGCACCACCTCTTTTGTTAGGGGAAGGGTACTTGTGAGCTTATGAGAAGTGCTCTGATGGATGCTGAAGCCTGTCATAAAGCTCTTTATGTTCAAAAAGAAATCTTGGCTAATGTAAACTATTGGAAGAAGAGTTTACAAATTAACAGAGCTTTATCTGTCTTCTGATCTCAGAGGCCTTCCTTTCTCTCCAACCCTGGCTATTTACAAAATTTTCTTGCATTGAAGCTAGGTAAGGGATTACAAAAAGCTTTTTTTCCCCCCTTTGACATTTATATTGGAGGAGAAAACGATTAAATTCTCTGTATCTTAAAGCTAATTAGATCTAGTAAAGATCTAGTAATGTTTATTCCTGTATGCTGTCTCTCTTATAACTATGAAAATTATATAAGAGTAGTGGCATCTGTCTGGGAGTATTGCAGACTGAGAGACATGGCCTTAAAGTTGAGGTCTCCTGGAGCCATGGATGCAGTTGGATCTGTGCAGCTTCAGTGGCAGAGCCAAACTGTCCCATGGCTCTTGGCTCACAAACAGGCAGGGCTTGGTGCCCTCAGAAGGAGCCAGCACTGTCACTGAATCCAAAATCATCAGCTGCCTCTGTGTTGGGGTGAGCCATTTTCATTTCCAGGTCAAGTGTACAGTCTGGAAAAAAGGTTGCTCATATAATGAAAAGAGTTTTAAAAAGTCTCCCAAGTTATGGTGCTGTGCATTGCTGGTGGGCTCTTCACTCCTTTAGCTGTGTGGGGCTGCCTGAAGGTATCCCTGAGCTCCTTGTGGGAGAGGGGAAAGAAAAAAAATAGATATGGTGTAGTGGGGTCAATGTGTGTGATTGTAACAGACCACTAGACTTTGGTCTTTGGAGTTCCATGTTTATGAGGGGAGGTAGTGAATTGGAGAACTGTCTTGATTTGAAAGACAGGTGTCTGCTAAGGAAGACAGGAGCTTTCCTTGGAATGGAAGATATAACCCCCTCCCCTCCAAATTATTATACTTTTGAAATTAAGGGGGCATTCAGGCAAAGATATGAGAAAAGGGATAGCACTTCTTTATTAGTGTGTGTATGTCTAATGAGGCAAACAACAACAACGGTAACAACAACAAAGAAAGAGCAGGAATCCGGAAGTCTCTTCCTGTTGTTTGAGCGCTTTCCCCTCGGTGCAGTTCCGGGCACGGCCAGCAGGGGCGCTGCTGGCTCCCGGCCGGGCAGGGAACATTGCCCCGTGCCTGCAGGGGGCGCTGTGGCACGAGCTTGGCCATCTTTCCCCTCATGGTCAATGGCGGCGCCGCCAAGGGAACGGGATGGGGAAGGGGCCTCCTTTATGAACCCCCAGTGGCAGCAGATCCTGGTGCCCCCTCTGCATGGCAAAAGGAGCTGTAGCAGAAACCTCAGTAGAAGCAAGGTGGAATGGCGGGGCCCACCTGGTAGGCAGAGGGTGGAAAGCTACAGTGAGGCACAAAGCTGCAGCAATGGTGGAGGTACCGTGGGCGCTGGGCAGTAGCAGCCTGGCTCCTCAATGAGGGACAGAAAAAGGCTCTTGGGGATCTTTTCTCTGGCTGGTCCCTGGCTCTGGGCTGTGTGGAGGGTGGGAGCAGCTCCCTGGTGGGAAATGAGGGCAGTCCCAGGCCCTGGTGGGGCACGCACTGGCTCTGGGCTTCCCAACAGCAGAGCAGCAGGAGAAGCCCAGCTGGCAAGCTCAGTCACAGTGCCAAAGCAAAAGAAAAAAAGAAAAAGAAGCAGGCAAAGCCCTCAGAACCGGTAGGATCCCTGGTAGGAGATACTGGCCATGCGTGCAGTTGAACCACCTGCCAGAAGAGAGGGGCTGCCTCTCATCCCCCCATCACTGCAGCAGCCCCTGGCACCAGGGAGTGTGGGGACAGGGCAGGCCACCACCCCTGGGCACCAAACAAAACAAAACAGGTCAAAAACCCCCCAAAATGAGATGGGATAATAAACCATCCCCAAGACAAGAACCCAGATACTTCTTTTACTCAGTCAATGGGGAATGAAGCTGCCACTTTGAGCGAGTTTATTTTAAAGCTGAAAGCTTTGAAGGTCAGCCCCAGTGGAGTGACATTTTAGCCAAGGGCAGGAGAAAAGAGATCATTCTGTGAGTGAAGTGGGGAGAGTTGTGACCTTAATGGAGTCGTAAAAGTTGAACAACACACAATGGAAGTGAGTTTCCATATCCAAGGAAGGGATTTATATTAAATCAAGGACAAAACAAGCAGTGAAGAAAGAAGTGTGAATGCTTCCCTTTTTTTTTTTTTCCTCATGAAAAGCAGTTTTGCAGTTTACTTTTTTTCTTCAGAGTTAGTTCCTGTTTGGTAACCGTCCTTAAAATAAGCTCCAGCTCCAGATACTCTACATCCTACAATCTTGTCTGATGTTGGCTGCTTCAAGTGTGCTGAAATTTCTCTGGAGGAGGGCAGTGGGGCAGATCACAACTAAAACAGTGTGACAAGAGCAGCAATGCTCTGATGGCCAGAATCTCCAGACTGAGATGTCTTCTTTTAAAGATGTTTCAGGTTTATACCTTGGATATAGGATCTGTAGAGGACTGCTCATGTTAAATGCTCTGAAAATGCAAACAGCGCACAGAAGGTTATTATACATTGCATGTGCTTGAAACATCTTGATTGCTTGGGCACAGGCAGAATCTCCCTTAATCCCACCTGCTTTACCGTAGTCAAATTTATTTAAGATGTCTTGCTTGCAATTTCTTTTCTAATAGGGAGAATGAAAAATTTCTTAACTCTTAGCAAATTTAATTTTTGTTTCTAGCTAAAGCATAAGCTTTCCAGACACACTGCTTAGTGCTTCCAAAACACAGGTGGGTCTTTTTTCAGGCTTTTAAAAATTCCAAATTGTTGTTTGTATTTCAATTCTTTAATACAGCCTCTCCGTAGAGGATCATGGGAGATGTGGGAAACATGGATTATGATTAAAGATTTAACTCATGTCCCTACTGCAGGTCAATGGACCATCTATTGATACTCCTACTGGTCTACAGGAAGAAGCAGAATTACTTTGATAGACTTACCAATTCTCTTAATTTAGCTTAAATCCTGTTGCATGTACCCTATGCCACATTTCTCTGACAAGCACTTCTTGCTTTCTGGGCTCTGCCTGTTACCTCTTTGTGTAGCAGTGCCTTGGTTTGTGTTTTCCCTCTGTGGGAATGGCACCTTCTAACAGCATGAGCAAACCCAGCGTTATTTAATATGTGTTCTTGAGAATGTGACATGCTGCCCTCAAAGTAGCACCCACTGCTTGAATAGCTTTCCATGGTACCCATAGCCATGTTTATTTAATTGTGATTGATGTTGGAAAGGACTGTATTGGTTTTTAGATCTAATGATCTTTTTAAAAAAGCAAAAGAATATTATCAGAAATATAAAAATATTGCAGGGAAGAGAATAATGCTTTGTCTCTATTCAGAAGTAGGAGACTGCAATTCCAGGTATGCAGGGCACCTTAAGAGCCTCAGTTAATAAAACATCTGGAAAATGGGAAGAGCTCAGGATCCAGGTGCAGGAATCTGATGGGGTCAGATGTGAGAGCTGGAGTAGTTCTTTGTCCCAGTAGTATGGGACCTCTGTGGAGGTGACTGAAGAAACTTGCAGTTGGCAGACTGGATTCTGAGGATGGGGATGCCTTCCTGTCTGTGTCCAGCAAAGCTTGCTTGAACACTAAATTAGGTGAAATGGTTGGTTGTATTTGCTGTTGTTATCTCTTGGCTGGTTGTAAAACAGGTCATATGAAGTAATGTAGATCTTGGAAAGTACTTGCTTGTGCTTTCTTTATCATTTAAGGAGAAAGGTCTTGTGCCTTCTCATAATCAGGCTGTTTGAGTGTGAAAAATGTACCTTCAGTAGTCTACTAATAGCTTGTTCTGTTCTTAATGGTCCTTTAATCTTTGCTTCTTGTAGGATTAATGATTAAAACTCTCTTCATGCTCCTGACTCCAGCTGATGTAAGGTATTGCCTTTGTGTTTCACCCAGCCACTGTGCACGTCCTCCCACTCATACACTGCTGCAAGTTGAAAGCAGCCTGTTTTGGGGAATTTTGGACAGAGGGGGATAGGCACATGCTGTCTCCATATTGCTGCCTGCTGGGACTCATTCCTTTCAGGGCTGTACAAAAGCCTGGTTTCACATGATGTGCTCTGGGTGCAGCTTTCTGCTGTCTAACAGCAAAGCAAGGACAGCACATGAGATTTTTTATGCTGAAAATAATTTTAATCTATTGTAATTGCAGAAGTAGAGGGCTTGGGAGGTGTGAAGACTCGCTCGAGTGAATTACCAATCACTCGTAATTGGTGATTGTGCTACAGTAATAGTTCATGAAGTTCCTGGAAAAACAGGAAAGTGTGAGCCGTGGCAAAAAACCTATCAGTGCTTTGGCGTGTTATGGGAAAGATTACTCACAAAACCGTTTGGACTATGGAGAGTTGAGTTTCAAAGATCAGATCCTGACACTGGGCAGCATTTTCAGGCTTGACATACATGAATCCCCATTCTTGTGAGAACACCTGTGTGAATCTCCCTGGGACTGATGTAAATGTCCTGCTGAAATGGAGGGAGGTCATGTTAGCCTACATGTGAGGGATTTGAAGATCTCTAGGAGGTGATTCCTCTCTGTTAGAGCTGTGTGCTGCCCACGTTAGTCTGTTGTTCTGAGAGAGTGTTTCTCACAGGGTGCCTGCTTTAGGACACTCACAGGAGTTCAGACATCCCAATATGTGCTTTGAAAAGAGCCATAAACCCAACTGCTTGCTGCTGACGCATGTAACCTTGCACAAGAAAGGCTCACAGGGGAAAGTCAAAGAACTTAAAGGGAAGTTATGTCCCAGCTCAGCTTTAGAAGCATCAGACAGCTTTCTTCTTCTTTATCAAAGAGTGATAATCAACTTTCTTCTTAGTGACAGAAGTAGCTGTAAAATAGTTCTTTTCTCTCCCACCCTGCCTTTTTTCTTGTTTCTTTAAAGTTTGTTTTCCTTGTATGTACACAACTGCTTCACTGTGTGACTTGATGGAGAGACTCTTTCCTAAAATAACCGTTAAAAAAAGTCTGTAAAGCTTTTGTTGTCATAGACAGAACTGCACTTGCTTATTATTGTAATATTTAGCTAAAATTCTGGGGTTTTTGTTTTGAAATAGTTCATCCAATTAAGATATAGGATAAGGGAATGCAGTGTTAAAAATATAATCCTGGGAGGTTATTAATTCTTGCAAAGAAACAAATTTTGTTAAGTGTTGATTTTGAGTGTTAATTTTTTCAGTGCATTGGGAAATTATACCAAAGAGAGAAATGCAGGGTGCAGCAGCTCCTTGTCTAGATCAAGGTTGGGTAATTTTCTTGAGGCTGAGAACCAGCCTATGGGTTAGTAGTCTAATGTTGTGACCAAAGTGTCAATGCAGAATCACTGACAATGGTTTTCTGCAGCCCTTCTTTGAGAGGTGATGGGACAAGTTGGGCATCCCAAGAGCCACTGTGGCCCAAGTCTGTATCAGTCAGTTGTGACTGCTGATGTTTTCTCATTCCAAATATGGTTTTTGTTCACCAGCCAAACATTTTGTATTACTGTTTGTATTGTTGACAGTGTTTTATCTATGTCTTTATCTGATATGACTCCAGGTAGTTTTGTTTGCTCTGGCACATTAACTGGTGTGAATTTTTGTGCAGCAGTTCTTCATCTATTTTGACATGTGTATCTGTCATTTTTATCAATTTTTGCCAAGACCAGACTGGTAGACTCTTCATCACAGTATTTGTTATGGAATAGTCTCTGTGACCCCCTCCACATGAATTCTCTTTCTTGATGGCTGAACAGCCCTGTGTTTTCTGAAAAGGAAGATTTCATTTATTTATATGCTGATGGAACAATTTATTAAAATGCTGGCAATAGTCAGTCACTTGTTAATTGTTTTCATTGCATTCCAGTGCAAATACCCTGACTGATATCATAAGCTTGGCCAAGTGCTGGGCAAACGGAGAGAACCTCTGCTGTGTACGCAGGGCAAGTAGAAAAAGAGCAACCAAGAGCCAGAGATCCAGAGAGGTGCAGCTGGTTTTGCCCATGATGACATAGGAAGACTATCTGAGCTGGGAGTGACATGGAGGTTTCTGACTTTAGGCTCAAAGTATTGTTTTTGTTCATTGCTCAACCGTCCTGATCTCAGAGACCAGTTCACTCTGCCACAAGACATCATTCTGATTTTGGTTATGAAAGGGTCTGTTAAATTTTTTAAATGGTTCTGGTGTTGTCCCCTATAAGCTTTTCTGCCTCAGTAAGCCCAAACTTTCCTATCTTTGTTTCTGTTAAAGCTGACTGAAAAATGTGTGGATGAGGAGTTGGCACAGCCCAGCCAGATTTGTTTTTAAGGGTACATTTCATGACTTAATCTTTTTACTCCATTCAGAGTTTCTTTTATATTCAGTCCCTCCGAGATAACAAATATCTCTAATTTTTCACATCCTCAGTGGAAGGAATTAAGCAGTCTGAGGCTCTGTCTGCTGGATTTACTGCTGATCTACTGAAAAACAGGTTCTCTGTTTCTTGCAGATTTATAAAGATACCACTGGTATAATTTCTGTTAGGTCCTGGACATTAATGGGGGTCTGATGAAGCTGAACACTGACTTTACTCTTGTAATTTGCTTCCAGCATTTGTTGTGTCCTTCTGTACTCAATCTTTGGCACTGGGAATAATCAGGCTAATGATCTTGCTCTTGCATTTGGGCTTCTCCAGCATGTTTGAAGGTTTTGTTCCATTCGCAACGCCAACTTTGCTGCTCTGCCTGGAAGAAGGCACCTGTCTGCCTCCTTAGTTGAGCTGCTCTTGGAAGGGGAGTAACAATTTGAGACTTTCTTACCTTGTGCAGTCCCACTGTGCTCCTTGTTCATGCCTCCCTCACCTGCTGCCTTCATCCTTTGGTCCGGAGCTGCTTAGGATTTGTTTCATGTCTGTCTTCCTCTGTTGCTTTTCCTCTGAGAGCACACCGAAAGAATAATGGGAGTGTTGGAGAAATAAAAAGCAATCTGGGAACAGAGACTGGGGGTAAAGGAAAGGTTGTAGATGAGAGAGGGGAGATGTAGCAGGACACAGCACAAACAGATTCCAAAAATTTCTTTTTCTGCCTAACACATTTAAACCCGTGAAGTTTGCCACAACTCTAATCTCAGCCAGGTACTTCAGTCATAAGGAAAAACTCTATGAGTTTGTGTATGAAGAGTCTTTCTCTTTTTTGTTCTGAGTTATTGTTTGGAGAGTCCTAATGAGCCATGATTGTGCTTTAGGCTAATATCTGTCCAAGGGATTAAAAATCGGGGGGAACAATTATTTGAGTGCATTATTGCTTTATCTGCATTACTGCCAAAATCTGAAGGGTACTATTACTGTAAGCTGACTATAATAAATTGCATCTGATTTTCTTTTAATTAGTGAATTGTTACCTCCTGAAATACTGGTTAATGCCAATTAAGAAACTGTTGTGTGATAGGTCTGATGTAGTTCTGGTAAAATCCCTCAATGTCTGAATAAAGAGAGGGGGGGAAAAAAGAGTAAGTTAACAAGTTTTTTCTTGATGTTTTTTCACTTCCTACCACACTTCTTTGTTTAATAAGTGTACAAAGGGATTCAACTTCCATGGCTGCTGTTGAAGGTTACTTTGGGATAGCTCTGTCCCCTAGCCCTCAATAATTCTTCCTGTTCAAAATGGTGTGGGGTTTATGAGTCTGACTGTTGTGTTAAGCAAAGTTGTAGGCAATGTGGAACATAGGAGTTCCTATGCCAGTCCTGATGACAGCCTTCAAAGCCCCAGAAGGTGATGAAGGGATAAATCCTCACAGGGATTGGCTTCTTAATGCTGAAAGAAAAACTCACATGTTGTCTCTGGGTGTACTTGACACATCTGGTGAGATTGTTTTCAACCCTGAACACGGCATTTATGGTTGATGACCTTTTGGATCAGTAAACAGGAGGTGGAAAACAGGGCTTCTGGAGCTAAAGGCAGTAACTTCAACAAGTTAAAATAAGATACTTGACCCTAGCAGAGTAATCTTTCTACTTTAGAAACAGCAGGCCTTCTAATACATTGCAGTAGCTTATGTAATAATCAGTGAAAATAGGTAAAACATACATATATTTTAAAAAAATTGACATGCCATTGTCATAATTTTTACATATAATTTGAAAGGCAAATTATGTTCTATAGTAATTTCATCTATTCTCTGCAGCTTTCATTCTTGGCTGTCAGCAAATGGCTCATTAAGAGCTAATCTTAAATTCGCTAGTGTATAAAAGGAATGGGCCCCTGAGCCACTGATTAAAAAGCAAGGTAGAGAAGGCCAGAGCATTTAATTGGAAGCATGAGAGCTGTTAATCCTTTTGTTTTTTTCCAGTCAACAAATTGCTGTTAAATGAAAGAGGGAGAAAGACTGTGCTTTTTCATAAAAGGTTTGTGAGGAAATCCTTCAGGCCCTCCTGCCTTGCCCCTTGTGAATGCAGAATAATTCACTGGGAGGGGACAGTTATGACATTCCAGAAGTGCTTCAAGTATTGCAGAGTGTAAATATGAAGGTTTGAAAATGAGGAAATGACAGATAATGCACACTTGTGACTGTGTGTGTGCCTCTAGCAATTTTTGGTAGTGACGTTAATGTTTTGAGAAACATTTACCAACATCTCCTGAATTGCCTTTTTGGACAACTGGCAGTCAGAGAAAGTGGCAAGATGTTTTTCATCTCTTGATTCAGCCCTCTTTGATGATATTGTATTTTGTTGTGAAAGGGTGAAAACACTTTCCCAAGTTCATGGCTGTGCAGGAGGAAGGTGCAGTCACTCTGGTTACTCTAGAAAAAGCGTTTTGAGCATTACTTTGATAAATGTCCTGTGTGGCAAAAGGCTTCTGCAAGGCTTGTCCCCATCCTGGTTCAGTTGTGGTTTGCACCATTCTTGGCTGTGTTGTGTGTTGTTTGCTGTGACTTTTCTATGTGTTGACCATGGCTGGGACAAGGGATTTCTACTCCGAGCACTACAGCCTAGTGTCTGGCAGAACAGTGTCAGCCATAGTTTGGCCTCTAAGCTTTAAGTCCATACAGGTTTTAAGTACTAATGTGTAGTAGCATAAGGGATTGAACAAAAATAAATGTGTGGAGAAAAAAAGAGAACCTGTTTTCAAGGGTTTTAACAAGGGATCCCCCAGGAAACAAAGGGAGCACAGAAAGGGCATCCTTAAAACAATGACTGCAACAAATAAACATGCATGCATGAAGTGTACAATGAGCCTTGGAGAATGGGAGGGAGGTCCATTGAATAGTTCAACTCTGCACACTGTTTTGATTTAAAAAAAAAAAAAAACTGTGAGAGAGAGAGAGAACATATAAATATATAATGGATATAAATCACTGGGTTATTCAATTATTCATATCCATACAAACCCCCTACATTTATTCTAAGAGAGAAAAATCAAAAAGCATTATTTCTCTTAGCTGTTTTTATTATAAGCAGTAGAGAAACAGTGGTAAGTGATCTTTGTTCTTTCAGAGCATTTGTAGTGTTCATTTATTTTGAGTGCATTACTGAGTCAGTTCACTGGCAAAATTTTTTAAACAATAGCATTGACCTTTCAGCAAATGGCACAGAATAATGGTGGGAAACAATTTTGCTTTCAAATCATGGTGGACAGACACATGCTCTGTAACCTTGAGGACATATCAGAAGTTCTCCCCACCTTCTGTGGATGCCTTGCAGTAGTGTCATGGGTAGGGATTATTCAGTGAATAACTGCAAATAAAAATAAGGGGAAGCCTGTTAGCATTCTTGCTGAAAACTTGAGATTGATTAGATAAATGTTTCAGTATGAATTATTTTCTTAAATCCTTGTAATGGGACAATGTTTCCTGCCGGTGTAGTTTGATTGACCTCAGGGAAGGTGAATCCCTGCAATGGAGAACTTGGCCTGTGATTTCTTTAAAATACAGTATTGGCTCTAATTTACTATCCATTTTTTATTCCATTAATCCCAAATTAATGCCTGGCAATAGCCATTATATGGCAGTGGATGACTTGCCAAGTCTGAGAGTGTGTACACTGCCAGCTGTCGTGGCGCCGAGCTGACCCTGGTGCTCTCAGAGCATGCACCTTCAGCACTGTGCCGTCTCTACAGAGAGGAGTCTGCTGGGAACCCTCAAGGATTAATCCCTCCCCACCTGTGGCAAGTCAGATCCCCACAATGTTTAATTATTACTGGTACCCCTCAGTTGGTGATTCCTTGTTCTGCAGTCTCTGGTGGAGCTCCTTGTCTCCTCATGCTGGAGCAGTTGACCAGTGTTTGCCATGTTGAAATGCCTACGAGGGGGAGCAGGGCTTAGTACATACCCTGAGCAGGAGAGCACCCCTTCTGTGTGTCTTTGCTTTTGCATAAACAGCATCTTTAATGCTATTTAATGTGGCAATCTGTTTATGAATTATGTAGCTCTACATTTCACACACTCTGGTTATAGTATCTGAATTTTAGTCAGCCCTTTCGAACTCCTGCTACAGATTTTGGTGTTGCAACAAATACCTCTAGCTCCTTCTATAAGTAGGATCAAGTCTTCATCTAAATCTGGGACACATTTTACCCTCTTTGTTTCACTCATCGCAATACTTGATGACCTCTGCTAAGAGAATATCGTGCTGAGCTAAAGTATTTTTGATTTTGAAGTGGCATTTTGTTAAGAGTTCTTTCTCTGGCTTCCTGGGGAAACAGCCTTTCTCATTACTATCACTTCAATATCTTTATATGCCTACTTACAGCTTCTTATATTTACTTTTGAGTAATCAACGACTGAGCTGTATCATTGGAGTATTGTTAACAGGCACAAAGGGGGCTGATTCAGAAATTTTTGAGGTCAGGTCAACTCTTTAGATGATCTTTGTGAGCCTTGTGTAAGATTGATAGTAGTGGAAGCACACTAAGTAACTCCCTGTCCACACTGCTGTCAGTCTGAATGCTGAATCTCTTTGATTATGGTTGAATCCTGTCAAGTTTTCTAGGAGAAATTACTGTAATGGCCCTTGCAGCTTGGGAGGAATAATTCAGAATTTGTAACTAAGTCATTACTCTGGGAAACCAGCTGCTGTGAACCTTTCTCTGCAGCCCTTCCCTGATGCCATGAAACTGTCTCCAGTTGATACTTAGCTTGGGTTGCAAACTCTTATTCATTGCTCAGTGAAAACAGCCTAGAGACTAAATATTGGCGTTTTCTTCATTTTGTGTGTTAGTTTATCTGTTTTGTTGTTGTTGTAGTACATAAACTGTGTAGAAAACACTCTCAGAACAGGGACTGACTGCACTCCTGAACCTCACAGGATTTAACTCTGAAAATATCAAAGGAGAGCTTAATTTTTGAAGATGAGTGAGCAGCCATGCAATCACTCACTAGGTATGCACACTTACTTCTACACGATTTAAGTCTTCAGTCAGAATATTAAGCATTTAATTGAAACACACAAAGTGTTGGTAGCATTTTCATGGTGCTCGGCTTGTTCTTCAGGACCTGCTTATTCCTGCCAACAATTGAGTAGACATGAGAAGTGTTATTTTCTTTCAGGTTGAATTGAGGAGTTGTCACATGAGTAGACAAACACAAGCCAGTGTATCCTGGGTATTTTGTTCCCCTCTTCTGTCCTGACACAACTGAAATAAAACATTCAGGACATACCTCTGTTGACTTCTGTCACTGATCCTGTCTCAGAGAATGCAGGCAATGTTGTTTAATTAGGATAAGGAAGGACTTCTAGACTGCCCCTGTAATCATTACTAAAATTTTCAAAGCCATTTCCTCTAAAGTGCTTTGAAGCCTAGTTCTCAACACTCAAGTTAAATATGATGGAATTAATTTTGTAGGTGGCCTCATCATAGAATGCATGATAGCATCAGCTCTATGAAGAGTATCCAGTTAGTGTGTTAATTTTAATTTTATGGAAAAAAAGATCTGTTTTACCCTGATAAGTTGGTGCTTGCCATTGGTATAGATTTTTTTGGATGTTCTCCAGAGCAGGTAGAAGGTTAGCTAATTTTAACATGTGAATAGAGAAGGGAATATTATTCATACCCTCCCCCCAAACAAAACTATTTAACACTGCTTGGACGAGAAAATTATAGGCTGCAAACAAATGATACTGTTCACACCTAGACTTTACATGGGCCTTTGAATACACAATGGTAATTACTTTCTTTAGTATTCCCATAGCAACAGGAAAATAGTAACACAGATGTAAAGTGATATATTGGTGACATTCCTCTTATCTTGTCCTTTGGGTAGACTTTCTCTTGCTCTCTGCTGCAGCTGAGTATCTTCTCTCCTGTGCAAAGGCTCTCCAGCTCAGAGCTGCTGCAAGGTGCTCTGGTGTCTCTGTGTGCCACTGCTTTGAGTGTGTCCAAATCCTTCCTGGCTGACCATGCCCTTCTGTCCAGGCAGGAGAGGAGCTCAGCCAGTGCGGCCTGTGAGGAGGCTGAGGATGTCTTCCCCTGACACCATGGGCATGGGGAGCCTTCTGTTCCTGGTGACAACTGGGCTGAACCCCTCAGTAAATAGAATAGTGGATGACAGGGAAGGTTTACTCCTGCCCCTTGTTTAAAATTGGCTTTCCCCTTGAGGTGTATCTTGCTCCCCTTGAAGTGTATTTTGCTCACTTACAGAATGAATGAATGCTCAGTATGCTGTTCCTTATGGATGTCTTCCAGTGTGAGATATCTGATCATCTCAAGGAAACTTTGTTAGCTTTGTAATAGGGATGCATTGCCAAACAGGTGCTGTTTGTATGCACCTCTTTGTTTTCTTGTTTGTGTTTGCAGTTAATTCATGTTTGATACTATTTCTGTCTCAGTTCTTGGCAATGTTGACTTTTTTTCCTACTAAAGACACATTCAAAGTATTGATATTTACAATGTTTATGGAAAGGTGCTAGCTGAAATGGGGAAGCCTAATTTCTGAAATTCCACTATTTATAAATTTATTTTCCTCCACTGTAAACCACCAAGACATTTAGAAGTTAAATATGTGATACAGATATTTTGTAATGAAATTATGGACACTAGTAAAATCAGAATATTTTATTTCACTTTCTGTAGTATTGTCATTTATGGCTGTGTGAAAAGTGAAGCATTTTGGCCACCTGATAAACTGAAAATTAAGTATTCTTGATACTGTCACAATTAGAGACCAGAGAAATTCTGTTCTAAAAAATGAAGAAAAGTAATTTATTTGGCCAGATGAGAACACTAATTAATAAAATTTTAAAATACTGTTGGAACCTGTGCTTGCATAATATGTGTGGGACTTCTACTCGACCTGAACCCTGGACATTAATAATATCACATACTCTTTAAGTTTTACAGGTGGTTAATGCATTCTGTCAATTTTGCAGTCTTCTGATAGTCTTGAATGTACCCTTGATCTTACTTTATGAAAGAGACTGAATGGTAGACCTTGATTCATCTTTGCTGTACCTTTTATCATATTGTCTTCTTTATTTTCATGTCATCTCTACCTTTGCTTTTGCTTCTCTGATCTGAGAAGTCCCAACATCTTCAGTCTGTGCTGATACAGAAGAATCAGCATGACTTTAATCAATGTCGTTGCCTGTCTTTGGGACTTTTGTAATCCTGCTACGTCCTTTTGGAAGTGGTGTGACCCAAATTAAATAGAACACCTCATTCTTTTTTATGTGCTCTCCTCCCCTTTGAAGTACATTTTGAACATGAGTATTTCTTTTCCTTCTTTCTTCTTCCTTCAGTTGCAACAAAAAGATGCATTCAGCAAGGCAGAGACAGTATCTCTTTTGAATGGGAGATTTTTCCTTGCAAAGACGTTGGGCATGTCACTTGAAATCAAGTGGAAGACAGTGCCAGTAGCTTGCAAGTATTGTACCCAATGTGAAAGTACAAGTTCCTTTTGAATAATGTATTATTTATCATGCATTAAACTATTAATAGAGTGAAGAGTCTAAGATTGCCTAAGACAAAAGTTGGGAATTTGGTTGGAAGGAAAAATGCTGTTGTTAAGTGAAACTTTTTAATGCATTTTCTTTGACCCACATTTTCGAGGATTCTGTTGTTGTTTTGGAAATGGATTTCAGTTAATTTAGGAATGAAGGAGGACTGTTTGTAATTTCTATATTTATCTTCAGAGACTAAATGTCCTTACTAGCCACAGCAAGTGCATACAAGATGACTGGTAAAAATACTTTCCTAGCTTCTTAATGAATGAAAGAATAAGAGTAAAAATTCTCTTATTCCTTTGTATTTTTTGTGGTTGGAACTGGCTATCATTGGCCATTGATATGGCTTTTGCTTTTTCCAAAGCAAGAAACTCCCCTACTTGAGTTAAAAGACTGAGTCCCCTGCAGAATGCAAAACCTTGCAGAGCCAGAGAGTCAATGCCTTGCAAGATCAGTCTTGCAAAATGTGCCAAATTTTGCTGCATTTCAAGTTACTTTCTTGCACTTTATGTTGCACTTTATGTTTCAACACTTTATGTTGAAACTTTATGTTCTGTGGAGGGCCTCAGTTTACCTTTTTTGGATGATGGATGGCTATTTGTGCAGATTTATCTAATCATTGAAGTTAAAAGAGAAAAGTGAAGAAAAACAGATAATTTAGAACTAAAAAGGTTGAAGTGAAGTTTTCCTAGCACAAGCAACGCTGCATTTGCCAGCCTGGAATGACTCCTTGTTCAGCAGGGAGGCTTTGTTGAAACGAGACCAAGGAGGAGATGAGGACCCAGCCAAACTTACGGGACTGATCTCTGAGGAGTAGCATAAAAGCCTGTGCTTACCCTGTGATTTATCTAGTCAAGTTTGAGAATGGTACAAAGATGCTTTAATTTTCCTGTGTCATGATAGGGAGAAGGACAAATGGTACAGTGCAGAAAATACCTATCCTTCCCATCTCATCCATTTTAACCATGTGAACTTCTTTTCAAATGGAAAAAGAGAATTTTTTTCTTTGTTTTTTTTTTTATTTTTTTCTCCCCACAAAAAGCTTTCAAGTGTGAAGAATTCATTGTGCATCCTTTGGTTTGCTTGTTTCGAATTTCCAGTAACTGGATCCAGGAGCATGACTGATGCATCGTGTCCAACAGAACCATTGGACATGTTAACTGAAGAACTAGTCTGCACCATTGACTAACCTAATTCTGGGAGCTTTAACTGGTCTGAAAGGACAGGAATGTAACTGTGAAAGCTGTCTTGACACTTGGTCATTTCTTTTTGATGCTAATGGGGTTAACATCCTACTCTGTCATCGTGAATTAAAAAATTCTGTCAGTTGGTTTTTAGCCCACAGGGCTATTAAATGGAATAATCAAATGCAAATGAAGTCCCTGGTAAAATCTCTTGAAGTTTTTCTCTTAATAAAATAATGACACAAATGTATACATTGAAATGTAGATCATTGGAAGGTAGCAAGACCAGAAACAGGAAATAGTATCAGTGATAAAAATAGTAGTTGTGGTAGGGAAACAATCTGTTTTCTCCAGAAATATCAGCCTAGTATGGAGCTGTCCCTCAAATGCTTGAACATTTAGGTACCTACAGTTAGGTATTATATTGCATTTTGGTTAGAAAATACCCTGAAGATGATGGTCCAACCCTTAACCTAGCATTGCCAAGGCTACTACTAAACCATGTCCCCCAGGTGCCACATCAACATGTCTTTGAACATCTCCAGGTGTGGTGACTTAATCACTCTCTTGGGTAGCCTGTTCCAGTGTCTGACAAACTTTTCAGTGAAAAAGTTTCTCCTAATGTCCAATCTAAACATTTGCTGTGCGTGTACACACATCTACAGACAGATTTTGAGATGTACAATGTTAAATGAAGATAACAATTCAATGTCCCAACCCTGGTTTGACAGACAGGCCAGTACCTGGGTTGTCTTCTAGTTCCAGCCTTGTTTTATGTTTCTTTGAAGGTATTTTACATGCAATGGAAAAATAAGGTGAAACAACATACCAGCTGAAGTGGTTCAGTCTGTCTCACACAGGAGTGACTTGTGGTTTTTTGTTTGTTTGTTTGGGTTTTTATTGAGGAAGGTGTGCATGTGAGAGGCAATTTAATAAAACGTCATGTGGAAACTAATCCCATTACCACCCTTTCCCACAGGAAACAGGCTCGGGCATGTGGTGCTCTCATCACTGCAGGACTTCTTCCAGCACAAAGGCATCTTCCAGTGCTCCTGGCCTGTGGATAATCTCTCCCCTGTACTTCTGCCTCCAGGGCACTTTTCAACATTTTGTACTTAGCATTGCAATTTGGTAAATGCTAATTACCACTATAAAGATGGCCCTTGTGTGCTGATTAGGACGTGTCTTTATCCCTAACCAAAGGAAGATAGCGTATCACTGTCAGAGCGTTTAAGCTGGTGAACTTGATTGATCATTCCAACGTGTCACTCGGTACCGTGCAGCGTTTTAGTACGCTAAAGTTGATGTAGATGACTGTAGAAACATGATGAGTAAGGCTGTATGAATCTTTCATAATGAAGCATGAAATAGGATAGAATTCTCCTGGACTCCAATCTTGCAGACAGTGATTTAATGGAGCAATATCCCCTAGTAAAAGAAAATTGAAGCCAGTAATAAGCACTGAAGCTGACTCAAAATTTGTTGTGAAAACTGGTTTTGAATTACTAAAGAGGCAAAAAAAAGAAGAAAGTGGTGTGGACTGTGTATATATATATATATGTATATATGTGTGTATATATGTATATATAGTTACCTTTCCAAAAGAAGAATTTTCTTCTATGTTTTATGATTTAAAGGATTTTTTTGTGTTTTGTAGGAGTTATTACAGGAGGGGGAAAATAGCAATTTCAAAAGAATGATATGGAAGTTATTTGGGCAAAAACAACTGGTGAAAAGGAAACTAAAGTGTTCTTGATAATATGAGTTTTCTTGAAATTTGTAGTCTTAGTCCAAAACTGTCAAACATAAAAGGACACATTTCAGTTTAACTGGAAGTAGCTTGTGGGAAATATAGTTATGTGAAACATCTCAATTTATATCAAATTGGCATTTTTTTTAAGTAGAGAAGTCTGAGTGTCAAGTGAGTCAGCTAATGAACTGTGTGCCAGGCTGTATTAATAAGTGAGAAAATGAAAATAATAATTTCAAGTTATTCACAATGTCTGTGGGTATCATATGTGCTTTCACTTGCCAGAGCCATCCTTCTTGTTTAGGAGGACATGGAAACAAATGGTGAGATTAAGATAAACGTGACAGCTGAAGATCCTCAGGTTTATGGCAGATCTGGAAGGCAGCCTCTGCATGTCTTCTCAAATACAGATTGGGGAGTTGGGGGGCATGGAGAGGTGCATCTGAACCCTTATCTGGGCACTCCTACCCAGACAGCTCTACCTGGCTCAGGTGTCCTTGTGGAGTGGCACCCACTTCCAGTGGAGGCTTCTCCGAGTCCCTGAGGAGGGGCTGGAACGTCACAGCACAGAGACTGACCAGGGTGTACTTTTATTTCACCTTCCTTTCCCTATCCTTCCTTGCCTCTGTTATTTATACAATAGACAAGCAAATTTAAAGCAAGAAAACATTCTATTTTTCCTGCTTGTATATCAATCCTTTTAATAAATAGTGCTTCTCTTGTCAGGGGTTTTATTAACATCTATAAACTGCTTGGGCTGTATTTTTAAAAAAGGACAAAAACCTTGTTATGTTGTTTTTGCTGACCTTCCTCCTTAAAGTGATGTGACTGATGGCATAATAGGTAATAGGGGGAGATTGTACATTAATATTTAATAGGGATAGATAGGTTTATTACTGAAACATGTAAAATGCCCTCACAGCTGCCAGCTGTAATTACTGCCTCTGTCTAGATGGTACATGTGCATTTGTGTGTTTATGGAATTAAGTTTAGAAAGTCAAGATGTCCAAAGTTAAGCACTTAAATAGCCTGTGTTTGTCAGAATTACTTATTATGTCTGGAGGATTTTGAAAAAAACAGAACATGTTTCAGAGCATTAGGAATTTAGGTTTTACCCTTATTAATCCATCCTGTTTCAGAAAGATGGAACTTCCTGCTGCTTTAAGGATTGTTGCTGATTTTGAAAGAACAGCAGAGCTCTCTCCAGGTTACTCAATTTTGTCCATAGTCAGGAGAGCCCACTGTGGTCTTTGTCTTTATGGGCTAGTCTTCAGCTGGGGTTTTCATGCCCCTTAGCATTGAATCATCTTCATGCCTTGTTTTCAGATTCTAGACTTCAAATTCCAGCTGTGCAGGGAGTTTGACACAACTTTGAGGTATTGCTGCTATATTCCTTGGCAGGTGCAGAATATTTGCATCCCCAAAGCACAAAGAAGCTTATGAGGTGGCTGAAACAGAAAAGGCCTAAACCAGATATTATTGCAATTCACAATGGAAATAGATAGGATATTTCTATTGGCAGATAAAACTGATTTTATTTATATTTATTTGATGTTCAAGTGACAGATTTTAGCAGCCTAGAGGTTCTCTTCAAGTGTTTCCGTTCCAACAAGCATATAGTAAAATCGAAGCTTTCCAAGCATTCTGTCACTTCTGCTTTCTGTCAACATATACACAATCCAAGATTGTATCCTGTTATTAAATGAGCGAGAACAGTGTGCTGGAAGCATGCTTATTCTCACCCAGTGGGCAGAGATCTTATGAAAAAGTGTGTCTCTTCACATTACAATGTTGTTTGTTTGTTTTTCTTTCCCTTGAAATCCCACCACATTGTTATGAAGTTAATTTAGTTGCTGTTCCTTATGATGCACACTTCACAGGAATGTATGGTGCAGCTGAAGAAACAGCTTTTATGCTTTTTAGAGATCAGTTCAGTCTTAAAATAGAAGTTGTGTTTTGGGAAAAGGAATAGGAACTGTATTTCAGAGGCTGCAAAATTTCCTTATTTTTTTATCAGTGGTCAAAAGGACTTCTCAAATCAAATTCAGAGAATTTTCAGTGCCATCATGATGTCCACTGCATGGTTGTGTACACACCAGGGTGAGGAGGACTGTTTCTACTTCCCTTCTGTTTTCTGCTTAAAGTCAGCAGAGTTTTCATATACACAGTCTGACAGCATTTACCATAACAAGCACATCCCCTGCACTGTGCAAGTGAGGCACAGGCTTGTCAGCCTTGAGCAGTGCTCAGACACGCAGCTCTTGAGGTGCTCTCACTCAGACAAGTATTGCTCTGCATTCCCCAGGGATTTTTTTTTAAGGCCTTTAAAAGTGGGAATGAATCTCTTCCCTGGTTCCCACAGGTTTGTGGTCCCTGAGTTTCACATTTAAATGGGTCTCAAAAGCAAGCTTTGTGAAGTTTTACCTTTATAAAATTCCCCAATCCTCTATCTTAGCCCTTGTCATTTGGAATGCAGCCCAGATGTATTACAATGCTCATACACCTTGAATTTCTCCTAGTTTTAAGGAAGTTGTCCTAGTTTTCTTAGGATATCTTCATGATCTTTGCCCCATGCTGGAATATATTTTAGTCATACAAAAAAGCAGACTTGGCGCTTCTGGATAAAGGGCTGGCCTGGAAGGATATGAACTTTGAGGGGGGTCAGTTCAAGAGTCAGTCTTTGCTGATATTTTGTATATATACAAATATAGTGTTTGTATATTTTGCCAGTATCTCTTGAGATGTGGAAAATTCTCAAATGTAGAGGAAAGTCTCTGTCTTCAAATGAGCCACATGCCATCCCAGCTGACTGGTGTATTCCAAAACACCTGGAAGTGCAGTATCTCTGCCGGTCCTGAAGAAGCATTAGAGGAGGGGATTCCCATGCTTCCCACACCCATTGCTTTCCCAGGCACCATGCTGGCAGATCCAGAGCCAACGTGCTGGCAGCAGGGCTGGGCTGTGGCAGTGTGAGTGTAATTGCTGCCTGTGTGGAATAATCTAATAATCATGCAATTATGCAATCATGACACTTGCATGACTCTATTGTCTGCATGGTGTATGGAAATGATATGGCAATTATAAAATCATTGTCCAGTATAGCAGCGTGCCTGTGAAATCCAATCCCTCCCTGCACTGTTGATAGGTATCTGCACTGTGCAAAAGGGATGTCTCTCCCTGGAAGGTTGGTGATGTTTCCTTACTTTTATCTGTTACCCTTTGCTGTGAAAAATGTAACCCATTTCCTCAATTCAGGCTTTAATGATTTTCTCTAACTACTGAACATCTCTTGTAGTACAGAGATTTCCTACAGGATTTAAATTTTTTCTATGGTTTTGCCATTGCTGCAGTATCAGTAGTGTTTTCCTGCCAACTTTCTGTTGTGGTAAACTATTTCCAAATTGACAGCTGTCACATACATGCTTAGGTAGCGATTGGGAAGATCAATTTATGGACTGTATCTGAGTTCTTTCATTTGGACATGGCATCTGAAGAAAGAAGGAACAGATAAAAGGTTTTCTGTGACATTTTAAAATGAACTGTAGAATTTAATCAAATTTCTGTAACTTATCAAAATTAGTATACAGCAGCATTTCTTGCTGTAAGAAGTCAAAGAGAATCACTCATAATGCACAATTGGCCGGACATGGTCATGCCTAATTTTGTAGGCACAGAATTTCATTTATTTCAGTAGGACATCATTTACACATAAAATGATTGGTCATTTGATATAAAAAGTTTTCAAGATGTATTTTATATGACAAATGGTAATTGCTTAATATTTTCTCGTTTCCTGAATTAAGATTTTCTGATGATTTTACTGTAAACAAGCTGCTGCTGTTTGGAGCCCAGGGGCCGTTTGGAGACTTCCAGAAGCAAGTCCAGACTAAGAAAAACAGAGCAGAGGCTGAAAATTAGTAAGTCTTTAAGAATGATGGCAATCCTGTATTTAGAAGAGAGTCTCCAGTGTGGAGACTACCTTGTGTATTACACTTAAGAAGGGAAAGAAGCTGGATGGGGATGGATGTACAGAAGGTTGATTTTATTTCAGCCTTGGTGATGTTTTGGAGCTTAGTATCTTTGGGGTTCGGTTCTGTCAGGTGGAGGCATTGCTAGAGGATGTCTTCTGTCTGAAGTCCCTGCTTGGTGATTGTGTCCTGCTCAGGCTGTGTGCAGCCAGTGCCAAGGACAGCACGATGGTGGATGTATGGATGTAGCATCAGGGAGTATGAGCTCCCTGGCCTGATGTGTCTAAGCAAAGAGATACTGTACAGGAGTGAGATTTGGTCTGCAGCAGACAGCTCTGTGACAGCCTGGAGGCTAGACTCAGGGGCAGGCAGAAAATCAAACCAAATGTTATGGGTTATTAGGAGAGAAATTGAGAACAAAATGGAGAAACACTGTTGTGCCACCATATCTGTGTTGCTCCAGCACCTTGAATATCTCATGTGGTTTTGGTGCCTTTTTAGCAGAAAGTGTAGGATAGAGTAGGAAAAACCTATGGGAGGGTTACAAGCCAGTTTGGGGCAGGGATCCAAGAGGTGCAAAGACAGGTCCTAGACAAGCAGGGAGGGAATCAAGAAAGACAAAGTTCAGCTGTAATTGAGCTGGGGAGATAGGTTTCCTCCTGCCATTTTGTCTGTAGAGCTGTGGGGTTCCCCTCCTTTGTTCCTATCTGCCGCTCTGTAAGGACACTACTGAGTGTCGTAGGAAACCAAACTGCCATTTCTTCTGTTCTTTCCCTCCCTACACTGGTTTCTCCCAGCTCAAGCCTCCCCTTTATTGACTGCTGTGCACTTCCCAGACCGTCCCCCATGAAGTTGCCATTCCAGTTGGTGTATCTGACTGCAGAGCAGCTCTCTAGGGTGCTGGGGGGGGTCTGTGTAAAGCCACCCAGGCAGCACAGAAAAACCATGCAGGACCACACACCACATGTCTGCAGTCAGCCTGGCAGTGGCAAGAGCAGGTCTTTGCTTCCAGACAGCACGGATGGGCTCAGAAACCTTCCCCAGCCACCCTCAGTCAGAGTCCCCGCACGCTCTGGGGGACAAATCAGACCCAAGTGGGCAATTTGGCATTTTGCAATGGTGCATTTTTGTGGATGGTCAAATGTACTTTGGAGAAGAAAATGCTTGTGGAGAGCCACGTTTTACCCAAGTTTTATAACTGAGTTATTACGGAAGTGTGTAAAAAATGGGGTTTAGAATAGAAGTGCTGACACTAGAACAGCATGAACACAGCTGTTATAATATAGTAAATTTGTAAGAAATTGTATAGCTAACAAAGTAGGTCAACAGCTTTAGAGGGAAAACTGTTTCAGATGCCAGGCTACTCTATCTTAGAAATCTTGATGTTTTTTCAACATCAGAACAGAGATGTTTTCCCTTCTGTGCTAATTCCCATCATTTTCACTTTAAAAAATTTTCATGCTGGAAAGTGGGGCTGACCTCCAGCTGTGAGTGAATACAAATCCAGCACATACAGGTACAGCACAGTGGATCACAGACCAGGAGATGTAAGGAAGACTGTTCCATGCCAGATCACAGGTCACACTTGCCTGGTCTCCCACTGTGACTGTGGCCAGACATGGCCCCTAACCTAACCCTAACCACCACTAAATTTTCATTAGATCATAACAAACCTGATGACTTGAATGCCTTGCTCAAAACCATTTATCTGGGCATCTCTGGTCCTCGGGATCCACTTCAGGTCTCCACTTTCCACTTTGCTCTCCCACCCTGCTTGCCCATCTGGCTTACAGCCCCACATAGCTACTTAGTCAGACTTGCTGGGTTTGGTGAATGATAGTGTCGAACTAGGGGACAAGGTTAATCCAAATACTAAGTACAGCCATTAGACTTTCTGTGAACACTTTTTTGTATTTGTCTTAAAAAATATTGCTGCACAAAGGTGGCACTTCTCAGTCTCTCCATCCATCTGCAACTCTGTTTAATTCCAGTGCCTTGATCTCATCTTCCTTGTCCCATTTTGCTTTCTTTAGTCTGCTTCTGGCAGACTTTTCTTGCCCTCTTTCATCCTTCCTGTATATTTCCATTGCCAGCCAATTTGTTGCTTTGGAATGCGTTGTTGCTGCTGGGAAGGTTCAGCAGTGATTCCTGCCTGGCTCAGTGTTTTTATAGGTACAGCTGTTCTTGGGAACCTCCAGTTCTGAACACATAAATACCAGTGGTGCCTTGAATGACAAGTTTCTTGCTTAATGGTTAAGTTTCCATGAGAAGGAAGCCTTGAGTGCTGAGGTGGTAACAAGATTGGGACCACTGGTAAGATTTTAAGAAATTCTGCCTTCCCTTCTCAAAAGTGATCTATTTAATGAGGAAGCAAAATTCAGCTGTTTTTTGATGGGTCAAAGACTGAATGTTGAAATCACTCATGACAGTGACCCTTAATTGTTCTGTGGAACCCATGATCTTTGATTTGGGACTTTTTAAGCAGCATCCTATTTCATTCAAACTTTTTATTTAAGCATTTCAAAATATTTAGTATTTTATGACAGAGGAAACAGCCATGTTTGTTGTCTTTTCTATATTGTGGCTTGAGTGTGTCATGTTATTTTGAAAGAATTTCTTCTCAGAAACATATTATCTCTTTTTTAAAAAAAATAATACTGCAGGATTTCCAATTCTTATTTTTTATGTTGGGCAGTTCCTGGATTGTTTTAATATCTACACAGCTTTTAAAAATTTTTTTATAAACTGTAAACCACTGTAATTTTGTTATATGCTAAGAAAGCTCTGTTCTCTGTGGATAATATTACTACTATTCCCATTTTGTATGATACCACAATCTAGGAGCTGAATATTTCAATGAAATATTTCTGTTCTTTGCAGAAGCTAATTCCAGTAGATTTTTTTATTTTTGTAATAGGCCATTGTTTTGTTTGAACAGAAATGGACCCAGATGTGACTTGCAGTGCCAGTCTCAAAATCTGAATTATTCCATGTTTGAGTCATTTATTTTTATGCTGACTTGCAGTTAGATATTCACACTATTTTTTTCCTTGGCTTACATAATCCTTATCCAGGCAGCTGACATTGCAATTTGAGTTGCAGCAGTACTTAGCAAGGAGAGGAAAAATTATTGGAATGATATGTTTTAACATTTCAGAGTCACAGGATGTTCAGCTTATGCTGAGTAACTTTATTAATAACAAGAGTGTTACTGAAATACTGACCCTCTTTTTAATAATACAGCAAAGTCATGCTATTATGTGCTACCATGTTTTACCAGTAGAGAATTGTAAAAATTAATAACTCCTTGGTCTAGTAAATAGGTACTATTACTCAGAGAAAATCAAATAGCAAGTATAGAACCTCTTCCTTGCAATGAAATTAATGTTGCACTATCAGTTGTGTTTCAACTTAATGTTCTTTGCTTTGATTTTATATTTGCAAAGAAGTTTGTTCACATAGGATGTAATTTTATCTACATGATGTACAACAGGTAATGAAATACTAATATTCAATACATCTAGTACAAATAGCGTACTAGAATTGACTCATCAACATGAACAAGCATTTTGGCTGCATGTAAGTTTTAAAGGCAGGCAAGCAGTGGCTGATGAAGAGCTTACTGGAAACCTTACCAAAGTTGTGAGTGAGTCAGTAAATCAGGACCATGCTTGCCCAGACCATCTGGGTCAGGGGCTGTGAGCAGAATGAAATACTTGTTTTTGAACTGAACACTCCTTTGCAATGTGTGGAGAATATAACCTTCCATGTGTGAAAGCCTTGAGCTCAGCCTTAATCATCCATCACTTCACACTGCCCAGCTGGAGCACAGCTTTGCAGAAAAGGACCTGGTGGTCCTGGTGGGCACCAAGCTGACCATGAGCCAATAAATGTGCATTTGCCAGAAAGAAGTTCAGTGGTATGTCGGGCTTTACTGCAAGCATTACCAGCAGGGTAATGCAGGAGTGCAGGAGGTCATCCTTTCCCGCTATTCAGCACTTGTCAGGCTGCACCTGGAGTGCTGTGCCCAGTTCTGGCTCCCAAGTGCAAGAGAGACATGGACTGGAAAGAGACCAACAAGGGGCCACAGTTGAAGGGACTGGAGCATCTCCCATGAGGAACAGCTGAGGGAGCTCAGACAGTTTAGCCTGGACAAGGGGAGGCTTAGGGAGATCTTCTCAGCATGTGTAAATACCTAAAGGTACTGGCTCACTGTTGTAGAAGGGATGGAGCTCAAGAGTGACTAAGAAAGGGTCAAAATTAATTTTGAAATTGAGTATCACTGAACTCTATGAAAGTAAAGAATCCCAGTTTTTGGAAACCTGTACATGTCGTGTTAGAACCTGTGTTTGTGGCTGGAGTGTGTGTTAATACTGCCAAGGGCAATGGGCACTCCACTCATTTTCTGAATCTCAGCTATTCTACTGAAGTGTGGAGTTTGAGTAGCACTTAATCAGTAATAATCACAATCAAGATTGAACTTTAATGAAGTTCAGGATAATTAGTCCTTATCAAACAGCTTTGGTTGGGGGCATGTGAAATGCCTGACAGCACAAAGCTGTGTTCTTCTAAGTTTCATTCAAGAACATTTGGCAAATTATTTAAATGAGCAGTTTTTGGCCTGTAGCTCATTTACAAATGGAATTTGTGCAAGTCTGTGATGGGTCCTGTGTAGGTTGGGAGGTGTTTATGTTGTCAGTGTTTGATGCATTTCAGTCAGAGCTGGGGCATAAGATGGGCAGAGCTCTGAATGATGATGTGCAGAAGTACCCATAGTTTGTGTCAGAGGAGTTGTATCCAGGTTCTTTGCATCCCTAGGGTGCTGGGAGGAGATGCAGCAGAACAAAGCAGAGACCCACTGAACATTTTTGAATAACCACTTAGATCTGCTAATTGCTGCTAAAATGAAATTTTGCAAATAAATTTTTGTGGGACTGACCAATTTGTGAAAATAATTCCATGGAATCAATAGAGAGTGTGCCACAAAGGACATCATGGGGTTGGGAAAGTGTTTAAAGATGTTTGAACAGATGCCCAAATGTCACCCACGTTACCTAGCAATAAAAGTACCAGGAGTAAGAAAAACAGGTAATGTATCTGAACAAGGATATGCAAAGTAACCAAGGAAAAAAGATCCTTATTTTTATAGCATAAACATTGGGTTTATTGCAGACTAAAACAGTAATGGGAGATAAGTGTGTGCAGAGAGGTGGCCAGTGAAGTGCTGGTGTGTCACTGGTATTGTGTTTGCAGTATCCACTGGGGACTGGATCTGTTTGCTGGGTGAGACGTAACCTACAGCTCTTTCTGTGCTTGTTCTGAGAGAAAATGATGCCATATTTCAGGAGAAAAAAAAGTCTTCTAACAGGGACAAAGTGGCCTTCTGGTTTCAGTGCCTCAGAAATTGGATGATCTCCCATCTGGTCAGCTGCAAAGCAATTTTGGGAAGTTTTCTACACTGGACTAGTTTTAGCTGAAAACGTGAAGTGAGCATTCAGTGCAAACATGAACCTCTGCAATCCTCCTGGGCCAGGGAGAGGGTTGATAATGCTGTGGAGAAACAGGGGCTGAATACCTCTGCATGGCCCACAACCCCCACATTATTGTTGAATCAAGTACAGGGAAAAAAGGATCATATAGGGCATTAAGGACGATGCAATAGCAAGATCAAGGAAAAATGCGAATCAAGGGGTTGAAATTTGCTGTCCTGTTTGGAAAAGACATTTTTTCTATTATGGGTAAATAAGTTTTTAAGGTTTTAAACTTTGTTTCGACCCTGCATAAGATTAAAACCCACTAAGAATTTTCTTTGCTAAATAAAATCTCTCTTATTTTTCTCTGTTGGAATATTTGAATAAACTCTCAGTGTGTTCTTTAGATTTCATTTCTCTCATTCTTCTTAAAATATTTCACTTAGAAGTTTATTGGGTTGAATAATCTCTACTTGAAATGAAAAATTGAAACCTGCTGCTTGATAAGTGCAGAGGAGAGGTGCTTTGTTTGCATTTTCCAGATAGTTTCCATTTTTTTTAAATAAGAATGTAAAAGTGGATCTGATGCTGTGAAAATCAGATGTGCATTTGTTCATCTGATGGGAAATGCTACAGTGGAGTTATTTTTGACCTGTTCTGAAGGAGGGGTACGGAGCATGCATGTTTCTGAGGCATCTGAGGCTGGAACCTTTCCCTGGGAACCAGCTCTTTGATTTTTGTATTCATATGTTCTTCAAAGGACCATAGAAGAAATGGTAGAGTTTGGAGGATTTTATATTTATTTTTCTTTTTAAAATCCTGCTCAGTTTAATCCAATTTGTCTTGTCTGTCTTTGGGTTCATATAGGGCAGAGGTGGTGATGTGGGTAAGGCAGGCAGACATTAACTCATTTCTCATTTAAAAGTAGGGATATCAAATGCACAGATGTTTTAAAATCAAACTTCAGCATCTTATCTAATTTTTATGGTTAGTTATTGCTGTAACTACCTCAACAGAAAGGAAAGAGAGAATTGGTATGGCTTCTAAAATCAATGAGCCATTAAATAGGTGACAATAATCTTGATATAAACTTAGAATATTTATTTGGCACACAGAATGCCTCTAGAGAGCATTACCATTTCAGGCTGTTCTCTAAATGCCAAGTGTTTATCCCCTGCCCATGGAGTTCAAGGGCAGCCAGCCCTGATGGGGTCAATCCAGCCCTGCTCCCGTGGGACATGGATCATATCTCTCCCTGCACATTTCTGTGTGTCTGTGCTTGCTTTTGTGGTTTTCTGTCTTCACTTCTGTGTGAACAGCTGGGGCAGTGACATTCTGCCAAATTATACCAACTGGTGTAAATGCCCACTTTATTTTGCTGAGCAGAATTGGTTATTTCTTACAGTGCATTTTCAGGTGTGACCTTGCTGTCATGCATAGCACAAGGAACAGGATCTCCACTGCACTCTTCCAGACAGGCCTTTTTAGCTTGGTTGTGAGCAACAGCTTGGGTTTGGTTTTCTGGTTGGTTTGTCTTTGTTTTTTCTAGCTGATGTTCTTCTTTGTCCTAAATGCCACCTGTAATAATTTCTGGTTTTATTGCACTGAGGAACATCTGGGCCCACCAAGGGTGCTCAGCTGGCCCCATTCTTTGGTTTACATTGTATAATGCATTTCCATGTTGAGCTTGATGTTTCAGAGAAAAAGCATCTAAACAAAGAAAAATAAGACAAAATACTGAGATGGAAAGTAAAACTGCTATGGCTTGTCCAGACAAGTGGAGTTGATGCAATCAAGGGTGGATCTCATGGTATCTGAACCACTATGACCTGGTGGCCTGACCAAGTAGGATTATGTTGACAGCAAGTGCTGTTCTTGATTTTTGCATTGTTGTCCCTCTTGTACTCCCAGTTGACAAATTAATTGCATATTGATAATAATTGTGAGTTTTATGTTGTTCTCAGTTGAAATATTGAAGCTGTACGTTATGCTGCCTGATCTCCTAGAAGTGAGACAAGACAGCATAACCAAGACTCAGAACTGAAATCACATGCAATTGAGATTGATCCTTTCCCCTCAGAAAGTATGAATTTTAACCTCTCAAAATTGTTTACATGGAGATAGACAAAAATGCTTAATGCAAAAACCAAATCATATTAAGAAAACAATATATTTCAATCTCCTACAGTACTAAATTTTCAAAGCCTTTCCCCCTTGCCCTGAAAGCATTTTCTCATGTGTTTGTTGTGCTCTGTTGTTGAAAATCTACCCTGGGAACATGCAGAACCCCTTTATTAAGTTGCCAAATGATTTTAGCAATCTTATTTTCCACATCTGGTTTTTAAACCTCTTTGAAAAGCAGCCAGGCCTGTGAAAAGAAGTCATGAATTGCAAATGTGTGTGTCCCTGAAAGTTACCTCACATTTTAAACCTAGCACTGCTGCTCTGGCATGGTGCAAACACTGCCTGCACTGAGTGATGCTGCCAGCAGCCCAGTGCTGGGGGTGACAGTGCAGCTGCAGAGCTCTGCAAGCAGTGAGGCTCAGGTAGGAAAATTCACTGCAAAGGGCATCTCTGGTTAGGTGCCCGTGGGCTGGGGTAACCTCAGATGTTGCTTTTAGCCTCTGTTTCTCTTGCTGCTTCTACTCACTCCCTGGTCTTCTCAGGGAGGATTTGCAACTGCCTTTTCTTCAGAGGCTGGGTTTACAAATGTTAAATGTTTAAAGCAGAGTATCTGCTCAGCAATGCTTTCCACTATGATTCCTTCCAAACAACACCCTAATTTTCTTTCTGTGTCATTAGATGATAGAGGGATGCCAGTCAGCCCTGTAACACACAGCCGGACAAGACATGTATGCCCACAAGCCCTCTCTGCCAGCATGGAGGAGCAAAGGAACAAGATGTAGGACCTGAAAACCCCAATTTCAGCTCAAGTGGCTTACTGATCACCTCCACTGCCTGCCCAGAGCCCCATTCAGAGCTCAGAGAAGCACAAACCTCTTCTCTTACAGAGCTGGGTGTTGTGCCTTTTGGAATGTTGGGACAAAGAAATTGCTTTTCTGCTTGCTGTGGCTGTTGTGTGGTATAAATCATTAAGCTGCAACCCTAACAACCAAAGCTCTTAAGGTCTGAAAGCAACTTTGAACTCCTTATTACTGTATAGAGGTTGCTAGTACTGTACAACTAGTACTAGCATGTACATTAGCAATTAAGAAGTCAGAAAAGGGGAGACATGAACAATAGTCCAGCTGTTCAACAGAAATAATTCTTAAGATCAGTATGTATTTAGATGCTTCTCTAGTACTTAAATTGCTCTAATGAATAGTGTTCTTGTGGTAGAATTGCCTCGTTAGCTAATGAAAATTCTTTGGGAAACCCCCAGGAAGAAGGCTTGTGACGTTCCAGGCAAAAATTAAATATTGATTATTTTTAATGCATCAAATTAAACTTAATCATTACTTTAGGAAATACCTAATGTTTCTCAGAAATAATTTAAATCCCAGTGCTGGTTTTTGTATAAGGTGGATTCATACTGAAATGAGTTGCAGTACAATAGAAGTTACTGCCAACATATAATTTGTGAAATTCAAAAAAGTGTTAGCATATCATTTAGATAATGAAACCTTTACACCCATCTAGATTTGTAAGTACCAACTTCAGCAGAGGAAATGCTATTTCAGGGCTATTATATTAAATTATATACATTTGCTGGGGGGTTTAGATGGCTGTATGTTTAATTTACAAGCTTTTCATTCCAAGTTTTTCATTTTTTCTTAGCAATTAAGGGTTTAAAAGACTACGGATAGCAGTGTTAAAATCAAGTGCATATTCACAAGGCTGACCAAAGTTGGAATAATCAAAGTAGTCAATAAAAATGAATAATTTCCTAGATACTTTTAGTAGCTATTTTTTCTGAATGTTTTAATTGCACTTTCCTCTTTTGAGCCACCATCACTCTCCCCTTCTTCCCCATTTGATTTAGGAGCAGCAGCTGAATGTCTCTGCAAGCGGAGAGCAGAGGGAGGAGTGCAGCACACAGCGGTCTCTGGCTGTGGCAGTGCTGCTGAGAGGTGTCAGTGGAGCCCTGCCACACGTTTTCCATGGACAGCTGAACTGCTGGGTCCATTCAGCTCCACCATCTGCTGAGGATTTTTTGCTTGGGGGTTATCACAGAGCAGCCTTGTGGTCTGACTTATCTGTTCAGTGCCAGGATGTGTCTGGGAGCCGCTGCCCAGAGGTCACCATGGGGGCACATCTGGCTCTGGAGGAGACACCTGTGGGCTGTGAGAGTCACAGCCACCCGTGGGGAGCACACAGCTCTCGTGCTGCCATCTGCCCTGCCCCAGCAGCCAGTCACCAGGCAGTCCTGCTGCATGGTCTGTCATGGGGTCTCACAGTTCAGCACCAGGGTTCCCAGGTACAGCTGGCACTGGTTTGGTCTGTTGTTTCCAGCACAGTCTGGTAGTCTCACAGGCAGCTTTGGAAAGGATCTGTGAAAGATTATTCATTTTCATGTATCTCATGTGTCAAAGTCTATGCTTAGAAAGGAGCTCAGAACTATAAAGGTAACTTGTTGAGTCTTTTCTGTAACTGTTGGATACTTAAATATCCTGGTGATAGATGCCCAAGGAAAAAAATGCAAAACAAAGGGTTCAGGAGTTAGAGTCTACAGAACTATTTGTAAAGTGTTGGGAGATTCTCACACACAAATGTGAGAATTTGCAGCAGGTTTTGTTTACTTGTAAGCAATCTCTTTATGGCTGAGCTTGTTTTTATGGACTTGCTGCATTGTTTGCTTGTTGAAAATAGTTTCTGAGGGTACAGCTGAGGCTTGTAGAGTGGTAGAAAATTTTCAGCCTAGGGGAGGAAGGAGGAAAGTTTCAGCAGTCCTCAACCCTCCAGCTCCTTGGGCTTTTGAAGTGAATGTCCAGTATTGAGGGCCTGGTGTCATTGCAGACTGGTTCTAAAAATGGTAAATGTTTTTGAGATGCCTGCACCTGGTTTAATGGGTTTTGTGCATGTTGAATGTGAGTAGCTGTCTTGGAGTGATTTATGAATATGTCTATTCCATGATCCTCTGCTTTCTGCACAAAAGTGGTTGCTGTATCTCAAGACCTGGGCCCAGGTGTGTGTGTGGGGCCAGGGAGGGGGAGGACCTTTCAACTTTTTGGCAGGAATTTTTGAACCCTCACTGCTCAAGCACTCTGTGGTGCAGTTCAGTTGGGTTTTGCTTGTCCAGCTTAGTTTTGTTGGCCCAGGCAAGAAGCTTTTCCCTTCCCTGTCTTGGAGCAGCTGCAGTAGCAATCTTTCAGCTGCCTTGAGGCGACCTGAAGAGCTGCTGGGGCTGGAGGAGGGGGACCAGTGGGAGCGGGACTGGTTTGTTCCAGCCCCAACCTTGGAAAGCCAAACCAGGGAGAGAAAACACACAGAGAGGCTCCAGCCCAGCTGCTCTGTCTGCTGTGGTGAGGAGGTTGACACCAGAGAGCCACCAGGTTTTTGCCTCCTGCTGGAACTCCTTCATGGAAGTTCCACTTCTTCAGAGTGAAAGCCAGCCCCATCTTGCACCACGTGTCTGGAAGGGGTATTTCTTAAACATTTTCCCCATTCTGTTGTTAATAAACCATTGGGCTGTTTTTTTTTTCCCCACTTTCCTCTATTAGTAATAATTTTCTGTTGGTGGAGGGGGATTGTTGAAACCCTTTAGAGGAGACTAGACATTGCAGAATGTCTTCTCTTAAATTTGTCTCAAAATTGAGACAGTAGTGTTAGTGTGTGTTCCAGCAGAGCTAAGAGTTCAAGATTGCCTCCAAATAAAGAACCTTTGAAGAATGAATGCAGTAAGTGTTCTTGCTGTTTTAGTACCAGAACCAGATGACATGTCTGTGCCTGCTCATTTTCTAGTGTTATTTTTGCCTTCCAATGCTGTTAAGAACCCATCTTGGAGGTATGATGGCACTTCAGAATCTGCTTGAGTAGGAAATGGTCAATAAAATGAGAAGGAGCTAATGGATATCTGTATCCTTTACATATTTCCATTATGGTGTATTTCCATAATCTGTATGAGTTGTCAATTTCAACATGGTTATTTCTGTTAGTATCATTGATGTGCTGTCAGCATTTTTTCATCATCCCCCCTTCTAAGGATGGATTTCCTTTTTTCTAACAGCTAAAATAATTTCAAATCTTAGCACAAACCACAGCACTTTGTTTGAGGTCATTAATTTTTATTTTATTTTGAGGACCATAAGGTGGTCAAAAGATTGAATCATTAAAGCAAACAGAGTGCAGAGATATTTCAGGAAAAGATTTCTTGTTCCTGTAATTTCATGCTTCCAAAAGAAAAGGAGTGATTTGCAAGGATGCACTTTCCTATTCATACTCTAAGTTAATGCATTGCAGTGTTCCATAGTCAGCCATCAGTGCTCAGTGTCTCATGGAGAGGGAAAGTGTTGGGAAATAAATGTGGAGATGCAAAGTCATTATTCCAAAGTTGCACAATGGATTGAGAGAGCTTCTGGTGTGCAATCAGGCCATGGACCCCCGTGTGGTGTTTTGTCTCTGAGCTGTGTATTCAGCTGTGAGCCCTGGCCTTGGTCCATCCCTTCCTCCTCCTCTTCTCCAACCACAGGTGCCAGTGTCCTGGTGCTTGAAGCCAAAATGTGCTGCTGACACTGCAGGGGTGGTAGGAGAGGGGACTGGTCACCGTGGATTGGAGAGAGAGCATGGAGATGCCAGATGTACACACAGCTCGTGTCCTCGTGGCTGTGGGGCAGAACCATTCTCTGCTATGCAGAGACATTTTGGAGAACTTACCATCCTGATTGCTCTGTTTGATCTTTATTTTGCTTTGTTTTTTCGGGGGCAGTTGTGTGTGAGAATGAATTGGGAAATAAAACTGGCTCCTGCAAAGCACACTGAGTACATCAGTCTGTCTGGGCAGAGCACCATTGGTAACTACCTTCAAAGAAGGTTATTTTGCTTGCTTTTGAACCACCTCTATAGTTGGTCATAAAGAGTTTTTGACCTTATGTCAAAAATCCACCTACCGAGCTTCCGAAAGTGCTCCCAGAGCAAAAATGTAACAGAGGCTGTAACAATGCAAGAGGAGGAACTTCAAAAAGGCCTTGAAAGGCTTTTGTGAAATGCATTATGCTGGATTGTTTGAAGCTGTTAGAACTGATCTTTAATAGTTGCACTCTTTAAAAGCTCCTGAAATCCATTCATGTTTACAAGATGAGACATAAATTTCAAAAGTCTTTTTTTCTTCTCTTCTTCATTTTAGTTCCTGAGTTAATAGGCATGGTTCCTGCAGAGAGATGAGCATTGCTGAGGTCAATAGTATGTCTTTAATATGGACTGTCAGGAGAATCACCTGAGCTGAAATTCACCTTGACCCGGAGGGTGTGTGCAATGCCCTCACATTAGGGCAGTTCAGTGCAAAAACTCCGATTTCTTTAGGCTAATACAGCACAAAAATGCCTGTAATGGGCTGGGGAGGGACCACTGCCAGGTTAGTCAGGTAGGAGACTGATGCATTTGGGTAAATTACAAGGTAGTGTTGCTAAAAGAAATAATGAAGATCTCCACAAATGGGATATTTAAGAGGTATCACACCTTTGGGCTGGGTTTCATAGAATAAAGGGAGAAATTCACGTAAGTTTAGGTTCATTTACTAAAACTATGTGGAAAAAGAAATCAACCTTTTATATATAAAATTGTAAGTATGTTTTCCATATTAGCTGAAGGGGGCTCGTTTAGATTGCTGGTGCAAGTAGCCCTCTAAGAAGTGGGTTACCTAAACTGAAAGAAAATTACTGGAAATAAACTATCTACTATTATAAAAATCCATCACAACTTTAATATGGAGTTTAAGAACCACTTCAATAATCTTCAGCTTTTTAGCTTCAGGTATTTGGCAGACTGACTCGAAGACATTTTTAGGCAATATTTTGCATGTTTGTGTTATTATCATCATTTGCAAATGAATAGCTGAAATCTTGTTTTGTGGTAGCATCGATTAATAAAACCTGTAGTACCCTGAGACAGCACTGGCAGCTTTTAAGAAGGTAGGGCGTGGAACCAATATTGCAAGAGGCAAGCTAATTACTATTAATTAAAGGTGGACAAAAATAATGGACTTCATGTCACAACCTAACAATGTCCCCAAGGATTATGTGGCTTTTTCATTAAAATGAAGTTTCAGTAAAGCAAAACTGATTCTGCAAAGAAATCTGGTAGTCTTATCCATAGTTCCTCAAGGAAAATTCTCATTAGCTTCACTGTCATGAGCATGCAGACTGTAGTTCATAAGCTAAAAAGTGTAAATATTATTTGCTTTAAATTTTTGTCCTAGATCTAGTAACTTTGACACTAGGAATACCTAATTTGAGAAGGTGACTTGAGAGCAAATATTTATTGTTCCTCATTATAAAAAACCCAGAAGGCACTTGGTGATGACTGAGACAGCAGATTTAAAATAAGTAAAAGCAGTACGTTTTAGATGAGAATGAGGTTAAATTGTGGTGCTCATTGCCACTGTGTGTTACGAAGATTAAATATATGGAGGGGTTAGAAGTTCATTGGCTGAGTTAATGGGGGATAGATATGTCAAAGTCTGTTAAACATGGTGCTCCGAGTCCAGCTCCTGCTTTGGGAAGTCCCAGGGCCTGTATTTCTGGCAGCAAGGAGGCTGTGCCAGTCTGTGCCCCAGCCCTGCAGCCCTGGCTGAGGCCTGAGCCAGGGCACCTGCAGTGAGCAGAGCATCCCTCTGCATGGGGCTGGGCCCTGCACAGCTCAGGGCAGGGCTGCTGAAGGCTCCTGTGTGTGGGGCTGAGCCCTGCACAGCTCGGGGCAGGGCTGCTGAAGGCTCCTGTGCATGGGGCTGAGCCCTGCACACCTCGGGGCAGGGCTGCTGAAGGCTCCTGTGCATGGGGCTGAGCCCTGCACAGCTCGGGCAGGGCTGCTGAAGGCTCCTGTGCATGGGGCTGAGCCCTGCACAGCTCGGGCAGGGCTGCTGAAGGCTCCTGTGCATGGGGCTGAGCCCTCAGTGCGGGGTTGCTAAAGGCTCCTGTGCAGCTGCAGCCCTGCAGCCCGGGTGGCTTCCCCCAGAGCTGTTAGCTGGGTGTTAGCTGGGGGCTGGCAGTGAGGGCATGGTTGGGAGGGAGTGTTTTGGTTTGAATTGGTTTTGAGAACTGATGTGTTCAGCCTCAGCTGAGACAGCGTGCATTTTTAAAATTCCACATGTCCCTACTAATGCTTTTCAAAGGTTTCACTTATGGAAAATGGTGAAATTCTGGGGAAAATGATGTTTGGACAGTGTAACAATTTAAATGCGTGTTCTGCAATAATTAGCTTATTTAGGTGTAGGAACTTACCTCTTTGTACAAACACAAATATTCTGATAATTTGTTGGTGAAGAATACTTTGACAAGCTGTCACAAGAATTTCAGCTTTTTTAGATGTCTTCTATTTTGGTTGTTTCTGCCAGAGAATTTTTTTAACATGATCAAAATTCCGTTAAATGGGGCAGATTTCTTTCCAGAAGATAATTTTAAATGTTTAGTTAGATGTAGTGGTTTTTCTCCAGCTGTCACTGCTTCCTTGTTCTTACATTCCTGAGAAAAGATTTTTAAAATAATTAAGTGTGAGTGTATCGGTATCAGCCCTTCCTTGCAAGGGCTTTTGTTTATTTAAATTTGTCAGCTTCTCATGTTTGTACTGCAGACTCTGCACCACAGTGTTTCCCACGGGTCACAGACTGGAGGATTTTTATTCAGTCCTGATCCTTGGAGTGTGCTTTGGCGAAGTAAAGAAGAGGGCTGATAGAGATGGACCACAAATCATGCCTCAGGTGCCATGTATGGGAATGTCACAAGTAGTGCAAACTACCTCCTCAGCTGCTTTGGAGGTGTAGGGATAGATCCTGACTTGGTGTCCATCAGCAAGACCATGGGGATGTCACCCAGAGCCCTGATAAATATAATGGATTTAGGCTGAAAATGCCTCTCATGGAGGTCTGTCTCCATGGGCGTGGAGCTGTAAAGGAACAGGGAAGAGAACCTACAGCAGTAAAGCCAGGGCATAGCCTTGAGTTCAATTCCTCAGCATTTTTTGATTTGGAAAACAGAAATCAAATGGCAAAAACTTCATAAATTTCAGTAGCAGTATTGTTGAGAAGTGTTGCTTACCCTGTTCCAGTGAGGCTTGGATGTTTGGAGTAGTTCAATAATTGACTTCTGCAAGTTTTCCTGAGGGAAGCAGCAGGAGCATCCCTCACCTTGCCAGATGCAGAGTAGCCAGGGCTGCTCTGAGCACAGGCACTGGGAAAGCTGCTCAGAGTCAAGGGGCTTCCCCACAGCTTTCTGCAGCCATTTCACTGCAGGAATTTGGCTGCCCCTTTTCTTCTCCCACCAGGAAGGAACTCACCTTTGGGGCTAGGATGGAAGGAGCAGGGAGGCTGGAGCACTCACTCTTGGGTGAAGGCAGGTTTGTACCATGTGAGAGCAGCGCCCTTCCCTCACTCTGCAGCAGAAAAATATTTCCCTTCTAGTGCTTTTGGCACTACTTTCCTTCATGTTTGGGAGCTGGTGACCCCTGTGCAGAGCACTTGGGGAATCATGCAGGCATGAACAATTAATCTTTTAAAAGGTCTGTTCCCTGGCAATGTGCCAGGGAAGCCAGTGTAGCCCCACTTTATAATATCAATTTTTAATGATGAGAACTTTGCTAAATTCAGTCCTTGATAAATCTTAGAGTTGGGTTTTCAAAGTTTAAAATCAAACATAATCCAATTATTTCAGTATTTGATTAAACTAAACTGCCACTTTGGTAAAGTATTTAAATAAATCAGTATTAATATACTTTTCTACAGTAAATAAAGTTATGTCTGTATAGTTCAGATATGAATATTCACACCGAGCTCTTGGAAATGAAGCAGTGGCAGTTTGCACAGAACATATATTAACTTACAGGAATAAATATTTTATTGGTCTTTAAAGGGATTGTGATCTTGGTGGTGATGACTGAAAATGCTGTTTTTAGAACAGTGAAACCACTAGCTGTAAATATGTTTTAGGAAATCTATTATATTTTATTCTGTGAACTCTGAAGACCACCTGCTGTAACTGCCCGAGGGCTGACAGGCTCTGGGAGATGTCAGTGGGTTTTTTTCAGGTTGCTCTACTGGCATTGGCTGCCAGGTGGCATTGCCAGGAGACTTTAGAGTCAGTTCCCAAACACAAAATAGTTCTTCACCCAGTGAGGCTTTCTGGCTCTAGCTCTAGCAGCACCCTGCTCTGTTTGTGTGCAGGGATATCCCCTGTCCAATGGAACCTCATCCAGAGCCATTTGCCCCAGCAGGAACCTGCCAAGTGGCTGGGACAGCTTTGAAGTGCATCTTTGTAAGAGAGAGCTGAGCACCAGGGCCTTAATATGCAGTTGAGTGCTCATGCACACAGAAATAATTCCAAAGAGTGAGAATTGCTGTGTCCCTCAGAGCCACCTGCAGAATGCTTGAAACCTGCTGGGTCAGGAGCCATCAGTCTGAGGTGGCCCAAGGCCTTGCACTTCGACCTTGGCTGCCTGTGGGGTATTAAAGGGCACAACCAGCTGAACTCTGTGTAAGATTTCTGAGCTGTCAGGAATTCACATGCTGACTTGCTTTCAGTTGCTCATCTCCCAGCTTCTTTCAGCAGGTCTTACTAGAGACATGATCATCTTGTTAAGCAAATTATGAGCCTTCCAGAAATGCCATGAAAGGCAAATCTACCTATTTTTATGGTGTATTTCATTTTTCTAGGCTCGTAAGATTCAGGAAATTAGATCCTTAGTTCCACATCTTAGTTCTTCAGCTCATGGTAATCTGAAGAAATGGGCTTTGCTCACTACTTTCAGCTTGGCTTCAATGGAGCCATTAGTAAAAATAGACAGCAAGAAGACATTACCCCAAAATGTGAAAACTGTCACTGCTTTTGGATCTGTCTGTCTTGGAGCCTTTATCTCTACTGTCACAGAACATATCTTTATGTTTTAGGAGATTTACTTTGTGCTCCAGGAGCAGCTTTCTGCCATCCAGAGGTTCTGGGGGTGTTGTGTTTGTCTGAGGCTTCAAAAGTCTATTCTGAAATCTTTCACATTTCAACCTGTGCCTGTTTCAAGCTGCTTGCTTTCTTAACCTGGTGTAACCCATATACAGGATACCATGGTACTCTGTCCTCTTTTAATTGTGTCTGAAGTTCCCCACTGAAGTGTGCAAAAACATCCTTCTTCTGAAGCTAGGCATGCTTCTCTGTAGCTGCCCATTAAAGGGACATTTTCATCCCAGGATGCTGCTGGAACATTCTTTGGAAAGAGACTAAAAGCTGGAGAATATCAAGAGATACTCAGTGAGCTCACTAATTAGGGTTGACAAATGAAAATTACAATAAAGCGAAACTGCACAAATCCAAAAAACTGGGTCTTTCTCTGACTGCTTTTATTGAGAGGGTGATAAAACTATTTCTCAGAGCAGGAGTCTAAGAGACTAATGTGTCATTACTTTCAACTCAAGAGATAAAACTTCTTGTTTCTTTTTAGAACATTCAATATTTTAGCATTATTTTATGATGAAAGAACGTGTGCAGTCTCAGCTCATTTCTTATGTAGACTTTTATGCTTAGTGCCTGTTAAAGGCATTTTTTTCTCCACAAGTTTATACCATTTCTTTTATTTCTTGGGCTATCATGGGTAGTCGTGCTGGATGAGGTTTCTGACCTGGCCTCCAATGCTGTGCACATATGGATGAAAGGCTTCTACCTTAAAAACCAATTCAGTCCTGCAATTAACTTTGCAGGAGGGAGTAGAGTCCCAGAAGACTAGAGCATGGAACTGCTTGGTTCCCAGGTGTGTTATGGAAAGGATCTCCTGAAAAGTGTCTAACTTGGCTTCTTGTGGTTGATTTAGGAAATTTCAGCATTTAACATGTCTGTGAGATTTCCCTTATTTCATAGCAGGGGACCTGGAGACACGTTTGATCCTTGAGATCAGCTGTATGTGCTGCTTTCCTATGTTGCTTCATTTTCTGCACTACTTTTTCTTCCCCCCATCCTCACAGATGCATATTCTGATGCTCTTTATGATAAGTTTCAGCCTCATCCTGCTAGAGGAGCATGGCTATGCATTCTGTTTCCCAGCTGTGTAGTCTCTGTGTGGCACTTCAGGGTCAGCTTGGACAGGGCTCTGAGCAACCTGATCTCATTGAAGATCTCCCTGCCCACTGCAGGGGAGTCAGACTGGATGACCTCTAAAAGTGCCTTCCACACGAAACCAGCCTGTTATTCTGTGTGCTCTCATAGGAAAGCCAGGAGAGCTTTTTGCTCTGCCATCCTCTGCCTGATCACTCATGTGGAACTCTTCTTCTCTCATGGCTCACAATTAGTTAAATTCATGGAAAAATGTTTAAAAGGCATACAGAGCCCTGTAAGGCTAAGGCGTGGGGACAAATGGAAAGTCTCTGTCCATTGGGGGAAAAGAATAATGTGGAATTAAATCAATTCAAATGATGGCATTGATGTGTGGAAGTAGGTTTCAGTGTAAGGCTGACTATGGTGAGTGATGGCCTGTCAGATTTTAGAACAGAATTACACTTACATAGATAAAGGCAGAGGACTATGTGAACAGTATTCCTGGCTAATTGCCACAAATATTAACAGACACAGCCCTGGTCATGCATTTGGGTGTCTGGAAATCAAGAGAAAAGATTTCTTTTTTGTGCTGTCAGCCAGAGATCTATATATTTCATAAATAAACACAATTGATGTATAATTTTGCTTCCCAAAGAGCAATTCAGATGTGGCTGTGATTCCTGGCATTCCTAAACGTGCATTATCTGGGCATTGTTCATTTTTGTCTATGGCAGAAATCACTTCTGTCTTTTCAAAAAGAGCTTGTCAGTGTTTGCACCAACAAGATCTGTGTGCAGCACTCAGACATAGATTGGTTTAAGCAGTTGAACTTCAAGCTTTGAATCTGACTTCAGTGTTACATGAGCAGCTACAAGAGTTCTTTGTGTTTCTCAATTTCATTGTGGGTTAAAGCAAATCAACACAGGATTTGAGCCAAAGCTCATTATGGTCAATGTAAGTTTTGTCCAGTTAGTTTCTAAACAATGATTCTGTTCATGTAGCAAGGGCTGTATTCATGAAAAAAATCAAATAGCATTGTGTAATCTGCAGAAGTGGAGGGTTCTGCTCCTTTAGTAACATCAGTTGCATTTCTAATTAGTGTTTGCTGTCTTCCCAGGCTGTGAAGAAGTTAGGGAATAACCAGTGCTAGATTTTTTTTCTATCTCTTTGCTATAATACAAAAAAAAAAGGAGTAGGAGGATATTGCTATTATGATCATGCTTTTTGTCTCAATAAGTAATTTTCATGCCAGATAATTGTTTTGATAGAGTTAGGAATAGGCAGCAATGTATACCTGTGCTTATGAATCTGGTGCTCTGTGTGCTCCCAGGATTGACAATATTACATCAATACCTTCATAAGGAAACCTGCTCAATAAAAACCCATTGATCTGGATAGTCACTAATTTAATGTGACATCTTTGCTGATGGGATATCCTGCGTGAATGATTCTTTGCTGTGGTTAATTTGCAAAGTTCAAATTAAAAGTTCTTAAAACTGTAGTCTTTAGAGTAATGGAGGATTTTGTCTCAGATCACAAGCTATGTGAAATGGTTAGAGATCAAAAAAGTACTAATGTTGAGCTTTTCTCAAAGGACCCAAAGTTAATTTGGAATAGTAAGCAGCTGGGATGTTCTGCAAAAAACTCTGCTGGTCCTGCCACACTTGTTCTTCAGTGAAGAAAAATAAAAAATTCTTCTGATGAAGTTGGTAAAAGGATTAGATGTTTGCAAAGTGATAAATAATAATTGATGCATGCTCTGTCAATAGGGTAACATTAATTTATTTTGAACAACTTTGAAGATATGTCTAAGATTAAGAATGTAGCTTGTGCTTATATGGGTAAAGAGCTGTGCCTGGAGATCAGCAGCTCTGAACATGTGAGCTCAGATTTGAGAACGTGTTGAACATGCACCCAAGACATAAAGTTGTGGTTAAGAGGAATAGCAACAATATGTAAGCACTGAAAAACCAAGAGGGGAGAGAGAGGCAGTTGTTTTTGTTGCATACTTTACTCGCAGTTAGTGCAATATATCACATTCTGGTGCTTGACAAGAACTGGGAAGAATTAGGAAAATAATTTCTAATTAATAAAGCTGCCTTATAAAGGATTATTAAAGGTTCTTTATTTATTTATGTAGCACAAGAAAAAACAACAAAAAATAGAGGTATTTACACATCAAGATACATCATTAAATTATTTGTGGAGATATTATCTGATTATTTGAAACCTACTAGTAGACCTGAGTCTGGTCCTTGAAAAGTCTACTAGAAAGCACTTTGCTCTTCTACCACATTATCAGTTTTCCACCTATCCTGTCACATAAGAATCAGACTGAATTAGTGTTAGTCATCACCAGTAGGGGATGAGAGCCAGATCATATTAGGGACTGTCACACTGTATTAGCCAAAATTAACACGGAAAGAATATGATTTAAAAGAGTGCCAGTGTTTCAAGTGCTGTATCTTATTAGCACAGGGAAGCTTTATTCTCATAAAGCCAGTGTTTTCTCCTCAGTCCCTCTTGTTGATGTGAGATGAAATGCCATGCTCCATTTACACAGGATGCTAATGCTCTGCGCAGAGGACTTCACCAGGGGAGCTCAGGTGACAGGAGGCTCCGGAGCCCGGTCAGGGTTTGGACTGCTGTTGACCTTAACTTTATAAGGTGCAAGGTAGGAATGTAGCTATCATTTACAGTTCCTGACATGTCACTATACAGCCTGACTTGTTAATGTAGGGCAGCATCAGTTTTTTTCATCCTGTAGCAGACTGTAGTTTGCAGAGTTCAGCAGTTATCACATGGGGACCAGGGGGGACAACTGGGATTAGCAAAACCCTTCCTCCATCCTGGGGAAATAGAAGCCAGAGCTGCATTACAATGAGGAAACTGCATGTGGTTATGTAGCATGCCTGGCCTTACACCCCAGTTTCTAAGAGCTAACCAGCATGCCCTGCTTGTAGAAGGGAAGGCACAACTTTCCGTGGAGTTGCTAACACCTGGCTGGAGATGCCAGTTCCAGGAGGTGCCAGCTTTGGGCTGCAGCAGCTGCCTGGCACTTGACAATGTGAGTCACTGTTCCTGTGTGCTTTTGACATAGAAATCTCTTTCCTCTTTGGATGAAATTAGTTAGTTTTTTCCTATAAACTTGAAATAGATTTTGTAGGAATGACATAGTATTTAGCTGTATTAGCTGCACAGAAAAATATCCTATTCTGCTCCTGATGCACAGTTATTGTTTTAATGCTATCAATATTAATGCAGTGACCTGAAATCTTGTTCAGTTTTAGCTCAGAAGCTCTTTTCTCTGATACACTTTGTATTAGTGAAACTCATTTCAAAGCTGGACAAAAAGCTTAAAAGAAAAAAAAAGAAATTATTTGTGGGAGGGGGGAAGCCCTTAAAACTTAAGACAGAAAGATTTCTAGGCAAAAATTGGTTCCAGGCAAAGTGGAAAAGAATTGGTGAGATGCTTTCTCTGCTGCCTGAAAGTTCCTATGAGCTGATTGCTGAAATTGGGATCTTCATTTTCCCCTCTGGGGAACCAGTAACTCCCAACTTCCCTTAGCTGCTGCATGAGACTCTGACTGACCCTGCTCCAGCTGTCTCTGCTGTTACAGGAAAGCTGTTAGCACAAGGTTTTTCTGGTTTGTTTTGCTTTTTTTCTGGAGGAAAGGGTGATTTTGCAAATTGGTGATTTTTTTGGAATACCCTAGTGAGGAGAGCTCTGCACCAGCCTATTGCCCCCATCAATGGTGCTGTGTTGCCCACAGTGAGCCTGTGGACAGGACTATGGGAACGAAGAAGGCTCCTCTTAAATCTCAGGCATGAGGGGATGCACTTGACTGAAGCAGGGATCTGGAAAGAGACTTGAAAAAACTGAGGCTTGAAAAACAGTTTCCAGGAGCTTTCTAAATAGCTTGTTTAGAACATGTGTGGATGCTGTTCATTTGAGGTGAGGCTGTATGTCAGAGACTGATGTCTGGTCCGTGGAGCCTTTGTCTGTCCGTGGCACCTTTTCCCTTTGTCTGGGAACAGCCTTTGCTGGCTCCCAGGAGCTGCAGGTCCTGCCCTGTGCTGGGGCTCTGAGGGGCCGGGCGGCCGCGCTGCTCTCGCAGTGAGCGGCTCCGAGCTCTGCTGGAAACAGATCAGAAACAAGGAGACACATCAGTCCGTGCATCTTGTAAGGGGAGAACAACTTACATAAAAAAGCCTAATTCCTGTAGACGTCATGGGAGCTGTTTCCTGTATCCTGCCTTTGACTAGTCAAAATTAAACAGTGAAGGGGCTTGGTTTTCTGTGCCCTATTTCTGATGAGGGAGGGTGATGCCATAGGAGTCTGGTTGTGCTTCAGCAGCAATGTCCTGTTAAGGTGAAGAAATGTATTCCACGATCTGTTTCCATGGGTTTGTGTGTTTATGCTCTTGACTGTGCTTGGACTGCAATTTACATTGTGTGTCCTTCTAAAGTTCACTGCTTGTAGTGCTTTGTTCACTGCTAAAATATGTACCTATGTTAATTGAGTGTATTGATACACCAGCCTTCTGTGTAAACCCCTGGGCTGGCTGCCTCCTCTGCTTAAACCCCTATGGACTGAGGCCAGGTCCTTTGTTTGTGCAGCCTGACCTGTGGGAGGGGGTGTGGAACCAGTAGGGTTTAAAAGAACCAGAGCTGCCATGTGCAGGCCTTGTCGGAGCTTTCAAAATATAAAATGGGATGAAAATTGCCTGAATTTTTTATCGCTCCTTAACTCTGAGGCTTGTGGGTAAGTTATCATTGGGGACTGTGTGTTTCCATGTGGTCCCTGCTGCATCTGTGGCCAACACACTGAAACATTCCCATCAGCTCACAAACATGCAGCAGTTAATTTTTTGGTATGTACATCTGTGCTGAGGCTCAGAAAGGAGAAGAAAATGCTGCAGCTAATCTTTGGTAGTTGCAGCACACATAAGTAGATTATGCAAAACTGTTAATTTTTTATTACTAAATAGCACTTTAGGGAGTGGAAGGCCTTAATACTCTGGCTAAAGATGCTAGTCACACCAGATTACTATTGTTGTACATTAATAATAAAAATAGCTGGGTCTGATTAGTGTCAGTTAAAGTTTCCTGAATAAGAGATATAACTCTTTGAATTAAACTGCTTGAATAGCAGCTAAGGATTCCTGAGGAATAATTTGTATTAAAAAGTTAAGACCTTCACTACTTTTCTAAAGGAATATCTATGGCTAGTGTGGGAATTGCCTACCATTCATGTGACAGCATTAAAAGAAAGGATCTTCACAGACCATGAAGTGTAATAAAGGAACATCCAAAATTGATTTTCATTTAAGCAGATTACTTGTGTTTTCTTCTAGACTAGGGAAAGCACACTCTAATTTCCATTACTTTTCACAAGTAGACCTACTGGTATCCATCATTAAATGCACCAGGCCACTCTTCCCCAGTACCTGCCTGTGACTTGGGACAGACCTGACAGGGAAATCTGGAGGGAAGTGCATGGCATGGGTTGCTGGCAGTTTTGAAGGTATGATGACAGACCAAGGGCTAATCCTGATTTGGGGTTCTGTTAATGTTTTGTTGAAATGTTGCTGAGTCCAGTAAACAGATACTCAAAGCTATTAAACTTTGTAGATGCTTTAGGTGGCTCACTCATGTTTGTTTTCAAACCACAAAATTAGGCCCTTTCGTATGCTAGCCCTTCTCTGAGGTTGTTCACACTCCCTCTTCAACAGGTCTTTTACTAGACAGAAACATCTTCAGAGGCTGCTTTTATCACTGTAATGATGATGATTGTACTGACTGTGCAAAGAGCTGGAAATGAGACCGTTGCTATTTCCCTGTGCACAAGCAAACAAGTTGCTGTCCACATGAGTTCTCCTTGATCTGTGTGACACATCTGCTGTAGGCACGTCAGGAGAACAGTCAGTTTGCCCGTGATGGTGCATTGCAAACAGGTTTTTTTACCCAATCAAAACACAACAAAGGAGACTCAAACCTTTGTAGTGAGGATGCGCGCTTAGTACCCAGAAAGTTCCAAAGAAAATCCACGACTTAAATGGAATATGTTCATACTGTTTTAGAGAGAACATATTAACTGCTTTCACTTGGTTGTTGTAGTGGCAGGATACTCCGAGAGTGATGAGAGTGGGACCTCTCCTAATCTTACAAATCCCAGTTCTAGAATAGCTGTAAATGTTTATTTGATGTGAAAGAGCTAATTGTACAAATAATTATTTTCAGCCTGATGTGCCTCTGCTGTTTATTCTGTGGCAGTAATTAATTCTATAATTAGAAAATGTCCTATTAGATAGTTTCTCTGGGAACTCAGGCTATTGTCCAGTGCAGGAAACCTTCAAGAAGCTGAAGTGGTTTGGTTATGACCTTGGCAATCTGACTACTTTTATTGGTAAGGGCTGGTTTGCTTCACTGGGGGATCATTACTGAAGAATTTAGCTGTTATGCGTGGGACTGGAGATGAGCCTCTTGATGCTGAGATTTGGTGCTGTGGATGAATGGATTTGCCCTGGCCTTGCCCATCTTTAGAAGGGGACACCTCACCTACTTGTGAATTTGTGTCTGCTTTTGACCTGTCAGCATCTGCCATTCTATGAGAAGTTTGGATGAAATGAATGTACTTCATAAGGTATCAGTGAACACAAGAAAATCAATAAGCAATCTGTGTGATAATTAATTAGCGTGCCAGGATGAATTACTGTTTCTTCCCGTCCTGATTTGGGTCACAGTCACATCTGATTTGGGAAGTTGTCAGTTTTTCAATTATAGCTTGGTCTTTGTTCTTGGTATGGCTTTTTGCCTTTTTTTATTTGATGTGCTCAGAATGAAGGACTGGCAGAGAGAAACTCACACTGTGCAAACTTGCTTGTTGTGGGAAGGAGACAATACTGAGCTCAACACCTGGCAGAACCTGTTGGGGAGGAGCTGAGGAATAGGAGGAGATGTACTGCAGGCTGTCAAAGCTGGCCCGAGCCTGAGGGTTTGAGCCCCCAGGAGCAGGGGTTTTTGTTCAGGGATCTGACCCCTGCTCCAGTCCACAGGCTCCTATCTCTTCACATTTCCCTGGGACTCTGATGCCATTCCTGGGAAGTAGAGTCTCTCCAGGCATGTACTCCTGGAAATTCACCCACTGCCATCCCAAAACACACAAGTAGTTTGGCCTGCTCTCAACTAGATTTAGCATGGGAATTATTCCTCAGGGTCAGCCCCAGGACTTTTACTGCCTTCTTAAGGAGGAGGGCTGGTATTGTGAGCTTTCCAGAGACTCCTGTGAAGGCAAAGCAACTACCAGCTTATTAACAAGCTTCAAGTATAAATTCCAGGCCTTGCTATCCTGTTTCCTTTCTGTGGTCACAAAAAAGACTGATTATATGTGATAGATTAATGAACTAATTTTGTAAATACACCAGGCAGTGAGATAGATGCCTATTTAACTTTCTCAGTGAACTTCAAGAACCCAGATTTCCCTTCTTTACAACAAATCGGTTTCTATAAACAGAATAAAGTCTCTCAAAGCATCTCTGCTGGGTCTCTAATGATAACAAGTAACTCTGCTTTTTACTGGATAGTAGACAAAGCAAAAGCACTCTATATCTGACACACTGACTGTTCAGAAATGATAGGAAGTAAACTGGTGATGATCATGTGGAGCTTTAGAAATTATCATGTGCAATAGAATGGTGGGGGCTTTTCTTTGGGTTTTTGTGTGTGTGGGTTTGACAACTAGTTCCTGTGGTGTCTGAAAGAATTAATAGAAAATTGAATTACTGGAAATTTCACAAAACCTACTTCAAAAAGCAGTTTTAGTTTTATTCTCCCCAATTCCCAGATTTTCAAGGATTTTTCAGTTTGCCTTCTCTTAAACATATTTTCTTCTTTGCTTTTGGAAACCTTGGAGAATATGGAATTTACTTTCTATTTGTGCCACTATCAAAATATTTTCAATATAGCTTTCAGGGCACACCATCTTTATTAAGGGTCACATACTCAGAGACACTGATTACCTGAAATTTATGCTAGGGATGGTCATCAGTGTAGAGTAATTACAAGAGAACAATTTTGTTCTGAAACAGTTTGCTTGATATGTAAGAAGTTAATGATATTTTTACAGGGTTTTATAACAACCTAACCCTAGCATGTAGCTGATGTTACTATTACTCCTGCTCTCAGTCTATCTGTGCTATTTCATCTGATTGCCATCCTTGTGGTATTTTAACCACCTCTGCTTTAAATGGACCAAATGTGGTTTCAGAAGTATGACTAATGTGTGAGGGAGATCTTATTTTTCTTTGTAATGCATAGCATCAAAAAGAACATCTCGTGCATACAGTAAATATTCTGAATGACTTCTACACACATCCAGCACTTCCTGGCCATGCTAAGGTAGCTCTATAGCACCAAATTTAAAATTGGCAGATTTTCTGTGGGTCGATTGAAGCACAACTTTGAAAAGAATGCAGTGGAGGGATTCCTCCATCAGCAGACCACAGCTGGTGGCCATCAGAATAATTATAACATGGCTATAAATATATTCAGAGAGAAAAGCCTCTAGCCCATTCATGCTGTTTCAGAATCAGAGGCATTGCAAGGAAGCTGAAGTTTGGCCCTTGGCACATTGTGGAGGCAGCAGCTTCTTACTCAACGTCTGTCTGTTATGTCTGTCACTTTTTCAGGAACTGAAAGCAGAGTCACATGCTGCCTACTCAAACCCAACTAAACTGCTGCTCCATTTGTAAGGAGTCATTTGGTTTTAATTAGCAGAACCTCTTGGCTGACTGTATTGATACAGTTGAAAGTCTCCTCTGGTTATGTGGAGTCAGGTTTTCTTAGGTTACTGTGTTAGACTCCTTTTTTTCCCCAAGTACAAGAGTACAAGTCTTATTTATAAAGCAGCACTTGCCGCAAGTTTCTTATCCAACCTCAGCTAGATAAGTTTAGGTTTCTAAGCAAATTGTATTTGGCATAGGTTGGCTGGAAGGCATCAGCTCAAATGTGGTGTAACTTTTATTTTAGAATGAAGCCAAGCCAAGGAATTGCTCAGTATCTCAATGTTAAGAAACAGAGGGTGAAAGACCTTAATAAGAGTAAAGTGCAAAATAATGGTACAAGGTACTGCTGTGTGCCAGCTTAAGTGATTGGAAAGAAATATAGAAAACCTTCTAGTTTTCCCAAGCAATGATGGACTAATTATCCTCCAGTTGCCAATAATTGAGGGTGAATGAAAGGATCTAAGCAGAAGCTGAAAATTGGAAGTAGTCCAGAGTGACGGAAGTGCACATCTGTGATGAGCCTCCCTGCCCTGATCTCTGACTGCTTTGGAGAAAAATTATTTTAGCTTCAGGCATCGTGTTCCCAACACGGTAGCAAAAGTAATGGATGTTGGGTGGCTTCTTAACTTCAGAATATCTCCAAGATCAAATTATTCACTTTAAATCATGGTAGTTACTTGTGAAAATGAAGCTGGAATTCGCAGAACTCAGTAGTTCAGACATGGCTAATTTTGAACTGAAATGGGGATGCTTTGACTGCAGTCCTCAGACTCTCCCTTCCATCTTGGCTTTACAACCTTTTCAGGCACAATTTTCCACCTGAAATTTACTCCGGACCCTTCACATCTTGCCTTTACTCGTCACCACTATATCAACTCACGCCACCAATGTGAAGTTCTGCTTTTGTTTTGAGTGAGTACTTCCAAAATTTGAGCAAAATCTATGTTTACAAAAAAGCCTCTGAGTAGGTTTTTAATGGTGAAAAGGTGTGTAAAGACTCTGGGAGAGCCAGGTTCCTGGTCAGACTGATGGTAGATGTGTAATAAGTGGGAAGTGCATGCCACCCTTCATCCTCACCAGGCAATGAACTTGAGCCATACATCTGAACAGAAATAGATTAGAAAGACTTTATAAGTGTTTGAGTCCAAAAAGTCACATTGCAAGACTTAAGTATTTAGAGAACCTGAACTACAACTTCCAATTTCTTTTGGTGTTCACCTTTCCTAAAGAATTTGCAGCAGAATTTAAATCTCTTGTTGATAGGTAGTTACTTTGCAAGAGTGAACACTGCAGTGATTTCTGTAAGCTGAGGATTTCAAATGGAGCAGTGCTAGATAAGGTGATAAACCTTCTATGTTTGCAGGTAGTGTTAGGGATTTTGTGTGATCTACTCTTCCTAGTGGACATATATTTGCTATATTTGCTAGCACAGTGGCTGAGCTGTGCATATGGACAGGCATATGCCATGAGATGGTTCTTTGGGGTGTGCTAGTCAATGTAATACAAAACCTTTTTGTCACTACACCAGTCTGGCATCTCTCATCTCTTCCCAGGTAACTTGAGGGATCTGACATAATTACTGCTGGAAACAGTGGATCAATTTAAATACTAATGTTTTGGAAAAGATCTTGTATTTGATATAGAATTTCTATTCTGTGATTCTTTGAACGTTAGTGTGGATGTGCAGTTCTTGGACTTGATAAGAAAGTTTGGCCTAGTAATGCACAGGTAAGAATAATTCAATTCTAGTGAATGTATGTACAGAAGATCAAGTCAAGGCAAACAAACCAGATCACTGAATTTGTGAGAAACAAAGTTATTGGATAAAATTCTACAGTACATACCAACTCCATATGCTGTCTTAGTAATGCTATAATTAAGCCAAAGAGTCATGTCAAATTGGCCTTTTCCATCTGCTCTGTGATCTGCTCAGGGAGCAATTTGGGAAGAATGACAGCTGACCTCAAAACCAACAAGTTCAGTTAATGCATGATCCACCAGAGCTAATACTTGAACAGAGCTCATCCACATTCCTATATGGGTGCTAATTGTCCTTTGTTTAATTGGTAAAATCAAAATAAGGCTTGCCTGTTGCAGGCTTGTTCAAAATTTTTGTTTCAGTAAATGCCTCTTGGTACTAGCGGAGCCATTTTATGGCTCATAAAAACATTCTTCCATTTTATTTGCAGCTATGTAAACTGCAGTGTGGTGGTACAAGTTTAAAATAGCACTGTTGGGTTTTTCTGTTCATTTTTATAGCTTTTGCCAAAACAAATCTGTTAATAATAAAGTCTCAGAAGTTCATATGAGTAATCGACATGTAAGACACGGGAAACTCAACCTGTATTTATAATACTAATTGATTTCATTTATTTTGCATCCCCTGTGAATTTCTCACTGCCAGTCTTGTCATTAACTTAATGTTGTTGTTTCCAATAACACTCAGAAAAGTCGTTTTGAAGGCAGGGGGTCTTTCAGCACAGATGCATCAGGTGTAAAGCTTCCTTTCCTCTGAGGTGATCAAATTGGCTAAAGGAAACCCAGTGGAATGGTGCAGCTTAAAAACCAGGGGCTGTCCATCTGTTTGAATCTGTGTTACCTTGTGAAAATCTGCTTAATGCTCGCTCCCGTGAGTGTCTGCATTCAGATAATGCAGGTAGGGCTTTTTGTTGTGACAGGGAAGTGTGAACAATATCACTGCTGGAATCAGTGCAGTATCTAGAAGGTCATAGTCAGGATATACAAACCTAAATCCCCTCCTCATATGTTTGTTTTGCTGGCCTGCAGTAAGAAAAGTACTCTGAATACTTTGATGGAAAAATCTAGTTTCAATTTCTATTTGATAGAGTTAAAATGTAAATGTGGTAGAGAATACTCTCTGTTAATGGTGTTTTGCCTGTTTGGTGGGCTCTGCCTTGGTATTTGAAGGGCATGTCCTGGTGAGTCGCCATTCTCAGAAAAACAAACTTAGAGTCATCCACAAATTTTAGCACCTGCCATAATTCAAAGTAATCTTTAAAACAGAAGTTGTCTTTAATGTGAGCTTTTCCCCTCCCCACTGCTTTTTAGCAATTCTTTGGCTTTGCCATTTACTCTGTAGCCCAGTGCTGGTGATTTTGCTGGAGAGAACTGCAGCTGGCTCAGGGCTGGTGTCCTGGGACAGCTGCAGTGACTCACACTGTTCTCTACCTGCTGCTCCTTCTTGGCATCTCAAAGAAGAATTTTGTCAAGTCTTCAGCGGCTTGGCATTGAATGCTCCAAGTCACCACACACAGTGGGCTTTCACCAAGGGCTTTGTTCAAGGTGAAATTCAGGCAAGGAAATTTGAATGAAACATGCTTTTTTTTTTTTTTTTTTTTGAGTTTATGGTTTGGTTTCATGGACAAAACTTTGGGAAATATTTCCCACTTCTGTTTTCTCTCCTTTTCCTGCCCATTCCTCTATAAGAATGAACAGAGCATCACCTGCTGTATCCTGAAGTGTCTTAGAGGACAGTAAGTGAGGACCAGCAAGAAAATCAGAGTTAGGAGTGAGGAACATCCTGATATTGGGATACTCCTTTTCCTTTGCCTGCATGCTATCACAGGCTGAAGGGCTGCAGGAGGTGGGGCCCTCCTGCTGCAGTTTCACAATGGGCAGAGCAGTATGTGTTTGGTGCTGTCTTTTGCTGTGTGTTGAGAGGGGAAAGGCATTTTACGCCCACTGCAGTTACTGGGGAAGCCTCAGAGCTGCAGTGCCTCAGAGCAGCTGGGGTGATGTTTTCTCAGAGCACAATCTCCCAGCTCTGCTCCTGAAAAGCCAAATTGAGCCTCACAGTGGAAACTGTATTAGCAGTGTCATCAGTAATGAGCTGCACCTTTTAAGTAACAAGGGCTGAAGCAGCATGAGTGGGAGTGAGCCAAAGCAGGTCTGGAGTGACCTGCTGAGGCTTTCTGGGGGATGCTGCAGGTTTGAGTGGCCACAGGCTGGTCACAGCCAGGCAGCAGCCAGCACCTCCATGCAGTGTCCAGCTTCTTTTCTTCAGCGTTGATGTGGAAAGGGAAAGGACTGGTGTCTCAGCTTCAGGTGGATGTTACAGAGCTGTTAACTCACATTCTGTTAATTATGCTGCACTGAAGCTTTACCTGTTTGAGGTGGCAGGTTTGCACTAAAGACTGTTGTCAGGGGTATTATGCAATGGTCTGTTATTTCAATGAAGTATTAAATAAAATTGTTTCCACGTCAGGAAATAGAGAGATGACCTGCCAGAAAGCCTTAGATAAACTTTCAAACATGCCTGAACCTACTGACCTTCAAGATACAGTGCAAGGCTCATCTTTTCCTTTTCCTTCAGACCTTGGCTAGATGGGATGGCTGGAGGCACCATATCAGTGCATGGGGAAAAGCCTCTTAATGCTGTCACCATCATTTAAATATTGATCAGAGCATGCAGAAGGACCATGTTGGCCATGGGAGGTGAGTGAGCACAGTCCCTGTGGGCTTTTCTCTGCTTCTGTGAGCAGGAGCTGTGTAACCACTGCCCGCTCATGGGTCAGCGCTGCCCCACACGGCCAGCCGTGCACAGCGCTCAGCTGTGAGTCACCAGGTCCAAGTTAGATAAACATCTTGGCATGGCCTGTGATTTTTATTCATCACACTAAGTGGGGAATGTTCATTACAATCACACAGAGGAGATGACCAAGTGTTGTGTGCTGAACCTCAGTGGCTGTGCAAGTACCAGTTTGCACGCTTGAAATGCAGAATTGATGCTTTTTGAAAACTCTTGTGCATTTAAAAAATGCTAGTTAGGAAAGGATGGCCATTTTGTCCCCTTTGTAAATGTGGTTCCAGTGTCACAGCAAGATATTATTTTTTAAATGCCAGAGTTCCCTAAGACTTCCCTTTTCAGCTTCATTTAGGTTTCTGAGCTGCGACTTAACAGCTGCTCTGTGTGCTCAAGTGACTGCCAGGGCATATTTTGTGTGAAAGCATGGAGAAATGGCACATGTAGGAATGGTCTTGCCAAAGACCAAATGGTTTTTCCAAGGTATTAGTTTACTACTATAATAACCATTTTTAGTCATAATCCATTTTTAGTAAACCAATAATATTTGTCACATGGCACATTTAGTCAGGTTTAAAGTACAAGTGTATTTTAAATAAGTCCAAAATGACAATATATTAGCACAGTAAAAATAATTTAAAAAGTGACCTCCCACATATTCCCATGGCCAAATATTAGAGGTTGGGAGGAAAATGCTGTAGTTCATTGCTAAGTGGCATGAAAGTACAGAACAAGTAGATGGGAAATATCATATTAGCATAGTTGTTTTTCAAGTGTTAGTGTTAACAAAGCTCTTTTGACAAAGTCTGTAATACATAATTTTTCTTACAAAAGAAATCAGAGTTGATTAAAGCATCTTTAATGGTCAGTGGATTGTGTTAGCATATTAATCTGACTGGTGGGCAGACTTTGTCTCCTTGAGAAGGCTGTCCTAAGATAGCCTTCACCATCTGGGTGGACACAAGACCAGGGAATGCCTGGCCTTGGCAAAGCTGAAAGAAATTATTTTTCAGATGCTTTTTGTAGGAGGACTTCTTTCATTTGCAGCTGATGCTTAAAGAGCCAAACACTTGGTCTCATCTGACTGTGAAACTTTTGTCAAAGCTCAAAAGAGACTTGGTAAAGTTACAGGCATAAAAAATGCTTGAATGATTCAGCCACCTCTTTGTGAACACTGTCTTTCCATCCCCAAAGAATTCCCATCTCTCTTGTACATCACTCCACCAGGGAGCCTTGGGTCTGTATAGCCAGGATATTTTTTGTTGTTGTCTCCCTGCAATAAAAGCAGCAGTCCTCCTGCTGGCAGAGAGGAAAGGTCAAGGTACTTGGAGGAATTCCCACTGGAATGTATAAAATAGAGCAAACACTCATCTAAGGGCTCTTGGGGAGGAAATCAAACTTCAAATTCCAGGTCTTGAAGTTTTTACTATTGTACAGACAGCATGTGAACCTGGTTAAACTCTATGGGTTGAAACAATGCAACAGAAGGTAACCTGTCGGAGACACAAGGGAGAGAAAAAAGAAAAAAAATCTTATGGAAGCCTGTTACTTGTCAAAGTTTCAAAAGTCAGAAGGGATGTGGTAAACTTTCTTCAATGAATGTGGGCAATGGTAATTAAAAGCAGGAGGATGTTAGGAAGTACAAGGCTGCCTACAGTCAGAGCAGCCTGAGATGCTCTGTACAAAGTGGTTTTCTGGGAAATAGGCTTTAAAATGGGAGTTCTTGAGCTGTGGTCCATAACACACCAGAAAGTAACCCCTGAATCAGCTGTAAAGCAACAGAAGAGAAACAGTGTGGTATAAAGTGGAATCAAATAAAAGTGAGAGCAACATTTTAGATGTTAGGTTTACATGGATGTGAAAATCACTATGGCAGCAGGGTAAGCAGCAGATGTTTTTTGCTTCCCTCACACCTAGCCCAGGCTTTTTCAGTTTAGGACGGTTCCAAGCTGCTAGCTGATGCCCTCAGTCCATTAGTAATTCTTAGTCCCTTTGGCTTAGATCTGAACCCCAGCTGGGGTCACAGGAGTCACTGTGTCCATCTCCACTGCTGTCCTGAGCCTTCACAGGGGTCCTGTGGTGCATCTCACAAAAAATGTGCAATGGACTCCAGTCACATTTGTGTGGGGAATGAAGGACTGGCTTCTGTTCTCCAAAGAGTTTTGTTGAACATTACTAAAATACATATTTTAGAGGAACAAGCAATGATAGGTTAGATTCTATTAATTATTTCCCTTAAGATCCATTCAGGGATGCAGCTCCTGCAATTTGAGTTGTTTTTGTCATGCCTTAGGCAATACCACAAATATAATGCTCATGCTTATTAATTTACTTCATAATTAAAGAATGGGGAGAACAAAGTACAAAACCAACCTAGTGTACCTGAGTTGCAATTTCCAAAATTTCACCCAAAGGTTATGTGTTTGAGAGCTGGCTTGCCTCTGGGAGGCAATCCACTTTATGGATTGGACTGGGAAAGGTAAGGGAGGGTCATGGTAGGATTTGATTCCAACTGCTCTGAATTGTGATGACAATGTGAATAAGGTGACCACATTCATGGGAAAGTGGCCACAGCAGGATACTGAAGGTAGGGGAGGAGATCTGCCAGGGATCTATAAATCAGCTCACAAAGAGGCAGATGTAATTCTTAGTTCTGTGAAACAGATGGATTAAGTTTTATTCAGTTACTTTAAAAAATCTCTTCCAGGCACAGTCTTGTGGCAGGTGAAATTAATGTGTATGAATGTTCTTTATGAAAAATAAATGCATCTCTTTGTAAATCTATCTTTTGCTTTAACAAAGCAAAGATGAAGTCCAACCAGTCAGACATGTTTGGACAAGTATTATCTCCCCTGGGAAATGCTGTCCCAGTGAATTGGATTGAAAGGGAAGTGCTGTGCTGGGATTTTGGTATTTGTTGTACCATATGGGGCACCTTTACATGTTCTTTGTCATCTTGGCATGCACGAGCTTAATGTGAGACATTTGTTGCTTGCTTCATAGAGAAACAGCAACCACCTTTGTTCCTGGTTTGCTGTTGGAGAAAAATGTCATCTTTAGAGCTGGTGAGGAGTTAAACATCACTGTGGTCATCAGCAGCAGATGGAGGGCAGTCTGTGTGTGAGCAGGTGACACACTGACAGCCCTGGGAGCTGCTGCTGAGCAGCTCTATGGCTTAAACTGGGAGTCTGGGCAGGTACCTCCCAGGGTGGGAGCTGAGGAGCCAGGTAGGGGGCTTCGGGTTCCCCCCAGGTGAGCTTGGTTTCAGCATCTGTAGGGAATTTAGCTATTTAAAGTTTTAGTACTTTCAGGTATCTCAGCAAATGAACTGAATGTTCCTGTTGTTCTTATGGGTTTTGTCTGCAGCTTTAATTAATTATGAGGTGAAATTCTGTTTGGACCGGGTCCAGGCATGCTTACTTTTTGTAGAAGTAGTTGGGTTTGAATGTCATTTGAAACTTGCTTGGGGGACCTTGCACTTCATCTGTTTTCTCAGCAGTTCTCAGAGAAGAAACTCTGCATGGTCACCATATTTAAGTGTCATAGGATCACAGCATTATATTCCTGAATTCCTGATATGATGAAGTATCTTGTGATTGTATGAAATTATGTTTGAATGAAAAGATATGAAAACCATCACCTCAAATTTCCTACCTATTCAGGGAATTTACAAAGAGTCCATGTATTGCCTTTCCTGGTAGTAATACTTTTTGTTCATATTGTATAAAAGCTGCAGAGCATTCATAGGAGGAGAATTTTTCCAATAATCAGTTACTTAAACTGAAAATAAAAACATTTTTAATGAAGAATAAAGTGAAACACTATGCATTTCCATTTTTCAAATGAAGAATGGATTATAAACACAGAAACCGTGCAGGTGTTTAACTCTTATAGGGAACTGGTACTTAATTATCTTTACAGTCTGGGCCTTAGAAATTGTAATTTCTTTACTACCATAAACAGTTCACCCAAAACTGTGATTAAGGGCTTAGGGAATGTGTAGTTACCTCATAAAAATATGTACATAAATTCTGCTGATTAATTGGACTGTAAAGCACATCCTTATTTATTATTACAAATGAAACTCTAATGTAGTTCATGCAAAGTCTTAAATGAGTGCCATTCTTTTTCATTAGGTAGCTCTTTAAAATCAATAATGTTTTCTTTAAGGGAAAGCTTAGGCTGTTACTAATTTTAATCTCATTAACTTTTGCCTTTTTTTTTCCTTAAGTTAAATTGGAGCTCTATTTTTCATTTAGATTTGGAGCTGCAGGCTATATGTAATTCCATTTAAATACCCAAGCCAGACAGGAATAATGTTGGGTTAACAGTTATTCAAAGAACCAAAAATTCACAATATTTAGTAGTCAGTCTACACTTGTCATTTAGCATTAAATGTTTTTCCCAGAACATAGTATGGAGATGCTTTCCTAATTAATTTAGAGTTTGCAAAACCAGGTTGAAAGTCACTTTTCTTGCACTATATTCTTGTAACCCCAGCCCCCTCTGTCCATGGCTGTGTTTGCACGTCTGTTGGTCTGGCTCTGGTGGAGCACTGCTGTCATCCCTCACATCCCTCATCTTAGCTGTGCTCTCTGGAGTGCCAAGACTGTTTTAAATATATGCAAAGAGAAGTGGAGAAGTGCAGGGTCTGTGATTCCTGCTGAGTGGATTTCTCTCTTCTAACAGAGAAGCTGTTCAATAGCAATTGGGCTATTAGTGGTGCTTTTTGTTATCTAAAGTTCCTAGCTCATTAATGAGGTTGTATTTGCTTATCTTTCTTACTGAAGACACACTAATCAGTCCCAGGGAAGAGGAAAAAAATCCAACTCTCATGATTTTGATGACATATTTGGAATATTTTGCATTAAACAATAACAAAAAAAATCGCATTGTAAAGGTTTATGCAGCCCTAGGCAGTCTGGAGATGGAAAGCTTAGTACAGTTTTTCAAAATAGTGGTTGGCTAGAAGGGTTCTGGCACCATGTTATTCACTGCACATCAAAATTAACACATTACAAGCGGTGGTTATTTTCAATTATGTAAAAGCAGACAAGTCTTTGGAGAGATTAAAATGGGATTTGTAATGGCTTAGGAGAATTCTTAAAATTGACAATTTGACACAGCATGATTTCAGATTATGAGAAATCTGGCATGAGGATATTTATATTGCTGTTTGCAAAGATTCTGTTCAAAGTCATCATGATGGAAATATTTACAATGAAGACATAATAATGTCTTTAATATGTAAATCATTCTAATTGCGTTTCTTACACTGTCAACCTCCCAGTGAAATATCATTTATTTCACAAGTGACACATGAAAAAATATGATTGCATTTGTGATAGTCTTATTTTTAACAGAAATACGACAGTCTTTATCTTTGAAGAAGTCCTCTTTATCAGCAGTTCCCTTAACACAGTTTGCATGATGCCTGCATCTCTATTTCTGATTCAGACCCCTGCTTCTAACAGAGCCTCTCTCTGTTTTATTCTTCTTCCCCTCTCACAGAGGGTTTGCTGTGGGGACGTGCTCCCTGGAGTGTCGTCCCCCAGCGCTGCAGGATGCAGAGGTTGTGTGGGGTGCACTGATCCCCGTGGGAGCTGGACGACATCCACACCTCTGAGGCTGGACCCTGTATCTTGTGAAAACAAGAATGATTTGTTGCCATTAAATTCTGCTTTAACCTTGATTAGAGCTGATTCAAACTGCTTTTTTTTGTGCCCAAGTCACACGTGTTAGTCTGTCAGACACCTTTCATTTCGCTTCCCTGTCTGTACCCAAAATCCCTACCCTGAGGTTACATGCCTCCTGTGTGCTTTTTTCTCTCCAGATAGGAACAGTCATTTTCCTCTTCCTTCAGATGTAGAGCTGGACAGATGACAGTTCTGTCATCCCATCTAAAAAATCTGTCACTGTGAGCTGAAAAAAAACAATACAGTCAAAACAATAATAAAATTGGGTTGAATTAAATAGAGCATTTTTAATTGGGAATGTATCCACTCAAAACACTGTGTGTCATAATTAATCCTCCCTCCCATCTCCAGCTTCCCCACTGGGAAACTTCCACACTATCTAATGAATTCTGCTTGGGTTTAGCAGGGGCAGTGAGGGAAGGATCAGGGACCTGGTCAGGATCAGGCAGACAGGAGAGGCAGGAGCCCTCCAGAGGAGCAGGGACAGCCTGCCCTGAGCAGGGGTGGGAGTCCCCCAGGCACTGAACATTTGCAGCTTCAAACGTACTGAGGTAGCTTCAGCCAGGATTGGAAATGAGCCCCCCTCTCTGTGAAGAATATGGAGGGGAAAAAGAAGGGATCCAGCTTTGCATTTCTATCCTGTCTTCCCTAATCACTGTGAGGTTTTTTCTGTTTAAGAATTGAAGTACTGATTTTTTCATGTTTCAAAGGAGGGTTTCTTAAGTGGAAAACACAGTGGTTTTTTTTGGGGTGATCCTTACAGTGGCCAATCCAGGTGTGCCAATCTCTGTGCTTTGCCTTATTAAGAATTTTAAAATATTCATCAAACAGTTGTCTTCAAGCTGTCATGGCAGTCAATTCCCAAGGCTGGGACAGGAAATTATGGAATGTGAGTTAGGATAAGAAACTGGGAGTGAGCAAATGAGCAGTCTCTATGTTGCTCACTGAGTATTGAGTAACCAGTGGAGAGACATTAATTAAACATGTTGCTCCAATTGTGTGATTTTTGTGGTTTATCACTAGCTCAGGTGGAGATTTTTAGGATGAGTTTCAGAATGTTAGAGTTCTGCTGTGATGATTTAATAATGATGCGCTGATGGATTAGGGGGACTGCAGGGCAGTGTCCCACCTGGAGGACGTGTTGACATCCAAAGAAAGGCCTGAGGTGCCAAGAGCTCTCTAGCTCCCCTCCTGTATTCTCAGCTCCCACCTTTGCTCAGCCTCAGCCCTGGAGCTCAAACATCTCCATCTTCCATCCCCTTTCAGTGGAACGGGCAGCAGCTGCGTGTTTTGTGTTTTGCAGTGAGTCAAGGCCATTGAGGATGACAGGAGGCCCATGAATAAAACACAGACTTGTTTGTTTTGTGCCATTCTGAGCAAATGATGTATTAGTAATGAAGTATTTGTAGTTTGTTACTTTTGCTTACTAATAAATGAAACCTTTCTGTTGCCAGTTTTGTTTCTGGCTCGTGAAGTTACAGGGAAGTGTGAGGAGAAGGATGTAAACTGGGCTGGTTTGGGCTCTGTCTGCTTTATGGTGGTTCCCATTTAAAGACAGTGCTTTTTGTCAGCTTGAAGCAGGGGCAGTTTTTGTGGGATTTCAGTCAGTGCTGCCTCTGCTCTGAATCTCCTGAGTGAAGACTTTGGAAAATTATTTGAAATAGAATAAAGTGCTTAGGAATGGGACCATACTGGGAGGTGCAGTCCCACTGATGACAAAATGGCCCCTCTACCCCAATAGGGGATAATCACTGGGGCTGGGGCAAGAGAGGAGCAAGGTCTCAGCAATGGGAACTTGAGAGGGGACTGAGAGGAGTGGTGGTACTGGTGACTGGTCCTGCTCGGAGTCAGTGATCACAACTCATCTGGGAGTGGGTGGGGATTTGGGGAACTGGGAGGCCACAGGGGAGGCTGTGATGGCAGTCCCCCCGCCAGGGCCTTTTTCCAGAAAAGGAGGTGAATGGGGTCCCAGCAACATGACCCTTGTTCTCACTGAAGGTGAGGGGCTGCCAGTGGATGCAGTTCTGTAGGATGTTGCTACTGGCAGCTTTTAGAAAATGGATATGTAAATGTAAAGGTATTCTTAAGCAAATGTGCAATTCTGTGTTCCAGAGCACAGCACTGCATTGCCACTTTACCTAGAGAGATTTGTCTGTTGCACAGGTAGCTCTTGTAATGGCTCATTTTTCAATCATCCTTCATTTTTCTTCCTTACATGTAATTATAATGGTTTGCAATTAGAATAACCCTGTTTGTTTCTTCTAAATAGAAACAAGTCTTAAGAACAATGTTTACTGTTTAAAAACATCTAATTTTGAAATCATTTCATCATTCATCACTTACAGAAATTTTAATCAAATAACCCACCAACACTTCTATTCATGACTATCCTATAAAAGCAAATACTCTTTTGATTTGTGAATGTTCATTTTACTGAAATTGAATCTGGTGTGTTCTGCAGTCAGGAGAGCTTCCTATTTAAATTCTGCATACGTGCAGATAATGAATTAAAATGAGAGGAGGAATTACAACCTAGGTTAGAGTGTGGGTCACAACCTTTTCAAGCAGAGGTCCTCCTGTCATGCAAATGGAAATGGTAATTGGCTCACTGCAGCTGAAATTATCTATGCCAGATAACAGGAAGAGTGGCACAGCAATTGTAAAATGGCAAGTGTGTCTAGATATCCAAAGGTAAATGTGTAGAGTCAAAGCAAATGACCAGGGCTAGTTATTTGTTGTAGGTAAATTAGATGAACTTGACTTGTTCCCTTCTATTTATGTGCATGTCCTCATTGAAAATTGGGCATTCTCTGTCTTTCCTTTTTTTTCTTTTTAACATTGCTATGTGTTCATCCAGTACTTTACAGATATCCAAGCCCCAAAACATTTATTCTACCCAGCGTGTTTATGATGGGAAACCAGTTTTTTAAAACATTTGGTAATCTTCTGATGGTTTGATTGCATCTTTGTAATCTAGAAAATAAACTACTAATGAGTAGAATAGTGCAGGTGTGCACCCAGATCTAGATATTTGTGAGAAAGGCTCCCTCTATGTGGCTGTGGATTGTGGAGGGCAGTGTTGGGCGTAGGACAAAACCATAGGGTCGTGTGTGTTGGAAGAGACCCCTGGAGGTCTGGAATCTGGCTCTGCCCCAAGGCCTGGGATGATGGCACAGCTGGGCAGGAGCAGTGGTGAGGCACAAGTTGCCCATGGTAAATGGAGGAGTTGAGTCACCAGAAATGTCCCTGCTGAGGTGTCCAGTGAATGATTGCTTAAACCTTGCACAAACACCATGGAGATCATCCCCAGAAATAACTCAGTCCTGCTTTCCTCTGATGGTGGACTCTTTTCATATCTTTGCTCTCTTCTCCTGTTGAGCACTCTGCCTCTGCCACAGGGGAGGTGTGGTAGGAGCTCTTACAGCAGACCTGTGTCTCTCAAGGATTCTCCTCTACAGACAGCAGAAGAAATGAATTTAGCCCTGTGTATTCAACAGGGAGCCCAGCCCATCTTCCTAACCTAATCCAAACTCAAGAGGACTGTGCCCTCAGAGCAGATAATCCAATTCAAACTGTCCACACATACTTGAAAAGCAGATGCCAGATAAAATAATCTTGTGTATGTACACCGGTTATTCTACCCCACAGGGGCTACCAAGTTAATAGAGGTTCATTCTCTTTCATTTTAAATTCCTTTATTCACAATTCTTTCCTAGTGCTTCCTTCTGGGAATAACAAGCAGTGGATATAGTTTTCTAATTGTGTGATTACTTGAGACTGCAGCTGCCTGATCTGGGAGCTAGTTTTCATTTACTTTACCTTCAGTAACTTTATTCAAAGAAACTAATGAAAAGAGACTCATCAATTATTGAAATGAATTCAGCTTTGTTCCCAAAGTTTGCATGGTGCTAAAGACATGAAAACAGAACTGTGTGAAATTTCACATGGTTAATGTAGTTGACTGGAGAATATTGAAAGTGTCTTGGAGAGTGTCCTTAAAGAGCTCATGTGTAGTCATCAACACTTAAAATATGAAATGCATGTACCTTCAGGTATAAAGTGTGTCTTCAGTGTGTTGCTCCTTACCCAAAATTTTGTTAGGATAAAACTTTTATTTATAAAAGCAAAGAAATATTTCCAGTCTGTTATTATACTTGTTACTGGTATCAGTTACTGTTCTCCCTTAGATACTCATTCTTCTTTCTTTCCATCTCCTTTGCCTGAATTTAGTTCTGTGCACCAAAGAAGCATCAGAGATGCTGGGAAATCTCTCCTTGAGCTTTGCCATCATTTATTATTTCCCTCAGGAATCCAAAGAGCTAACAAAAATGGCAACATGCACTGTACAACATACTAGTAAAAAAAAAAGACTTTTTTCCCCATTTTGAAGCTTGGGAAAGGGAAGTATTTTTGTTTACTAGATTTTGTGGACAAGAAAAGAAAAACCCCTCTTCAGATGGGTTTCAGATCTGGATGAACACTAGTTTAGAGACTTTGAATTCATACCAGTGTTTGCACTGACTTTTTGGTTGTCTGAGTTGTTCATCTATGGAATTTAAATTTCAGGATTTAAACAGGAAAGTTTTGTTTCTTATTCAGTCCAAGAAGCAGATGTAACATCAAGTATCTGATCTGGCCACTTCAGTCTAGAGCAATAGTCTTTCCTTGCTTAAGATAATGTTCCCGGGCTTGTTGGTGCTAAATTAATCTTGTTATTTCCTGGCTGACTTTGAAGAAATAGGTATTAATTTATAGATCCTCAAAGAAGAAAAAGTTTAATATTTTGGATACTTTGTTTGCAGATCACCTGCTTGGCTTTACTGCCTTGGAGCAAAGAGGGAGGCTGGGCAGAGGAAGGAGATTTGTCAATGACCTTTCCTACAGCTCTTCCAAATCGGCTGCCCCATGGCAGGAGGGGAACTGGAACTGGAAGGATGGGGGCCAGGCAGTGCTGGGGGGGCTGAGAAGGCAGGACAGGCTGGGGCACATGCCTTGAACCCATGGCTGGGACTTTGAAAAATACATGAAAGGGTGAAGCCATGAAGCATGATTTCTTTATTGTTCATATCCTGGCTCTACTGCTGTTGATTTTCAAGGTGCCTTTTACATTGTTTTCTAACATAGTGACAGCTGCAGAGAATCAAGGCATTACACTGAATATTTTAAACCAAACCACTTTTGTAAGTTCCAATTTCTGTACTGTTTACTTCAACACAGGCTCTTTAAAAACCTGCCAGATATTGAAGCGATTAGGAGATCAAGGTCACCAAATACTCATTTTTAGGGTGAATATGCTGCATTTTAAAGAGATGCTTTAGTGCCCTCCTCCTCTCTTTCTCTGTGCTCAGCAGAGCGATCAGCTGAACGCAAAGAGCACAGCTTTGGAAGGGCACTTCAGGTTCCATCTGTCTCTGGGAACATCTGACTTGGAAGAGGTAGCAAAGAATGTGATGAGAACAGAGATTTCCTTTCCATCACAGAATGTGTCTCAGATCTCCCTGTCTCCAGCAAAATCTTAACCTGCCAGCTGTGATTTGCTCTCCTCTCCATCAGCAAGCGTTCCAGAAAGCCCCTGTGAGAAGGTGCCACCTGAAAAGCTGGCTCTGACAAGTGCTACAGGATGAAATGCCCCTGTCCAGTCACTTCAGCTGATGCTGCTGCAGCATTTTCATTCTTCAAGTATAATTTCTAAGCCTTGACCTCATTAATATGCCATCGCCCCTGGAAGCTGAGACTTTGTTCAGGGGTTTTTCTCTCCCTTGAGAATTTTGGTGATCTACCAGTATGTTTTTTCTTTTGCATTTTCAATATAAGGCTAAAATGCTCCTGGCTCCCTATGCTTATGTAATTCAGGGCAGAGCAATCTGTGGTTATTTGAACCTCTGGCAGTATATATTTACAGTGAGTTTGACCTCAAAGGAAATGATGAGTGTTCGGCTGGAATATTTGACATTTGAGTTGGGTTGTTTAGCTGTGGATCATAAGAAAAGCTGATCAAAAAAATTTAAACATACACAAGTCTGAAAAACCTTTTAGTTCATCCTACAGAAATTCAAAGCTTTGATCAAAATTAGGGAAAAAAATAGATAGTGTATATGGATGTTTAAATGATTTTTTCCTTATTTTTGGCCCAGATTTGGAGAGATATTTGCACGTTGCTAAATTTAGTGAAGAATTTTTTGCACTCATCATTACTTGACTTAGGAATTTTGGGATATTTGCACTTTTATATGCCTTGAAATTCCCAAACATTTTCACCAATAAGTTTCAATAGTCTAATTCTTGCTGGAATATATTCAGAAAATGAGATCAGAGTAGAGAAACTACAAAGTCTGTGAGTGATCCTATTCTTAGATACTGTGTTTCTACAGCAAAAAAAAAAAAAAAATCCTGCTTTATTGCTGAAACAAAGTGTTACTGTCATAGAAGAATTAGTAAGTTGCTGCAGGGCTGTAGGAGAAGCGTGGCAACATTCACCCATCTTGAACCACAATAAACTTGTTTTTGCTCAAGATTTGTTATATTCTAAGTGATCTTATCTCCAACAGATACATTTTTGATTTTGTGTCTCTCAGGGGAAAAATATTTAAATTTTTTCTAAAATGCACTTTAATATGTAGACATACAGTCAAAACCTAGAGTCTGCTTGGTTCAACGAAGGGTAAAACTCACAGAAAAGAGGTCTGACAGATATTTTACCTGAATTTCTCCCTCCTCTCCTCCCTGCCTGCTCTTGGAAATGCTCTCTGTTCCTGGACACGGCCGCCCTCCACTCCCCCCTGGAGTATTCCAGCAAAGCCAGGTAACTTGATCTTCATGGCAGAGATGCCAGCTCAGATGTCTCTCAGTGGAGAGAGTTTCTATTAACAGTTACGAGAGTTCTTTCATCATCCAGTTTGGTCAGTCAGCTACGATGAGGCAGCTCCACACACAGAGATCTCACCATGCTTTGGAGGAAACATCCATGATTTTGAACAGTGAACAAAGAGAGAGTTACTTGCAATGTGTTCTGTGACCAGCAAATGTGGCTCTGAGCACTGGGGTATTTGACAAATACTCAGAAGGGTGTGGTGGTTGCTGGCAGTTTTTTTAGGCAGCTCCGGTCCCCAGCAGCTCATGATGTGAGGAGCAGGAAAGGGCTCTGGGAGGAGGCAGGGGACACACACTGGGCTCTGCTGATGCTCAGGTCTCACATGGCAGTGCCAGGCTGTGATGAGAAGCTGGCAGAGCTCTGCAAGCACTGCAGCAGCATTAGCACAGTGCAGTCAAAAATCCAGGGACGTGAAACCAATTATATATGGTGAGGCTGATCCATACCCTGACCCTCGAGACAACCACATCCAGCCAAAGCTGCTAAAGGCTTTACTGTGTGTGCTCAAATGCAGTGCATGCTCCCTTTTCTCCAGAATCAAGATCTGAAAATACCAAGTTGCTGAAAATTCATAGGCTGTAACTGATTTCTCCCTTTTAAGACTCTGAAAATTTGCATCTCTCTTTGGACATTCTTAATGGAGTGCATCTATCTTTGGTATGTGTCTGCAAACCCTGAGCATGATGGATATCAGTTCCTGGACTCTGCTGTCCTACAGCTAACATATACATAAAAATATAACTCTTGTATTAGAGGAATGGTGGTTTTATTTCTAACTATGTATCTACAGTCACAAGCATCGCCTGCTTTGTGGAGCAATAAATTTAATACATTAGCTAGTGAATTATTTTTTTAATGATTTATTTGTAGACAATTTCAATTTAAAATGAGATTTTCAGGTAACAAGGTAGGCAAACATCTTTAACAATGCCACGATATAAATTGCTGTAGCTGACAGATCCCTATAAAAATTATAGCAGGCAGATGCGCAATGCAAAAAATTATTCATGTGACAGCAATCAGAAAGACAAATTACTTAGAGACGCTGTACATGCTCCTCTATAATTGCTTATAAATTATTATGGTTCATGTTAAGAAGCATCTAGACTCCCTAGACAACTAGATTTATTTAAAATAAGAGTAATGGGAAATTGCCAGGAAATGTTGAGGAAGAAGATGCAGTACATGCTTTGGGTGATTGCTAACGTAAAAGTACGGTAACTTATTGTCAGCCAACTCAATCTATACTGTCCTTAATAGTTTTGTAGCCTTCATTTTCAATTCCCTCTCTGCTCAGGTTGCAGTAGCCTGGGTAGGAAACTGGGATCAGCCCAGTGGGGCTGCACTGTGGTTCACTGCTGCTGTGTTTCCCAGCTCATGGAGGACACAGTGGGACACTGTTCTGCACCCTTGCAGGAGAGAGAACTCTGAGCACTTCCATGTTCTATGCAATAGGATTGAATTTAGTCAGTTGGGGTAGAAGGTATGCTAAGGGGATGGGGAAGATTGACAGATAGGAACCTGGGATAAAAATGGGACAGTGTTTTCCGTATTTGCTTAGTGTTCCAAATTTAAAAAAAAAAAATTAATCTTTTTGGAAGTGTGTAAAGTACATTCACAATAGACAGCATTTAATTTGAATGAGCTTTCAGTCAGGCACTTACCAGGTGATTATATGGTAGCAGAGAAATAGTGTACATACATTTATTATATAAGTGCCTCTCTAATGCTAATATTTTTCACACCAACCTGATTATATTACATATTGAGAGCCAGCCCAACAAAAATGACAGCAAACTTTGTTCTGGACAATGGAGTGCTGAACTCCACCTAAGCAGCTCCAGTCATTTGTGATGACAGCTTGGAGAATACTCCAAACGAGTCTAACAATGCTCACGCTCCAGTGACTGACAGCCCGGCAAGAGGAAAAATTCCGGTTTCCATGTGAGTGCAGGGAGCCTGACCTAGATTTTAGCCTCTACAGCTTCAGAAGAGGAAACATTCTTACCTGTGTATTTAACAAGAAAAAAAGAGCAAGGGGAAAAAGTAATCTCCTGTTTGATTAGTCTTTCTTCAATAATTAAGATTTAGCTTATTCTGTGAGACTTCTCTCCTCTGCAGATGTCATCAACACTATAATGACTGGTTGCTCTGTTCCCTGTGTGCTCTTGTCTCTGTAATTACCCCCTCCTGGCCTGCTGCAGGGAGAGCTGTCACAGGGGAGCAGCTGGGGCAGACAGGGCCATGGGCAGCAGCCTGCCTGCACCTTCCCCCTCCACCCCACTCCCTGGTGGGGTCAGCTTCCTGTTGGCTCTTCAAATTCTTTCTTTCAGATACTACTAAAAGGGAAAAAAGTCTCTAGTGTGAATTTCCTCTCCTTTTTTTTGTTCCTTGGGATGCAGGTGCTATGCTGGGCTCAGGTCACCGTGTCTGGTGCCTCCACTGGAGTGCTGGCAATGGCCAACAGAGCACTGGCCCCACCGTTGTGTTGTCCCCTGGGGGCAGCTGGGGAGGGTTTTTAGCCACTCTGGTGACCTGGTTGTAAATTGCTGTTCAAATGCCTTTCATCTATGCTTCCTATTCCACTGTGCTTCCTATACTTCTGCAGCTCAAATTCTGAAATTAGAGTAGTAGAGAAGTGCACATGAGAAGGGAAAAGAAATTTTCAAATGAAAGTGGAAGACGAGGCAGATTGAATGACACAGATTGAATGGAGGGTTGCTTAGTGTTCATTTGAGCTGTGCCTTTGCAAGATGTTTGGTGTGGATATGGGAGAAATTTCATTGGAAGCAGGGTATTTTCAGCTTCCAAATTTGGATTTCCATATTGGGTCTGCTCCTTACTATAGAACTCCTACTAATTGTGACTCTGCTCTGTGAAATAAATGAAAACCTGGCACTGCTGTCTTTGATCCACTACCTTTCCATGTGTGTCTCATTGTTAGTTATTCTTTGGTGTGGTTTAACTTTGTTGAACCAGCACAGATTTGAAAGCATTAGATGATGTGACAGGATTTGATTGACACAAGAGTGACAGAATTAATTAGACTGGCTGAATTAATTAGATCAGCTGGATTAGTTTGGATCTAAATTCCAGTTCTGGACACTTGTATTCATTTCAACTTATGGCCCTACTTAGACTTCTGTGACATTGCTAAATCACAAGAGAGGGTGCCTTTGAGGATATCTGTGTGTCCTGGAGAACAAGGGATGAGCCATCTGGAGAGCTCAGCACTGCTTTGCACATCCCTTGCTGAGAGAAGGCAGCTGTGAGGTCGGTACTGTTCTTCAATTGTAAATCACAGCAGCCTAAAGAGCAGGACTTAAAGCACAGAGGATTTCAGAGGAAGCTCTGTGTGGAGTACAATGATACCCACTCATGTAAAAGTCCTGTCACCCATATAAAATAATTCATGGTGCTAGAACCAGGCATTTAATGTAAAAGTGGATTGGATAGGGTTTTAGGACTGGGAGAACCAGGCTCTTTCTCCAGCTCTGCTGCAGGTTCCCCAAGTCTATGCAGCAGCAGCACAGAGAGAGAGAGGTCAGCGTGATGTTTCCTGGGGTCCTGGCAAGGGCGTGTTCGAGTTACAGTGTGCAGCTTTGGTCATGCTGAAGGATGGTATAAACCTGGGCGAGATGCACTGAGAACAAATGCTTCAGTACAGGATTTTCAAATAATGATTATCCAAACTTGTCCTGTTGTGTGTGGCACTGTTAGTGGAAGGACACAGCGGAAGCAGCAAGAAAGAGGAACATCAGTAAATTGCTGCTAGCCTTTCTGTTGATGTCATTAACAGCAGCCATTAAAAGCAATAAATTTTAATTTAAATCAGTAGGATGTTGTCAGCAAAATGAGAATGAAAATCAAAATTGAAGTTAACTGGAACAGTTTGTACATAACTTCAGGTGAAGGGTTGATTTGGGGGCTTTTTTGATGAAGAAGGAACTTGGCTGGCACAAACAGCTGCTGCTTTTGCACCTGCCTGTGGGGTGAGGGGCAGGAGCAGGAAACACCCTGGGGGGAAAGGTGCTCCATGATATCCCTTCACCTGTCAAAACTGTCATGAGTAATGTTTTGAGTAATGGGCTTTCCTTCCCTCCTGAATTTATGTTAGTTTTTCTTTTAACAAGTTTGTTTTGCAGCAAGATGTTATGTGGAAGTTTATATACCACAAAAATATTAAAGTGATCAATGTCAACAAGTTTAACACGTGGTTCATGTGATCACAGTATACTTAAAGCTGATTTACTGTGATGGGAAAATGAAAACCTTCTGTTTGTCACAGTTACTTTTGAATAATTAAAGAGAAACATGAAAACTTGGTAAACATAATTTAGAGGCTGTAAATATTACTAAAAGTAGGATAAGACCTGATATTCCATGTACAGAAAATTTTGCTGATTACCTTTGTTTAGGAAGTAAGATAAAAAAAACACTTGATGACAGAATGCAATTGACAATGTGTATGAAATGAAGAGTGTATGAGGATATCCAACAATTACAGTTTGAGAATTGAAACTGTAAATGCAGAAGAGGCAACTTGAGAGTTACCTGGTTGAATTTGAAGTGCTGCAGTAAGGGTAAAAATGTTCCATTTACTTGTTGCTTAACATGATCAATAAATTCTAAACCCTACATATTTAATGAATTCTATTAATTTTAGGTATTGTGTTTGCCTTTGGATGATCTGCCTTTGAAATATTTTTCTTTGGTTTTATGCTTGGTTGATTTTCATATTGATAGTTTTCTAGCAATGAAAAAGATTGAAGTAAAAGGTCTCTGATATGTGATCTGTTTATTTGTGTGCATGTGCTAGGGCTGTATTGTACTAAGATAATAGCAATGGGAGAAAAAATTGTAGGGAGACTGATCTTTTATTAAACTGTCTGATGTATGTTAATTTTAAAGTGAAGTATTAAGAAAACTGTTTCAAAAGTTTTTGCTGAACAGAACATCAAAAGTGGTCCTTTTTTATTTGAATGACTCCTGTATTAAGTTTGATTACATAGGCAGCATGTTGTAATTGTATCCTGTTGTGTATAATACAGACCTCTACAGTTTGAGTAGGCTGTAGGTAAAAAACCCAGCTATGTGGAACTGCCTTGAAAAAAAATTATAAATGTCACATCTGTTATTTGGGGATTTTTTTGCATAACATAACCAACAGAGGTGGATGGAAAAGTTTTAAGGGATAAGATTGGAATCAGATGCCAATGTACATTTTCTTTCCACAAGGAATTGGAGAATTCAAAACTGGTTTACAGAAGCAAGTAGTTAAGCTGCAAAACATTTGGTTTATTTAATAAAGAATTAGTGTTTTGGGGATGAAAGTAATGATATTCTTAAGAAGTGGAATTGAGCAAGCTCAGTGTGCTCTATTTTCTGTCTGCTCATTCAAAGTTACATGTAATTAAAAAAGGTGTATGAAACCCCTTAGTTTCCAATAACTGCATTAGGTTTTTCATATTACCCTGAAACAATTCAGCACATGCCAAAAGCCACTTCTTTTAATGTACTGTATTGCATTCCCCAAGCTGCCTTTCACTGTATGGGAAAACGTAGTGAAAAATCTGTGTCTAATATTTCTTTATTATTGTTTTGCTTTCAGTTGATGGTTGCATTGACTGGTCAGTGGATCTCAAGACATACATGGCTTTGGCAGGTGAACCAGTCCGAGTGAAATGTGCCCTTTTCTACAGCTATATCAGAACTAATTATAGCATGGCCCAAAGCACAGGTCTTAGGCTTATGTGGTACAAAAACAAAGGAGATTTAGAAGAACCCATTATATTTTCCGAAGTTAGAATGAGCAAGGATGAAGATTCCATATGGTTTCACTCGGTTGAGCTGCAAGACAGTGGTTTCTACACATGTGTTCTGAGGTGAGTATTGTGTTAAAGTCTAAATAAGAATGTGGGGGTTATAGGTTAATTATGTATGGAGTATTAGATCTTGGTTAAAAAATTAATTTTAGCCATTAGAATTTAGATATACATCCAGTTAATGCATATTAAATTTTTATTGTCATAATTATATATGTCACACAGTGCTTTGTCTCAAAATTAGTATCCCAAGTAATTATAATTACCTAGTCAAGTAGCTATAATTAATGTGCTTTCACCTAATTACTTCTTTTTTAAAGTACAACATTTGCAAATTCTCAATTTTCTGTAAACCTTCAGAACCTGATACTTCTGAAGTGTTTTGTTTAAGTACTGTTCTGTTTCAAATCCTCTGAGTCATTACAGAGTTACAGTTTGAATTATTCTGATGGGATCAGGCCATGAGGAGTTACAGTTCTGTCTGGTTTTGAAGAAATGTTTATTTTAATATACAATTATGATTTATCATAAATTTAAGCAGACCTCATTTGGTAAGACACCAAAATGCCTTTCTCAGAAGTGTCTTGGAACTGTTGGATGAGCCTTAAATGAAACATGTGCTAGAACTCGTGATTTCCATCATGTAGATGTTGATGTCATCACTATGCCAAAATGAGAAGATTAAAAAAAAGGAGGACTTTTAAAGAATGAACGAATAAATATTCCTTAAATGATCCGGTTTTGAATGAAAAGGAGTTTACAGATACTTTGTATGAGTTGGTTTTAAACTATTCAGTTTCAGTAATAAGTTTGCTTCATCCTTGTCTGCTGTTCCATACTGAAATTAGACACGTTTCATGAATTAAATAACAAGTATTGCAGCAAATAACAGCACTGTTCAGAATGCAGAATTTGCTTTCTGTCCATCTCTGCTGAGTCTTGCTGCCTCAGCTGCCTCAGACCATTGTGATCCTGAGGAATGCTGCTTAAATCAAAGATTGTGCCCTGGATTGTGGTGGTTTGTACTGGGCACCAATGTCCAATTTAAATATTGGATATGTCTGCCTAATGCAGCAGTTGGATTGAGTTGCAGCCTTTGGAGTTGGAGTTTTATCAGCTCCTCTGTCAGAGGCTGGGTGCAGTGTGAAGACCCTGATTTCAAAATGTTACAGGAAGATGGTGATTTATATGCTTCAAGGGAGCCATGATTTTTTCATAAGAAGTCATTGTTGTGATAATCAAGTAACTAGTTTAATACTCTGAAACATTCTCATGCAAATCCTTTGTGAAAAATAAAGAATTGATCTTGGATCAAATTCTGGGGCATACTTTTTTTCTGGGAAATTTCAAAACTCTGCTCATTTACATGACAAAGTAATTTTGGTAACAAATGGGCAAGTTCTTGAATAATTCATGGCTTCTTCTAATTTTCAGCTAAAACCTATATGACATGCTTATTGGAAGGCATTACACAGCAACAAGATCTTCCTTGTCAGTTATGCAGTTTCCTTGCTTTGACTAGAACTTTTTTACATAATTACAGATATTTTTGCCTTTTTCAGATTTATGTCAGAGTGCAGAATAATATGTGTAGTGGTTACAGATAAAAGACACTATTTCTTCCTTAACTGAATTATTTTTTTCTTCCAAAAGTGTGGCAATGTATCCTTGCTGTTACTGTTTATGAAACCATAGGAGGCTTAAAATAGCAGAGGATGTAGCAATAGTAATTGATTTTAATTTCATTAAAATTGAGCTAGATGTAATGTTCTGAAAAGTGATCACATTTCTGTGGGAGACTATACACACCATTAACTGTGTAATTTCAGCTTTATTAATCCATTTATTTTTGAGGGGGATAAGCAGATGTTTGTGTTTTAGTCATTAACCAGATTCACCTGCTTTATGAGAGTTAAGAGGTCACAAATGAGAGCAGTAATTTTAGAATATGATTTTATTTTCTAGAAGCATTAATGATCTCTGTTACAAATGCCATCTTTTGCAGACTGGATTATCAGAGACTGGTAGATAGAACTCGATGCAGTGGAAATGAAGAGGTGACTGTCTCCATCAGTGTGCAACACTGGCTTTAGGGTTGCATGCATAGCTGAGCTTTTTGGTTTGGTAGCTGAAAGAAAAAAACTGAGGAGGAAAATGCTTTTGATTCAAGATAAATTTAAAACTTTTTCTTGACAGAGAATTTTTCATTCAGGTTCTTTAAGAGAAAATCGGAAGAAATTCAATTCTAAATTGATGTCTTTCTAGCCACTCACCAGGGTCATGTGAAGCTCTGGTACATCTCCCTGTGCTGTCCAAAGCACGAAACCCCACATTTGCATGTCCCAGTGGCCAGTTCCACCACTTCAAGTCACCACTTCCAACCGTGGAATTGTTCTGTTATTTGTGCTTGTCTTTGCAAAAGGGTGCAAGGAGGTGGGATGCTTAGTTATGGTGCTAGGGCCAAGTGGGATGAGGGGTCCTGGGCCCAGAAGTTCATGGTTTGAAATGATGGACTCAGCCTTGATCTGGGAATGCAATAGTGAGAGCTTTAATTTACTCTCCCCCAAACTGTTACTTTTTTCCCAGTCAACACAAGATGACAGATAAGAAAACTGTATGGGGAAAATGTCAACTGAACTTTTCACTGAATTTCTTATTTGTTCAAATGTTTCTTCTTGATTCTTAAAAAAAAAAACAGCAAACCTGTTTTTCAGGAAGCTGCGTTTTCTGGTTTCTCACATGTGCTCATAGGATCAAGGCATGACTGTCAGTGAAGCAGTGTGAAGTAATTTTTCAGAACCTGCCTGAAAAGGGCGGGTATGAGAAGGTGAAGGATAGGCTGCTATGAAAGTGATTTGAAGATGGGTAAAAATTAAATGTGTCAGTGAATTCTTTCTTATACAGAACTGTCATTTCAATAATCATAATGACTGTTTAGTAAAAAACTGTAATACTGCATAAAATTAAGGAGTATTAGATCAGCCTTTATAAATGGGGATGCTTCTCTGGAATGAAGAGATTTGATATCATAATCTAAATGTTGCCTCTCCTTTATTAACCAATTGAACATTATTCCATAGACAGGTATGGGGGTGTGTGTATAATAGGAGGAACTTATTGTTGCATTAAAACCTACTTTTCCCTTCTCACAATGCATTTTGGCATTGAGCTCATACTCAGATGCAAACTGAAGTGTGATGTTTTTCTCCAGTGTTAAGCATATGAAAAGGTCCTGATTCTGCAAGGACTTTTAAGAGTGCAGAGTCCAGCTGTGTTAGTTAAGCCATGCAAATTCCATGGATCTTCTTTGTTATTGGATGCCTTTTCTGTGTCAAATCAGGGATATTGCTGCTACGTCCAAAAGGCTTCCTAATAAATGGATAGCTGTGTATTTCATTGCAGTTCCCAGGTAAATGCTGTGACGTTTGTATCGTGACTTTACAGGCCAGTGTGGAAATGCTGTGTTCTGGAGGTCTCCTTCCAGTACATATCCTGGATATGCCATTAATCTTCCAGCACCCTCCAATGCTACTTTCAGATAAAGCTGTTGGCATTTGTGTTATGGAGGTTTGATGTTTGGGATTCTCACATCAGCACTCTGGATTGCAGCTTCTTCACTGAAGAATTCAGAGATGAGCTTAAAAATGATGAAGCATCAACCTAAAACATGGAAATTACACTCAACCTAAATGCATAGGGTGGCCCTAAAGTTCTGAGTATGTAGGACAGTCTTTTGCCAGATCATGATCTGCTTTTGCTCTCTGAACAAATACAACTGTTTTTCTGTGTTAAAAGCCCAGTTTTTAAAGACAGAACAAGAACTGAGTCAACTTAGATCATCTTCACCTGGTGAAAGAAAAGAAGATGAGCTGAAGAGGAAATCTCAGCAAAATTTAGCCTAAATTTGCCCTCATCTAGGGACTGCTCATGGAAACCTTATTCTAACTAGGCTCAGCTCTAAACCAAACTGTAGTCAGGATTTAAAGAATAAAACCAGTAAGGGTAAAAAACATAAGTACGTGTTTGCTGTTAATTAACTTTTGGTGAAACAAACTTGATTCCCGTAAGGAGAATCAGAAGGGTAGAAAATCTGAGCCTCAAGAGGGTGCAGGGGAACAGGAGGTGAAAATATGTGGTCATCAAACTGACTAATGAAGCTAAGCCTTGATTTTTGTACAGGATGCAGAATAACAAGGCAGTGAGGGTCTTGAATGCCTATGGGGCAATAAGCTTGCAGATCTCTAATACCAGCATTTGATGCCAGAGAACTGCTGACAAATCAAGATAGAAAATCTGTGTGTCCTTTTTCCCTTGCTGTATCCCTGTGTGCACAGTTCTTAATGGAGAGCAGCATTGCTATGGACATGCACAGAGGAATTGAGCCTTTGCTGAGCCATTGGTGAGCTATTGAGATACCACTTTCTGAGCAGTAATAAAATAGAGCAATAGTAGATTTTAAGCCTTCTGGCTTCTGAATGTCTGTGGAGCGCATGACCAGCAAATCAAAATCAGATTTAGACAGCCTGGAGGGGCTGGCAGTAAAATCTGCAGCTCAGCCTGTGTGCTCTCACTTCAGAGAATGTTAGGCAGGGCTTAGGGGCTTGTTGCAAGTGCCTGTCTGGGCTGCAGAATGCACCCATCAGCCCAGGAAAAGCTGCACACCTTCTCTTAGTGCTGAAAGTCTGGCTTCTGAGCAGCATGGAAAAAGTGTGTTTTCAGATCCAAACAGAAATGTTGAACTAAGTCATAAGGTGAACATGTGTAAGATTGCTTTCTCTGCAGCCATCTCTTGTGGTTCTTGCAATATGTGTTTTAGTGCAGTTCTTCATTTTGTTGATGGCAATACAGAATGTTTGGCTTTGCTCAGCATTCAACTGCTCATGACAAAGGTGATTTAGTATCTCAAACCCTGTTGGATGCAGTGTTGTATTTCCAGTTTAGCCATAGAATATTATCTTCCATATCTGTTACTGGCAAGTGCTATTTTTTCCCCTCATAGACTTACTCTGGAAAGATTTAAAGGTGATACTTTCTTGTGGGCTAGTGTCTTTAATTATTGGATATCCAACAGGAGCACATCTAAATAGCTGATGGATTATATATCTCATAGCTGCCTCTCAGCTTTGCACCTTGGTATATGATCGACTTTCCTGTACAGTCCCAGGTGTGTCTCCAGAAGCAGCAACATTTCACATTTGGAGCAAGTGGATTCAGCATGGCACAGGCTTTCCAGCCTATGGCACTAACGTTAAATGTCACACATTAAAAGTGGGTGACATTTCCCACAATAAACTTGACTGATTCTGTATAAACAAAATCCCTGCAAGATATAGTATTCAATTCTTGAATTCAGTGCTACAGCAGATACATTATAAAGTCAGTATGATTCATGATAAAATAAATTTTTTTGAGGTTCTATCATTGAGATATGTTTTGGCATTATCAAAATGCAGGGGAAAGTGGAATCAGAATGCTTCTACATTTGTATCTAAAATTGTGTAAAAAGTGATGGTGCTCCTACAAATCATTTTGATGACATTGTCTTTATTGAGAGAAATCCGTTCTATCTATTCTTTGCAGAAAAACAAAGATTTGTTTCTCTTCCCTGGTGATATGTGTATTTCTGCTCACTCACCCTCCTCCTCTAAAGCTTTAAAAGAGAAATTATTCATCCTCTGTTGCTCTGAAAAACAATGTTTACTGTCTATGAGAAGCTGCAAGAACAGTCAGGGCTTCAAGCAGAAATATCCATGTTGCTTTGTGGTTGGAGGGCATCCAGTGGCTTCCCTGTTGCAGTGGCATGGACAAGAATGAGAACATTGTGAATCCTTCAGTTTTCCTAATAGTGAAGTCCCAGGTTTAGATTCTTTTAAAATGACTGACCTGACTTTGTAGCCTCTACAGGTTGTCATAACAAAGCTCCCTGTGCTGCCATGCCTCAGTAATGTTTCAGCTCACTGGTTGCTCCTGAAGTGCCTTCCCTGGTGGGGTTCAAACCTTGCCTAGAGCAGAGAAAGGATGCAGAGTGGAAGTCTGCTTCCTCATGCAGTCAGACTTTGCCTGGAGGAGAGCTGCTGCTGAGATGTTTTAGCCCTCCCCAGCCATCTCTTCTCCAACATGTCAGGGAGTTTTTATTTCCTTTATGTTCCCCAAATAACAGTGACAATGTGCTCACCCAGGTATCGTTCCTGTTGGAATCCCCACAAAGCCAGCTGTAAGTACAAGACATCCGTAGGAAATGTTGTCTGTGTCCCGTGAGTGGACAGACAAATGGAAGGTTTCCTGAGGAAATCCATCATGCCCAATGTACAAGATGACAGAACCATAGGGAGTTAAACTGATATTTGGTGAGTGATGCTAGAGGAAAATTTCCTCTTTTCTGGCCACCACTTTAAGGGAAGGCACAGCCAGGAGGACTCAGCTGTAGGACTCAAACAGTTCACATTGTAAGGACATTCATTTCATGATTCTTTCATTCCTTGTATACCCTGTGAGACAATAACTGATCCACTGGTTTGCCTGCTCAATTGCCCATGTACAAACAGAGCAGGACCTGCCTTTCAACACTGCATCTGCAAAATAGGACTTATGTGCAGAATGAAGGCTGTGCTCCACAGGTTTTATTCCTCCAGGCAATAAAATCATTGATGTTTAGCAATGCAGACAAGTCTGATGGGTGTCTTGAATGCAACTTTTGTTTTGTGTGCTAGGTGCCTAATTAAAAAAAAAAAACGCATAAGGAGTAGATATGCGAATCCACACAGTTTGTGTTTTGGAAGAAATAAAGGAGAAAGCATTCAGTCCTCTCAGAAACAGGGTATGGCAATTGCAAAATTATTGGAAGGGAATTTCTTAATACTGTCCTGGGAGCAGTTGTTCCTGTGCCTCAGATTTATGTCGTTTGTAATGGGGCTTTTCAGTAAGACAATGGGTTTTAACATTAATATCCAAGTTCTAATAGAAAAGTATTAGGAAATAAATGAAAAGAGCTTAGTCATTTGTAGTAGCAAACTTTAAAGCAATTTGCTGCCTTGTAATTCTTAAGGACAAAGAAGGAATTTTCCCCCAGAGCAAACCCAGCCAATTACAGAATTTTGCTGGAACAGTGTCTAAAGCTGACAGAGACCACCTAGTCCATGAACTGAGGTGTGATATGCTGCAATAACTTGGTGTTCTGTTGGCTTTTGCATTTCTTCTGTGTTCTGTATTGTATTTTCATATATTCAATTCCAACATTTAATGACTACAATCAATGAAAAGTTTAAAAAAACCTCAAACCCAAGGAACACTTTTGGCCTGTGTGATTCAGCTTCAATGTTGGGAGATTTTCTCATTGTGTCTGGATAGTCCCTGTTGGAACGATTGGCTGGTGATTTGCTTTTCAGTTCCATCTGTCACAATGCAGAGGTCATTGGGACCAGGGCATGTGTGTGTGAAGACACGCAGAAAAGAAATAGCTCCTCTGATCCTAACCATGTATGAATCAGATAGTTATCATTTATTCTTCTTCTTCCTTAAGACACACTTAAGAAACATAATACCTAGAGATTACCCATGAATTTTCAAATCATAGCCACAAATTTTCAAACCATGGCCTTGCTGTAATCACTGACTGTAGTAGGCACATCCTGACATTTTTATGTCACATTTCCCTCTTAAGATGATGTCCAAAATAAATTTAAACTTGGAGCTAAGCTTTGGTGTGAGAGACCCAACTGTGCTTTACCCAACTGCCATATCCAAACATCTTTTATTTTTTGTCCAAGGATCTAGAAGTACAAAACTTCTCTAAAGATGTCTAAACTCATAGTGAGAAGTACAGGTCTTGCTTTTAAGTGCCTCTGGTGAGAACTAGACTGTTGACAGGTGACTTGAGGAGACATTCCTGCATACCTATTTCTCAAGCTGTCATTAATGTGAGCCTTTTAAAATTACCTTTCAGTGACTTTGCTCAGAAGTTCTTTTCTTTGAATAGAGAGGGTATAGCCTTTCTTCACTGTAAAGCATGACCCTCTGGGACATGCAGTATGTTTTAGTCAAGGTCAAATTGTCTTGTTTCTAGAGATTGGATCTTAGGAGAAAAGAAGTGCATAAAGAATAAAAATTCTTGGTGAGTGGCGGGTTAGTTCCACACAGATACTTTTTCTGCTTGAAGGGAATGGGGCCTTGAATGGTACCTCTGTCTGGATTCATCACCTCTTCCTCTGTTGGAGGAAGTAGAGATAATATAAGAGCACTGGATTTGTAACACTGTGCTGGTTTAGCACTTAATTTCTGAGCTCATACTTTCTATGGTGTCATTTTCTTTTACCAGGGGGATCTTGAAAATATGTTGGATGCTAAAGGAATGGTAACATGGAATTAGGATTTCTCATTTTCAGGCATGGGAGTTGGTATTAGATAACAGCAACGAGAAAGCAAAATACAGCACAGGAGTGTTTGGAGCAGTACCAAGGCTAGGTATCACACACAAGCCACAGAATCACTGCACCTCTTGGCCTTTTTCCCAGGGAGCAACTACAGCACTGTCAGCCTGTTGCCCTCTCACTTGACAAATTAATAAGAATTAAAAATCAAAAAGAATTCAGGTGTCTGTGATTTGTAACCTCTGGCTGTCACTTACACCATGTGTTCGAAAGTGATCTTTTCCAGACAATGACGCCAAATATGTAGGAGTGAGTGGGAGTCACTGAGACATAAGTTAACACTTGAGTGAAACCTTGGAAGAGTAAGTAATCATCTGTTGTTTTTTAAGATGATACATTTGTGTGATCTGAAAAAGAACAATGATAAACAACTTGTTTTTCTTTAAGCAGATCATCAAACCATGACCTTGGTAACCATTGTGTGAACTGTAAAATTTGGACAGGAATAAATTTATTAAACTGCCATGAAGTGAGAGGAGAACAGTCAAATGCTCGATTAAGTCTAAGAGCTGATAAACCAGCACATTTATAGAGCAGCCAATAGTAGATCTGGTTGTGCATTAATGCTGCAGGTTGACAAAGATAGTTGTTGGTGTCATTACTGCTTGTTGGAGGTTAGGATTTTTCTTTTTTTTTTCCTTCTTTCTTTCAGGGAATTTTGTCCCATTTTTACCTAAGAGACAATAACAACTGGTACTTAAGAGACAAAAGAAGTGGTCAAGGTGAGGGAAAGGGTGCTGCTGGTTGCTCTCTTACCCAAGGGGTTTTCTCTGTGAAGGGCAGAGATGCGATGAGATTTTGGCTGGGGGTGAGGGGCTGGCATTTGCCTGATCTCACTCTCTCACTCTCAGATTGGAGGGGAATGGTCAAGTTGCTGCCACTATGGGGAGAATTCTCTGCTGTGTGGAATCGAGCCCCGTACTGCTTCTCCTGCTGCGGGTGAGCCTTTGCTCCTAAGAGCAGCCACTGAACTGGGAACTTACTAAAACTTGATCACACTGGACTCTCACCATCTACTCAGGTGCTTCTCCCGGCACCCCAACCTTCTCCCCCTTCTCGGAGGTCTCATCTCTCAGCTGCGTGTGGCACCTGCTCGCAGAAACCCGGCTACCGCTACTCAGCCCCCGTGTTTTCTACACTGCCTCCTTGGGCTTTTTGCTACACTTTAAACTCAGCAACCCTTGTCTAGCAGGACACCCCATGGCTACAGCTGAGGAGTTTCTGCTCCGGTTTGTTTGCCATCCCAGGGTGTGCCCGTCTCTGCCGCTCCAGCTCTGCTCCGGGGTTTCAGCTGCAGCCATGTCGCCATCCGGCCCGCCCGCCATTAGCGCGTGCGGGAGCCGCGCCTGAGCTCGGCCACAGCGCCCCCTGCAGGCCCGGGGGAACCATCGCAGCCCGCCCGGCCGGGAGCCAGCAGCGCCCCTGCTGGCCATGCCTGGAACCGCAGAGAGGGGAGGCTGGGCCGGGTTTGTGCTCTGCTGTTTGCAGTGTTTTAAATTTACATCTTGTCCCATATCTTCACCTGAAAGCCCCATAATTTCAAAGTTATAGTAATTTGGAGGGAAGTGGGTCACATTTTCTATTCCAAGGGAGGTTCTTGCCTTCTTTGGCAGACACCTGTCCTTCAAACCTAGATATTGCTGTTGTTGCTCTAACTCAAAATGAGCTAAGATAAATGTAGAGGTTGATCTATTCAATCCTGCAGTCAGTGAGCCAATAAAAATGTCATTAAAACAGCCAGAGTGTTCAGGGACATGGTTAGAGATCTAAGCCTGAGGTGTGCTGTTCCCTGAGCACTGCTTTGATAAATACACTTCCCAGCTTTTGGATCTATCACTGAAGTCTTAGAATGTAATAAAAAAGTCAGTACAATGAAAAATGAATCTGTAAGGGGAAAAAACCTAGTGTCAATCCTCTTGTATAAATATGCAGTTCAAAATTAGGTGGGGTTTTTAAATCTAGTAGATATAAAATATTCAACCACATTTCTGCTGCCTTTCCTCTTTATAAGAAAATAAATGGGGGTGGCTGGGGGTGATTCTGAGCACATTAGAGAAAAAGATTTTCTACTTGACTCTTTTAACAAACTACCCTCATTTAGCAGAAACACAAATGAAGAAAAAAAGGGGGTTTTTAAAAGTTGTGAATATTTACTTTAATTTTAATTCAGCCTTGGGGCTGATTGTCTTGAATCCAAAACAAGATGAAAAATAATTTAGAGACTGAAACTCCAATTTCAAATATCCTTATCCATTTCTTTATATCCTCCCTTTTTCCCTTTTGTCCTTGCTTCGAAGTCAAGCCAAACACAGGCTTGCTTGCTTTTGTTTTTAGACCTGTTAAACTCCCTTGGTTCTCCTTCTGCTTTTCTATTTGGTTCGAAGCTGGCTTCAGTTTGTGGTTCAGAGCCAGCTCCAGGTGGCCTGGGGATTACAGATGCGTCGCCACCAGAACAAAGGAAACTGCTTTGTGAACTCTGGCAAAGCTAAGCTCTTCTTCCTATTTCCAGTCGAGAGAGTAGGCCCAGTGTGTAACTATTCTCTTGGAATAGAGAATTACAGATCTTAGTTTCTGTGTGAAAATTCAAGACAATTTTTCTTCTTTGCACTGTGGAATGGTTCTTTCTTTTTTCCCCCATATGACCACTACTACTTCTTATAGAATTAGAATGCACTTGAAATCAACTCCTATGAAAAATGAATGGTTTGGAAATGTTTCAGAAAAGACAAATTGTCGAAAGACCTGCTTCCAGACCCATGGGTTTGTATTTCCTTTACATGTATATGGAAAATGTACATTCTGACATTTTCTTGTGGATTCCAACATTTGCTACTTAGATACAACTCTTCTTACCTGAACTCACAATACTAAGATCGCCACTGGAAGCCCTCCACCATCTTCCCCACCCACCCTGAAGCTGCTTGCTTTTCATTCCTCTTGGCTGCTGTTTCTGACAGCAAAGCCCAGGTTACCTGTAGCTTTGCTGTTGTTATCTTTTGTTCTTCTTGTATCTGCCTTTCCTCATTAAAAATGGCCATATAACCTTTCCTGCCAGACACTGACTGCTGGAAGCACTGACCTCCCCCTCCAAGCTCCATGACCATGTACTGAAAACAAAAGTGGATCTTCCCTTTAATAATTCATAGGCCATCTGTTTAGCTTCTGAAAGAAGAAAATCAAAAATGTGGGGTTTGTGCTAGTTTATCTACATACCTCTACCAACAAAAAAAAAAAAAAAAAAAAAAGGAAAAATACTCTTATCTTAAACAGTTTAAATGCAGGTCATGAAGGAGAGCACTTGTGGACACAGGGGTCCTGGAAAAAAATTGGGAAGAAAGAACTGGATGTCTTCCCAACACAGCAGCTCTATGACCTTCCTGAGAGAACTCTTTAGGTGGGCTCCCATCAGTGCCCTGTGTAGCCAGGCCCACCCTGTTCCTGTCTGCTTGCCAGGTGGTAAAAACAAAGTTGTACCTCTTTGTGATCCCCCTCCTGGGTTCTCTCTCAAGCTGTCAATTTTAGAGGGCCCCTTTACACTTCCAGGCAGGAGGACACCTGCTTCCAGACCCATGGGTTTGTATTTCCTTTACATGTATATGGAAAATGTACATTCTGACGTTTTCTTGTGGATTCCAACATTTGCTACTTAGATACAACTCTTCTTACCTGAACTCACAATACTAAGATTGCCACTGGAAGCCCTCCACCATCTTCCCCACCCACCCTGAAGCTGCTTGCTTTTCATTCCTCTTGGCTACTGTTTCTGACAGCAAAGCCCAGGTTACCTGTAGCTTTGCTGTTGTTATCTTTTGTTCTTCTTGTATCTGCCTTTCCTCATTAAAAATGGCCATATAACCTTTCCTGCCAGACACTGACTGCTGGAAGCACTGATCTCCCCCTCCAAGCTCCATGACCATGTACTGAAAACAAAAGTGGATCTTCCCTTTAATAATTCATAGGCCATCTGTTTAGCTTCTGAAAGAAGAAAATCAAAAATGTGGGGTTTGTGCTAGTTTATCTACATACCTCTACCAACAAAAAAAAAAAAAAAAAAAAAGGAAAAATACTCTTATCTTAAACAGTTTAAATGCAGGTCATGAAGGAGAGCACTTGTGGACACAGGGGTCCTGGAAAAAACTGGGAAGAAAGAACTGGATGTCTTCCCAACACAGCAGCTCTATGACCTTCCTGAGAGAACTCTTTAGGTGGGCTCCCATCAGTGCCCTGTGTAGCCAGGCCCACCCTGTTCCTGTCTGCTTGCCAGGTGGTAAAAACAAAGTTGTACCTCTTTGTGATCCCCCTCCTGGGTTCTCTCTCAAGCTGTCAATTTTAGAGGGCCCCTTTACACTTCCAGAGCCCACAAGGCAGGGAGGACACCAAGAAAAAATCAGCACAGATACATCAGCTGCTCAGAGAACTGAGAGATGAAATCTCATGACCCAGCCTTGGGGAACAGCTTGCCCAGCACAGTGAGGAATGGCTCATGACTTAGCAGACTTCAGCTCCAGACTTCTTCAAAACTGAGAAAAACAGCATGGCTGATCAAACTACTGATTCCTTTTGCACATGTCTTGAAATATCACTGTTTTCCAGAGCTGACTAGATTAAAGGAAGACTCCTACTTCAGTCACCGACATTCCTGCAGAAATTGCCATTTTCTGGATTACCAGCAGTAGCAGTAATGTGAGTGGCTGGTGAAGAACCATCCATGAAGCTTTCAAGTCTATTGCTTTTGGCTTAGTGAGGGCTTTCTTCATCATGAGCCTGAATAGATTTATTGTCTTGGTCACGGAGTGTGAACAAAAGTGATAGTACTCCCCAGGCACTTAGTTTCCTCAATTCTACTCAATTCTAATTGGAACTAATGAAAAGAATACTGCATTTTTAGGTTGTGGTTCCAGGAAGCATTTTAAATAGAAGTAGCCTCCAGCGCTGTTCAAAATGCAATCTAAATAATGCAAGATTGTTAGGAGAAAATACAACACTATTAAATAACACCAAGTAATGGACAACTACTCAAAGGCATTATTTTTTATTAGCCTGGATCATTATTACTGAGCACATGTGACCTTACTTGCACTCCGTAATACTTATAGTCATTCAGGAAAGCTAAATAATCATTAATCATAATGATTACACTGAGTGGTTATATCCATATTTTTTGGATTTTCAGTGCTGTAAAAACTCTCAAATATGTTTTGTTTTCTTCCTACAAGAAGGGCAACCCTTTTCAAAAGGTAATTTAGGAGAAAGTTGACTTATTTTCCCTAAATTATATAAGCCCACCCCAAATGATGGATTGTTTTCTGTCCGGAGAAATTTTCTTTCAGGTAAAATAGTATGTTTTGTGCAGTTTGTGAAAATGAGAACTTTATTATAGACTCTCAACTAAAACACATCACATCAGTGTGCAAAGTGAGCCTTTTCACTCAGAGGCGAGGGAATGGACAAAATATCCACCAATTTTATTACACAGATGTACAGGTGGCATTTTGAGGGGAAGTGAGAAGGAAGGACAAAGTCTGTGGTTTTGCTGAATGCATAACACTAATGATGCTGAAAATGGGATGTTTCTGAAGATTGCCTCCTGATTTGCCTTGCAAATGGCTCTGTCTGCCAATGCCTGTTTATGCCACACCTTTGACAAGAACCCATTTGTAGTGTTTTGCCTGCACTTGTTTAGCATGAAGCTTTGAGCTCTGGTGAAGTGTCCCTGTAGACCTTTTTATTTTCTTCCCAACTACAGGCTCCCTTGACAGAAGGAAATGTAAGAGAAGATTTGTTATGGAGCATTTTGGACTTTTTTTTTTTTTTTAAATAAAAACACTGTCCTGGGTTTAGTTGGTGGGAGTGAGGAGTCAGCATCTTTAGTGTCAGAAAAATATTTGAAAATATATAAAAACATTTATTTTCCAAGTGAAGTCTGTTTTGTCTGTGACAGTAATGGGTGAGTGGTCTCCTTCTCTTCTTCTTGACGAATTATCTTTTTCATTTTATTTTTTCCTCCCCATCCTGTTGAAGGGAGTGAAGGGTGCAGCTGGTGGGAGGCTTGGCAGCTGGTCTAGGTCAACCCACCACAGTATCGTGGGGTTCCTTCTCAGGGGGAAATCCTTCCTGTGTGATATGATTTAACATCTAGCTCATAACCCTTCTTCTCAAATGTATAGCACTGCGCACTGGAGTGAAATCTCCTGAAGGTGGGAGAGAGCAAGGGTGAGGATAAGTGTGGGGGGATACAGGGGAAATGGGACTGTGTCTCCTGACCAACATTTGAGGTGCCAACAGGTTCTTGTGTTCACAGACTTGCAAGCTCAAAAGAGCTGCTGTGCTGGGTTGGATCACTTGTCAACAATATTTCTTCAAGGTTCTTCATAGTCTTCACAGTCAGAAGGGAGCCTTTATGTTTCCTAGTAATTCTTCTGTGCTGGAAATGCACAGCATGGCTGTCAGTATTTTAATGTGTCACTCAAGTGTTTGTGAAAATGAGGGCTTGACAAAGAAAATTTCTGTGCCAAAACAAACATGGTGAAAAGAAAGCAGGATAAACAAAACCATATTTCTGTCCCTGCAGAAACTCAACGTATTGCATGAAGGTGTCCATGTCCTTGACGGTAGCTGAGAATGAATCTGGGCTTTGCTACAACAGCAAGATCAGATACCTGGAAAAATCAGAAGTCACTAAGAGAAAGACAATCTCCTGTCCTGATATTGAGGATTACAAAACAGCCAGTCAAGAGCCAGATGTGGTGTGGTACAAGGTAACTATTGCTGTCTTATTGCTGTTGGGCTGAAACTCTTCAAAACTTTCACTGTTTTCAGTCTGAGGCCTAGAGCTGACTTTCTCTGAGACATCAGTGGTTTGTGACTGGTCTGGACAGTGTTTTCCCAGTATGACAGTTTTGCAGGTAAAACTACCCAGCATCATTGTCCAACAGAAATCAGTATCAGTGAGGATGTTCTGTGAGAGTGCTCACAGGACTTCTCTATCAGCAGTACCACATTCCCAAACCACAGTGCCTCTGTACCAGTTTGTACCTGGGTGTGGTGTCTCCCTGCACAACACCGGAGTAGAAACAAAGGGAGGCACCTGCAATGGAGCCAAAGGCGTATCAGCACCACCAGCTCCATTTGTGCTGCCAATTAATTTTTATGGAGTCTGTCAGCTAATTTCATCAAGACTTGTAAATTTTTACCAGTGTCTCCTGGAGTCTGCACAGAAGTCTGCTGAGGATCATTGAGTAACTGTCATGAAGTCAGTTAAATTTTAACTGAGGTCAGTTAGGTACTTTTACTACTTTCCAGGTAACTCATCTGCCTGCACCTTCTCCAAGGACTGTCAAGTATCATACACCACTTTCATCAGCAGATGTATTGGTGATGATTTTCTGTAGCTCCCCAGGAAAGCAGGAGAATGAGTAAAATATGGGTTGGCTGGCAAATATCAGGTAATGAGACCACAGCAAGGTCTGGTGAATTTTGCCTGTTGTCTTGATTGGGGTCAAAGTCTGATATTTGAAGAGCCCTTATGTATTAGTTGAGGACTAATACCCTCAACTAATGATGCAAGAAACAGTAGTGAAGAATAAAGAGCTGAGAGTCAGAAGGAATCAGAAATAGTTGGGCAACAGGAACAGTTCAGTGGAATCTGTGGAAAATAGAGTTTAGATTGTAGGAGTTTAGGATAATCTTAGTTCAGGTAATACAGACAGAAACATACAAACTAGTTAAAACCTAAATTTGGAGTGCTTGATTTGCTAACCTTAATAACATTCTTTAAAGAGTATTTTGTATGAAATAAGTAATATGGGCAGACTAGCAGACTTTTTTCCTCCTTAGCAGGTTGCAGCTGAAAAGAGCAACTATAAAAGTTGTCATTTATTTGTTTTTTTACAGAAATCTCACGTTATATCTTATAGTAACAAAATGTGTGCCATAATCCACTGTTATTGTGAAAAAGCTTTTCTTTCAACAGTTGACGCTCTTTCTCTCAGCATATGGGTTGATATCTTCAGTGCTGTTCATATGTCAATTATATGTATTTAGTTAATCATAGAATATCCTGTGTTGGAAGGGGCTCACAGGGATCATTGGTTCCAATTCCTGGCTCTGCACATGAAGTCTGAAATTTCAGAGCAAAGAGGATACTGAAGAAAAGCTGCTTCTTGCCATCTCTGCTTTGGTATTACTGAACACCAGAGCACTGAAGATCTCAAATTTTTTGCAAAAGCACACTGAAAAACAGTCTGGCAGAAATGATCTTCGGCTGTCATGGAGCAGAAATGAGTCTAAAGAAGATGCATGTGCAGCCCCACACCAGGGATGCTTTATACTAACCAAGACAGGGAGTTGAAGGCTCTGTTCCAGAATCCCACCCATGTTGTCTGGGTGTCACACACAGGTTGTGTGACACCAGGCTGGAGTGTGGCAGCTGACTGACAAATCATCACTGAGGTGAAACTGAGCAGACTCTGTCATTGGATGATAACAGTGAGACAATTGCAGTCAGCAACCTTTAGTCTGGCTTGGTAGTGAAAAGAGACACGAGTGAGATTACCTACAACATACACCTTATCTATAATGAACAATTACAAGTTATCTGTTGGGCTCTTAGAGAAACATCTTTGTTATCTAGACCTGAGTCAGGAGAGCTCAGCAGTGTGCAATCACAATATTAATGTTGCCCAGAAGGTGTGTATGCCAGGTCATCCCTTGAAACTTATTTCTGAACAGAGTTTTGGATATTCTAGAGACTATTATCTTACTGTTAATACAAGTCTGCATATTCAAAAGAGCAGAAGTCCAATTTCTAGAAAATATATAATTATATGGATTTCAAAATAATTTGGTGAATACTGGGGTAATCCCTACAAATAGCAGTCTAGGACTTAAGACATGCTGTGGGAGGCAATGTGAGTAACAAAAAGCAGGTCCCTTCTCCTGAAGAATAGTGTAAAGTGTTATCCTGCCTGAGGATCTGACCCTCACTTTCCAAAGAAGGCATCCATTCCTGGTCATAGCACATTGGATCCTCCTTAAAATCCTGTAGATTTTAAGCTTGATGTGTACATAAAGTACATAAAATCTATGTGCAGATTTACTTCTTGAGTAAATTACTCCAGAGGCACTGGTGGGAGCCAGTGGGAGCGATATTACTTTCCATTATGTTGGAATATTTAGAGATTTTCACCCAGGCAGGGAGCATAAGTTTTTTGAAACAGAACACTAGATAGATAAATAAATATGAGGAAGTCTTTGAGATTTCCTTCTTTATTCCTTCTGCTGAAAAGAGAAATCCTTGTGTTTGTGAGAACCTGCCAATTCACTGATAGTCAGGGAATTTGGACTTGACCTATGAAATACTGTCAGACAAGACAGTGATGATGCCTGCCCACTGTGTGCAGAACCTGCTCTGCCTTCCAAAAGGCTTCTTTGTGTTGAGGGATTAATGAATCTGAGCTAGTAATTGCATCAATTTACTGGGAGTTAACTGTAATTTAAACATGCTCTTAATTATGCCTGAATTGAATTCCACGTGCACACCCGCTATATAATATAGCATTTGATGGTGAGGATTTGTTTTAACAGTAGTATGAGCTTCACTTCTGGCAAGAATTACACTGCATTAAATATTTATTTTTAAAGGTTTCCCCAATTAATGCCATTGATATATGCTCAGCTCAGTTATGCCTATTAGAACTGTTTTGACAAGATGTGTGGGATTTTTTTTAAGTAAATGTGTGTGTCAAGGCATGATTGAATGAATGGGATTTAAGAATAAGAGCAGTTTCATGAAAAATCAGCTGGCAGAGGGAAAAGGTATATTACATCTTGAGTGTGTAGTCTTAATCCATTTCCATCATGTTTTTTCTACTACTAAGTTGAAAGGAGGGCTAAGAGAACAATCAAAATGTCAGGTGAAGGACAGGTAGTTGTTAACTACCCAGAAAAATAGACTTTTGAGGTACTGCCACTTACATTTCAAGGAAGAGAAAAAGAAGCATAATAGCGCACACCTTAATTACTGGGGGGAAAAAACCCCAAACATTTCAGACGTCTAAGGAAAGTAAGTAGTCTAGAAAAGGAAACTTGCAGAATTCTTCTGGCAGGTAAACATATTGCAAAAGCAGGAATGAGCAATTAATTGGTTAAAGCCTTTGGGGGGAACTTAGAGGACCTGCCAGTACCTGGAGGGGGCTTAGAAGATGATTGGAGAGGGACTTTCCACAAGGGCGTGTAGTGAAAGGACAGGAGGGAATGGCCTTGGACTGAAGGAGGGTAGATTTAGATTAAATATTAATTTTTTTCCTGTGGGAGTGGTGAGGCACTGGCACAGGTTGCCCAGAGAAGCTGTGGACTCCCCATCCCTGGAAGAGTTCAACACCAGTTGGATGGGGCTTGTAGCAACCAGGTTTACTGGACGCTATCCATGCAGGGGAATTGGAAAGAGATGATCTGTAAGGTCCCTTCCAACCCAAACTATTCTGTGATTCCACCCAATGAATCATAAAACTGATCACTTACCCTTTTAGGGAAATTAGCAGACCTCCAACAGTAAAATCTAGATTGTTTTCAGAATATAAAAACTTGTAACAATTTTGTTTCTCATCCATTTTCCAGCTTCTTCCCTTTTCTGCTTTTAGTTTTGTGTATTAAATATATAAACAAGCATTTTCAACATAATTTTGTAAAGCCTGCAGAGTCAGCAGAAAAAAATAATTAGCTGAAATTTGGGAAAGGCTTATAAATAATCTTTAAGGGGAAATGTTTCAAGAAGATAAAAAAGAAATAATAAGGAAATTAGTGGTACAATTCCACCGAAACAACTCCTCCATGTAAAACCACGATAATACAAACATTGTTTTTGCTAAATTATTACTCTTTGTAGTAGTAAATCCTTCCTCTACTCCTGTAGTGTCATCCTTCTTATTACAAATTTTATATGCTTTATATAAAAATATAAAGCATATAAAAATGTATCTTCCATCTCTTTGTTCCTATACTTTTAAAAATAAAGTAGTGAATATAAAACTGGTAACACAGGTTATTTCAATGTTGCACTAAAGGGTGCATATCTTAAATATGCTTACTTTGAGTAAGCATATCTGGGAATTGTATTCCTTCTAAATTAGGATTGAATAGGACTGAATTGTATTCTTTGCCCAGTGTTCAGATTTAGTTACACTGAGTAGGTGGTTGATGTACCTTTCAATAGATCCAAAATTTCGAGTTCAAATCAGAAATGATTTAATGGCATTTCCTGGCTCAGATCTGTGTCCTGAGTGAGTCTCAGCACAGCTAGATGGGATCTGGGTTCTGGTCATTCTCTATCACCAGTGTTAACTGAAGTTCACTTGCAAGACAAGATGATGCTTCCCTTACAGCTGTTCTTTGGAAACAGAGAGATGTGTTGATCATTCTGGTACCTGCAGCAGTGTTCCACAGCTTCCGAATATGAAATCTGATTATATTGTGACTGAATTTGGCCTCCTTGGGGACAGGGAGAACTCTTTAGTGCTCCCTTTTCAAGTGCAAGGCCAGAAACTCTCAGTCCTGTCTTCTTATTTCTCTGTTGTGGTCCTTGAATTTAGAATCTGACATGGATTTGGAATGCGTATGGAGTCCATGAAAAATTTATGTTTGTGTCACGCTGATCTCTTACTGTGGTAAAATATATTTGCATGTTGACGTATTTTCTTGTTTGGTTGTTTTCTTAAGAGAAAGCTTTGTTCTATTTTGTTTTCTGTGTTTCTGACACTGCTGTTGCAGACGAGCAGAAAATGGGGCATAGGTGTGAGCATGTCACCAGTCTCTGAAGTTGCTGAGCCTGATGTAACTGATGTGAGACTGCAGCAGTCTGAGAGCTTATTCCAAGCTGCCACCTTGAGAGAGGGAGTAGAGAGGCATTGAAGGTACTCAGGCCCTATGCTGCTTTGTGTTTTCTGGGTACAGGATTAGCCAGAGCCTCTGGAGCTGCTGGGACTACTGAGTGCTTTAGAGAACTCAAGGAGTTTGGTTTTGTTGCAGGGAGAACAGGCTTGATGCTGAAGGTATTTAGAGGCAATAAATACATAATCTTAAGGTGCCATTTCAAGAGACAATGATTAGATGTGGACCGTGCTTTTAGCTCAGAGCATTCCAAGAATGATTCAGTCATGAGTGCTATTGACATGGAAAGTGACTGATCTGCCTGCAAGGATCCAGTATGTCAGGAAAGGGAGAGCCTCTTCTTGCACTGTATCACACCCTATCCAGAAGGACTCAAATGTGCTTCCAGTAAGACCACAGTTTGTAGCAATGAACCTAAATCTGCCAAACAACAGCTAAGGACTGTGTGGGTGAAGTCTGTGAGTTGCAGGCTATCAGTGCCATGTCCTGCATCACAGGGTGCACAGGGGGTGATGTTGCAAAGTGCCTGGTGATGGGAAAAGACTGAATCAAAGCTCTTCAGGTGCTGGAGAAGCCGGTGATGAGAAATAAGGCTAAAAGGAAACCAGGCTTCTGAATTCTCTCAAAAAACTGCTGTTCTTCCTGTTTTCTTCTACTGGTAAATGGCTCTGGCCTGGGACTATGTATAAAATTTGCCTTCAGGCTAACTATTAACAGATGTTGCCCTTACTCTCTTCAAATAAAGACATATTTTAATGGTCCATCCTAAAAGAGAGGTCTTGGCAGTTGTTATGAAGAAAAAGAAGATACTTAACCATTGCTTGAGGGCACCATGTATTAAACACAGCCCATGTGATACAGTAGGAATAACTGAACCTTAAAAAAATTTCTTTTTAATTTCAGTCTTCAAATTAATTCCAGTTTCAGATCTCTCTGCTTTATGAAATTATATTTGAATTTTAATTGCAAAATATATCTAGGTGGTTATTTCTTTATGTATAATACTGAAAATATGATCACACAACACTGTCTTATGTTGTACAAGCCAGGTAATTTTGTCACTGGATTTTTTTTTTCAGGAATGTGAGCCGAAAATGTGGAGAAGTGTTGTAATTCAGAAGGGAAATACTCTCTTAATTCAAGAGGTCCAGGAAGAAGATGGAGGAAATTATACCTGTGAACTAAAGTTTGAAGGCAAGCTTATACGAAGGACGGTTGAATTCAAGGTTACTGGTAAGAATCTTTTTTCTATGCCAATAGGGAAGAAATTAAAGCTTTGAAATAACAAGAAAAAATGATACTCACATGTTGGTGAAATCTGTCAGTGAATCTGTTTGATGGAAATAAGTCCAAAGCAAATCCCAGTAGCTGAGCAGTCCCAGACTCAGGGAAATTTATATCAAGATCTTCTCAAATTCCACAGAAGAGTACTTTTACCTTTTGCTTTGTACAAAACCTGGAAATACTCCTTATTTTTTAGTTTTCCTTTAATTTATGATGATCAACTTTTCTAGTCCAAGGATTGTCTTTAGTGAAGAGGATGGCACAACCTATTCCAAGAATGAAGTCAGCAATATTGGACTGTCAAAACAAAGTAACCTGCTTGTCAGGAGGTCATACACTCTATGGTTCTGACTCCATGGAGTATTTACCAGACAACAGTATTTTTCTGTCTATTTTTGCCAGGTATCAAAAATGAACAGCTAAAATAAGTATTGTCTACTGATATATTCTTGCTCCCTTTTCATCTCATTGTACAGTATGACATCTGTAATTATTACTTTGCCTTCTCTGTCTGTGGAACTTTGAAAGTACCTGAAAACAGTTGAGGTTTTCTTCAGCCTTTCACACAAAACCTATAAACAAATGGTTAGGTATCTTCCCCACATACTGATTAAAACAGGGCCCTACTCAAAGCAGGGACTGGTAGAATTCCTCTTTCTTATATCAAACTGAACTATTCCATATGATGTTTCTAATAAGTTCTTGGAAAAAAGTCTTCCCTGTATTTTGAGTGGAATCTGATTTTTTATTCTTGTCATTATTCTTCATTTTCAGTGAGTTATTTTCCTTGTGTGCCCTATATCATGTGACCCTTTATTGTTGATTTTTAGTCATGGGCAGAGCTCTAAAGTGCTGATTAGACCTACCTGATTCTAGACCTGAGATATGAAAGAAGATATAATACCTGCTTTGTGGCTGGTTGCTACCCTGAGTACCATGCTGGTCTTCAACCAGAATGTGAACTAAGTTTGACAAAGTGAAAATGAGATTAATTTAACTCAATTCCTCATGATGGATATTTTATGCTCTCCCTCTCATCATGACCTTGCTAGAAGTCATGTGTTCTCTTCATTATTTAAACACTATGGTGCATTTATACTTCACAATTTAAGGAATTTGTCCTAAACTAACTATAGAATTTATTACAGTTATTTCTCTTACTAAGAAGTTCATTATCTTCATTATTTAAAATGTAAGTATGAAATATGTCAGTGTTCTCCATTTTGCAAAATGCTTGAGAAGGAGAAAATTTCCTCTTTTAATTTGGTGTGAATTCACGTCACATTAAATTTTGTTTAGTTTGTAAAAGCACATATGTTTGTAAGCACCTTTTCCAGATGGAATTGTTTGGGAGACATGTCTGATGTTATGTGTTTGCTTATTGAATCTCTCTAGATATCTGAAAGAGGCTAGTAAGTTTATGTAAATAAAAACCTAAAAATGTGGATCAGAGCTACAAATGACAGCTTGAATGAGCCAGTTTGTTTCTCCTGTTGTTTTTTTTTTTGTTTTGTTTTGTTTCAGTTGGTGAATTTTACATGTTACTTTAGATCTTTGTGAGGGAGAGGTCAAAGTAAACTTGTACAACAAACAGCAAAGAATTGCTTGTGTTGTGTGGCTGTCCAAGCCAGGTGGGGAGTCCTGAGGTCAGATCACAGGCTGGGAGCAGGTACATGACATCCTCAGGGACATGGCAGAATAAATGTTGTGGTCCTTCAGGACTCATCTCAGTATGTCCAGGCCTTTCTTGTAATGGAATTGGTGTTGCACTGGGCCCTATTTTTCATCTGTCTGAAAATGAGTTCTCATCAAAATATTATACCAGAGGAAGCTAGAGGGAGAACCAGAGCTCTGACTTTTGAACCTTTAAAATCACTGTTAGCAAATACTGCTGAAGGCTGGGCTAGAATTGTCTCTGCTAGCCTGCAGCACAGATGTGGAGAAAAGGATCATGCCTGCTGTTTTCTTCTGAAGGAGCTTTGTGATGCTGTTTCTATTACTGGTACTTCTTATCATGTCTGAATTGGCATTTATTGGCAAGTGTCTGAGTTCCTCTAACATAAAGATTTTGAACAGAAAGACTCTGTTGGGCACTGCTAGCAGCCATGGTAACCTGAAATTGTTATTGAAGAGTTATTCTGAAAGTGAAATGGGTAACTCCATGTCTCCCTTGAGCAAGGAGAGATGCACTGTGGTGGAGAGAGGGGAAGCTGACTTAGATTTCCTGTAGTTTTTCAGGTGTATGCTGAAGTACACAGTACAAAGTGCACCAGTTAGGTGGATGAAGTTATTTATCTCTTGATTGTAAGACAAGAATCTTTTCTTCTTTGAAGTCACATCAAATGTGGTACATGAGGTTTTTAATCCTTTGTGAAGATTGTGGTAGTTATGTAAGTAGCAATATGAAATATTTGCTGTTTGTAGCTAAATGCAGAATGGGCATCTAAACAGTGAAACTTGAAATCAGAATAAATGCAGTGCTGTCATAACAGAAGCTACATCAAAAGCTTTAGGAAAATTTCAAGGTGCAGGAGCCAGAAGCACCATTTTAACTTGCTGTTGGTAAAACTAATCAGAATAGTTAATGAGATCCCAGCTAAATGCAACAGTTCTGCTGGAGATGTGAGCCCACAAGCCAGGCTGATCCAAGTTACCAGCAGACAAGAGAGCAGCTGTGGGTCGAGGGAAGGATGTCTGCCTGTTTGGTGTTTATCAGTGTTGCCTAAGGATTTATTTCAAGTAGAGGCTTTCAGCTGGGGACACAACCCTGCTCATATTATTTATCCAGCAAAGTCCAGTGATATCATTAGAGCTATTAGAAGGTGTTCCCTTAATTTCCTGTGACAAAGTGTCAGCCCAGTTGTTTTAGTGGCTGTGCCTGTGGCAGGGAGCTGCAAGGACAGTGTGCTTTCCTTGGATGCTGTCTTGCCTTCTGGCCTTTGCATACTCAACTGGAACATCTCAGTGGGCCAGTTAGAGGTAGGAGGGGAGTTCCTCCTCCCTTTCTTCTGTGACTAAGTCATGATATGAGCAAGTATGAAATAATTTGTAACAAGGAAATCTCAGCAGTCTTAGATGGAAACTGAAAGCTACCAGTGTGTGATGCCTGGCCAGGGGAAGGCGCACAGAGGGACCTGAGTGGTATTGGTAGGTGAGCAGAGCGGAAAGCAAACAGGTCAGATGGCATTTGCAGGAAGGGGCAGCTGCACACAGGGATGGCAGTGTCATTTTCTGGCTGCAGTGGGTAATGAGCAGCTGGGTGGGATTCAGTTGATAAAGGACTTCAGAGGCTGTAGCTCTTCAGGGTTCTGAGGGAAAGGCTTGCAGCCTAGAATATATTTGAAAAATATTTTGACAGAAAGTATTTATAGGGAAAAAATCCTGAGCTACAATACAGCACTAATGAGCAGTGCCTAAATCTTGGTGTTTGGGTGCATTTAACAATAATAGATTGTCAACAAACCAGCTTTTTCATCACTAGTTCTTCATGGGTTTGTTATATTATGCAGACAGATGTGAAACAAGTCTTGTCAGCCTTTTTTGCTGAAGAAACATGACAACAGTGTTATCTCTTAGCAAATAACACATAACCCTTCAGTCTATGTAAAAAAAATATATTGATACCATTTCACTTTGCTTCTTGGTAGCTTTAGAGTTACAAACAAGTGAGATTAGAAACTGTGATCGAGGGTTCTAAAGTGTAAAAATGTAACAGAAACTCAGTTTTTAATTAGATTAGTTAGAGTGCACCCATTTAGAAAAAAATGAATGCACTAATATAAAGTTACAGATAATCTACATTATTATAATTTATTAAAATTACAGTTATTCAGGAATATCAACAATCAAAAGCATTTTAATGAGTATTGTAAATACCAACATTTATTAAAGAACAGTTATCCTATTCAGATTAAAAGAAAAAAACCCCAGACTTAGAATGCAGTGTTGGTTTTGAAGGGCAATTTCTGCTTCTTCCTGTTTTCCCCAGCCCTACCAACAAGTTTACTCTGTCTTGATGCACAGCAATATTTCAATAGCTTTGGGGGTGAAAAGGTGCCATTGTGAAAAACACCTGCTGTGTTTATCTGCTCCTTCAGCACTCTTTTTCCTTTGGAACACTGGTCTGTAAGGGCACAGGCTGAGGAAAATGCAAGGAGATGTATCTTGGAGCTTTGGGAAAGGGTGATGCCTCTGAGAAGAGAGCAAGACCTGCTCTCACCGCGTGGCCCAGGTGCCCCTGGCAGATGAGGCTGTTTGCAGGGATGTGTTTCTTCAGGGACAGCTGTGCTACTGGGAGAAGTTGCCTTGTTCTTTCTGCTGCCTGTGGAAAGAGGTGATTTGTGAGCTTGTACAAGTGAATTATTTTCCAGTATGACAGCAGAAGGTGGCCACCTGACCAACTTCATAAACTGCTGGTGATGGATTGGAGTGACATGCAGGAGTTACTGGACCACTGTGTCCAGGAGCTTTGTCCTCCAAGTTTCCTTCATCCTCTACTCTGGCATATTCTTCACAGGCTGCTAAAATGCCTGGCTGTTCCTAAAAGTCATTTGTGCAGCAATATCTGTTTTGACCATTGTAAATGACAAATTATTCCACATGGCTACTTGAGTTGAATGATTCTGCCCGAATTCACTCTTTGGTCATAGTTTTTCAATTAAATTATTTCAAGTCTCATTACATCTCTCACTTTTCAAATTACACCTGCTGCTGTTGCTAGATTTTGTTTGTGGGTTTGGAACCCCTTTATTGGCAAAAGTAATTGATGGTTGGTTCCAAGGAGAAAGCTGTGGAGGAAGCCATGTTGTGGCAGTTTTGTGTTCTCCTTGGGATACCTTTTGCAGCTGAAGTGTGCCTGGAGCTCTGGGCTTTGTGGTTTCAAAACCCTAGGCTAACCCTAACCCTAGGCAGTAAAAGCAGCCTTGGGCTAAGACTGGTTCCAAGGAGAAAGCTGTGGAGGAAGCTCTGTTTTTTTTAATTGAAGTTTTGCAGGATATTTCTTTTGAAATTTCAAAATTTTCCCCAAATGCAAGCTCTAGTTCCTGTCAGCGCTCAATATCTCACCTAATCCCTGGGATCTGGGAGTTGCTTGAAGTGCAGTGGTGCTTTATTGTTGATTTTGGCCAGCAGCTCTAATGAGAGCTGTTAGCTCCCTTCTCCTGTATTTGTTTGTGTTTTCAAGCATGGGTCAGAGAGTCTGTTGTCTCAAATAAAGCAGAAACCATTTCAAGGAAAGCCTAAAGCAGCCTGTGAATTTTCCTGATGAAGCAGCCTGAAAAGCACTCCAAGGTAAAACATGGTGACGTGCGGATGGTGGTGGCTGCTCTGGCCTTCAGGGTTTGCTGCTCCTCGCTCCCTTGCATTGCCACTGCTGGTGGGCATGGGAAGTGTTTGCTGTACTTGGAGCTGTCTCCCTTTTTCTGGAAGCAGATGCTCCTTCTTGAGAGCTCTATTTGTTTAGCTCCACATCTCCAAAAGAAACATTTCCCCTGTTTAGTGTTCACCAGAATTCTAAAGTGATATTGAAGCTGTCAGCAGCTGTAGGGACATGCTTTTTATTTTTTCCCTCCTCTCCTGGCTTGGCAGCTTTGGCCTTTCTTTGCCTGCTGTGAACAACGTTCAGCCCACTCCCAGTGCTTGGCAGTCCTCGTCACTTCTGACATACAGCCTGGGATGCCTGTCCCCTGTTGTATCCCATGCAAGTGTTCCAACCAGAGCTCCCCTTTGGCAGGAAATGTGAAAGTCCAACTCCTGCTCCCTGTAACCTCATGGGGAGCTGCTGGAGTACAGGCAGGGAACACTGGAATATTGGCACTTTCTACTTTAGAACTATATTTGTTCTTAGCAGGCAATTTTATCCGTAAGTCGGAGCTCCCTCCTATACTTTGTAATACAGAGAGCAAATCCCTGTGCAGAAAGCTCCTGGAGCAAGGGGGTGATGGATGTTTGCACCCTGTTTCCTTGGCTGATATGAGGTTGGATCTCACAGCTTGGCTTGGGAGAATGAAGGGAGAAGGGGGCTCACACTGTGGCTCTCCTGGGACCGGCCTGTGTGCCATGGTGGCTTTAGGTATCACTACCCAAACAGTGTCACAAAAAAAGATACAATGATTAACCAGCCAAGGCTGCTGAGCTCAAAATAAAGTGTGCATTTTCAGATTTTCCTCAAATATAATATAAGCAGTAAAGAGGGATGAAAACTGGTGAGATTTTAAGTTTTTTTTTAGTTCATAGTGTTATTCACGTTCCATTGACTAATGAACTGCATTTATAGTGGTAGTTGCAGAAAGGCATTCCTGCCTCTAAGAAAACATTTTTTTCATAACAGAACTTTTACCAATATTTGAGTCCAGAAGAGAGTGAAGTAAAAGAACCTGGAGAAACCAGTTATTCAGGGGAAGATATTTACAAAACAATGGAAAAAGAGAAAAGCAGCTTGCTTGTGACTGCAGTCCTAACAACTGTGAAAATTAGGTACTTGTTAATTTGGAAAGGAAATCTTAAAATGAACAAGTTAAATCTGCATAAGTTTTTTACTTCTGGGAGGGAGACTGCAGATGATTTGGGAACAGAAAATCCTTCCTGTTCACTTCTAATATTGACACATCGTATCTCAAGTGACATTTACTTGCTCATATAAATTACACCTTTCCATAGCAAGACTTCATATCTTTGCAATATCTTGACACAATCAGGGAATCACTTTTTCATTAAATGCAAGGGACAGCAAAAAGCCTGCCCAAATTAAGGTTTTATTGAGAGTCCCAGGGTTTAAAAGATCTGTGGTAGGAGATACTGTTCTTAGCATTTCCTTTGCTGCACTTTCTTATAAATGATGCATTGCATCTTTTATTATTTTTATTTTCTAAAGGAAACCTTCCTTTCTATGAGAGACAGCAAGGCAGAAATGGGTTAAGTGCTGACAAATACAGTACTTAAAGACCAGGAAATGAATTTCACAGCTGGGTTCTCAAACCATTGCCAAAATAACTATCTATTTAAAGCTACATATAGGAAGTGCCAACAATTAGAGTTTTCTTTTGATATATTTTATGTGATTTGTATTAATTTTTACCAAGGTCTTTGTTTTGTAAATATTAGCTTTCTGTAGTACAGTAAAGTATTTATCTTAAAACCTTAATTTCAATTCTGATTTGTTACATGTCTGGCATCCTATTAGCTCCCGTAGATAGCTAATCTTGGTTTTGTGGTCAAAATAGACTTAATTGCCACTGATTTCTGTAGTGACTTTAGTTTTCCCAACGACCTCAGGCAAAGCCTAGTATGATCCATCAAGAGAAATGTGTTCATTTGCTTTTGACCCCATTTGGAAAATGGAGCAATTTCTCTGCCTTTTTCAGAGTATTTCTTGTTCAACCATGCAAAAGCCCTGTTATAAATCTGCAGCAACTTCTGTGTCTGCAAAGAGTCCACAGGAAAATTCAGTCCAGAGCATGGTATCAGTACAATGAGGGTGCCCATTCACCTGGAAGAAGTGCCAGTCCTGTTCTGTCTTTTAACATCTTTTTTTTACCTGACACCCAGCAAGGTCCTGATAAATTAGACCAACTCTTCTGGTTTCAGGAGCACCTCATCAGAGTCTGTGAGCTGAGGATCTGGACAGTGTCTGAGGGATGCCTGTGCCCATTGGTGGTTGCTGTGTGAACTGTGTCACTGTTAAAGTGACAACAAAATATATCCACAAGGATAAAAGCTCCTTCATGTGCAGTCCCTCAAGTGATCCAGATTGATGACTTTTCCATTCACTAGAGTGACCTGTTAATACAGGGCTAATGAAATATAGTTTGGAAGATAAACATTGAGTATTACTTCGTATCTCCTGGAGAAACTGCAAGTTCTAAGGGCAGTGAGAAATGTAGCAATATGCTGCAGTCTATGAATTATATATAGTGTCAGTACTCTTGGCGCTTTACTTACAGCTCCACAGCCTGCCTTCCTGGCTCATGAACATGCAGAGTAATTAGAATGGCAAATAGCATTAGTTTTTATTGACCTATGTTGCCCCCTAGTTCTCTGTCATGTTTTTGAACATCATGGTTTTTTCCTTCCACCTTAAATGAGTAGTTTGCAGTTTATAACATTGATTATTTGGTATTGTTTAATTTATCGATGTGGGCTGCCAAGGCTTCCACACATGTTATGGGTTTCTCATTTCTCCAATGACCTGTCTTTGTGCACAGCAACTGTAGCTCACTGAATCACTGACTATATACTGTAAATGTCAGATATGAGCTCCCACTTTAAAACTGCTGCTCAGTCCAGGAGCTGCTGAGCCACATTCTCTAAGTGATTGTGCTTTCAGTAGTGGAGGTGACTTAATATAAAGGATAGGATTGTGGGGTTTTTCCAGCAACAGTGAGGTAAAGCACACACACTGAAAGAAACTTGTATGTTTTCATTTTCTGTGTTAGAGTAAGTTTCCTCCATCATGAAAGTGTAGGCTGGATGCTCTTTCTTCTTTATTAATAATAGATAGGCAGATAGATGCACAGGCACAAAATAACACTGCCCCTGAAACCATTTTGCTAATGGTAAAATAGATACACATGAGTGAGCAGATTGCCTTGTCCACTGAAAATGCAGCTTTCCCACCCACAGAAACTGCAAATCTTGCTTAATATATTGTCTCATAAGAAAAGCTTGAGAACCCGAAGCAATGATTGTCTTGTTCCTTTGAAATGACTGGAGAAATTTTAATAGGTGAAAAGCTCTGCTATAACTCGAGCTGGAGATCAGGATAATATTTTCACAGCACAATGTTGATGCCTTTCAAAACTTGTAGCGGTGTATCTGAGATGAAAAGTTCTGCTGTGGAAGGAATAGTGCTTGCTACTGGATTGTCAGCATTATTTCTTGCTGCAGTGATGTGATCCTCAAAGGTGCCTTATTCAAGTGCCTGTTTGGCCTGACCCTGTTTAGCTTATGAGATCTGACAGTAGTAGTATTGCTTCAGGCTCTGATGTTGCTCTTATGAAGTTCACCAGAAGACTGGAGCTAATAACTTACCAATGTTTGCTCTGTGCCTTGCAATTTTTAAGTTGAAAGGACATACAAGATTATGCTGGGTGTGTTAAGTACCTTGTTTGTCTTTGATACCATGGAGCAGCATGGAAAATATGTTCTTAATTTTCATCCGCACCAACCAAGCTATTTTTTGTCTTTGATATCATCGATTGACCTTTTCTAAGCAAGAGAAAAATAAGCATTCAACTGAATTTGTATTTAGGTGTTTATTACTCCAGTCTATTTCAAAGGGCTGGGTAACTACTCTGTTACATTAGACTTACATGTACTGACTTATTTACTGTGTGTGTTGAGTGGTTTTTGCAATGCAAGCATGTTTCAGTAAATAAAATCAATTTGCAGCCAATGGGAATGCAACAGTAAGTGATTTAACTTTTCATCTTTTTCTTCGGCTTGAAATGAAAAGCTCTCCAAGGTTTTTTTTTTATGACAAGCCCTGTAGGCTGAAGTACTCTGAAAAAGTGCAGGGAATATAAAGTGCAAATTGCAAACCAAAATGATTTCACAGTAAAATTAATAAACAGTATAGTCATAAATTTCTAAAGCAGCTTTGGGTTCTTATCTGCTCTTATACTGTTTTTTTCTGGTATAGCCCAGCAATGGACCTAAAGGTCTGTTTCTCCTCAGAAAGGGCAGTCTGGTCTGTGCAGTCTCTGATTTTATTTTATCTTGACTGGAGCTGGTTCTTCTGTGTGGTACCTGTCTGCCAGGAACTGGTCTGAGACAATTTCATAATCGATTGAGATGATAAAAGGGCTTTGATTATATGGAAGGAAGCTAGATCCAAGCACCAGATGGTTTTTCATCTTTATGCAGTGCATATCCCATCAGCAATCCAGTTGTGGAGAGTTGAGCCGTCCATCCTGGGCCAGGAGTGGTTATAGCTTCTGGCAGGGAAGGAACCAATTTGCCATAAGCTGTGGATGCCCTTAGAGCTTCTCTAGAATCCACTGCCATGCTGCTCTTTCTTCCTTAATGTGAGATGAAATGCACCTGGAACAAGACCCTGCCAAGGCTATGACAGCTCTGTAACCTCTAAGTGGCCATAACAACTGTGTTTAGGCAGATGTTTTTAAGGAGAGTATTATCTAAATATTGGTACATGTGGCTGTGCAATAAAGCAATCTGATTTAGAGATGCCATTTGTGCTTCTCTTGGGATATGCACATGTTGCAGAAATACAGGCCACTTAATTTGTAAGTGAAATAAGAGGGGTACACAGTGGGTCCTTCAGGATGGCGTGCATGCCAGTGTGAGAGGGATGGATCTCAGAAATATGGTGAGAAAGATTAGAGGGAGAAAGAGAGAGGAAGACCTTTGTTACTTGGTTTTCTGATAGAAAAGTCTGTTTGAAACTGATGAAAGTCCTAACCAGAGTATCAGGCTGATGAAGAAATGTGACTTTTCAGAAAAAACATGAGTTTTGTCAGAGAGGAATGTTAGCATTTGCCCCCTTAAGAAATTCTTTTTCCCCTTCATAGTAAGAATTCCATTCTGGGAAAAACTGCAGTTTTTCTGTGTTGTTCTCCAAAGGGAGAGAATTCACTGCTTTTCTAGCTAAAGTACTTTTTCTATCACTTGACAAAGAAGCTGCCTTAAAGCTTTGGGCAGTGCAGCACTCAGAGGAAATACTGTGATCACAGACTGCTGCTGAAAAAGAGAAGATGGTGAAGAGGTCACTCTGGAAATGTGGAGTCCTCAGGAGTTAGTACTGTGGCTCCTACACCTCCTACCACTGGCAAAGCCTGTTAAGTTCTCACCTTTAACAAGTTTCATATATCCCACACAAAGAAATGTTCCATTGTTTACTCATACACTGAAGTTAATTCACTTGGCACTGTTTGTCTTAAACAAACTTATCCATGAGAAACTTCTCTTCCATGTTAGTGGCTTCCTATACAGGACTGTTCAAGTTCCTGTAGATCATGGCCTCATAACTGACACAGTAGGCTAAAGCACAGAAATACTTCCAACAGTTCCGTCAGGGAAGGTTATCATTGCTTTCATTCCAGAAAAGCAGAGTCATGGAAACTGAGCATACCTGTAATGTACATGTTGAATCATTCTATTTGTGGGAGGAAATGCCTCTCTTTTGAGTTTTATTTTTAATGTCTGCTTCTGCTTTTTTTCCACCTTCCAAAAATGAATAATTCTTTTCCCACTATCCACTGTTCTGGCGCTGCAATGGGAATTGTGCGTTTCATAAGGAAATACTGAGATTTATTTTGGCTGGAGCTCATGATGTGGGGGAGAGGTTAATGGGACACATCATACTCTGAAGATAAGAAGAGTGAATTATATATATTAGTTTAATGTAGAGGATATGGACTGGAAAGAAAGTTGGTTCCTTTCCATTAAGTTGTGGGAGGGTCAGAGAAACAGCTTTGAGCACCTCCAAAGTCTCTGGCTATCTGCCACCAGATCTATATTCCCTGTTCAGCCCAGACCTCATTTTAATATTTAAAATGGTACTTGCTTTCTTTTTCTAACCCTCAAAAGGGCTTTAATTCTTTCCCTCATTCTGTCAGTGCTCAAGCTGCTACAGCTGTTGCTGTCACATTTAATAAGGACTTTGCAGAGTTTAAATATTGTGTTGCTCACCAGCTTTTCTTTGGTGCAAGAGAAGAGCTTTGTTGTTAAGTTTGGGTGCTTCTCACTGACACAGCTGCTGACATGGGGTGGCAGCTGAAGGTGACAGGAACTTGTCACTTGCCCTGGTAGTCACGTGAAGCTCCCTGTGGTACCTGACACCACAGTGCAGCCATGGATGGAGGTGCTGTAGACAAACCCCATCCAGCATGGAGCCCTCGCTGATTCTCCCCAGGACTGTGGGGTTTGGGAATGGATGTCTTTCAAATAAGAACATAAAATTGACCACACTGCAGTTCCTGACCTATAGTTGCACCATTACACTGACTTTGTGGTTGCATATTTCTCATTTGAACATCACCAGTAATCCTGTGGTCCTTTTTATGCAGTGAACAGATAACTTTCCTTTGCTCAGTTGTAGATGAGGTGGGAAACAAGGCAGCAATGTGGACAGGAGCTTGACATTTTCAAAATGTCAGAAGGAGGAGGAATTGAGACTAAGATGTCCTCATGCCTAGAGTAACTTAGCTGCTCATTGAGTTCTGTATTTGTCAATCCAGCTGTTTACTGGGGCTGTTTACTGTGACAGATAGTCAAAATTCAAGAAAAACTTGGAACATCAGGTCCCAGTCTGCAGTGTCTGCTAGATACCCTCCTGTGTACATTATATCTCTCCCTATTCTCCTTCTCCCCAAATCCTCCATCTCTCTGCACAGCTAGGCTAGATATTTACATTCATTCTCAATGTTAAACTGCATTTAAAAAGCCTATTTCCTTCCTGAAGCTATTCATCTTCTCTCTGGACCTTTGATGAAATCCTCTTCCTTTGATTCTGAATCATTCTCATGTTTTCAGTATGACAAAGAATGATTTTATTTTTTTCTCCCTAACACTGCAAAAAGACCAACCTCTCTTGTTAGGTTTTCTTTTGAAGTATCCAGGGTGAAAAGAGCTGAGCTGCGGGATAGAAAAGTATTGCTAAGACACGGCATTTTAAAAAATTGATAATAAAGTCTAGGTTAAAAAACAAGTTACTGGGCAATGCATATATTTTCATCTGAACATTACAGGCTGTTGTTTTGTTTAAATTTTCTGGGTGATGAAGGAAAATAGATAAGTGCTAATTTTGGTAAAAATACTACACTTCAAAAATATTATCAATTATATTTGGATGCCTCATGGCATGCTTCTATGTTTTAAATAGGATTGATTTTGGCTTAGTATGCTTTTACTGCTCTGATTCTGCCTTAATTCACAGACATTTGCATTTTTCTGCTTTCCTTGTTGGTGAGTAACAGCTTGCTGGGTTTACATTATGAAAATAAGAATAGGAAATGAAACTGCAGATCCTTATCTTCAAGTAAAGATGCCTAAATTAGAGGAAATCTTTCTGTTGTTCTTGTGTTTACTAAATATAAGGACATAGTCAAATCCCAGAGGCTGACGTGAGAAACAGCTGCAAGTGTGGAAAGTGGCAGTTTAAATTCCCAAATCCATGACATAGCCGTGCCTGTTAACCCAGAACAAAGGAAAGTTAAACCCAGAGATTGTTTCCATGTTTGAGGTTCTCTGTCATTCTAATGCATGCTTGACTGTCTGGCTGAGAACTTTTAACCAGGTTGTGCTGTATCATCATGGAGGAAAGAAGAGAGAGTCTCCAAAGAATGGGCTGCAATCTGTGGCCCAGCACCAATAGTCCAAATCAGTTCAAAAACCTGATAGAGATACGGGAGGAGGCAGCTAAAACAGGTGCATAAAAGAATCCAGAGTGTCAACCAGCTCAAATCAGCAGTAGAATGAAGGAAAAAGTGCTGCTTTGTACTGACCTTTATGTTTAATTCTCAGTTGGTTATTATGGAGGTAAGTTTAGGAAGTTACTCCTGTTGATTTAGATTCAGCCTGCGCTTTTCACGTGTGCCAAGGACCTTGCCACTGGAGAGGGCATTGCAAGATAACACAAGTAACAACAGGAGCAGTTGTTCTCCTCTCATCTGAAACCCTGGTGCACCAATAAATATTTTAAATCATTATTTGAAGGGTTTATCATAAACCCTTTAATAGGAGGAGCAATTTTGAAGTATTAAATGCTATTTTCCTTTTAGCCATAGCAAGGAGGGGGGAGATGGAGTCACTGGAAAGCGTGTGGCTGCAATTCTGTGTATGAAGCTCATCTGTCAGTGTAACAAATGTGGTGCTGCCGTGGTGGGGTTGTTGTCAGGGGTGCTGTACATCACTCCTGGAGGCAAGGTGCACATGTAATATAAAGCAGTGGAGGAATGTAGCTCTGTTCCATCTCTGTCAGATGGTGTGATGACAATCCCAAGGGACAAGATAGATGCCACCACACTGTCATGGTGCTGCATCCTTGCAGCACAGTCTGCTGGGCTGGCTGGCACAGTTCCCTTGTGCCAGAGGCTTTGGTTTTGCATTTCTGACCTTCAAAAGAGAAAAAGACCATCTAAACAGATATTTTCCTTGCAACAAAAATGGCAACAGCAACAGCAAAATCAACTCTGGTCTCTGTTCGTGCCACGGAAATTTCAGCCTGAAAGGGAAAGATTTTTAAGTCACTGACTTGGCATGAAAGGGGCAACCTTGTAGTGTATGTGTAAGTACAGCTGTGACTACTGTAACAAGGGCTAATGTGTGCCAGGAAAACCTCAGAGTGACAAAACATAATGTGAGAAGTGTAAGTGGCAGAAAAGTAACCGGGTGAGGAAATAGTATAGGACTTACGAGAAATTCATTGCAGCATGAAACTGAAATTAGGGTATTTGCCAGCTTCCTGAGGTGAAGGTGACTGTGCTCTAGACAGCCAACATCAGGAGGAAAATCCAGGATACAAAAGCAAATCAATCTGGTTTCATCTAGGGCAGTCCCTTTGACCTGTAGCAGTTAGATGGATGTGCCACTGTGTGACTCAGTCTGTGCCACTGAAGGGGCAAACATCTGAAATGAACGGTCTGGTTCTGTTGATGTTGATCAGAGGAACCTGTGCTGCCCCCAGCAGGGTTCCACCAGAGGGCAGGTGAGTATTTGGTCTGTGGCAGGCTTGGGTGCCAGTGCTGGAGAAGAGCTGTTCAGGTGCAAAGGCTAAAGGGTTAGAAAAGTAAGAGTTGAGGTGAGCTGGCAAGAAAAACCTTCAATTTTCATGGAACAGAGTAGATTTTTGGTGGGTGTTAAATTCCCTTTGCCATGGAGAGCAAGCTTTTCAAGCCATTCTTTGTCCCTAGCTAAAGAGAAACATATGCAGTTCCAGCTGTGGAAATTATCATGCAGTAAACAAGTCTCAAATGACTTTGCTACTTCATTTTGTAGTTATAATTTTGGAAGCATATCACAGCAAAGGCCTTCATCCAGGGCTAAATTCAAATCAAGTTTTGAGTTTTGAAATTGAAGTCTGTTCTGAAATCCTCAGCCATTTAAAAATAAATGCCCCTGGAGAATTTAGCAGAAAAATGAAAAATAAAAATTTTATGTTAAGCAGTTCATTCAAAAGATAACAAAGAGTAGGGATGAAACAGTTGTTTCTTAGCTACAAAACACTCTGTTCACTTAGGTTATGGATAATGTTCTCTGAAGAAAGATGTGAAGACACTAAAATAAAAGTAGATGTAGGAATGCATTTATACCAGGAGCAGGCATGCACACCCATCTTGCTGTGCACTGTTAAAATTGTACCACATACATGAGCTTACTCAGAGTTCCTCATTCTCTGCTTGTGTAGACAAATGCTCTGGATCTGCTTGAGCCTTCCAGTGTCAGCTCTGACTCTGCAGTTCCTTACTCAAGAATGTCAGGAGGTACTCATGGGCTTTAAACTGATTTCTGTGGGACCAAGGTAAAGCATGAATTTACTGCCCGTTCCTTGACCAATTGTCTACTGCATTCAGCAAAACTTAAGCAAGTGTTTTGTTCTGCTGGAAGTGGAGAAGTTTTAAGCCCAATGCTTAAGGGCAATCTCAAGACTTGGGCAGAAGAAAAATGGAGTTTCAGAGGAGGGTACATGTGAAAACCTGTGCAGGGTTCTTCCGTCTCGCAGGGCTGCCTGTGGTCACCTCCAGCAGTACATGTCAGAGCACAGCTTTTCCAGCTGTCACAGCACCACTGCTACAACTGTTGTTGTAAAACATCCAGTCCTTTTCCCTAATGCCCTCTAATCCCAAACACTTGAAAGTGTACAGGAAACTTATGCTGAATCAATACCTTATGAATAAGGAAGCTTTTCTTACAGAGCTCTTGATAGAAATGAGTGTTTGGCTCTTCTATTGAACAAAGTGTACTTGTGCAGCAGCTTCATCTCTAAATGGCATTTTTAGCTGCAGTTACTAGAAACATAAATGGCAAAACTCCATGCTCTGTTGTGAAGACCATTTTGAAAATAAAACTTGTCTTGTGCTCGTGTAATAGTGATAATAAAAAAGCTGTTCAGAAAGTGCTACTACTTGAATTAGGCCTGTCTTCATCTTGTTAAAATAAATGTATTTATTAAGTATGCATATCTTTATCTCTTATGTAATGAGAAGAACAGAGGCGTATCACAGATCTGCAGTGTCTTTTGTGCTCTACAAATTCGATGCGACAGTCACCAGACAAAAAGTGATTTATTCTGTGTCTTGTAATGGGTGGAATAATTAGCAGTGATGGCATCCATCACTTCTGCAACATGCTTATCTCAGAACTTTTCTATTGATTCAAGAGAAAAGCAGGAACAGAACAATACAAGTCAGTTATGTACTGGGTCCTTTAACTTGGTGTGCCTGATTTGGACACCTGATAAATAGGTCCCTACAGCTTGAACAAAGTGTCACTTAGTAATGTGTACACAGTCTGGCTTCAGTTTGTCAGAAATTAATTCAGCAAGGCTGAAAACAAGAGAAAAATAAGCACCACAACTGTCTATGGGATGTTAAGGCTGTCAAAGGAGTTTCAATTCTTGTCTCTGCATGGACACTTTATTCACTGGGAGCATAAATAACTAAAGATTTTGGGAAAGTTTCCTGGCATTGTAAAGCATGTGATCTTGGATTTGAAGGAGGAGATGGTATCTTAACAAAATAGCACATGAGTAAATCCTTGCTCAGTTCTGGTGTAACTTCTGATTTACAGCACCTGTTGTCTTCTCCAAAAGTTCAAGTTTTTAAAAGTGAGACTGATTGGGAATCTGACTCTGACTTTATGCACTTCTCTTTCACTTTCCTGGCACAGACAGGCATTTAGAGTTACTCTATTTCTCTATGGGTTTTTTTTTTTTTTTTTTTTTTTTTTAACAGCTGGTGCAAAGCTGCTTGCCATTAAACTGCATAGAAGTGGCAATTCAGTGCAGCAGTATCCTCTGACAACAATTTGGGAGCAAATGTAATGCTGTATTAGATAGGGGGCATGCCTTAGTGTAACCCACACTCCTGTGCATCTTCCTGCAGCTTTTTGCTTGTTTTCTGCCATCAATGGGCTTCTGTTAAAAAGTGAAGTTTATTTGTTGGTTTTGAAAAATAGGGAAGCAATAATTAAGTACAAGATATGGAGCAAGTGGCCCTCAGAAAACAACTGCAGAAATCAAAATCAGTGGGGTTTTTCTGTTTCTCTGCATTGGAAGTAGAAGTCAACACCACATTACAAGTATTGGAAATGTCTGGGAAGGATTAGGTACAAGATCTGTGAGTAGCCTAAGTGCAGTATGAAATTGGTCGGCTTACAATAATTTCAAGGTTAAAAGAGGGAAGGAGATAATTTTCTGGCTATAAATAATATTTTTAATTGTGCAAAGTAAGGTTTGGATCTTTGGCTTCCTCACCTGAGACAGTTCCCTTAATACTGATGTCTTCCTCAGCACTGTTTGATGCTTCATCATTTGGTGTGAGGTGAAGGAGGGAAGAGTTGGTTATCATGTAAACCACATCAGATCCATGGATTTATAATATTTTCCACAAGTAGATCTCAGATTAAGGATGGGGCAGTTCCACACTTGCTCTCTAGGAAAGTAAAAGTAATTTTCAGGAGTAGCTGTGAGAGCTCAGAGGAGGAGGTGGATTTATCTCTGAAGCCCACCACCAGTTCTGTCCAAAGAATGCACTCAGAGAGAGGAGGAGGCAATGGTACAGGTCACCTAGAAACCATTACATATTGATGTGAACCAGTACTGGAGAACTGAGCCTGAAAAATCACTGTACCTGCTTGCAAGGGAAGGAACACAAGCAAAATATTTTGTTCACTTCTATTAAAATTGTACAATTGCTTGTATGATTAGAGAGTTACTTCCATTATAATCCAAGCTGAACAAAAATTCTTTTCAAACAAGAATCGTTCTGTCTGCTAAAAGTCAAGTCACATTCAGATGAAGGAGGAAGAAAATTTTTAGTTCTGTTGTCCTTGAAAAACAATGGTCTTTAATTAAAGATTGATATTTTTATGAAATACAAAACAGCATAATAAAACATCAAAATGTTCTATTGATCATTGTAATTCAAAGCACTCTGAATTCTGGCATTAGTGCAGAAAGAATTGTAATATAAATAAGTACATAATGTCTGTCACTGCTCTGGTGCCATGTTGGTTGTATTCTTAGACCACAGGCTGCTTTCTGTGAATCTGCTGACTGCTAAATAATTGTGTCTTTTGCTGAGTTCCTGTAACAGCAGACACATAATCATCTGTTCAAAATAATTATGTAAGATTCTAGTTGATCTAACGAGAGTCATATAGCTTTTTAGCCTATAATTAGCGTACATATTTTTCAGCTTTGCCTTTTCAGATAGAAATACGAGCAGTTGTGTATTTTACTACACTTTTCTCTGCTAGAAGTCTACATTCTAAACTCTTCTGAAAGCTGTGAAGGTTTTACAGACTTGGTGCTGGAAAGCAGAGCCTAGATGCTAATAATTTCTGTGCAAGAACCAGAAGGGAAGGTGGGATCCCAGTTCAGTAAAGTAGCTTGCACTGCACCTACCTGGATTTTCTTTCAATAACTTAAAAAGAAAAAAAAGAATATGAACATTCCCTTAGGGTGCAAGTGCCTCTGGTTTTAGTGGACTTAACTCTTTGTGAGTTACTGAGGTGCTTCTGGGCAGTGGATTAGAACAGGTGGAAGCCAAACTGGCAGAGAAAGTCATTGCTCCCCACCAGTGGTTGACCCAGCATGATAAAAATACATCTGGTTGAAAGTAGCATCATACATACCATGGCTGCTGTCTGGCTGCATGGAGATCTGAAGCTGCCAAAAATTAAACCTTCAGGGTTTCAGCTCTGCTGCTCATTCTATTCAACTCATGACTTTGAACAAGTTATCAAATTCAAAGTGTGTCCTTTCCCCTCCCAGCAAAAGCTCAAGCCTACCTCCTGTATACACAGAATGTAGGATACCCAATGAATTCATGCTTCCAATATTCTGTAGGTAGAAGGACAGAACTCAAAATATTAGTTGTTATCTACTGGGAACTCTGAATTCTTCCTGCACTTGGCCTGGGCTAAAAATTTTCACGTTTGGATAAGCCATCATGTAATCTCAGAGGGTGTTTTAGCTGGAAATGTGGAGCTGATTGTAAAAAACTCCATGGCCCAGCAAATAATTCTTATATCATTGGTAATATGCCAGCAGGACAGCATTCCAGTAGCCTAGATTCATGCCAGTACTGAAAAATGGAAGCTGGGGGAGAACAGCAGCTGTGTACTGCTGTACAGTGTTACAGTGTTTGTCCTGAATCCAAACACTTTTAAGACTAGTCATACAAAATTCAGGTCTGTCCTGCAATCAGAAAAATGTTTGTGGATTCAGAAATGTTAAATCAGCCATCCAGGCTGTGAGGAGGATTGGTGCAGAATTTTCAGTTCTGGCGTGTCCCTTTGGGTTCAGAGCTGAGTGATACCTAGTTGCAAAGCACCTGATCCCAGGCTGCCCCAGCTTCTCAGGTGGTAACACAAAACCCAGGACTGTACACAGTGATAAATAACAGCAAGGAGTCAATTCATCATGGTGTCTGTGATATTTGCCCTTTAAAAAATCTCTAATAATGTAGTACCATATTAGCTTTTTTTTTTCATAGGGAATAAAACTATTGGATGAGAACCATATGATTGAACCATATATTCAGAAGTTAGTCCCCACAGCAGGAGCAAAAATTTGCTGGAGAGGCCTACTGGTGTTAAATCTCTCTGCAAAGTGGCATCATTTTATTAGCAGACTAGATATGATGTTAAAAATTATATCTATTATAGCCATCCCAGAGGCATTCATTCAGAAGAGAGTAATGGAGCACAGCTAACAAAAGAGATTTGTCCATTTGGACATGCTGAAGGGCCTAGAGATAAGAAATAATTCTCACATAAGCAGTTCCTGAGTTAAAATATTAATTTATAGGAAATACTTTAAAAAGGTCTTTTGAGGAGATTTTACAAGGCTCAGGTTTCTCATTTTTGAAAGCTTTAGAGCTTACCTCACCTGGTAAGAGTTTACAATTCCAATCCCAATCATTTGTGTGTTCACAATCACACTTTTAAAGCATAGTAACTTCCTGAGCAAGGAGTATGTTTTGTTCAGGACATAGCCATGCTGTGTTTTGGGGATTAGTTCAGGGAGCTCATTATTCTGGTAGTTTCAGTGGAAAAACCTTTGCCTGGTGGAGGCTCATTCACCTCCCCTGGATGGTGCAGTGGGGATGGATGGGCATCACTGCACAATCCTGCCTGCTTTGCTTACTCTCTAAAGCCCTCCCTGAGCAACTGGGTCGGAGGCAATTCTCTGACAGACTGAGTTGTTTCTAGAATTACTTACAGACATAGGAAGTACAAAACCAATACAGCAACAACCCCCTTTTCTCTTTGGAGGAGCTCAGTTTGCCTGGTGCTGTACATCCCTCTCCACCCATCATCTCCCTAAGGGCTGTGCTTCCTCTGACAGGGGACAGTTTGTAACTCCCATTTTACATCCAACTTAGCAGCCAGATTTCAGCTTACTCGTGGATATGCATTTCCTGGGATGTCTATACACATTTTCATAATAAATTTATAAGATGCGCTATTGGGTACTTTGCTAACATGAATTTCTGACCTGTGCTGCTGTCTGCCTTTACTGTTACAATTCTGCCAAAGAGCAATCAGCTTGTCCAGGCTGGTTAATTCTGTGTGTACCCTCCTGCCTGCTGCTTGTGTAGCCATTACTCAGTAGGTACATAGAGAGTGCTACTTTGAGGGGTGGAGGAGAAGGTGTGAGAATTATTTTGTTCTAGCAGCAGCAAGAAACACTGAAAACCATGAAGATTACTGGGCTTGTGTTGATCTCAGTTTTTAGTTGATGTAGAGCTTGCCACTCCTCTAAATGAATCAGAGATTACATTTAGCCCAGCTACTAAACCCCCCTGGTCAGCAGTCTACAGGAGAGGAGTGCATTGGTTTGCCCTTTGTCTGTTTTTGTGATTATTTCTTGTTAACTGCAAGAAGTCTGGTTCAAACTAATGGAAAAGATATCATGAATGCAGCAGCTGGGAGAAATTGCCCCTTTTGAAGGATTGCTTTATATTAGTAGGTTTTTAGATGTCTAGAGACTTTTTAATGGAAGAGACGGTGTCAAAGCCCCATTTGCACCTGCTTGCTTCAGATAGTAGATTAAGAGTTCTTTTAAAACAGTTTTGAAAAATGGCATTAATAAGAAAATGCAAGGAAATTGGATTGTGTAAAAAGAATTCATTAGAGAGCTTGGGGACAGGTATTATAGCTGGCATCTCTTCTTATTTTCGTTTTGGGAGCATCTGATGTCAGTCTTGATTGCACAAGGTGAAAGAGAACCATCACAAATTTCAGCAGAGTCCTCTGCGCTTGGGGTTACTCTGGTAACAATTTCATTTTCAGGAATTAGTAATAGTTTCTCAGAGGTGTTCACTAAAATGAAAGGATTTCTCTTTGCTTTGGTGCATTTAAGAGGCCAGATCTCCGAGGCACTCAAAGCACTCGATGAAGTCGAGTTTTTTCCTCTGCACCTGATGAAAATGGTGTTGCATTTGGTGAGACATTCCCAAGTAATATCTGCTGTTTACTCAGCGGTATTTGCTATCATCTGGCCAGAGTGTACTTACCTCTCCAACCAGCAAGAAATATGAAATTTGCCTCTGGCTCTTTAGATTTTATATTAAGCTATTTTTCAGTCTTTAGTGAAGAAAAATTTTTTTTCCTGCTGTTCTCTCCTTAGTGCTGGATGCAGCAGCAGTCTGGACCTGCCATCTCACAGCCTCACTTCCTGTCAGCACTTCTCTTACTGCTGTGAGATTTTTTTTGTTTCTCACCATTTAGCTCAAGCAGAGACTCCCAGCCAGTCCTAACAGCCTGGCCATGACATGCAACAAGTTGTTCTCCCCAGTGCCATGTGCTGTGTTTTGAGGTGAATTTGTCCACTGATGGTGTGCATAGAGGTCATGTCTTCTGTCTGCTTCAAAGTACGGTATCAGAGGTTGTGCAGGACTAAACCCTAAGCCTGATTTTCTTGGAAATAAGACATGGAAGCCTTTTCTTCCTTTGTAGACAGGCTGGACTATTCTAACAGAGCAGACCTGGAGGTGTGGGTGTTGGTGGCTGGAGCAGCTCACCAGAGCTACTCCTCATTGATAGTGTCAGGAATCTTCTTACCCTCAGATAATCCAGTCTTTGTGGCAGCAGCTTGGTCTGCCTAGAGCTGTTTTGAAGTTTTCCTGTGGCTGGGAGTAGGGTGATGAACAAGAGAAATATGGAATTAGAAGTGACAGCAGATTTTGGCAATAGAAGGAGAAATCTTGCTTGCAAATCCCAGTAAGTGTGTTCCTAGTTTTGAAGTGAAAATCATGAGAAAATCTCAGGCAGGGAGACTTCACACAGCCCCAGATATGAGGAGGCAAAGCAAAAAGAAAGAGGAGGGCATATTTTCTTTGTTGTCTTTAGGAGTGATCTCACACAGTATCATCTACCCATGTTTTCTTTTTCCAGATTTTTTTCATTGTTCTGGATTTTGTTTTGACTTTTTCATTTCCCCAGATGTTGTTTGCAGTAAAGTGTCTGCAAGGAGAATGGATAGATCATTTCCTCACATTGCCAGTATTTACTTAGAGGGAAAGCTTCATGTAGGTGCACAGACAGACATAGACAGACAGACAGGTGTGTAAAAGCATGATGGGGAATTCTGCAGGCTCAGAAATGGGCATCCACAGTGGAACTGCTTCCACAGATTTGAGCTGCCAGCTCACACATGTTCTGGTGCCTGCTTACCTGTACTCAGACTGAATACTTTATTATTTGCTATAAGGAGTAGAGCTTTGAAGCCAGGTTTGACACTTTCCAAAATGAGCTCTTGTGTGCAGTGGCATGTCAGGAAAGGCTGCTGTGCTCTCACCCTTGGCTACAGGTGTAGCTGCATGTTCCCATTTGCTCTATAGTCCCCTTCAGGTGCTTTTGATCCTGAGTTTATTTTAATTGCCTTGCACTGTCCTTTGGCTATCTCTGTAGTTACAGAGCTACTGAAGTGATCTCTCATTATGTGAATTTCTGACCTGTGCTGATTTGATGTAGGCATAATTATGAAATTATAATGCGTAATATATTCATTTTGAAGCAGGCCTATGATAAAATTCACAGGTGCTTCTTTCTCTAGAAAATCCTTTTTATTTTTTTACTTTCAAGGTTGAGTGGGAGGTTCCACAAAGCAGGTAAGGGGCTGTGTTTGCCTGGCAAGAAGGCAGGTCAGGAGGTTGGCAGGGGTGAGATGTGGGCACACAGAGGTGGGGGCAGTTCTGTGCAGGTGGGGGCCAGGTCTGGCCAGGTGCAGCCCTGCCACACCTGCACCCCCCAATCTGCCACACCTGCACCCCTCAATCCTGCCACACCTGCACCCCCCAGTCCTGCTACACCTGCACCCCCCCAATCCTGCCACACCTGCACCCCCCCCTGCCAACCTGCATCCCCCAATCCCACCTGCATCCCCCAATCCTGCCACACCCCAATCCTGCTGCACACCTGCACCTGCCCCCAATCCTGCCACACCTGCACCCCCATTCCTGCCACACCTGCACCCGCAATCCTGCCACCCTGCACCCCCAATCCTGCCAACCCCTCAGTCCTGCCACACCTGCAGCCATCCCTGCCAACCTGCACCCCCCTGCCACACCTGCACCCCCCAATCTGCCACACCTGCACCCCCCAATCCTGCCACACCTGCATCCCCCAATCCTGCCACACCTGCACCCCCCAATCCTGCCACACCTGCACCCCCAGTCCCACACCTGCACCCCTCCAGTCCTGCCACACCTGCACCCCCCAGTCCTGCCACACCTGCACCCCCCATCCTGCCACACCTGCACCCCCCCAGTCCTGCCACACCTGCACCCCCAGTCCTGCCACACCTGCACCCCCCAATCCTGCCACACCTGCACCCCCAATCCTGCCACACCTGCACCCCCCAATCCTGCCACACCTGCATCCCCCAATCCTGCCACACCTGCACCCCCAATCCTGCCACACCTGCACCCCCCAATCCTGCCACACCTGCACCCCCCAATCCTGCCACACCTGCACCCCTCAATCCTGCCACACCTGCACCCCTCAATCCTGCCACACCTGCACCCCCCAATCCTGCCACACCTGCCCCCTGCACCGTGGTTTATCTCAGATCTGACACACCTTTCCACACTTGAGTCTTCATGCAGGCTTAGCAAGTAGAATTCTTTAGAGAAGCTTTGTCAATGCCTTCAGCTTCTGATAGGGGAATGGAAAATTGAAACATGTTTTCAGTGGAACAAAGGAAGCTGATAAAGCATGGCCTGTGAGTTGAATGTTAATTCTATTACAGAGCAAATACTTGACAGATTGAGACATCCTATTGAGAGCAGATCTGATCACAGGCCTTTAAGTGACTACAGTACCTTTTAACTTGTATCTTATTTCCATTTAGAAGTAATTAAATGAATTTCAGATTAAAATGGGTATTATTTTGTGGTGATTTAGATCTTCAGACATACAAGGTGTGAAAGTATCCCATTTCTCATTTTTTCTGTGTTTTAGCAGAAATTTATAATAAAATTTAAATGTTGCTTTTTATAGAAAGTTTAGGTGTTACTGAAGAAGTCAGTTAGGATTGGTTTAATTCTACATTTTTTTTACTTCAACAACTATATTTTAACCCAGTCTTATGCAATAACATGATTAAAATACATCATGAATTTAAATAAAATACATTTTTAATTGGCAAAATCTTTCAAATACAAATTTTATTTTTGGTTTGGGAAATGTTGTTTCGTCAATATGGACCTGCTCATGGAAATGCATGGATATTGGTGGAAATTCAAGGGTATTGGCAAAAGTGAGGGCATTATACAAACAGCCAGGAGGCTGATTGTCCATGCAATCACCTTGTGGAGACTGAAATTCTCATCTAAAATTAACTGTTGGCCCTTTTTGCAAGATCCCTGCACCTTCTATTCAGTTGTCTCCTATTCTGATGTTTATTCAATGTTTTGGAATAGAAGGATCAGGTTTTGCTTATAGCTTAAGCGAAATATTGGAAAAAAAGGTCTTCTCTGACTTTCCTGCCAGATTTAATTGCTGTGTTCTGATTATCCCTAAATCAGTGAATTGTAAAGAGTGGAAAATGGACAGGAAATATGTTTGACCCAAAATTTCAATCTTGGGTTGCACACTGTACACAGATCAGCCCTTAGGGTATCCCTGGGTGTCACAGCCTAAATCATTTCCAGATCTGAGAATGATCCCATTTAATGCTGCTCTCACAGGTGATAAACATCACGAGTGTTTTCTCATGGCAGAGTTTCATTATCTGCTCTCAGCTGTGGAAGGGGAATTGCTTTGTGCCGCCTTTTGGGCTGGGTGCATCTTTGAGTGCTGGGCACAGCTGAGCTGACTGTTCCTGACAGCTCAGAGACATGTGGAGGGTACAAATGCCTTCTGCTGGGAATTCCAGTGTAGCCCTGGGAAGGGATACATCAGAGGTATCCCTTGGGTATTTAACTTCTGTACACAGCCGTGCAGGGCAGGTGTATCACATCCCCTGGCAAAGGAATTAGCAACTCCCTACTGGTGCTGGAAGACAACAGATCAAAGAGCCCAGAAATCTCTGTAACTCAGAAAAATTCCCAATTATTAGACAAATCTTGCACTCTCTTCAACATTTTGAATAAATACTTAAAGCTGTGAAGCAACCACTTCCCTAGGAAGAAGATTCCTCTTTGGCTGGATATTTCCTTTCTTGCAGCATATTTCTCTCTAGTCTTAGGCACTATTTTGTTGTCTTTAATACCTCTTGATTGCATCTTGTTATCATCTTGTCTTGATTGGCTTTGTGGCTCATTATACAAAAAGGGTGCTAATCTTTGTTAATTAGTTCCTTATTAGAGTCAGTTGAGATTTGTAGCACAATAAGTGAGCTGCATTTCTGATGATAAATAATTGGCTGCCAAGGAATCCTTAGCGTGAAATCATGTCAGTATAACTGATGATAGTTTAATATTTTATGTGGGTTTGTATGTGTTTACTACAGTACTTAGTTCTTCCAGCTGCAATTCCCAAGACTACCAGAAAATTTCTTCTGTTAAACACACATAGAAATATTATTATTGTGACCCTCCCCAGAACCGCATTTGTTTTGCACATTGCTTTGGCATGGCAGAGGGGCATTCTGGAGCACGTTACTTCCATTACAGGAAATGTCACGTCTCTCTCCTGCTCAAATCCTATGGGAATTCCCTTTTCAAGAAGCTACAGCTTCAGTTTTGCACATTGACACTTCTCTGCTTGTTCTCTAAATGATAGGATTTCTACAAATAAGTACTGTAATCCAAAGATGGGCATGTGTGAAGTGTGCTTGCTATCCATGGAGTGGGCTTGTCTCCTCGGTACAGAGGCTGCAATGTTCCCAGGCCATGCTGAACTCCACTTGTTTATGCAGTGCCTGCTCACATCAGGGGGGACCCAGAGCAGTCAGGTGCTGGCACCCACTCCATTCCCAGCACCAGCAGCACTGTGGGCTGGGCTACAGCTTTGCTGTTACCTCATGGCAGATCATTTTTAAAAGAAGCCACTGTACCTGCAGCTGATGTTGATCATGTGTACAAATCTGTAGAGGTTTGTGATACAAAATCCATCCTAACTTTAATCATAAACTTATGTTCCTCTGCTGCACCTGATTTGTACCAATTTATCAGTCTTTCATCTTACATTTCTAATCTCTAGTCTCTCTAATATACTGCGTGAACCACGGTCATGGAGTTTTATATCACAGTTTGTAAATGTTACATTTCTTCCAAGCAATGTAATTTCACAACAAACAAATTTTTAAAATAATAATATAAGGCATCAAATGCTTATAAACAGGCTAACCTCTGGGCATTCCATTTTACTGTGTGGTGGTTGGAACTCATCTGCAAAATATTGCTGGGTTATTTCTCAAGGATATGTACCAAAGTCTCAAATAGTTTCAATATTTGAATTGCTAAAGGATCACAGTACATATCCAAACTATTTTTAGTGCTTGAGAAGCTGCATGTAGAGTGATGCAGATTTAAATAGTGCATAAGATATTATGACAAAGAAATATTTTTTAAGACATACACTGAATGTTTGTGAATTATGAGTTTTATCCTCAGTAGTCAGAACAATGTGTTTATTCCCATTAGTGAAAAAGTCATAAATCAGTGTGGCAAGATACCTTGCTCACAAATGCTTGTGTGTATGCAGATGTCTGTACTCTTCCCATTTTCAACTGAACAGTTGTGTTTATTTCATTATCCCAAACCATAATGGTGAAAATCACTGTAGCTTGCATTACAATCTAGTGACATAAGTTGCTTAGCTCCAGGTGACTCCTGTCAGAGAAAAATAAGTCAGGAATCTTATGACATTAATTTCTATATTAATGGGACCATTTGTAGCAATTTCTCAAAGATGATTTCTGTGATAAAAGTTGAAAGTCCCTAATTGAATGAAGACACAACCTGCTGTGGGCATTCTGACTGTTTCCAGTGCTGAGTATTCCAATTGTGTGTGCTCTAGTGAGTTGTACTGCTGCTAAAGCACAGAATTAAAAAAAACAAAACAAACTGGTTCTTGCTGCATGAGTGGAACACAAATGTCACCAAAAGATCATATTAACCCCAGAATGGCTGCTAATTTGTAGGTGAACAAGCAAAGTGGGCAAACAGCTGGCCTACATAATCCCTTCTGAGTCTCTTTGCTGTTCCGGATGTGCGAGTGTGTGCCTAAAATGTACATTTTAATGTAAGATTTGAAGGAAAAGTGTCATTGTGGGATGAATCCTGTTGAAGGAAGATGCCTCATTTTAATGATTGCCTATCTGATGACTTAAGAATGTTTTTACAGCAAAACTAAGAAAGCACAAGGCAGGACAAAGTCACAGTCTTGTAAAATAATAATAAAAGGAAGATTATAAAATAATTCAGTAGCACCTGTTGTTCAAAAAATGATGAATCCTGAACTGAAGCCTGTCATGAATAAGATAAGGATGAAGGGCTCAGAGAAATACTTCAGGGAATTTCTTTTAATAAGACCTGAAAAGTATGCCTTGGGCACAATATCACAGGACAGAGATTTGAAAGCCTCGAGCCAACTTTCTCTTTTGCCATTGTAATTTGACCCAGCTATTGCAGTTAATCACTGAATATAAGGTAGCTACAAGTTCCATCCTTTAGGTAACCCATTAGAAGTTCAATAATTAGAAAAGTTTCAGCTATTTCCCATTATTGCTAAAGAAGAATAGTGTTAAAATCCTTCCTCGAGAATTTTAGAGAAGAAAGGAACTTAATTGGGAACCTCCTGTTCTCTGTTGTTCTTTAGTGGCATGTGAAGAAGAAAACAAATTTCAAAGTGTTGAGATGCTTTAGTGAGGTGCCTGAGGGAAAGTAGGGAACACTTGACATGCAGTGAACCCAAACTTACAGGAATCCGATACCCTCATCTCACTACAAACGTAGGTGGTTTGTGCCAGTGGGAGCTGAAAGTGCTTAGCCTTGTGTGAACAATCTCTGAGATTGCAATTTACTCCTGCACTCAGGGCTGCTGGAAAGGGCCTGGGGGTTATAGTGGATGCCAAGTTGAAAATGAGACAACAGTGTGTTTGATTGTAAATAAGGCAAAACACACTGAGATGTGTTGTGAGGGGTAAAGTCAGAAGATAAGGGAACAAGGCAATGCATGCCCGTTCTGAGTTTGTTCTTGGTATTGGAAAATTGGTGCTGACTTAGTGAGCTCTTGGTTTTGATTAACAGCATGTGCACTATCTGATTCTGAATGTGTTTTCTTGCATCAGCTTACTTGGAGTACTTTAGTTTGGGCTAAAATCCTGAGCTCAGTTTGAGAATAGCTGAGCTTTGTGTAAAACAGATCAAGTATCAAGGAGCCTGTTTCAGACAGTGACTCCATGTCACCTTGAATATCTTACTGTAACACTGAAGAAGTGGTTTGATCAACACTTGTCAGGAAGGCAGTGGTCGTAGAGGATTGTTGAAAGAGGAGCTGATCCTCCCTTGGGGTGAGAGAATGGTAGAAATGGTCTCTATAGGTACCTTGCCATTTTTTGTCAGGCCTCAGTAAAATGTAGCGATGATAATCTGTCTAGTTGCTTTAATTTTTCTGTCTGTCATTAGTTCTCCTCCTGAGACACTTTCAAGCACTACAGGTCCCTGAAGCAGGAGGAGAACTCCATAGTATATTTAAGTATATATAAGGGTATATATAAGATTTGGCAGTGTGTCAGTGTATGTGGGTGTGCAATCTGTGATCACATCAGTCTCACTTAATCTTTCCTAATACTTGGTGTACTGGGTTTCCTGGTTATCTGGCATTTTGAGTGTGACCAACAGCTGCACTTTTGATTTTAATATATCTTGTTCTCAGAAATGTGAACATCCTGTTCATTGTTTACAGTGGGTTCCTTTGAAAAGTTGCAGATTAATGTACTTTCTTATTGTAAGAATCTTACTAACAGGAATAACATCCAAATGCAGAGTTTGTTTGAGAATCAATAATGTCATTCTCCATGGTGTCCTCAGGCAAGCAAATGACATTTTGAAAGATTGGACTTGAAAATGTATGAAAGATCCGGCGCCCAAAATATTGCAGGAAATCAAAAGCATTGTCTGTTACATTAATGCCTTGATTCCAGACTCTGTGAAACTATTTTATGAAATTTACAGCTGCAGATCTCTTGCAGAAAATCTTGATATATTAAAAAGTCTATGGAAATAGACAGGCTCTGTGTGAACCTTCAAAACAAAACTAAAGAGATTGTGAGTCCAGGTTTGGCTGGATAGCACATCAATCATTTGGAAGTCATTGTTTAACTGTAGATGTGGGATAGTCTCTTAAAATTTAAGTCAAACATATTTTAAATGGGATTTATTTATTTGTTTGCAGTTTCACTAGGAAAGGCAGCATTTACAGAGGGCACTTCTGAAATTGTGGTTTTCATTCTGAGTTTTGTCCTGTGTCTATGAGAGTTGGTTGGAGCAAGGAGAATGATGCCTTCTGAGTATTTTTAGTATTTATTCTATATTTTTAGTCTGCTATTTTGTAGTATGGTATTCACACAAACCATTGGAGAGGTCACTTTATAAATTGGCATAAAGTTTCACACTCTCACAGCTAATAGGAGAGCTGTTGCTGGTTATTACACTTTTCCAGTCTTCCCTATTCCATCATTCTAAAACAAAGCGGATGAGGGAATTCACTTTTGTCCTATACTTTGAGTTAAACAAAATACATACATTTGAACAATGTGAGATTTCTCAGTTCAGGAAGGTGAGCTCTACTTCTCAAAATCTGTTTTCAGGGGTAGCTTTACTCTGCCTTCTGTAGCTGCATTCCCCATTGTTCTGCAGGGCCATGAGCCCTTGTGCTGCAACCTGCACTGAACTTTGTCATTTTAAGTGGCTTCAGAGAATTCTCCCTCCTTGTGCTTGTGTTTGTGCCTTCTCAGGATGGCGGGGAGGAGCTGTGAAGAGTCGAGATAAACAGACAGCCTTTCACTTAGCAGTTGAACAGAAATGAGAAGGAACAGGACATGCACTTTGGTTTTTCAGTTTTGTAGCCCTCATATGGACAATATGAACAGTGCTGATTTTCCTCTCTACTGCATGTGCACTACTTTAACTCAAGGAAATGTGTTCATATTTACAAGGACACTCCTTGTGCTATACAAAACATTTACTCAGAGCTGGTGCTGTTGTTTTCTCCGATTTGGATTTGTCATGATTATCTCACTCACTTTTGTGATGGATCCTTGACACAAAAACTTGGTTCAGGCTTATACAGCTCCAGTGAAGATCACTGCATCTTATCTTCCAGTTTGAGAAAACTTTTACCGTTTGTATTTCTAAAACTAGGATTAACATTAGTGAATGCAGATACTTCCATTCTTGGAAAACAGTGAAAATACTGAGCGCAGTCCTCACCAGAAATCCTTTCTCCTCTCATTTTGTTAGTCTCAGAATAAAAGTTAGCTTCTAAAGCAGACTTCAGTGCAAATGAACTTAGGCTGTATTAGAAGCAGGTTTTAGATTTTATGTAAATCTAAGAATGTTGGAGGTTGCTGGCTGGACTGCTTAACAAACAAGTTTTCATGAATTGAAATTGGAACCCAGTGTCTGCTGACCAGTGTGGATGCACAATCCAGGGCTGCACAGTGGGAATTTGTAGGGGCCATGATATTCCCTCCTTTCCCTTTTACCTTCTTCTATCCCTTGATGGTATTCAATTCTGAAACTCCCATTAAATTTGGAATATTGCTTGTGTGCACTGTGTAATTATGAATTCCATACTTCAAGGCCTGACACTCATTATTCTGTATATACACTGTCCTTTGTCAAAAGGGCAGGAAGGGCCACATGCTCAATACAGATGAAGCTGTCTGTCTGGAAGGATCTTCCAAGTCTGTCTCTGCACCAGGGAAGGCCATTTGAGAGTCACAACTGAATTTTGGCTAAGTCAAAATGTTCACTTGCTGCATGTTCCCCATATGCCAGTGAACAAACATCAGCATAATCAAGCACAAAAGAAAGGCCCCAATTCTCAGATGAAGGAGTGAAGGCAGATTTGCATGTATCACCCACATAAGTGTATAATTACAGAGTTTGATCCTTATCCCTGAGATACTTCGGGATGTGCACAAAAGCTTCCTCAAACCATTGTGCTCTGAGTCCTGTTTGGATGTTAAAAACTCTTCTGCAGGGACTGTGTAAATCAGCACAGGGACTGTGCAGTGCTCACTCTACAGCATAGGGAGGGGGAAGTGACAAATTTTATTTAATTTTACAATAAATAGGCAAGGCTCCCATGTGATGCACTTCCACTCAGGAGACATTATTTTTTGCCACAAAATTTTTGTTTCTTAAAGCAAAACATCAGTCCATGACTGTCTCACATAAACAAATGCAGGTGTTACAATTGCTCCCCATTTTGCTGTTGGGTTTTTTTTTCCCTGCTGTTTGTGTGAATGTTCTTTCTCAGTGGAAATCCCATTTAGCTTAAACTTGTGGGGTTTTTTCTCAAAGTATAACCTCAAGCTAAACTCTTTTGCTTATGTTGCTATTTTTTACAATGGTTTAAGCTGAAGTTAACCTTCCTATTAGCATTTTAATGGAAAAGGAGATTCTAGCACTTAGCAAGACATTTTGTCTGCTTTCAAATAGCAACGTGGTAAAGGTATGAAATGCTGTTTTCCATTGTTTGCAAATTCCTTCTTTTCCTTCTGCAAGGCTCTTTTTCCTTTATTGATATAAATAAGAACAGCATTTGGCAGGGACATCCCAGGTCCTCTGTTACAGTCATTTTCTTTACAACAACATCAAACACTCGACTTTATAAGCTAGTCAGTCCTGTTTTAAATGAAATTGAGGGGGTTTTGCTCATGCTTTCTAAGCCCATTCTAAATGCTCTCTTTACTGGTCATTAAAATACTTCTTCATAGCTTAAATAAATTCATGGTCAATTACAACCATTTGTTTCAATGCCATGTAATGTTCTTTAGCTGAAATATTGTTCTTTTAAGTGAATATGACTTTCCAAATATGGTTCTGTTGCCACAGTCCTTCCTTACAAATGTCCCATTTTGTGACACTGTATGGGGAGCCCTTTCCTTGGTGGGAATCTGAAAATGGGTCAGGGCACTGTGTGCCTAAGTAAATAATATTGAATATACTGTCAGCTTTCCAGAGGTACTGCAGGGTCTTTCTAACACCCTCCCAAAATAGTGGAGGTTAAGCCATGTGAAAATCAAAGGACAAGCAACAGATTTGTTGTACAGGCAAGAATTATTTATTAAAAGTTCCCAAGACAATAAAGTTTATAAAGTAATGGTTATAATAATAGCTTAGTTCCTGCCTTGCTAGGATTTCCATTACATGTTAATTCTATTATTAAAAATTAAAATTGTTTTATTTATGATCCTGTTTTCTAAGGAAACGCCTCTTGATCAAAACAGGCCTTGTTTTATCAAAAATTCAGAGCATTACCCAGATCAGTTGTCAAGCTGGATATATTAAACCAGAAGATGTTTTAACAGTAGCAGACACAAGGTGATGTGTCCAGGGAAAGCCAGGTGCAGCTACAAAGTGTACCCCAAAAACCTGGAGCACCGTCAGGGCTGCAGGGGTGAGAGCACGTGATGGTGCTCTGCCAGTGGAGCCACAGAAGTTCCTTGGTGCATGGCCAGGGCAGCCTTTGGCAGGATGGGGCTGTTGATGACAGCCTGTTGAAAGGGCTTAAAATTGAAAAAAATTTAATCTCTCTCTGGTAGAAGTTCTGGGAAGGTGCTTTTCTGGCAGAGTGTGTGGTGTTTTCACACTGAAGGGCTCACTGACTGTCACTCAGCAAGTGAAGACACAAGCAACAAGGTACCGTTGAAGCCAGACAGGTGCACACAGGAACACAGTGCCCATGTGGTGGGCATGGTGCTGCCTCTGTCCCCTGGCCTCTCCTGGCTGCACAGGAAGGACAAACATCAGCATGTGACAGCCCTGAGCTCTGGCAAGGAGTGGCACCTGCAGTGTGCATTTACTTGGGGACAGTAGGAAGAGGGTTGGCTTTTTCCTGCGCTGGATGGAAGAGCAGTTGATAGAAAGCTACATTTTTCTTGTAAATTGGTGGAATAATGGTGTGTTTGGGGAGAATGTTGGATCTAGCACACAGGTATCTGATGAGGCTGTGTTAGAAACCTCCATCTGCTGTACAAGAGCACTTCAGTGTAAGTGTCAGAGCAGCAGCTCATCAGGGCTTGGCTCAGCTGTGCCAAGAGTTATTTATATTCTTTCATTGAGAGCAAGGTCTACAAAGCTGCTGTCCTGAGGAATCAGAAATTCAAATACAGGAGGATTTCTAACCAAAAGATGAACATTGGATCAGTAAATTAAATTTAGTTATAAGAGGATAAGCATACTTTGTCAGGCACTCCACCCTTCCTGTTCCCGCTGGTTTGGAGTGGTGTGGGTTGGTGATGTTGCCTTACATTAATATAAAAGATTTCTGTGAGGCTGGGGGGTGGCTGTACCTGAGATTATCCACTCTGCCAGAGGGGAAAGTAGCTGTTAATGTATTTTCTGGTTTGGATAAACTATTTTGTTTGGAAAGAGAGAGTGTAGATTTTCCAAATTGCTTTTCCATCCTTTTAAGCAAAAAATCATGAGGAGAATAAAGCCACAAAGACCATGCATTAAGTCTTGAGGTCATTCTTGCTGCAGTTAAATGGTTTGAGTTTAAGACTAATGACTATTATTATGTTAATAATAACTAATATTAAATTTTATTTTATATTAAATATTAATGAAAATAATTTCAAAAATTGTGATATCTTTACCTAATTTGTGTGCATTTTGTCCAGGTCTCAAAATTACTCATTTCAAGAAGCAGAGTTTAAATATGTTCTGTTCAAGGACTGTAACCATAGGCAGGTACCCCAAATTCCCACATAAAAAACTGTCATTTTCATTTAAAATAGCCCAAAAGTGCCATTTAAACCATTCAATTCCACCCAAGTTCATCCTACTTGGGGTCAAAATTTTGACAGCAAAGCTGTCAATTGTATCTTAAATTATACTTGTTTGATTTGTCTGCATTCAGGAAGCAAAATTAGAGGCATGTAGCACAATTTAATTGTGGATCATGTATGCAAGAGGAATGTTGTGAGTATGCAAGTGCAAAGTAACTGGTGTTCGCCAGCTGCTGCTGTGACTCTGCTCTGCTTGCAGACTGTTGACTTTGTGTATATGTAATGATTTTTTCAAAGAATCAGTGATCATTGAGGCAGCAATAATTGGCTCTGGGGAAACCTTTTAGCAAGTCTTCCCTAGCAGTTAGTGATGTGTTGATTTCACTGGATTTTGAATAGCTAGGAAGTGTGCTAATTTTCAGTTGTGTAGTAGCACTTAATTAAAAATGCTATAGAGACATGGAGGGGTGGGCTCAGCCTCGGGTGAGATCCTGCTAAGTGAGCAGTGTGTACTGAGGAGCCTGAGAATGGAGTGCAGTCTCAGACTGGGCATGGGATTAATAGAAGCGCATGTCCAGCCCTGCAAGGTCTTTTCAGAACAGAGAACTGATTTATGTTCCTGCTAAACATCAAACATTTCCAATGGCTGCAGGTCTTGGAGCTAAGGCTCAACCAAAGAATAAGCTTAGGGTTTGGAGAAGGTTAGAACAGAGAGAAAACCTGATTTGTAGCTGTAATTTCACTTGACCAGGTACCAGTGTGGAGCAACCTTGTGCATGGTGCTCAGGAGCAAAACTAAGCAGAAACAGGAAGTGCTTCTCTTCATTTTATTTTCAAAACACTTCTGTAGTTGTCCTTACTCCTGCTTTCCTGGCCATAGATTTAACACAGAGTAGAGCAGAAGGTCACCCCTTTTCCTTAAATATTGGTATAAAGCAGGTTGTACATGTGGGTGACCGAACAGGTTTATTAAAAGAGAAAGAGGCAATAGTTAAGGCTCTAGCTGCTGCAGCGGTAAAAGAAGCTCTCAGAACTTTAAATGTGTTTAAATTAGGAAATGTTATGTGCCTGAATCTGAAACTTGAAAATGTAAGAGTCATTGCAGTCAATTTAGTTGCTTAATGAAATAACGAAAGCATCATATGAAATTATGCAAAACCAGGGGAAATTCAATATCCTGAAATCCTACACGCAGATTAATCAAATTAATGGCAAGGTATAAAAGGACACATTTGGGAGATTATGAAGAAAGTCAGCTGCACAGATTTTAAAGCCTTGGAAAGGGAAGACAAGCCATTGCTCAATGCTGTATGGCAGTTTTCTCAGTACAGTAGTTAAATATAATATTTTGGAGGAAAAAAGTAATATTTTGGTTTTTGCCTTTTTTAATGAATCCTCCGCAGCACATTTGTTTTAACTTGGAGGAAGTTAAGTAACCTTCAAAGACACTGTCTTAATTTTCTGAAGAAAAATACATAAGTATGTTTTATATAGTAAAAATGTCAGACCAAGGGGTGTCTATTTGTGGAGATATTTCTCTTCCTTTTTGTTATGTGTTTGTTTGTTTGATCTCTTCTTTTTGTTAATTTTGTTACCTGAAACTGAATTTGGTATTAATGTACAAGCAGTTTCAGGCAACCAATAACACACTTATTTTACTTCATAAACCATTTGTCTGAAAAAATTAATGGGGCTCCTATCTTGAATATTTGAGAAGTTCTCAGTGTTCAAACTGTGTGAAAATATAATTGGAGTCTCCTAGTCTCCTTCTTCTCACTGTCATATTTAAAAAAGAATAAACAATATGTAGAAGTGAAAAAGAATGAATTATTATTACCTGAGATGTGTGACATTTGGGAAAAGATGTAATATTTCCAAAACTTATAAGAAAAGTTATGAATTAAAAAATGTGCTTACCAAGAGTACCAGCAAAAAAGAACACAAAGAATCAGATACCATACTGCCAAACTATTGCTCCCAAAATTTAGGAACTTGGAGCTCAGGTGCCAAATTTACTCTCCTCAGTGACAGGCTGCTGTGCCAGCACTTAGACCACAGAAAGTCAGGAGACAAAAACCATAAAGGATCTTGATAAATAGCAGCATGGCAATAATCAGCCCAAATCTGCTTGCCCTGAGCGTGCTCACATGAGACTGCAGCATCGTCTCTCCAAGGAAATATCTCCAGATGAAATTTACTTCACCAGAGGGGCTCACATTGGAAAGTTCCCCAGTCTGCTTTTAAAGACCATTCTTCCCCTTCAGCAGTCCAAAACACATCAGTTAAGATGAGACCAGGCCTTTATATGAGGTCTGAGAAAAGCCCTGCTTCACTTGGGGTAGAGAGCTTCTTCCCATCAGGGCACCTTGTCACAGCCCACATCTCATGGCTCTGTTCTCTGTACAAAGTCCCTCAAGGAAGGGCTCCATCCCCACATCCATATGCCCGTGGTTTGTACTGGTACTGTACTGCCTCTCCTCTTCCCAGCTAGGATCCCTCAGGCTTGTTTCCCAAAGCAGACATTTCAGTCGGTGATATTGATAAATCATTGTCCTGAGACGCACAGGAAATGGAAGGGAGGAGGAACAGGGCTTGTGCCATTAGAAGGATGGAAGGAACAGACTCTGTGGTGTTGTTTCCTCTCACCACAGTGCAAATCTGCAGATTTTTTGCGCATTTCCTGGTGGATGCTTGTTCTGATCCAGATTTTTCAAATATGTTGAGAAAGCAGAGATGAGCACCAGGGAGAAACCTGTGCTTCTGTGAAAACTCTTCATCAAAGCCTGTTCGCTGTGACTAACAGCAATCAATGTACAAAAGAGGCATCTCTTGAGTTAAGATTAGAATGAAAGAAAAGAGAATAAACAAGTTTCCTCAGATGCAGCCAAAGCTCCTTCCAAGCCAGTTTGCCCACCCTGGCCAGCTCAGCTCAGTCACAGAGAGGAGCCACAGCCACAATGTCAAGGTAGGCACAGAGACTTCTGATCCTGCTGAGCTGCTGCTTCTCTCATGGCTCACATCAGACTAGGTTAAGTCAGGTTCTTTACCCTAAAAGATATGGCTGCAGAATAATCCTTGTTGTTCATTTCATTCCAAGTAAGCATAAATAGTCTTGCTAAGTCCTCACAGAGCTGTGGGTGTTGTGCTGCTGGGAACTGGGCTCTCAGATAAAGCTCCCATTGCCTCCAGAGGAGTTCACTTATTATTAAAGCAAAACATCAGACTGGCAAAGGTGGAGAGATGGGGTTTTAGAATAGGCATGTTTGTAAAATCTGAGAGGAAAATACTGGCGAGGAAGATGGGGGGAGGAAATACTCTGTTAGATATCTGTGTATTGAAAGTGACAACACCTAATACTACTAGCAGGAAAATTTATCATGTGTTAAATTAATGTACTGTATTATGGGATGCTTTTATATAGCAATTTAGTTTTCTTGGTGAAGTTTTGCATTGAGAAGTAGTAAAGAAAATTCTAGTGTAAAATATGCTACCTTCAACATTCATAAAACACGCTGTACTTTCAAGGACCCAATCCTGTTCATATCCACAGAAATGGAAGCTTTACCATTGACTTCTGTGGAACCAAGGTCAGCTACAAAATGATCAATTAAATAGGATTCCAAGTATGATTTATTGTCCTCATGATACTCGTTTTCACCCCATTAGCGTTCCTTTTCCTTAGTGTGACCTTCAGTCTTGCATAGTGAAATGCTGATTGCTCCAAACCATGACCTAACAGCTTGAGAATACAACTGATAAGGCAATGATCTGAGTCAAACAAGATAGTGCCCATGGGCAGGAGCTTCTTGTACAGTACACTGGACTCCTGGCCCCACCTTGTAATGATTGTGGACATCCTGCCAGTACAAAATCTGTGTAATTCTAATAAATCAGTGAATTTAGGTTTAGGTTTGAACCCGCCTGCCCATGGAATGAGTTCCTTGTTTTAATTTTCTTGTTTTCTTGTTTAATTTTCTTGTTCTTGCTTAATGTATGAAATTGTGTTTATCTCAACCATAAGTTTCCTTACTTTTACTCTTCTGATCCTCTCCCCAGTCCCAACATGGGAGGAGTAAGCAAGTGACAGTGTGGGTGTGAATTGCCAGCTGGGGTTAAACTATGACACTAAACTATAGAATCCAGACAAATATTTTCTTGAGGGGTGAAATTAATGTTAGATTTCTTTTTCAAAGAAAAATAGTGACTTTGGATCTATCAAATGGAAAACAAGCAAAGGACTAATCCAAGTGGAACAGGAATTCAGTTATGAACCACCTATATCACAGACCTGGGAAATCTTGACTTCCATTTTCTATTGAAAGACAGAAGTGTTTGATGTTGATGCAGAGACAGACGACACCCTATACTGTATGTTCTTCTTCTGTTGCTGTTGGAATTGTGTATTTAGTGAATTAGTCATGATTGATGATAGTGTTTTAAGGACTTGCTAGTTCTTCCTGGGAAAAGATGGCATGTTTTAGCGATATTAATGGTTTGAGACTTAAGGATAGCAACATATATTTTTGTAATCTTTCAGCAGCAAAGCCACAATTTATACAAATGGATTCACTCTGTCTTTAGCTCAAGCAACTCTGACAAAAGATGTCATTTGAAGTAATGATGCTCATCATTCATAGATGCAAAAGCTTAAGGTCCATTGCTTTGATATGAAAGTGTGCTGCAGTTTTCTGCTTCTTTTAATATCAATATATGGTGTTAATGATACTTCAACTATTTTAAGCAGCTCCAGTTGAGACTAAGAGAACAGAAAGGTGCTTATTTGCCAGCAGAAAGAGATATACTAACTTGGGAGTATGTAGAAGAAGAAAAGCAGTATTCCAGCAACAACTCAGAATTCCCTAAATGTCAGCTCTGCAGCAGTTAAAAAATAGTGCTACAATGTGTTCAGCCAAAATTGCCAATTTATGGCACAGCATAGTATATTAAATCCCTTTACAGCACCTTGGTAAGGAGGCACATCATTGCAGAATAATACCAAGGGCTGGGAGAGGTCTCTGGCAGGAATTCAGTTATGAACCACCTATATCACAGACCTGGGAAATCTTGACTTCCATTTTCTATTGAAAGACAGAGGTGTTTGATGTTGATGCAGAGACAGACGACACCCTATACTGTATGTTCTTCTTCTGTTGCTGTTGGAATTGTGTATTTAGTGAATTAGTCATGATTGATGATAGTGTTTTAAGGACTTGCTAGTTCTTCCTGGGAAAAGATGGGCATGTTTTAGCGATATTAATGGTTTGAGACTTAAGGATAGCAACATATATTTTTGTAATCTTTCAGCAGCAAAGCCACAATTTATACAAATGGATTCACTCTGTCTTTAGCTCAAGCAACTCTGACAAAAGATGTCATTTGAAGTAATGATGCTCATCATTCATAGATGCAAAAGCTTAAGGTCCATTGCTTTGATATGAAAGTGTGCTGCAGTTTTCTGCTTCTTTTAATATCAGTATATGGTGTTAATGATACTTCAACTATTTTAAGCAGCTCCAGTTGAGACTAAGAGAACAGAAAGGTGCTTATTTACCAGCAGAAAGAGATATACTAACTTGGGAGTATGTAGAAGAAGAAAAGCAGTATTCCAGCAACAACTCAGAATTCCCTAAATGTCAGCTCTGCAGCAGTTAAAAAATAGTGCTACAATGTGTTCAGCCAAAATTGCCAATTTATGGCACAGCATAGTATATTAAATCCCTTTATAGCACCTTGGTAAGGAGGCACATCATTGCAGAATAATACCAAGGGCTGGGAGAGGTCTCTGGCTTGCTCTGGTGTATGGTTGTCTGAAGTGCAGCCCAATCCTGCAGTTGCATTTGAATGCTCCCTGTGGTTGTGATATCAGTAATGCATGCATGGGGACCCATTGCGGGATGGGCAACAGACAACAAAAGCATGGCACAAAAGATAGTCTTCAGACACAATCTGAGAGTAATAACAGATTAGGACAGGCATTCTGCCCTAAAAGAGTGTCTTACAGTGCTGCTGCACTGTGCTTTTGCTTTTGCGATCCAGCCCTTTTATGATGCCACAATGCTTTTACTAATTTAAAAAATCCCAATACAACAACTAAACAAACAACCACCAGCTCTTCCTTTCTGTATTTAAACCACTGGTTCTCTAAAGAGCATTGATATCATGTAGTTTTTAGATAAGTGACAGATCCTTATATAGTGCCATAATAAAAGTGTACTGACACACACTTTATTTACTAATTGAAATCTGTGAGACAAAGTGCTAATATTTCCCATCTCTAATCCTGTATTTAGATTATCTTCATAATGCCCTCTTAAAATACTTTGTTCTGTAATTATTAATCCAGATATTGTTCACCTCCTGAAAAACTGTCATTCTCTTTAGCTATGCATCTCACATCCTTCAGTTTAAGCCCTTACCTTACATCGCTAGAAAACAGACCTTAGAATTGAAATAAAACACTTGCTGAACAAGACAATCTTTTTACCTGTAATAAACAAAAAGGTGTTTGATAGCTGTTGTGCATCAGAAGGAATTGATGGGCAAGTATGTGTTGATTAGAGAGAGCTGAATGTGGTGGATAATGCATCTTAGAGCAGACACCAAAGTGGAAAAAAAAATTCAAATGGGGCTAGGTGGTAGCTAAAACAATTACACGTGCCTGGGCAGGTTAGGACACTCAGTGTATGAAGAACATGATAAGTAATGCAGGCTTTACTGTTTCCTGCCCTGTCACTGCTGAATTTGTGCTCAGCCAGCCTGTCCATCCGCCAGCCTTCCCATCCTTAGGGACTGAAGTATGGTAAGAAATTTATAGGTTTTATTTGGAAGGAATTTTGTGGGGGTTTTGGGTTTTTTAATCCTCAGATTTTTCTTTTATTTTACATTGCAGCAAAATCCAAAATTCACAAAACTCTTGTCATAGAGGCATGTCTGACAAATGCTGTGTGAGAATGCTGTTTCAGAAAGAAATAGAAGTTTCAGAGTGGCCTGACTGGAAAATTGGAGGGGGTCTTCTTTAAATGTCTTTATTGCTTTAAAATTGTTCCATGAGCTGGGGCAGTAACACTACATAATCACACAGAAGATAAAAAATGGCAGTCAAAATAGTATGTTGAGTTTCAATTGAATGATGTATTTTAAATGTAATGGCAGTTACTACCCAGAGCAGATTGAATCGTCTTGTTCTCCTGTTGAAAATGTCAAAGCAAAATCTTAAATTGCTTCAACACATGACAAACAGAAGATGCTTTGAATAGGAGAATGAAGAGTCAAGCAGGTTCCTTACAAGAAGCTGACACAATTTCATGAGAAATTTCTCAGAAATTACATTCCTGGTGCAAAACTCTTATCTGTCTGCTGGGGGAAAAAAAGCAGCAGAAAACCTAAAAGGATGGGTAAGGACTGTTCCTCTGAGAGCAGCAGAGCAATGTAGAAGTTGAGGAAAGTGGTCTCTGGTTTGGGTTTTGCTTCACCAACACTGTCCAGATGGCTGAGGGACAGGAGCAGTGCTGATGTCTGTCCTGGAGCTTGTGGCCATGACAGGAGGATAGAAAACCCCTCTCAGGAATGTGTTTGTGTGCAAGTGGTTCAGGCAGAGGCAGGTGGAGTATCTGGGTATTAGGGCAGCCCTTTAGTGTCGTACCCATGCCCCATCATTTGGAGCTTGCACTGCCTTTTCCACTGAGGCTGGGGGAGCAGCTTCCCCTTCCTGCAACTTTGGGTGTATAAGCCTTGGCTGAGAGGATTTGTTAATAAAAATAGAATTAGTTGCTCTCCTCTTTTTCCACTTGATGATTTTTGGCTCTTTCAATTTTTTTTTTCTATTTTTCTCTTGATTTAAAGATTATCTCCATCTTTTAATAAAGGATAGAGGATATATACTGAAGGATTAAATCCTTATCTGCAGCCATTTGAAGTGCCTGTGGGACTGTTTAATCTCACATTTCAGAGGATTTGGAAGCTAGGCCTCTCTGCAGTTTCTGCTTCATGCAGTATAAATGTGCTGAAATTGACCTGTGGGACAGGTGCAATCCATGGCTCACTCTCTGACAAGTTTATTTTATACTCCTCTGATAAAAATGTCTGCTGTGTTGACAACCTGCTTCACAATGGTCACATTGATTCAAAACAAGTAAAGTCCCAATGACCTTTTTTTGGCTATGACTTCACTGTTTTCCATTGCTTTTAGCATTGCCTTGAGGTCTTTGAACAGTTTCACTGGGCAGTTCATTTGTTCCTCTCAGCTGTGCTGGGTGTCACTCACTGGGCTGGTTAATGGGGCTGTCCGGAGATGCCCCAGTGGGCACTGGAATGCAAATCCTCAGACTTTTTAATGAATGGATCCCTGTGCAGCCTTTAGTCTTGTTCCTCTTGGAGGCTTGCCTGCAATTCTTTGCATCTCCACTGACCAGTAAACATTTTCAAGTAATATGGTAGTCTTAAAATATCACATTTACTGTTGAATACTTGCCTTCTGCAAACCTGATGCAGTGTTTTGCGCGTGTTTGGTGTATTTTTGTGAAAAAGAAATTGCATTCTTGGATCAGAGACACCTTCCTTTGTTTGATAGTAGTTGGTACTGAAAGGTTCAGGTCCCAGGCTGATCACCAGGGGTTATTCTGCTTCCATCAGCTGCTAGAAACTCTGATGTAAGTGGTAAAAGGCAGCAGAGCTGACTCTGAAAATGGGTCGTTCCGCCAGAGATTTCTATGGATGCTACTTTTTTTGTTCATTCTTTTAAATCCTTTTTCTCAAATAAGAAGACAAATTTCCTGGGATAACTATCTCCTTCATTTCTTAAAGCATTGTCTTTCATCAGAAGATTTACATTTTCTTGATCTTTGGTCATGAGGAAGGATAAACAATAGCAAGTGTATCTATGAGTTCCTTATGTGCCTATATTATGCCTGCTTTTATCCATTTTCCTGCTCATCCAACCAATAATGACATGATTCGCCCCAATTTTTTTCTTAATGATGCTCAATGTGCTTAGTGAGTATACAATTCAAAGCTTCTTCAGTGGAAAAACTGAAAATATAACAGACAAACCTGGTAGAATATATTTTGCAGCTTTTGAAGGTAAATTAGAGACAAAGAACCTACATAAATATTGCATAAATATTTTTGAAAAGGTTTTCCTTGTCAAGTAAAGTAACATTTTTCATCATTGTAACAAGCTTAGGAAGCCAGGGTGCTAATCCAAAGAATGCATCAGAATTAATAGACTGGATAGGGCAGGTGAAACCTTCTCATTAGTCCCCAACAGAGCAAAATCAATTGGCAAGAGGTGACTTAACTGAAGTTTCATGTTTCTTACTTGTGAATATAATTAATCTAAAAGAGCTATAGTTGAAATTCCATCTAAAAATTGGTTTTGGTATGGCAGCTTTGCAATCATAATGACCCTGCTGAACATCAAAGCTATTTGAGCTGACACACTGTGAAACATCTAAAATTGTCCAAAAATACAGGTTTTAAATGGTTGCTACTGCCTTTGAGACTTAAGTGAAATGCATTTTTAATGTCATTCTTCAGTAATTCTGTCCTTTCTTTGAAAAGCTGCCCAGGGTTGTTTGTTCTGCAGCGAGGGTTTGATCTGGGCTGTCTCAGGGCACAGGTGAGCCATGAGGTTGGCTGAAACAGCAAAGTAAGAGATGGCAAAATGGCACTGGCTCTTTCTTCAGCAGCAGTTTGTGGTGGGCACTGGCTGGAAGCTGCTGCTGAACTTGGAGATGGCTTTTCCTCAAAAACCACCCATTGTTTTGCCTACGTATGGTACCATAGGTGCTTAAAACTTAGTTCATTTGATATTCATTGTCCACAATAATTCTCTTCTGATACACTACCTGTACCTAATACAAGTTTTTTAGCTCTGGAGAATAATGGATTGCTTCGAGTTTTGTTAAAACAGTGCATAAAATGCTCTCTGTGGTAATTCATGTGTCTGGGGTTGTGCTGTGGTGCAGTACCTCATTGTGCACAAGTGGTCAAATTGATCATGGAATATTAATGGGATGTGGACTGCAGGCTTTTGGTAGCCTGGCTTCAGGTTGACAAGAATGATAGCTTTCATTTGCATGCAGAGTCCAGCTGTTCCTTTAAGATGGATGAAAGGACCCGGCTTCATCTGTCACCACTTCTTTACTTTTTTATAAGACAGAAAGAAAAAAGAATTTAAAAAGCCAAACCATAAAATGTCATAAAATGTTCTTTGCAGATCTCCTTGAAATAGAGGGTAATTTCAAGCATCTTATTTCTGCCCAGAGTCCAAGAGAAACATTTTGAGTGCAGATGAAATTGTGTCCTTTGTGCTAAATACACTCTGTTCATTAAATAAAACACACTCCATTTGAGATTTTCATGAATTACATTGAAGGAAAATGTAATTTACATTTAGTAAGAACTTATTACACTTTTTTTCTACTTCAGAGGAAACTCATGCTTGATTCTTAAAAGCAAGCTGCATGATCCACATTTAGGAAACGAATAAAATGATCATAGGAATCGTTTTGGCTGGGAAAGAACTTTGCATAATCTAACACAATCTGTGAAATTTAGAAATGCAGTGAAAGGAAAGGTGTGTTGGCAAGTGTAGGAGTAAGGAAGCTTGATAACATCACACAGTGAAAGCCCTGCTAGCACAGAATTCTTCTACTTTCCAGCACCCACCTAGCAATGACTCTAGTGACAGCACCAATGGTAACCCCTGCCATCAGTGCCACTGAATGCTTCACATCAGGAGATGCTAACAGTCAATGCCATGGGCATTTAACACGTATATTGCAGTCGTGTTAAGTGTTCAGCCCTGTTGTAATTACTTTGTGATAGGCACCTTGTGGGATTTTGCCATCTGTGCTTCAGTAATGTGCAATCTGTGCTATTGTTTCTACTCCACCAGAGTCCTGAGCCGTACTCTATTGCATAAGTTCCACCAATCTCACCAGTTTCTTTTCTGCAACCCTATGTTACTCAATTGCCTTGTGAGAAGGTGGAAGAAGGTCCAGCACAAACCTGAAAAACAGAAGATCCCAAACCAAAAATCTAGTTAATCTCTACTTCTTTTAACATGTTATAGAATTCAGCAGAGTTCATCTAGCACCTTCTCTCCAAAGCCATTTGGCTCCTCTGTCCATTCTCATAACATCCCATCTGCAATAGCTGGAGACAGGTGAGGAGACTGCAGCAAGACTCTTTATTCAGAAGTGACCTTGCCCATGGAATGATAGCTGCTCTTAGTAATTCTAAATAGTCACCATGGGTTACAAGGTCGTGCCTGCAGCAGAAGCTGCTGGAGCAGCTGGTAGGAACAGGACAGGCACAGCCAGTTGAGCAGGATTTTCACTGCTCTCAAAGTCAAGGGAGCTGCAGTCATGGCCAGCTTCCCCTTGGTGCCAGTAGCATGACCTGTGAAACACAGGTCTGTTCTGAGTCATTGAGGACTTAATGGGTTAAAATCAAAACCACCAGTAATGAACCAAGATCATTGGAGTGCCTCAAAATTCATTTCCCCTGTGAGCTGCATTTCAGCATGGACACAGCATCTTGCTGAAAGCTGTGATTGTGTTCTCCTTCTTTCTATGTCATAAAAAGAATTCATGTGATGAATTCCAATTATTTACTGCTAATATCAAAATGCTAAACCCCTTTTTGCAGAAAATGTCCCCCAGAGTCAGTCCTAACAGGGCATAAAGGCACTCTTGATCCTAGGTATGGTTTTCAAAAAGTGGTGTTCATGGTGGTAGTGGCCAAGGGGGAGGCATCCAGCTGCTGAATCATTCCACAGCATTTTCCCAAAAGAAGCATTTCCTGCTTGAATGGTAATAAATAGAAAAAACTCTTTGTCACTGGCTAATGGCTCCTGACTTCCACACAAGTTCTGCATTTACTAAGTTGGAGTTTTTTGAGAATAAGCGTTCAGTGTTTATTTTCAAAGATGGAGATATTTATCCTTAGACAACATCTCATTGCAGTGGCTTTATTTCTGTTAGAGCAAACAACAAATGGAGGTGCAATCATTTTGTCAGCTTAAACTGAGAGGAAGGAAATAACACAATAGGCAACTGATGGAGAAGTGTGTTTTGACTGACTGGTGGAGCACACTACAATAGAGCTAATCAGGAAAGAGGGTCCCTGTATAAACACAGCCTCACAAAATTGCATTTTTATGAATGAGTTGCTTCATGTGATTTTCTACTACTTTTCACCTTGTGTGGTAATTTTCTACTGTGCCAAGAAAATGAAAAACAATGTTTTTCTTATCTGGTAGCAGGACTTGCTGGTGATAATGTGTTTGGTCCACAAAGTCCAAGTGAGAACCCTTGGCTTTTTAAACAAGCTTTTAACCCTTCACATGAACAGTTCATACCCTGTCAACCAAACTACAGCTGTCACATTTCCATTTACATCTGCACAACTGGCTCTCACATTTGCTTCATTGTAAGCAGAGACATGAAAGATAAAACAGTACCAGGTCAGGCCTGAAGCATTTTACTGCCAGCCTCTGAGAAACCTCTTGGCACAAGCTGGGATTTCAGGTGAGACAAAAGGAGTTAGGTACATATCTTCTTAAAAGGTAAAATGCTGAGCTTCTCATAGCAACATATGCCCTCTGGTTAATATATTGATTGAGAGCTTTGTATGCAGTTAGTTCCATTGTAATGTGTGGTGTGCAAGTTGCAGAATCACTGCCAAGGTTTGTCTTTGCCAAAGTAGATCTAAGCCATGTCTGGAAGCATATGTATTTGAACTGGGAGTGAACAAAAGCTTAACTTTGGGTATGAGCTAGTTTCAGATTAAGGATTTGGCATGCAGTTATTTGCCCCAGAGGATGCTATTGAAGCAAATCTGTTCTGCTGTCAAAAGGTTAGCCAGATTCTTGATTGAATGATACTAGAGGCTCTGTGTTAATGAATGGTGGGAAAATGCCAGATCTTTTGATTGAAGGAAGTAGGTTGGCATGTGATTGTCTCATAGAAGCTTTGAAACAACTTTGTTAGATTCCCTGCATTTTGTCTCATGTTTAGATAATTTTTTGTTTCATCATTTCAAATTAGATGAGAAAATGTCTGGGAGGTATATCAATAGCAAAATTATAGAACAGCAAATGTACTTTGGGTGCTTATTTCAAGAAGAGGGAAGTCATTATCCACCACTAGGAAGAAGAAAGCTGTTCCCCAGCATTTGACAGTTCCTAGCCGCATGGGAGTTAACATTTTAGCTTCCTTCTAAGAGTTTTCTGGTCTGGAAAACACTCCAGCTGTGCTGAGTGGCTCACACACAAGAAAGAGGCTCCTCAAATCATAAGCAGCTGGATTTCAGTGATGACCCTGGTGCTGACTGGCTTCACACTGGAGCAGTTCAGATCCTGGAGCAGAGGTGATGCCTGTTGGCTTGGGCCATGCCCTTTTACATGGCACAGGGGAGGAGGATCTGCATTCAATTCAGAAGTTGTGTTCAGCTGAGCCACTCAAAACACACAGTAAGAGACTTGAGTTCATCATAGCAACAGTTTGGGCTCCGTGTCTGTCACTGCGGATGCTGTAAAAGTCTGACTGGAGTGGGGTGGGGGCTGTGAAGCTGCTGCAGAGGGAAGGTAGGAAATAGTGTGGGGAAATAGAGCTGTGTCAAATAACAAACTGTGAAGGAACTGGGGCTTACTGAGAAGCCTGATGGTTTTTCTAGCTGGTTATCACTGCTTTTCCCTATGTAAAGATATCCTAAGGCTGTTTGTTTTCAACTGCTTTCTACTTTTTCAAGAGAACTCATTAGTGTGTCTGAATATGGAATGACAGATTTTTGAAACAGTGTGGTGGGGGAAAAAAATGAGCCTCCAGGCTCTGAGGCTTCATTGGCACTTAAAAGCAGGAGCCACTCCTTTAAGGCAGTTTTCTTCTTTAGTTGGTCCTGTGAGTGGCTAAACATTGACCTGTGCAGCACATCATGCTCTGCTTTATCTGACAGAGATCACTGTGTGACTAACTGGAGAGACCAAATCTTTTACAGGTCTCTTCTCTGCTTTTCTGCAGCATTTCTGGTGTGACAGCATACTCCTTCTGACTGTGACAAAGAGACAATAAAAACATCATGTATGCTGGGAAGGAAAATGCACCTGTATGAACAGCTGCAGAGGATCACATCAGAGTGCTGATCTGTACAACACTGTCTCTTTAAAACTCTTATGGACAAATGGAACAACAAGTGTTGTTGAAATCACAGCAATGTGATTATTGTCCTAAAGTCTGTGTTACTTTTGAATGGAGTGAATATAAGCACAGGAGGAAACATCACTTTAGACAGTTCCTGAGCAGTCTGGCTGCTAAACAGCCTCTGGCCACATTCACCAGTCTCTTTTGGGAGGCACATGCATTGCCAGGTGCCTCTGGGTAAAGGAAATGTCTTTCCAGCTTGTCATCCAACACCTGTGACTTCCAGCCATGCCCCAGGTAGTGAGTGCTGTTCTCCTGGGACAAGGCACAGAAGCCTCCCCTCAGTCTCAGTTCTGTATCTTGCATAAACAAATCCAGCCCAGGCAGTCCCAGCCTGGTCACTGGATGAAATCCGAGAATGATGAGGAAAGGCAAAGCAACCCCTTAGGGTGCTGCATTGTCAGACCAGTACCTTCCCAAGGTGGGTCTGTCTGGGTGGCCACAGGAATTGCTGCCTTGGGAAGCTGATGTCATCCTTGTTCTAGTGGCTTCACCGTGTCAGTGCTGCTGCTCAGAGCAGCCCGGGGACATGCCACATTCCATGGCATTTGGAAGGGAAAAAAAGGTGTTGACAGCTGTATCACAGCTCTTCCCTTGACAGTTCATGAGGTGGATTCACTTTCATAGCAGAATTACTGCCCCTTCGATAATACAAAGAGTATTTGCAGTGCATTTAATTGTTTTAGTTTTATGTAGCTTTGTGGGAGGTCAAGTAAGAGTTTATACTGTTAGCTTTATTAAATACATGTTGATACAGACACAGCACTAACTTTTTGTTCTTCTTTTTCTTGAGCAAGGCTGCAAATCAGTCCCCCATGTCTATAAACTGTTCCTAGAATTAAAGAAACTTCTTGTAGAGGAATGGGAATTTGAATAAATGTTGTTTTAAGACTTCTGTCAAGTACAGAGATCGTATAAGTCTAGAGCCCCTTGTAGCTGAAAATATCTTGTATTGCCTTTCAATACAAATGAAAAGTGAATTTCTTAAGGTGAATAAGTCATCTGATGTCTGCCTTCTAAAATAAGATTAGCCTTTGTTTTCAGTAAACACATCTGACATTGAAGAGCCAGCAGTTTGTTGCCTTCTCATCTCAAAATCCCTTTGGGCCATTTCAGTTCCTATGGAAAGAGCTCTGACAGGCTGCCAGTTCATTATGGTGATTACTCTCCAAGAAGAACATGGCAGACCATAACCATGTAAAATGTGACATGCAGGAGCACATTTAAAAAACTTCCAAATGTTGCAAGTAAAGCTGAGGGAAACAGGGGGAAGCCCTGGCCAGACTGGGTTAGAAAGGGTGTAGGTGGGAATGGGATATGGAGAGAATATGAAGTAAGGAAAGCCTGAGCACACTGGCACAGCATGGATGAAGGTGCTCCAGCAACTTTTCTGCATATTCTACAATGAACAGAGTACTATTTACTTCCAGAAAATAAAAAATAATAATAATATTTAAAAAGCATAAAGGTAGCAAGAAAAGCCTGAAAAATTGAAGAAATGGCTAAAGAAAAAAAACCCTGTTGTAACTATACCAGAAACTGAAACTCTGAGGCCGTTGTGGATGTAAAATTGGTTTGTAGGCTGACAATTGTTGTTTATTTTACAATCTCTGGTCAAATAACTTCAGGTGATGAGTTTTAACAGGAAAACTTTGAAGGTAATTTTTAAATGTTTAATTTCATGTGGTGCAAGATGCTGTACTGTATTAAAAACATTTCTCCCCATTTTTGGGAATACACAGTTGTTTATTTCAAGCTAAACTAAATTTACAAAACCTATTAGCACAGTCTGGCCCTAAGTTTTCAAACAGGGGTGTGAAGCCTGTGCCTGCAGCTATGCTTTTTAATAGTTGTGTAATCTGCTTGCTGGAGCAAGTTCCCTGGCAGGAGAGGCTGGGGTATTGTTTTTTGCTCTCAGATGGAGATATTTCTGCCCAGCAGGAGCCAGGGTCCCCAGTAAGGCTTTGGGGAGATGCCCTGGGTGCCCCACCTGCTAGGTGGGATTCTAAGCTACTGTGGAGCTGCTGGGGTCCTTCAAGCACAATTATGTGCAATTTTTCTATGTTTTGTTTTGGACAGGCATAAAGACATGTTGGGACTGGTCACACTGAGATAGATTTGTCTGGCATTTCAAATTCATTGTGTTAACTTTGCAATGTGAGGGTCTAAACTGCTTGTTCTACTTATTACATGTAAGCTAAAAGTGAGAAATTGAGTTTGTTTTGCTGCTTTGTGCTAAAATGTAATTCTTGTAACTGGTCATTTCTGTTGAATCACGGCCACAAGGTAGGTACCTGGTCACACATTGGCTGTGTAACAGCTGTACTATGTAAAAAATGTTTAAATGCCATCAAGTGTACAAACAATTGATTGCTTACGTGACAGAGCTTTTCTTTTGCAGTCATTGGTCTCAATTTTTCCATTATGTTTTCTCATTTTCTTTTCTAGCTTTACTCACAGACAAACCTCCAAAGCCATTGTTCCCCATGGAGAACCAGCCAACTGTTATAGATGTCCAGCTGGGTAAGTCCCCTTCTGGGAATAATAGATCCTAAACTTCCTCTCTGGTAGCAGATGGGATAAATTGAAAGTGGTAAGAAAGGTTTAGTGGTAGTTATTACATGCAAATCAATTTGCAGCTTCTCATTTATAACCGTAGAATTTACTGCCACGGCAATTTAAGGGAGTGAACATCAGGGAATGGCAGTACTAATTGGTTGCAATGGGTATTAAATATAAAACACTGATGCTGTTCTTAATATATGATTGGTAGAGTAAAATATGTCTACATTGGTGCTGTATTGGTCAGCTGATGTTCACCCTAAGACAAATGTTCTCATAAAAGAAGTGCTGATTCCTTTAAAAGTTAGTGTAAAGCATTGCATTTCCAGGTTGTTCTGAATGTGTACCAGAATGGGCTTTTTGACTAAAATGCTTGCATGCTTTTCTCACTCCTGTTATATATTCTTCTGTGAATGCACATCTCTGAATCTCAGCTAGCAGCCTCTATTTTCTGTCATGTTAGAAAATAATGTTAGAGAGTTTTGCTAACTTTGGAGAGCTGTAGGGTATTGTGATTGTGAAAGAACTGCTCAGCATTGAGCTTCCAGGGGTTTTTTTCAGTGGCTTGAAAATAGATTTCTAATTTTAAGAAGCACAATTGGACTTGCTGTTAAGGACTGTGGTGCCATGAGTGTAAATTACAGGAGATGTATTGCATATGGGGATTATTCACTCAGTGCTGAAACTGTGGCACTTTCCTTCTTGAGCTTGACTCTCTTCCTCCTTTATACATACCAAAGCTGTCTAGAATTCAGAGGTGGAATGGTGGTTAATGGCAAGCAGGTCAATGTGAAACATCTGAAGAGGGCTGGTGACATTGTGGTAAAGCTGTTTGTATTTGTGAAATTCTACATACAGGGCTCTACTTGAGATGAGTACAAAGACACGTCCTTGTTCATAAACCAGGTGCCAAACAGTGTCAGAGGAGCACTGTGGATGCTATGAAGTATTTAAAAATGGGGCTTGAATTCTTAAATGTGAGAATATAAATTTGTGACTTTAGTGAATGTTAAAGATTAGCTTTCTCTCATACACCTGAATTGGCTCAGGAGTCTGTAAGGGCTTGCACAGGGAAGACAGCAGTGGATCTGGGCAGCAGCCAGTGCCAGATGAATTCTGCAGACAGGTGCATATCTGCATATTTAGGTTCCCCTCCACAGGCCTCGAATACCTGTAGCTGAACAGAAATTCCCCCTAAATGAGAATATTAAATGGATCTGGAGCCATAGTTAAAATCCTACCTGAGTTACCAGCAAAACCCAGTCACTGAAGTTTGGATCAGCCCATAAGACTGAATTCAGTCTCCTGGTCTAACTTCTTAAAAGTCAACTTTCTAATGATTTCCTTTGGGAGCATGCTGTCCCTGTATTCATCTGTGTAATAAATGCACTCAGAGTACACATCTTTGTTTCCTGCATTTTCATTTCATCTTCATTTTCTCTTCCAAGTGCCCCTGTTCCAGCAGGACTCTGTTGGTTTTGCACTGAATTCTTTGTTGTTGTTGTTGTTTGCATGAAAACATTTTGTTCTGGCTGATTAAAAGGAGGTTTGATTAAAAAAATGAAAACAAACCCCCTCCTCTCCACGGAGATGTGGCTCAATAATAGGATTTTGGAATACCTCCAGAGGGAAATACAAATTTTGCATCTTTATATGCTGGAATGTAATCCATTAGTTGTCCCTTAAGATCAGGGAATTTACATATGGTGCTTTTTTTTTCTGATATGTTAATAGGTTTGGTTATTGCCACTAAACCATATTCATATGACTGAACCTAACTTCTTTTGCAGTGAAGTTTATTGATTTCCCTCTTGATTTAACTTGGCAAATAGATAAAGCTGGAAGATTCTCAGGGAACAGCATCTTGTGGGGGCCACCAGCAGTTTGGGGCAGGAAGGCTGTGCTGGCATCTGAAACGTGCCACAGCCTTGAGGGACTGGGAATTATTTGCTTGCACAATATAAGGTGGGGAGAAGTTTTGTGTAAGGACCTGTAAGGTCACTTCATTGAGATCTTGTTATGCTCCTAAGAGTTTTGAAAAATTGACATTAATTGATATTTTATTAGATATTAAAAGGAAATTTCTGTGGTTTACATGCCAATGGAGTCAAATCACCCAATATGCCTGTTTTTTCAGTAGTTATGCAAGTATGAATATGTCACTAAGCTACAAAAGAAATGAGTTTAATCCATCTACTTGTTCTGCAGAGATTATTTTAGTTTTCTATTGGAAAGCTAATCTTTAAAGAAATAGCTGTCTTTCCTCTATAAATAGAGGAGATTAATAATTATTTACTGTCTTTATCCTTAATGATTAGCACAATGCAATGCAAAATCTCCCTGGGCCTCTAGGCAGTGGCCTAACTATTTAACAGCTTTTTTTGTCGTTACTGCAAACTTCAATATTCACCTTTTAGCCTTCAGATCTTATAGGAAGTTTTAGTGAAAACAGGTATGCACCATTCTTACTGACAGTGGATAAAAGAGCTCCTTCAGGCTTCAAACATGGTCCAGAGCCTGCCCTGTTTTTCTTCAGGAGCAGGAATGTACTTTGTGTTTTCTGTTTTTCTTTGGAATGTGACAGAGATCTAAAACCAATCCTTTCAAGATTAGAGAGAAACAGAAACTGGAATTTGCTTCTTTTTTTTTTTTTTTTTATTTGCTTGTGATGGAGAAACAGAGCCAGAGGGGGGGGGGTGTTGACAGGAGGACAAAAGAGCATCCCAGAGGAGAAATAGTCCAAAATTGTTTCACTCATTTACTTTACCAAGTCAGATAATCATTTCATCTCTGGGTAGACCTAGAAAATAATGACAGATTTTTTTTTTTTAATTGTCCATTTACTGCTTTCTTTTTGAAAAAAAAAAATTATTTGTGTTTTAGTTTCTTTCCATTGAGGTCAGTATAGAAATAGTTCTTGATTGTGTGGCATGTGATACATTTAATCTTTCTCTACCTTGGTATTAACAAATAATGTCTGTTCTTACTATATGTTTTGCAAATACGTGGCGTTACTCTGATAATAAAATGTTCTTCCTCAAAAAAAAAAAAATTCCTAAGTTATCTTCACGATATTAAAATCAAATTTGATAGTACAGGCCAAAATACACAGCTCTCATGCCCAGGAGTTGGGGTGGCTTTGGCAGAAGGTCTTGAAGACCATCTCCCATGTGAAGCTCTGACTGGGAATTTATTGAAGTGTGTGCCAGTGTGATTCATAGTTGAGTGGTTCAAAGGCCCCTTTTTGGAGCAGGAGCTTGCTGTTACTTTGACCATATAAACCTAAGTGTGTTTATGGATTGTTCGTGCCAAATCCCTGAGTTTAGAGAATTCCTTGTGTGATTTAGAAGAGTAAAGATTGAGACCTCAGTCAGGTGTCTGGGGGCTGTGAGCAGTAAGTTTTAAAGATCTGTTTTCTGCTTTCACATACAGCTGCCTGACAGCAAGTGGAGCATGCTGTGCTGCAAGTCTAGAGATGACATGTTGGCAGTTGCTCTGCTGATTTCTTTATTTGTTTCATTCTTTTCCAGCTAACTTTGTTCACTCTTTGTGCTTTGAGAACATAGAAAGAAGGAAAGCCACTCTTTTGTGTTTTGATTACATGATTACAGAGTAGGTTTCTCCTCTGAATTTGCACAGTTTTAGTAGCACCAAGAAGCCAAAATCCCACTGATCCCTAGAGCTGTTGTGCTGCCAGCTCTGAGCTGGCGTGGAAACAGTGGGACAGAGGCATTTGTGAGAGAAAGGAAGCACAGTTGTGCTTTGCTGATTTTTGGCTGGACACAGATCTGTAAGGATCTATATCTAGCCAGTCTATGTATAAGCAGCTGCCAGAGTTCTTTAGCTTGCACCGTGGCTGCTATTTTTCATTTGTGTGTTTCACAGAGTAGCAAAAAAGGTAAAAATACAATATCAAAATAGATGCTAAATCTGTTAATTCTGTACCATTTTACAGTGAGTGCAGTGTTAAGTTAGTCTTCTTATGAATGAGTTAGTTGAGTGGAATAAATTTTGCATGTTTGGGTCTATATTAATTGAATATATAATTTACATATCATTTGCTTTTCAGCTATGCTCTAGTTTTGCTTTCAGGTGTTTACTTAAGAAATGTAGCAGGAGTCTTACAAAACAAAGCAAGAATCCTCTGTGTTAGTTCATTTACTGAACAGGAAGGATGTCAAGGGGTTTAACTCACTTTTTGCCATGGTAGTTTCTTGGTTTCTAAAGATGCTGAGGAAAAAAAACACCTAGTTTATGAGGATTGTCATTATTCCTAATAGCTGAACTGTTCAGAAAGATTTTGCTTCTAAGAGATTTAACAGCACAATTCCCTGGGACTCATTATTAGGCAGATCAATAGAGATCAATAGAGCTACTGTAAAACAAGTGCAAGGGAATGTACAAAGTTACATCTGCTGACAGGTATAGGAATAGACTAAAAATAGTCAGGAATAAAAAAACCCTTTTAGTTTGCAGTAGTGGCTGGAAGGAATTATTTGAGGAGTGAAAATTCATGCATTTACTGACATTTTAAATATACCACTTCACTTTTCACAGTCCTAATTTTCACTGAGATGCCACTTCTCTTCTTAAATAATAATTTTTAACAAAGAAAGCCCTGCAAGATGTTTGAGGCATTCATTTCATAGCAAGCCCATTTATTCAAGACAATCCAGCACTGTCTCATTATAGATTTGCTCATTAAATCTTGCATTCTTTCATATTTAAAGATACAGGTACTTGATAAGCAGTTGAATAGAGTGGTGATCTTGGACAGAAAGCAATACAGAAAATTTGAACTGTAAAATGCTTCAAATAGAACCAGTGATTTGAAAGTGAACTTGATAAGAAATTCTTATTTAGTGTGCTTGCAGTGTGGAAAGAGAACTTGTCCATGGTGAGACCTCTTGAGTGTTTGTGGACAAGCCTTTTGATTTGGGGTTTGATTAAAGGGTCATGTGAGACAACTGCTCAGGAATGTAGTGTGTGCCCACAAAAAACAGGGATCCTGGATGTTGGTTACTCCATGCTGCCTTTCTTTCCTCCCTCAGCTCCTCCCAGGCATTCTCCAGCCTAGGGCTGAGCAGGGCTCTCAGAGGGAGATCTGGGTTTCTGTGAGCCAGGTCAAACCCAGAGCTTTGCACCCCCAGCTCATCTGGGACAGCATAGAAGAGACAAACCTGGAGGAATCAGAGGTGACCTGATCCAAGTGGGTCCTGAGATAGCAAAGAGGCTGTCTGAAACTCATCCATAGAGACTCATTGTTCTTTCCTAGTGCAAGGCCTGAGTGGGGGGTAAGTGACAATCTTGCCCCAAATCACGTCCTACTGCCTTATTCTGTCTGTGTGGAGTGACCCACATCACCTCACAAATTCAGGTCTGAGTGATCTGAATGACAGAGCAGAGGGAAGGTGGGACTAAAGGCAGAGGAGACCTGTGGGTTGTGTCCTCTCCACCCCAACACCAGCAATAATTTGGTTCCCTCCATCCCCAGTTCTCCCCACACTGCACTTTCATCTCACAGCCCTGTCTCCCTGTACTGTTGCTGTCTGGAGGAGCAAGCTGGTACCTTCACTGCTGTCTCCTCCACTCGTTCTTCCAGTCATCCATGGCTCCTCACTGCATCCACCTCCTCCCACAGATAAGCTGGGAGATCCCTGTTATTCCCATGGGTGGACCCAAGCTCACACGTTGTTCCCCTCCCTTCACCAGGCTACAGGCTTGCTGTGTGAATCACCCCAGACTTGGTGCTGGAAAATCATCTCCCAGCACTGCAGACTCATGTACCAAAAGCTCCATGGTTCTTCACAGAAGTACATAAAGGAGCAATTTTCACTAGGAAATGAAGAGAAACTGAGGGGATGTCTTTAGGACCTGCCTTCCTTTGCAGCACAAAGGATACAGCTCCACAGCTATTTCAGCTGTACGTGCCTGTAGGAAAGGAGACAGGATTTACATCTATTGCAATCATTCTGTACTAATCTGCAGGGAATATTAGAGACAAATTGTCTGACATTTAGGTTTTGAAGTAGTTCCCTAAATACCCAAGTGTATTACTGCTGATGCTTTGATGCTAATTTGGTCTGTTAATATTCCTTCTTCTCTCAGGGATAATGGTGAAATGCTGCACTTCAGAGACCTGGGCTGGGATCTGTCGATCAGCTGGTGTAAATCCACAGTTGTTTTGCCTTTTGTATGGTTAATCCAGGTTTTCATCTGTGGAACAGTACAGTTCATTGGCACACTTCTTTCTTTGGTTTTAATGGACTTGGAAAGACAAGCCAAATTCTGACTGCTGATCTGTGGTTTTTACAGTCATTGGGATCCATGGGATTGGCACAGATATGTCAGAAATTAAGATTTAGCACTTTCCAGTGGTTTTTTTTCCTGTACTTCTGTAAACCACTTATTGCTTATGTTGACTTCAGTGGATGTTAGGTCAGTATATGCTCTTAGGGGAACATGAGTCTACCTGTAGAGAAAAACTGATTAACTGGTGTCAGACAGACACCCCTTCAGTTAGTTTTGGAACAGCTATACTATAGATCAATCTGTTGTTCCAAGAAAGTGGTTAAGAGGAAACACTTCAGTATATCCTGGTTTACAGCTGTCCCAAGGCACTCATCCAAGGGCATTAGCTAACTTAGGATGATTGAGGAATGCCTCAAATCATCTTGCTCCAGTAAATCTTCCTCTGAAAGTGGTGACTGTAGTGTGGGGGTGCCCAGGACATGGACCTGTAGCATTTCATTAGGATTAAACTGCCATCAACCAGTGCAACCATCATTTCAGCTGCCACAGACAAGCAGCTGTGCTGAGCTTGGCTAAAGGATCCCTTGTTTGGTTTCTCAATTTACTTCATTTGACTGGTGTCTGGGAAATGGGCTCAAATTTGTTTTTGCAAAAATGAAGTTCTGGCCATGGACAGGAAGTAGAAAAGACAGTTTTGGTGGAGAGCAGGGGCTTAGGGCTGTTGGTAAGAGCTGTTGGGCTTTTTTCTGCTATAACTCTCCTGACCTTGACCAGGGCTCTGTCCCCATTTAAGGTGAGGATACTGCTTCTCTAGTTTTCAGGAACATTGTGACAATAAAATCACCTGGTGTTGGGAAAGTGCTCCAAGAAGGGCAAAGAAGGAGTGCATATAGAAAAAGCTTTGACCTGGATTTTTGCCTCAGGGACCTTGCCTTTTTGGGCTCTGAGGCTGACTGCAAACACAGAGACATTTAACTTCACCATCATCAGACATATGCTATTGTGCACTGAGAGTCAGACAGTATTAATGTTCCAGAAAAGAGAACCACAGGGCAAAGTTTGCACCATTTTCCATGCTTGTTGGAAGCACTGTCACTGGAAGAAATTCATGTGCTGCCATTTTACATTCCCTCTACAGTGTTTGTCATGTGAATGAGTTATTAAGCTGTGAATGCCTCATATATTCTGTAAATTACAGAGTAGAAACATTCAGCACTACTATTTTGACCTTTTCAGCATTCTGTGATTTGCTGGGCATGCCATTCCACATCTTTTGTTTACGGCCTCACTAAAACGTAGGGATGGAGCTGAGTGGGCAAACAGTCAAAATATACGGGGCTGGGAAAGGTCAGGGTCATGCATCACAGCACTGCTGTTCAGTGGGCAGGGAAGATTAAAATCTAGACTAAGTGTTCTCATGATTTTTTCCTCCTTCACTGAAAAATAATAGAAAATTGTATTTTGTAATCTGTTCCAAAGGCAGCAATGCAGAAAATGAAGACTGATGGTATAATTTTTATTTCTTAAAATTTCAATACTGTAATGTCATGATCTTAGAGGCTGTGAAAATCAAAGCTGTCATAGTCCTTCAAAAGAAGTGAAATGGAATTCTACTCACCAAATCTTTGCTTCATTTAATCCATGTTTGATAAATGTTGCTCTTACCTTCATCCTCAATACCCTTGTGCTTGTCTCCATCCTGCAGAAACAAATAGTTTGTATTAGGTAATTGAACTTCGACCATTAGAACAAGATTGAGGTACAGCTTTTGTGTTAGATATTGCAATCCAATGAAGACCAAATGAAAGACAGTCAAAGCAAGGCTTCTCTTGAAATTAAGAGATATTTTTATTACCTGCTGAAGACACATGTTACATGACTTCCAGAACCCCTAATCAGATGGAAAGTAAAAAATAGAGGAAGCAGTAATCTGAGGAAAGGCAGCAGAGGCACTCTGATTTCTGCCATACTTTTTTAGTTTAAAACAAGCCGTGTGGTGAATGATGACTGGAACTTTCTGCTACTGAGTGGGTTTTTATTATCTGCTTATAGTGTATGAGAAGCTTACTAATTTTAACATTCTTGGCTCTAGTCCCATGAATAAGTGAATATAATTAGTCATGAAAACATCCACAGAGATCTCATTGATGCACAGTCAGGTGTGCAGTTACTTCAGCTCACAGGAGCCTAAACTCTTTCTTGAGCAATGTTTTATCTATACTCTAATACAAGTTTCACTGATGGTCTTGTACACTGCATTAATTAAAAGGCCTAACAAAATTTCATTTTATATCCAGCAGAGTTGCAAATTTAAGTGAGCTGAATATGCCACTGCTATAATGTCAGTGATGAATTTTGTAAATGGTGCTACGTGCTTTCCTAGCCAAATGCGATGTAACCATTTGCAAACTCAAAGTGTTTTTCACATTTCTCTGATCAAACTCAGTGGATTGACTTGAGAATTTAAATACTTAGGATGCAGTAATTTTTATTTTAAAAAGGAAAACAACTGGTGTGTTAAGTGTGCTTTTTCATTACTAGTGAGATGATTAAATATTAGCAAACACTTTATTTTCTCAATTTTGTCTCTCTTCATGAAGGAAAAGATTGTCCATGTGGACGTTTCCTTGGATACATCCTCTAAATGCTTCTGGACATGACACACTATTTTGAATAGAGTATTGTCAAGTCCTGAATATGCAAAGTTTGAAAAGTGAAACTGTTATGATTGGGCAGGCCGATCAAATCAGGATTTTTATTTCCCAATCACATTACTGTAAGCTCTTTTTAATGATTTCCTCATCTGTTTTGATGAATTTGAAATGCATTTTATAGATAATACTCTGCAGCCTGTCCTTCAAATTGTTGATATTAAAAAACATCGCACGCAGAAAACTGCTTTGCTGTAACATTTGAGCACTGCCCCAATGAAGTGAATGCATATAGAGTAGGCAGAGAATTTCATTTGTAAGTGCAGTGGGTACTTGCGGTTTAGTTTTACTGGGATTCACCTGCCTTTCCTGCTTAACTCACTTTGCAAACTGAGTTGAAGAGACTGCGCTGTGTGCAATAAGGAATCTACTTTGCTGAGATCATTTACCAAGTGCTTTTATTTAGGACTGTGGTTTAACTTTTCTAAATATCACCTGGCATAGTGAGAGGTGTGTAGTTATGCAGTTGTTATTCACCCTGTGGGCACATTGCCTCTGAGAGGGGATCTGTTGCATTTGAGCAGTTATTTTGAGGCAGACAAGCATGCTGCTTCTCTCCGTGTCAGGATTTTAAACCCCCACCTCTCACAATTCAGCTCATACCTTCACAGCCTGACCTCCCTTGTGTGAAATGCCTCCTCAGTCAGAAGACTCTTAAACAAACTTGTGATTCCAAACACCTGAATTTTTTAGTGGCACTTGGGGTTTATCAGTCATAGTTTTGCCTGTAAAAAAGGCCAGGAAATCTACAAGTGAATCCCAGCACTGTAGTGTGTAACAACAGGTGTGGCTGCCTTAGGTTAGCAGAATGGCTTTTTAAGGAGATATCAGTAAATCCTCCCTGGGAGTTTGCAAGCATCTTGTTTTCTGTGCTGATTTTGTATTAGAACATTGGTTCCCACCTGTCTTGTGCAATATTCTATGCCGGCTGTGTAGTGAGGTGTTCTAACAACATTTCAGCAAAATTGACCATGCAGATTCTATTTTTTTTTCCTGTGATATAACACTCTTCTGTAACTAACTTGTAAATATTGGTGTATCTGCATCATTGTTTTCTTTTCTCTCCCATAGTTATTTACATTACAGTCTCAAGCACTGAAGTCCCTGTCAGAGTTTCCATTAATCTGGTTTCTAAGGTCCCATTAGTTAAAATTACAAATATCTATTGAGAGAGCTTTGGCAAATTTCTGCTGCAAATAGTATTTTTGAATTTTGATTCTTTTATCCTCCATAACCATGTAAAAAGTACATCATGATCAGAAACATCACTTTAAGCATTTAGGGAGATGTTATCAGAAGTCTGGTTTATGTCAACTTTTGGCACAGCAAAAATTAGGTGACAAATGAGAGTAGTTGAGGGTCTAAATTATGAACAGACCTGCTGAGACAGCATTGATACATCCAGGCCCAGCCTAGTTCACCATGTTCTGTTCCAGTGCAAGCCAAAGGAACTTCTGTCTAGCAAGGGTATGTTCAGTCACATGAAGAAGTGCCCATCAGTAATGTGTTACAAATATAGAATAATTGTTATCTTTTGTTGTGTCAAAAAAAATGACCTGATATGTTTGGTGTGGTGTTATATGTTACTGCCACCATGGCATGCCTTTTAAACAAATGACGCAATGATGTGAACTCCCAAAATGAAGCCTGCTGCCCATGGCATCCGAGTGATGACACTTCATTCACACCTACAACTAAAATATCAATGGGAATGATGTCTCCTGTAGGAAAGGATGTGTAGCCTTATAGTGACAGTGTAGTGTTCCTGCTCTGACATGAGCCTAATTTTCATCTGAGGAGACATTGCTCTCCTTGTATTCCTGTTCCTCATGGCATGAATAGGATATATTTTGTCTAGATCTTAAGGAATTTTGGAAATATGTGTGAGGAGGTTGCTTGGTGGGTTTTGTTATTGTTCTTCTAATGGAAACCAGAGAAACATTTTTAAGCAGATTTTAGGGGATTTTTGACCATACAATAATGAATGATTATGAGATCAAAAATGGGCAGCAGAACAGCTGGCATGAGTAAAAACTTGTATTTTTTTTGCTATATCTCTGATTGAAATCACCAGTTTTCAAAGCCGATGCTGACTCTGTTGAATCTAATTTAGCTCCTGCATCAACTCAGTTGAAGCGTAAGTGTAACTGGGAAGGGAACCAATGTTCTCTAGCAGGATGTCACATCTGCAGTGTCAGACACGTGAGTCCCCACAAACACCTGTTTTAATAAACAGCCAATTTGCTAATTCTCAGTTATGCCCACAAATAGCATCTGTTTCTGGCCAGTTGTCTACCTGAATATAGCATCCTTCTTAATCAGTGAAAGCCTCTGTTGCATAACTAGTCTGACTCATTTTCTACCCAGAGATGGGAATTACCCACTCTGCTCTCTGCCCTTAATATCCTTGAGGGAATTGGTGGAAAATAGAAAGTCTGCTGGAACAGTTCCACCCTCCCTTCCAAGCAAATAAAGCTGTCAGGGCTTTGATATGTACATAAAAATAAATGCATTTTTAGAGCTGGGTTTTATTAAAATACCACATTGGCTGAACGATAATTAGTGATGGACCAGTGGAGCACCCAGGGCATTCCCACGGTGGATGTTGCTTTAATGATGGCTTAAAACAAATTTACAGACATTTATAGTGAGGTTGGATGCTGCTGAGAAAGAAACATAAGCACCTTCATGACACCTGGAAGCCAGCACCGTGCTGTCAGCTGAAAGGAGCCTGGACAGTTGATCCAGCAAACCTGGCATCCCACACCTCCCCTGTGCTAAATTTGTGCCTATACCATTCTTGGTCCATGGACTTCAAAGGGAGCCTGGCATGAGGGCACAGGAAAGACTTCCTCTTCTTCCTCGGGCAAATTCTGTGTCTTTAGACTGAAATTCTGTATCTAGTAATAAATTCTCTATAAAAAGGCTGTGTGTACAGCCTTACAGTGCCAATAAAGGAGTAAATAAAACCATAACACTATAAAACCTCTAAATAATTTCCTGTCTTCTCCTTTGAAGGAACCAACCTCGTGGGAGGAATTGTGGTGATAGGGCTAATCCTTTTCTCTTCCTGCCATGTCCCATTACTAACTATAGAGATGCAGCAGAAGTGCATTCAGGTATTAAACTGTTTTATTGCTTTTCTTATTTAAACATTCGTAATGGGATTACAACAGAGACCATTGCATTTAGACAGGAATGAAGCAACTTCTGACCTCTGCCCATGCAAGTAGGAGATAATATATTGTCTGCAGCTATTGCAAGTAGTAAATTGATGATACAAACTATCTGGCAGGAGTGAGGGACTAGAGAGACAAAGCAATAACACAGCCAGGTTTTGGTGATTTTAACCTTTCAGGAGCAGCATAGCAGCTGACCATGAACCCAATACAACAACCTGAAGCAGTACAGTAATATAGCCAGGGAGGATTGACTCTCTAAAGTAGCTAAAGGGAAGCCATGACTTAAACCTTGACATAAATTTTTGTAAGCCAACTTGTGCTGCTTGTTAGTGAAAGACTAAATCTTTCATCCTCCATGGTAATTCTGTCCAGCAAATTGTATTTAATGGAAAATCAGCTCAGTGAAAGCCAATCCCAACTGCTTGTTGCTTGAATTATATTTTATAGAAATCAAGCTGCCCAAAGTGCAGCAGAAAACAATGTGCTTCTGTGGCCCCTGATTAAAAAAAGTGATGGATTATTCACTTACGATACATTTTCAAAAAGAAGTGTTCATGCAGTACAAGTTGTCTGATTAGTGAGAGATGAAGCAACCAGTCTCTTAAACCTCTCCTGTAACTGAGCAACCAGCAGTGGTACATGTTTATGTTGTGAGTCCATAATGCACCCTGACAAGGGAGCTCACTGGATGGAGGTAGGCAGAAGTAAAATCAAAATTGAATAAAAACAACTGAAGCCCAGGGACAAAACTGCAACATTCTATTTTTATTTTTGAGACAAATGGACTCACTGGGATTTTCTGAATGTCTCTCACTGAAGTTGCATATTAAGTACCTTGAAAGCAAACGGTGCAGCACAGGAGGGAGTTGGCTACTTGCTGTGCACTGAGCAGAGATTTCTCATTTCATCCATCATTCACAATGTGCTGCAGTACTTCCAGAACTACTGAACTTATCTAACATAGGGTGGAGTAAGACCAAGAGCTCCATTTGCAATGTGTGCTCTGCTCTGAACTGAATGTAACTGCTGGGCTTAATCCTATAGAATATTGTGTGGCTGTGCACTCTGCTTTTTAGGATACATGGAATTATTGGCTTCCAGAAATCAAGAATTGGTTATTTATAAATCACAAGACTGACTTACATATCAGACTCGAGGGGCTTTTTGCCTTTTGTTTCCTGTAAATGTACATTGCACTCTACCTGTAAGTACATCATTAGAGCTGCACTTTAAGAACTGCTATCCAGCTTAGCCATTTCCCACAGTGTATCCCACAGAGCTTATGTTAATGGATTTATGGCTTTCCAGGTCATCCCACATCTGACTGTCCACACAACAGAGAGCAGGATGTATAATCATTTACTCAGAATAGCAGTAAAAAAATGGAACTGAGTCTTGCTAGCTCACTAATAGTTGGCCAGCCTTGGGAGCTAGGGGTGGGTGAGCTGATCTCCCAAGACCCTTCCTGGTTCAGCATCCACTGTGTTATGATTTAAGAAGCTGGAGATTTTTAAAAAGATTGAGGCTCTTGGTAAAATCCCAAGATGTTGATGAATTTGGCAGTGTACCTCTTCTCTCTTTCTGTTCACCGCTTCATTGCAGCTAATTTTAATTCCATAATCAAATTATTAAAATAGATTCCATTTGTCAGCTTCTTTAATACGCTTCTGATCTTTGCTGTTGAAATGTATCAGTGTGTGTGGTTGGAGAGGTAGAATCATCTGTAGTGCCCAAAATTATGGAATTGTAGAGTAGTTTGAGTTGGAAGGGACCTATAAATGTCATCTAGTCCATCACCCCTACAAGGAGGAGGATGTCTTCAACTAGAGCAGGTCACTCAGAGCCCTGTCCAACCTGACCATGAGTATTTCCAGGGATGAGGCCATGCTCAGGCACAGTCTGGCAGGCACAGCAGGTTCTTGCACCTGGAGCAATTGCATCAGTTCCTGTAGTTTGCTCTCAGTCAGTGTGTGCCCGGTCCCTGGATTGTTTAGGTTACTGACAGACAGAGCTTTGGCTGCTTTGGTGGTTGAAGAAGGAATCAAATCAAATTGAGATATTTTTTGGGGGGGGCGGTGGGGAGAGGAACTATGAGGACTACATTCTGCATATCCCCTTTTTGTTGCCTCTTCTTTGGGATCCATGTCACAGACTGGTTTCTACCACTGATGTGAAGTATCTTTAAAAAAATCTTTGTAGCACTTGCAGCCAATTGCAGCAGAAATTGTTTTATGCTTTAGTGTCTGGCTGGCTCCAGCTATCACATCAACCTGAGCTTTGAAAATCATTATTCCATGTGGATTTTGTGCTCCCTTATTAGGACAGTATCTGTGCAAACCCAAAGCACGTGCAGCAAGGTTACTTCAAGATTTATTTTACAGCAATTTCATTTCTCTGGATGCCTCGTGAGATTAAAGTCAAACTTAAAAGAATCATTTTCCAAAAGAGAAAGCAAACAATGATTTAGATAGTCCATACCCCATCATTCACCATTCAGGCTTGGAACAATGGCAGCATTATGTCACTGTCTTAAGTATGAATGTTGCCTCTAAATTTGTATTTTCTAAATATGGAAAGTGAAGCAGCCTGTCTCTGATAAAGGCTGGTTGTCTTTGATATCATAGATAAATGCTTTGATAGTTACTTTTTAATTGCTTTATTGCCAAAAAATTTTCAATGAAGCCATAAAAGAGAAAAAAAAATCAGCCTAATTGCCTCAAGATGGATATGTAATGCATAAATCTCTTGTTTAATGGATCTAGTAATAGACCACCTGTTTCAGTTGCCTTTTCCCATTCAGAATATGAATGAATGATTCTCTCAGATGTTCACAAAGAGAAAACACAATTGGACCATCAAAAAGTCAGTGATTTTTCTTTTTACTTTTTTTTCCTTGAGGTTTGTTCATTCTTGTTCTGTGTATCAGCCAACCTTGGTACATTTAACCTTGGGAAAATAAAACCCTTTGGTGTGATGTGTAAAGCTGCATGCATTTTTGGTTTCCAGTTGTGTTTCAAATGAGAATAGAGAGCCAGCACATTAATAAAACATTGCCAGATCCCCAGAGAATCAGGCCTGAGTTACAAGTATTCCTTCATGATGTGGTCCTTGTATATTCCCCAGTATGGATACCACCCCTCCTGCCCAGCTCTGTCTTTTGGCATTGTTATTACTCGTCTATGGTAGGATTTGGCTGTGTTGAAGGATTTCAGCTCCACAGCCTGGGAGCTTTATGGGCTTAAATTCAACCTGGTCTGTAGAAGAGAAAGCTGTTGGGAATGATTTGCCTGATGGAAGTGCTAAAATCCATGTTTATCACCTATTTAAGAGCAGATGAGGGAAGGAGGAGCCATCTGTCAGAAGGTTTGCAGCTTCTGAGAGAACCTGGAAGCAGTTTCTGATGGATATGTATCCATCATTGTAGCTAGGAAAGAGCAGGAAGGGGGATGGCATGGTGTCTCTGCAGGCTATGGGTTTGCAGAGGAAGAAGGTGACCCATTGTGAGGTATTTACTGTTAATTGAGGGCTGGGAGAGCTGTTCCCAGCCCTCAGTGGGTTGTGTTTCATCCTCACTGTGGCAAGCTGGAAACCAGGCTTTATCAGCAATAAAACTTCCCCCTGAAGTACTCTATCCTTAGCAGAGGATTTATATGTCAGCTTCATCCTGAGAAGCAAAGAGGAAAAGACCAGAATCTCTGCTGTGTTCAACACAGTGCCACGTGGCTTAGTCTGTGAGTTACATGTAGGGGAGCTGGAATTGGTGATGGAGAGCCCTTGTCTCTATTAGGCTGAAGTGTGTAACAAGAAGTGATTATGTTGTGTTGATGCTGTGAGTGTATCCCAGACTTACAGCACAGGCTTTTCCAGGGGAGGTGATACAGAAATGCAGCAGCTCATCAGCCTGTGGCTCTCCATCAGTGCCAGGTCTTCAGTCAGGAACTGGGCTTTGCCCAATTCAAGATGTGCTGCTGTCTGACCTCCTCCTGTGGCTTGTGGAATGACAGTTCAGAGTGGGAGATCTGAGGGCCCTTCTGCCTCTGTCCCTCCAAAAAGCTGGATGTCCAGTGTTAAACTCTTGAACTTGGAGTTATATAAATCACTTGATATTAAAACCCTTTCAAAGTCAGCAGGATCTGAGCCTTGGTACATAGCCAGAGTGAAATTTCTAGTTTGTAATTGTCAATTATGTGTGAATGTGCCTTTATTTACAAGTACACTCTGTAGAGAACCAGTACATGAGAGAACATAGCCTAGTTCAGGCTAAAATGTGCTATTTCTAATAACTGGCCAAGGCAGAATGTGCTCAGGATGCAGACCCCAGAGTCCTGGAGATTGTCTTTCTCCAGAACAAAACAGAGCTCATATACCATAGGGCTCCCACCCCAAAATCTCTCCTGAACCTCCAGTTTTGTTTGCTGCAAGATAACTTGTAATAGTGGGGAATCTGGGAGATACACCTACATGGGCAAGGTATGATATAATAAGTTCCAGGATTTTAAAAAATTGAAATAGTTATGCCAGCACACTCCCTGCTATATAGTTTTGCTAATATAAAGGTATCTTATACTTCAGAATACTTTTTTTTCTAGGTGTTGAATGTCTGTGCCTGTACATGCAGATTCTGAGGTAACAGATAGTTTTAATAAACCCCTTTGATATTCTGAGTTTACACAAAACAAATATCAGATTATGCTTACTTTTTATGCACCGACTCTACTTCTGGTTTTATTTCTCTATAAATTAAGAGCTAAGCTCTAGTTACATATGCCTAAATGTCTGAAAAGAGGGATTTGATTCCAGAAGCTGTTGTTGTAATGCAGTTAGCTCTGATTTTTCTGCTAGAAAATTCCATTTGGAATCATGTTGAGGTAGGAGAGTAAAATAGACTGTGAAAGTTAGCTGTTTCTGGTGTTCAGAAGAGCCTGGTTTTTTCATCCATTCTCTATTTTATGAAGTAATAAGTCTAAACCCAAAGTTTTATTTAGCTATTCCCAAGGAAATGGAGGTGCATAGTCTGATTCTGCCTCTTATCAGAGAAAAGTAATATATAAAGCTTGTGGTTTGCCTAGGAGCCTGCAAAGCTTAATCCTGTTGAGTAAATCTCAAGTTTGTTCTGTACTACCTGAAAGATGAGCTCATAAATAGCTGTACCAGGAATGGACATGTTCATTGTACCTGATGGTTTTACCATCATCTGCAACTTCAGGCACTGAGATACCTTGATAAAATGAAAACAGACGCTCATAGGTTTTTTATCTGTTCTTTCCCTGTTTAGTTCCCTGAATTTTAATTGTTGCTTTTTAGGCTGTGGCTTTTTTTAACATAGTGTAGTGTATGTGTATTCCATGTGTCTGGAGGCAATGTGCTTTTCCCCAGCTTCTCAGACGTAAGGAACCAAATTTTCAAAGGTATTTCAAATTAACAGGAAAATAATAAATCTGGACATGGTATTTTATCCAGAGCTGATAATGACCCAGTTTATTGGCTTCAAGTGAACTTTCCCCAAGGCAAGTTATGCTTTTCCAGCTAGTCCTGTCCTGCTTCCCAATGTCCCATCTGTGTCAGAAAATGATGGAAATGTAGCAGAGCCATTGCCTTAATCAAACATCTTGTCCCTTTGCCTGCAATGTGCTGTCACTGGGCATTCGGACAAAAGGGCTAATTCATTATCACCAAGTTGTTGTTATTAAGAATAAATTAGAGCAATTATGTATTATGCAGACCCAGAACATCCTACATCCATTGCTGTAGTCACCATGCATTGTATGATTCAATGGAATTCTAAGGAAGAACCAGTTAGTGATGAGGATGAAATACAATAAAAAGTGGAGCAGAGATTGAGGGGAGGGAAGGAAAAACAAATGTAATGTCAGAAAGACAGGAGGAGAGAAACAGAAAGCTAGAGAAAGAAGAAAAACAACATGAAAACATTCTGGTGGAGAAGGATCTTTCTAAAAGGAAAAAAGAAAAGAAAAAGTGAGAGACTTAAGAAGTGTCTCTACCTAGCATCCAGCCTCAGGAGAGCTGTTCTAAAATTGAGGTATGTTAATAGGATACATCACTTCTCCTGGCCATTTACTCAGATGTTTGTTTTATTAAAATCTGAATAATTTCCTCACATTCTATTCAAACACTGGTATCTATGCTTTCCACTCCCTGAACCCTGGCAGGATTGCTTGGACACCGACAGAGATCCCGACTCTACTGTTGTTGCATGTTTATGGTCAAGTGTGTGTGACTTTCAGTTAATCTGTACTGGGTGTATGTGAAGGGATAAATCTGTACATCCACATGGATCTTCAGGACTACACAACCGTGCCAAAAGCAGAGCAGCAAGTGTGTGTGATGGATTATGTAACTCTTCCGAAGGAGCACAGATTCTGGCTCCAGTTCTTCACCCTGAATCATGCAGCATTGGAGTTATCATTAATTATTGCCAGTGAAGTTGAGCATATGGGCTTAAAAGAGTTCTAAATGGTTTTGTTTTCTCTTTTATTGTTACCCATCTGATACATAGAACCAGGCAGCATAAGGCACTTGATTCTCTTCACCAATCCCTTGTGTACAATATTGAAAGAATTCAAAGCAGTGCATATTTTAGCTGTCCTTTAGAGATGAATTATTGCTGTTTATGCTTCATGCAGACACTTGGAAAGAGATTTCTGCATATATATCATATTTTGCTTGCAAGTAAGTCTTTAAAGCCACAGTTACATGAGATTTAAATCTAAATTATTCTGCATTTTTTAAAATCTGTGATGAGTTTTTAATTAGCTAACAGTAAATCTGAAGTGACTGAGGGAGATATTATGAAGTTAGCTTTTTAACCATTTCAAAATCATATCTTAAGTGGAGAAAAAAGTCAATATTCAGAGAAATGTCCTTCTGAGTAGACGTCCCCACAACACTATAAACAATTTGTGTAAGAGTTCAGGTGTTCTTCTCACCCTTGTTTAGACTGAGATTTCAGTGTTGAAGCTGAAATAATGGTTCTGTAGAAGGGAAAGATAAAGCTGGCACTAATGGAATAAACATTTTATTTTACTGTCTGTTTATCCATATGGACAGAGCAGTTCAGCATACACAGCTTCATCCCTGTCTCACATGCATATATTCATCTCTATATGCTGTGCCTTGGGAAGTTCTGCATTCATATATTGCAGTTCTGCAACAAAGTTAACAACTGTCCTTTTCCCCCCCTCATTTTCTTAAGTGCAGTGATTAAGGAAACTGTGTGGATAAATCACAAAAAAATATCTTCTGTCCCTCTGCCTTGATAGGGAAAGTCACTGCAAAGCCTTTTTTTCTTATGTACAGTATTGTGTTATCTGCGTCTTTTCCTTACTGTAATCTCTTTTTCTGTATCACTTATTAAAAATTCTGACTTTCAAACAGCTACATAAATTTCTTTAAACATCTCCTGACTCAATAAAAAAGCAAGGAAGGGATTAAATTGAACACTCAAGCTTCATTCCATCGTCTCACAAAAGTGTTCAGATAAACTATGAAATAAATCTTTCTGTCCTGTCAGGTCATTTCAATGGCTCTGATATTATTTATGGCCTCATCTATATAATCCTCACTCAGAAGTAATCGGAAAGTTCCCCTCAGTCAGCTTGCATGATCTTTAGAAGCGGAAAGTGCAAATGCTTTTGCTTAACTTCAGCTCCGATAAGAGACAGGATCACAGCAGTAGGAGTGCATGGTTATTCTCAAACAATATTAATGTTCAATGAAATGAAGAATTCTGGAGGTGCTTCACCCCATTTCACTTCTGTAGTACCACAGCTGGAAGTGGGCTGTGCTGCACGAGCTTTTCTAGGAGAGGATTCTGATTTCCATTGTAATCGTGGTGCTGTGGGAAAAGAGACTCATTGGGAATGTGTGGCTCCCAGTTTGCTTTGAGCTGTGAGATTTCAAAGGGCTTGGGGAAGGGAGAGTAGATTTGGTTGGCTTTTGCTGTATGAGCAAGTTTTTTTGAGGGAGAGGTTAATTCCAGAGTAGCTGAGAATCCAGGGGACAGTGTAAGGGAAAGGAGAGCAGCTTTGGAAATCTGGCCTGTTTACTTTTGACCTTTACTGTTTGTGCTTCCTAACCCAGACCTGGGTTTAACCAGAGGCCATTGTTTGATTTTCACCCAATGCACCTAGGGGAAGTTTGTGCCAAAATCAGCTGCTGACTTCCCCATCCTCAGTGAGCTTCTCTCATCAGAGGCAGTGCTGGGCCAGGACACAACTCTCAGCTGCAAAGGGAGCTTTAAAAGTAAATGTCTGGCTATAAAGGAACCTTTGGAAAACTATTAGCATGGGATTTGTGCCACAGCACATCAATGTACAAAAAAAGGAGAGAAGTTTGCAAACATCTTTGAGCTCTGCTCTGAGTGCTCTCCCTTTCCCTTCAGGAGGCTTTGAACAGCTCCTGGTGGAAGAAAGTGCTATTGGGTTTATTGATAGTCTTTAAAGGCTTGAGAAACACGGTTTAGAGAATAAGATGTTACTCCTTAAATTATGTATACTAAGATTATCTGAGTTTCTAAATACAAGCCTCAGATTTTTTCAGTCTCCCATTACATAACTTGGCATCACTGATATCAATACTTTAGCAGCATGAAAATAATTATTGTCATACAAATAAGGCTTTGCTACAGGTAATGTTTGGAAAATAGATATGTTCTTCTTCTGGACTAGTGAATACTCATACTTACAGCAAATATTCTCCTCCACACCTAAGAGAATTATTATGGGCTGCTGCATGAAAGACTTTCATTTCATCCATATGGACAGAGCAGTTCAGCATACACAGCTTCATCCCTGTCTCACATGCATATATTCATCTCTATATGCTGTGCCTTGGGAAGTTCTGCATTCATATATTGCAGTTCTGCAACAAAGTTAACAACTGTCCTTTTCCCTCATTTTCTTAAGTGCAGTGATTAAGGAAACTGTGTGGATAAATCACAAAAAATATCTTCTGTCCCTCTGCCTTGATAGGGAAAGTCACTGCAAAGCCTTTTTTTTTGTACAGTATTGTGTTATCTGCGTCTTTTCCTTACTGTAATCTCTTTTTCTGTATCACTTATTAAAAATTCTGACTTTCAAACAGCTACATAAATTTCTTTAAACATCTCCTGACTCAATAAAAAGCAAGGAAGGGATTAAATTGAACACTCAAGCTTCATTCCATCGTCTCACAAAAGTGTTCAGATAAACTATGAAATAAATCTTTCTGTCCTGTCAGGTCATTTCAATGGCTCTGATATTATTTATGGCCTCATCTATATAATCCTCACTCAGAAGTAATCGGAAAGTTCCCCTCAGTCAGCTTGCATGATCTTTAGAAGCGGAAAGTGCAAATGCTTTTGCTTAACTTCAGCTCCGATAAGAGACAGGATCACAGCAGTAGGAGTGCATGGTTATTCTCAAACAATATTAATGTTCAATGAAATGAAGAATTCTGGAGGTGCTTCACCCCATTTCACTTCTGTAGTACCACAGCTGGAAGTGGGCTGTGCTGCACGAGCTTTTCTAGGAGAGGATTCTGATTTCCATTGTAATCGTGGTGCTGTGGGAAAAGAGACTCATTGGGAATGTGTGGCTCCCAGTTTGCTTTGAGCTGTGAGATTTCAAAGGGCTTGGGGAAGGGAGAGTAGATTTGGTTGGCTTTTGCTGTATGAGCAAGTTTTTTTGAGGGAGAGGTTAATTCCAGAGTAGCTGAGAATCCAGGGGACAGTGTAAGGGAAAGGAGAGCAGCTTTGGAAATCTGGCCTGTTTACTTTTGACCTTTACTGTTTGTGCTTCCTAACCCAGACCTGGGTTTAACCAGAGGCCATTGTTTGATTTTCACCCAATGCACCTAGGGGAAGTTTGTGCCAAAATCAGCTGCTGACTTCCCCATCCTCAGTGAGCTTCTCTCATCAGAGGCAGTGCTGGGCCAGGACACAACTCTCAGCTGCAAAGGGAGCTTTAAAAGTAAATGTCTGGCTATAAAGGAACCTTTGGAAAACTATTAGCATGGGATTTGTGCCACAGCACATCAATGTACAAAAAAAGGAGAGAAGTTTGCAAACATCTTTGAGCTCTGCTCTGAGTGCTCTCCCTTTCCCTTCAGGAGGCTTTGAACAGCTCCTGGTGGAAGAAAGTGCTATTGGGTTTATTGATAGTCTTTAAAGGCTTGAGAAACACGGTTTAGAGAATAAGATGTTACTCCTTAAATTATGTATACTAAGATTATCTGAGTTTCTAAATACAAGCCTCAGATTTTTTCAGTCTCCCATTACATAACTTGGCATCACTGATATCAATACTTTAGCAGCATGAAAATAATTATTGTCATACAAATAAGGCTTTGCTACAGGTAATGTTTGGAAAATAGATATGTTCTTCTTCTGGACTAGTGAATACTCATACTTACAGCAAATATTCTCCTCCACACCTAAGAGAATTATTATGGGCTGCTGCATGAAAGACTTTCATTTCATGTTTTTAAATGTAGATGTTGTTCCTGCAAATACTTTAAAAATTGAATCTCATCTGTTTCATGTGGTTTAGAACACTGTTAGGCAGCTTTTCTGCAAGTGTTTGCTGATTTTTTCTTTTGTTTCAGTTTGATTCTCTCTGAAAATCTTTTGGTTTGATGTCATCTTGTACACTGTGTTACTGTCATGGCTTTGACTGGCTGAGATGCCATGGTGCCTAACCCTATTAAGCTCCATAAAAGCAGAAGTTAGAATTCCTCAGCATAATCTTAGCCCCTAACTCTTTTCTAAGCCATTTACAAACAGACATAATATCATTTGCCATGTATATTACACTCAAGCAGATCATGAATGAGAGATATCTTTTGTACTGTCGTAATTCAAACTGCAGTTCTAAGTTATTTTTCTGGACAGTGATGGGAAGGTGGTGTTGAACATATGGAGTGTTTGTATGCTTCTGTTTAGTGGGTTTGGTAACACAGATTTATGAGGGGGGATCTTGGGTGGTAGTTGCTTGGGGATGCCCTAGCTTGCACCATTCTCTTTTAAACAGTGTAGGTCCCTGCTTTGCCATGGAGTAAATCAGATCCTGCCGCTGTTACTCTGGCAGAATCCCACAGTATTATGCTTAAAAAGATCATGCACATACCAAAAAACCCAGATGGGTTTGGAGTGGATATATGGCTGTGTGGAAGAACCTGCTAGCTGTTAGTGATTTTGAGGGCATTGCCTGCTCAGACATGATGTGTTTCTCACTGAGCACCTCTCTACTTTCATGCCCTGGCTGAAGAACAATTCCTTTGACAACAGTGGGGCTCAGGTGAGCCCTCAGGTTATCACAACACGAGATAGAATTTTGTACTACAAATAAAAGTCTCAACCTTTATGTCAAAACTAAGTGGAAGCTTAGAGTATACCCAGCTGCCATCCCTCATTTAACTTCTTCTCCCATTTACTTCACAGTGACTGTTAATTACATAGCTCCTGTTCCCTTCTCTGGCATCTGTTTTCCAGTGTTTCACATGAAAGTGGTAGATAATACAGTTGGTGTGTGTGTTGATTTGGCACAGCCTGGTTTTTGGTAGCAAGGGGGCCACAGAGGTGGCTTCTGTGAGAAGCTGCTGGAAGCTTCCACCATGTCCAACAGAGTCAGTCTCTAATGGCTCTGGAGATGGACACGCTGCTGGCCCAGTTAGAGAGGTTGGTAACCCCTCTGTGATGACATGTTTAAGAAGAAAATCAAAATAGTGCATTTTAATGGAACTAGGACATAACTGCTACACTGCTGCTGTGCCCTTGCTGCCAAGGGTGGTATGGTAGAGTTGGGATTCCTGCTGAGGACCTGGCCCTCATCTCTGACTTGGTACAGCTGGATCCACAGACAATGGAATTCCTTGGAAAAGGGAATAGATTTCTGAGACTGTCTTTGAGCCATCTGAAATTTCTAACAATGGCTTCTTGGAAAAGGCACAAAAAGACATGTGAACGTAGAAGTGCAGCCAACTCAAAGGATAATTATGCCTGTGGCATGGCTACTATGCTTTATTAGCCTGAAGGATCAAAGGAGACTGATGAATGCTGAATGACTTTCAAGGATTCAACTATATCAATCACCAGCTACTGACACCACTGATGTTCCAGCAAATGATGTGCCAAGTAACAGTCAGTTTTGGCTATAATGAGAAAAGACAAAGGCAAACTACTGATGTGTCACTTTGATCTTATTTCAATAAGGTGCAAAATCCTTGCAGATTGGACCCACCATAATGCTTGCAAGTACTTATATTAGTGTGAAATTTATGGAAGTTATCAGTACCATTAGTTGAAAAAGCTAGAGGTGTCTGACTTGATTCAGAAAAAAAAATTGTGCAGCATAAAACCACCCCAGAGTATTAAGCTATCCTCTTGTGTAAAACCTGTATCTTCTCCTCCTACTTCGGTTCTTCTCATGGCTTTGTGGAGTGGATAGGTTTTAATTTTGGTTTTCTGGTCGTGGTTATAACTGGCACACCAAAGACCTGGGTTCCAACATCCCAACTTAGAAATTCATTAGTGGAAATTTGTAGGGTATAGTAGTTTGAAAGCAAGACAGTAGAAGATTCTGAAAGCAAGCCAGAAGATTCCAAGTCAGACTACAATTTAATAGGAAAATTAAGATAAAGGCAATGATACAGAAACACTGGCTTAAACTGACAGAGTCAGAATACAACCTGACACCCTGTTGGTCAGGGTGATGGTAGCAGTCTGATTAAATGGTGGCTGCAGTCCTGTTGAATGCGGTTCTGTCAGAGTGGTGATCCTGTAGAAAGATCTGGTCCTTCTCCAGTAGTGGTTCTCTAGCTCTTGTCCTCTGGGAATCCATGGTAGGTGCTGCCCATGGGTTCCAAAACTCAGATTATACACAGATAGGAATACTTGGCTCCTCTCCTCAGAGTGGGGCATCTGAAATGGGAAGCTGTAATTCTGTGAGTCATGCTGTGAGACCTTGGTGCTCCATCAGTGACCATGGCCCTCTGGAGTGAGTTATCAGGGCTGACTCATGGAGAAGATAAAGAACCCTGCCCCACCTGTTTTAACAGTTTATGAAGATGGTAATAGAATCCATACTTTTGGTTACATCTTACAATGTAACCTAAGGCAGGGCAAGCAGATCTGTGGCAGATTGTGAAAACAAACAACCTGAGTTTGGAGACTGTCTTAGCCACAGCAGATGCTTGAGTAAGTATATTGTAGACTGAATAGATATTACTGAGTTTTTGTGTTAAAGATAATTAGAAATATTAATGCACTGCATAAAACTGGCATCATATTTCACTGTACTCCTTGCACCAAGATAGATTCCCTTCAACATTAAAGTGGCAATCTCAGAGGTATTTGTTATTTCCAAAGAATTAATGATCATTTAGTCAGCTAACAGCCCAAGGCAAAGCAGAAGGGTTTAGCATTGCGCCAAGTGGTAGCTTCTTGTAGGAAGGATTGCTTTCAAAGAATTAGTGTTATGCAAAATGCTTTCAGGATGTGCCAATCAGCTCAGTGGTTTGTGGCACTAATAGTCTGCTTGTTTTTCAAATCATTTACCCATTGTAAATTGGTAGATTTAAATGCTGCAAGTTACATTTACAAATCTAATCACTACTTATAGATGAACCAGTAATTATCTAACCAGTAAGTTTATGAGTTTACTCTCAATCAAAAAACCCCCAGGCTGTGTGTGGTTGATGTTGGAAAACATGCCAAGGACTGAGTCCTGTAGATAAATTGAACCTCTTGGGTAGATTTTTTGGAAAGCTGATCTAAATTAGAGTCCACTGTAATCAGCATTTCTGCTTTCACAGAGAGCAGAAGTTACTCTTGTGCATCTTTGTGGGTAGTGGCAGGACTGTTGCAGAACACGTTGATGTGATTTATTCAGACAGACCTTTAAAAGCATAGAAATGTTTAGAAATTTCATTTTGAAACCCCCCCAAGCCACAGAGATGTATTATTTCCATATATTGCAGCATCACTGGGAACACTATAGCTGGAGAATACCTTCAGACCTTGAAAGTTTAAGACAAAAACACTGTTCAGAAATACTGCGGCTGCCTGATCTTGAGCCCTATTTCTACCCACAGAGCACCAGCTCAGCTCACATTCACATGAATATAGAGTTATATCACTTATTATCTGCCTTTATCTGAAAACTGCAAATGGAAAATTGCTTGTGCTGTCAGGTAACAGTTCCAAGTGTGACCTACCCAACTCAGAACTATTTCTTTGTGTCTGCTGAAGCCCAGAACTATGTGACTCCTGCAGCCCAGATTCGCAATTTGTTAATGGAAATGACAATCTCTTCGTAATTTTCTTTCATGTTCTGTAGTTTGGGTTTCTTGGGTTTTTTTTCTGGTCTCCACAAATGTTGTGCAGGTTGTTGGTATAAAACCAATGTCATCAACACATTTGCACTGATAGTGAAGATGACATATCATACATTCATAGCAGTCCAAGTTGAAGTCCACATGTGATATTTGCAAACTAGGACAAATTCATTATTTTAAATTTGTTAAACTTGTTTATGACCTGTCAGGGCAAAAGAACCATTTTTTACAGAACATGGCTTATTTCCTCATCTCTCAGCCTTGGGAGCAAAAGTATATCCTGGCTCATTTGACAGGACAAGGACTGTCTAGCATGACCTGTCAGTGATTAATAGGCTCCCAGTCCCCCACAACAGGGCTGGAATGAGTCCTGCACTGTTTTTTCCGTATGTGACTGAACACGAAATCTTATACTTTTGTTACTGTATCTTTCCAGCTGTAGCATATTTGTCTAAGGCTTTGTGGGTCCTCACTTTCGCCAAATGGTGCTAGAATGGGATAGTACACTTTCTGTTTTATAAGCAGAGCTCATACTCTTGCTTTATCATGGTGGTTGTATATCCTCCATTATAAAACTTTGGGTTAATTTGAACTTGGGTAAAATACAACCTTTGAACTCAAATTCCCCTTTCTGGGGGAATATGCCTTCAACAATTAATTTTAAATTCAATCAACTCACATGTATCTGAGACCAATGCAGAATCAAACATTCTGTCTAACTAGGGCTTCGTAAACAAAAACTTGATAGTTTGGAGAGGAAGGTTAACACAGATTTCAGGAATGTGTTCTCTGGAATTGCTGAAAATACCTATGTAATTTGACTAAATGACAAACCTTCACAGTGCAGGTGAACATCCAGCCTCTCACAGGTGTTGTTTGTTGTCATGATTTGGGGCTTTCCTCCATGGACACACACTTGGATCCAGCTGGCCAGGCAGAGACAGGCTGTGCTCTGGGGCACAGACAGCTCTGTTTCTTCCAGGTGATGTAGGGACTGGACAGAAAACAGGTTTAAACCTCTGATTTCTTGCTGTCTATAGAAATTATTTCATCCCATCATCTGACCTATGGAGAGGACAGAGAACAGCCTGTGTGAGGTGCCACTGATCTCACCCATGGTCCTGCTGTCCGGAGCCAGAGATCCCTCCTTTAGAGACTTGGGGGTCCCAGATAAGGGAAAACTTGGGGATGTTGGTATCTTTGCCAGTGTGAATTTACCAAATCTCACAGCTGTCTGGGATGTTTCTGGAGTGCTAGGAAAGTATTTGGAGCATTCCTGCTGGCCAGCTAAAGAAAATTTTTGTGATGAGGAAGTGGGGCTTGTCTTGGTTAAAAGGAAGCTAAATCAGCTTAAAAATAGCCTTGAAATGGAAAAGGGCCAAAAGCCAAAAAATGTTTAAAATTGTATTGAGGGCAGACAGCCTTGTATTTATATAGTTGAACAAATTCCACAGCTACACAGTAGTTGTTAATCCTGAGCTGGATTATCTGGTTTTTCAAAAGCGCTCCTTCTGTGGCTGCTGCTCACAGCTGCATCCTGAGCCTGGCTCTGCTCCAGCACCGGCATCACCTCTCCTGCTCCACAATCACCCTGGGGCAGGATGGTTCCCTCCTCCCTTCCTGGGAAATGCCGATCGTTACCCTGGGTCAGAGCTGCCTGTAAACTCCAGTCTGGTATTTGCTGTGCAATTTTACTTCCTCCAGCTTTTTAAACTCTGAAATAGGTTTCAGAATAGCTAAATATCAATTCAGTGGTTTGTATTTCAAAACTTTTTTCCATTGCTGTGGCAAAAGCTGATGTCTTCATCATATTATTAATCTTAGATATTTCCTGTGTGCAAATGCTTCATTTAATTTAAATGTTTAAGGCTTCATTTAGAAGCAGTAGAATTTTATATGGCATCAGTCTTTTCTGCATTCTTACCTTTGAAATATTAGTTGAATCCCATGTGGGCAATTTTTTTTTCTCTCATCTTTTTTTTCTGATTTCAAGTCAGGTAATAATCACTTTTGTGTTTTGTCTTTTCTTAAGTGGGTACTTTTCATTTGAATGAAGCTGGGATGTGTAGAAAGGACTGTTTATTATTGCACCATACCTATTGTGCATTGTTACAGAGAGTCCTGCCTCCATTGTTCAAGGGAACAACAACAACAGCATGAAGCAAAATGAGAAATTGAATTAAAAAAGAAAATAGCTGTAGACATCCAGGAGCTGATTCAGCCCATGTATCAGAAGTCAACACTACTACACTGCTCAGCAGGAACTGGTTTTAGCTAATGGCAATAAAAGGAAACACAGGACTTTTGAAGTGGGCAAAAGAATTACAGACTGTTACAGGAGAAACAGGCTGAGAGGGATGAGATATTCAATGCAAATACAGTTGCTGTAAGAGTATGAATATCCCTGATTTGTCAGTGGAAACCGAAGAGTCTTCAGATTTGCATAGGTGCATTTTAAAAAAATTCTTGTAAGGTGTTTGCATGGAACACAATAGCATCTTCCCTGCAAACTATTCTTTTATTTATTGCGATTTAATAATGTATGACAATGTCATAAAGCAGAGCAACTCAAGAGGTGAGAGGTCAGGTCCAACATCTCCCCACCCAGCTGAAATGGGCTCTGGGATTGCAGGGCCCCAAGAAAGCCCCTTGTGTTGTAGTTCACCATGCAGAAGGGAGCCCCACACTGTCACTGTGTCACCAGGCAGAGCTGCCTGAGCTCTGCGATAGCTCTGGGCAGTCACTGAGCGTAGGAAGGAGCAGGAGCAGAGAGCAGTGCCCGTGGTGATCAGGGTTCACACACCTCAGGGCACTGAGGGCAACCTTTCCCCTGCACCCAAACAGGTTCCAAGTCAAGGCCTTTTTGAATGTTTTTGCTACAGATAATAACAATGGTAGAGAACTACAGGTTAATTCTGCTATTAAGTTCATTTGGTTTGTGTTGAAATGTTGAAAAATATTTGGAGCAAGACTTAGTTTTTGCTCCTTTATAAGCAACTTTTAGTGAGAACTAAGTAATCTCCTAATTATGGTATTTGTGCATGTGTATGTAGATTTGCATAGTGGTGACATCTGCTATTGCCTAATCAGCTTCTAAAGAATAACAACAATAATCACAGGAAATGGATTTGGGAAATCTGTACTTTAATTAAATCTGCTAAGTGTCAAGTTTTGTTATAGAACTTCTACTTACTGACTGTAGGTATTGTTTTGTTCTTTCAAAAAAGTTAATTATAACCTGATGCAGAATTAGACCCTAAATTTGTTTTACTCTGCTCAGACCTATTGACTGAGGAAGTGCTTTCATTCTGCTCAAAAAGCAGACATATTTTTACTGAGATTCTTAAGCCTTCCTGTTGGAGTCTGTGTGCTGCTCTTCACCCACTGTCTCAGCCACACTGTAAAGCTCAGGGGGAAACCTAGTGTAAAGCTGTTGAATATTATGTTTTCCTTCTGAGGGAGAATTATATTACTACTCTTTTTAAAGAGGGCATCTCTGTGTTAAACCCATATTCTCAATATTTAGCAGTCCCACAACAAGCTGGGATCTGTGAGAACTGCCATGGTGCAAAAATAGCTGTTCCAGTGCTTGCAGTGTCCTGAGAACCTCTCACAGGACTGGGATGCCACATGCAGGGGACGGCACACACATGGAGACACAGGCAGAGGAACTGCTGCCCTCTCCACTTTCTAGGAGAGACACAGAATTTTTTGATATAAAGCACAACTGAGCTCTGCATCTGTTCTTCCTGTGCTTTGGAACAAGGCCTCCGCAGTTCTTGGTATTACTGTGTGATGCTGCCTCTTCTACACTGGAGGAAGTTGAGTTTAAAAGTCTTGTTTTTAAAAATATTTTCTGGACAGGCCTGACACTGGTGTCACCTAGCTTGTTTGTCCCCAGGCGTTAAATCTGTGCAGCAGGCAAAAAAAAAAAAATCGGAGTCTTTCTGAACTATAAATGTAACCAGCAAATAGATAAGAGTTCAGTGTCCTATAATAGGATGTCTTTTCGCTGACTAGCAGAAAGGGAGTGACTCAGCCTGACTGTGTACACACACTGAAATAGACTTTTTCAAGTTTGGAGACAAAGGCCTTTACATGCATTTATAAAATTGCCTTTAAAATGCTTGTGAATGAGTTAATCACACAGCCATCTGATTAGACATGAACAGCCTCCCTATTTTTTACGCGATTAGGTCATCCCAAGAGAATCACAAAACAAAATAGACACAGATGTGTCATCCAAGGGTGACTAATAAAATGTAGTTGAAAACAGTGCAATTAGGAAAATAGTGCAAGTAGGAAATTTTCAAGCCAGTTTCACGACTCTGCGTCCTTCATCTTTCCTGCCAGAGCCTGCTCTTCAGGAAGTTGATAGAAAAAGTTCCCCTTGGCTTGCACAGGTCCAGACAGGTCTCTGCTTTCTCCTTGCTCGGTTTTTTTTCCCTCCTTGAGGCTGCCTCCAGCTCTGCAGTAGCATTTTGAGCATCTGAGCCTCAGAGTCTTTTCACTTTGACATGAAGATTGTACTTTCCCATGAGCTCACTGAAGTGGGAACTGCTGCAGTGGAGATTTGGGAGCGATTGGATGGTACTTAAAATCTGGGGAAGAAGAGAAGTGGCACAACTGGCGCAGTCATAAATGTGTGTCTAAGTAGCAAGAGCAAGCTCAGAGCTGTACCCTTTCCATACCCTTGCAGAGGGAACATTTTGTAAAGTACAATAGAGAAGGATCCTTCTCACTTGCAGACTTTCATCTTACCCTGAACTCCAGCGATGTGGAGTTTTTGATAAGCTGAGATCACTGTCTAGGTACTTGTAACTTACTAAATGGGCTTTCAATTACAAGCTCAGAGAGCGAGAGAGAGGTGTCAAAAGAACCATGATCTTTATAGTTTTCCTGCAGTTTTAATTGTGAGTGGCACCTAATCTTTAGCAGGCAGCTGTGAGATGCAGTCCTGGGAAAGGAAAAAGCCCCTAGACAGCTGAGAATTAAAAAGAAACACTCAACTGACTTGATTACTGGTGTAATCTTTGAGGTGTCTTTGCAGTCCTAAGAACCTTGTTTTACAGCTGTCAGCTTTAAAGAATGAATGTCATCTTTCCTGAGCCTCTTTTTCTAGTGGTGGCAGTTGTCTGGGGAGATAAAAACTACACAGACTGACACAGCTGCTGATATGAAGAGGCTTTCGATGGCTCTCTCACCACTGCTGTAATAAAATGAAGAAGTACTGAGTCCAGGATATCTTGTAGCCGATTTCTAGGGAGTAAAAAAGCTTCCCAGAGTAAGTCAGGCAAGTTCTAAAAGTTTTTACAGCTTAAAAGATGTTGGTGGAGGAAGAGGTGACTGGTTGGTTGCTACACTGCAGTATGTTTTTGTACTAGTGGAAGCCTTGAACTAGGTCTGCTCGTTCTGAAAAGGTGATGAATACTGTTGTGGAAAAGCGTACTGGTTCTAATGTGAAAATATTGGGTACTTCCACTGCTGAGCACTTCTATGTGTTCATTGTAACATCTCCAGAGGGACTCCCTGACGGGAAAGTGCTTCCCTGCTCAGCAAAGGTTGTTTGTATTTATTTAGCTTCTCTCCTCAAAGTGATTTAAAACTCAGCAGACTAAGTTGCTTGAATTGAAAGGACTAACTGGTGTTTTACTCAGTGCTGGGGTGTGTCAGCCACATGGTGTTTGGCAATAAACATTACTGATTTAGATATCTGTGGGAAAAATCAATGGAACGCCAAGTATTAATTCACTCAGGTTCTTTAACAAATGTACCCTGGGGTTGTTCAATATGCTCCGGTTTGCTACAATCATCTTAGAATTAGGCTGGCCCAAATCTTTTAAGTATTATTAATAGCACTGCATTAATATTGTGTGCACAATCAGGGGTTGCTTAATTTAAACTCATGTTAGTATAATGTAAATGAATTCTTACCATGCTGACTGATGGCACTCCATAATTCCAATTTGTCCACATAGTGTGTCACTGGATTGCAAATTAGGAATTCTGGGATATTGAGTATTGCTGCTGCCAAAATTTACTTCAGAAACATTGAGATTCATTGTAGTTAAATGAATAATGAGAGAAGCATCCTTCCTGGATTTTTGTTATTTTTTAACATCTTTTCTACTTTTTGGAAGTCAGATTTAATTTTTACTTTTCAAAAGATGATTATGAATTCTTATTCTTGCCAGAAATGTAAAAGTAATGAGTTCAGGTCTTAAACATTTGTTCTCCTGTCAAAAAACAGCTCCTCTAAAATCATTCCCCCTAGAGAAAAATATGAATAATCTTAAAGAAGAAATCTGTAGGTGGAAGAGAGCTGCTAAATAAGTAGTCCTAAGAAGGAGAAACAGTGAGCTGCAGCCTTCAACAGCTAGAAAAAGTATATCTTATATAGACACTAACTGTGGTTTGCTATTCAAAGAGCTGGAGGGAGAAGAGAGCTAAGGCTATAGAAAAATTATTTCCTCAGAGAGTCTGCAGGATATAGTGTGTTGCTAGAGTTTAAGGGAAAACTGAAAAATCTCATGTTTGATTCAGAAGTTGCTGAAAAGAAGAAAACAGCTTTGGATGTCGGGTTTTTTCAAGAACTCATATGTTAACATCCTGCTTTCTTGGGAGTAAGGCACTGACCCCTTCCTGACAGACTGTGATGGGCTTGATCTGATCCTAGGGGCATTTAAATAAACATTTTCCTTAGTTTTACCCAGAGCAGGACCATGTCTCAAAGCCAGAGCAGTCAGTCATTCTGCATTTGCTTTCCTTGGCTGGAGCAGAACTCCAATCCAATTTAACCCAGTTCCTCTGTGGGCCAGGCTGTGCTGTTCTGATGCCCCCGTGTGTGCTCCAAGCAGAGCGTGTCAGGGCTGTGTGCTGAGCTCTGTGAGCAGGGCTGGGGAGGGGAACTCGGTGGCTGGGCAGTGCTCCAGCAAGAACAGGAGCTCAGGTGCTGTGTGGGATTTTCTGCATGAACCTGGTGCCTTAGCAGAGGACAGAGCCCCAGTGACACTGGTATATAATTAGAGAGGTGGCTCAGGAGTGCCTCAGGACACTAATGACAAATCCTGTAATTGCTGAATTCATCCTCCCAGTTGACCAATAAGGCAGTTTGCGATGGTGCATTACAAGTAGCCCACCAAAAACCAGGCTATTAGTAAGAGAAAAACATCTTGCAAAATGCCACAGACAATAAAACCATTATTTCAAAAGCAAAAAGAGGTTGGGAGTTGATGTGTTCACTTGGAAACTAAGCCAGTGAGGATTTTCATGTTCAAATCAAAATAAATAAAAAATAGCAGAACATTTAAAAGAAGCTTATTTCTATAATAATGCAAAATGTTAAGAACAGATTTACAAGCATAAATAAAAAATCAAGTCACAAAATGGGTAGAGACATTATACCAGCAACATTAAATAGATGAAATAGCAGCAGTCAATTTAATAAATAGTTTTCCTTTGCTACCTCTGAAGCCAAAGAAATCAGACTGCTTTAGGGACATGTTCAAGAATAATTCAGAGAAATATCTGCTCTGCCTTCCTGCCACTGCCAAAATGCACCAGCTGAGGTCACAGCACCAAACCACTTTTCACTGTTGCCCTGGCCATTGCACACATGGCAAAATTAAGCTTTTCAAGGGCAGCAAAAATGATGAGGAAAATGTGATGGCAGCAACCAGGGAATTCATCCTGCTGAAATCAATGGCTGTTTGAATTATAGTTGCTAAATTTATCTGCCTACTCCAGGAATTTCTGAAACTTACTTTCTTTAGTCCAGCTTCTTTTAACCATCTGGGTGCTGGTTTGCCACGCTATTTCCTCCAGAGGAAAAAGAAGAACCCATCATTGGTCGGGGTGGTGGAAACACTGATAATTTTGTAGCTCTGTGAGGACATCTGTTGTTGCATCACTCAGTCTGGGAGTTAGTGCCAGCAAAAGCTCCGGTCAAATCCTCTTGTTCTGTTCTGGTAAAACCAGCTTGGAATGCTAGTTCTGATTATCACCAATTGTCAAACCAAATCCTTTCTTTTTTTCCTTCACCCTCAAGTTACCTGGAAATCACATCTTTGTGTGAGTTTAGAGCAAGCACAGAAAAGAGCTAAGGAGGGACGAGGAGCTGAGTGCTGGTGGTGTGTGTGGCACATTGGGCAGTCTGTAAATGCTTTGCTGTAATGACGGAATCAGTAAAACTTGAAATATTAGGGCTCAGTTTGGCAAAGGTTGTGCTGAAGCCCATTGCTGGATGCTTGAGCATATGCTTATATCCCCTGGCAGGCAACAAATCTGAGTCTTCTGAGTTTTGTGCTTTTGCAAATGGAACTGGAGAGCTCATTTGGAGGCTGAAAAATAAAATCAACTCCCTCTCCAGCCAGGGCTTTGAGACACCATTTTATAGTGCAGTTTATTAAATGAACTGCTGGCAAACCTCTTCTTTGCAAATCCATTTGTATGAAAATAAACAAACTTGGATATTTTTATTATAATTTTTACAATTTCACTAGAAGCCTGTGTTTTTAAATAGCCTCCTGCTTCGGAAAAGCTCAAATGCTAAGGGTTTGTTTGACAGAGATAATCTGCTGGTGCCTGCAGTACCTTGTATTGAAGGAGACCCTCTCCATTTAGAGGGCTCATGTTTGATGAAGAGTGCTCTTCATTTTATTTAAGTAAATGATAGCTTTGGCTTCTGTAACAAAAGGCTAATTCTGCTCTGCTTGAGGGAGGGAGGAAGACATCTTAAATCAGTGCAAAGCACCATTGATCTGTCTCTGGTCATCTGATTCAGTTGTCCCAGAGGTCAGCAAGGACCAAGATCACAAGAGTTTATGGATCAGGAGCAGCCTGGAATAGAGGAATTCTTCACTGTCACTCTCAGTGCTGTGATTGATGGCAAGTGTGTTGGGAGAGACCAAGCCCTGTCAGGTCCTGTCGTGGTGTCCTCAGTGGCAGCCTTCCTATGCACATAAGGTGTGAGGGATTTCCATCTGGCCCCTGCTATTGTTCTGCCAGAGCCTGTGCAGCGCTGAAATCCAGCTGGGGGGTTGGCATGAGAGGTGTTAAGCTTTTTTCAGGCTCTTCACCCAGGGGAATGGGTTTAAAAAAGCGCTTGTCAGTGATTTCATGGCAGAGCACAAGCTGCAGAAATTCTGGGATGGGGAAGCACACCACACCATGTTACTGCAAGAACAGGGCATGCTATGTGGGCATAGTAGGCAGAGAAAGGTCCAAAGCATGTCTGAGCAGCTTTTATACGTAAAAATATGGCAAAATGAGCAAGAAATTTTCTTTCAGCTTATTTTACAATTCTGGTTGGGGCTAGGTTGGTTTGGAGGGTGGGGTGGGTTTTTGTTTGTTTATTTGTTTGGGTCCTTTCCACATGGAGCTAATTCAAGGGCAATAAGCTAACACCTTTGGATACATGACCAGGGCTGGAACATTAGAGTGTGTTTTATGTTGCAAAGACAATGCTGTTTAATTTAAGTTCTTTTCTCCTGTTGCAGTGCCTCATTTAAAAGGAGTGGATGTTTTCTGTTTAAAAGCCTGTTCCAAATTTTCCTGATTTTTTTTCTCTCATGTAAAATCATCTCTAAGTCCATAAGGGTTTCATTGGAGAAATTAAAATTGTTCAAGAGAGGTAATTTAAGGACATCCCTACCCATTTACAAAAGCAAAATGGATATGAGTTTAAAGGGTTCCCAGTGCAGTGAGGTGCTACATAATGCATACACTGACACAAGTTTTGGTTTTGGATATTTTATTGTGTTGCCCCAGGCTGGCTACTCATGTATCCTGAAGAGCTGAAGCAGGTGTTCCCAATAGAATTTGTTGAGCTTTTAGGCACAGGATTTCCTTCTGTTCTGCAGTGACATGCTGTGGATTTTGCCCACACTTGGCAGTAACATGTCTGTGGCTGACTGACATTGGAGCCAATCTAGGGTAATACTGCAACTCATCTGGCCAGCTAAAAGTGAACTGAGCAGCTTTGGGAAGCCCCTAAAGTGCTCCTAAGAGGAGCTAGATCCACTCCAGAGAAAAGTGTGAAATTTCCAATGAGAAATTACAGGAAATATCACCAGTGAGGAGCTAACAATACTAAATGAGCTATCCTTCACAGCATAATATTAAAAGTTTACTAATATAACCTGTCCCCTCAGCAGCAGTAATAGCAGGTATTTTCATGTCTAGGTATTGTAAGTGGTGTCACTGTCGTTAGCAGCATATTTGTCACCAGAAATAATGGGTCCCCTTTGCTGCACTGCAGTATGTGATAATTAAAGGAAACTATTACATCTGTTTGACACTTGCAAAAGGTCCATGTATGTGGATAAATTTATTTACTTTAGGGTAAGAAAAAAAAAGGAAGATAATTGCATATTAAAGCTTATCCTGGCTCTCTCAGACTGCACCTGAGAACTTGTGCCTATGCAATACTTGCTCTCCAAAGGCATCCCCCAACTGAAAAGTAAAGAAATGCAGAACTCAATGTACTCATTGCTCAGCGTTCAAAAGCAGTGTCTTGTTTCCCAAATGAATTTGTCTGGCTTCTGTTCCCAGCCATCAGTTCTTTTGTAATTTCTCTCTGCTGGACAGGAGAGACTCTAAGTACCCAGTGTTTGTTTTCTCCACAGGAAAGTGCTTACACTGTATAAACCAGTCACTTGTCAATCTTCTGGTTTATAAACGAAATGTCTTGAGACTTCTGTAGTCACTAAATGGAATTTTTCATATTGTCCATGTAGTCAAGGTTTTGGGGCTGCTTTCTGTATTTTCTCCAGGTTTTTTTCTAAGATGAGACGTGAACACACTGTGTTCTAACCCAAGGTCTCACAAATGCTGCCTACACTTCCCTGCTTCTTGTTGCCCTCTGGTATTCAAATTTAAAGGAATAAGTTTCCATTTTCATACAGCTGTGATAATACTGGGAGCTGCTACATATGTGTAGATATCTGTGTAATGTAACGTAGATCCTTTCTGGTATCACAGAGGCATTCCTCTTCCTGCAAATAGATTTGCATTTCTTATTTCTAAACTCCTTACACTTGGATAATTAAAATTTAATTAATTTAACTGGGCATAGCTTCCCAATGATCCCCATCATTTTAATTGGCTTGTCCTCCTCCTGATGGGTCATTCAGCCACAACTTGTCACCTGCAAATGTGTCAGTACTTGATCTTGTCTTTGCCTGCAGGTCATTGATGAAAACAGCAGCTTAAATATTGCTTTTTGCAAGCCCTCCTATGGAGCAGCCACACCTCAGGCTCAGTCCTGGCTGACAGCTTTCATGCCTATAGCTGACATCTCTTTCCTGTGATTTTTACAGCTCTGTCTACATGTTGTAAACCATTAGAGACCTCTTTCATAGTCAAGCTTTGCTCTTGGATTTTGCATTTTACTGAAACAGAGGAAATAGTGAAAGTCCAGACCTTCAGAGCCTCGTGTATTTTGAGGCAGAGGTTCTTCACAGTGAGTAGACAGACCTGTCTCATGGCTTTTGAAGAGCTCTTCTATTCCTGTTGCAGGAGAATGAGTGGGTGACAGGTGAGTCAAAGCAGCTCATCAAACCTGCCGTAACATAACTGCTTGCCTAGCAAAAGTTACAGAATTTAAGAGTTTTGTTTCACAACTGGGCTGTTAATCTCATTATTGTATTCACTTGTCAGAGCATGTTAATATAACCAAGTGAAAAATGCTCCTAGACACATCCTATGGAATATTTAAAATGAAGAATTAAATGTGACTTTCAAGACATCTGAAATAAGTGATGCTAAATCATGGTGATTGTTAAGGAAGGGTTGGTTAACTTATATGTGTTCTGAGAGTCCCCCTAAGTATAAATCACAGAAAATTCAGTTAGAAGTCAATTGAGTAATGAAAAAAATATTAGCGTCTTATTTTAAATCTCCTTTTTTTTTTGTTGGTATTCCTTTTTGTTAGGGGTATTCCTTAAGGATTGAAAAATGGAAATTCTGCACATGAAAAATATAAGCTGAAAATTTGGTGAAGAGAACTATGCAGGCAAGAAGAAATTCAGAGACTAAAAACATTGTTGATAAGAATGTGCTGTGTTTCTGTGCTGTGCCCCTGCAGATTTAATCCCTGAAGTTAGTAGGAACTTTGTAGCTGTGTTCTCTAAGTGCTCACACTTAGCACACTCAGCCCCCCCTCATCCATATGGTCATTTATTTTTCCCCATAAATATTCTGTTTTAAATCTTTTTAGATAGCAAGATCCAGGTGTTTAACAACTTCTAAAGCCATCAGTAAAGCAAAATACCCAAATGTACAATGGCTCACTGGAAACTAATTTGTTGTAGTCAGTGAGTCGAGTCCTGGAAGATTCCATTCCCTTTGCCTCCAGCTGAGCAGCACCAGGCCAGGTCTCGTGTGCCTTATGGGTTTCAGTGGGGCCACTGCCATGGGTGTCACAAGGCTGTGACAGAAAGTGTGCAGCACTCGGGTTCTGAGACACTGAAAAAATGTTCCTTCCTCCAGTGGAATAATTCAAACCTCTGCATCTTCTCTCTGATGGCAGGAGGAGGTAAATAATGCCACATTGAGTGCATGGCCATTTGTCTGTGTGGCAGGGGAGCTGAGCCTTTGCCTGGGCATGCTCCCTGCTTCGGAGCAGCAGAGCTGAGGCATCTGCTGAGCCAGCCTGGGGCACTGGCAGACCACAGTCCCTACGTGAAGGGTCTGGGGAAGGCCAGGGTGGACACAGTGAGTGCATCCACTGCAGGCAGTGCAGATTTTGGGAAGGTTGATGCAGAATTAGAGCTCATAAGCCCATCTGGCTGTAAATGATTCTGTTCCACAACTATCCAGGCTTCAGAAGAGCTTCCATCACTCTGTTTTGCTTTTATCCATTAGGCCATGACATGCATTGATCATCTTTTTGTACTTTGCTTGTGTCCTTTCTTCAGCAGAAAACTGGAATTGCTAGTACTAGTGCATTGTGACTTTCCCACATAAAACATACATACACACATCTATTTAGATGTTTATATTGCTTATTGCTACCTTTCACAGGCAGAGCCATTTGAGATAAATCCTTTGCCACTAATTTAATCCACAATTCTACATTGGTGGTCCTTTTGGCAATTGTAACTCCCATGGTTGTTTCCCTTCCTTCCCCTACACATTGAGTATCAGTGTGTACCCACATAATCTATTGTACCTCTGTTTATGCAGGTACCTCAGCACAATGTAGTATCTGGTATAAAGATACTATACAAAAAAAGGTATAAATTAAAGGAAACATCAACCCTTTACTGCAGCTGCATTTTCCAGGAAAGCAAATGCAGTGAAACAAATGGTTAATGAAGGATTTCTTCTAATTGGCAAGATGTTCCTGGGAATATTCATTATAATTTCATTGAAAGTTGCGCATCCAGTTTCCATTTCGGGGTACCCAGGTTCTCCTTTCATTCCATTTCATGTTTTTGGTAATCAGCCATTAATTAAAATGCCACGGCTTCCCAGCAATAACGCAGCAGTGGTTTGGTCCTCCCCACTCATGCAGGAAATGTGCAAGATGGATCAGCCAAGTGTTTGGTTCAGGTCAGTGCTGGCCTGTGCTCACCCCTCCCAGCATGAATAACTCAGGGACCCCAGGACCGTGACGGGAGCTTTTCTGGGCAGTGCCTGCACAGATGGAGAGCAGGAGCACACAGGAGATCCGTGCCAAGCCTGGGACTTGGCTGCCAAATCTCATGCAAAGTAGGGCTGTGCAGCTGAAATAGAGACATGAATTACAGTCTTTTAAGGTTCATTAAAACTTTTGGTGCTTATAGTCCTGCTGAGATGAAAAATTCCAGAGCAAATAGAAATCCCTAGGAACTCACCATGTTTTCTACAAAGGTCGCCTTCAATCTCTGCTTTTTACATTTGCCTTCCTTCCCAAAAATGTTTAATTGTCACATGTGTGATGGCTTCAGGCTTCAGACTGTGTAGGAAATTGACACCAAGTCTTAAAGTGTAAACAAACCCCTCATGTCAAGAAAAAATCTAGAATTATTTCTACTCATTCCACTTCATAGTGCTACAGCAGTTTTTAATAGGTACAGGGTAGTTTGACAGATTGTGATAAAAACAGTGTTGAACATATTACTGTTTATACTGTAAAACTGACTAGCTAAAAAACGCAGAGCATTGTCCTAATCTGACTTTCAATATAGAAATCTTCTGCCCTTTAAGCCTCATTTTTGGGGATTCTGGCTGGGAACAGAGCTCTGCTTTACAGGCAAAAGGCACGATCCTCCCCAGGCAGGGGCAGGGGCCAGTGAGGGATGCAGGAGGACACTTGTGAACTGGTGGCTGGCAGAAGGGGCAAAGCTCTCAAGAAGCTGGTGCTCCATGGAAAAGCCTCCAATTTGTTGAAATAATTTTTTTCTTATCTGTTTTCTACCTTTGGGCTGTTGGTTGCACAACCTAAAACACACACTGTTTTGCCCAAGGTGGGATTCCAGCGCTCAGCAGTTCGGGATGAAATCCAGACAGTTCATTCCTTTAAGCTGAGTTCCTCAACTTTAAGATATTTACAAAAAAAGACAGGCCTTGGAGAACATTTAGACCCCAGTGGTGGTCTGATCTAATGCAGATAGATCCAGAAGCAGAAGAAGTGGTAAAGCTTGTGGAGTTTGTGCAACTTCACAAAATGTGCCCTCTGGAAGGTTTGTGGTGCAGAGGGAAAGTATGATTTTCATTTTATTGATATTGCTTCAGGTTAATCAACTTCTTTTGGTAGATAATGATGGGGAAAGTTACCCAGAGAACAATTCTTTAAATATACCAGAAAGTTTTCCAAGTAAACCACTGAATTTCTTTAAGAAGTGCGATGCGTAACCAGGAGGAACAATAATTTCCCAATTTGATTTGGGGACTCACATGCACTGGAGATCATCTTCTGTGGCAGAGCTGCTGGTCCCTTTTAGAGGCTTACAAAGCTGGGCGGCCCTTTGGGCCACTGAAATGTGCTGAATTAAGAGAATGTTTTGTTTTACACACAAAACCATTTTGGAAATGTGTACCATGTGTGGTGTTCAGGGATGACTTCAGTCCCTTGCTTTTTCTTTATTTGTTGCATATGTTATATGGCAGCAAATGTAATTTGAAATTAGCTCTGCCTTTTCATCTAAAACGAATGAGGATTTCTTGGCTGCTAATGCTGGCATCATTGTACTTCTTCACAACTTGTACTAAGCACATTGCTGCAGAGTTTTTCCTAAGAGGTAATGTGAGGTTTGCATTTGTTTTTGAAGTCCACACACTGCTTTTCTATTGTGCTTCTGAGCCATGTTTTTTCTGTGACTCAAGACTCAATTCAACAGGAATGCTCCCCACCAAAGCAACAGAAATGAACAATTATCTAACTACTCTGAGAAATATTTTAGAGAGGCTTATATGTTCCAAATAGACATTTCAATCCTCATGGAAATGTACCCAGTAGAGTTCCATTTTCAGAAAATACTACAATTTTTACACAAAATAAGCTATTCTTTTGTCTAGCTGCTCTGCAGAATTCTTTGGCAGGGAACAATTTTGTGTTCTGTAGGGATACTACAAATTGAAGCTTCAGGCCAGGTTTTTAAGTACTTTGTGTTTACATTTTATTGAGAGAATGTGTTGACTTTGGGTTTTGACAGTATATTGGAAGACCCTCAGATACAGGAGATTGCAGTGAAATTTCCTCAAAATGAAAGTTGCAGTTTTCTGCTTCAGATTGTATTACATTCAGTAGTGAAAATACACATAACAGCTTTTTTTGATGCTAATTCTGCTGGAATTCACCACTGAAACATTATTACAAATTGTTCTTAAAAATGTTTTATCAACTGCCTCTCTGCCCATACTAGCCAGCAGGAGAAGCCATTGCCCATAGCTAGGTCTGCTAGGAAAAAATTTTTTCCCTTGTGTTTTGGGGACCAAAATTTTCTATAGTTTGTATCAGTCTCTCCAATTTACTGCCCTACTTCTGCCAACAGGATCTGCCAAGATCACGACGTGACTTTCTTGGCTCATGAGTGAGAATTAGAGCTCTGTTGGTCACAGAGAGAGGTTTGGTGTTGGTGCTGGGCCACTGAGGCTCTCCAGTGCTGGAGGTAAAGCCAGGGTGGGACAGAACAGCCCATGCAGCTCACAGCCTTTATTGTCATAGAGGAGCTGGTGCCAAGTTGTGTCCCAGGATGGAAAATGTGCTGGAGAATCACAGGCTTGCCCCTTGCTCTGCCATCCCTCCTACCAGGGTAGCAGCATCTGCCTGGTGGCCAGGCAAACATTTAGGGAATGTACCCTCCTAAACTGCAGGGACTTGTGGATTTCAGGAGGATTGTTATGATTCTGGCCACAGCAAGATATTAAATATGTTTCTGCAGTGATAACTTTGTGCCCTTCTGGAATCAATAGCTGATTTCATGTGGGATCCAATGTGACAAACAGAAACTTCCAGGAGCATTTAAATATCCAAATATTTGCCTATGTGCAAAGTGTAAATTGTTTGTTCCGAAGAAGTTCCATTTGCCATTACCTTAGGCTAAACCACCTTGCAGAGGAGAGTAATTTATTACAAACATGATGTTTTGTGACAGTTAAATCCATTTACTAGCAAATGTGGAGGGCAAAATTCTGTAATTGCAAATGTCTTGGCATGGAAAATATTAAGAGGAAAACCAGTAAGGGCTGAGTAGTACTTGTTGTGAATAAATATGCATGAGCAAATAATAATTGAAGTTAAATTATTGGGATGTCTCTAATTTAATCTCATCTTCCAGTAAAAAAATACCTAACCATAACTTCAACTATCAGAACAAACTACTTTATACTGAGAAAAGACACTTAATACTCATTTAAACTGTGTTCAGATTAAAAGACACTTCCCTTATTATTTTTAATTCCTTTATACATTTGGAATTATATTGCTTTCATGGCCTTGTTATAATTAGCAGTGGCTATTTCTTGTTAATGACCTGCAAATCTGTCTAATTCATCTGACAAGCTGACAACCTGACTCATTAACAAGGTATGACCAGAATCTGAAGCCCTCTGCAAAAGGTTTTTTCCTATGACACTAAAAAATGTTCTCTGAGGTACCATATATAAATATATCAAACAATGTTAATGGTTTCTGCAAAGAGGTTACAAAATCACTCTGCTGAGAAGTTTGCCTGTAACATTCATCTAGAATAGAGATTGTTACCTAGAAATCCTATTTTGTACCACATTTATGCTGTGATTAAAACCGTGCTGACACCACTGATATTTATAAATCCCTGGCAATCAATAGCATTATTTCTACGTGGTTTGCAAAAAATATCTCAAAACAGAGAGCAAACACCAGGCCACCCAGCATGAAGAATCTCTCCACTGGTGGAAAACACACATTTGAAAAAAAGTTTGCCTGTTTTCAACAAAAGCTGTACTATCAGCTTTTAGGGCCTGATTAGTCAGTCCCCCAGAGAGTCATAATTTCTTGCACTTCAGTGAAATTTGGATCTGGCCCTGGCCCTTCTTGGCTGCACAGTGTTACCTAATGTGTCTCTTTTGAAGTTTTCTGCGCCCATGTAATTAACTGGAGAAGTAGTTTCTCCATTTCTAGAAAGTGTCCTTTACATGGCATTAAGACATGTTCAGTAATGTTCATAAAGACACTCTGTAACGTTACAGCTGCTGTGTGGATTTATTCATACACATGGCACTTTACGTTGAAAAGGCAAAGTCACTGCCCAAGGCAGTTTTCAATCCCGCAGGATGTGATCTTCTGCAGAAGGTGTGGGAATTCTGTGTGGTCCAGATTCAGCACACACACTTTGCCTCTCAGACTTGCTGTGAAAATTAGACTTTTTTATTGTTTGTCAAGACATTTGAAACGAGAGGGATTAACCCAATAGAAAAAAAAGAGGAAATTACAAACTGTCATCAGTGTAGTGTTTGGGTGATGTGAAGTAAATAAAGCCTGGGACCATGCAGTGAAGAAAGGGGCGCAAAACCAAAATACTGAATGGTTTTTCTTTATGTGGGCAGCATTCTGCCTGTGCTGTGTATGAGGGAGTGGCTGTCAGGAACAAACCCCCTGTGTCTGTGTCTGTGTCTCTGGGCTGCTGCTGCTGCAGAGGCACAAGGAGGCTGCAGTAAGGCTGCAGGTAATTCCAGCTCTCAGGCACTTGGCATCACACCCATTTTTGTTGTGGTGGTGGTGCTTTCTCTGCCCATGTTTAGGGTGTGTTGTAGGAACCACCTCAAAACTTGTCCATAATGAAACAAGAGCCAATCACAAGAGATGTTGTCCAAATACATAAGAAGATGCTGACCAAAACAAAATTGACCCTTTTTTTTTTTTTCAAGGTTAGTAGTCAAAGCAAAAGATAAAGGGAGCTAATTTCATCTCAGATTCAGTGACTGCATTTTTTGGAGCTTCATGGCAAAGGGGAAAGGAAACCCTTAGAAGGCTTTGTTCCACAGACAGCCATGTTAAAGCCTAAATGACAGGTCTCATTTTGGTCACTAAGATATTGGAAGGAAGACAGCAAACAAAACTGTCACAGAAGTGGCACTGGGGACAATGTGAGGGTGCAGGCACGGCTTCCTTGGTGAAGCAGCCAGAATGGATGAGTGCAGCTCCAGGATCCTGTGTCCATAGAGATAACAGAGACCCCTGGGAGCATCCATGGCTCACTCCCACATTGATTTGCAGGGTGAATGATGTTGTTCTTACTTGAGTGCATTCTCTGCTTTTTGTTAAAGAATACTTTCTTTTCTTCTACAGAATTCCCATAAAAATGAAGTTTGTTTTATTTAGATTTCAGGTGATGACTAACTGGTACACTCAGGTGGATTTTATGAGTAGTTTCAGCTTTATTTTTCCTTTGGAGAAAATTCATTCATCTTTACCTGCAGTACTAGGAAAAAATTTCTTTCTGGCTATAAGAGAGGAGCTCTCATCTTTCTTACCCTGGTTTCTTTCCTTCTCACTGCTGTTTTGCTTTATATCTGTCTGTTATCCCATTGTGATACAGAGGAAAATTGTAAAATTCCCTATTGATGTAATCTCTCATTTTTTATTTCTGAAGGAGAAGCTTTTTGACAGACTTTTGATGGTGGCACATTCCTTCCCTTGTTAAAGCAGTGACAGACACTTTTAGCTGCTCAGTTTGCTTTCTCCAATGAGGAGCTTTCTTGCCACAAAAAGAAATAATGATACTGCTGCAGCTTGGGGCTGTGCTATTGGCAGACTGTCCATGCAAACACCCTCAAGAGCTGATGTTGTACTTTGCCTCAGTCCAGACAATTGCAGAGTAGCCCATGTGCAGAAATAATGTGACCATTGCAGCAGTGCAGGTATTGCTGTGCTGTGTCACCCAGTGTCTGGCACAGGAGGCTCCATGTGGAGAGAGACCTTTTTGCAGTGAGACATAGCCCAAGGCCTCTGCTTAGTAGGACTTTTAATTATGCAAGTACTTCATTGATGTTGACACTTAAATTTACACACTTTCAAGAACCCTGGTGAGCAGGGACTTGAGGAGATGCTGTTCTAGTATGGAACAGAAATCATATGAAACCCTGATGGAGAGAGAATGTATAAGAGAATGCATAAGCTAAAGCATTTTCAACTTTCAAGGCATTTCTTTTGGGTTTTTTATTGATTTTGGCCCTAGGAGTTGTTTTGGCCCTGCAGAAGAATGTTTGAGCTTTTAGACTGAATAGCACTCTGACTTTGTGCAAACTGGGTGCCATCATTGCTGTCTGATGGTGGGAAAGCTTTGTTTTAGGACATGACATCATTTAAAAAATTTACTTCTTAGTGTAGACATAATAAATTGCCTGCATTTCAAGGAAGAAGATGAGGAGCAGCACCTGGGACAGCACAGGCTCTCCTCAGGTGCCCCTGAGTGCAGCAGTGTCCTGTGTCAGGGCTGTGGGGCTGGCTCCCAGCGCTGGCAGCCTGCAGAGAACAGGGGTTTTGTGGGACCTGCTCTGTCCTGGCTGCTCTGGCTCTGCTGCTGCAAACAATGTTCAGATTAACTCCAACAGGAGCAATGCTGCTGCTGGAGCAGAGAGGCAGCAAACCTGTCTGTCACTGGTGATTTCCAGCAGGTAGACTGTGCTCTTAAAGCACCACCAGGTTTTCAGAATATACAGTGGGATAGATGAACTTCCCCTTAGGACAGGGACAGTATGATGGATGAGAGACTCACACTGACAGCTACCAGGACACTTCTTGGATAAATATGTCATTTATCTTCTCACCAAGCACATTTCTGTTTTAGGGTATCAGCTGTGTCACTGTTAGGAATAGTACCAAAATCCAGACAGTAAAATCTCTGAGGGACAGGCAGGCTTTGGTGCTGGCATGGTTTCCACCTTCAGCTACCTACTTGGTGAGTTATTGTTATTGTATTTGTAAGTAACTGCATGCAGACAGTTTTTAACCGATGCAGCATATTTGTTTTGTGACACCTTTAGCAGCCTGATTGCATACAATGTGTTCAGGCCAGAGGGAAGAGCAGCTCCTCCTCTTCTCCGCCATCACCCACACACGTCCTTCCTGCCTCCCTCTGCTCAGAGCGGGGAGGGGAGGGGAGCAGCCCTCCCTCTCCTTGTCCATGGCTCCTTGGGTTCTTCCCCAGTGCAACGACAGGGCAGGCACTGCTGTGGCAGAGTTCCCACCAAGGGACACTGTGTCCATCCCAATTATTCCTTCAGGTAGATGAGTTTTTCTAGAGCACTGCTTTCTGTTAAGGCAGGTCACAACCCCTGGCTTTAAAGCTGCATTTAGAGAGGATGAGGCCTGAGCAGTTTTTACCCAGCCCCAGGTTCACACTGAGCCAGAGCTCAGGCAGCTCCGGCTCAGCACTGTGGGAATTCAGCAGCCCCATCAGGCTAACAATGCAACTGGCTTATCCCATTTACTGAGTCCAGGAGAGATTAACTGTGTAATAGCACACAACTCCAGGGGTGCCTCTCCTGCAGAAGGCTTCAGGTATCCACTTTACAAAATACAAGAAAAATATGAAACAAAACATAATATTCTTTCAGGCAGAAAAACTGGTATCAAAGATACCTGGATTTAAGCTCTGGAGAAAGTATGGCTCTTAGTCTCTGTCCAAAGAATTACAGCCTAATAAATTTTAGCACAATTAAACAGATGATAACAAAAGAAATTATTATGTAAATAAACTTTAAACCACAAGGAGAAGTTTATTTCTGTCTTGACACAAGCTGACTTTTGTGCATGATAAGACCAGAAATATTTTGGTCATTATTATGCATCTATTATGTAAACAGGGAGAATGGTCATCATGAAAGCTAGTTTCCTTTGTGTGCTGGCAGATTGGCATTTCTGTGCAACTGATTCATTTTATCATCTGAGACTGTGACCACTCTGCCTCTTGATGCTCTCATAGACAGGCTCAGCATATCAGGAGGGCTTGGGGCAGAGGCTGACCACCAGCAGCTGTGAAATGTGACTCAACCTGCAGCTCAGGAAGTCCTTACAATGCTGATTGTCGAAAGGATGAAGTGTGTTTCAGGGGAAGGGTGGTTGTTTTCCTTTGGCATTCATCCCAGCCACTGTCAAAGATAGGAGGCTAGATGAACTTCTGGCCTGATCCACTGTGGCTGTTTTTATGTTGCAAGGATATTGTTTAATTATTCAAGAGCCAAGAAGAAAGTCTTTGGAATGGCATGGCGTCAGTGAAAAATGGTATTGGACTCAGACAACTGCACAGGTTTTGACTGAGCGTTGCTGATTTAATAAGCAGTTGAGACTTGATGGAGTTCACTGTCATTCCAAATGCATTTTCGAAGTGTGCCTTTAATTTTTGGAGTAAGATCTCTCCCGGCTGAGAGCTGTGTGCCACATCATTTGTTAGCAAAGTGCCAGGTGTGCTGGTAAGTACATCTGTGAGGAAGTTGATGTGGAAGTGAAAGATGGCAAAGACTTATAAAAGCATTAATGAGTTGGAAACAGGTCAGCAATAGAGTCCTGGCTCGTTAAAGATGTCCTCTTGGTTCAGAATAATTGCCAGAGTAAGTTGGGCTGACATTCTCAGTGCCACAGACTGAGATGAACTGCAGAATTAGAAATTAATCACAGTGTCCACTACCTTCTGCTCCTAGGAGGATGGGGAAAATGTCCATTTTTAGCATTACTGGCTAAAATGATGCTTTTTTAATGCTTTCACAGCCTTTTGAAATGTAACCCACCCCATTAAGAATGGCTTCATCATTGTGAAATTATATTGGGCTAGACCATCAGAGAGTAAGTCCCACAGAATTGTCTATATACAGTGAATGAGAATCTGTCCCATTAATCTTATTGCTCTACTAAGAAAACAGTCACATCATCTAGACCTTCCTTCAGGCCAAAGCTGCCAAGAGAACTCAGAAAAAAGGCCAATTTACAGATAAGGAGGTTTTCAGTCAAGCCTGAGGATCATTTTTCTATTTGTTTGCTTTTCCTCTTAACCTAAAACTAATTTAAGGAATTTCATGTTTTGTATTTTGAATAAGTTTTCTTCTGCAGATAGATAGCTGAAATGACCTTTCCCTAAATTCTGTTTAGCGACCCCTACATTTAAGGGTAATATATTTTGTTCCTACCTCTAAAACAGGGGAAAATAAGCAAAAATGTGTGCAGAGTCATGAGAGAGAAGATTTCATTAGATGTGGGAAATTCTGAAGATGATGAAAAATGTGCTAAGATCAGATTTGGACAGCTGCACTTCAGTAGTCAAGTCTGCAGAAAACAAAACAAACCTGAGCAACTAAGAAACTCTTTGGGGGAAAAAAGCCACCACAAAGTTTTTTCTAAAAGTCTTCATAAGTCCCTTTGGTTTTCTTGTTTCCTCTAAATTAGGATATAGGTCATCTTGCTTTATTGTGATGGAGTACGTCAAATAGATAGAATCTGTTGGGAGAAATTTTCACTAGTCATGCAAGCTCTGATTAATTTGGGAGTTTTTCACGCAAGTAATTCCATCAGCATTAGTCTGTAGACTCTCAGAGCTTCAAGAGACTGTTAGTTCACCTGATTTCATCTTGTGTGCATTATGGGCAATGAAATTTTCAGTCACTGCTTGTGCTGAGCCCAGGACAGTGTGTTTTAAAAAGATTATGTAGTTCAGGGAAACAACTTGCCTTGATCTCAAGGTGTGGAGAGCTGAAGAATTCACTATTTCTCAGAGTCCTCTCTTCAAATTGCTGTTTAGATTCATTGTTTCAAACTGGTATTTTGTTTGGGTACCCCTTTCAGCTCTTTAAATGTCTCTCCTGCTGTGCTAAGAAATTTTCCACTTTCTTGCCTTTCTTCCCAGTGAAATCCTTGTACAGCGTATTGTAGGCACCTTCCAATTCTACCAACAAACTGAACATACAAGTCCTTGAATTCTTCCTCTGACTTCTCCCTGGTCCTCTTGAGTTGTTCTGCCTGTCTGCCTTTCTCAGCTGGTGTCAAGCCCAACATCTCAAGACTCAGTGGCTGTAACAGAATTAGCTGTGTAATTAAGGAAATTTTCACAGAATCGTGACCAAAGCTGGTAAATCTTGGATTTGGCTAAGTAGGTATAATTCCATGAGCTGAGAGTCCCTGTTGGATGGGATGGGAGCTGGACTAGTGCCTCTGCATGGGTGTAGCATTAGAAGTGTGGTTCAGCACTGGATGCTGCCAAGTGGTTCAGCTGAATTTGCTGCAGTCAGCCAGTCTGCATTTGGCATACAAAGAAACTGCACACAACTTGCTAAAATGTAATCACTGAGTCACATCATTGACTGCTTAATCTCTAGGAAAGTTAACTTGTTCGGCACAGGGTAGATCACATCAGCAGGATTCTTTCTTATTTATTCCCAGGTGCTGCTAATGCCTTCTGCTCCTTGTGCTAAAGAAATTGTGGGCAGTGCTGTGGGAGCTGCTTTGATGTCATTTCACATTGCTTTTACACACACATCAAAAATGCAAAAGCACAGCTTGTTTACTATTGCTTGACAAAGGGACAAGTACACTTAAATCAAAGAACTTGCCAATACCAGCATCTGAGCGTGTAGGCTTCATTATTAGACAGATCTTTGGGGGCTTTAAAACATGGTGCCATGTAACAATATCCTCAGACACCACAAATGAGGCTATTCCCCTTACTACACTTGGCAGGAATCTGTTAAATGAGAATCTTTTCCTTTGGCAGCTGTGCCAGGAGGAATAAAATGCAATGAAAAGGGCGTGCCAGTATTTACTGACTGCGCAGCCACACTCACAGGCAGAGTTACAAAGTCATTTCTTGTCATGCCTCCTGTGACAGTCAGGCTCCTGCTCAGTGTTCTAATTTCCTTGATGCCCTCTTCCCAGTGTGTGATGTTCCTTTGAAACATCACTATTTATTCAGTTGACAGTTGCAATGTCAGTGACAAGGAAAAATAATAACTGTGTGATGCTTTAAAATAAATATGTTGGAAGAGAAATAGTCAAAGTCCTTGTTGAGTTTTGAATTGCCATCTCTCTGTTCTGCTCCAGGAAGGTTTTCTCCATCTGATGACCCCCAGAATGACTTTGTATATTCAGGTCATGTACATTAGTTCATCTTCTGTTCTTCAACATTAATGCTTTTCTGACAAATCAGCAAGGAAATGGGAAGACTCTGTAGCCTGTAAGGCAACAGTGGTATTTTTGCTTCAGTCACTTGATTTGACATTTCTTTTTCAGAGAATCTGTCCGAAAAAAGCATCCCCTCTCCTCCCCTTAGCCTCTTTTGACTCCAAGCAGAGCTTCCCACCTGTATTTCTGCTTGCTTTCTTTGATACTTCTAAAGCATCATCCTGAAAGTGAGAATGGGCCTAATGGAGGAGTTTCTCGTCTTTGATTCTGCTTTGGATCTGAAAAGCAATAAAGAAAATTTTCTAAAGCCCCTCTTATCTCTGCCACTTCAAGCCCCTCTCAAACAAGCAATGCAGAGCACTTGCAATTAAACCCCAGGCAGAATTTCTGATGACCTTCATTGTCCACAGGCATTCACTCTCCTGCAAACCTCCTCCAGACTGATCAGTCTAAAACTGAAGTACCTACATGGAAGGGGGAGAGTAAATGAGGGGACTGAGCAGCTGTGACACAACTGTAATTAATCATAGGAGACCTCTCATCTTTCTCTTCACTCTTGGGACCTGTGGAGTTTTAACAACCAAAATGAGTGCAGGGGGCTCCAAACATTGCTGAGAGTTTTGTGTACCAGGTTTCTGTTCACCTGCAGCTAGACAGTCATTATCTGCTTTCAAAACCCTGGCAGCTTAGCTAGCTCATGAATCTCTTTTTTGAGGAGAAGAAAGGGAAATCAAGCTGCATTTTCTGAATTTTTAAATCCTTCTTTTCAAAGTAGTGGCAGTTTTGACAGAGAAAAGCAGTTACTATGTAACAGGTAGCCAGAAAGAAATACAGATAATTTCATGGACAGCTTTGTGCTTACTCAAACCCTTCCTACCAGAGAAGCAACAGAAGTTTAAAATGACATTTGTAAATGATGTGACAAAACAACCATTTTCTTTCCTGTGGGTGGTGATGGGGTTCTGATTACAAAGCTCAGTTCTGAGGGCACAAACACAATTGAATGAGAAATGCTGTGCTTTCCTAGACTTCTTTGTACTACAGGATAATTAGTTCAGGACACTAACACAAACATATTTAATATTATTTTGTGTTTTAGAAAAACAACAATGCAGACTTCTCTTTTTCTTTTGTCCCCTGGTGACTGACTAGCTCAGTTTTCTTAATAAGTTGTCTCCTGGAGCCCTTGTTAAGAAAGGAAGCTGCTGAGTGCTGCTGGTGCACGCCTGCGTATCCCAAGGAGAATGTGTACAGGATTATGATGGCACTGAGATGATAATAGTAATGATGGGTCAAAATCCCAGAAGGGATGAGGCTCTGGAGCAGCTGTGCAATTCAGTGAGAGCATTGAGCATCTGGTGAGGGTATAGGTAGCCCATAGGTGTCAGGTATGTAAACACAGTATGTGTTTCTGTGAGTACATAAATTCCATAGAACTGTCTATAGGAGTATCAGTGCCTTACTAATAGCCTGGTAATTTTTTGCTGCTTTCTATTGATCTCCAAATTTCATAAAGTCAAGATCAATTTCCTAAGTAATGTCTCTGACATTTGTAAGTAGTTCCCAATATAATAATTGATTTTGGGTCATCTTGTTTGGGACTGACAATGTTGTAAATGTCCACTGATCAATATATTCCCAGATAGTGCTTTAGTGATACTTCTTGGAAGCAGATACATGTCTCATAGAGGCAGTGTGCGCTGCAGGAGCTGTTTTGAGAGCACAGGAAGAAGGGCCCAGTTTTCCTTCCCTGACCCTCACATGGCCATCTGGTCCCTGTAGTTTTGTTTTTTCCCTGGGCCTGGAAGAAATACTACACCTGTATTTAAGAACTAGAACCTTTTTTGGAAAGCAGCTTAGTGGGCATTCTAATAATGTCTAAAAATTCTGTTTTGGATTAGACAGTAAATTCCATCACACTTCAGTGGAGGTGGTTTGTCATAATTTTTCCAACCAGTACTGCTTGTGCATGAGTCCTTCTAGGACTTGTCAGCCACCCAGTCTGGCAATGAAGAGAGAGAGATCAGTCATGATTCCTTCCTGAGATTCATTGCCCTACATCATGCTGAGAGCACCCGATCTGATTCCCTGCTGATTGTACTTCCTTGAAGGGAACTCAAGCCTGTGTTATTATTTTCCATCACTGACAACCCAAAGAGTTAAAACAGAACTCAGGCTCCAAGAATGCATGAGAGAGTTTTAATATATATCTAAATGCCAGAACAGTCTTCAGGCTTTGTTGGACACTTCATAATACTTGAATTAGATCACTGAACTTCAGTTTTCTCTATAACCAACAGGATAAAGCCAAGAATTCTCCTCTAGATCTGTACCACACAGAGGCCAAGCATTAGAACACCAGGCTCTGCAAAACATACAGGGGGATCCCACAGTGCCATCCCAAGAGGAGGCATTGGCACTTCACCATCTTCTGAAGCTTCAGCATCATCAGCTTCTCAGCAGAGAATATGATTTAAAGCAAATTTGTTTCTGCCTTTCAGCTTGAGCCTGTCCCTCTCTCTGGCTGGGTTGGTAAAGTGGGTGAAGGATAAGGGGCATGTCCAAGATACCCAAGAGAGGATCTGAGCATGGTATTGTCCCAAACTGCTCTTCCCCTTGCTCCCTGCTTTGGACACAATGGTTTGTTTTTCAACTATTCAACTTGAGTGCTGTATTTAGCATATTTCACAAGTCCTGTACCTTTTTGGTGTTGTCTTGTGGGCAGCAGATCTTCACAGCACAGACTCTGGTTCTCCTCAGTCAGGGCTCCTCCAAAGCTCTCCCTGACTGGCCTGCCCACCCCCTTTTATCCCAGTTACCTTGACTGGCCACAGCTGCAGCCCAATGAAGGACATCACAGCTGCAGCCCATCAAGAATAACTAGGACCTGCCGGGGCAAAGATATTCAGATACAATACAGATATATTTTACATGGACTCAAGGGCCACTTATACAATACATATATTTTCAAGGGCCTCCTATACTTGAGAAGTTCAGTAAGATTTGCACATGGAAAAAATTACCCCAGCCTCTTCTGCGTGCTCTGTAAACTATCCTATAAACCCAATCAGATGCTGTCATTGTAGCATGAAGTTGTTCTGGTTTGAGAGGGAAGCTTTGGAGTGCACTGAGGACAGGACCATGGCTCTTGGTCTCCACTTGAGCTTTTTAGTCCCCTTTGAAGTTCTCCTGCCTTGTGGTTTTTCTTGCAGTAGACACAAAAGCCAGCAATGATATCTGGCTGATATCATTAAGATAAGCAATAGGCAGCTGTGTGCTGAGCGGTTCCTGCTCCCTGAGGTCACAAAGCCACCTCAGCAGCAGCCTGCACTACCACTGCCTGCCTGCCTGCTGCTATCTCTTTTAATCCCTTCTGTCATTTGGATGCCCTTGCTGAAGCCAACAGACTTAATCACATCAAGTTTACCTCTGTGTAACACTTTCACTTGTCCTCTTGGGGCCAGAAATGTGGACCTTTGTGTCCAGAATGAATCCTGGAATATGGATGATATTTTAATCTCTATATGGAATTGACTCCCCACCACCACCAGATGGAGGTTCCTTTTGATAAAAGTCTCTGTGAAAGTTTTGAACCAGCTAGCAAGACAGTGGCAGCAATGCTCTGGCTCTCTGCTCAGCTGTCTGAATAGGTGAAATAACAGCCCTTTACTCATGATAGGAAGGTAACACTAAAAGGGTCAAACATTGCAATAGCTTGTTTTCCTCAGTCCTGTGCAAAGAGGATCTCTCAAAGCAGTGGTAGTTGGCACATAGGCCATGCTCTCTCTGAATGAGAATATTTTTTCAGTTTGCCTTTTAAAGTTTTAGGTAAGTCTGTGTTAGGTTTCTGCACATCAGTACTTGGATTTGAGCCCAGCGTTCTGACTCCTCATGATGACAGAAGCATTGCTGCCACACATAGCAAAAATGCATGGATGCATCAAAAAGACAAAGCTCATTTCCTTGGACTTGCAGGCAGAGAAGGCATTGGACAGAAGGCAATCACTACCCCTGTGAGAGGCTAGACTGACAGAAACCAGACACACTGCAAAAGCAGCAAGATCCTTTTATTCCTTCCTTAAAACCAAATAAGTTTTCAAAAATCAAGGATCATTACAAGTGGTCACTGGCTGTGGATGTGACTGAACAGGAGCAACTGCTTGGATTGTTACCAAGGCTCTGACAAGCAGGGTAAGGGCAGGGAGCATTCCCCAACAGGAAGCTGATGGATACTAACGATAACTACGAGGAGCAGTATGTCATCTGCTGACACACTCTGTGCAGGGTTAGTTTCTCATTACTACAAGCCAAGTCATGTAGAACTTGTAGTTGGCCCTTTACCATAATTTATATCCACTGGGGCTCTAAGCAGATTCATAAAAAATGGCAACCAATCCATATCTATCATGTTTTATGTTTGGGCAAAGAATATGGATATTACTTTTTTTAAGTTTCATGAAATATCTGCTCTTATATTCATAGTGATAGATGACTCTGCCAAAGTTTTATTTTAAGGTGGGTTAGGGGCAGTGTGCAGAAGGGGGGGAGCTAAAGGAGAGAAGGATGTTGACTGCAATTTTATTTTACTGAGGACAAAGCAGTCATAAACCCTTCCTGCCTTGGGGGAAGTATATGCAAAAGGCTCTCTGGCATAGCCAGAGCTATCTATATAACAGGATAATATTTTCTACAAGGCTTCTTAAATACATTTTGCCAAAGTAAATTGATCCTGACAGAAGCCTTCCTGTCACCATGATGTTCTCTCTTGATCAGGGCCTTCCAGCTCTGCTAACATTTGCCAGATTTACAAATCTCTCCTGGGAACTGGACAGGGTCATTTGATATTAGATGTCTGAGTATGTAGCTGTACTTATCTTCCAAAATACATTTACTATATATAAAAATGGCACTATATAGTATATAAATATTACTATGTAGTGTATAAATGTATATACTATATATAGTCCCCATATACACTAGATATACTCTATACTATATAGGGACTGCAGGTTGCTTATACCTTCCTAACTGCTACTTTAAAAATACTTTGTCAGATAAGTATTTTCTCCAGGAGCATATAAAATAAGGTAGAAGGTTTCCATTTGCTCACCCTATTAATCTGTGTTCTCTTTCCTTCTTTAAAAAATTCAATGTACAAATAACCAGGACTAAAAAAATCTACAAGCTCTGGGGAGGCTGGTACAGATATGTTACTTGCAAGTTTCTGAAAATGAGGTGCTGGTCTCTGCTGTGGTGCCAAGGGGTGCACAAGGCTATCAAACAGCCCACAGAAGAGGAGGGTAGATGGCTGCTGAGGGAGCACTCTGCTCTCTTTGTGCCTTCAGTGTTACACCACAGCTTTTCTGAGCAGTGGATCAGAGATCCCAGACCATTTCCCATTCCAGACTCCAAACACTTGGCCTCTTCCCACTGTCATCAAAGCACTGGGTAATGGGCACAGGGTAAGGGTCAGTAAGAACACCTTTATGAGCAGGGGTAGGGAGAGATGGTCTTTATGACCTGTTCTAGCCTTAAATATCTCTGATGCCAGCAGAGAGCCCACTGCAGCTATCAGAGGAGCAAACCAGCATTAGACAAGTGAACTCCTTGTTAGTAAAACCACACAGAATTAAATAGCAGGAGAGAAATTCAGTTTTCAGCCTGAATCACACTGGCTTAAAGAGGCAGCATGCTATGGGGTAGACTCCTGCAGATTTTTAAGACCTCGTTTCCTGGATCAGCCTGAGCATTATCATGTTCAATCCTTGTTCTCTGTCCATGGTGTAGTTTCACAGACTGTAGCTGCCATTCACATTTTACACCTCAACATGGTAAATTTGGGTCAGTGTCTCACAAAGCACAGCAGTATTAGGGCTGCTCTATCTGCAGTTGTTTAAGGAAATAAGCAAGGCAACATGCAACACCAATGAGTGTCCTTCCACTGCTGACATGGAGAATGTGCAGAATACCCCAGTGTTAACACAAATAAAGGTCAATTTTGCTTCCTTGCAAAATGCCAGGTGAATAAATAAGAAAATCGCTACGTGTTTTTTTCAAAATTGTAGAGCAGTATCATGTCTAGCACTCTAACCTGGGAAGTGCAGGTCTTAGAAGGCAATCTTCAAACCTTCTGAAGCATGTAGCATCTACTTTGTGAATATTAGCAGGAGTGAGACTTTTCTCACATAATTTTATCCTTTCCTTTTTAAGAAAATACAGTTCTGCAAGGCATCATTTAAAGGATTGAGGGATTTGCTAGCTAAATCTATTATCTGTGCACTGCTCTAGGACAAAAGCTTGAGTTTACTTGGGACAAGAATTAAGGAACAGTGCACTGTTCTGCAAGACTAGGACAAAAGTATAAGACCAGATCCTCTGAGGCTGGACCTCTTGCTCTAAGGAGAAATTTTATTTTCAGAGTAGGTGGATTCTCCTTAGGAAAGATAGTAACTGCAAAACCTCCCACAATGCAGCCAAGCTTGCTTTTCCTCACTGCCTCCTAAAGCAGATGCTAGAAGCAGTCTGTGGTACAATGGAACCAGACAATTGCTCCTGTCTTTGAAGCAAAGCCCATAGCTTTCCCCTTTTTGCTTTCCTGCATGGATGAGTGGTAAAGAGCAGCCTTCTGACTGTAAAAAACATCAGGCAAAGTAGAGACTCTGTCCCAAAAGAAAACCTGCTTGCTTTCGTCTTCCTTCTCTGTCCCATAGCCAAATGGCTGTAGGCAGGAACCAGGCCTTGTGTGCTTTGGTGCTCTCAGAAGTGCCCTCAAACACAGGCCATGTCTGTAGAGTGACATCCTGAGATGCCATTTTTAACACACTAAAATTTTAAATACCAGCAATCAGAGCAAAATGGAGTTTTGGCTACCAACCCTCACTCCAAAGGGGCAGTGGCCTGATTCGGTCTGCCTGAGTCAGGACTGACATTCTGAATCCCAGCACTAGTCACTACCTTTTAAAATTTAAGCATCACTTGTACTGACAAATTGCTTTCTAAAGTGAAAACCTGCTATGAGAACAGCTTGCTGGAGTTCCAGCAGGAGCAGGGGAAAGGGGTGCCTCTTGTGTGCCTGTGACAGAGGATTGAGGGATGATTCATGTCTCCTCATCATTGCTGATTGTAAAACATGAGCTGGGCTCCTGGCAGGCTGTGGAGATGTGCCTATGGGCAAGCCTCATCATGGGAGCAGAACCACACTTCTGTGCTGTTCAGCAGGGTGAGGGGGCTCAGGTTGGCACCTGCCCCAGTGCTTTTCTTGTGTTTGGAAACAGATTGTTCAGTGTAACAAACTCTGGAGGAAATGAAGAACAGCAGCAGCAGGTGAGTCCGTGCTTCTGCAAAGCAGCAGATTCAGGTGTTCAACCTAAAGAACCTGGCCAGCCCTGGGAGAGTGGTTTCCATGGTTAATTTTCTCTTTCGTGTGCTACTGATTTTTCTTTTCATTGTGTTTGAAATTGGGAGCACTTTGTTCAACATCAGTAGCCAATGGCAATAAGCTGTAGAGATGAGACTTTGCAGAGATACAGGGCAGGGGGAAAGAAGAGGTGTGAGAAATTGAAATGACAAGTTTGTATTGGTGACTAGTGATGTGGAGGAGGGAAATTTTTACCTGCTGTGCTTTGATGAGTAGATGGAAGAGGAGACTGTAGTAGGCAGGAAGATCTTTGGAGGATGAGTTCGCACATCTGGAGCACATCTGGTGTAAAACAAAAGAAAATTAAATAACTTCTATTTAAAATGAGTCTTTGGGAGATTTTTATTATCCTCTTTTTAAAGTTGGAGACATCTGAGCACATTTTCATTTGGGAGGGACCCAATATCAGCTGCTGGCTACACCTCTGTGTCTGTGCATGGGAAGTAAGCTGCTAATCTGACTCACAGTGGTTCCATCTGTCACCTGGGACCACAGCAGATCTCAACACTCAGGTTTTATGTGAAATTCAAGTCACTGAAAGAGGGATCATGTTTTTCAGATGTTACCATTCAAAGTCTGTTTGCAACCAAAAGCTTTATTGTGTGAACTTGTCTCCATAAGACTCCTCTTCCTTTCTGTTCATCTGTGGTCCCAAAGTGCAAACAGTGCATTTTCTGCTTGGGAGTAAAGATGTATTTTCATTTTATTGAGAGAATACTTTGCCATTACTGAAAAACTAGACTTTTCTAGAAATCTAGTGTATTGAAAATTAAAATATTGTGGGGCTGGGAGGGAGTTAAGATACTTCTGATTGAGCTAAAATGGGTCACATCATGCTCTGGAATGATTTATAGTATCCTTGTACTTCTGGTGTTTTTCTCAGTTATCCCAGCTCATATTTCACAGACTGAGGGATGTATTGGAACAACTGTGCGAAAAAAGTCACCTTCCCTTTATAGAGGGGTAGATGAGGAGAGAGACAGAGGGAGAGTCTGGGGATGGATGGATGGATGGATGGATGGATGGATGGATGGATGGATGGATGGATGGATGGATGGATGGATGGATGGATGGATACACACCACCAGGTGTCTGCAGTCCCTGATACAGCCCACCAGCCCCTGGCAAAGCTGCTGGCCCAGCAGTTAAGTCCTGCTCACACCCTGCCAGACACTCAGGTTTCCCTGCCCTATGAACCAAGCTGCTCACACTAAAGGCAAGTGACCATCAGGGGGTGACTTGTTACCTGTGAAGTGCCTCAGGGTGGCCAGGAACAGAGGAAGGAAAAGCACAGAAAAAAGCAGGGCAGGCAGCAGCTTTCTGTTGGCCAATTCCCACAACTTTAATTGCTTTTGGGTTTGAGGTTACATGAACCTTGTCTTCATGTTGTCCAAAGTGAAACTTCTTTCAGTGAAGCAGACTTTCCCCAGGCACTGGTGAGACTCAGGGGCTCAGATCTGGTGGAAGTGCTGCTCAGGCTCTGTGCTTGCTTCTCTGCACAGCCGTGCATGTCAGCCTGGCTTTCACTTCATTTCCATGTGAGCAAGCAAAGAGCACCATCACAGAGGCTCTGAGCAGCTTGCAGATGACTTGACATGACAAAAGCAAAGTGCAGGGTGCCAGCAATCATGATCTCCCATAAACTGCCTGTCACGTCTCCTCTCTTGTGCATCTAAAGCCAACCACCAAAGTAGGGCAGGCAGTGTCAGGGGGCAGGGCTGCTTGAGGCCCTTCTCCTGCTGCTCCTCTTCAGCAGGGGTTGTGCACAGAAGGGATGAATTTTCTTTAACCCATTACAAAAGATGTGTTAGCTGGAGTGCCTGCCGAGCATGGTGACAGCACAGGTGGCCCAGGGTCCATGGGCTGTGAAGAGGGGAGGCAGGAGATGGTGGCTGAACCACCAAGGGCCATCCACTGCCCCATGCTGTGCTCCAAGCCTGGGACAGCAGGGACAAGCAGGCTGCTGCCGTGGCATGGCTAATCCTGCCAGGCAGCAATGATGGGCTTCCCCTGCTGAGTCTTCTCCTGCAAGCCCAGCTCAGAGCAAATTCACTGCCAGCCATGGGTTTGCAGCTCCATTGGCATGTGGGGCAGATTCTTCTTCCTTTTCAAAGGTGACAGCAGCTGAAGAGGAACCATCCCCTGCCAGCCTCTCTGGAAAAGTGTGGCCCTCATTAGCACTGCCCTTTGCAGTGTTGAAACTGAGCTGGAGACTATTTTGGTGATGCACAGGCAAGGACCTCCACTGTGGCAGCCTTGGGAATGGCAATGCTGCTTTCAGGCAGGGCAGGCACAGTGCCGGGGGACAGTGCAGGCAGCCCTCCTGGGATTCTGGGAGGCCACAACGTGTCCCTTTTATTGTCACAGTTGGGTGTTTCACTAATCATTGCTCAGGGCTAAGAAAGGCAGCTGAGCTCTGCCTTCCTGTGGCTGGGGACAGGAGCTCTCTGAGAAGGTCAACAGCTCAAGCTGAAAATTGGTAGGGGTCAGTAAATCTAATAGGGCTGAAAAAATAGTACTACAGGAGTCAATATAGCAAGTAATTAATGTATTTTCTGTCTGTTGGGAAAATAAGAAACAATCAGCAACTCACTGGGAAAAAAAAGGAAAACCTCAACTTGTTTGCAAACAGAGCTGTGTTTCTGTGTGGAGCTGACTTTTAAAGAGGGTTTAATTAGAGGGACTGAAGCAGAGTGGGAGTGTCTGTGTAGCTCATTTGTTTGGCACTTGGGAACAGTGAGGGTTATTGGGTCTGTTTGGCTGATAACTCCCCCAGGGATCCTGGTTTTCAAAGTACAGTGTTCTGCAGGGGTCTGTGCTCATTCTCTGGGCTCAGCTGTGAGCTCATCCTTTGTGGGAAATGGGAAATGACACCAGTATAGATAGCACAGAGCACAAATCTGTCCTAACCTTCCCAAAGGAGTGCTGCTTTCAGGCTCTTGCCTGATACCTGCACAACTCAGAGGAGGGAATGCTTTCTGAGAAACACTGGACTGAAATGGAGCAGCTGTAGTGTAGAAGACAAAATATTAAGAGGCCTTCAGTGAAACGCCAAATTACACAAACCATACCCAAGAGAAGAAGCTTTCTGTCCATTCCTGAGTCAACACAGATGTAGCATTGGAGATTTAGGCTGTAGGAGGGCTGTCTCTGGAGTTGAGGGCTAAGGGGAAGAGCATTCAGTCAAGATGATTCCTGACAAATGTAAGTTATTGTATTTTTCTGAGCCCTAGCCCAAAGAAGAATGAATCGGCTAAGGAAGGAGGTATGGTTTTGACAGAGAAATAAAAGAAATTAGCTCAGACATATTCGTTCTCAACAAGGCAGCACAGAAGACAATTATCCAAACAGAGAGAAAATTTTACTCAGCCTTTTCTGTCTCTAATACTCAGCAGAGTCAGCAGAAGACCTAGAGAAAAGCCTCTCTGACTTCAAAGAGCAACAGCCCCCTCAGGGCAGCTATCAACTCTTTCCAGGTATCACCCTGCTCTGGGAACCCTCTGCCAGTATTCCCCTGCGTGCTGGAGTGGGAAATAACAGCAAAGTGCTGCCATGTTCATGTCACCCTGTGCTGCAGAAATAATGTCTTTCCTGAATTTGAAAATACATTCTGGACTACAGCAGGTTTCTTCTGTTGTATTTGTCTCTATTTGGTATTGCTACATGAGCTTTTGAGAGCACATGCAGCATCCCTTTAAAAAATCCTTAAAAGAAACGTTGTCAGGGTGTTGGGGACAGGACTTGCCTCAGCCTGTTGCCAGCTGCAGGCACAGCTTTATTCAGTGCTCTGGGGGTGGCAGATGCACATCTCTGAAGGCCTGTCCTTTGCTCTGGCTCCTGCCCATCCGTGTGCAATTAGACCATCACACTTCCAGACAACCACAATTACCTGGGTCCTTTTGAGTGGTAGCAGGAGCTTTGCCAGGGGAGAGAAGATGAAGCCTGTAACCTTCTCTGGTTAATGCAGAGGTGAAGGCCGTGTAAAGGTTTCTGGCACTAGAACAAAAGCTCAAATAACAATCTTGATGCTGAAGTGGCCAAGGTTTCACATTAGACCTTGCAGGGAGCAGCTTAATTTCCTCTTGGCTCTAGCACAGCTAAGAAAAGAGATAAGCAATAAAGAAGAGCAAAGCTTTTCTCTCAGGATGGCTTTTTTAAGATCTTACTCTGAGCTCCTAAGATAGTGCCTTATATCCAAACACCACTGTGGGCAAGATGGGGGGAGAGGGAGGGACATTCTGGGTCTCTAGGACTCTATAAAATAAAAGCTACTTTCTCCAGAATAAGGGAACAAATCATCTCTCTCTGGCCCAGGCATGGCCTCATGCCATCACAGCCATCATTTCTCCCACTGCTCTGAGAGAAGAGCAGGAACTATTCAGAGAACACTTGCTTCCTTAGATTGCTATCCCACAGCGGAAAGGAGGAACAGCCAACTCTATCTTTGAGCTACAAAGAGATGGACCACAAAGAGATGCTCCTGTCTCCTCACATCAATCTGCTGTGGCTAGAGGGGATCCTACCCCTCACATTGCTGCTTCTTGCTAGCTTGAGGAGTTTCCAACTCTCCAGCTTGCCCCTGAATTGAATTTTCTGTGGTCATTCTTGTGTTACATTTCAGTTTCCTGAGCAAGCACCTTAGTTCACCTTGTTCTGGATGTCACTGCTCTGCTGCCATGGGGCTGCCCCAGCCCTTGGAACCCCAACACCAAGGGGACACTTTCCAAGTACCTGCAGGGCTTTTCTAATAAATAATGTTTCTGTGCCTCAAAATGGACAGAAATGAGATTTTCAGAAGGACCTCAGCATTGAGCACAAGTTAAAGCCAGCACAAGGCAGCTGTCAAGATGCTCCTGGAAATCCTACTAAGCATCTGTCTTCATTGCAGGTGCATAACTGAAAAGCTAAAATCCTTGACTTTCAGTTACACCTGAGCTTTCAATGACTAAGATTTTAAATTCTGACCCCAAGGCAGTTCTGAAAATAGGATAAAGGATTTTACAGGATTTAGGTGAGGTTAAATTTTTTCAGGGGTGAGGAGGGAGAGGTAGTAGTTGGGATGTTTTTCTGGATGTTATTTTTTTTTTAAAAAACGCTGCTCCAGGTGATCTTGATTTGATTGATTCATTTTTGGAACATCTGATAAATTTTTATCAGCAACATTTCAGCTTTGTGTGTGTTTTTTTAGTTTTGTTTTTCTCTCTCTGTGGGAGCTACAGTCAATAGCCAAGCCTACAAGCAGCCCTTGCAGTGGGTTGTGATTGTGTGATTTAAATTGGCAACAGTTGGGGCTGTATGGAATGACAGCAAATGCATTGACTTGTGTTCTTGGCAACAAACTGTCTAGAGGCTTAGTTGCTTTGTTTCACGTTTGGAGTTCTGCTTGCTGTTAGTGTTATTTTTATCCTACTTTTTATATGTGCTATTTGCTCACTTGAGTGAGACAGAAAAGCACAAATATCTCATGGCTATGTGTTTTCTGATGTCTCAGGGCATAAGAAATAAGAGCAGAGCAAGAAAGAAAGTTAAAATTAAGATCGTAAACCACAGAGGACAAAAAAAGACCTAAAGATCTCTTGCATTTTTCTCGTCAAGTTTTTGCCAGTCTCCTTTTTTATTGCCAAAGACTTGCCTTTGTCAAAAAGTTCTTACATGAGTGAAGAGCCAGCTAAATCTTAACTTATGTGCTACAGCCATTTTTTTTCCATTTTTTACATCATTACAGCTGCCAGAATTTTACTGTAGTGGCTGCATGTGCATCTCATAGCACAGGGCCTTGCTTAGGGGAAGAGCACCTCCTTTAGTCTTCTTTTAGGCTTCTTCTAGAAACCTGGAGACTAAATCTAATAAAATATGTATTATATGGGTGTGCTTTCAAATGCTCTTAAATTGTTATGAAATGAATGTCTGGAGGCTAGTTAGATTTGATTTCACTATAAATTTATCTTATTAAGAAAATTATTATCACTATCCAAAGCAGGTTTCTTAATTTTCTTTAAAATGCTTTCAGTTCATTAATTCTTGGCTGAGCTTTAATTATGCAAATGTTTGGAAGGCTCATATCCAGTCATGAATCTGCTGGCTGCTGGAATAGAATTTTGAAATATTATAGAATTTCCTGTAATTATGTTCTTTTTCATGAGGGAAAATAATTTGGTTTGAGTATGTCTTATTTTCACCGGATCAAATAATTCTCTAACTAGTCACTGAATTTCATGAGACTTTTATCTAAATGGGATAACATGGTTTAGCACACAGCTAGGTCTGTATTCTGTAGAATATCCAGGTAAAAGAGGAGGAAAGAGAAGCCCAGGTACAGTAATTAGCGCTGTCTTTATTGATCTTGTTGAAAAAATCACAGCATGGAACCTCTGAGCAAGTGGTACTGGGATATGGCCTGGGGAAAATAAGGGATCATGTGTCTGTGGGTTTTGTGGAGGTTTGCCTAAATTCAGTAGTGGGTAAATCTGTGAAGAATTCCAGTGCCACCTAAGCAGATGAGAGGAACAGAGCTGAAGCCCCTGATGTGTGAGTGGATGAGAAATGGGATCAGCAGTGCTGGGTGACACAAGCAAAGCCCAAGCACGGCCTCAGCCGCCCCTGCCATGTACTCCTGACTGCTCTAGGGCAGCGGTGAGCCCTGGACTGAGGGTTTGTGCTCAGCAGCTCAGCCACAGGGCTGGGCTCTGCTTGCAGGACTGACCTTGTGTGGGCCCCCTCACATGCCCAGCAGCAGCTCAGCCTGGCGTCCAACATCAGCCAGCCAGGCCCCGGCCATGGTTTGGGCTGGGCTGGTGTCTCCACATCTCTCTTCACAGAGAAAAGCAAAGCAATGTTCTTCCCAAGAATATTTCTGTGATTCACATTCTCTGACCCTCAGAGAAAGGAGAAACAATTCTTATTTGCTGTGCCTGTGTTTGTGCAAAAGTAGAATGCAACAAGGAGATTGTTTACCCAAAGTGATGGTGTTTTGTTTCCTTGGCCTATCAGGTGTGTGTGTGTGTGTGTGTGTTGGGACTGTCAGGTGACAGTCACGAGATTCTGTGCAGTTGTGTGCAGCGGAGTGCTTGGCAGCTTCAGTTTAAATGTAATGTAACAATTTAATATAATATAGAATAATAAAGTAATTAATTAGCCTTCTGATAAGATGGAGCCCTCTCCATGCCACGGAATTCCCTGCAAATACAACAGGCTGCAGCCCCTCCGTCTGCTGCTGGCTCTGCTGTCACTGCCAGCACAGGAGAGCAGCTCAGAGGATGTCATTGCAAGGCACTTGGAGACAATTGGCACTCTCTGCTAACTGCATAGAACTACCACACACAGAGATTGTTTTTCATGAGTCAAGGTCTGGGTTGCCCCTGGCATTTGTTTTGTGGATAAATTGCAGGCATAAGCTCTGTCTCCCATATCTTCTTATCCAGGACGTCCTTCTGAAAGAAAAGGAAATGTGTTCTTTACTTCAGGGCTGTGTACAACCCAGCCTTGCCCTGCCAGGGGAATTTAAATCACTCTGCTGCTCTTTGGCCACTTTCTAGCACTTGTAAAGCATATTAGAACAATAATGTTCTTGTCAGTGACATGGTGATTTGCCTTGCAAACCTCACAGCCTGGAAAGTCAGCTTCCAGACAGCCTGCAGAATGCACTTACTGAGAAGTGATAAGTAACCTGCCTTTCCTGTCCCCTGTCTCTGCAAATGAGAGAAACAAAGCCCATGAAGTGCCTGTAAAACATCTGCATGTGTGGAGGGTGAAGCTGCTCCTTTGGCAGCACTCAGAGCTCTCTCGTAGTCTTACAGGGCCAGACACAAGCACCATTATCGGAGAGGAGCTCTAATGCAAATACATCCATGAGAGGGACCTGGAGTGTTGCAGTGACCCTCTGGTGGCGGCACTGCACTCTCATCTGCCCTCCCATGTGTGGCAGGGCTCTGCAGTGGATGAGAGCAGTGGATTAGCGCCCCGTTGGAGTGGAAGATGTACATCCAGCTAGCAATGTGACTTTGGTGTTGCTTAGCACAAAGGGAGACCTTTGGCATTTTCAGTCACTAGTTGGGAAGGCTCATCTGCTTCAGTTCAGGCTTGTTGAGAGCAGTATTTTATCTGGCACAAAAATGCAAGAGAAAAGGAAAACTTATTCATATTTCAAAACATAGGAGAAAACAGCACCCAGGGATTCACAGAGACTTTGGTGCTTGCTGGGGGTTGCTCTGAGATGGTGTGCTCTGTGAGTCAAGGTCTGATTTGCTAGAAGCAAATTCTCTGATGTGGGCTTCAAAGCTACAAAATACACCTGCCTGTGCAAAACAAGTGAAAAAGAACAAACTATCCATCTGCATTAAAAAAAAAAAAAAATCCAGAAAAATGCATTGGCATAAGCCAGATGTGAAGAGCCTTTGCCTTCCATGCTGGTCAGTCATCCAGCCTTGGCATTTAAGTTTTTAAAAGACAGAACACCTTCTAGGTATTTTAAGCTTAATTTACTTTATACTTGAAGCATGTGTCATTCAAGAGAAACTGTGCTGCAGAATTTGTGATTCTCTGTCAAAGCATGCTGGCCATGCATTAAGCACATTCCAAACCATTCCTGGCTAAATTCTTTTGCAGACCCTTTTCCCATCATTAGCCAGTACTCCTACCACCACCAGGCAGCTCTCCTGCTTGAATAATTGCATTTCTGTGGAATTCTCTTTGCCAGAAAATAAGTTGCTTGAATGTATGGTAGAGTTCACACAGATTGACTGTGAAAATGGACAGGTGAAAATTGTACAATAAGATTTAGCAATTATTTTTTTTATTGCCATTGGTTGTGTCTTATCAGCTGGGAGTCTGCAACAAGCCTGCTTGATTGACAAGGTAGGGAGAAAAGCTAAAACAGAGACTTCTGCTGAACCTGGTCCTTTACTGGATCAAGGTGACCCCAGCAAAGCAGAAGACAGTGATGTCTGCAAAGAAGCCTTTTTACTTTCTTTCCTTGTTTCTTCAAACACTCTCTTAACTGTTGATTCATTAGAAATTCACAAATAACTTTCTCTGTTCCTCAGCTAATTATTTTTTTAAGTAAAAAGGCATCTGAAATGTCTATCTGATCTAAACAGAATCCATCTGTAAATGGAAAACTTTTAGGATACTATTCATTCCAGGAATTTTGATGTTGTTAATTAAATGATGCAAGGGGAATATTTCCTAATAAGACCAATTAGTAGTGGAACTGCTGAAGGTCATGCAGAATAGCAGTGATGATGTGCAAAAGTTTGGGCCTTACACAAGATGAATTGCTGGAGTTACAAATTGCCTGCCAGTTCCTTCTGCCTGGAACTGAGGCTCAGTGTAATATTGCATGGCTTGAAGCCAGTCCTAAAACCAGGACCTGCAAAGGGGCACTGTCCATGCTCAGTGCCTATTTCTCCATATATTGAAGGATACATTTAGGGACCACAGAATTCAGCCTCATTTTTAGTATTGCAGTATTTGGAGGAGAATGTAGTGAAACATGCCGTGTTCCTTTCTGGATGGGAATGGTTGGATTCCCTGAAAACCAGCAGGGACAGGTTGCTGCTGTAGCTGTGTGGTGATAGAGCAGGAGAGGAGAAATCTCCCTTACTTTTCTATATGGAGGCTTATTTTGGGAGATGAAGTGGTTCTGCAGGGAAGTCAGTGTTACCTTTCTGATGGTGTCCCCCTTCCAGAGGCAAAAGGAGTGATGAGAGTTATAAACAAGAAGTTATTTCAGAAGCTGTAGAGGAGTGAGAGGTCCTTACCAGCTTGAGGAGTATCAGAAGTGCAAGTGAGAGTTTGAGTTTGGATGGGCCCTTGAAGTATCATCGAGTCCTGAGTTCTTTCCACTCCAGGACAGAGCAGGTCAACCCAGACCTGCATCATTCTGGTACTGAGATAAAAATTAGTTATTCCATGAGAAAAAGTTGTTTATGCCACCCTCTGATCAGTGATGAGTTTGCAGATGAGATGAACTATGGGGTTTTTCAGGTGTTGCTGGTACCAAACTTTGAGCTGAGAATATGAACTCATTCCTGATTTTCCTGTTCATGGTATTAGTTTATTTTGCTGGTTTCCCTGGTGGCAAAGCTAGGAAATAGATCTGCCCAGGCACATTCAGAGCATGCAGGTTGTCATGGTAAAAGTTCCTGATGCTTTATATTGAGTTTGTTTATTACAGAAGCTGTCTACCAACAGCTGGGGTTTTTAAGTTTTCCTATCTGTGTAGAAAACTTCATATTTCTTCAAACCAGACATTATTACCTCAGGGTATTTACTCTGCATGTATAGAAATCTTAGACTCTCCTTGGAATATTTTCATTTCTCAGGGCTTGTTTTTTAGGTAAACATCTGCTGGTTTGAGGAATAGTACATTCTGTAAGATATTTTGCCTGTAACACCTAATGTCGAGCATGGTGTGCTAGGAAAAGGGCAAATATCTGTCAATGCTGATAGGCCTCGTCTATCCCTTTTCTTTTTCACATTGCTGCAATGTCTTTTTCCATTAATATCAAGCATGGACTGAGCAGCCACATGCTAGGAATCACCAAGTGCTATTTAAAAAGATGTGTATTGTGACTGCAAGGCAAGCAGCACAAGAAGACCTCACACCATGCAGGCATTCAGCATCTTGGGAAAAGGTGAGGTGGATGCAGCCAGAGGCTCCAGTTGTCCCCATGGAGGACACACAGCGCCTCACAGGGCTGGGTGAGCTTGTAGTGGCATTAAATGTCTGCCTAGGAGTGTTTCTGACTCCTCATCAGTTAGTGAAGTTGGAAACTTTCTCTGATGGTTGTCAGTGTTGTGGGATGTGCAGATAACTGAATATCCACCCTTCTTCTCTCTTGTATGTCTGGTTTAGTTGTGTAATCTGCCAGCATCTCCACTGTTCAGGGGCCAGCTGTGGTCCCAGAGTTCATCATGAATATGGAGATAATGAAAGAGTCTGGAAAACATTTTCAGGATAAACATTTTCCATTTTTGTCTTTTGCTATTTGAGAAACAGAGACTCAAGTGCAGCCTTTAAATCTTTCTTGCTGTATCCTAATGTTTCAAAGGAGTTGTAATTTTGGATCTTGACTTGGAAACAATTTAAAGGCGGCTGATTTTCCATGGCTGGGAGTGCTGTGCTTCCTGACTAATCAGACTCTTTAGACATGTCTTAAATTGGGCACTGAAATAATAGATAGACAAGTGCAAGTAGTTGACTCAGCTCTATGGGGGTTTAGGCAGAGGCACTTTAACACGCAGCTCTGATGTGCTCTGAGTGTGCACACGGCCAGTTTGCACTCCTGGGCAGACAAGAGGTGAATGATGAAGGCACAGCAAGTCAATCATGGGAAACCATTATCCCATGTTCAACCAAGTGGCAGGTTCCAAATGATCAGCCCCTCCAGGAAAAGTGTAGGACTGTCCTATTTCAGCCAAGAGAGTCTCCTGCTAACACAGAGAATACCTGACGTAGCAAAACACTTCTTTCAAATACAGTAAAATTCATTATTTAGGCTTTCCATGCTTGCTTGAAGCCCTGAAAGATTCAGCAGGAGTCTCCACTAACATTAAATGAGGTCTGTTCTCCCAGCTAAGCTGCTGATTCTACACCTGCTCCATAACCTGGAGCACCTATGTGAAGTAAAAAAGGCAAAGAAAAGTGGGTGCAGCAGCTGTAGGTGCATACAAAGAGAATGGTTCTTCCAAATTTCCTGACTTGTTGGAGGTTTTTCTGGGGTTTTTTATTTGTTTGTTTTTGTGGTTTTGTTTTCTTTTTTCTTTTATTTTCTTTTTCTTTTTTGTTGTCTTCTGCAGGAAGACAATCATCTGTCCTGGCAGTGTAAGCACAGTCCTGAGCTACCTAGCACAGTTAAAACTGTAGCCAGAAAAAACCCAGTTAAATGCTGAATTTTTGAACAGAAAAGAAATTTGAATAATTTCCCAGGGGTTTTTTTGTTTGTCTGTTTGTTTGTTTTTGGGGTTTTTTTTAGTATCTTTTGCAGAGGTGAAAAGAAGAATTCTTTACTCTATTGCTTGAATAATGCTTTGAAGTTTGGTCCTTAGCCAAAAGCCTGTTGACAGTAACTCAGTGTTGGGCTGACTGGCATCATGTATTTCTTGGGAATCTTAAAAAGCTCTCTGAGCAGCTCACCAATAAAGGAATCATTCCTCTGTCTTTTTATGCATGGGTAAGGAGCAGTCATTCAGTGATTTACCTGCCTTTTAGGGGCAAATCTCTAAACCTGGTAGAGATCCAAGGAATCTGACAGGGAAGTCACCTCTTTCTTTCTTTTTAACAACCAGTCTGGTGTCACCTTATGTTGCCACAATTTCACACCTTCTCATTGTTCATGTACTAGTTTTCTCAGAAAAAAATTGGATGGATAACCTCAGAGTTTCATTTTACACCTGTTTCCTGTAGATGCAAATCAACATTGCTCTTTTTCACATGGTTTATAATTATTCTTTTTTTTTTCCTACTCCAGTTCTTGTAAGGAGGTTTATCTGAGGTGTTGATATTTCTTACAAAAATTTTCTCACTAGCAGCTATGACAAAGTCTCTAATCTTCTCTCTTCCTTTTTTCCTCAGGAAATCCACTGACTGTGGCCTGCAAAGCTTTCTTTGGATTCAGTGGAGAATCAGGCCCCATGATCTACTGGATGAAAGGGGAAAAATTCATAGAAGAATTGGAAGGTCACATTAGGGAAGGCGAAGTCAGGTACTTTTTGAATCATTTTCTTTTAAAAATACTTTATGTCCCACAAGCCTGTTGAGCTGACAAGCTTTTAACTGAAAGTGGAAATCATTTTCTGTCCAAAGAGTGATGGATGACTTGGAGCCAGGGCTGTGTGAGTTGCTCCCTAAAGACAGAGTGACTTGTGCCTGAAAATCTGTTACCAAATTCCCCTGATGGTTGGAAGCTGAACCATCTCCTGAGTGTTCTGGGGTTTGATTTTAGCCCTGTGTGGGATTGGTGCTGTCCACTGCAGGCATCCCGTGGGACCTGCCTTGGCAAGATGACATCCATTCCAGCACCACTGTTAATCTTGAAGACAAATGGTCTCATGTCAAAGCCACCACACTTTTTCTCTTCTCCTAAATGTGTTTTGTGTGTGTGTGGTTCAGCTCTCAATGTGCCTTAACCTGAGCCTTCAAGAATCAGTGTTTGTTCCTCAGGTTTAACACACAAGGGAGACAAAGGAGTGGCTGTGTCCAATATCCAGCTTGTTCTGGGCTTTTTCCCAGGTGCTGGTTATCACTTGATGTAAGTTGTAAAGAAAACACGCTTGTATCCCCAGGAACTTCCATGGAATTTGCACCTTACTCTCCTCCTCAATGATTACCTGATTATTGTTCTTTGAGCAAAGACTAAGTTATGGTTATATTATGGGCAAGTTGATCCCAGCTCCTATAGATACAATGAATATTGATTATGGTACAATGAATATGGATTATAAGGAAAGCCAAAGTCTTTTCACTTTCCAGTGCACATTTTTTAATCTGTGTCTGAGATTTTTGTTTCTTGTAAAGGTGATTTTGGAGAGCAAGAGGAGAGAGGTCCCTTTGCTTTATTCTTGATCAATAATGTGAAGTTCAGTCACTTAGCCACAAGTTGTTACGATATACTTAATTGCTCACGGATTAAATTTATCTTATATTGCCATTGTACAATCCTCTTTTGTGCTTCTGACCACAAAAAGCAATTATTGGAAACTTCTGCCATCGTAAGTAATCAGCAGTTAATGGCATTGTGCTCTCTCTGGTGTGTATATATATGAACAGAGTGATTTTGGTCATGTTCTTCCCCTGCATCAAGACAATTTGAGGTCTGTATTTAAAGAGTGCTCTAGCTTTAGCACAGTTCAAAACTTTTCCTTTATGTACATTTATTAGTGAAACTGAGTTTGAAAAGGCTGTTACTTGTCCTTTGTTGTGCCATCTCATTGCACATTCATGTTTCAAACTAATTTGTGACAAGTCTCTTCTCTCATTCTACTAAAGTGCTTTGACTCAGTTTACAGACCCTGCACAACTCACTGAGTCTTCCCTTCAGCAAAGCTACTTATCACCTCCCTAATCTCCTGTGATCACTGCCAGCATTTGAAACAGCATTTTCCAAAACACACTGCATCATTACCAGCAGTCACCCAGTCCATCCCTTTTTATTTAGAAGTAGCTATGGCAACTGAAGTGATAACTTTTTGCAAATGATTTTTTGCCCATAACAGCTCTTGTTTTTGTGTTCCATTACAGGTATGCTGCTTCAGGGGAACTAAGCAGCACTAATTATTCTGTCAGTGCCCTGAGGCAGCCCACATCTTCCACCCAGATATATTTATTGATGTATTTAAAAATTGTCATGTGTGTTTCAAATTTGATGAGCCACGGTGAACTTGCTGGTTAGATGTCTTCTTAATCAGTTTGCTTCTCTATGGTGTTACCAAGACATTTCATTTTGACAAGCTAAGAGTTGTACAGAATCCATACAACCAGAACAAGATACTCCATGGGCTGTTCCTTTGGTGCATTTCAACTCTGCATCACCTATCTTAAATTAGTTCACAAATTTAATAGCGCTCTGAACTGATGGTGCTGTCCTTACCCTGGGCTGCGCCCATCCATTTTGTTGCTGGATTTTCTGTATATGATGAGAGCTCAGGTTTGCAAATGCCATGTGGGAGCACAAACCACCCATCCCCAGTGTGCAGGGTTAACACTCACTGTGCTGTCACAAAAGCACTAAAATAAGGATGCATGTAACCTGAGCATTCCTGTTCAAATCCAGTCCATGGAACTGGGTTTTGGTAAGCACATTCACCAAGAGTAGTATTTGTGTCACTCTGAGCTTCTAAGTATTTATTAGACCTTTTTGCAAATCTTCGGGGTAAAAAGTAACTCAAAGTATTGCAGGACTTGGAGGCAATGCCACCCTGTCTGAGCTGCCCCCTTGTCTTCCCTTGAATTAAAATCCCCAGGTGTTAGACATGTGTGGAAGAGACTTTGCTTGCCAGGTGGGTTTTCTACAGCAGTAATGAAAAATGTCATGTAAATTGAACCAGAGTTATTAAAGAAGGAATCAGAGTCTTTAAGCATGTCTGCAGAGTTGTCAGTTGTACCTAATTATCCAAGCAGCCCACAGCAAATTTCAACACCAGCTCTCTGCCATGGCAAAGTATTTTCAGACATAAATGTTGCTCTCTCAGCCACCTATGAGTTACTTTTTTGTTTTTGGTTATTCTTCAACAGGTAACACTGCAGAATAGTTATATTGCTCATCTTATAAAGTATGTTTGTCCTGGTTTTGTCTCTCTTGTCCATTTTTAAAGTAGAAATAGTTTAACTCATCCTAGAGGCATGAAAAGAAGTGACTGGAGACATTTTGAATGGCAGCTTTATTTCTTCTGATTGATTTATCACCCGCAGAAGCCAACAGATGGTTATGAAATGCTCAGACAAGATGAGGATGTTGTTTTCTGTTAGGAGGGGTGCTGGGGGCAGGAGGCACAGCTCCCATAGCTGATGTGCTGGGTGCTTGGCACAGAGGTATGGAAGCAACAGCTCTCTCCTGGAAAGCTTACACTACTCAAGTAGACAAATTCAGGGCAGAGAACAAGAAACACAATGCAGGAAAGAGAGAGGGAAGGTCAGTGTCGTGCTGCCAGCTGAATGACTTTGCTTTGGAGAGGTGCTTGTGTACACACAGAACTTTCCTTTCATCTGCAGCCTGTTGTTAAGGAACAGAAGGAGGGGAGTAGACTTCATAACCCTGTTCACAGTCAAGATCCTCAGGTTTATAAAGAATGAAAGTTTCATTTTTGCTAATCCCAACTCTCATGCAGGTTAGTAAAGGTTTGCAATTTAATGCCTCTGTCTTGCAGAGAGACACAAGTGAAGCTTTCTTATGGCCTTGTTATCTGTGCTCATACAAAGACTGAAAATATTGGGGAAATATGGTCTCAAATAAAAGTGTTTTATATTCAGATTCAATTTAGTGCATACAAGCACTGGGAAAACATGACCAAGGATCTGAAAAATCCAAGCCATTGCATAATTGCATAAAAAGAAAGCATCTCTATTCTGTAATGACACTTCCTTTTTAAAATTCATATTCTTACCTGAAGATTATTCACTAGACAAAATGTTTTGTTTCAGATCAAATAAAGAGCTTCAGCCTGAAGAAAAAGAAGGCACTGAGTGTTGTTTTTACATCACCCACCTTTTATTTCTCTCTTTCCATCCTGTTTGTTATAAGTTGTCAAGCACCATTGATTTAGCTGCATTAAATTAATTACTCTTAGAGTTTGTTCAACAACCCAGAAAGAGTGAGTTATTGTTTTCTCAACTTGTGAGAGCTGGCATGTGTTGACAGTGATGCTGGTGAAGCTTCCCCCACCTCAGACAGGGACAGAGCTTCGTCTTCTGGGTGTGCACCAAATGCTGTTGCACCTTTAAGGTCTGACTTGCTGATATTGTGTTGTGCTCCATGTTCTCTGAACCAACAACAGCAATTAATTAATCAATGCAATTAATTAAGGGCTGCATGTGTATTAAAAAAATGCAGGTGACCAGCTGTGCAATTTCTGTGGCAATAAAGTAAGTGTAGAGTGATGTTAAAAGAAAAAGAAGAAAAATTAAAAAGCAGGAATGAAAGGTTTAACTAAGAGCTTTCTACACTTTGCTGCTAGCATAGTGCTTAACTGTTTGTCAGCATTTTCATGATAGATCCCATTCTATAGATTTCCCTTGCTAAAAATTGCTATTAGAAGATATAAAAAAAAAATTGTCAGTCCAAATATATTGGATATTCTTTTTTTAATGAACACTCACTTTAGCTGATTATGTATTATTTAAATTTAGGTTAAGGGTCAGTTATTTTATCTTACATACATGTAGTTTAGATGTGGATAAAAATAACAGTTTCTTTTATCTTAACTGTAACCTGTCTCCATTTTTTTTCTGTGTAAAATATCCTGATTACAGTAAACAAGAAAATCTGAACATTTGCAGAATGCTCCAGATGAATTTCCCAGATACCTTCTCTGTTAATGATTATATTGTTCCTTGCAGCATGATTGGTAGACCAAAAGTTGTTTGGGATACTGTTTACCAGCAGAGTGGCTTTCCTGAGTCTTTATATAGATATAGCAGAATAATAGGTAAATGAGAATTGATTTATCTCACCCCCAGTGATTTAGGCTGAGTATGCAAACAGACCAGGCTTTCTGAGGAGGTTTTCTTCTGGCTAGAAATTGTACAAATTCAACCTTTCTTCCATTATTTCACCACTTGGACTCCGGACCAGAATTTTAAAAAAAGAAAAAAAAAAAAAGAAAAAAGAAGCATAATCAATGAGAATGAATTGGGGGAGGAAAAAAAGAGAGATGCAATCCAAGTTTCCAAATTCAACACACACACACACACACACACACACCTTGTTTTTAAACTAATGTTTTTCTACTTGCTTTTTTACAAGTTATGGTGCCACAGTGAAAGAGGCTGAATTGTTGTGGATGCTCTGGTGCCTCTTCTGAGTTACTGCAGAGATGTGTTTGTGGCAGTCAGGCTTGCATTTTTGATTGTCTAGTGCAATGCCCTCATACTTCTCTTTTGATTTGTTTTCAATGTGTTTGGAGTTCCATGGGTGTCATGTAAAATTGCATACATAAAGAAATGTGTGCACACACAACGTCTTTGGTTTATAAAAGAGAACTTTGGGGTTTGCTATTACTGACAAACGTGAATGTCTCCAGCAGCAGTTTCCATCCAGAGCAGGCAACACTCTGGTTCATTACTTCCCATCCACTTTCCTCCTTTGGGTCTCACGAGAAAATATTTCTTTTTTGAGGACTCTGGATTTTATTTCTACCTTTACCTCACAGTGCTGTGCAGTCTTTTCAGAGAACAGACTCACTAAAGTACCACATACAGTGGTGAGTTCACAGGTGACTGTGGGGGCACCCCGCATTTTCTGTTTGCCTTCTTGTGCAGCATTACACAAACAGGATCAAATTTATCTGGTGGATTTTACTTGACGTTACATTTCTTTGTTCAAAGGAGCAGCAACTTTTTCTTGAGCAAGTGATAAGCCTTTTTAGAGAATAGGGTATTGTATTTTCAGACTTAATGTCAGCAGCAGAAAACGTGCATTTACTTTGCATTCTTTTTAATGTTCACATGAGAACAATGACATGAAAAGGCTGTACCTCTGGCCTGAAAGCCTGCTAGAACTTTTATTCCATTTGTGGGGATTTTGCACATCTCCTCTTCCTCTCAAAGGAGGAGGGAGCTCTTGTTCTTAACACTGTTCCCCTTAAAAATCAGGATCTACCCCAGAAAATAGAGGAAAATTCCACAGAGCAGCGCAGCTCCTTGTGTTGGTTTTCCACACTGAATTAAAATGTATCACAATACCCAGCCTTTAAATTGCCCTGTAATTTGTTCACTGATGGCTTAGTAGCACATCCTGCTTCTGGAAAATGGATATTTGTCACTTCTTTTAAAAGAAGCATTGTTTTTAACATTCAATTCTGATGGAGCCAAGAAAGAAGCCACACATAACCGCTGTGCTCATGGCCACTCTTCCTGCACTTGGTTCAGCTCCTCAGTAGACATGGCAGGAGAAAAATACTTCTGGTGGTCATGGAAAATGCCTCTGTGGATTTTCTTTCAGGCAACATGAGTCTCGTTTTAAGTCCTTCTCTAGGAGTGAAGGAGGCCAAGGAACAATGGTCTTGTGCTGAGAAATCATAGTGCTTTTGGGAATTTGCCATCCATATTAATTCAGTTAAAGCAAAGGCAGTATCCTTCCTTCCAGACTCCTCAGAGAACATCTTGGAGAAAAAGAAGTTGAGTTGACATTGATCTTTGATGCTGTAGAGGAGGCAGACCTGGCTAACTACACATGTCACGTGGAGAACAGAAATGGACGGAGACACGCCAGCGTTCTTCTGCGCAAAAAAGGTAATTCTCCCTTTTTAGTTATCTGTGACCCCACCTGCCTCAGCAGCAACTCATCAATCAGAGCCAGGCTGGACTCCTGTGTGCCTGCTTGGAGCTGAAGTGTGCTTGTGTACAGCTTCAGTTTACCATTTGTGGGGAAAAAAATCATGGATTGTCCTTTGGTTTCTAGAAAATTGGCCTCACAGGTGATGCACTTGCCTGGAATGCAGTCACCCATAAGGCACCATTAATCAGGGGAAATATTTTGGACTAAACAACCTACGAATTTGACCCAGAACTGACTAACTAGGCCAGTTAAAACTTACATTTCTTAGAACAGGTGCCCTGGCAGTGAGGTCAGATGTTCTCACGTTTCTCCACTTCCTGGCTTTGTGTTTTAAATTGAAAACATTAAGCTGTCTCAATGCATTTTGATTTCTAACTGCATCAGGAATGAAAACATGCAATGGGAACCACAAATACATAGAGAGTTATCCCATCATGGTTGTCTTGCTTGATACTGTTCCGAATGGAGAACAGCACTACTGACAAGTTACTACAGCAGAAAGGAAACCATTGGGATTTGAATGTGCCAAATTTGAAAGTGCTGCTGTGCTCTGTGTTTGAAAAAGTCGCTCTCAAGGGAGTGTAACAGTATCTCATGGCAGTTCATCTGTTGTTTGTTCAATCAGCTCTCCTATTCATAAGTGGGCTGACATTTAGATTGGATGCTGATCTCTCTGAGATACAGTGTATTAGGAAACACAAAAGCTGTAAGATAGTAATTGTTGGGAAAGCAAAGGAAGGCTCCACTCTTGGGGCAAAGCTGTTGTGTGAAACCACGGAACATCAGCACAGGAGATTGACTAAGGAGTTGATACATTATCCAGACCTCTGCCATCACTCTTGGATGTAAATTATTTTGCCAAAACAGGAGAAGAAGAATTGTTTTCATGAGGCAAACGTGAAAGGGCGGCTGCAGTCCTTTGTGTGCTTTCACTGTGGCAAAGTTGGAATAAAGGAATGTTGATCTAGCAGATCATTCTACTATCTACTACAAACTTCCATGCAGGAGGGCTCTGCAGAGGATCTGGACTGGCTGGGTCCATGGGCTGAGGGCAGCTGTGTGAGGTTCCACAAGGCCAAGTGCTTGGTCCTGCTCTTGGGCCACAACAAGCTCCAGGCTGGGGCAGAGGGGCTGGAAAGCTGCCAGGTGGCAAAGGATCTGGGGGTGCTGGAGTCACCATCCCTGGAGGGGTTGGAAAGCCACGCAGATGAGGCCCTCGTGGGCATGGTTTAGTGGTGGGCTCAGCAGTGCTGGACTAATGGTTGAACTCATCTGGGAAATGTTTTCCAACCAAAACAATTCTACAATTCTGTGATCTAAACTGGCAGGTTGTCACAGCTTTAATTAAGGAATCTGGTCACCATAATGAAGGATTAGTGTCTAGTGCAAAAAGCATTCTACCTTTCCTTCCACTGAACCTCGTAAATATACAGCTGATAGTAAGTATATCTCTGCTGGCACTGGTGAATGTTCTGCTGTGTGCATATAGTAGAATAACAAGCTCGGTTTATTTATAACAAAAAAATGCAGATATTTCAGAGGTCTGCTGGAATTATGGAAGAAGCACTGCTGAATACAGAATTTGGAGGTGGAAAAGATCATTTTGCAGCTACTATTTCATTTCTCTCTGCACTGTGGCTGTAGAAAACTTATATTCCCCTCAGGCACTCTCAGTAGTTGATTTTCAGGCTATTAAAGTGTCATTTAAAATAACCACTGTATTTTACTGTGTCCTTTGACTGCCTGTCCTTTTGTCCTGTTTGTTATTTATTAAGTTCTTACAAATACTTGACCAAACTTTTCCTTTCTGCAACTTGATTTAATTGCTTCTTATACTAACTTTCTCCAGCTTAGATTTTACTGTAGATATTCATGAGTCAGGAAATACTACTGTATTTACTGAGCTGGGACAAGATTTAGGGCAGGACTTGCAGAAAGCTGTTGACCAGCATCCTTTGTGTGTGCCAAAGAAGGGATTTCTATTGCAATGTGCTGCAGCACAGATCTCTCAGTCAGAGAAATCCTCCTCCCTCCAAAGACTTACCTGTTAAGAGCTGCATTATCCATGTTTGACAAGAGGCATTTGTAGCTCTGTTTTGTCTCCAGACCTACCTGCCCTCTGTTCTGGTGGTTTTTTTTCCGGCTTGGATGAAAAACAGGAAAAAACCCAAAATCTAAATTGTAGATGTTGTATAAGATTTTCTAAAGTTCTTGTTTTGACATCAGATGGTTATTTTTAGTGCATAATTTGCTTTGAAAAAAAAAAAAGAAAAATTAGCTGTTCAAATGTTTCAGGGAAAATATATTAAATTTTTTTGCTGTATTAGTGGTACAGTCCCCTCTAACCTTCAGGAGAATACAGGAGTGGCTTTTTGCACAGCTCCAGTGTAGCCCCAGAGCATGTGCCATCATTTAGGATTATTTTTAGGGTTTTCACCTGAAAAAGAACCAAATCAAGTTTCAAAGCCAAAGCCACCAATGCAAAGGCAGAGTCAGAGGTGCTCCTAGACCTGAACACAACTGTCTGCTGCCACATTCTTCTTTACTGGCTTAATTCAAGACCACATTGTTACTTGTTCTCAAGCAGTTCAGAAATAAGTTCTGGACTATCCTGGGTTTGGTTTGCTTTCAGTTTTTTTCTTTTCTCCATGCTGTCCTAGCATATTTGGCGCTCAAATAACATGGAAATACAATATACACCCTTAGTTGTGGGAATAGTTCAGGATTCCCTTCAAAAGGGCTTGAAAACAGTCCAGTATTTATTGTCTGAAGTCTACATAGTCTATAATATAACTGTTCTGAGAGATAAATAACTTGTCAGAAACCACAGAATAAAGTCAGACCATGCTTTTAGTGGCAAGAAGTAGAGAATTGAGATAAAAGTAAATATTATGATGACTTTTCCTCATGATTTTTTAAAGGAGGCTGCCTTTAATTAAGACATGGGTTTGATACTGATACATCACTAAATTATGAGGAACTTGTAAAATGTAGTTGTCTCTCACTTATTGGATATTTATGAGACTTTTGCTATTTTAAAGACCATGATCCTCTGAAATATGTGCAATATGTTGTGGCAAGGTCCTTCTACATTATTTTACATTAGAAACTATCAATATTATTATTTGTTATTTTTCAGTCGCTCTTATAGAACAGAGACCAGATTCAACTTCTTTTCTAGTGTTGGATATGCTGCTTCCCTATTTATCTCAGTGAGGACCACTTGAGGAGGAAGGAATTAATCAAATGCCAAGGCTGAGTAGGCAAGAAAAATGAACATCCTGGGTTTTTCTCATTGCCTCCACTTTGGAATGGAAATAAGGAGACCTCAAAAGCCCCAGCTTTTCCATAAGGAAAGCCCCTTTTTCCATAAGGACTCTCCTAGAGTCTTTATGTCTGTATTCTAGGAGAATTCATGGGGCAGGACAAATACTGGACATGCAAAAGCTGATCAGTTTTGCCTTTCGAGCTGGATTTTGTGGGTTTGCTTAATACCCTGCTATTCCCCCCACCAAAGTGGGCACAGTTCTGTTCTCCTGCAAGAGAGCTGCAAGAGGGCTGCAAGGCTCAGCATTTTCTTTCCTTCCAAGCTGACAGTTTTGTCATCATCTCCATTTCCTAGCAAAAAAGATTCCGTACAATTTTAAAAAATAAAATCCTCTCAGAAGTGATTTTAACCAACTCTGTTCTCCATTCGCCTAGATTTATCCCCCAGAGGACGCAGGCTTTATCATGCAGTGTAGTAAAAGTCCCATGAATTCCCTGTGTTCTCAGAGAGATTAAGTAGCTATTATAATAGACTTTTTCCATCTATTAGTCCATGACTTCTTGCCAGACAGACATCAGAGATACAGTAAACTGGGAATAGCTTGACATCTGATGTTAATTATTGAAATAGAAGGCATGGTGAGGCAAAAAATAACCCCCAAAGATACACAGCTAATTTCCTTTTTATCTTGAAAGTGACACAAATGACATATGAGTAATTTTTTCTGACCTAAGTTTTAGAACAATAAATATCACAAGAACTTTGTCTCAGCTGTGTGAGTTTGGCAACTTCTCACTATGTTTGTCACAGCAGCAAATATCTTCATGACGTCTTATCTGAACCAATACAGGCTGTGAGAGTCAAATTGTCATCCTCTGTCTTTTATGGCTAAGTAATATGCCAGGTGGTGTTAGGAGCAATATTACTTTCAGAGGACATTTCAGGATAAAGAGCAATGCTGCTCAAGTTAGTCCCTTGCATCAGATGGAGCTCTGGACTGGTATCCAAGGGTTTTATCCCATTTTGTCATTGGTTTGCTGAATGACCTTGAACGTGCTGCTTCTCTTTTCTAAGCCTGTTTCCCCAGCTGTAAAAGATGGATGATTGTGTCTGGATGCATTTGTGAAGTTCTTTGACTTCTTGTGGTGTTTCCTAACAAAAGCATCTGAGTAGGAAATTTTAGCTAACACTAGGTCCCATTAAAGTAGAATGTGAGCTCTACAGATATGTGAGAACTCTGTTAGCCACCATGCCAAACAAAGTGGCTTTTTGCAGCCTCATGTGTGCTCTTGGCTTCTTGTGTTACCTTGGGCTTCCTGCAAGCCCAACTCATTTTCCAGTGATCCAGCTGAAGCCCTGGCTTGGCAGCTCACATTGGTTTGTCCACGGGCTTCACAAATAGAAAACCAAAGCTGTCTAATTTGGAGGGGAAGGGACCAGATCCTATTCAATCTGTCCTCACATGCTGCATACAGCATTTGATGCACTCTGCCAATGCAGAACTTTGAAACTCCACCAGCTCATTAAAAGTTGGTTACTCCTCTGTGTAAAATCACTGCATGGTTCTTGTGTAGGGGGTTTACATGTGTAGCCTCAAATGTATTCTGGATTTCAGATGGTTATTTCAGATGAGCAGTAGATGGAGTAAATGAGTAAAATTAAGTAATAGGCAATGGAAAAAATTATTAGGAATTTTTAATGTTGTGTTGGTTGTAATTGGAAGCTGCATAATTTTATGTGGAATTGTATGTAGATTAGAGAAAATATAGCTTGGAAAGATCATAACCTTTTTGCCTTTCCTTGCTAATTTTAGATTTGATCTACAAAATAGAACTTGCTGGAGGACTGGGAGCCATCCTTCTTCTGCTTATTTTGCTCGTGACCATCTATAAGTGCTACAACATAGAGTTAATGCTGTTCTACAGACAGAACTTTGGAGGAGATGAAGCAGCTGATGGTAAGCAGTTGCACAGGAAACTCAATATATGCAATGGAAAGATTTCAGAGACCCAAAGTGGTGAGGTTAAAATGAATCCTAAAAGACACCTGCTGCTAGTTCAAACTGCTAAGCACCCAACAGTGTAAAGCCCTACAACTTTCTCCCAAAGCCCCCTGAGATCAATGAGTCTTTCCACAGAAGTGTCACTGGGCTCTGCCACGAGCAAAAGGGAGCAAAGAGAATTATTCATGAGTCTGCTACAGAGGCTCACATGTCATTTATGAACTCTTTACCTTCATGTGTCCAGTGCCACATGTGCCCAGGGTCTCTTCTCCTGAGATCCATGCTGTAAATCTGAGCAGCCTTTCACCAGGTGTTCTTCATGAAGCATTTCCATTGAATTGCCACCAGGCTTCCAGGGACCTCCTCTGACCAGGGAGAGGGGATTGTTGTGAGGCTGACTGGTTACCTCAGCTCATTGGGAGACTGTAAACAACTTGGTGGGAATGTGCAGCTTGCCTGGGGTGTATTTTTAGGAATAAACTAGATTGTTTTCCATTTTTCTTCCCCCACCTTCCCTCTCACTAGCGTATATTCTGTTTGGTGCCTAAAGCTAAACTTGTATTTTTAAATTGAGGCTTTAATTCTGTATATAGAACATTCCTTCTCCTATGAAGCTGGAGTAAACTCTGTAAACTAAATCCCAGTCTTTAAATCCTATTACTATGTTCTTAACACTTCTTTTATAATTAATATGCTATTAATATGCGTCTAAGTAGTATCTGCTAAAGAGAAAAAGTGCAGTATTCAAGTACAGGGGCTTGCCATAGCCCACTGCAGCACTTAGCAGTCACACAGGCTCTGGAATGGTACATCCAGAAACTCTAATGTGTTTGAAAAGAGAGCAGGGAACACATTTTCCATAGTGCCAAAACAATGTGCAGTTGCATAGACATGTTGCTTTCTGCAATTGGCATTTCTGTTATTACAGTGATAAAAGTTTCTGTTTCACAATGGGCAGATATGGTCAGAAAAGGTTCCACTATGATGAAATCCACAGGAGTCTTGGAGAATGGATGGAATGACATCTAGGGAATTTTAGAGGGAGGAAGGGTCATCCATGTTGGTCCCTTCCAGCTCAGAATACTTTGTGATTCTGTGATAGATATAGGAATAGAGGTCAGGAAATTTCTTCTTTCTCAATCCTCATGTATGACTGGGAAAAAAATAAATTTATTTTTCCATACTCTACAATACTGCACAATATTTATAGTGGTACCTAGGACAAAGGGAAGGGTGAGATTATGTGGCTTGAGAAGTACTTTACCTGAAACACCTTGGGATTATACCAACATAATATCCCTGCTTCACACCAACCAAAAGTGGTAACTTCCTCCAGCCTGCTTCAATTTCCTTATCCTGTGTTTTCAGCATGAAACTGCTGCATTTTTACTCTCATAAAAAATACTTGGTTCAATCACTTTTTAATTTATGAAATAATATTATTTTCTGGTTGTTTAGAGGAAGCCCCATGAGTACGTAGGGGGTTTTGTCTGCCTATCAATTTTAAAAACAACCTTGTATTTTTCCAGTGCATAATTGTAGACCTTGCACAGCTTTGTGTCTCATTTTGATCCTGCAGGATGAAAGATGGAGGCAGAATGTTACAGAAGTCAAAGCATATATGAGGATGTTTTTTTCTTCTCATGTAGGGGGAGCATTCAAAGCTCCCATGAGCTCTCAGCTGTATGGATGCAATCACATTTTCCACTTGTATGTGTATTTCTTTAAAAAAGAAGATTTGGGACTCAACAGATCTGCTTTATTTCTAAAAATACCCCACGTAAGCAATGCTGGACACACTCACTTCCTGTGTTGTGTGTAGCATTGCTTTTAGAGAAAATGACACTGAGGATTACAGGATGCATTTAGGAAATGGCTGCAAACAATGCTGCCCCCAGAGCCCCCAGAGCCAGCAGTGGGTGAGTGTGGGCAGCTCCTCCTTCTCTGCCCTGGTACAGGGAGCCAGCAGGGGCTGAGGAGCTGTACCAGCACTGCAGGAGCTGCAGCAGCCCGAGGGAGCTGCTCCTGTCAGCATCCTGCTGCCTGGCACTGTGGGCTGGGGTGCCCGGGCAGGGCTCAGGGACCCTGGAGCTCCGCACCCAGGGGTGTCAGGGCCCTGCAGCTACCACACGGTGCAGGGATGCTGCCTCCAGGATCACTGGCATCTCTTAAAAGGTTTTGGCAGGATTCCTTATGGGCAGGGAGGCAGGTTTTGGATGGGCCTCCAAAGCTGGCTGGCCTGTTGACTTCAGATGAATGTCAGCAAGCCAGGTGGACATCTTCCATTGTCCCCTACAGCCATGGTGACACTAGGCAAATTGCCTTTTACAAATATGTAATTATTCACATGCTTTGAGTACAGCTCTGACCCTCATGGGTCTCGCTGTGTGTCAGGAATTATAAGTAACCATCCGTTCAAGGTCATAAAGAGATATATTTTATTATGGTTAGGTATTTGGTTTTTTATCAGAATACATTGAGGAATTTTAACTGCTTTAATTATCTTTCATGTGCACTATTCTTTACAGATAATTGGTACTCAGAAACCCTCCATTCATGCAGTTTTCTTCTCACAACATTAACTATTTGATTTTTTATTTTCTGTAAATAATGGCAGCTGGGCTCTTCCCTAGAGGCTGAATTGCTGAAGGTTGACTTTTTCAATATACTGTTTTCCATTACTGCAGAGGAACACAAAGTGAAATGTCACTAAGACAGTCTGATCCCAGCATGGGTCCCCAGCTCTGTGGTGGCACCATTTCTGTTCCTGGCACACTCATGAGCTCTCAGCTCCATTTTCAGAAGCAGAGCTGGAGACAAGCCCCAGTGCTGGGCAGGAGAAGCAGGGGGAAGAGCAGGAGGAGAAGGAATGTTGCCCTTTAAGGGAGTTATTTGTCTCTCTTATAATGTGACCCCCAAGTATTTCAAATCTTCTGAATCAAGTGGATTGTGATCTAAAATGATAATATTGATTTTTAAAACTATGGAATTTTCTGAAAAAAATTGCTTTGAACTGTTTGTATTTGGCATTGTTTTCTGAATAGTCAGTATTTGTTTGAATTAATCATGTCTTTTCTCACAATTACTTATGGAAGGAAATTTTCCTTGCTCAAAACTTTCTGGGCTCAAAACTTTTCCAATCTGAAAACTTTAACATACTCCTGGAACTCTTGAGGAATAGAAGTTGAAAGAAGTGCATTACAAATATGTAAAGTCTTAAAATAAAATTTTCCACTTTAGTATTTGTATGAAAATTTTGCCCATCTTTTCAGCTGTGGCACATGTCTGACTACATGCAGCAGAGTTACTGCTCAGCATGCAGAAGAAAACTGAAAGGATCCATGAGATTTCTGCCTGGAAGCCAGATTAAATGTTCCTGTGAAAAGTCCCCATTTTGTTGGGAAATGCTTGGTGGTTTCAAGGAATAATACAATTTCCCCGTACTCTCCTGTGTTCCTTACAGTGCTCTTGCAAACAGCAGGCTGAACATGATTTGTTTTCTTACAGACAACAAAGAATATGATGCTTATCTTTCATACACCAAAGTGGATCCTGATGCGTTAGATCGTGATAATAATGAAGAGGAGCAGTTTGCACTTGAAATTCTGCCAGATGTTCTAGAAAAGCACTATGGATATAAACTCTTCATTCCAGATAGGGACCTGATCCCTAGTGGAAGTAAGTATTTCTGACCTTTCCGTTTAATTTCTGTCTGATGTGTCACAAAGGCCTGGACTGTGTGATGAGTACCAGATATGGAAAACCTTGGGAAGTGGTTGCAAAATTGGAAAAGTTTCCTCAACACTGCAAATCTGAATTCCCTGTTAGAGCTTGTTCCTGCACCACTGAAATCAGAGGGAATTTCCATTGAAATCAATTTGCCATTGATTGGCAAATCATTGATTGGCAATCAATTTGCCAACCTTCCTACAGGGAAGGCTGCAGCACTGCAAGCAATACCAAGTCCAAAATGTCTGCATCAAACACAGGTAACTAAGCAGGAAACTTTTTAAAAGGATTTTATCATCTCTGTTACATGATTGAAAATGGATTTTTTTTTCAGTGATTAGTTGTTTTCTCTGCAGCAGCTTTACTAGTAAAAGTCATCTTTTCTATTGTCTTGGGGGTTTTCCTCAACTTGGGGGTCTCATAAGATTCAGCAGCACCTTTGGATGCCTCACCAAAGGTCAATGCTTTCCTAGTTGCAGTTATGGCATTTCTTCTACCAGACTCATTTTTGAGCAAATCAAAAAGACCACAAATCATATCCATTGTGTTGATGAATTTTGAATGCAGAGTATGTTTGCTTTAATATCACATTTATTTGAAGAGCTACCCTTGTGAAAAGCCAGCTTGTTTTGTTTTGTTTTGTTTTTTACAAATTCCATCTCCAAATCACTTTCATAAAAGCAGTAGAAGAGAACATGAACTTCTCTCTGTTTGTGCTACTGTGTAGGAAATATGAACAAGAGAACAAAGCAATGGCTGTAGTGGAGCAGATGTCTCCAAAGATGGAATAGCTCGAGCATAGCTGCATTACAACCTGCCTGCCAAAAGACTTGGAACTGCTGCCTCGCTGTGCCAAGTGCCATTGCCTGACCCAGGAGTCAGAGCCTGTTTCTTCTCTGACCTTTGAGAGCACTGGAAACAGAGCTCTGAACCCTTTAGCACTGGGAAAGAGGAGTCAGAGCCTCACCAGAGATCATGAAAAACCTGTGCAGGAGGCTTGAATTTATCACAGGCATTTTCAGCTCTTAGTTTAGAGCTGATTCACTTTTTCTTTTTGCCCCTGCAAGGTGTAAGTTTTTCTCCCATAGTGAGAAATTACAGAAAGGGGACTTGGCTTACGGCTTTCTGATTCCTTACAGTACAAGCAAATTATATCAAATTTTTAGATATTATTAAGAGGAAATAAATCTTTCTGTGGTAAAAACCACAGAATTTTTGTAACTAGTTGTTGCTATATCAAACAATATAGCAGAGTTACACATAGCAATTCTGCAAGTGAACTAAGAAGTTTAAAGTTAACTCTTCAGTAATAACTATGCTGAAGCACACATTAATCTGAAATGAAATTCTTTTTTCCAATTGTTGTTCCAGCCAGCATGGTATTTTATTTTTGTCTATTTTTGTCAGCAAGGCACTCAGCAAACACTTGCCATCACTTTGGGTATTCATTAAACCTCTCCTGAAAATGTAGGGTACCTGAAAATGTCAGTTCTCATTTATGAACATTCACAGATTTAATCCTTCTTCTTTCCTCTCAAACTCACTTCTTCAGTGTTATGAAAAGGCCTGATTCTAACACATGGAGCTTCAAGAACGCCTAATCAGACATAATGACAAGGCAGAATAAAATGTGGAGCTGAAATGAGTGTGATTTGCATGCTTTAGCTTTGAAAAAGATATGGGGGAAAGCACTTTATTTCAAGAGGGGCTAGAGGGAGGGTGAGGGGATGGGGAAGGAGGGACGACTCGGCCTCCTGCATTTGTGAGTTCTGCATGTGCCCTGGAGCAGGGGAGCGTGCCTGTGTCCTGCCTAATCCTCACCACTCTCACAAGGGCTTGCAGTGCTTAGTGAGGGCAGTGTGATGTGGAATGGGCCTGCTGGAAACTTCAGAGGAAAACATAGCATGGTTTAGAGTGACTGTCTCAAAAAGTGGCAGATGTGGCAAAATATGTAACTCTCCAGGGTAGATTTCTCTGGAAAAATGGGGAGTTGATCACAGCTATTGTTTTATTTTAAGAAATATCTCTTCTCACTTGTTTCACTTCATCATCTTTCAGGGTATATTACTTTCATCAATGTAATCGTTTCCCACTCTCTGCTCTGATGTGTGTCCCTCTGTATCCTGTGTACCTTGGCGTGTGTCACCCCCGCAGTGCAGCCAGGAGCTGTGTACGGCTGGTGCTTCCTGCAATCCCTGCAGTTGTGAGGAGCTGCCACGGGAGGGTGTGCACCATTCGCTTCCTTCTTGGCATGCAGCAGCTCCTACAGCTGCTCCCTGCATTTGAGAGCAGGCAAAAAATAGATTTGTCAAATACTATTTCATTAATTTTCTTGTGCAGTTCTGCAAACAGCCTAAAAAGCTGACTTGGGGAAAATTCAGGGACAAGTTTGATTGTGTTTTTGTCCAGCTGGCTCATTGCTAACCTCTGGGGGAAAGCTGTGATGGGCTCTACATGTCCCTGTGCAGCAGAGGGAGAGATTACAGCCAGATGTAATGTGGCTGGGACATGTCCAAGCTCTGCCTTCAGCTCTGCGTCTTTCAGGGATGTCCATGGACTGCTGCTGTCCCCAGGAGGACAGAGGTGCTGGCTGTGGGGACAGAGGCCACCTCTTCACCATGGGGAAGCAGATCCCAGGGTTCAGGCCAGATGGATCATGTTTTGCAGTAGGTGTTGGGTCTGAGCCCTGCTGGGATACAAATTGCATCCCAGTAGAGCGTTTTGTCCCAGTGGGAGGGAGAAGCGCCGTGAAGGATGCCAACAGCCACAGCAATGCCTGTCACACATGGCCAGCAGGGACCTTTGTGATGCTCTTGGTGCTGCCTGAGAGCAGCACGGATGGATCACTGAGCTGGCAAGATGGAACAGAATCCCACAGAGCTGTGGGAGGCAAGACTGGTGACTCAGCAGGGAGACATGGCAATGGAGAGCGAGTTTGTAACCCAGGAACTGAGTTGCATGTCATGGGAAGTACTGTAGCAGCTATTCTTTCTTAAAGAATACTCTTTGGTCTTAGCAGAATGAGTGTTCTTCATTCTGTCAAAGCTGACAGCACACACACCTCCCTGCCAGGTAATTTAGGTGTAATTGGACAAGTTACCCTGCATAAGGAGACTGGGATCCCTGAGATGCACTTCACTTCTTACTGAATTCCTGAGCAGTTCTCATTATTTTCACCCTGTTCATTTTCAGGGCTCTTTTTACAAACCTTTTCCCACAACAAACCTTCAAGCTCTGTAAGATTTTTTAATTCAGGGTTAGGAGACCTGAGGAGATTAAGTAGTTGGCGGGGGGTTAACAGGACGAGTTATGTTTTCACCTAAGCCATTTTTTGTCTTGCCAAGGATGATGTCTGCAGTGAAAAATATCTGTTTGCACTCCACTCTTCTAAAATCAGGACTACATCAGAGGAAGGTACTTTTCTCTGTGGTTTCTGCAAATTATTTGAAAACCCGAAAATGGAGAGGTAAAAATTGTCAAGTTAGACTTTTAATACCAGCAATACATATCTATTAGAGCATCATCTAGGTCTTCTCTAAGCATATGTGCATTTGGTCTTGACAGGATTGAAAAAACACCAACAATTCACTCCAGCTCAGCCCAGGGTATGAAGATTAGGCAGTGAAAAGAATGGTGATGGAATAAAAAAATTTATTCACCTGAAAAATGAGAAGTTCTCAGCACAAGGGGAGAGTGTCAAAGTCATGTGATGAAAAGCACACAACAGTCAATATTGTAGTTCTGGCGCTTTGCAGTTTTGTCTGCCATCTGTGTGGGTTTTGCCTGGGGAATTCCAGCTTCCTGGGCTCCTGCATGAAGAAAACATGTTTGGACCATGTGTCTGGGCTTCCCAAGGAGCCTTTGTTAAGTATAGGATACCATTTCTTTGGTATCCAGCTCCACAAGCTCCTTTCAGGAGTCCCTGGTTGTCTGCTCTGTATGAATCTTACTTTTAATGTCAGGCATGGGTGAGGGTAGCAGGGATACACAGAGATGTCAGCTGAAAGAGGAATAAATGTGAACTAAAGGCAGAAGGGCTGCCTGTCCTATAGTGCACTAATCTGCATTATTTGTTTCTTTATGTTAAAATCATCAGCTGTCCCTCAGCTCATCCTGGGACTGGGCTCTGTCTGGGAAGGGGCCATTACTCTGCTTTGTGTTTCAGATATTCTGGTCCAAGCTAAGAGAAGCAAAACACATTTAATAAATAGGAAAAGCAAGACACAAAATCATTGGTGTTACAATAAAGTAATCAGACTCAGAGTTTGGGAACTATTCAGCTAGGAAACCAGGATTGAGTTACTCTTTTATAAATAACTTTCTCAAGTGCTGGTCACACTGCCAAACACAGAAAGGCTGGTTATTTTCAGAGTGCCAGGAACCAACCAGCATGGGTTTGATGGTAGATACTCTTTGATTCTCATAGTGCTGCAAACCATATTTCCCAAAAATATCCATAGGGTTTTATATGATTTCTAGTGTTTTTTCCCTTCTCCCTCAACTCCTGCAAATCATCTGAATCTGGTTAGTCAGTCATTTATTTGTGTAAGCAACTCTGTGCCCATAGTGTTCATTAATTCCCTTGCTCCTAGTCTGCTTGCATATTAGGTTTCCTTCCAGCCTGTGGTTAATGTAGCTCATTAAGGATTCCATAGGCAGTTACACATTATTTAATTGCAAATGGGATGCATTTCTTGAAATTCTCTTCTTCAGTGCTTCAAACTCCAGTTCAGCATCGTTACGTGTAGACAGTGTTTGGTGAGCACATACTTGCTGTCAAGACAAATTTGCTTGCCATTTTCTGGGAAGACTAAAACAATATTTGGGTTTGAGTACAACACTTCCTGCTGTCCATTCCTCCTTGGGCATTGCATTGAACATGATGCAAGTAAGTTACTGATAGACCCACTCAAAATGTGTTTTTTTAATTTTTTTTTTTTGCCTATGGGAATTGCTAACATTTTGGGAAGAGTTTTTTTGTACCATCCTGCAAAATGATGTTCAAGGAGGGGGGAAAATGGTCAAAATTTAAAATGTGTTTTTTCAGTAAAAACAAGTGGGTTTGATCTAACACTGACATGTTAGTTTTACATTCTAATTTATGATAAAATACAGTTCTGGGGACTTAAAAGTGAATAGTTCCATACTGACTTTCACCAAGACAATGTTTTTTTCTCCCTTTACAATGAAATATCATTGAAGTTGGCATCTCCTGCAGCAAAAGCAAAGTTACAACGAAATTATATTTATCTGATGGAAATATGTTATTCTGGAGTTTTACAGTTGATATTGGTTGGTGGCATTATTCCTGAGGTCCCTATTCAGTTTTTTTCTTGCAAATAAAACTGAGCCATTGCCTGACAATAATTTCTTAGCTTGCTGGAAAGGTGAAAGCAACACTTTCTCCATCCCACATTGCAATATAGATTCCTTGGATTTAGTACCTTCTAATGGACTGAACACTTGAGACAGACAACTGAACCTGCGGGATTTTGGGAAGTCTCCAATTCTAAAGTAAAAGGAGAGCAGGTGATTTAGCAACTCAGAGGTTTATGCAGTCAGATTGGTACTACTGGGAAAAATAAAGCTGGAAATTCCAGGGACAGGAATCTGTCTCCCCATGCTTTTCTTCACAGAAATGTTCAAGAGGTGCAAATTTGACATCTTGTAGAGTGCACCCAATGGAGCCACTGGCTCCAGGAAAATTGCCACCTTCAGTAGTAGTCCCAAGCTGGAGTTAGTGGGAGTACTATGTACTTCTAGACCAGATGGCTGGAAGTTTGGGGTTCCAGCTTCTTGTAGCTCAGTGTACTTTACCCTCAGTGCATCCACAAGTCCCCTGTTCATTGGCCATGTCCACCAGTGACCAGCTCCAAATAGGGAATTTGAGGGATCACCCCAAGACCGTTTGTGAAGGCGTTCATTACTCAGCTGAGGACAGAGCTCTGATGTAGCAATACCCAGTAAGGAAGGTGGGCATCCAAAAGACATGTGAGACGCACAGAGGAGAGAAATGTCCACCCAAGAAAATAGGGAATTTCTCCCATCTTCTTCCCACCCTGGTTGCCCACGGCAAAGGCTGACAACTCTTTGATTGCTTCGGTGTGATGGATTATTGCTGGGGTGTCACTGCTGCAATGATTGGTGCTGGATATTTGAAGAGATGAAAGTGGAGAGATTTTTTTTGTTTGTTTTGTTGATTTATGTTTTTTCTCAATTGGATGCATTTGGATATGCATGGCCGCGCTCAGCACTACCCTGGACATATGGTACTGCCCAGTATTGTGTCCTGCAGGGAATTGTCTTGTGCATAGCAGTGTTCTGAGTGTTTGGAGGAGGGATGAATATGTCTCAGGAAAGATGCATGATAGTTTGTTGTTTTACTGTATCTTGCAGATTCAACCTCTAATGATGAAGCTTCCCACCTAAATTCTTTCTTTTTGGGAGCAGAAAGAAAGGAAGAAAATGAAGAGTCTGAGCTGTTGATACATTGGGATAATATCTTTCCATTGTATTGAACATTTCTACCTTTCCTTAAGTTTTGTTTCACCAGTTCTGCTTATCATTTTCTCATTGTTGCTGATTCTCTCCCCGCTCCACTGCCTCTCCCATGGATTTTAATGTTGAATTTTTTTTCATTAATGAGTAACTATTTTACACAGAACAATGGGGGGGTTTCCTCATAAAGTATTTCAAGAAACAAAAAACAAAAACAACTGTAAATGCTGCATGATTAAAAAGTCATAAACCATTAACTAAAAGTCAGGATTGTTGCATAGACATTTGTAATATATGTGTATGTCTTAAATTTTTGTGTGTCTGTGGGATGTTTGCAATTGCCTCTTTTTTCCATTTGTGAAAGAAATTCTTCTTGCTGCTAAGTGGTGAAATAAAACATTGGTAAAGGCAGATTTGATGCTAACTATGCCTTCAGTCTCATGAAAATAAGCTATTTTAGAATGTTCCTGTTGGCCTATTTTGTAGCAATTTACTTTACTGGAAGTGGTGTGAATAAGCATGCTGTGGTATGGTGCCTGGGACTATAAAATGAGTCTTGCAGTAACAGATGTTGATTAATGATGTTATTTGTAATTATTGTTCTTGCTAGAGGGCAGATGTGTAAGAGAGGTCCTGCCCTGTGCTGAGTAAAGATCTGTTCTGTGCAGCTCTTGTGTCCAAGTCTTCATTTCTAACACGTGCTTCTCCTCTGTGGTCAGGCAGCACATTCCCAGTAGCATGGTCAAGAAGTTCATGTAGTTTAAAAACACAAAGATATCCTGTCTCAAAGCTTGCAGTTGTAATGCTGTGCAACCAATGAACATTTTCTGCCCTTAGTGGTTTTGTTCAAGGGATTTAATTTTTCTGGTCTTGACCTAAAACCCATTGAAGTTTGTTGAATGAAGTCTGTTCATTTGAATGGGTTTTTGATCAGGTCTGTAAGTAGATCTCTTTCCCATCCTGTTCCATGTCAGACCAGTGTATTTGGCTTCTCTTCCCTACCATCCCTGGGATAAGTGAAACTCAGGGATCAAGTCCAACTTTGCAAATAGTTTGAAGTTCAGTAAACTGGCATCAAGGAATTGCAGATGGGACTGGCATTTCTGCTTACACTGATCATTTGCAACTACTTGGCATGCATGAATAAAAGAATTCTACTATTTTCTTTGTCACTGATGTCTCAACAAATAAATACTTCCAATATGTTTAAATTTTCCATTTGTTCCTGTCACTTGTGAAGTCTCTGTTAATACCTTGGGGTACATAGAAGCACAGGTTTGTGATATTAACACAGACCACTGAGCCACAAAGAATGTTCTTATGCTTTTGTGGTTAATACCTAAAGAAGAAAAAGCTACCATGATGCTTCTATGCAATAGCACAAGTTCTGCATGTGATGAGGGTTCATTTCTTTTTGAGCTTTTGCAAGTTATGGTTCATATACCCTCCAGCACCCTCATGTCTTTGCATCTGGAACACGGGAACCACTCCCCAGAACCTGCTTCCCTCAGCACAGTGTTAATCATAAGCAATGTTAATGTTAGAATTTACACAAACATTGCATTGATGTTGACCTATATTTTTTTCACTAAGTGAACTGTGTGTTTTTATTCACTAATGCACCTACACAGCAAGGGTGTTATGTAAATGTCATCCTGCTGCAATGAACAGGGGAAAATAGCAAAGGATGGAGGTTGTTATTAAGGAGTTTCCTATGTGTACTCCATAAATAGAAATATTTTGTGATACACAATCCTATTTTTGTTGGAGTATATTGAAATGCCCATTATTTTAAATGGTGTGGATCAGTAAAATGCAGGATTTTGTTATACTTGATTGCAAGCCTGATGTTTTAATACAATGGACTTCTTTATTCTTTACTCTTTCTCTCTTTCTATAATTTGTAGCCTACATTGAAGATCTCACAAGATGTGTTGAGCAAAGCAGAAGACTCATTATCGTGTTAACTCCAGACTATGTTCTCAGGAGAGGATGGAGTATTTTTGAGATGGAAAACAGACTCCATAACATGCTAGTCAGTGGAGAAATCAAAGTTATTTTGATTGAGTGTACTGAATTAAAAGGGAAGGTGAATTATCACGAAGTGGAATCATTAAAGCACACCATCAAACTTCTCTCAGTTGTCAAGTGGAAAGGACCAAAAAGCAGCAAACTGAATTCTAAGTTTTGGAAGCGCCTAGTCTTTGAAATGCCGGGGAAGAAAAAGGAGGTGGTGTCTCGGCATCAGGTCCTGGATTCTGCAGAGCAGGGCCTCTTTGGAGACCTGCAGACTGTGCCCTCTCTCGCCGTCACGGGCACCTCTGCCACGCTGGTGGAGTCGCGGGCGGGCCTGGGCGGTTTCCAGCAGGCAGACTCCGCGCACACCCGGCACTTCTGCCGCGGCTACGAGTGCGACGTGTCGGCGGCCACGCTGCCCCTGGCCTCCATCAGCAACCACCACACGTACTGTAACATCCCCCTGGCGCTCCTCAACGGACAGCTACCTCTCAACAACGCCGTCAAGGACCCCCAGGAGTTCCACAGGAACAGCCCCTTGCTACCTTTGTCGGCCAAGGAGCTCAGCTTCACCAGTGATATCTGGTAGAACGTCAGGGCTCTTTGGAGATGCTTCATGGCCACCATGAAAAGAACTTTGCCCTACCCACATGGGGTGAGAAAACATATTCAAAGCAGCAGCACACTTGTTTGCTTTTCTACTTGAACTTTTTTGTTTACATTTACAAATTATTGACGAAGGGGGCATTCTTTTGTAACTCAGTAATGTCCTTCCTGTCTTTTAATGTACAGTTTTATTGCTTCTTTAAAAAGGAGGGGGGAGAGAAAAACGCATCCCGTCACTTCACAGTAGGTTTACAATCTGGGACGGATAAAGGGTCACTGTGTACGATCTCCAACATCCATACATATTTAGGTAACAGTATTTGGAATACACAGAAGTTGTTGGGTTTTTCATATAGACTACAGTACAGTTTGAAATTCTAATCATGCTACAAAAATTAATATCTCCTGCACAGACCACAAGGGGTGAATCATCTTGAAAAGGAAGGAGAAGTAAACCTTCCTGGTAACACTGTCTTGCAAATACTTCTTAGAAGATGCCCAGCTGAAACAATGCAGACAAAGCTTTATCAATAAAGTGCATAGTAACAGTTACAAAATAAATCACATGCTCCCATCAGCATCTCTTCATTTTATTATTGAGGCATGTTCTATTCCTAGTCAATGGTTAACAATGCGGTTTTATTAAACAACTTACTAGAATACTGGAAGATGTTTAGGAGGATTTTAAACAATTTTTCTGTCAACTACAGATTATTTCACAATTTTTTGCAGATTTTAATGACTTTTTCCAAACAGTTTAAGTATAAACTTATCTGTCTATTGGCCAATTCATTAATTTGAAATTTCTTAAGATCTAAGATTTGTAGTAAAGTAATTTTATGTAGGATTTTTTTTCCAAAACTAGTAGTTGCAATTTGAAATTAACCTTTTTTTGTGAGAACATCAGCAATAGAAAACTACAGCAATATTCAGAGATAAATGCTGAATTATTCAGGTTTACTAGTAAGTCTGACTTTGTTGCAGTGATAATCACCTGAAACAGTTTTCTCTCTTGTTTATCTACCTGCCAATTTATGTACCTTTTAAATATGGCAGAAGCAGGAATATTTCTGCTCTCTGTGTAACTAGCGAAAAGTGATATTTTTAAGCAACTGGCAAGATCTTGCATTTCACACTTGTGTGAGTGATCCCATCAGTCAAATAGGATCCTGTCATTTAGCATTCCTGCTGCTGGTGGGTGAGAATTGTTCCACAGGTGCTCAGCATCAGGGATTGCTGCTCAGCGAGTACCCGAGTGTTTCATGGAGATTTCCACACTCAGCTGGGTAAGGGTTGCAGAGTCAGGCTATGGTGACAACTGTATTAAAGGAAAAAGCTCTAAATAATGAAGGCAAAAGCCAGTTTTGCAGGTTTTGGCATGGCTCTAATGAAAACACAGCAGACATGAGAGTTTTGTCTCAATAACATCTGCTGGAGCAAGTTCCCAAAAACATTTTTAAGGCAGGCAACCTTGCCTGTGCTTCAATATGTCTTTAGCATTTTTCTCTTTGATTGCATGAATAAAAGTTAGCACTCTGCACTCAGCTGCCTGTGGTTTCATCAGCAAACAAATTCAGTAAATCCTTGACATTTTGCAGTGGTTCCTAAATTGTACCCTACAGTCAAATGGAAACAAACACTGACCTAAGACTTAAAAGTATCCAGAATTGGCCCAAAGGCCATGAAAATGGTCTCAAATGTGCAATAATTCATAGAGGTCAGTATTTTTCCATTGCTTCTTTCCCCAGTTCTTTATTCTGTGCCCTCCTTCACCAGTCATTGTCTGTAAGGTTTTTCATTAGGTTCAAAATAATACATGTGTCTCTCATTTTTTTCTAATATTATCATGCATTTGACACTAACACTGAAAATGGAAATTTAGAAAAGATATTAATTTATTACACAGTATAGAACTATAACTTGCTCTTTTGTGAAGTTCCAAACATAGGTGTTTAATAGACGTATTTTTCTACTGAGAAAGAAAGCGATTTTACCTCCATTATAAATATATGTATTTCAACTTCCTCCCAAAAATTTACAAAATTTGCACTGTTTTATAAGTGTTACAGACTGTGTTTACACTGGCTATGTTCTTTAATGCAAAGTGTAATTAAAAAAAACCAGAAAAAAAATCCTAAATGAAAACCCTGCATGAAAAGAGCTGCATATGTTTAAATGAAAAGCTGTACTTTTCATTATTTTCCTTCCCACATTATTCTAGAATCTGGTTAATTCACATAGAATGTTCAGTGAGATTTTAAACCTGCTAGTTCTGTATTAAGCATGCAAACAAAAAAAAAAAAAAAAAGAAAGAAAAGAAAAAAACATATGCAGGTTGGTCTGCTTCTTTTATTTACAAGGATTTAATATTGGTACCAAATTCATTTACCCAATGATAATGTCTCAGAGCAGTAGTTATCCTAAAGCAAAATGCAGTCATGTTTGTATTGAGGAAACATGAAAAGAACAGGTTTTCAGTCCTTTTGCAAAAGCACACTGAGTGTCTGTGTATCGATATCTTTTAGTTATAGATGCCAAGTCACAATCTGCTTTGAGATTTCTGAGTGTATGTTGAATACTACAACAATATATACATGAATCAGACCTGCCTGTACCCCTGTGCTTTTAGTGTGGGGATGGGGACTGAGCTCGGGGCCTCTTGTTGACTCAGTTTGTGTGACACCAGTACAGAATCATTCAATTGTTTAGGTTGGGGAAGATCTCTAAAATGATCAACTCCAGCTGTTGACCCAGCTCTGCCAAGCCCACCACTGGCCCAAGTCCCCAAGTGCCACAGCCACGTGGTTTTTATGCACCTCCAGGGATGGTGACTCCACCAGCTTTTTGGTCATTGCTTGACAACCCTTTCAGTGAATATTTTTTTCCTAATCCAATCTAAGCCCCCCATGGCATAATTTGAGGCCATTTCTTTGTGTCCTGTTGTTTGTTACTTACGGGAAGAGACTGAGCCACAGCTGAACTACACCCTCCTTTCATGGAGTTGCAGAGAATGAGGAGGTCCCCTCCGAGTCTCCTTTTCTCCAGGCTAAGCCCCCCAGCTCCCTCAGATGCTTCTCATCAGATTTGTGCTCCAGACCTTTCCACAGCTCTGTGTCCTCCTCTGGACATGCTCAAGCCCCTCTGTGACATGCAAGAGGCCAAGGTGTTCCCATAGGGAGCACTTAAGGGTCTGGAAAATCAGTGTCAAACAGTGAAATGTATCCGTCTGTGGGACTTGGGTGGCACAGGAGCCATGAGCTTGTCCCACTGTGGGAATCACCCCCACAGCAGCTCTCCAGTGGGGCACCAGTGACAGCTGGATCAGGTCTTGGTGGCAAAAATGTCCCAGCTCAATCTTGTGAAATTCATCAGCTGAAATAGAAGGGAATATGGGCATTTTGTGTTCCCTTGTCTCATGGTGGCTTTATCAGCTGGATTTGTCAGGGGAGAGGCCAGGACACCACCCTGACTGCAGCCCCACCACCCCAGCTTCTCAGGCTGTGCCTTGCCCAGTGACAAAAGCCACCAGCAGCAAACATCCTTAATGCAACCATGAGGACTTCTGGTTTGGGGCACATTCATCTTAAAGATGGTTTATGATAAAGTTTGGGAGGTACTGTTTTTACCTTTGTGTGTGATGTACCTCAGAGACAATTGTGGTTTAAATATTGTCTATAAAATGAGCCAGAAGTTGGAAGCCAATCCAGTGCAACAGATCTGATGCTCCTAAAGAATATTCAGCAAGAAAACAGGGTAATTGTAAATTAGGTAACACAGTGAATATTGACAGTTCTTGGGGACTGTCTGTTGGGATGGTATTTTAATAATATTCCTTTTTCTAGGCAGTAGAGAAGTAGTGTCTATAAAGATATTGCCAAACTCTGCCACCAGGTCTGCTCCAAAACCCATTCAAGCCAACAGATGGAATTCCATGAAGTCCAGCAGATTTTGGATAAGGCCATAACACCTTATGCTTGCTGTGTACAGAGGAATACAAAACAAAGAGAGAGATAGAAGGCAAGAGACTAAGAAGCATTTGCTTATTTATTCTGTCTAAAATGAAGCTTATTTTTGTCCCTGTTTGGTATGGATATGCTCCAGGACCATCCAGCCTTGGGAAAGGAATTTTGTTCATTCTTTGTTATAAACAAGATAAGAACTTGGGAATAAATAACAGATACTTTACAGGGAAAAAAAAATCATTACTTTTAAGGGCCCCTGCTCTCAGTAGTTCCTTTGGTTCAGCAGGCTCTCTCTGTTCATAGAAATGCATAAGCACATACTTAAATTCCCCTCAATTCGGTGAGAAATGGTTTGTGAGCAGGGTCTGGAAGGGCAGAAATGAGAGCAGTGAGCAGCCTTTAGAGCCGAGCCCTTCTGGAGGGCTCTGAGCATTTCCCAGTGTCTGTCCCTGAGCAGAGGTGAGAGGAGCTGCCAGGTGCCACAGCAGGGAAAGCCTCAGCGCCCCTTGGCCTGGCAGTGCCAGCACGGGGGAATTCCTCATGGAGGGAGGGAGAACTGGGGGTTTGCAGTGGGTCCCAGCTGGGCAGCTGGGAGCTCCTCCCATGGGACGGCTTGGTCAGAGGTTCTGTCTGCAGGACAGCTCCACATCTGGGCAGCAGCTGCTGCCTCCTCTCCTGGGCACCCTCTGAGGCTCCTGCTGGGGCTGCAGAGATGCTGGGACTCTAAGGAAAAAGTGGAGAATGTGAAGAAGGGAGAGGAAGAAGAGAGCAGTCAGAGTCCAAGGGTTTTTCCAGGCAGAAAGAGTGAAAAAGGGGAATGGCAGCTCTTGTATGAATGCATCATGTTTGTCCACTCTTCAGTGGATGCTGTGTGAAGTTCTCCAAAAAGATGTCATTTCTTGCCAGCCCACTTGCTTCAGAACCCTTCTCATGGTAATTTTAAAATTAACATTTCGTTTTTTGTTTGGATGGGAATTTCTTGGTTTCATCCACAGGGGGGAAAAAAAAGAAAAAATCTGCTTCTTTATGTGTGGGAAAATTCCCCACAAAATAAAACCTTACACTTTGTTCAGTCCCACAGGTTTTCAACTTGCATGTAATGCCAGAAGTATTTCCTTGCTCAGGCCCAAAGGAAAATGGGTATGTGAACAGTACAATAATATTGATTTAACATAATCAATATTGTTCTATTTGTTTATAAAATAATGCAAAGCAGACAAATGTACTTTTCTCTACTGTCTTGGAAGTATTTAAGGTTTTGAAATTTCATAAATAACATTGATTGAAGCAGTTCCAAGTTAGAAGTAGTCAGCCCAGCAAATGTTAAAAATATGACATTTTGGAATATTTTGTTACAGGAAGCAAGCAGAATTTGAAAATTGAAAGTAATGACATGTCACATTCTTGCAAACACAAAGAACAGTGTTCTGCAATATATTTTGCTTCCCTGAAGAAAGGACCTGCAGCGTTTGTGGTGCTGAGGGAAGGACAGCTTTGCAATGCTCACCACAAGAACCTTTTTGATCATTTCAGTGCCACTGGAGAAATTCAGATGTTAATAAGGCTGCTCCAAAGAGATATAAAACAATGTCTAAAAAAAAGGAAACAAAGTAAAAGTTACCAAGCTTTACCAGGATATTTGTCATATAAATATAAAGCATCAGCACTGCCAATAGAAGCAGAATATGACCTGTCAGCATTTTCTCTTCTTTGCAATATTATTGTATAGCTACAGACTAAGCAGTAAAGCAAATAAATAACAATAATAAAAATACAGTTTGTCAAGCTGAGCCAGATTCTCACGGTAGGTATTCTATAAACTCCTCTAATTCATTTTGATAGAGTGTAATTGGCTTTACAAGGTTTTAAGCGTTTTCTTCTCTTCAGGACAAACACAAAGACAGAACAATGTATTTTATATTAGATGAGTTTTGCAATTTCTAAGACAGCAAAGTAATTCCCTTGTACAGAGCAGTGGGTGGTAAATGTTTTCCTGGCTGTGGGTATCCACTGAGGATATTCAGAGAGGTTTGCTGGGCTGGGAGCACCAACAGCTGCTGCTGGACCTGCTGATGGAGCAGCAGAGCTAAATTTGAGGGCAGTGGGGTACCCACCATGCTCAGCATGGCAAGGTGGGCTCAAGAATTTGGCTGGAGAACAGAGCACCAGTTGAGAGCGTGCTCACACTGCACAGAGGGATTTGCAGATCTCTGGTGCCCTCTTTTAATGGAGAAATACAGCCAAGCCAAGGCAGGAATAAAAACTGGAAGAATGTGCACCTAATTTCTTTCTAAATCAAACTTATTTGGGATTCAGAGCATGCCTTGGGATTTATGATGTGGAGGAGAGAATTAGTGATTCTTATGCAGAGGGCGGAAGGGGTTTTGCTTTTGCTACCAAGATGTATTTCCATGAGAAATCCAGACCCTAACGTGGCCTAGACTTCATGCAAATTAGCCTCTTAGGAGGTGACTCAGGAAGAGAGGGTCTAATGAGAAGTGAAGAAGCTTTCAAAGCACACTATACTCTAATCAGCTCGTGTGTGAGGCTGAAAGGTAACTTCTGTCAGCATCTTGAAGGGAGCACTTAATATTTAGTCCCCAAATAACATTAGAGACTCCATGTTCTGCATAGGCTGCACACAGAGAATTAACATCTCTTCCACAGATTATAACAACCTTTAAAACCCTTAACAACTCTTTGATTAAAGGATATCAAAGGCTTTGTGATCATGAAACAATCAATCTAACACCTAACTCCTCTGGGGAAATATTTTCATCCACCCTTTAGCAAATGGAAAACAGGGTTTAGAGCCATTTTACCCAAGATCTTACAAAAAAGCCAAAGGCAGAATTTGGGCTGTGCTCAGTCTCTCAGTCTGGAGTTCTGACCAGTAGATAATATTCCCTGGACTGGGCTGGTAACTCCAGGGCAAATTGCCTCATCCTGGCTCTGTGGCCACATCATGTTCCAGCCTGTGTGAGCAACCTCTGGGTGTGCCCAAGGGGTCACAGTGGGGCTGTCTGGGGTTCAGCTCTCCCAGAGAGAATTGTGATGCTTCTGTGTGGGATCAGCAGCTCACTGCAGAGAGGGGAGAAGACAGAAGCTGGTCATGGGCACTGAAGGGACTTTGGAAGGAGGCAGGCTGATGGGATGACAGGAATTCTGTGTGCTGTAGCAAATTATTGACAAGAGAAGGCAGCAGGGAAAGCACTGAACTGACACATAATTTGTGCCTAACAGCCAGCCTGAACCCCTATTAGAGCTCTTATGCTGCCAAGCTCAGGGAAAACTTGAACAAAGTTCAAACTTCATTGCTTTCACCCATCAACCAAATGAACAGAAGAAGCATCTGTGATGTGACAGTGACAATCTGCAAGGAAGGCTTCAACCCAGGGCCAGAAATTTCAGTTACCCTCTGCCCAAACTGCCCAGAGCAATGCAGGTGTGGGTACAGTTAGTGCAGAGATAATTCAGAGCAGCCCCTTTATTGTGGAACAAAAGTGAGCAGCCTGAGACAACAAACCAGAGGAGGGTGTTCCTGAACTTGCTCACCTGGCTTGTTCTGGGCAGAGCCCCAGGTGTGAAACACAAGCACGAGGGCTCTGTGGGAAGAGTGAGGTGGCAGAAGCAGCCAGGCCAGGTGAGTGTGTCCAGGGGATGCCACAGAACAGCACAGAGGGGCAGAGAAGGGCAGGAGCTGACACAGGAGGGGAAGGAGCCACCACCGCTGCCCAGCACCAGTGCCCAGCACCACTGCCCATGCTGGCACTGCTGGGGATGTGCAGGGCAGGAGCTCTGTCAGACACAATGGCAGCAGCATCTTGTGATCATTGCAGCCTGCTCTAAAAACCACAAAAAGGTTTCTAAAGCTATTTATACCAAATTTCTCAGCTCCTCCGGGTCCAAAGAGAGGTAAATCCTATCCAAACAGCTCTGCCCTCAGGAAACAGGCTAATAAGGGGCTAATAAAGGAAACAATAACAATAGTCATTAATTGGACAATTTACTTTAAATCCCTTTCTTAAACCATTAACTATATCTTAAAAACTGATAATCTTACTTTTTTAATATATTGAAGTCTAGGGAGAGGGTGTGGGAATAGCATTGCACAGAGCAGGAAGTGTTTTATGTGCCAGTCAAGCTGGGCATGGTCATTCACATGAAGTGGGAGATGAGATATTAGGTCTGGGGTACCCCTCCAAGGTCTGGGCACCTCTTGTGATGTCTGGGTGCTGCTGCCCATGGGGGAAGAGAGGATAAAGAGGCAGCAGTGCAGAGCACTGGGATGGGGCAGAGAGCTGGGGCAGCACAGCCCAGTGGGCAGAGAACCCCAGGGGCATCACAGCTCACATCCCCAGCCAGCAAAACAGAGGCAGCCCATGACAAGGGCTTCTCTTGCAAAATACAGCAATGCAACCTTTGAGCTGCTAATCATTTTTTCCTTTCTGGCAGCCAAACAAATGTTACGAAAAGAGTAATTCTCAGCATCCATTGTACCCTGAGGGTTAAACATGTGTAAGAAGAGATCCAGATAGAGAGCTGGCAGCATCTGCTTCTCCTTTACTGTATGGAGAGCTCTTCTGAGACTTGAGGGATGATGGGAGTTGTCTTTTCTTTTTTTTTTTTTTTTTTTTTTTTTTTGAGAAATAAGGTCATGGAAATTGTCAGAGGAGCATATGGAGTGATTATAGCAAAAGCACAGAAGTCTCTCCTTCCTGATTTTAAAAGCCTGATTCTTGTTATTTTACAGTAAGACTGTAAAGCACCAATTCTCTCCAAGAGAGCCAGGGAAAGGGCAGAGGTTTGTGCAGGGGGTGACAGAAGGTGAGGTGGGAGAGGCAGAAGGGCACAGTGCGAGGGGTGGCACAGGGATGCCCATCTGGGGCAGCATCCAGGGCACAGAGCTTCAGGAGCTGTCACTGTCCCTTCCACGGGACAAGATGCATTTCAACAAAGCTCTTTTAAATCAGAGTGGGTCTGATTTCTAATACTCACTCCCCCTAAGCCAGCAAAAAGCCACAGGAATAGCACTGGAGGTGAAGCTACAATGTAAGAGTGGCTGAAGGTAAGCAGGTGACCCAGCCAAGGCCAGCTTCTCTTGCAGCAAGTTTTTACCTTCTTTAACAGTGCTTGAAAACCGTGGTGTGGGAGCAGTGTTTTCCCAAAGCAGCTGGAGCAGAACAACCTCACATAATCATCAGCCTCAGTGTGTCCTCATGGCTTTGCCTGGCACCACTGGGAATGGGACTTTCCCCTGGGCTGACCTCCCCTGCCCCAGCCCGCTGTGCTTTTTCCCAGGTTTACCATGGGCTGGGGTATCCCAGCTGATCCCCTCAGCCATCCTGCACTGACACCATTTCCCTGACAAAACATTTTCGTGTTTAACTGATACCTTGCACTGAGCCACATGAGCAATTCCCTGGCTCTGGGAAGGGAAAAGTTCCTTGTGAGCACCTTGAAACGCAGTGAGGCTGGCTGTGCCACTTAGAAATTACATTTCATGGTGCTTGGCTCATTCAGAAGCTTACCAGGCACCATCAAGAAATCAGACTTTAATGATCAGCCCTGGCCTCAGCCTGGGTGCTTTCCTTTTGGAATGAAATTAGTTCAGTGTACACGTGAGCAGTGAGACACCAACAGCAAGCTTTGTTAGAACTGAGCACTTCTTTAACTTTGCTGTCTTCCCTACAGGCCATGGAGGAAGTGACTAACTCCTGAGCAGGCAGCCATGGACCTGGTGAGAGATTTCAGGTATGTGTTGGAAGGTAAAAAATGTGCTGGTGCCTGTTAGTCAAGCACTAATCAGCACTACATCTAAGAAAGACTTCTCCAGGGAAATCACAGACTGCTAATTTGGAGGGAGGAAACAGTGCAGATTTTTCCCACTAAAATGATAAAATAAAGGTCTCCAGCTGAGATACCCATTTGGGGAAATGAATGATAATTTGCCAGGACAGGGGACAGCTGAAATTAATAATGATATTCTGCTGTGTAATTTATACTGCTCAAAAGCCAGAGTCAAATCAGTGTAGTCACTGGGGATCTGTACCTGATTTCTCTGAATGAGAATTTGTTCCATTAATCTGGGTGGCTTAAAGGGAAGACTGTAATAACTCTGAGCACTGGGCTTCAGTTGGTCCAATGGTCTCTGTCGAGGACAAAAAAGACCTGTGAGTTCCAGGGTGTGTGTTTTTGTAACTGGATTAGTTAATGTGATGTGCCTTGGCAGAACTTGTGATTCCCTCTTACATGGGGGGAAGTTACCAGAGGTATTTTCAGACTGCCAGCTGCAGTACAAAACCACACTCACCCCCTTCCCCAGTTTTACATGGGTAGGACATCAAGTACTGCACCAAATTTTAAGAAGTGAGCTTCCCACCCAAACCAACCAAACCTTCCCTGAAGAAGTGAGCTGTGCTCTAAAGGACCACAAAAGTCACCGAGGCCAGAACTGCCCCTCCTGACCTCGAGGGGAAGCAGGTCTCACTCCCCTTTCTCTTGGCTTGAGCTCTGCAAGGAGCCTGAGCCCATCTGACTGCAGAGTCACCCCAGAGCTGGCCCTCCCTGCCACCCTCAGGTTCCTATTCCAGAGCTGGAAAGGCAAAACTGCAGAAAATGCTCTCAAAAGGTTAAAAATAAAAATGCAATAGAAATTCTGGCCAAGGAGGGATCAGCCCTGGAAGCTTTCTTATTCTCAGTTTGAGCTTGGACATGTGGAAAAAATAACAGTCATGAAAGGACTCGCAGGCTCTCCCAGCACAGATGAACAATAAACAATGCAAAGGGAAAGAGAAAAATAATAGATAAATTTTTATTATCCTCTGAGCAGTTGTAACATGGAAATTAGGATGGGATAACAGGCAATTTAGTGCCAGCATATGCATTGGAAAATTGGAGGTGGCCACAAAGAGGATTAAATATGACTGGAGAAACAGCCAGCACTGGTATGGGAGAATAATCAAAATAAGGAAAAAGGAGAAAGGGAATGAGGATAAACACTACCAACCTTTGCTACACTGTTCACAAAATGTCAAGGGAAAACCCAGACCGATGCAGCCACACACAAGTAGAACAAATTATCAGCCTGAGCAGGAGGACATGCCTGGACAAGAAAGAAAACAATTGATCTCTGTGGGGTGACATAAATCCAGCAAAAAGAACAAAAGGGTTCAAGTATTGCAGAGTTAAACTGAAAGTTTTCTTGTTGGTTTTTTTTTTTTTCCTGTAGTTTTAATTTTTTTTTTTATATTGATCAGAGAAAAAACCTGGGAAAAAGAATAGAAGTGGTTCTGCTGCTTCAAAGCAGGAGATGGCACAAAGCATGAGGCTCAGAGAGGAGCGTGAGCACCCCCAGCATGTGCCTGTCTGCTCACAGGCAGCCTGAGCACCCTGCTCTGCCTGAACAGGTTAAACAAGAGAAGCTGTGAGCACATGGGGAGCCCAAGGACAGCCAGGCTGGGACACAGCCCCACTGTGTCCCAAAGGGCTCAGCACAGCCAAGGCCAAGGGACCACTGCTGGGGTGGCCAAAACCACCCAAAAACCACCAAATCACAGCTGAGGTGCCCCAAAACTGGGCGTGGGAAGCTCTGGAGAACGTGTGATGGACCATGATGGGGCATCACTCCTGCCTGCTGCAGCACACTGGTGTGTTGGTGTGTTGCAATTTGCAAGTGACAGCTGCAGGTGGCCAAGTTGCACAAAGGCATTGGTGAGTTGGGTTCAGTAATGAACAGCACAAAGTGATTTTGGGACAGGGCTCGTGTGGGACAGCCCCTCCAGCACCCTCACATCTGCTTCAGGGTCCAGGGCTGCGCCTCAGTGTCACATCCTTGCGGGATGATTTGTCACTGGTTTAGAAGGAACAGAATGGTGACCTTGAGCAGCTCCAGAGCTCTGGGTTTGCCCTTCACACAGCACTCATGGAAATGTTCCTTTTCAGGCATAAGCACGACTGACCTCAAGTACGTGGGCAAACTGTATATTTATGGCTATAAAATGTTCACTGGCATGTTCACTGACAAAAGCAGATTGGGCAGCTGGTGGGGATTTTTAATCACAGAGAAGATTCAGTGGTCACTGAATGTTAATCCACAACTGTTTACAGAATCATATTGTTACTGCAGCATGTTGGTTTTTCTTTGAAGGAGTTAAAGCTGTATTCTGACAACATAATGACATATGGTTATTAACTGACTTTAAAAGAGCATTTAGGAGATATACAATGATTTTTTAAACGTATATACAATGTAAATCCATATATTTTATATATTAATATATCTAGCCATGCAGGATATGTCTTACAGGAAACAAATATATAAAAATATATCTAGCCACGCAGGATGTCTTACAGGAAATAAAGGGGGCTGGTGATAGCTTCTCATAAAATTTTATGTTGTGGTTTTCTGGCTTTCGAGATGCTGCTGATTTGTCCGTTTAAAAACAAATGGAAAGAAACCCTAAGAAAAAAGCCTAGAGCAGTACTTCAGAGAGTGGGTTCTAAGCTTTCATATTCAAATATCACATGACTGTATTACTGTTCTCCTACTTGTAGTGCTAACTATCCAAAGGAAAAAAGACAGGGAGGGGAGATAAGGCACTGGGATGGGACCCGAGGGGGTGACAGCAGTTCTGTCTGCCTGCACTTCCACAGGGGATGTGTGACTGAGGACAATAACTGCTCTGCACCCCTCTCAGTGTGTGAAGTTTATGAGCCCATGAGCCATCCATTCCTTTATAACCTAGAGCTGGGGTGCTGGAAAGCAAAGGAATAAAGGTGGCCTTGGCCTTTTCCAAACTGGCAAGAATTTGCTCTCAGGATCGAGGCACAGGATGCAGCACTCTGAGGTCTGCAGAGGATTCCAGACTTGCTGACTCTGCTGGGATTGCTTGGCCTGTGACCTCATAAGATGCTCAGGTCCTGGCTGGGAGAAATCAGCTTTCAGCCCGCAAAGCCATGTGAGCATGCAAACTGCTCGGGGAAGGCAGGAGAGCTCAAGGACTTAAAGATGTTTAATTGGCTTATGGAGCTAAACTCCTTAAAGAACTTAAGCCGCTGTGAAAAGGGAAGCTGGTTTAAATCCCCAAATCTCCCTGCTGGAAAGTGAAGCCCAAATGTGCTGCAGGGTGGCAGCTGAGGGCCTGGCTGTGCCTTGGCTCCTGCACAGCAGCCAGCAGCCCTCCAGAGGGGACAGGAGAGTTTCCTGCCAGTTTCCTGGCTGGCACAGAGGCTGCTGTGGCCAGGACATCTGGCTCCCCAGTGACTTTGGACTAGTGGAGCTGTCTGAGAGGCTGCTGAAAGCAGCTCTGATTTGGGGAGGTCTGAGCACTCTTTCACACCCTAGGAACCGAAAGGGACCCATGAGACCCATGAGAAATGGAAACCAGGAGGTCTGTGAACATGCGGTGCCTTTGTTTCTACTTCGTTGAAGTTTTTTTTAGTTTTGGGAGGGGGTTATTGTTTTTATTGTTTGGTTTCTGCTTCAGCTACTGGCTCTCATTATACCTCATGTGATTACAATGCCACTATTTTCTCCTTAAGAGAAAATTAAAAAAGTCATTTCTCTTTTTAATAAGGTTAGAGCTTTAGCTATTCCAAGTGGACACATTAAACCATTCTGGCCTCAGTATTAACTTTTGTGTCCCTTCCTTTAACTGAATCCAAGTCTTCATTTCTGCTCTGTGCATTACTAGAAAGAGGCTGGAGCTGCAGCCTCTCAAAGCCGTATTGGAGGGAAAGTCCCTTCCCTTGTCTTCCCTTGCTTATGGAGCTGAGCCCATCAGCCCTGGTCCCACGGTGTTGCACTGAGGGGCTCCCTCAGATGTGGCACAGTTTGTGTCTCTGGGCTCTGGGCAGTGCCCAGGCAGAGGGAGGAGGGTCTGTGCCACAGCCCTTCACCCCTGTGCGTGCAGGCTGGGTGTGCACATGGCCTGGCACGAGCTGCTGCTCGGGTGAATACTGCTTCAATGGGTTAATTTGGCAGTTGTTTCCAAGTTATCAATCAAAACAGTGAATACACCCAGTCTCAGACCTGTGCAAACACATTTCCTTCCCACAAAACTTCCACGGCTAAATATCAGTGAATGACTGGCAGATGCACAGAGCCTTCCCATTCTTCCCAAACCGCTAAACAACTTGTCTGATTTAATTTTTAAAATGTTTACGGTCTCAGCTGGCAGCTGCACTGTGCAGCAGCAGCACCAAGGCGAGTGCACCTACTCAGTGCTCTGCCCAAAATGCTGAGAGAGGCTGCCAGAGCCCACGAGAGCTCTTCCCAGGCTGAGCATGGTGCTACAGGCACAAGTGAAACTTGGCTGGAAGTTATATGCAGGTTATTAATATACAAAGATAGAGAATGTTTAGATAGGACTGGCACAGATCTACAGGAAAAGACACAGACTTATTCATTAGTTACTGCTGGAAGAGGACGCCGCTGCTCGATGCCTAAATGAGCTTCCCTTTGCCTTTCCCATCCAGACACACGCACACAAATTAGGCAGCCTCCCAATCACTGGACACATTTCCCTCGAGGAAAAGAGAAGAATTTAAAGCACTCAGGCACTGCACTGGGGCACCCAAGTGTGTTTGAAATGGTCAGAGTTGGCAAAATACCGAGATGAAAAAGCAGCTTGGAAGTTGGAGCGAGAATAGAGGAGACTTCCCCAAAGATGTTTAATAGGTCACAGAGGGCAGGTTTTGTTCCAGAGGGCTGGATAGAGGTTTATAAATTACAGTTCCTCTTTTGCTTTTTTTTCCCTCCTCTAAGAAAAGGAGAAGCAGAGGGCCTGGGAAATGCAGATGTGTAAGAGGGACTTGAGCAATGAGTTGGGCTTTTTTTGTAGCTAAGGCAAGGTTAAAATTGTGTAATTTTTGAGGCACAGGTTAGGCTTGCAACAGGACTGAAAAAATCTGTTTAATTTACTGAGACTGTTCCCAAATTGACACACGACATTGAGATGGTTAAAAAGATAGGATAAAGTTAATTTTTTGAAAACAAATTTTTGGGTATGAAAGGTGTCCCCACATTTAAAGTTGTTGATCTTTGTTTTTTTTTTCCTTTGGGAAAGAAGGGAACAGAAACCAAACCAACACCCTGCCCCCAAAACCCCATGCCCAAGACTTTAATCTGACAATTCCTCCCAACTAAGGGTGATTCAGATACCAGTTCCTTTTTAGCCAACCACCAAACTTCAGTGGTTTGGATAAAAGGGAACCGTGGTCTGAGTCATCCAGAGTTAGTGTTGGGTTGGCAAAGCCATGCCTGCAGGATTTTCTAAAGTCAAAAAATCCCTGCTTGTCTGCCAGAATTACCGCAACTTGTCTTGCTTTCAGAAAAAATCCGTCTGCCATGTGATATTTTGACTGATAAATTTAATGTGGTAGTGATTAAACTGTGCATTGGCACTATTTTTTGTGTTTTGTTTTTGGGGGGTTTTGTTGGTTTTTTGTTTGTTTGTTTTTTTAAACTGAGAGATCTGCCTGTGAAGAGGCAGCAGCTATTTTTTCCATAATTGCATCTGTTTCAGGGAGCAGACAGATGTTGGGCTGAAATTCATTATGGTATTCATAAACTCCATTGGGATCTGATGACCTAGTAACATATAGCTACTGTTCCTTGCAAAGTGTTTCAAAGTGTTCTTATTTTGAATGAAGAAATAAATTTCCAGAAGATGGGAGGGAAGGGAAAAACCTCTACCAAGGCAGATGGCTGCACAGCAGCAAGATACAATAGTTACACAAAACGTGAGAGTTCAATTTATTTCAATAAATTATCTTTATTTTGCAAAATTGCCCGCCAGCCTTTGTGCACTGGTATCATTGCAGCAGGGTGATACTGACTTGGTATTCTGATATAAGGCAGAGCCACAGTGAAATACTCAGTGACACAGGAAAGGAAAGAAAATCAGAGTAGGAAAAATCCTGATGGAGAGACAAAATAATAGAAACAGCTTTCACACCGGGAAGCAGTTATGTATATAATTAATTAATTATGGCACAAAATCACTGCTGAGGATTCAGCTGGTGCTGGAACAGAGTGCAAAGGCAGGAGTGCAAAGCGTCGTCCTTGCAGAGGAGACTGCTCTCCCTGGCAGGGTTGGTGTGGCTGTTTGCAGGGAGAGCAGGGCTGTGTGCTGGGCTGGAGGGAAGCTGGAAACCCCCAGGTTTCCTTGAGAAAGCCCGAAGGGCTGAGCTGAAACAATGCAGTGGAGTGCTGGGTCAGGTTATCGGTGCGCAGGGACAGGGCTCCTCCTGCTCCACCAGCTCTGTGTGTGCAGCCTGGCACAGGCTGCCTTCTCTGGCACCACTGGGAAGAAAATAAACTCCTGAAAAAGTCCCAGTGAGCGGCATTTGGAGCAGTGTATGTTTTGTGGGACACCTATACATTAAGTTTTAGCCTTGGGAAATGAGGCGGACATCCTGGCTGGGGTTACAGTAGTCAGAGGAACTTTTTCCAGCTTGCCTGTCCACTCAGGAATCCTTTGGGAAGGAAGCTGCTTGGTCTCATTTTGGATATCCTGTGCAACTGAACTAGCATGTTTGCCAGGAACAGAAAAAAGTTATTTAATTTTTAAAGAGCTGAAAACTACTGTATGTGCTTCTGAGTACTGTATGGGAAATTACTGCTTTGGTTTGTTTGTCTGGAGCTCTGGTATTTCCAGTTTACTCAGGATAGCAACCCTAATTTACTGAGACTGTTCCCAAATTGACACACGACATTGAGATGGTTAAAAAGATAGGATAAAGTTAATTTTTTGAAAACAAATTTTTGGGTATGAAAGGTGTCCCCACATTTAAAGTTGTTGATCTTTGGTTTTTTTTCCTTTGGGAAAGAAGGGAACAGAAACCAAACCAACACCCTGCCCCCAAAACCCCATGCCCAAGACTTTAATCTGACAATTCCTCCCAACTAAGGGTGATTCAGATACCAGTTCCTTTTTAGCCAACCACCAAACTTCAGTGGTTTGGATAAAAGGGAACCGTGGTCTGAGTCATCCAGAGTTAGTGTTGGGTTGGCAAAGCCATGCCTGCAGGATTTTCTAAAGTCAAAAAATCCCTGCTTGTCTGCCAGAATTACCACAACTTGTCTTGCTTTCAGAAAAAATCCGTCTGCCATGTGATATTTTGACTGATAAATTTAATGTGGTAGTGATTAAACTGTGCATTGGCACTATTTTTTGTGTTTTGTTTTTGGGGGGTTTTGTTGGTTTTTTGTTTGTTTGTTTTTTTAAACTGAGAGATCTGCCTGTGAAGAGGCAGCAGCTATTTTTTCCATAATTGCATCTGTTTCAGAGAGCAGACAGATGTTGGGCTGAAATTCATTATGGTATTCATAAACTCCATTGGGATCTGATGACCTAGTAACATATAGCTACTGTTCCTTGCAAAGTGTTTCAAAGTGTTCTTATTTTGAATGAAGAAATAAATTTCCAGAAGATGGGAGGGAAGGGAAAAACCTCTACCAAGGCAGATGGCTGCACAGCAGCAAGATACAATAGTTACTCAAAATGTGAGAGTTCAATTTATTGCAATAAATTATCTTTATTTTGCAAAATTGCCCGCCAGCCTTTGTGCACTGGTATCATTGCAGCAGGCAGATACTGACTTGGTATTCTGATATAAGGCAGAGCCACAGTGAAATACTCAGTGACACAGGAAAGGAAAGAAAATCAGAGTAGGAAAAATCCTGATGGAGAGACAAAATAATAGAAACAGCTTTCACACCGGGAAGCAGTTATGTATATAATTAATTAATTATGGCACAAAATCACTGCTGAGGATTCAGCTGGTGCTGGAACAGAGTGCAAAGGCAGGAGTGCAAAGCGTCGTCCTTGCAGAGGAGACTGCTCTCCCTGGAAGGGTTGGTGTGGCTGTTTGCAGGGAGAGCAGGGCTGTGTGCTGGGCTGGAGGGAAGCTGGAAACCCCCAGGTTTCCTTGAGAAAGCCCGAAGGGCTGAGCTGAAACAATGCAGTGGAGTGCTGGGTCAGGTTATCGGTGCACAGGGACAGGGCTCCTCCTGCTCCCCCAGCTCTGTGTGTGCAGCCTGGCACAGGCTGCCTTCTCTGGCACCACTGGGAAGAAAATAAACTCCTGAAAAAGTCCCAGTGAGCGGCATTTGGAGCAGTGTATGTTTTGTGGGACACCTATACGTTAAGTTTTAGCCTTGGGAAATGAGGCGGACATCCTGGCTGGGGTTACAGTAGTCAGAGGAACTTTTTCCAGCTTGCCTGTCCACTCAGGAATCCTTTGGGAAGGAAGCTGCTTGGTCTCATTTTGGATATCCTGTGCAACTGAACTAGCATGTTTGCCAGGAACAGAAAAAAGTTATTTAATTTTTAAAGAGCTGAAAACTACTGTATGTGCTTCTGAGTACTGTATGGGAAATTACTGCTTTGGTTTGTTTGTCTGGAGCTCTGGTATTTCCAGTTTACTCAGGATAGCAACCCTGTTTCTTGATCCTAATGCAGCAGTCTCTGCAAAGTGGAAATCTGAAGACAGATCCAGGTTTAAATATGACTTTCTGGCCCAGCCTTACTGTGTTTGGAACAAAGTGGGAATTTTCTTTAGTTCAAATAGGAGAAAGCATGAGAAATATTCAGAGCACAATCCAACAATGCATTGAAAACAATGACACTTTACTGTGATTTCCAAGCACTGTAGGGATGGGTCCCAGGAATGCTGAAGATATGAAGTGGATTGTGTTGGTAATTCATATTTTTTGCATCTTTTAACTAAATTGGAATGTTAGTAGATGTCCATGGCCTGAAACTCAAACCTTCCCTTCGCAGTCCAAAAACATTTTGCAGCAGCTGCACTGAGTTATCCTGGTATTCTCCAAGGTGTGGCCTGATAAAAGTGTTCTCTGCTTTCCTGTGGCCATGAAATCGTGCTGCTGGTGTGACTGCTACCAAGCTAGCGCCCAGACACATCCAGGCTGCACACCAGGCTTTGAAGACTTTTAATGTGCAACCTTAGCCAGAAAAGAGTTGTCCCCTAAAGAAACACTAAGGAGATGTCTAAAATCTCTAGTTCATATAAAAGCCAAAAGTAATGGAGAATTCTGTGAAGTATTTTTATTCTGGGAGAAAAGTGCTGATGTTGGAGTCAGCAACAATCTGATCAGTGCCTCAGGCATGGGCATAACACGGGTTCCTTACAGAAGGTAAAACCTTCATCAAAATCAATCTCCCAGGGAGTGTTCCAGTGCTGAGGAGAGCTGGTGTTCCTGGAGACCCTGGCTGGCGCTGGGGCACGTGCTGGGGAGCTGCTGCAGCCAGCAGCCCTGGGCAAGGCTGGCACTCTGGGATGGCTCTGCACCAGGGACCCGGGAGCAGGGGAACCCAGAAGCTTGAGCAGGGATCTGTCTGCGACCTCTACAGCAGGGAGCCCGGCTTGAGCTTTGGGGTTTCTGAGCTTCATGTTGGATTTGTATCCTGAAAATGCTGGGAAACGTGTGCAGAGGGTTGGCTCTGGAGTCACAGATGTGGCATGAGCTGCTGAGCCTGGCTGTCCCCACAGCAAAGGGAGTGGCAGGGATGTCCATTCCCTGAGCACCATCTGTTTGAGTTTTTCAATAAAATGTTCATGTGTGTTGGAGTTTTTCTGAATGATAATTTTTCTGAATTTACAGTTCAGAGAACAGAGAAATGCTGCTAAGAGTCAGTTTGTCTTTCTCAGGCTAAGCCCCCAGTTTGAGAAGCTGTTTATTTCCTGTAGACCAGAAATCTTGTTATCCTTATGAGTTCTCTTGTTTATTTCTCTGCCAGTTTCACACCTGTAGCTAAGACCCAATGTAAACAAAGCTGGAGGAAACAAGCCAGCATGTCAATGCGAGCCTCAGCTTTAAACACTCTCTTCCTTTACTGAGTGTCACATCTGGCAGGGGCAATTACTCTTGGTAGGATTATTGTGGACCCAAATCTGTGTTAGGATGATGACAGAAGAGCTCAGAATTAGCCCAGTACTTCTGGGGTACAATGGCATTTCCTTTGCTGAAACAAAGGAAGTTCTTTCCCCTTCGTTCTTGCACTTCCCTTTTAATACAAAACATCCTTTGCATGCACATAGACATTTAAAAGGATTTTATGTTTGGGTCTCTGGTTGCTGAATTTGGCTTCAGGGTTTTGAACATGGCTGTTGGAGAGGAAAGTTGTACATTTAGTTGTATCTTATGTTTGTGATGCTTTGGTTGATTGGTCTTTTTAAAATTGGATTTATTATTAAGGAAACCTGTTCATTTTTTTATTCTTGGTAAGGTGAATGTGGGTTTATTAACAATTGCACTAATGCATGGGGTTTCTGATCCCTGGAGTTACTGTGCCCCACAGCTTCCTGCAGAAGAGCAAGGGGAGAAGAGGCTGCTCACAGGTCACAGCAGCACAAGCCCCTGTTTGGTCAGGGCTGTGGGAAGGATGTGCCAGGAGCAGGGCACGAGGCCGTGGGGGACACCTGGAGCACATTTCTGTGTCTGCAGAACCAGTCAGCAAGCTGGTGAAGAAATCAGGCCTTGTAAATCTGGTTCTACTGTGTAAAGTACCCTTGTCCTGGTGGCATTTGCAGCCTCGACAGGTCTGCTGTGAGTATCAGTGACAAAAGCAGCCGTGGCTCCTGCTGGACCTGCAAGGCCTGGATGGGGAAATGATGCTCTGCCTTCCTCAGCAGCGAGGGGAGAACTGCTCAGAGCCCTGCCCGCAGGGTGTGAGCGGGGCTGGAGCACCCACAGACGCTCCCAGCTGGGTGCAGGGGGAAGGCAGTGCTGGTAAAAGCACAAAGCAGGGATAGCGAGACCTGCCCGTAAAATACTACAAGCCATGTTATACTTCTAAACATTTTAATACTTCTCATTTGGGGTACAGCTTTGTCAAGTGGAAATTCATCCTCAAGTTGGAGCACTCATCAGAGGTGAGCAAGGCAGGCAGGATTAATTTCAGCCAAGGATCTGAGATGGAGAGGGAGAGAGGGCGTTGGGTAGACAGCAGTCAGGAGTTTCACACTCATTCTCACTGGGAGGCAGGAAGGAAGTGGAAAGTGGCAGGAGACAAAGGACAGCCTGAAGGTTAGAGAGAAGAGATAAATAGGGATTGTGAGAAATAACACAAGCAAAAAGGCTAATGATGTATTTATGTAAGGCAGGAAGGCTCAAATGGGGAGCAAAGCTCTGGCTCAGCTTTGACAAAGGTGACGTGAGGGCCAGAATTTTCTAAATGCTGCCCAGGGGAGAGCAGGGGGCTGGGCTTTGCTGTGTGTGGATTTCTGCTGCATTGCATGTTTAGTTCTCACAAACTTACACTTTAGTGCAGTGATTGGCCTCAATTCTTTAGCAGAGCCTCCAAATGCTGGCCCGAAGGCAGGCAGAGAGCACAAACTCAGGGTCACATTAGCGATAATGTACCCAACGTGGGCTGTTGTACAAGAATACTTTGAAGCTGAGTGATACATCAGCACTTCTTTCAAGGAAATTGCCAAACGCCTTTATTACAACACTGCCCCTCGCTGCTGGCATTGCAGCCCTCCTGGTGTGCTAATGGGCACCAAAGGCACTTCAACCACTTGGTCTTGATTTTATGTCTGCAACTGTGGAAGTACCGATTGAGAATTTCGGCCCCTTTGCTTGCTCTCTGCGAGGGGACAGCGCCCTGAACATCCCTTGAGAATGTTTAAGGACTTTGTCTCAGAAATGTGCATTTCCACTGATATTTGGCCCAAGAATACCCACAACTCCTTCCAGCCTGCTACACTACTGCGTGTTCTCCCTGCGGTCCCAGTTACCGGGGAGAGGCGGCTCCGAGGGGCAGCGAGGCTGCGGGGGATGCGCTGTGCCTGCGGGCCGGGCTGGCCGAGCGGCTGCTGCCGGCTCCGCACCGCGGCCACGGCCCGTGCCCTGCTCGCCTGGGGCCGCGGGCCGAGCCGAGCACGGCAGCATCCCTGGCAGCATCCCCTGCGAGCATCCCTGGCAGCATCCCTGCGAGCATCGCAGCATCCCTGGCAGCATCCCTGCGAGCATCGCTGCCGTCACCTCCCTGGGCTCGTGTTCGCAGCGCCCGCCACCCGAGGGGAAGGGGCTGGCAGTGTCTCAGCTGTGTGTGTATAAAATCCTCATCGTTTGACGCTGTCACTGCAGTTTGGGGGTTTTTGGGGTTTGGTTAGCGGCTGGCGCATCGCCCCGTGCGCCGTGCGGGAGCGCAGCGCCGGGAGCTGCGGCGCCGGAGGGGTCCCCGCTGCCGGCCCGGCCCTTGCGGGGCGGTGCGAGCAGGGGAACTCCCCTGTCCCGCATTGCCGAGGCGATCCCCGCTCCCGCCCCGCGGGGAGCGCGCCCGGGGTGCGGAGCGCGGCCCCGCCGGCGGCAGGTGGCCCCGAGCCCCGCGGCTCGCACGTCACTTCCTCGCAAACTTTTCCCCGAGCTGCTCCCTCCGCTAAAGTTGCCGGCGGCGGCCGCCCGGGCCGGGGAGGGCGCTGGGCCGGCCGGGCATGCCCGGCTCGCTAACGGAGCCATGGCCCGCAGCCTGGACGGCATCGACCTGGCGGCGCTGCGGGTAAGGACTGCGGCGGGGGAGCCCTGCCCCGGGCTCGGGGCTGCCCTTCCCGCTCCTCGCTCCTCGCTCCGCGGCGTGGGCGAGCCTCAGCCCCGTTGAGCGCTGCCCGGAGCGGCTCCGTGCGCCGAGCCCGGCGGGGCGGCTGCGGGCACCGCGGCGCATCCGCGGCCGCGATAGCGGGGGCGGCGGGGCGGTGCTGCCGTGCCCGCGCACGCACCGAGATGCCCGGGGGGCTCGGGGGGCTCGGGGGCAGCCCCGGCGCTCTCCCGGTGCCGCTGCCTCGGCCGGAGCGGGGCTCCCGCGGCGCGCTGCGCTGCCCGGCTCGGAGCGCTGCGCCGCGGAGCCTCCCTCCCCTGCCAGGATGGGAAATAATTCCTACCGGCATCCCTAAAGATGTTGAGAGTGCTGCGAAGAGAAAACAAATGGGAAACGAGGAGCTTCGGGATGCGTGGCGGATCGGCTTTGGTGGCCTTTTTGTTGTTATTGAAGTTTGAGATCTTTTATGCTCCCCTCCTTTCGCCAAACTAAAAAAGTCAGCATTTACCTAGTTTTGTGAATTTTTATTGCTATCCTCTTATGTTTTTACTGTAAGGCAAACTTTGGTCACGTTGAACGCCATGCTGTCAGTGTTTCACACCCACAGAGCAGTGGCAGGGCTGTGTGTGATACCCCGAGTTTCACTTGCCCTTTTTGCACAGGAGCTGAGCACTGAGCGCCCGTCCAAGCCAGGCAGGGATTCTGTGGAGCACTCTCGACAGAAGAGGAGGGAAGAGTTCAGTTATGGCAAGAAGCAGTCATCCCCAGACAGTGAAACCAAAGGAAGCCACTTGCTAAAAATATCAGGGAAAAAAGAAAGAGGGCTGGGAGCAGCCTTCGCAATGCTCACATGGCGAGGAGGGTGTTCCAGACTGGAGGCAGAAAGAGGAAAAGCAGCAGGGACAGTAAAGTTAGGAAGGATGGCAAAAGGCTTCTGGCTAAGCAAGCAGAAGTTTAGTCTGGCTCTGCTATGAGGTGTAAAGCAAAATAACGGAATTTCTTCTTTAGGGATTTAGCAGATGAATCTCATCTCCTTAAATAAATAAGGAAATAGTGTGAGTTTGAAAAGGATTTCTGCAAAGCAGACAGCAGGCTTTGTGACAGAACCATCTGATTCACAGCCTCCAAAGGCTGAGAGCAGTGTGAATTTCAGCCTCCACAGGGAAAGGGTTAAATGTCTTATTTTGGGAGAAACCCCTTGGAGCAGGTCAGCAGCCTTAGTTTGGGGTTTGTGCTAAGTAGGAAATGGGAGGAAGGTGAGGCTGAGCTGTGGCGATTATTTAAAGACGGGTGCCTTGCCTTCGCTGTGTCTGAGGTGTTCCTGGGGCTGTGCTCCAGCCTCCCACAGCTGTGAGTGGGGTCATTTTCAATCTGAGATTGCCCTGCTCCCCTCCAAATGGGTGCTCACCAGGGCTCTCCCCTTTCCCTGAAAGAAAGGAGCCTGGGGATTCCTAACACTGCTGGGTTCACCAGGGCAGTCAGAGGCTAAAAATCGCTGAGCTCTGTGCTGAGCTCCACAGGCCCTGTGGAAGAACTTGTGCTTCAGACACCTGGATCTTCTTCAGCTGCAGGGATGTGAAAAGCTCGTTTGGTCGTGCTCCTGCTGCTCTTCATTCTGCCTTGCAGAGGAGATGGATGTGGCCTGGGTGCCTCTGGCTCTGCTTTCTGAGCGTGCTGCAGGGGACTGGGGGGAAATCAAGGTGGTCACCATAGAGTACAATGTATGATGGCAATTAACCTTAGAGTGGTGAATGTTCGGGCCAGAATTTTGGCATCTCTCAAAGGGAATCTAGCAGCTGGGCAGTGCTGGCTGGTGAAGGGTTAGCTGGACCAGGGGCTTAGGTGGTAGCTGGGAGGAAGCACTACATCAACAATGAGATGTGGCTCCAAGACAATTAGGAAGGTGGCCCATTGTGAACAATGCCAGCAAACAATGCAGTGCTGATATCCAAGCAAACAAAGGCAATCCAAGGACCAGAGCCCAGATTAATATCCTTTATGACTCTTAACAAGGCTTGGTTCACTGTGGTGTCCTGTTAAAAGAAGAGAGATGGCCAAGTATATGGCTGCACTCAGACCTGTGGAGGCTTGAGGTGCTAATGCTCAATTTGCTAGCAAGGGCAGGATGGGATTTGCACTGTATTAACTTTAATGCTAATGTTTATTTAGATAGTTGTTAGGGTCTTTCCTGGAGTGTCAGAAGCCTTTAGAAGCAAACTATTAGTATGCTGAATCAGAACTAAATTTATTGGAAGAGGAAAGAGAAGCTAATTTTGAGGCACTAAATTACTATATTTGCATAATAAACAAGCTTAGAGAAGAAGAGTGAAGACAGAACACAGTTAAGTGAGAGAGGCAGTTGGAAAGTCCAAGTTGAAAACGCAGTTTGGGTTCCCCTGGGTTTCTGTGCACTGTGGGCACTTGTTAATTCAGCAAAGCTGCTTTCTGCAGGAGAGGTGTGAATTAGGGTGCTGCTCATGCTTCCATGGAGGGCAGTAGACACTGTGCATGGAAGCCCCTTACTGGGAGGGTGCCTTAGGGAGCTGCTCGAGTTTCACTGCCTGGACCGTGGGCTGCCCACAGCGCAGTTCTGTGCAGAGGTTTTCCATCACCCACCAGTTGCTTTAGCAGTAGCAATGGTTTATTTGCTGCCTTCAGCCCCACTGCAGTAAAGCAGTTCTTTTATATCCAGACTAGTCAAAACATAAAATGAGGAAATGAGAAGAAAGCAAAGAAAACTTCAGTGAGATCCAGTCTTGTAGGCATTCCTGTGCCTGTGCTTAAATCCATATGTGAGTGTTCCCATTGATTTCCTTTTTAGTGAGGGCTTTTGGAATTGGGGTTTAAGTCTAGAGGGCTTACTGACTTGTTTTAAAACAAGTGACAGGGAAAAAAAGACACAGGCTGACCTGCATGGGTCGGAAGTCATCTTGATCTGATTTACGCATTGCTTTTTTTAAAAAAAGAAAAAGTCTTGTAAGATTGACAGTCCAGGAAGTTTAAGATTAAAACTCATTTAACTCAAAACCAAATGAACTCATTAGTGCTTTCAGTTATGGAAGTCTGGGCTGTGTTGCTCTGAAAGCTGTTGGCATTTATCATGACAGTTGTGCCAATAAAGGTGGAATCTGCTCAGAAATAAAGCCCGTGTGTTTCCACTGGGATTTTGCCAAGGTAAACATTTCTGTATCCAATATGAAGAAAGAATTACTTATATTAAAAGATTAACGTATAAGTGGAGTGGGAAATAGCTTGATACCTCTAAAAAAAAAGGATGTTTTGCAACCAGGGGCATAGAAATTGTACTTCTGAGCTAATGTTTTTCTGTATCACATCCCTCAGCAGTACCAACAGGCAGTAACTGACATGATGGATTGCTGAAACAGATGTGGTAAAACTGACACATGGAGTTAATAATATTTCATATAACATATATCACTCTCAGTGATACCATGGCAAGGAATGAGCTGAGTGATAAATGGCTTAGCCAGAAACCAAGAAATGATCTCTTGAGTTCTTAATGGTTTTAAATAAATCGCTCAAGTGAATTTTAACTGAAGCACCACCAGATTTTTTAATGCACTCAGTGGCTCAGGAGAGAGCCTTGCCCATGCCTTGCAACAAGAGGGCTGCCTGTACCTGAGGGGTTGCAGCCCTGCTGCATGGTTGGTGTCAGAGCAGCTGCTGCTGTAGAAGTTGGTTCATGTGGAATGGTAGACTGATCACCTGACCCATTAGTCTCTTATGTAAATTAACAGCAATCTAGTTTGGGTCCAAAGCCAAGAGTTCAACACCTCAGTCAAATTCACTTTGTTATGTTTGCAGAACAGGAGAGTTGAGTGTTCTCAGCCTGCCTGTAAGTTAAGGTTGCCTGGTTTGGTGCATTTCCCTTCACTAAGGTAACTGGGCTCAGGTGCTTTGTATTGTAATTTTTTCAATTCTGCTCTTTAGGTTTTTCCTTTGTTGCATTGTTCATAACAAGTGTTTCACAGCAGCTCAGCCTCCAGGCTAGCTCAGTGTGGTGAGGCTTGGGAACCTGGAGTTTCTCCTTATTCTACTGTAAGCTGAGTCTGCAGATGAATTCAAGTATTTTTCACACACCTTCATTTATTTGTTGTATCTGCTGTAGAACCATCCTGCCAATCTTCACCAAGTTGTTTTGTATACAGAGTTTTGTGAAACTTGACTGAAAACATAAATATTAATGCATTTCTTACCCCATGATTTGGCAATTTCCCCTTTAGTGTGTAACACATTAGGAGAGGGGCCTCAGATATTTCATTTTGGTGGTGTACAATGAGTTTCTGCTGTGAAGTGGTTGCTCTAATCCAAATAATGTTATTTCTTTTGCTTTTTGCAGGACCCTGCAGGAATATTTGAGTTGGTGCAGGTTGTTGGAAATGGGACATATGGACAAGTCTACAAGGTTTGGATCCCTCTTTAATTTAGGATGCTGTTCTTGATAAAGCTCTATTACCTAAAGCAGGAGTGAGCACCATTTGAGAAGGTGGAACAGTTGTTCCAGGAATAGCCTGGTTTGTCTTGCTCTCCTTTCTGCATAATCCAAAATGTACTACCTGTGAAACTCCACGGCCTTTCCCTCTGTCATGTTTTCATGTCTCTTGGCTGCCACAGGTCACATAAAGAGCTTTTGTAATAACTTCCCTCTGCTCTGTTCTTATCTTTTCTTTTTCAAAATAATTTAAAAGGTGTGTGGCAGAAATTTATATCAGTGATGGCTACATTTGGCCTGGATTGGGTGAAGTTCAAAACTCAGACAGCAAGGTGTCAATTAGCCCTGCTCTGCAGGAGACAGTGAAGTCTTTGATTTCTGTCATTACTGTCACATTGCTTTGTCACTGTGGTATCGAAGCAGAACCAACAAACACCAACTGCAGCAGTTAACATTGCCACAGCACCCTGTGCACCGTGCACAGCTTAGTTTAGTTACAGCAACAAGTCTAGAAAAGAGTTCTTTCACTGTGAAGCCTTCCCTAAAAGTGATTTAAGAAAAGGAAATAGTTGTGATTAAATAGAGAACCAGGTTCCCATTTAGAGGAGGAAGGCAGAGGAAGGAGAAGGCCATGCTGAGCCCCTGGAGGTGCCTCAGGTCCCACTGCTGTCCCTGCTTGGCAAGTCCTGGTGTGTGTGCAGGCTCTTTGTGCATTGATCCCTCTGTGGAAAAGGGCACAAGGGTCCTGGAGCAGCAATGCAGGGCTCTGCTGCTTTCTCCAGGGCACTGAATACATGCTGCACTTTGGTGTCCATCCTCTGGTGGAAAATCTCCTGCCATCACATTTTACTTTCCCTTTGAAGCTATGGATTCTAGAAGAAGTTTTGCAGGAGCAGTTCTGGGAAGTCTCTTTTCCATGCTACCATTTTTTATTATTTTTTTTATGTCAGAAGCAGGATCTTTCTGATGTAACTCTTTGTGGTGGTGAAGTCTGTGTTGTTTCTGAGATTGTCATTCAGATACTGCTTTTAATATTACTGAATTAAAAATACATGCTCAGGGGTTCACATGGGCAGATTAGAAGCCAAGAGAGATTTAGAGGTGCTGTTGTTTTTTACCTGTAGAAAGACCCCAAACATGCTGAATGTTCTGTGAAATAGTTTACTTTCTTTTTGTGTCTGGATTAATTTTATACTGGGAAAGAAAAATTTTGATCTAGTCATCCTTTATGAATGTTGAGTATGAATCAGCTGCTTAATCATGGCAGAAGCAGGAAGGAGCAACATAGTTTGCTTCTCTGCTGCAAAAGAATATGTTTTGAGCCATCATGTAGCTCATTTGATTGTAAGTCGCCAGAATGTGCAAGAAATATTGACAGTGCCAATTTAAAATTGCACCCAAAGGCTGATTTTCACCAAGCCTGCCAGAGACAGGGCTCTGACAGCTCTGGGGATGGGGTGGTTTCAGTCCCTGCCCATTCTGCACTAGGGCTGGCTGCAGCATCTGAGGAGGCACTGGCAGAAGGGCTCTCGGAGGGCTGGGGGAAGCTTTGTGCCCCTGAATCCTGCCCGGGAGGGCTGAGGGGCTGTGTGTGACCCCAGCTGAGGTGAAGCAAATGGTTAAACTTTGGTCACACAGCAGTGCGGGCCGTGGGTGTTCTGCTGGGGGGCGCTGGGGATGGAGCAGCCCTTGGTGGGATCGTGGTGGTGGGAGCTGGTGGTGGCAGCCAAGCTGGACAGGTGCAGAACGCACTCTCCACACTCAGCACTCAGCTCTGTCACCGCTGTGGAGCATTTTCACCCAGCCCAAAGGCTCAGCGTGTTTGGGAATCCTCCTGCGGACCCTGAGCACCTCCTGAATGCTCTCAGGTGTTTTCTGCCTGGGGGCATCTCCCTGGTGCTGGCCTTGCACCCAGAGCAAATGAGTTTTGTCTGGAGGAGGGCAGCTGCAATGGAACATTGCTTCTGCAGTTCTGGCCATGAGAAAGTTAGGCTATTATTCACTTTTCTTTTTAACTTTTGTGTGCTATGTCCTCTGATCTATAAAATGCTAGCACTGATCAAGCGAATGAATGGAATTCTGGAATAATTTTGCAGTTTGTCTGGTATAAGCTTGTGATTATAAATATTTAAGTTATAAAGTAGTCTCTGTTATCCATATACTTTACTCATATCATTACAGCATGTTTTTATTCTCCTGAGGTGTTAAATTCGTCCATACATTCAGAAACCACACATGGTAATTTGCACAGAATCAAAGAAAAACTTCTTTCAGGCCAAATAAATTATATTCAGGATTACTAAATTGCTTTGTTGGCTGTGAAGATGATTCATATTTTAATATATGCAACTCTATAAAAATGAAAACAAAATTTTGAGGATTCATCATTAGATTTAGAAAACCATGTTTAACAGATTTATTGAAGCAGAGTATTATTCATACTGAATTATTCCAGTTCCAGTTCAGGGTCTTTTAAAATAAAATGGAAGAGGTATGAATTGTACACATAACAATGCTAGAGCTGAGTAGAAATGTTATAAAGATTTGTGTAGAATAGCTGACTAAATGCCAGCAGATTTTTTCTGACAACTTATGAAGTAGTAGGACATAAATATGCCAGTACTGGCAAATTCAGCCTTTTCAAAGTGTGAATTAGATGTGAAAAAAATCCAATGGTAACCAGAATTCATAAGGCTTAGGCTTCATTATCTCTTGAAATTACAGGTGAGTTTTTCAGGTAATTCCTGGTTTCCATGTGCTGGAATCCAGAGAGCAATCCTATGTGAGAGGTGATTCAGAATAATGCCATGGCAGGTGGTAGCACAGTCCTCCCTGACAGGAAGGCAGAGCTGAAAGTAGTTGGAAACAGAGCATTTGCTGGTGGTTGGGAATTGGGAGAATTGACTCTTCCCTGCCTTTGTCTCCTCAGTGTTGAGGAGCTGAGGGTCAGATTGTGTCCATCTCTGCACCATCTCCACTGAATGCATTTGGGAAAGAGAAGTTTCTGAACATCCCATGCACTGCTTCTGGCAAGATCTGTCCATCCTCCTGCGAGCTCCTGGGGTCAGGGATGAAAATGGGTGTGCAGGGCATCAGCAGTTCCTCATATCTCCAAATATGAGGGCCAGCATTGTTGAGGGTTTCCAGAGCTGCTGGTCATTAAGGGCCCTCAGAGCAATGTTTTGTATCATGTAACTGCCAGTGCCATTGGGGGGAGTGAGAAGGCTGAAGGTGTCCCTGGGGAGTCCCTGGGATGTCCTGGCCATGGCAGTGCTGTGACTGCTGTGCCTGCTCCCATTCCCTGCAGGATTTGCCTGTGTGAGCTCTGGAGTGCTGGCTGGGGCTGGTCCCTCTCCCCTGATGCACAGCAGCTCTGTGCTGGTCTGTGCCTGTCTGTTCAGCAAGAACTAAACTCTAAGTTTGGGGAAAGTGGAATATTTTTCCCAAAGACTTCTGCTGTTAGTTTCATAATCTTTGATGGGAAGTGTTTCTTCCATAGAAGTCTCTTAAAGCATTTTCTGTGTTCCAATTCTTGATGCAGGGTCATTTTTCTGTTGAGTAAATGGGGAAAGGGAGATATGGGGGCAGCTGAAGGGGTTGCCATTTTTGAAGTGTTTGGGTCACACAATTCTTCCTGAGCTCTGGAGGAGGCTGTGAGACTCTGACAGTTGTCAGGATGAAGAGGAATTGTTTCTAATCCCTCTCATTCAGCCATGCTCTGAGAGTCCTCATCCTTCTGAAGCTTTCGTGGACCAAATGAGGTCAGCAATGGTTTTCTGATATCAAGAGGCACCTGTTTGGGGCTTTTGTCTTCCTTATTTTTGGTGATGTGGATTAGCCTTCTCCTGGGCTTGCCAGTTTTCAGTGGCCTAGGCAAAGAGAGGCCATTGGCTTTGGATAGTTCCAGGGGCTGATGGTTTTTGGCACATGATCTTGGAGGTTGGTGATAAAACCCAACAGATTTGCAGCTGCTGTGTGTGCAAAATAGCTCCTCAATGACTCTGCATAGCCAAAATTTTTATTTCTCTGTGGTCACCTAAGACTCAAGATACGAAAAGGAAGCAGGTCTGAGTAAGGAAGTGTATGGGATTTTGGCTGGTTTTTTTGAGTTATGAGTTACTTTGCTGCTGATGTAGAGTGGCAGGAGGGCAGCAAAACACAAATACAATGTTTCAGTTTATCTTAATGTGAAAGTCTGTTAAGTTCCTCGTATTCCGTGTCACTGAATAACTGGCAGATGTAATTGAGTTGGGAGTGGTGGGGGAAGGAGCATGGGGGTTTTGGAGACTGGGCAGTGTGTGGAATCACCCGAACATACTGTTATGGAGTGTTAAAATCTGTAGACTGTATTGTAAACCATCATTAATGGTAGCACCTGGAAGGCTAAATGTAAGAAACATTACAATTATGTTCAGTATAATTCAGATAATGAATGTGTATAAGCTGGAAACTTTTAAACCATCCCTTCTGTGGGTAGATCAGCAGTAGCCACTTTCCAGAGATTGTGTCTTGGGGCTGAAATGCGATTTCAGAGTCTCCAAATTGCTGCAGAGATGTTAAAAATGACACATAATCTCAGGTTGTTTTGTTGTCATTTGTGGTGAGTTACAGTTTTCAAGCTAATCTTAGTCTTCAAGTCAAGAAAGGAAATCAGTTGTACTCTATAGAAATGACAAAGTGCTACTCTCTGTTTCACTAGCAGTTGATAAAAGTGCCTGTTTGTCTATCTGTTTATTTAGGTTTTTGGTAGCGGTGCCTTTTTCTTGGTCCTAAAATTAAGAGCCAGACACAGTTAAGAGATGAAGGGTTTTTACTTTGGTGTTTAATGAGGATCTGTATGGTGCAACAATTCATCAAGGTGGGATATGCCGAAATGCACACAAGTGGTAGATCATGTTCACAAATTTACAATTAAAATTTATAATTTATAATTGCAAGTTAGCATATCTAATGAAGCCGTCCCAAAGAAAGGCTTGAATGAATAGTGTGGCATGTCCCTATTCTAAATTATTCCCCCAAGATGAGCCTAATCCTGGTTTGCAGGATGTGTTCTAGAGGGGGCCGTGGTTTCTCAGGATGGTGTAGGGCTCTCCAGCCTCCAGCTGAGAGGCCTTGGGATGTTTGGTCTCCTGGCCTAGAAGGGAATACCAGGCTTAAAGAATTCAGATTATGCATGCTAAGGGTATGAGAATACATAAAAGATATAGAAAAAGAAAAGGCAAAACCCATCATGGCAGCAGTAGAAGAGCTGATTATCTTGTCCACATGAAACTGTCTTGGTTAATGTAAACTAAGTCCCTGCTTTTAACAGAAGGTCTCTGCTTTTAACCTTTCCAATCTCAGTTTTGAGTTCAAGACATATCTACTATCAACCCAGCCTATTAGGGTGTGAATTACTAACTTGGAGGATACAAAACCCCCACTTCTATATTAAATATTTAGATATATAAAATAGGTAGTTTATGTTGTGTATTCAGTTGTCAGAGTCAGGAGCATTTTTGTGCTGGGGTTTTTAGGGGTTTGGTACTGTTTGGTTTTTTTTTTCAATCTTGCCTTCCCTGCCTCTCTTTGCATGACAGGGCCAAACTATATTCAGCACTGGATTTTAAAATAATGGCTCAAACATGCGAAATTAATTAGCAAATTGTGAAGTCCTGATTCTAGTTAGTGAATATTTCAGAGGAACTCGATTAAGATTCTTAGGAGCCAAACTAGTTTATCAAAAATAGAAGAGCAAGGATGTGAAAAAAACCTCTCAGCTGTGGAGTGCCTCTATACAATAAAGGCTCTGGCTGAACAGAGCAATGTACAATAATTAGATGTGCCATTAAAGAGTAGTAAAATCCTTTAAAATAATTTGTTTTTAGGCCTCCTGCTTTCAGCTCCTCCATGTTTTGGACCTAAAAGTCCATGAGGGAGAGTACAGTGCATTTTCATCCTAAACTGTTGGCATTTTGAGCTCATGTTGCGTAACACTCCAGGTTTTGTCACTGGGTCATGCTATTTTGAAGGTAAGAGAACGTGCTAAAAATGCACTGCTGGTAATATGAGCATGGTAGGAAGTAGTTCAAGCTCTTCATTCCCTGCTCCAGCACTTGGCTGTGCTTTGAGCACCTCACCAGTGACATGGATTTCAGTAATCCTGACTGCTCAGGGGCATCCAGATTCACACCAATGTGCAGATACATCAGCATGACCAGTGCTCTGTGAGCTCTGCAGTGTCTGACCTATCAGAAGTATTTGCATTGTATATGATATTTGAATTTGTGGAACTTGGGGAAAACACTGTAACTGCCTATTTGCACTACAGAAAGCCATGGCTATGACAGTTAATGAGTGAATGGCATGACATTACTTAATTTTAAACAGCAGAAAATCTAGTGTGCTGTTTGCAGATGTTTGAGCTGATTCCCATGACTGGCTAGCTCTAGTGACTACATTTCACAGTGAACTGCAGGATTTTAGAGCCTGTTGAGGACATTTCACCTTATCTCTGTGTCTCTGGCTCTTTCTTAGAGCTCCTTATGAATTCTGCTTTCCAGGTCCGCTTTGATGTCCTGAAGAGTGAATGTGTGTTTCTTTGAAAGTCCTTCTTTGGTACCTCCAGGCAATAGCTAATAAAGTATAATAAAAGGAACAACAAATCAGTTGGTTTCCTAAAACTGAAGAAGAAACTGTTTTTCAGCTGTCTGTAGTATACTTTTTATTTTTCAAAGTCCTTGTGTATTTTAAGCCTGCCCATGTAACCTTCTGAACCTTGTGGAATTCCTGAAAGGTTTTCAAGATTTGCTTTAGAAACACCTTCTCAAAGGCCATGTATTCCCCATCCCCTACTTCCTACCCTTGAAAACACTAAATTTTAGTAACTTCTGACATCTTACAATTGAGAAGTCCAGGAGATACACTTTGTAGCAAGCTGTGCCCTGCTCAGTGTCCTGCATGAATAATGTTATTACTCCTGTGAATAGCTGGGTGTGGTCTGGGGCAGCGCCTTTGGGAGCTCCCAGAGTGTGAAAAATGCACTTTTTCATAAAGGTAAGAGAGAGGGATGGTGTGAGCTCTCTTCTTGCCTCTGCCTCCCACCATGGCTGAAACCATGGATTTGCTGGAAACGGAGCTCGTTGTGTGAGTGCAGCTGTGGAAATGGAGGCAGCCCTTGGTTTTGTGCAGCATTTTGGGATTGTGGTTGGGAGGAATCGGTGTGCTCATGGAGGTGATTTGTGAAAATTGGTGAGCAGCCACTTCCTGAACAACGTGCTGTTTGAAATCAGCTTCACTTGAATCCAAACATGGCTTCAAGAGAAACCAGAGTGGGAAAATTTCAAGGAATGAGTTGGCTTTCGTTTCCAAACTTTGCCTCAGAAATGTCAAAACATTCCATTTAATTCCCTTCATTTGAACATGCATTTAAATTCAGCAGGATGTTTAATAGATTAGGGAAAAAAGGTACAGTCATACTGAAATAATCTGGCATGACAAAATGAAATGTGAATATTAATGTGAATTATTCTGATTTTATATTCTGAGAGGAGTGTTTGCAACCAAAAGCGAGACCAGTTGGCAAAATATTGACATTTTGTTGGTGTTTACTGAACACTGGAATTTACTAAATTCTGTTTTCTGACTGTGTGGTTTCTACATCTGATATGAGGTTTTTAATGCAATTTTTTCTTGTATCTCTATTGTTAAAAATGGAAACATGTAGAGGAAAAGGTCATAAGAGAAATATGTGATGGCCTTCTGAAAAGAAAATTCCTCAAGTTCAGTAAAATGTAGATATCTTTTTTATTTAGTATGCTGAATTTGGCAAGGCATTTCCTCAGTATTTAAAAATAACAAAAGAGTAACCAGTTTACTAATTATTTCTGTTGCAGTAGATTTGTCTACTTCTGTTTTACTCTTGGCTTTAAACCTGTGAACAATTATACTAAAATATGCAACAAAACCATCATGAAATAAATATGCATATGACTTAGATAATGGATTCTCAAATGTATTATTTACACAGATTTTTCATTATGTTGTCTTGTTATATGGAAAAAGGAAAGAGCTGGAAAAAATAATATTTGTTTTTTGCAGTCTAACATGAAATATTTATTGTAACAGGCTTCTTGCAAACATTCTGCCCCCAGAAGCCAAATTGTGTCAGTAGATATCTGATTGCCTTTTTCTATGATGAGAGGGTAAAATTAGGAGTTGGGGGCCAGCGTTATCGCTCGTGCTTTGAAAATCAAATTACTGTGGTGGGGTCTTGCAGTTTTCCTGTGGTTTGCCCTGCAGAGCAGCACGGGCAGCAGCAGCGCGTGGCCATTCCTGCTTTGGGATGCCTTTGGGATGAAGGGGGGTTGTTTCCAGAGGCACTGGGCTGTGCCGTGCCGTCCCTCCCAGGGGAAGGCAGCCAAGCCGTGCAGGCAGGGCTGGAGGAGCAGGGGCGCCCCATGGAGCCAGCGAAGCCTGGCATGGCAGGAAGGGGTTGGAGCTGTGGATGTGCTGCTCGGAGGGCACACTGGGCTTTTTGTGCATGTGCAGATCAGCCTAAGCAGGTCTGACGTTTCCCAAAGGCACTGGAGCTCCTGGCTGGGTTTGTGCTGGTGTTTGGGGGTGCAGATTGCTGGGTGCCCAACTGGGGCAGCTTCCCTGGCAGGAAAGGGCTTGCACGGGGAGAAGGTCCGTGTATGGCAGCCTGCTCTCCAAAAACGTGCCTGGAAAAGGATGAAGGAATAGAGACATGCACTAACTTTCTTTTGGACACTTGGAAAAATCAGCCAGAACTCTTTTGAGTAGAGGAAGATACAAAACAAAGGCTGAAAACTCAAGTCTCTGATGGCACACGTTGGAGAATAAAGAACAGAGAGGATTTTAGACTCATCTTTTCCTATTTTCCTCTCTTCCTTTCTTTACATTATGTTAGTTTCTAAGGTACCCACCTGTTGGCAGGCTTTGCATGGCCTGTGTCCCTGGCTTGCATGATGGACATGCAGGATTTCCATGCTGGTGAGGGAATCAGCCTGTGCAGACCCTGTGTGAATGCTCAGGTTCCTGCCATGTTTTCAAAGCACCTCCTGCATTCATGAGGCTGCTCAAAGAGTCACAGCACACTCCTGGTTGGGCCTTTTAATTGTCATTTGGCTTCCTGCATCTGCCAAGGTCATGGTTCTCTGATCAGGAATGAAGGGAAATGGCCTTACCAGAGCTGGGTGATGGCTGGAGCCTGCATTGCACTTGCTCTGTCTGTCACACAGATGGGTTTTGAATGTCAGAGGGAATATATGAAATATCTGTCTGGCTAAGCTTTTGTGGTTGCTGTATCCTGCATGGTTTACATTGTTCTGGCAGACCTCTCCCTTTGGAAGCTATTAATATTTAAATAAAACAATTCTTCATGATGTGGAGATATCCTTGCAGCCCAACTCTGTCAGGGGTGGCTGGGAGGCTTCAGGCACCCATCCCTGTGCTGGGATGGAGGCAATGCTGAGCCACACCAGGGCTGGGCAGGGATTGTAGGTGCCCCTAGATTTGGGGGTGGAGGTGACACTGTGGTCTGTAAACTGTGGTTCTTAATGGGGAGCCTGTCTGGTTGAGTCCTCTGGTGTGTAAATGCTGCCTGAGCTTCTCTTTGGTAGTGCAAGTTCATGTGCTCCCCTGGACCTGAAGGTTTAGAAGGTAGAAGGCAATGCAAATTGTACCTTCAGATTAGGCGGGCACATGCCAGCAGTGGGTTTTCTTTCCTTTCTGCTTCCCTTATTGCCAGGCAAGCAGCATGAGTGCCATCATACAGTGTCCTGTTCTCTGAGCTGCCAGAAGCCATTTGTGAGGTGAGAAGTCCCCAGAGACCGCAGGATGCATTTTGATTTCTCCTTACGGACTTGGGAGCATGGTCAGAGAGCGAAATGGGGAAGCTGCTGCTCTGCGTTCCCCCCACCCTGGGCAGGAGCTGGCTGTGGCAGGATAACCCACATCTGTCCTGCCTGCCAAGGAGGACAGCCACGTTTGTGAGGGACCCTTTGTGAGCAAACAGTGTCTGCCCCGCAGGAGGTGACACAGAGGGCTTTGCACTTCAACTTTTCTGTGATTCCCACCCGTGCCGCGCTTGCCCGAGCGCAGCAGTGCCTTTCTGCACATGTGCTGCTGGGGTCTGGGGTGCCTCAGGTGGGTCTGCGGCTGCTGGAACAGGGCGTGTGCCTGGCCCTGCTGCTGAAGCAGAACAACAGCTCTCTTGAGGTTTGGCAGAAAATAGTTTCTTTTTTTTTTTTTTCCCTTGGTGAAAACAAGAGGAAGCCTCAGCAGGTAGGAGGTTGATGCTTTGCCGCAAGATCGTGTTCTCACATATCAGTACTAAACCACTAGCTGGACCCACCCCTGGCTGTGGGCAGCATTTACTGTACCAGCTAGTGATAAAACCCACGTTCTCTCCCATTGCATCATGAGATATATGAATATTAAATTACTCCAGTTAATTGCTGACTTTTCTAAAACAAATTCTCTTTCAAAAGAAGAAAGAGCTGGTAACATAAGTAAACAAATTTTCAAAGAGCTAAGCAGTAATCTCCTTCTATTAAAGCTGCTGTGAAAGTGGTCAGAAGTGGAGGTGTGCAAAAAATGAGCATCTTGATGACTGGTGTGGCTGGATCAGTGAAAGGAAAATGACAAACAAACCTGATTCAGGCCACTGAGCATGTCCACGCTTAACAAAATTGAGCTGGAAATAACATTTCTAATTAAACTGGGTCAAACCATGTATGCAAACCAGGTCTTTAAAAATAATTATACGAAACCTTGTTTTTTTCCAGTCCTTTGCACATGATGTCATTTGTTCGACCTATGCAGAGGGGAAGTGCTAACAGTGGTGTGAGGGTGCTTTGTGCTCACCTTGCACTCATTTGGTTGCAGAGCAAATGGCAAATCAGAATCAGTGCAGGGGAGCCAGCCCCCAAAGCTGACTCGGTGACTAATTTCAGAACCCCTTCTTGTTAGGTGTTTGTTTTTCTGTAACTCCTCAGTTACTGAATGTGTCAGGTTGTTTTCTTGTGCAAACATGTCAAAAATAGGTATTTTCTGTAAGCCTCAGTGGTGCAGGGAGGAAAGGAGTTTGTCTCCTCTGATTTGCACAAAGTATGCAGGAATTGAGTCATCTTGGAGACTTCAGATTTGGTTGGAATGGGCTGACTGGTTCAAACATGATTTGATGCAAGAGCAGCGCAATCCCATACATTCTGTTTTCTTAAAAAAAAAACCAACTGGCTGAGCTTCTGTCTTTGGTTGTGCAAGTTCACGTGCTCCCCTGAGCCTGAAGGCTCAGAAGGTAGAAGGCAATTCAAAGCAGCTGGGAGATGGCTTTTCTGGTGTGGGGTTTTCATATGCACTTTGGCATATGTTTTTTTTAATGACCCTTTTGTTGTAAATAGAGATCTAATAATTTAAATTTCTGTTATTTAAATATGTGCATTGGCAATGGTGTAGAGTTTTAGTTTATCCTGCAAAATTTTCCTCTGGCACATAATTTCATATTTATCCAAAGCAGCAGTGAGCTCTTGGTGGTGTACTTTGGCATCTGGATGTAGATGACGGAATATGCAAAGGAGCTGCAAAAGGAAGATTTTTTTGAAAACTTGTGAATAGTTACACTTTTTAAGTGGTTTTTAAAGTGAGCACAGCTAGATGTTAAAGCAGAAATGCTAGGTTTTAAAATTTGTATTCTACATGTAAGCCAGCAAGTTGCTGGCATTAGCTGGATGCCTTGTGGAATGTTGAGGTTGTTTTGCTGTTTTGTTTTTGTCTTTCTTGACAGCTGCTTGGGATGTGATGCAGCTGCTTGGACAGGCTGTTGCTGTTACAAGGTAAAGGAAGCACATAGGGTTCAGAGCTTGGAAAATGAGAAGTGGCTTTGAGACTCAACCATGAGGAGGGTTCTGGTGCAGCTTCACTGACATCTGAGGTACCTTAGGCTAGGCCAGGGGATTTCAGTGTTTCAGTTTTCAATATTTCTCTGTGTGTTTTTGTGCATGCCCTTTCGTCTGTAGTACCTGGGCACTGTTGCATTTGGTGTGGAAGAAGCTCATGGAGTTTCCCAGTGCTGCCTGTGGAATCTCCCTGTGGCAGAGCAGCTGGCAAACCCGAGTGAGGGCAGTGCCCTCCATCCTACACCGGTGAACATGAGTGAGTGTTGAGAGCCAGAGCAGTGAGAGCTCCCTGTTTCCATCTGTGGGTGTGTGGAGAGCCTCATCTCCCATGGGCTGTGAACTTTGGGTGGCAGCCCTGCAGTGGCTTGTCAGAGGTCCTTGTACACAAGTGGACACACTGCTGCAGTGGCTGAGGTTTATTTCTTGTGTCACAAGCTCTGGCTCAAACCTGTGAGAGGATCTGTGCTGTCACACCTTTTCCAACAGAAAACCATTGAAAATACACTTTTCTTTCATTGTAAAGTGAGGTCTGTTTTGTTTGAGAAATTTGACCCTTTATGGGACAAATTCAGCTCTAATAAACTCAACAACAGAAGCTCCTTAGGACATAGAATCATTAAGGTTGTCTGGTTGCCTTCAGTGGGGCCAGAAGTGGGTGTGAGGACCTCAGTGCTGGGACGAGCCGTGGCTGGGACAGCTGGTGGTGGGAAGGGCTGCAGGGAACCTTTGTTGGGTGCATGCAGCAGTGCATGGGAGGAGGGCAGGGCCCCCAGCCTGTGCTGGGGCCCTGGGGTTCTTTCACCCACACACAGCTCACTGTGCAGCTCACTGCTTCATCTTGCCCTGCACAGAATTCATTTGGCTTGTTTAAACAGGGTGAGACAAAGAGATGAGAGTTTAAAAAAATCCAGTTAGGGCTGTTAAGTAGTTAATTTCAGGAAATTATTGGGACCTCTTGTGACCAGTTCTTCCAATGATTCACTGCTGCTTTTGCTTCATGTGTGCTCGTAATTACGCTGAGCTGCATTGCTCAAGGCTCTGCGGTTCTTCAGCTGTAATGTGTTTAGCCATTTTCTTGAAATTATTCTGCAGGGGTAGTTATTTCTTTCTTCCTCTCAAGACCTCACAGTTCATTTCTACCCTGCTGTGATTGACTTCAATCCCTACAAGTAATACAGAAATTGAGAAGTTGAAGCACTGAGCAGTAACTGCTTGTAGCTGTTCAGGAACTATCGCTGTGCATCTGACCTGTAGTTTGCTTGAGAGGGGAACCTTTGCCAGCCAGGCTTCTGCTGTACAAAGCTGATCAGATCAGTTTAGAAAAAAATAACACCAGTGCTCCTTGTGAATTCAGAATTTTTTTTTTTTTTTGTTTTGAACTTGGAATCTCCTCTCTTTTAAATTCATTAGAAAAGTGAGCTATACTTCACTTGTAGGACTAATTAAAAGGGTAGTCTGGTTTCATTTTGGAGACTAACTTAACACTGAAAGCCTTTCCAAACATTTAAGTAATTTTCCCTTGAGTTTTCTGGACCATCTGGCCAATAGGATTTTGGAAGGAAATGGGAATTGACTGCTGCTGTGAGATCAGTGCCATGTAGCTCATCTCTTACAGAAATAATTCAGAAATCTGGAGGCTTGTGTGTTTTTTCACAGACTAATTGTGTTCATTAACTCCCTTTTAATTTTTGGAGAGGATTCACTGGGTAGAGCCAAATGAAAAGGCATAATTAAATGCTCTTTTTTTTCCCCTTCAGTTAAATGCTCTATGAGGAATTTGGTATGTATGTAAGGAATATGACCTTTCCTTAGGCAAACCTCAGATCTTCTGAACTTGACAGTATTAGTCAGCAGAGTTTTGAGTTCAGGATTCACCTCAGGTGAACAGAGTCATAGGGAGGGTGTTGGCCCAGAAATGCTGAAGGCAAGACTGTGAGGCTGTAAGAGAAACCCTTTAAATGCCAGTTGTTAGTGCTGGGCTGTCCATGGTGTGTGAGCTGGACACAGCCACCTGCATGGTGCTGCAATGCGTGTGAGAAAAACACCACCAGAACTGCAATGGGAAAGTAAATCACCCTTAAGGTTCTTGTAGCTCTGTCATCATTTAGGCTGGAACTTGCAGCTGTGTACCCTGCTTGCCCCAAAGCCTTTAAAAAAAACCCCAACAACACAGATTTAACCTGTGCAGAGCCATGTCCACGTTCTGCATTGTATGCAAGAGAAAATTCAACTGCATTACAGTTGCTGTTTACAAGAATTCTGAAGTATCTTTAAAAGTTCAGTGATATAAATGCTAAGAGCTTAATGTGCGCACAAGGTTGTGTTTATGTGGGATAGAAGGCTAATAAAGCTACATTACTGTAAAAGCTAAAACATGACTCTCCTAACATGAGGTTTGTAATTGCTGTGTGCAGCTTAACCTTTGTAGCTCTGTAGCAGTGGTGAGCCAAAGAACCTTCCTTTGAGGGATTCTTGCTCCAAAATTCTGGCCACCCATCAGCTGACCTCCTACAGTCCAGCCCTGACTTCCTTTCAGCAGGATGGGGCTGGCAGCACACCCTTGACTGCCTGTGACCTTATCCAGCAGAGAGAGATGTGCTGTGAGCAGGTTTTTGTGGCGCCCTGCATTTCTGTAAACGGATGTGAATGAGTCAGGCAGCAAAAATTCACTGGGCTGGGGGGATTTGTACCTCACCCTAGACTTTGCTTCTCAGCACCCCCTGTTCTGCAGAGTGAGAGCCTTCCAAAGGCTGAGGCTATTCCAAAATTGTTTATTTTTCTGGATGAATAGACTTCTGGTGCAGCAGGCCTTTGCTGTCGTAAATCAGCGCTGGGCTCCCAAGTGCTCTGTGGGACTGGCTGTGTGCCAGGGCTCTTCCAACCCTCCTGTTCACAACAACAGGAGCCCTGGGACTTCAAATACCCCATATCCCCTGCCCTGTGCTGTCCTGAACACCCCACCAGCCCAGAGTCCCCAGGCCAGAACTCCCATGGGAAGAGGGAAGGAACCCGTGTCTGCAGAGCCTCCATGCCCTGACAGGGATGGCGAGCCCTGGTGGGGGTCTGAGGCTGGAAATCTGAGTGGAGCAACCCATGAGAAAGGATGTGACAAATGCCAAAGCCCAGGGTGAATAGAAAGGCTGCTACTTGTGCAGATAGTGATATTTAGGCTGAACAAAATCAGTTTTATGTCCCAATAAATGGAGTGTAAGGAAAATGGGATAACTGCACAACCTGCTTCTCAGAGCTCTTCTGCTACTCACTGTGCTGCTGTCTGAGTTACTTGACCCACATATGGCCCCAAAATGTTGCTTTTCTTTCTGTGTTGGCAGCAGATCCCACTCAGGGGCCTTGCAGTTCCCTCTAAACCCAGCACCTGGATGACATTTGAACAGAGGGGAGCTGGAGCTTCAGTGTTTGCCATCCCCTCAGATGCTACTGAGGCATCACCAGATGGAAACTGGACCAGATCAGAGTCAGTGGGAGTCTGATCCTTCACCAGGAGCAGCTCTGCCTCCAGAGCTGACCCCAAATGTGGCAGGTGAAGGTTGTTCCTCCAAGGTGCTCTGTGTGCTGCAGCTCTCCATCTCCCACTGGCACCCAGGACAGGCCCCCTGCTTTTACCTGCCCCAGGAGAAGTTTTCCTGCTCTTTCTGCTCTCTGTCTTGCACATTGCTCACATTGTTGAGAAACTTTAAGTAGCAGTTGGAGATCTAAAGCATCATGTCTACATGTTAGCTGAGCACGGAGAAGCCACAGGAATGGGTACTTCCCTCCAAATGAGCATGGAGCTGCAGAAGATTACATGGGATGTTCCTCTGCAGGCACCACCCACTTCAAATAAGTAGAGGACAAACCTCTCTGTATTATGGCTAGAATGGTATTTTCAAAAGAGCTTGGTGCTTTGCTTGATCTTGCAGATTGCAGTGAGAATGACCCGTTTGGGAGCAGGTTTCAGTATTCCAAAAGATCAGTCCCTAGTCCCTTCTCATACAAGCATGCAGTAGCCTTGAGTGGTTCATGTTTTGGATGAGGATGGTGATCTGAGCAAGTGAACATACTGATATTGCAAAAAATGTCAATATTCAAATATGTGTTCGTGAAAGAGCTTGAATTTGTTCCTTTGTTTCATTTTCTTTTCCCACTGGTCTGCAGTCAGACACAGACAAACATTAGGCAAAGCAAACAATCTGTGTTTCCACTCATACAATGGGAGGAAATAGGAACTGAAAGGATAAAAAAAAACCTGGGCAGAAAAACTGCTTCTGGTGCCTCTTGGGTTTTACAGTTCAGGAGGGCTGTGGTACAGACATTTACAGTGGGGATGAAAAACTGTCGTTTTCCTCCAGAGATCAAGGTGATTTGATCTGGTCCTTTTGAAATGACCTTTATCCATCCCTCCCTTCTAGACAATGTGGATGTGGGTGGAATTTTAAGTGACTGGTGGGGCTTCTATTTTCTAATCTCTTCTCTGGGCCAATGTGTTGCTATTTTAGTATAGAGGAAGTTCTCCTATACCACTGCCAACTTAGTTATCTTCAGTGGTATTATGATTTACAGTGATAACTTTTTTTGTTTTTTTAAACATGTGACACAAGTAGAGGCCCTGAGAGAAATTCCTGATTTTGTTTTTTTTACATCTTACCCCTGTAACATCTAAAACTTCGTCTGGAAAAATTCATGGAACTAATATTTTCACTTTGAGTGAGCACAAATGCATTTCCACTCCTGACATGAGGGGGGAGAGAAAAGCAGTGGAAAGGATAAAATGACATGTTCTGCACATAAATAGGGTGGTGGTGTTTGCAAGGAAAACAATTTGTTTTTCACTGAATATTCAAACAAATTTTCTACATTAATATGATAAGCTTTACAAAATTCTATTTTTTAATTTGGAATGCAGTGTAACATTTTAGGGTTTTAAAAATAATTTAAAATCCCTCTATAAATCGTATATATCCCTAATATTTCTTCATCAATGTAGCAGCCTTTGTCTTAAAGAACACAGAATATTACTAATTAACTTTCATTCTTTATATCTCTACTGCAGACATTTTAGGGTTTAGCGCTGATATTTTGCAGCCCAAGTTCTGGGATATGTGAAATAACATTGGACTTACTGGAATGGTCTAAAGCTAAAGTGATATATTTTAGCTGATTCCTCAGAACCCAGCTAATCACAGAGTGGGGTTTAGCATACAGGAGGAAAAAAGACCAATACCACACAAACCTTGGAAAGCCTGCCTTGATCATCTACGGCGTGTTACCATTTCTGTTGTTCGGCGCTGGCCAGCCGAGGACAAGGGGGTGTTTGGAGTGTTCGGGTGATGTGCTGTGCTTTCCCTGGCAGGAGGCATTCAGGGCTGGCTCTGAGGGCACTGCTGAGTTGGGGTCTGCCAGGCAGTCCCGTTGCAGCCTGAGGGACCGTGCCTACTGGCATCCGATGCTGTAATGTCTGAGAGAACAAACAAGGGAGCTTCGTGTTGCCTCCTGTTGGTCTCAGGAGCTGGTGCTGAGTCTGCTGTGTGCTCCTCCTCTCTTTAGCACAGTTAATGGCAGCAAAGCTATCCAGAGTGTGTTAAAGGAGCGCAGCGAGCAGGAAATGCAATATTTGGCTATGCTGCCCAAGGTGTTGGGTGAGACCTGGGGCTCTCTGGAGATTGTGTGGCAGATGTGGGGGTGAAGGGAAATGTGTGGCATCAACATGGCCAGCACAGCTGGGCTGTGGTTCTGTGGCAGACCCTGCATCCTGCCCTGCTGCCATGAAAGCAGCCACAAGGAAAGAAAGGTGTGCTCCACCTGCGAGATGGAGCTGAGGGCTACCCTAGAGGTGACCTGGAACAGCTTCCAAAATCTCAGCATCTCCCAGTATGACAAAGAAAAAAAGAGATGCTCTAGGGGAATACAGTTCTTTGATTTACAGCCCTGAAATATAACAGACATTCAGAGCTGATGTGACAAAAATACCACCAAAACTTAATAATGTCAACCACAGGAGGCTTTCTGCAGCCTGAGTTTGTGAGTAGAAGGATGAAGCTGCAATCAAAATGATAGCTGTGTTCCCACCTGGCTGGTGTCCTGAGCTCTTCATGGGGGTTTAAAAAAAACAAAACGACTTTGTGAGACTGGTGCCCATCTGTCCAAGGCATTTGTGGGTTTTGTGGTTTAAGGGGTTTTGTTCAGTTTTTTGTGTTTGTGTTTTTGGGGGGTTTTAAACTATCAGAGTTGACGTGGATTACATGTCATAGCCTATGATGAAATGAATCGTTCCTGAAATCCAGTGCTAGTATTCAGTGCATGACTTACTCTGAACTTTGCCTTGGGCCATTAACTAACAAAAACAAGCTATAAGCTCTTAATTACTTCTTCCTTGGAATATATTCCTGGAAGGTCCTTTCAGGTTTCGCATTACTGCTGTATTTTTAGCTGGAGAGCTCCAACCATGACTACCGTGCGAGGTATGGACTTCTGCTGATAGAGCTCACCTAAAAACTGTCTTCTCAGGTGACACAGCCCCAGGTGTGCTAGCCCTGACCACTTGTTAACATCATGAAGATCCTGAGGGGCAGCAGGATGCTTGTATGAGGAGCCTTTTACTGCAGAACAGTGGCTGTGTCCAAGCTGCTGCATAGGAGCGGCCTGTCTGCAAGTTTTATATTTTTGGGGTTCTCCTTTCCCTGCTGTGCTGACCCACTGGGGAGCACACTGCAGCTGCATGGGAGGCTGCTCCTGCCTGCCTGCAGTGTGAACAGGCAGGGCTCCTGTTCCCACTGCCTGTGGGGCCAGGCTTAGCAAACATCCCTCATCCCTTCTGAAGAGCTGGGTCTGGGTAGAAGAGTCCTGTGCGGGTGGAAAGGAAACAGAAGGATCATGACTTCATTAAGGTCACGTGGAATAGGACAGAGGGTTTCCTGGATCCCTGCACAGAGCATTGTTCACTCCCTGCATTATCTCTTGAAGGCTTTTCTTGTATTTGCAGGATGGAAAGGGTGGAGGGGAGAGGGGTGAAAGGGTGGGGACCGGTCCCACAGGGCACAGCAGGCTGAGCTGGCAGGCTGCCAGCCCTGCAGGGCCGCACAGATGGGCTCAAACTTCAAAGTTCAGCAGTGCATTTTGAACAGGAAATCTGATTGCTCGAGTTCACTTTCAGTGAGAGCTTGCAGCACACAGCTGTGCTTTCACCTCGCTCCCAAGGGCGGGTGGCCACAGGCTGCATCTGTTATCCCATAAGGAATGTCTGCTTGAGAAGGACCTTGTCTGCCCACGTCCCACACCTCCAACAGCCACATCTCACTTTACCATGCAAGTCTTGAACATCCAGAGAAGGTCCCAAGAGTTAAAGTTGCGGTATTTACCTTTAGCTTTCAGGATTACACAGCAGGCAGTCATGGGTCAGCCAGGAGTTCCCCGCTCTTGTGTTAATGCTGTGAGCTGATGGTGTCTGTGCCTGACAGCAGTGTGTTTGGTATGAAATGGCTCTTCATGTGGCCACAAAGGTGCAAACGTGAGGTGTCCAAGTCTTCTGATTTTTAGGAGGAGATCCTGAGGGGCAGCAGGATGCTTGTATGAGGGCCTTTTACTGCAGAACAGTGGCTGTGTCCAAGCTGCTGCATAGGAGCGGCCTGTCTGCAAGTTTTATATTTTTGGGGTTCTCCTTTCCCTGCTGTGCTGACCCACTGGGGAGCACACTGCAGCTGCATGGGAGGCTGCTCCTGCCTGCCTGCAGTGTGAACAGGCAGGGCTCCTGTTCCCACTGCCTCTGGGGCCAGGCTTAGCAAACATCCCTCATCCCTTCTGAAGAGCTGGGTCTGGGTAGAAGAGTCCTGTGCGGGTGGAAAGGAAACAGAAGGATCATGACTTCATTAAGGTCACGTGGAATAGGACAGAGGGTTTCCTGGATCCCTGCACAGAGCATTGTTCACTCCCTGCATTATCTCTTGAAGGCTTTTCTTGTATTTGCAGGATGGAAAGGGTGGAGGGGAGAGGGGTGAAAGGGTGGGGACCAGTCCCACAGGGCACAGCAGGCTGAGCTGGCAGGCTGCCAGCCCTGCAGGGCCGCACAGATGGGCTCAAACTTCAAAGTTCAGCAGTGCATTTTGAACAGGAAATCTGATTGCTCGAGTTCACTTTCGGTGAGAGCTTGCAGCACACAGCTGTGCTTTCACCTCGCTCCCAAGGGCGGGTGGCCACAGGCTGCATCTGTTATCCCATAAGGAATGTCTGCTTGAGAAGGACCTTGTCTGCCCACGTCCCACACCTCCAACAGCCACATCTCACTTTACCATGCAAGTCTTGAACATCCAGAGAAGGTCCCGGCAGTTACAGTTGTGGTATTTACTTTTAGCTTTCAGGACTACACAGCAGGCAGTCATGGGTCAGCCAGGAGTTCCCTGCTCTTGTGTTAATGCTGTGAGCTGATGGTGTCTGTGCCTGACAGCAGAGTGTCTTTGGTATGAAATGGCTCTTCATGTGGCCACAAAGGTGCAAACGTGAGGTGTCCAAGTCTTCTGATTTTTAGGAGGTGCCCCTGCACACAGACATCTGACTCTGTGCTGCATCTGGTTGCAGACAAGAAGACAAGGACATGGACAAGAACAAGGATTTCAGGTATGTGAAATGCCCCAGCTCTGTGCTGCCTTGGTGTCCTGCAGCAGGCAGTCCCTGCCTTTCTCAGGCACCTTTTCCTGCTGTGGTTGCGTGGGGACAGCTCCACCAGACAGGCCCAGAAACACGTGAACATTGATGAGAGCCAGAAAGGAAGCCTGTGGTGGGGCTGCCGTGGGCTGCCTTGGCACGGCGTGCAGCCCTCCATGGACAGCTGCCTTCTGCTGTCTGGGCTTGCAATTGTCCACTCCAATCTGTCAGATCCCAGGTGGGGAAGGAAGCTGATGGGAGCTGTTTCCCACCCCCAGGAAGAGAGATACGTGCAGGATCTGCGAGGGAAGCTGTCAAACCAAGCTCTCTGCATATGACTTGCAGCCTTGTAATCTCACTGGGACCTCGGGTCTCTTCTTGTAATCATGGCCCAAGCCAGGGACTGTCCAAAATTTGTTTTGGAACATAAAAGGAAAAGGTGTTGTACGTGACTGAATGCATCATTTTGTAAATATACTTAATTCATGTAAAGCCCCATTATCAGCTAATAGCTGGCTGCTAATGTTGACACTCTTGTTGGATGTAAATAGAAAAGTACAGTGTCTTGACCCTTAGTAAGGGTATAGATAAGCAGTTCCTTTATCTGAGGTGAAAAGATAAATACACATCCAACAGAAATAACACTGAGCAATCTGCCCTGTTCCATGTATCTCTCCCTGCAGAGATAATGCAGGGTTGGAGCTCATCAGAACCAGATCTTTGGCATCAAGCATCTCCCACAAGTCTGGCTGCAATGAACAGTTTGTAGATTTGAAAAATGTGTGTGCTGGCTTCAGGTTTGCTGAGTGTTACTGTAGTGACTAACTGGCAACTGCAGCAGACTATGCGGAAATATTTTCTGGAGGAGACCAGGAATTTAGCTGGACTCAAAGCTAATGGGAGAATTTTTTCCAGCTTGGATACCTCATCAAAATGAAGGGTGGAACTTCAATTTTAGAAAGTTGTTGAGCCTCAAAATTGTTCGTGTCTAAGCTCTGTGATAGAATTTGATGCTGTACTCCTGGGTAGGAATATGGGTGTTGCAAATGGCTGTTGGATGCATTCACTGCATTCTCCAGAGCTCTTATACTGAGCATTTGGGTGAAAGATTAAACCTTTTATTAGGGAAACCAGCTCACAGGCCATTCCATCCTTCTCCTCAATTTCTGGGGAAATGTGCAGTGAAGGATCTTGAATCACAGCAGGCTGAACTCCAATGATCTGGAGAGGATGGGCAGAGGCAGAGTGAACAGAGGGCTGGGAGGGCAGTGCCTCTTGTTCTTCTCAGATTAAATCGGGAAAGATGAACTTCAGCATGTCTTGTCACTGGAAGTGAATGAATCAGCTGATCTCATTTGGTTGGGAAAAAGTTAAAACAGCCAGTTTGCTCCTAGAAGCTTTAAACAAAAATCAAAACACCACTTTTCTCAAAACAATTCACACGTGCTCAACTTGGTGGCTTCAGCAGAAGCAGCAATGTGAGAGTTCCCATGAACTCTGGCTAACCTCTGAGATTTATTGATAAATGAAAAAATAAGGGACCAGCACTGAAATCTTCCCTTGCTAAGGCATTACTCTGTCTTTTAGCAAGAAGCCCAGGGCTGGGTTCAGGATGTTTACTGCTTCTAGAGATGTTAAGGAACATTGACTCCAAACAGTTTAAAAGACCAATACTGAGAAATCTGTAATTTTTGTTCTGAACTGCCAGCACAGTCATAGTCTGTGCCTTAATGCAGGAGCAGGATTGAGTTGTGCATCTTAGTTAAAAGGGACATATTTTTTGAAGAAAGGTGAATCATAACCCACAAAACAAAAGGACTTGCTGTTTTCTTTCCCATAAATACTGATTTTCCAAATCTTTTTTTGGGGGGGTTTAGTATTCACATTTATAGTGGTAAGTGAAAGCAGCAGGTTTTGCATCCAGTGGAAATAATTGTGGCAGCAAAATGACCAATATCTATTACACAGAGCGACAACTTGGCCAGGAGTTACACTTTGACACCAGGACTAAATGCCAAGCCTTTCCCTCTCCCTTATTCTGATAAATATTGAAGTGCAGTGTTAGCCTAGTACTCAATGATTATTTTTTCAGTAAAGAAGCAGGTTTCCATGCTTCACCACAGTTGTGAAAATCAGCGTTAGTTCTTGGTCCTTTGCAGGACCCACAGCAGTCCAGGGGAGACTCCTGTTTTCCATGGGCTGCTCAGCTGGTGTGTGGTGCCCAGAGACATGGACAGGCACTGTGCTTGTCTCAGACAAACTCTGGGTGCAGACAGGGTGGCTGCACTTTGGGGAAGGCTCTCTCCTTGTACTGCCAAGACATCCAGTGGAAATGGGAACGTTTGCAGACCAAGACATCCAGTGGAAATGGGAACGTTTGCAGACCAAGACATCCAGTGGAAATGGGAACGTTTGCAGACAGTGGCTCCAAGAGAGGAGCTGTGGCTGGGCAGAGGGAACTTGCTGACCAGTGTTGGGATGGATGCTGACCCAACACCAGCATCCTTTGGGCTGGCGTGGTCACAGCCCATCCACACTCACCCACCAAGGCCTGTGTGGCCTGGGCAGAGGGTGCCCTGTTTGTCTTCCTCCTGAGGTCTGTGCTGATAGGTAAATCCTATCATTCTACTTCATGAGGAAATGCTTTGCAATCCCAGGACTGCTTCCATGGAAAGAGGACACCTTTAAATATAGAAAAACTCATCAGGATTTAGTTTTTTGTAAAAGAAAACATGACTGTGACATATTGCCTGAGAATGAGGAATCATTTTTCTTTGATGCAAAATTGCTTAGTCTTAGAAATAACATTTGTGTGCACTTTTGTGCAGATAGAACCTGGGTTTTTAAATTACATCAACCCAACTTTTAATTTTGTGGGTGTAAATTGCACCTGCAAATCATTTTGTCTGCAAACTGCAGCATTTCATATTTGATTTCCTGATTTCCAGTGGCTTCCTTAACTGCTGTCAGTTAGTTATTTTGATATACAGCTTTGCAGGCACTACTATTTTGGGAATAAAATTGCGGTCTCAAAGCTTCAAACCCATTTCTGAACATCTGATGGAAGTGAGAAGCTGGGATGTACAGCAAACCCACTGCATATTCAAATCTTTTGATACTATCTTCCAGTGTGAGGTCAGTGCTGGTTATCGTGATGAAAGGCTTCATCTGTGGTATCTGTTGAGCAGCTTGACCTAACCAAAGCAAGAAACTGCAGCTGACAGCAAGATTCACGTGTGGGTGTTCTTGTGAATCACATTTTGTCACTCCCAGTAGAAAGTTTGCTCTTTTAATAGCTTTATTTCCTATTACCTTCCTTTACCTAGCTGCGTTTTCAAAACCAAGCCTATTACTAGTGTGGAGTTACCAGTTGTGTGTTGTTTAAAAGTGACTGTGGGGTGTGGGCATTCCATAATGAACTGTGGACCTGTGTAGGCACCCCCACGGACAAAGTCCTGGGTTAGTTCTTCCCCACCACCACAGAAAATGACATTTTTAAATTCAAAGCTCTTGGATGATTTTGGGGAAGTAGCTGAGATACTAGCTGAGATGTAGTTAACTCAGCTGAAGTTAGAATTATAAAACCTAAGCATTTTGAAGTAAAAAGCATTAATTTTTTTTTAAAAGACAAAAACATGCATAAAACTTTAGTTTCTTGGCAGACACACAGAGGTTGCCAGATTGATGTACTGGAACCCAGAGTTTTGTCAGGACAATGTCAGGGGTCAAGATGGGGACAGAGCCAGCTGCCCAATGCCTTCCAGCTTCCCAGCACACCTCAGCCATGGATGGCAGGACAGGAATGGGGCTTATTCAGGCATTCTGAGACTGTGCTGAGATTTCCTGGAAGAGGAGGCTTGAGGGCTGGCATCACCTGTGGAACAGAAGTTGGACAGAAGTTAGATGGAGACCCGTGAGCTTGTGCCGTGTTGTGCTGTGAGAACAGAGCTCTCCCAGCACTGCTGCTTCCTTTGTGCTGAAAGGAAATTCAGCCCTGTAGAGATAACTCTGTTGAATTCAGAGCACAGTAAGGGTGTGGCTCTGGTGACACATCACCAAACTTCACCTTGGTGGTTTGGTGTCACTGGAAGGTTGTTTGGCACATAGAATCATAGAATAGTCTGGGTTGGAAGGGATCTTGTAAAGGCCACCGAGTCCAACCCCCTTGCAAGGAGCAGGAACACCTCCAACTAGAATGTTGCCTTGAACATGACTGAAAGCAATTAGTCAAACCTGGTTGTTATAGGCCTAATTTGTTGATGTATTCATAGTTTGCCTACATGTTTTACATAGTGTCTTCTGTTGCTTTAACAGGGTCGCCATGTTAAGACTGGGCAGCTGGCAGCAATCAAAGTGATGAATGTTACTGAGGTGAGTGCAAAACCAGAAATAATAAGGTCATTGTTAAGCAGCAAGGAAAAATAAATAATCAGATCATGAGAAGGTGGACAGCTCGTGAAAGAAGATCCACTGGTGTAAATCATGGTTCCTGATTACCAGTTTGTGATTTATAAAGTACTGAGTGGTGTTAACACAACCATATTTTTTAAGTGTGGCTGACTAATGGTGACAAAGCAATAACCATATTTTTGGGTGTTCAATAATATCAAAGGCAAGAAGTCCCTTCCTGCTTATTTCTAGTTGATTATCTACTTTCAGAGATAGCAATTAAAAAATTTCCTGTATCTCTGCGCTGTCTCTGCTGTGTTTCATCACATCCTATCCCCTCACACCACACGCCAGCTGTTGCTCAGAGTAGTGCCCTGACAGCCAGCAAGCAGGATCATGTTAGAAATGCAAATGCAGTGCTTTTTATTGTGATTTGACAGATGAGGGAAGAAGACTGTTTAATTGGCACTGTCCCTACTCACATTTATAAATGGGTGTCAGTGCGTTGATAAAGTTGCTAAATATTGGGGTTGGTCTCTCCTTTTAAGAGTGCAGCCAGTAGTGGAGCAGTTTGCCTCCTTGAGACCACATTAGCCTGAGCCCCAGGAAGGCTGGGGAGAGTCCCTGCCTCTTCCTCTTGAGTTTCCTAAAAATCTGGTTTGGCAGCATCCAGTAATGCCTACTTACTTGGAAACAAAATTGAAATTGTCCTGCTTTAGGAATCACCTTACTGGACTTGCAGGATTCTGAGAACAAAACAAAGCTGTTTAAGCCTGGTTTGCTGCAGGTGTCAGAGCCAACACCATGCTGGGGAGCCTGTCCTGTTTGAGGGGCAGTGATAGCAGGTGGTGCTGTTTTCACATTGAGACCCTTCATGGGAAGGTGAGAAGCATGTTACTGCAACTGCCCAAAGGGGCTTTCCCTGGTATTCTTCCCCCACTGAACCCTGAACAATTCCAGCTCAGCTGTGCTCAAGTGTTCCTGCTTTCTGGACTTGGCACAGGGTGAGTGCAGGGCTTTCTGCTCTTATTTCCACTTTCCTAGTGCAGAGTTGGCTGTATTCCTGCTGCTAGGGCACAGGCTGGCATGTCTGGATGCAGTCACTTCTGCTACTTCTGCCACTTTTGTTCACCAAAAGATTCTGATTCTTTCACCAAATCTGCAGGGTTTCTTTTTCCAGTAAGAAGTCATTTCATCAGAAATTGCCTGCCCAGCTCCAGCTGTGATTGTTCAGATCTGGGGCACTCCAAGAGCTCAGCAAATCTGCCCTTTGCTGTCATGAGCTGCAGCCCCAGGCTGGTTTCTTAAGAGCAGCAGCAGGATGCTGTGGTCATTGTGGGATCCTCTGGACATCTGTCAGGAAGTGCTGCTGTGTTGAGTTGCACGGGGGTGGGGGGAGCCCTTTGAAATGGTTAAAGGGGAGCTGATGGCAACGTGTGCTCATGTGCCTCTCCAGGCAGGCTCTGCTTCCTGTTTTCTGACAGAGCCAGACAAGCAGAGTGCTTGCAGAGAGACTGGATTCTTGCTGCTTGTCCCTTCAGCTAGCAGTGCAGGTGATCAAAGAGCTCTTCTCCAGCACATCATCCTCCATCTGTCTTTGATTTCATTCTTTCTAGAGAGCAAAATAACATTTAAATGTGAAACTTGTTGTTCGACCTGCCCCAGTACTAAGGGGTCCCTTGGTGCTGTATTTATCAGCTGATGATCTCGTTTCCAGTTGTGGTCTGAGGAGTGTGTTTTCTAGCTCTAATGCCACTGCAGATAGGCCCACATCTTCAAAAACAGCCTTTGATCATGAACCTGTCATCTCTGTGCACGCAGCCATCTGTGCCAGGAGTGTTGGTTTGTGAAGCAAGCAGCTTTCTGCACCTGCACATCTGTGAGCCTGCTTCCTTTCCTTCAGCACCATTATTTATGAGCAGACCCCTGGGGCAGGGGCTGCTGGTAATGCTGGCAAGAGGGCAGGTGGCAGGTGGAAATTCTGAGTGTGCACTGAGAAGCTGAGGGTGCTTTTGTCCCTGGTCACTGTGCTTGAAGGATGTATGTGGCACTGAGGCTCAGCAGGTCTGGGCTCAGCTCCTGGGCCAGCCTCGTGACGTGGCCCGTGGGGCACAATCACTCACCTTTACCCTTCTGCCTTGGCTTTTCCATGGCACAGAGCATTTTTATCCAAACTCACCCAGGCACTGGGAAGCCAGAGTGCATTTGTCTGTGAAATGCCCAGCTGCTGTCCTGTGTAGCCCTTTGCCCAGCACCTGAAGCTCAGCTTGCTGTCTGCTCCAGGTGGCGTCTCCCCAGGGCATTCAGCTGTGCTGGGCAGTGCTACTTGGGCCCTGCAGGCCAGGATGGGCAAGGGCAGGAGAAACAGGTGCAGGGAGGGATCAGGTTCTGGCCTTCAGGGTAAATAAAGACACAAGAGAAAGCAGGAATTACGTTTTGCTGGTGCTAGGAAAGGAGCATTACCCCTGTGCAGCTCCTCTTGCTCTTGCCAGTGGGGTATCCAGGTTGTGTTCATGGACAGCCACAGGCTTGGCTTTGCTTTAAAAGCATGGAGATCAGATTGCAGAGCAATAGAAAGTACTTGGATAAGAGCTTTGCCAGCATGGATTCCAACATCCAGGAAATTACCTGGGTAAAGGATGAAGAGCTGAAAAAGAGGCAGCAGCCATGAGGAAGTGGTTGGGATCTGCCAGCTCCCCGAGGGGAACTTTGTGAAAGCTGCAGGCTGGGGCTGAGGGCACAGCAGGGAGCTGGGCCCCACCAGGGCACATTTCATGCTGATGGGCAGAGTTAAAAAAACCTGAAACCTTCACATTTAAGTAATTTGGAGAAGGCCTTTACCAAAGATGAGTGTTGCCCCTTCACACGTTTGCAGAAGGAGTGGGCAGAATGCAGGAGGGACAGCAGAGGAAGAAGGGAGTCCTCCCTGTTTGTTCCTCTTTCTGCCCTTCTTCCCTAAAGATCCAGAAGCTTGTGTAGATGGCAGAACCCTTGTGGTCAGGTCCAGGATGACATTTCCCATTCCTGATTCTCTGCCTCCTCCTTACCTGCTTGTGTCCACCCTTTCACATGCCCTGTCTGGAGCTCCAGAGGGAGTAGAGCCTTGTATCCCTCAGGCTCTCACCTCTCTCTGATTGTGCTCTTTCCATGAGCAGAGAATCCTGGAGCGTTTCCTGCATGCTGTCTGCAGCCAGCTCCCATTTCTCCTGGACACTCCAGGTGCTGCACTGGGCTCCTCTTCAGCCTCACTAATTCAGTCATACAACATCCAGGGCTGTATCAAGCCAAGGATTAAAGATCCTCCTTTCTCCCTAACTGCAAACAAAAGATAAATTAACTATTTATTATAATGTGTGCAGCTTGAGAGCCTGTGTTCAACAAAGATTATTAGGAAATCTGAAATAGCCTATTTAGCTTCAACTAGAGTTATTTTACATCTCTGAAGGCTTAGCACAGTTAGCCTTTGGTCTGGTAATGTGTCTCCTGGGTGTTGATTTTACTGGGAAAAACTTACTGGTCCCTTCTGTTGGGAATTATTTTTGTGTGGTCAAGTTTAACAAGACACATCATATGCCTGTTCTTGAGGGAATTTAGCTTCAGCCTGTCATTTAGCTTTAATGTGTTGCTCCAGGTAAAAAGGTCAATGTGTCTGGCTTTGTAAGCAGGCCATTATGGTGGTTAAAAGAATGCTTCAATGGCAAAACTACTGGAAAATAGAGGAAAAGCACAGAAAAATGTCCTTTGGGGCTGAGTTGTTCTTGCTGCCTCTTCTTTTTTTTTGACCCCTTCAGCTAGTGACTGCTGACTGGGATGTTTTGCAACAAGGTAAATTAATTTTCAAGTTTGTGGTGCTCCTTTCAACTGATACAAGGATACCTTGCAGCACCACTCATTTCCTGTTAAAGTGAGTGAGATGGCAAAACCTGGGTGTGTTTCACTGGGTGTTGTGCGCCATAGCCAGCCAGCTCTGAGGGGGCCTTTCCAAATCAGGCAGTTCTCCCTGGAAAAGGGCATTTCCTTCTAACATAATTATTAAAACTTGTGATTCCACTAGTTGTCTTTTTGTGCACAACATTGTATGGGCAGAAGAGAACATCTGCCTGGCGAGACTAAAACCAAGGGAAAACAGGCAGACAGTGCCTGGAAGATGATGTTTGGGGTGTGCTAGCCCCCAGCATGCCAGGAGCTTCATGGATGGCTGGGTGTAAGGAGGGGAGAAAGGCCATGGTCCAGACAGGGCAGCCTCACAGCTGTAAGGAAGGAGCAGATCCTAACCCTGGCTGAGGCTGGAGTTTGATTTGTGGCAAGTCACCTCTTGCTTGGCTCTGGTTTCCTCCCAGCAGGACCCTCCACAGGACTGGGAAGACAGATTGTCTGATGTGTGCACTCTGTGCTTTTCCAAGTGTTTAAGTAATGGAGTGTTAGGAGCAATTTTATTTTTGTTTGAATCTGGTTATTCTCTGAGACTCAATTACTGCATGCAGGAGCCCTAAATGGGGGAGTAACAGGAACTGTTGAAGCTCCCTGAGGAGACAGTGTGCAATATTTATGCCCGAGTGGGGACATTTTTGATTCTTTAGGTCAAACCCTAGCAATTCATTGGTTTAGCCCCATGGATCAGGGTGATTCAGTTGTCAGTTCAAGAACAGATCTGTCAGCTGCAGTCTCGTAATCCCGGGGTAACTCTGGTCGCTGCTCAAAGCAGGGTCAGCCACGGCATCAGACCAGGCTGCTCACAGTGTCCAAAGACAGAGGTTGTTTTGCAGCCCTGGGGCTCCATGATCTCTGGTCCCCTGTGAGCCTCCTGCTCTCTTTTGTTACAGAATGAAGAGGACGAAATCAAGCTGGAGATAAACATGCTAAAGAAGTACTCCCATCACCGGAATATTGCTACATATTATGGGGCTTTTGTAAAGAAAAGTCCTGCAGGCCAGGATGATCAGCTCTGGGTAAGTGTTTAGTGTCATTTCTGCTCATCAGATTTACAGCTCCTTCTTTAGAGTTCCAGCATGCTTGGCTTGGACTCTGTCTCAGTGAAGCTCTGAAGTCATTGTTCTGAAGAATAACATATAAAAGAGAAAAATTACTCCTCCCTAGACATCTTCCATCCCTGTGCTTTCCTTTGAGGATGGGCATACAGTATGGTATGATTCATGTGACTGGTGCTGTCATTCTGATTTGTTGCTTGAACCCTTTTTTTTCCAAATTAAATTCTTCTCTATTTTTTTTTACTGAAGTGAAAGAGCTTGTGCATTTCTCCTTCTCTCATTCTTGTTGCTCTCCTCTCCTTTTTTCAAATGAAAAAAAAACGGAAGCAGAGGAATGGGCAATAAAGAAAAGAAGAATAATGAATCCTCCAGTTTTTTGGCTGTGAGATTTTTGAAGCGCTGCACCAAAATGAAAAATTTCAAATTTTTAAAAAATTCCTATGTTTTTCAGTGCTGTTAACTCTTGCTTTTCTAATTTTGTATATTCTAAAAAAAAAAACCCCAAAAACCAAAAAACTGCAACGGGAGAGGAGCACTAGTGAGGTTTTTTATTTATTTAGCAGTGTGTGTGATTCAGGAAATGAGATTTTAAGTCACTTGGCATCCGAGGAGGCCACATGCAGTTTGCCCTGCCTCCCAGCAGGGGACCTGAGGATTGGGCGTGGGTGTGTTTAAGTAATGGAGTGTTAGGAGCAATTTTATTTTTGTTTGAATCTGGTTATTCTCTGAGACTCAATTACTGCATGCAGGAGCCCTAAATGGGGGAGTAATAGGAACTGTTGAAGCTCCCTGAGGAGACAGTGTGCAATATTTATGCCCGAGTGGGGACATTTTTGATTCTTTAGGTCAAACCCTAGCAATTCATTGGTTTAGCCCCATGGATCAGGGTGATTCAGTTGTCAGTTCAAGAACAGATCTGTCAGCTGCAGTCTCGTAATCCCGGGGTAACTCTGGTCGCTGCTCAAAGCAGGGTCAGCCACGGGATCAGACCAGGCTGCTCACAGTGTCCAAAGACAGAGGTTGCTTTGCAGCCCTGGGGCTCCATGATCTCTGGTCCCCTGTGAGCCTCCTGCTCTCTTTTGTTACAGAATGAAGAGGACGAAATCAAGCTGGAGATAAACATGCTAAAGAAGTACTCCCATCACCGGAATATTGCTACATATTATGGGGCTTTTGTAAAGAAAAGTCCTGCAGGCCAGGATGATCAGCTCTGGGTAAGTGTTTAGTGTCATTTCTGCTCATCAGATTTACAGCTCCTTCTTTAGAGTTCCAGCATGCTTGGCTTGGACTCTGTCTCAGTGAAGCTCTGAAGTCATTGTTCTGAAGAATAACATATAAAAGAGAAAAATTACTCCTCCCTAGACATCTTCCATCCCTGTGATTTCCTTTGAGGATGGGCATACAGTATGGTATGATTCATGTGACTGGTGCTTTCATTCTGATTTGTTGCTTGAACCCTTTTTTTTCCAAATTAAATTCTTCTCTATTTTTTTTTACTGAAGTGAAAGAGCTTGTGCATTTCTCCTTCTCTCATTCTTGTTGCTCTCCTCTCCTTTTTTCAAATGAAAAAAAAACGGAAGCAGAGGAATGGGCAATAAAGAAAAGAAGAATAATGAATCCTCCAGTTTTTTGGCTGTGAGATTTTTGAAGCGCTGCGCCAAAATGAAAAATTTCAAATTTTTAAAAAATTCCTATGTTTGTCAGTGCTGTTAACTCTTGCTTTTCTATTTTTGTATATTCTAAAAAAAACCCCAAAACCCAAAAAACTGCAACGGGAGAGGAGCACTAGTGAGGTTTTTTATTTCTTTAGCAGTGTGTGTGATTCAGGAAATGAGATTTTAAGTCACTTGGCATCCGAGGAGGCCACATGCAGTTTGCCCTGCCTGAGGTGGGCGTGGGTGCTTGCAGGGGCTCTCCCTGCTGGCCTGGCAGGGCTGGGTAAAGGTGCCCTGTGTGTGTTTGTCTCCCTGCAGCTGGTGATGGAGTACTGCGGGGCAGGCTCTGTCACCGACTTGGTGAAGAAGACAAAAGGGAACTGTTTCAAGGAGGACTGGATTGCTTACATCTGCAGAGAGGTTCTCAGGGTGAGTCCTGCCAGCAGAGCTTCGCCGCTCATTTGCAACAAAAAGGCCTTTCCAAGCCTTTGGTTGCTAAAATAGGTCACTAATGAGCATGATTGTTTAAAGGTTGTGATCCATGGGGCTCGTGGGCTGTGGTCCTTGAGTTCAGAGGAGCCCTGAGAGCCAGCATGATGGCTGCTTGACATCCCATATTGTTGTAGCTAATCCCATTTTCTGTATGAAGAACAGAAAATTCCTCTTTCCTATGGCAAATAGCCATCTTCTGAAATTCCAGACACTGGGCACCTAGAAAAGGAAATAAATTTTCTGTTTTCGGTATGTCTGCCCTCCACATCAAGGTCTTGCTGCTCAGTGCTTCAGCTGTTCATGATTCTAAGATTTTTCTGTCCATAATTCCTTTACCTGCACACACTCAGGGATCTCTTTTCCACACAGTTAGAGGCAGTGTTGACTAAACAGCATTACAAAATCTTAAAGGTGGCCCTGCTGGGACAGTATTCCTCAAGACAAATCGTGGGGCTGTATTTCATTCTATGCAGGCTTAGGGCTACTTTATTTCTTTCTTCCTTTTTTTTTTTTCCTGGAAAGTACAGAGGATAAAGCAATTCCCAAGTGTAATCTAGTGAACTAGCCTGGAAAAAAAATATGATGTTGGAGCCAGTCATTCTGAATTCAAAACCCATTACAGAATTACTGATTTGTCTTCCCTATTATAGAGTTTTACATCTTTTCTAAATAATGGTAAGATAAATCTGTATTCTGGGAGTTGGAATTTAGATGACATGCTGAAGTAATGCTTGAATAGGGGTAAAACTTTGTTCCTGGGGCATAGCAATTGAGAAATGTGCTCAGCAGAGAATATTGGCCTTCTTACAGGGATTTGGCACTAGCCTGAGGATTATGATCTTTGTATCTGGAGAGTGTGGGGAGTTCTTCTGCAAAAGAAAAACACCTTAGTGCTGTGGTCAGGTTGTTCCTCATTGGTGTGGCTGTAATGTCTCTGTTAAAGCAATTGATGCTAAAACATTTGGTTTATGCTCATGCAACTGAGAACTGTAACAGCATGTTGGCAAAACAAGGGATTAGATTTAATCATGCTTGTTTCAAGACAAAATGGCCCAGTTGCACATGGATTGACAGTGCTTCCTTCTGGAAAATTTACAAGTTGGGTGGAAGCTCTGTTTGAAGCCATTAATATTAGAGAGGCTAAATGCTGTGAGTGAAGAAGCCCTGGATTGCTGTAATGGATTATTTCAGTGTGTTCCTTTATGGCTATGATAGTTCAACCATGGGCAATTTTGAAATACAGGAGGAGACAGCAAATATTAACTGATTGAAAACAATATTTGCTGCATTCAAAAAGAGATCTGACATGGTATTTTTAACTTTCTCTAGTCCATTTACCACTGAATTCCTCATTTTGTTGAATGCAAAATTTAGGCCACTACAACCAGCCAGCTGCTGTCTGGTCCTCATAGAGAGCATTCTGCTTTGCTCTTTCTCCCTTTTGTTTGCTTTTAGCATAGAGTGTAAGGAGCATCCTTTGATTCTGAGACAGATGTTTAAAATATTGTTACCTTGTTCTCTTCACACTTTAATTTAAATATTGCTACAATAATTTAAAATATTGCTACACCTCTCTTCACACTAGATGGTCCACCACTGTCAGGCCTGTGCTGAAGGAGAGAATCAAACTTATGGTTGCTGTCCTCTCTCCTCCCTGAAAATCTTGCTAGTAACATCTAAAGGACTTTCCTTATGAATAAAGACTGAAAAGGGCAAAAGTGTAAAAAGGCAACAGTGTCATAGCCAGGGTAATTTTAGGAAGAAAGAATAAATCTGGTTTTCTTTTAGGGATTGGCACATCTTCATGCTCACCATGTCATCCATCGAGATATTAAAGGGCAGAATGTTCTTCTCACAGAAAATGCAGAAGTAAAATTGGGTAAGTTTCCTTAAATGTGTGCTAGAAACCTATTTGTTAAAATTTAAGATTTCCATCTTGACTCAGAAGGAGCTTTCAGTAACCTAAGGGCAGGATGTGTGCCAAGTATCATTCATGCTTGTGCTTACAAGGTGTGTGTAATGTACAAAGAGTTGAAAATGTAAAGTGTTCCGCAAAGTAAAATGCAAACTGTTCTGCAAGGGTGTCCCTGCAGCCTGAGGGCAGTGCAGGCGGTCAGAGCCGGCCCAGGAAGTCACAGCACCGTCAGGCCTTCACAGAGGATCCTGGCGTGCAAAAGACTTCCAGAGTAAAAAAGTTGGGGGAACAAATTTTGCTGATCCATTTTTCTAAAGGAAGCAGTCTTAGAGATTTGCGTAAACCTGACAATTAGTGGAATTACTCATGTGTGAGGGCTACCACTGAATAACAGTCATCTCTCAGAAAAGTTGGAGGGTTTAATCATTTCCTTTTATTACTGTGGCATGTCAGTGTTGATGACTTCTGACTTCCTAAAACTAAACTCAAGTACGTATCTCTCTTGAGATGTCTTTCATGTTTTGGAAAGACATCACAGGCAAGTGTTTTAAAGGAGAAATCTCAAGGGGAACACTTCTTATTTGTGATGATCTTTGCAGTCCCTCTCTTCTTAACTAAAACACTTCACTGTAGATTTGGAAAACAACAAATAATAAACATGGTTTGTGGATGTGGGGTAGCATGCTTGGTTGGAGCAAGTAAAAATAGGTAATTTAAATTTCATTGTGGTTTAACCTTGTGGCAAAAACCTGGCTTCACTGAAGTCAAAGGGAGTTCTGCTGTCAGATAAAATGAAGGCAGGATTTTGCTCATAGTCTCTAAATCATATGTACTAATTGTCAACTGTTCCCTCTTAAAACAGGTAAGATTGGGGTGTTGTGTTTTTCTATGGTCTTGTATAGTCACTACTTCCACCGTTCTTCACATGGCTGACAAAACAGTTAAACCTTTCTAACTCTGCGTAAAAATGAAATACATTTACTAAGTATAATGATTTTTAAAAAGAAGAAAAAAAGTTGTTTCCAGAAATTTAGCTCATGTGTCTTAAGGAAAAGAAGCTCAAAAGCCAAGAGGTTTTCAGTTCAATTCTGTTCCACATCAGTGTGAGTGTGTGCTCTTCCCATCAGAAGCACAGAATGATCCCAAAGGTCAGCTCCACCTTATTGGAGAAGGTTTGCTAAGCAGGCACATGAAATTATAGCACTACAAATGGTTTTGGCTTGCAGATAATCTGCAATGAGACAACATCAATGAGAAAATCTGCTCCTTGATGGTAGCCATGGGGCTGTGTCCTTTCCGTCCCCTGTGAATCCCACTCCAGTGCTATCCCAGTGGATGCAATTACTGTATCTTGGGGTTTTGTTCAAAGAGAAATACAATCACATAATTATTGGTTGTATGGACCCTTTTCACATGTGAACAAAGCCATTTTGCTGTGCAGTCCTTATGAAAGTACCACCATTTTTAGCACAAAGTGAACCACAGGGTTCACTCATCATAATGATCTAAGATGAGAATAAAGTAGTAGGTTCTCCAGTTTGTTCTGAGACAGTGTATGAATGTAGAGAAGGATTTATTCCTGACACCTCAGAATGAAGTGATATGGTGGTTCTTTCCAGCTTTCACAAGTGGCTATATTAGACACATCCAAATTTGCCTGTGTGTAGATTCTGTTTTTTCTTTCAGTCTAGTTGAAGGCCTTGAGTCCTACTCAGTGTGGCATTTACATTAAGCATAAATTATTCCATAATATCTTGTAGAGCAATTCCTCTAACCCAGCAGGCAGATTTAGCATGCTAAATAATTCATAAATAATTTAAATAATAATTTAGCATTATTTATTTCTTCTGTCAAAAATAAGGGAAAAAAAGAGGCAGTTAAATTTCAGCTGTTGGATAAGACATGCTGGAGGAGCTCAGATTTCATCTATTGTGTATATATATATATATATATTCATATATATTGTAGGGCAACGGTTTGATGTTCTAACAGTATGAAAGTGACCAAGCACTCACTCTGCCCTGTGGATACAACTTTTTGTTAATTTCTTTACTTCTTCTTGGCTTTTCAGTGGATTTTGGTGTAAGTGCTCAGCTGGACAGGACAATTGGGAGAAGAAACACATTTATTGGCACCCCATATTGGATGGCACCAGAGGTCATTGCTTGTGAGGAGAACCCAGACTCCACATATGATTACAGAGTAAGTGTTAAACACTCCATAAGATAAGAAAACATGTGGGTTATTGCTGAAATCCTGCTCATCTGAAAAGTTCAAACTTCCTGCCTTAAAAACCACAATAATACTAGAACTGTGCAAACAGTAGTATTTGTAATATGTGGGTGGCAGCTCTTTTTAAGAGTGAAGTTTCACTGTGAGTATTTTTTCTGAATTTTTAGTACATGAAATACACTTTCATGAACTTCTCTGCAATAAAAAAAAGTACTAAGAGTTTGCAGGTCTGGATAAAAAAGAAAGGAAGAAAGGAGTTCCACAGGAATACTTGAAGTAGTGTAATATTAATATGGCAAATTACTGCACACTGTGGTAGAGCTGTTTTGCTCTGTGTTCAGCTGTGAATCCTGAGTTAATTGGCAGTAATTAGTGTCCCTTTGCTCATTCATGAGCATGTGACTGGAAGTGGTTTCCCATCCTGGAATGGTTTCTGGTCAGTGGCAGGGTGGCTGAGGCACAGAATTTCCTGTATTTCAGTTTGTGGGCATTGCCATGCAGCATATTTTCCAGGGATGGTTTTCTGAGCAGGAATCATCTGGATGACCCTGCAGTCACTCTTTTAGTTCAGGTGCTCTCTCCATTGCCACTTTGCACCTCTCCTTCCAGCTGTGGCTTCAGCAATATTTATGAGAAGAACCTGATACTGCTTCCATTTCCTGGTGATTCTGAGGCTGGGATTCTCCCTTGCTGAGACTTTCTGTACTGCACTGGCTTTGTGAGGTCGTGTTGTGTGTGTCAGTCATGACTAAAGAATTTTTTTTTCCATATCATACCAATCTCCTACTGAAACATCAAGAAGTTCATCTCTTGTCTTCATTCCCTGTCCCCAGTTGATTTCCTTCTCTGAATGTGTACTCAGCAGAAAATAAAATCATAAAGAATGTGCAGCCCTAATTCTTGAGCTTTCTTTGCCTTCAGTAATAATCCTACTTTGTCTGCTCCCAAACAGATACTGCAGATGGTAGTTTAAAACTGATCAGCAGAGGGTTTTGGAAGCAGTTTTGCAAACAGTGCTGTGACTCAGAAAGTGGCACAGAGCTGGTCTTTCCACAGAGACTTATACCTGGTAGGAAGGGCTAAGTAGCAGGAAGCTGCTCTGGAACTTACTGCTCTTCAAAAAATCAGAGCAAACAAACAGGACAAAACTAGTACAAATATATCCACATAAATGTGTTTGTATGCACAGTGAGCTTTGCAAACACTGCTGTCATCCTCCCTTACACCTGTCTGCCTCTCATGCTTTGGAACTCCAAACCAACATTCCTTGTAGCCTCAATTTTTCTCTCACTGTCCTCAAAACCTGCAGTACTACTCCTTGAAGACTCTTAATTTTCAGTCATTTACTTAATTACAAGTCAGGATTGTAGACCTGTGAAATCCCCACCAGTTTCGTTGCTGAATCCCTCCACAAACTTTGATGTGAGCTGGCTTTCAGCTTGTGTGAAGGGTTCAGAGCAGCTGGACTGAGAGGGCTGTGTTGATAAAATTACATTTAGAGTGCTGGGCTGGGTGTGAGCTGCTATTCAGGCAATGGCTTATTCCTTCTAACCTCTGAAGGTTTTCTGTCACATTGTTTTTGTAAAAGATAAGTTTTAGAGAAGCTCTGCAAGTTGGTTTGGCCACGTGCCTCTCATTTGGCTACATTTAGATACAAAGAATAGTGAAATAATGCATGTGATTAATCAAGTGGAAACGTGTGAAGCTTTTACAGGCATTGATGGTGGCTGCAATTTACTTTCCATGATCAAAACCTGGCCCTTGGTATCCAGGTCAGCTGATAAAGAGAACTCCGCTCTGTTAACTGAGCTGAGCATACACTGTGGCACAAATCTGACTGCCCAATGTGCTCTTCTCTCATGTGCCCAAAAACGTGTGACCAGAGACTTTGTACAGAAAAAATCAGACCCCAAGGCCTGACTACAATTCTTGTTCCATCAGTGTAGAAACTCAGCAATGACTGCTCTGAAACAAGCATTAAAACCAAGAATTGTTTTTGGCCAGAAGGGGAAGGGTGAGGCACTGCTGTGTCTTGCTGCCTCATGAAAACAGATTTAGGACATATATTTAAACAGTGCCTGCTCTATTCTGTCTGGCTCTTGTTTTGTGAATGCAGAAGGTCTGCATTTTGGGGCTGGCTGCTTAAATGATGGATCAGAGTTGCATGGGGAATAGGAAGCTTTTGGCTATTAGCACGTTTCCTGAAAGCTCAGTAGGGACTGGGAAGAGAGCAGAATATTTTTCACTCCAAGTAAAGCAATATGATCCAGGAGAGATCTAGGGAAACTGTAAAAAAAAAAAAAAAACAAACTCCAAACTCAAGAAGAAAACAAACAAACAAAACAACCAAGCTTGAATGCTGCAATGAGCATTGTTCCTTTTCATTTTCCTGCAGAGTGACCTGTGGTCCCTGGGAATCACTGCTATTGAAATGGCTGAAGGAGCTCCTCGTAAGTCATTTGGTATAAAGGTGGGGCTGTTCTCTGCTAAAATAACTCATGCTTGGCTAATGCACAGAATTCTGGTTCTATCTGTATCTTTAAAAACACTCCTTTTGAGTGACTTTTTCTCATTTGGGCTCTTTTGCTTTCTTCTTCCTTTTAGACTTTCAGTCTGTATTTTGGTTCCTTGCCTTTTATCTCCTGGGAAAACAAAACTTCTTTTCTTCAAGCTCTTGTTAGCATCAGTTTGTTGATTGCTGCCCGTGGATACAACTAAGCAGAAGTGATTGATATGTTAGCAGAAAATATTGACAGGAGTGCCTTTGGGTTTAGGTCACTAAAAAAATTATGGCAGTGGAAGAAGGTATAGGCCTAAAGGTTATTTTTTTACTCTGAAACTGACTTGTTTCTGACAGATTTTGTGACTAATGTGGCATTTACTCACATGTAAAGGCTTTGATCCATGACCACACTCTCAGCCTGAGAGCAGATTGCCACAGTTTCCCAGCCTGCTGCCCCCTCACTCCCCCAGAGAGCCTCTTGCAGGTCAGGCAGAGACCTGTGGGTGCAAAGTCCTTGTGCATTTTTGTTGGCATGGGGGGCTGGTGGCTTTGCCCAGCTCCTGCAGAGCAGATGGGATGTGTGGGGTATCTGGTCACTGCTGAGAGCAAGGGAGATGAAATCCATCAAACTCTGGCCTGAGCCTGAGAGCATGTAGGCTGTTTTTAAACAGCCCACTTGACTGCTCTCCCATCAGACTTGGTTTTTAGCAGGAGCCAGCTGGAGTTCAGGAGCACTTTAGCCTGACTGAAGCTTAGTCCCGAGACATGAGTCCATGGGGAGTTTTCTTTGGGAGAGACTTTGTAATTTTGCATGCCAGTTCCTCATGTATTTGATGTTTTGACAGGGAAATACTGTGGATTATATTCTGTTGCCTAGTGTTTTGTTTACTGTAGTACAACAGTGTCTGGGACCCAGAGCTAGAAACCAGACTTCTGCCCCTCATTGCCACTGTATCATGTTCTTTTGAACATACCAAGGAAAATGTCAAAGCCAGAACCAAATGTGAGAATGGCAGGTGGAGGCAGACAGAGAAATTAATAGAAGGTAGGGAAAGCTTTACCAGAGCTTTTCACTTCTTCTGGTTCTGTGATGCTTTAAGTCCATTTCTGTTAAGAGCATCACTGCTGAACATCTAAATATTACGAGAAATCAGCCTCCATGTAGTTCCTATCAGTTGGCATTCAGTAGCTCTGTCTGGTGAAGGAAAACCTTTTACCCTCAATATTTCTCCCTGCCAGATAGAGCACACTCAAAATTCCATACAAAGTCCCTGAGGATGGTATTTGCTTTCTCCTGAGTTCCTCATAGCTTCAGCTTTCCACAACAGTAGCCCTGAAGAGAAGTAGAGTGGGCTGGAGAGAAGGTAGCTTCTGAAATGCAGGGCTGGAATCTGGAGGCCTGGGAATGGTGCTCCCCTTCCCAGAGCCCAGGATGGATGTAATGTGTGCTCTGTCATTCTGCTCTGTGCTACAGGGCAGGTTGTGAACTCTGTGCTTTGGATCACCTTTTCTTCATCCTGGGTTTTCTCATATGCCATGAAAAATGTAGCAAAGAGTTTGTTTAAAATGGAGCTTATAATTTATCTGAAACCAGAAGCCAGACATAATAACTAGATAAATATTTAAATCTCCACTTTAACTTCTGTGTATGTGCAAACATGCTTTTGTGTATGGGAAATATGGACTGTTTTATGTCCTTCCAAAGCTATATGTATAGAAAATATGAAGAAAGTTGTACTTGTTCTTGCTTTGCAGCCTTTCTTTTGAATCTCTTCTAGCTGAAAATCTCTGTGTACTCAGAGACTTGATTTCTTGGCTGTAGTGTGAATTTGGTTGGCTCCTGGTGGGGTTCTGGGGCAGATGCTGTGATTTGGAAGTGGAGGTGTTTGGAAGTGGGAAGTGAGGTCACAGGGGGTACATGCATCCTTCCATAATTTGTGGTTTCCTTTGCAGCCCTGTGTGACATGCATCCCATGAGAGCACTCTTCCTCATCCCAAGGAACCCGCCCCCAAAGTTGAAATCCAGAAAATGGTAAAGAGATGTGTAAAAAACCTGTATTTTTGCTGCAGTGGGCTTAGGAGGGCTTTTAGCTCCATTGCCCAGAAACAATGATTTTGTTAAATCATGTAGTTATGTAGGAGGTGATTCCTAAGCTGTTTCTATGAGCTGGATTGAACCAGAGGGCAGATATAGTTGACCTTTGGGAAGCAACACCTTTCTTTTTGAACTCTGCCTAAACTGTGGCATTTGTTTCATTTTGGTGTCTGTGGCTGAAATTGCAGGGTAAGCAAGGAAGGCTTAGATGTGCTGCTTGGGGTCAGGGCTTTATCAGATTGCTTGGACATTGTGGGGCTAATGGCAGTCACCTGTCCTACAGGGAATTACTTTTTGGTTTAAATTAAGTGTATAAAGAAAATCTTCACCTTATCAAAAGGTCAAGGGCCTTTTTGAAAGGCTTGTGTTGGCCAGATTGTGGTTTTGTTGATCAGGATGTAAATTCAAGGTAACAACTCCTCTGAGAGGGGGGTGAGGTGGAGTTCACCTTCAGTACTGTGCTGGTCACAGGAGTCTCACTGGTGGCAGAAATCAAATTGTTTCTCTCATTTCCAATGTAGAAGGAAACCTTGCAAAGTTAGTGCTTTCCACCACTCAGTAGTGTTTGGTCCACAAGTTGAAAAGTGTTATTGCTCTTTCTCCACTGTTGTGTCTTTTTTAGGTCAAAGAAGTTCCTAAATTTTGTTGAGAGCTGCCTTGTAAAGCATTATTTGCACCGTCCATCCACGGAGACCCTGCTGAAGCATTCCTTCATCCGCGACATGCAGAACGAGCGGCAAGTGCGCATCATGCTCAAGGACCACCTGGACAGGACAAGGAAGAAAAAAGGAGAAAAGGGTAACGTGGCAAAACCAAAATAAAGCACACTTCAGAGAGCGTGTCCTCTTCAGATTTTGGCAGCAGAGCACAAGGCAGATGCAGCTGAAATACTAGAACCAGGAAAACTGAGAAAGCGTTATCCTCGATAGTGGGGCCATTTTGAAGATTTCTTTGTTGAAGCCTGGGTCCTTAATGTTGTTTGAGTGCTAAAGTCCTTGGAACCTTGAGTTATTGAGAGCAGCCCTGGTGCTAGCAGGGAGCAAGGACTCCAAGTGAAGTCTGGGGCTCTGCTTTCTTGAGCCACAAGTGTTTCCTGGTCTCTCTGTTCATATTTCTGTCCCAGATCCAATTGATTTACCTGTTGGATCGCCATATAATTCTGTCTTGTGAGTTCTTTGGGGGCAGCAGGACTCTTTAAGTGTTTTTAAATAGACTGCACAAAAGAATACCTGCAAGCCCCAGTAAAATGCAGATGTTATAATTAATCATTTCCTTCACAGCGTGTATGAAGAAAATTTGTTCCAAATGCCAGCCTTACCCTTCAGAGCAAAATCTGGAAGAAGCAGTGCAGGAATTGGGGTGGTACTTGTGAAAATGCCTTTGTTTGGCAGACTAAGGGCTGTGCAAAGGGGACAGAGACACATGGCCTGTTGAGCAACGACCCTGCCCTCTCTCCCCTTTTCCCCTTCAGCATGTTTTATACTGCCAGAAATGCTGTGAGGATCAGAGACTGTGAGAGCAAACTGGGAAAGCACTATGGTGTTGAAAGGTGTCTTATAAATGCTCTGATTTGACAACAGGAATATTTGCATCTGAAATGAAATTGCTGTTGCAAAGTAGATTTACTGACTCCAGTAGTAGTTGCAAATTCTGCTGCCTCTTTCAGCTATGAATCTCAAAGCACACTGAAATGGACAGATAGTGAGTTGGAATTTCTCAGAAATACCCTTGAGAGGGGTGTAGGAATGTGAAGATGCCACTTCTTCATCAATAGTTATATTTTGATCTGAAAATACTATTTTTAATCAAAACTCCTGTGAAGAGGAGAATAGTGTGAAATTGCCAGACTACACACTGCAAAATAGTAACCTCAAAAAAAAAATGAAGTTACAATTTAGCATGTACTACAGCCAACAATGCAGGGTAGGACCAGCTTGAAATTATCCCATAAAAACTGCCTTCATGTCAGTCTTGAATAGGACTTTAAAACTATGGGTCAGCTTTTAAAACATTGTGCTAAAACTAGTATTAGTTTTTGTTTTCTTTTTTTGCTTGCTTAATTATTCCTTTTAATACAAAAGGAAACTTGGATTTACTGGTGGCCTCAGCATAGCCATGACAGCAGAGCAGGGCGGTGCAAGCTTTTATGTCCTATCCAAATATCTTTTTGAGAACCCCTCTGCTGGTGGTGCTGTGGGGGTTGGGTTTCTCTCTGGGTTTAGCCTAATTTGTTTCAGATTATGGAAGTAGGTTAGTTTTGCTAAACCAGTACAGTCAGTCACGGGAAAAGGCGGGTGTGTGTAAAGGGGCTGCCCTGAATCATTATCTGAACTAGATTTTGAATTATGTACATGGATATTTTGCCTTCCCTCAGCCTCCCTCTACAACATGTGACTTGTAAATTCCAGTTCATTCTTAGCCTGTAGTTCAGGCTGAATGCTCAGGGATGAAGTTCAAGATCATGTCTTAAATAACAGCATCCTCCTCTGGTGTTTGTTTATTCTCTTTTTTAGAAGAAACGGACTATGATTACAGTGGAAGTGAGGAGGAAGATGATGAGCTGAATGAAGATGAAGGAGAACCAAGGTTAATTTTATTACTGAAATAGAAAATTTGGCTGCCCAAGCTGTTCTCATTGGAGGCAGCTCTCCTCAGCCAGAACAGCTTTCTTAACTTGCTCTGAATCCCTAATCCCCTGGGTCCTCTTTGGTAGCTTTAACTGTTTTGTAGCTGTCAAACATAACTGCTGAGTATAAAATGCCTGTAATAAGCTGCTGCTTTCGTTTCCTTGCAGTAGGGGGGAAACTCTCAAATGAAGGACCCAATAATCAGCTTCAGGCTGGTTTGTAGCACAGCAAGTGTGGCTGTAGAGTCAACTGCTGGAGATGTCATGATTTGCTAACACAGGGCAACAAACATTCTCAAAGCACATCTATTCTCACTTTAATGCTGTGTTTTGTCATGTAGAAACCTGCTCTTTGTTTCAGCTCCATCGTTAATCTCCCGGGGGAGTCAACTCTGCGCCGTGAGTTCCTGAGGCTGCAGCAGGAGAACAAGAACCGCTCAGACCCTCATCGGCAGCAGCAGCAGCTGAAGGACCAGGAGAAGTACAAGCAGCAGCTGCTGGCAGAGCGGCAGAAGCGCATCGAGCAGCAGAAGGAGCAGAGGAAGAGGCTGGAGGATGTAGGGGCCTGGCTTGTGCTGTTACTCCATGTCTCATCACAAATGAAAAATGTGCCTGTAGGGAGTAGGCTTTGCAGGGCAAGAGGGCTGTGTTAAATTAGCTCAACCTGGATCAAGTCTGGCACCTTGGGATTTCTGTGTCACTTTTGAACACTGTGGTGTTAGATGGGCTCTGTCCTTTCGCTGCTGATAACCTGCCCTGAGCTGTGTGAGCAGGAGGGGAAGGGCATTTTGCTTGAGTAGGTTTGGTGGTGGTAGCCCTGGCAGATGGGGTGAGAGATCCCCATTTCTTCCTCTTATTTCCCAGTTTGCGGTCTGTTGGTCTGGTCCAGAGTCTTGGCCCTGCTTTTGTTTAAGATATTAAAAGGCAGCTGATTGCCCTTTCAGCTGCCTGACACACTGTTGTCTTAGAGGCAGAGCTAAATCATAAAATCACAGAACTATTAAGGTTGGAAAAGACCTCTAGGATCCAGCCCAACCATTAACCCAGCACTGAATGTCCACCACTATATCTTGGTGCTAAGTGCCACATCCACATACCTTTTTCAGCACTTGCAGGAGAGATGGTTCCATCTCTTCCCTGGGCATTCTGTTGCTATGCTTGACCAGCCTTTCAGTAAACAAATTTTTTCCTAATATCCAATCTAAACTTGCCATGGCACCACTTGTTTGTTACCTGGGAGAAGAGCCTGGCCCTCACCTACAGCCTCCTGTCAGGGAGTTGTGCAGAGCAATAAGGTCCCCCCTGAGCCTCCTTTCCTCCAGGCTGAACACCCTCAGCTCCCTCAGCTGCTCCTCCCCAAACCTGTGCTCCAGACTCCTCCACAGCTCTGCTGCCCCTCTCTGGACACACTCCAGCCCCTCAGTTTCTCTTTTGCAATGGCACAACACAAAAATCACCAACGTGTCTCTTCTCTCGAGTATCTGACATAACTTGAGCATTGTGTGCACACTTCAGAGCTGACATCTGTGAAGCACAGTGCTGCTCCAGCAAAATGGGAACACTCTGGGAAAAAAAACCCTTCCTTCTTGAAATGTTGGGAAGACATTTGTCATTAGATTAGTTGTCAGCTGTCTGGGAGATCTCACATGCCTCATAAATAACAGATCTGCCCTGGGCTGCCAAAAGGGCAGAGGTTTCACTTCAGGTTTGGCAGTCATGGTGGTGGCAGCTTGTCCCTGCCCACTTTTGCTCTGTGGTGTGTCAGGTGTCCCCCCTTTAGTGACTGCAGAGCAGGAAATGGGCCTTGTGATTTATGAGCCCTGGCATGAGTAACTGGTGGGTACTAAAGTCAAGTAAAATAAGCAATGTTATTCCCTGGCTCTCTTCCAGCACCAGAGGCGAGAGCAGGAGCTACGAAGGCAGCAGGAATGTGAGCAGAGGTGGCCAGAGGTGAAAGTCAGTCAGAGGAAAGAGGAAAGGGGCAAAGAAGACAAAAGGGCTGTGGAAGATGAGTACTTCATAGTAGATGGACAGAGGAAATTGGAAAAGAAGCAGGTATGAGGAGGGGGGTTGCTGACAGCAGTTTGCAGCTCCCTGTTCTGTATCTGATGTCTCTCTCAATTCCCTGAGGGTGTTCCCATCCTCTGAGTCATGGACCAAGGAGGAACTTCACTAATGCATTTACTGCCTCTTGTTCTCAGATTTAGCCTTCCTTTGCGTTGACTTAGATGTTACTGAGTCACCCTCCATATCTACAGCAGGGACACTGCCTCTCCCACTTTTGTCCCTGCTGTTCCTCTATGCTGAATTGGTCTGACTGAAATTCCTTTACCCTGAAAGATTCCAGCTAAACCTAAGCTTACATCTCCCATCCCCATTTTGCATTCATGTTGTAACCAGGACCATTTCTTTTTCACAAAGACAGTGGAGCAGTGGTTAATTTTAATGCTGGACTGTCATTATCAAGTCTGTCGCCTTGACCCCATTGTTTTTTCTAATGTTTCAGCTGCAAATTGATTTGTAAGCAAACGGAAGCATGCAGTGTTTGATTAAAGACCTCTGGTTTTAGAAAAAAATAAAAAGAACAAATATGATTTTCTGACCCGCTGTCTAAAAAGCCAAGCAGTGTTTGGTGCCACTTTATTCTTCCTGTTGCTCAGGGTTCTGACTCTTCTGTCAGCCCTACTGGAATTGTGGTCACTTTGTTCTTTGAAAAGCCACTATTTCCAGCAGGCAGCTTGGTTATCCTCCAAGACATCATTGTCTCTGAGGTCCATCACTCTCTGCTTTCAGAAGATGGAAGATGTGCAGCACAACAGGAAGATGCACAGAACCCTCCCCAAAGATCAGACACAGCTGCTGTCTCTCCAGCATGACCACAAGCAGAAGAAAAAGGAGCCTTCCAAGAGTTCAAATGTGGGACTGCATCCTCCATCAAGCAGCACAAGCAAAGAGGTACTGTCTTGGCCAGGGCAGCATTTTGGTGCTTTGTAGTTTATGATGCTGTAGGAATGCTGAAGCAGAGAGCAGACTGATCTTTAAACCTACATCTGGAGCTTGACCTGTCTTTCTACACACTTATGCTGCAGTCTCCAGTTCCCATTAATATTCAGAGGATAAGGGAAAGGAAGAATTGTTCTGTCACTTCTGAGCTGAGGGAAGGGTTTGATTGGTGAGTGGAGAAACGAGGTTCTGGTCAATAGGTGTCATCCCCTTGTCTTTCAGAGAGGCATGAAATACGGTAATGCCACCTGAGGTTTAATAGAGGTCTGTGCCTGATGTTAGGGTTCACAGAACTGAGCCAGGCAAGAACAGCATCCTGCCTCCTGAGCACAGATCTCTGTGCCCCAGCAAGCAGGCTGTGATGCCTTTTCTTGGTTTTTATGTCCCAGGGTAAGGTTTGATGGATCAGGGATAGCCGCATATAGTCAGCCTGTACTGCGATCCATTTTCCTCCTCTGCTAACTCTGACAGTATTTCTACCTACCAACTCATTCTGGTCACTGTCACCGTGTCATGAAGAGCTCTGGTTCCATTTCCATCTCCTCATTCCTAGCATGCTTTTTTTATATAATCCCAACTGGTTAAACCAGTTCTACAGCTGGTGTGTGATTTGTTGTGTCACTGAAGTCTGGGTCAAAATCTCAGCAGCTCACAGGTGCCTCCTCAGTAGAAGAGTGGATCTGATGTTCTGTGCAGTTATGGCAAAATGCAGTCATCTTCTCAAAATGCCCAAACAGAGGCATGAGGAGAGCTCATACACGTGTTAATAGGAGAAATGCAGTGCAGCTTCTTAACACCTTGCTGCTGCCATCTTTGTCATCTTCTTGTGTGTGTGTGTGCTGCAACTATTCCCAGAGCGAAATGTCCTGTACTGATAAATAGTTAAATGTAACTGCTAGAATTGGTGAAATCATGAATATCAGTAACTGAATAGAGTCTACAAGCAGCTAAGCAGCAGCATGAAGTTAGGAAAACAAAAGATATTAAGCTCCTTGTTAGAGGAGCAGTTTGTGAAAATGAGAGTAATTCTGTTTGAAGTACAACCTAACTGTCAAAACCACAAATGCCCTGGTTCTAAAGGCTTTATTGTACTGACTGATTAAGCAAATCGTTACTGAAATTTGAATGAACTGCTCTTGAAATCAGTATTTGTTTAATGATGGAGGGCTGGGTTTTATTCCAGCTGAGGAGCAAATTGAGTGTGGACAGAGAAGTAAGCTGCTTTTTGTAAATACACAACATCAAAGTCAATAGAAAAGCTTTGCCTTTTCTAGGCCTTTAATGGGTGAAAATGCAACTCTGATGATTAATTTATTTTCTACTTTACTGTAGTTAGAAGACAAAAAACCAATAAAATACTGTCTTAGATACTCATCTCTTGTTTTGGCATGTGTTTTGTAAATTACTCCTTGATAGCAAAATGAAGAATTTAGTGTGCAATCACTGTTAACTTTTAATTTAGTGTAATTAGTTGCAGATTAGTTGCTTTTTAGGTTCACAACATGAGGCTTTTGTCATTACGGCTGCAACGTATGTTCAAGTTTTAAGGATATCGTACAATATTATTTACCTAATCTCAGAACTTCTTGGAAGTCACAGATCCTTCCACTAAATTGATAATTGGTGGTACAGCCTTTTTTGGTTGAGACTTTTTGTCAGCAGTCTTAACTATTTGCAATGATCTAAAAATGCTTTAAAGTTGTAACTCTTTTTAACAGGGATAAGTCAGTGGTTTTGCTCCTGTTGATACTGAACTTTTCCAGCTCATTAGCCAGAGAGATGTTAGTTCCTCTGTTGAGAGGGACCTGCATGGGAACAGTGATAGCCTACTCAAGAGTGAATTTGTTTGTACTTTTTAGGGCTCCGTTTCTAGGACCAGTCATCAATGCACAGAAGAGCTCGAGAATTAGAGCTTGAGAATTATAGTTTCATTGAGACATTAAAAACAAACAAAAAATCCTAAAGCCTTCTAAAGCCTCAAGTTTGGGGGTGCAGAACCCTCTCTTGGGAGTTCCTTGGGCACAGAGCTGGGGGGTGAATTATCATCTCTGGCTTTTGCATTTTCTTCCTTGCTTGTAGTAAAATTTGCCTTTCATTATTACTAGTTGCAGGTAATGAAAATGTGGCCTCAAGAGTGTGTTCACTGGAGCTAGAATTTCGTGGTTTGGCTGTGGTTGCTTGTTTTAGTAACTGGGTTTATTTTAGGTTTTGGTCTTCTTTTTTTCCACAGTGAGACAAAGTGGAATAATTTTCCATGTCCTCAGCAGTTTCTAGCTGTGCTAAGAATATGCTTACCTTTCTGATACAGGCACAAACATCCTGATATAGTGAGAGATACTGTTAAGAATATCCACCCTAACACAGATACAGGGTATTTTTATGGCATTAATCTCTAGTATACTGTGTAGAGCTGTTTCCAGGCTGTTGAATCAGAGGATATGCTGAAGATTTACATTAGAGAATGGGAATTAGTCATGTTGAACAGAATTGAAAAGCATAGTGGGGTCAAAACCACAGGATAAAGACTTTTGTAATGAGCAATGCCCTCGGGAAATTTATTCCTTCTAGATCATGTTCCTCAGTCTTTCTCACAAGTAACATACCAAAAGACAGAGCATTGAAAGTGTTTTAAAGGTAAAAAGCAACATGCAGTAATGTCAGTGCTGTGGAAGGGGGTAATTAAGGCACAGCAAAACAGGCTGCATGTTGTCAAAGATAAGTATAGACAGATGATTCCTCCCAGCTACAATCTCAGCCTGCAGTCACAGGAGTAGCCTGGAATACAGCAGATGGAAACTCATCCCTTCTCCTTGCTGCAGCTTGGAAACTTGATGGAGAAGGAGGGGTTGCAAACGGAGAGGAAATGGTGGTTTGTGCTGAGCCAGGGCTGTCCTCCTTGGTGGGGAGGTCCATCAGAGGTGGTGTGCTCTGGCTGTCGTGGGACAGCATCCAGCCCACAGACTGGGGCTCTGTGTGCAATGCGCTGCTGCTTTTGTCCTTCCCAGGCCGAGGAGCGAGCCAGGCAGAGTGACAGCGTGCAGCCCCCGCTGTGGCCGGCGGCGCTGGGACACGAGGCCACCGCGCAGCCCAGGATGGGATCCGGGAGCAGCTCCAGCCCCTGCACCCCTGCCCCACAGAGAGCCCTGCTCGTGCAGGTACTGCGCTGCCTGGGGAGGGACAGGGCTGGTTCCAGGCACCACGGGCTGCAGAGGAGGGTGGCTTATTGGTGGCAGCTCAGCTGCTTTCAGAGCATGTCACACTGCCTCACCAGGCAGCAGCGTGGGCCTGTATGCTTCTCTGAGCATACCTGCAATTATGGGTTATTACTGTGAGATCAGGCTGTATTATCCTAAATGTTTCTTAAACTCATTGTTGATTTGGCTTGGCATGAGCTTCAGGTGAACATCCTGCATGAAAGGTCACAGAGTCATAGGATGGTTTGGGTCAGAAGGGACCTCTAAGAGTCACTTAGCCCAACTTCCCTGACATGTGCAGGCACATTTCAACTAGATCAGGTTGCTCAGAGTGCTGTCCAGCCTGGTTTTGAATGTTTCCAGACATGGAGCATGTGCAACCTCTCTGGGCAACCTTCTCTAGTGTTGTACCACTCTGATCATAAGAATTTCTTTCCTTACTTTCCTAAAATTCAGGGTTCTGACTTCACCCTTTGCCTGAGCCATATCCCTCTGGACTGTGAACTCCACCAGTGTGACCACTGCAGCCCCAGCTGCTCCAGCCTTGAATTCACTGATTAGCTCCCCTGTGCAGGTGACCCTCAGGACCAGTATTGCATCCCCCCTGGCTGGGCTGCCTGTCACCTGGCTGGAAAAGTTATCCTCTGTGCATTCCAGGACTGCTGGATTGCCTTCAGCTCACCATGCTGCTTTCCCAGCAGATACCAGAGTAGCTGAAATTCCCCAGCAGGAGGATTTGGGGAATCAGCTCTCCCTTATCCTGCTTTGGCTCGTGCCATGGAGTGAGTCTCAGAGTTTGGGAGGTGGATGATAGCTGGCTCATAATGTCTGTGAGTCAAAGCCTCCCTGTGCCTTTCCTTTTCAGCTTGCTTTGCTGTTTGGTGATGATGGAAAAATCACCAGAAACAGATGTTGTGAGCAGAAAGGCCTCATTTCACCTGATAGCTTTTACCTGGAAAAATATTTATGTTTGTCTTCTCACATCCTTTTTTTCCAGGGCCTGTTTGTTGTTTCAAGTCACGAGTAGTTTAAGTGGACTGAGTTGATGGCCTGGTTTGCAGCATCAAATCACTGGAGAGCTATTGCAAGGTCTACAAGAAGGACATTTGTAGCTTAGCCTTGGGCAGAGGCTGGCAGCTTCCCTGAGGCAAATATTTCAGCCCTGTGATAGGAGTGGGAGCATCTATAGTTTATTGCAGGGCATTTGGGATTCTGCAGGAGTACAGTGCCTGTACAGGGGATAGTCTTGCCCTGCTTGGGAGCCACTCCTGGGATGAGAGGCTGCTTCACCTGGGACAAGTGATCATTCCTCTGCACCCTGTCAGTGCTTTTCCGTTTTGTAGCACCTCTCCCAGGTGCTGAGGGGAGTGGTGAGGAATGAAGCAGTATTTACCAACTTCTTTCACATTTCTTGATAGAAACTACACTACAGAAAATGTATGCTGTTCAGAGTGATGGTGTTACTTAAGGATAACAGCAGCAAGTGATGCACAGTGGTTGCTGTGTGATTTCAGTCTCTGCTGGGAGGTGCCCTGGTACCCCCTCACAAGGCACAGCTCCAGCTGACAGTGCATGTGGACAGGGAGAAGCCAATCTGTGCTGCTGCCTGCTGTGTTCACATGGAGGCCACATGAGCTTCAATGGGTAATTTATCAATCCCCTGAAGGGTTATTTTTCCCTTTGCTGGTTGGGAGCAGCTGTTGCTGCTAATGGCAGCATGTTTGGACATGCTGCCTGCATTAACTGCATGAGGTGTTTAGGCAATATAAGGGATGGGTCAGGTAGTCACCTGGAGATTAAAAACCACAAAAATATACTTGTGACATTCAGTATGTGGGTGCCTAGTTGATTTAAAATAAAAGTGAACTGTGGAGTTAAAATGCAAGATGAATTCATCAGAGATGCTGCACTGAAGAACTGCCAGCCAGGTTTGTCAGAGAGTTAGCCAGCACTGCTCTGCTCAGACAAAAATTACTTGTTATTGTCAAGTCATATTCTGTGAGATCTTGTGGCACATCCTGGATGCACAAATCTCTCTCAGAATTGTTTCACTGAAAAACTTAACACAGCTCCTGAGATGAAAGGAGCATGATTTCTCAATACCTTACATCCTTTCTGTCTGCTGAGGGAAATGTGAGATTCAGAGTGTACCAATTCCACCTGCTTTGTTCCAGGTTTGTGTTTGCTGCAGTACACAGCAGATCTGGCTCTCTGGTCGTGGGGGTGTGGGATGAGCTGGTTTGGACTGCTTGCAGAATTCCACAGAGGCTTCTTGAACAAAGTCATTGAGTCTGATCTTCTGCCCAGCATCTCCTGCTGCCTGACTAGTGGAAATAAGCTCCATCTTTAATTAACTCTTGTGGTTTTCCTATAGGATTTGCTAGGTAGATATTCTCTATTGTGTCAGGTGGTGAGACTGAATCTGAACAAGAAGTATAACAATATTACAAGAGCTAGCTGTGTGTAAAGCCATGGAGTGCCCTAGTATCCCAGAGTACCTGCTCAGAAGTTTAAGAAATTTCTTTTCCTTATGCTGTTTCCTAACAACTATTGCACTTAATCTATCTCCTCCATGTAGATTCAGTTCAAATTAGTAACTTGGGCATCCTCCAAAAAGCAGCACAGTCTCTTTTTAAAACTTCTTGCTTCTAAATGGTTTTAAACTAACTCTAGAAATAGTCTCTTGTGCTGTATCACCTTATGTTATCATGTTGTGAATCAGTGTTCTTTCTCTTAGCTCAGGTACATGTCCCTTTATGGTTTGAGGACACACAGTAGGTAACACTTTCTCTACCAATGCTTTCTGTGCATGAGGAGAGCTGCTGTTCTTTAGATATTACTCACAAGAAAAACATTTTAAAGTTCAAATCTTGGTTGTTTAGAATCATTGGTGGAGAGGTTTAAATTATTTTTCCTATACACTGATTTTGGGGGTTATCTGAGATGGTTTTGGCTTGCTTGTGGAAGCAGGTGTCTGTTCCTGGCTTTGCATAGAGCTGGTGAACTGGGCAGAGTTTGGATTCACTCAGTCACTTATCTCATGACTCAGCAAAGCCTATCCATGCTTTTAAACACAAATAGTTTTCTGGTAATCAGCAGGACTCAAAGGCTGGAATTTAAAAGAAATATATGTATCTTGTTGAAAAAATGGCAAGGAAAAGAAAATCTGATATTATTCTGATAATAATACACCTGCTGCAAAACCTGTTTCTGTACTCAAAATGAATCTCTTCAGGTGAGCACTTTGCTGTTCAAATAATTCTAGTTAACTAAAAACTGTTATTAGAAACAATCTTGTTGGACAAAAAGGTATTTTGAAAGGACATATGTTACAACTGCTGAAAAAGCTGTTTTCTCTAAAGAGAGTCAACAGAACGTATTGTCCCAAAAAGACAGGAAAAGCACCTGAATAACTAAGTGAACTTCTCAGGACTGGTTTTGGCAGTTGACTTTGCCATACAGGTCTGGGAGGTTGCAATGAGGCATCTTTGACATCTTTTTTCTAGTTTTGAAATTACTGCCTGTCAATATTTAATTGACGTTGAACATTGTTCCCATGAAATTTAGTCTTGTACAGTTATAGAGAGTTCATAATCCTATTATCTTCTTGAAAGCTGTGTGAAGTTCTAGTTACTGTGGTTTACTTTTTAGGATGGAGAAACTGGAGAATTGTATAGACTTACCTGATAAATCAATAAAATACTCATCTGAGTAATTCTTTGGGGAAAGTGTACTGCAAGTCCCTCTGGTCTAAGTGCAGTAACTTAGTTGGGACATAGAGTTTGAACTCTGACTCAGAAAAAAATTGCAAACTTCATTCTTAGGCCTCCAAGTGTTGGAGGTGCTGATCTTGCCACATGTTTGAGGAAGAGGCACCTCCCAGAGAGCCCTGGGCCAGCATTTCATGGGAGATCAGGAGAGGTGAAGCACAGAGTGGCACAGCTTCAGGCATTGCTCTAATACTTCTTCTATTTCTGTAATATCAAACTGATTCCAGCGTAGCAGAATCTGCCCTGCAGACAGGCCCAGCTTAGACAGAGTTTCTGTGTGCTCTGTCTTGGTCTTGTGTCCAAGAGGATTTCTCATTTCAGGGAGGCAATACTCTCAGCTGACACATTTAACTCTGAGAGTCTTCCTCTTTGGCAGACACTGGGGTAGCAAATCATCATAGTGTAGATTTCTCCTTTTACATACAGAAAAAAATCAGAGAAGCAAATGTTGACTATTTTAGCTTGAGTTTTGCACTGCTTACTTCTTGCTCCCTTAAAGCGAAGACTTTGTAAGGAAGTAACTTGATTCCTTGCCCTTCCCGTGCTGTGATTGGGGTTTTTGCTATCCTAGTGCTCTAAGTGGATGCCTTTAGAGCTGTTTTAAACACAGGTGGCTGCAGTGGGATCACCTGGATTTGACCACCCACGAGGGTGTAATCTGAGCATAATTTCATTATTTCTTACTGCATTCTCAAGTTTGATCTTTCTTTCTTTTTCTCAAGTAATTGAAAAAATTGTTTCAGAGGAGGACCAGGGTCCCCTCATAATCACTGGAGCACTTAAAAAGTCTTTGCAGCAGGCAATTTGCCTCCACTGACTGTGGGTTGGTGGTGGCCGTGCAAAGAATAGCTTGGAAGTCAACATCCAAGTTAGGGGAGGTGAGTTCCCACAGTGATTAGACTATGGAAGTCCTGCAGTGGAAGCACTGTCCAGGTTTGAATGAAATGTAGTGATTCCACAGCATTTCTTGCATCATCCAGGTAGTTAATTCCCTGTGCATTGCCAGTGACTGATTTGCTTCTCCACAGATTTAAGCAAGGTGTATGTGTGTGTATGTATATATACACAGAGAGAATAGATATTTTTACTATTTCTTTTTGTTGTACCCTTCACCTTGGGATATTTGTGCCTAACATGCTAACATGCTGGAAATTAATAGCTCACTGCACAGTGAGCAAGGTAGGGCTCTATCCAGACACATTATTCCTGCTACACTTAGTAAATGTTTAATCTCCCAGGCAGAACCATTGATCTCTGTTGAGACTGCAGCCTGTTAGGTAGGCAGGGCAGTGCAATTCACCACGTGTTTTGTTTGTTGCAAGTGTGAGAATTTCCGGGCTAGTAAGGACGTGTACCACAGCAGCTCCCTGTCAGACATGGTGACAGCTCCACTAAGCCCTGGGCAGGATGACGTGTTCTGGAGCACGAGCCACAGCAAAGAGCAGCCCCCAAAGGTGGGTAAAACTCGGGGTGTTTGTACTGGGGGTTGATTGCACTGTACTGTGTAGTATCCACCCTCTGCACTTCATTAAACTCTGAAAATCTCGTTACTTGTGTATAAACTGGGTCACACTAATCTAGAAAGTGGGATGCAAATTTACAAGGAGGTTGGTGGTGTGGGTTTATGTGTATGTGTATGTCGTGGTTTGACACTGGCCAAATGCCAGGCACCCACGAAAGCCGTTCCCTCACCTTCTTTTGCTCCTTGCTGGGCAGAGGAGAGGGAAAAAAATTAACAGAGGGCTCATGAGCTGAGATGAAGACTGGGAGAAGACATTCTAAGGGCAAAACAGGTTCAAATTTAAAGGTATAAAGTAAATTTATTATTGAAAGAGTCAAAGGAGGATAATGAGAAGTAAAATAAACCTTTCAAACACCTTTTTTCCCCTCAGCCCCTCCGTCTTTCCCACCAACAGTGCAGGGAGACAGGGCATGGGGTCTTGGGTCAGTTTGTCACCTGAGATGATCTGTTTGCTCAGGGAGAGGAGTCTTTCCTCTGCTGTGCTGTGGGGTCCCTCCCACAGGTAAACTGTCTTCCCAAAACTGTTGTGGCATGGGTCACTCCTCCACAGGGTGCCATCCTTTAAGGATAGGCTGCTCTAGTTTGGAAGCAAGGGCCCCTCTCTGTCTCTGGAGGCAGGGGCCCTCTCTCTCCATTTGGGTCTCTCACTGGATCACAGCTTTCTCTGGCACCCACCCACTCTGGGGTGAGCACTTTTCCCATGGGCTGTGAGTGGATCTCTGCATCCCCCATGGACTTCATGGATTACAGAGGGACAGTTTATTTCACCATGCTCTACAGAGGAATCTCATCTGTGGCACTTGGAGCACCTCCTCCCCCTCTTTTTCCATTGACCTTGGCACCGCCATGTTGTTTCCCTCACACGTCCTCACTTCCTCCTCTTCTATGACTAGAAGTAAAACTGCTGCCCATAGGTACCATTGCCAACAAGTTCCACCAATTCAAAGGTTCCTACAGTACCCCACAGCACCAAGAGGTTGATCTGTTCAGGTTCAGTGTTGGGTTTAGGTTTAGGTTCACCCACCATGTTTTCACTGCTGGGCAGGCGGCCCTGCTGCTGCTGTGTGGACAGTGGCGGCGCTGGCGCTGCTTGAGGCCTCTCTTGGTGAGGGCCCCGGGCAGGAGAAGCCGCTGCCGGCCCTGCCCTCCTGCCCTCAGCAGGGCTGGCTGGGGCGGCCGTGCAGGCTGGGCTCGCTGCAGGCCGCACCGAGATGGCGGCGGCTGCGGCGGCACAGATCACACAGCGCCGGGGCTGTGCCGGGACGGCCCTGGCGGGGGCACCTCACCACCCTGGAAATCAACTGCCAGTGTGCTGTTTGGATTTTCTTCTAAAATATGCCATCACAGAGGTGTTACCCACCTCTCTAATCGGGCCAGCAGCGTGTCCATCTCCAGAGCCACCAGAGATCAGCTCTGTCAGACATGGTGGAAGTTTCCAGCAGCTCCTCACAGAAGCCACTTCTGTGATCCTCCTGCTACCAAAAAACCAGGCTGTGCCAAATCAGCCCTGTGTACAATATCTGCACACGTATCATATCTGCAGGACCTGTGGTTGCAGACACACCTCTTTTGTTAGAGCAGGTATTTGTAGCCACCTGTGTGGTGAAAAGGTCTGGCTTGTGGTGGAAAAGCTTGTTAGTTTGTGTCATTGAGGTGATGGTGTGTTTCTCTTTCTAACAGAATTTCTAAGAACAAGTCCAAGACTATTTGAGCAGGAATTCATATGCCCATGTGTGTATTTATTTTACTGCTTTGCAGCTGGGGTGTGTGTGTCTCATTCCCCAGCCTGTGGTAACAACATGAGGTAATCCACCAGCTGGGGAAAGCTGCATTCAGTGACTGCAGGTGCCTTTCACCATCTGCTTTAAATATTGACCAGGAATGATACTGACTCTGAGGAAAGGTGCAAACCTCTTCCTGTCTGCACCCTGATAGACTGCACAGGCTGAGAGCAAACTGGAAGCACCTGCTGCTGACTTGCAGCTTCCAGCTGATATCATGGAATACCTCCCCACAGGTCCCACTGAACTATTGTTCATTTCTGTTAGTTAGTCTTATTTTTTCATTGATACAGGATAAGCATTAGGTTTATTGACTTGGTTTATTTATTAAAATATCAATAGCAACCTTGAAATGTTTGATTAAATCCTTAAGGTTCCAGAAAGGACAACCTCAAAATTTTACAGCAGGGATCAGCCTGGCCATCAGAGATGCCTTCCAAGGTAAGCTCTGAAGTGTTTTATGCTTATTCTAAAACTAAACTTACACTGTATACTTTATACACGTACACTGTGCTTATACTGTGTCATGCTTAAAGTAATTTTTTAATGCTGCTTTATTGTCAGTAGGAAAATGGAAGTATCTGGCAGATGCTCTACCTCAGTGCCAGTGGCATTGGTTCCAAAGGACAATCAGGTGTCTGGGTGCTTTCGTGAGGGGGGGTCTGACCCCAACTCCATGTACAGGCACTTTTAATTACAACTTGTGCTGCTTGTTTTGCCTGATAGTAGCTTGAACAGGCAGCTTGTAGATGTATTGTGACATTTTTGGCAGTCTGCCCTTAAGGCTGGTGTACTTTTTTCATATCCCAGGAGAAAAGACCAAGGATGTCTAGAGCTCAGCAGTAAAGGGCAGCCTCCACTGGATGTCTAATCAGGGAACAGAATGGGTTGGAGAGACTGGAAAGTGAAGTAGATTTAGCTGAAATAACAAAGTGTTGTGCAGCATTTCTGATGAGTCAGAGTCAGAAACATTGTCTGAAATAACTTTCAAGTGAAATCAAGCCCTAAATTCTCCCCACTTGGGAATTACAGGAGGCAAAGCAGAAAATAAATGTATAAGTAATTATCAGTGTTACAAATGAGTGACTTCTGGGACTGGGTTTCTGGTTGAGCCACTGGCTTGGCAGTTTATTTTACTGTCCAATGCATTTCTTTCTCCATTGGTAAGTCACTGCTGATGTATCTCCTAGGAAGGTAGTGGAGCAGTTCTCTTGAGTTGTAAAGCCATGAGATTTTGGAATCAGGACTGACACTTGACTGTGAAGATTCCAAGGGAGATATAATATAGGATATTTTGTAATGACCTGGAAATCTCTGTAGTCTCCCAGGATGACTGCCCAGAGGAAACTGTCCCCTCCATCATCTCCTCTCACTCCTGGGTGGCCCTGCTTGGAGCTCTGCTTGGAACAGCAATGAAGATAAACTTTCAGTTATCCAGAGTATGACCTTGTACTGTAACAGCAGGAGCTCTGTTCCAGTCTCTGTTCCAGCACACAAGTCTCATCTGCTTTTTTGTCTTTCTGCTCAGTAACACTCATCAGTCATCCCCTGGGGGACATGCTCTGAAGCTGAACAGTAGCAGCAGCACTCCTGGCACCAAGCAGTGGGAGATGGGATCTCATCAGAGCAGCTGGTCATCCTCAGGTGATTCCTAAGTCAAAGATCCATCAATCAGAGTGTGCTAAACTCCTGTCACATGAAATGGTCTTCTGCAGGGTGTCAAGTTCTGCATTGCAAATGGGATATGTCCTTTTAATGACATCCTTTGGTGAGAGGCTTTTGAAAGCCCTCTGGATTTATGGTTCCATGTCCCTAAAATATAAGTACTTCCTCTTTTGAGTTAGAAAAGTGACTGTGAATATATTTTCATATGGAAAATTTGAATTTTCTCTATTAAGAATTGGAAAAAATAATTTCTGTTGCAGTTAGTGACACAATTGAAACTCAGCAGAGCCAACATTCCAGAAATACAGATGTAATTCAATACTAATATTCACTCATTGGCAAATTCTGCTCTTTGCACTGCCCACTGATAAGATGATACACTTGAGCAGTTGATGTACACTAATATTTCTGCACTCTAATAATGTACTGGCAAAAGGAAGCATAAATCTCTCTCTACAGCACATGATGAAATACTTCTCCAGTATTCTTTTATGTGCAGAAAGATAGTGGAATTGGGAAAAAAAGGGCATTAGAAGTAAAAAGGAAGATAAAACCATCTGATTTAGGCGAAGTACAGCTTAGTAATCTCCGTTGCTGTCAGGAAGTGGTGCAGGAATGCAGCAGCTTGCTCATGGTTGTGCGGTGTTTTGCAGTACGGATTCTGGCTGCTGAGGTTCTGGCAGATGGGGATGTGGAGAGGTGGGCAGCTTTTTTCCTCTCTTGCTACTCCCACGGGTGTTTCCTGTGGGTCAGCTGCAGAGCAGTTCTTGTGCAGCCCCTCACAGAGCTCTGGTGTGTCACAAGGCCTTGCATCCAGGTTGGCCACTAAAGATTGGGGAATCCAAGTCAAAGCAGGGTGGATGCAAAAAATGTTCTGAAACCACCCCAGTGATCTTATGAGGTCATTTATTTTTATATTGAGGTTTACATTGTTAATTTAAAAGCCCTTGATAAATGAGAACAAATTGCTTATTTATTACACTTACACAATCAAGCCAGTTTTGCTTTTACTAGCTACTCAGAATAGGAAGCTTTTCTCCAAGAGAAATCCAAAGCACTCTTTAAATTGCTTGGGTTTTGTTTCTTTTTGCTCTTATGTCATTTTGTGTTTGAATAACAGAGTTGAACAACATGCAACAGCCCAGCTCAACTTTGCAGAGTCCATGTGATGCGTAACTCCTGTGCTATTTTGGCATGGGGAAACAAAAATCTCACCAGAAATGGAAAGAATAGAAAACCTCCCTTGTGGTTTAAACTGTCTCCTTGAGTTCTTAAGCGTCATTAAATTACAGCTAGTTCTGGCATATGGCATTTCAGATGGAGTTTGTTGCTTTCCCAAACCCACAGGGATAATGAATTGGAGGAAAGGGCTATAAATACTTTAAAGCTAATAGTTCTGCTGAGTTGCTTAGTTGCTTATTGACCAGTAAGGAATTGTGAGTTTTGAAAGCTTTGCAAAATGGATGAAGACATGAAACCATTGTGACAAAACTAAATTACCAAATGTGAATCCTAATTTGTGTGAGCTTGAATTCTTCCCCTTAACTCACAAGGAGTCCTGGTTGGTAACAGTGGGGTAGTCATGGGAGAAGCCGCTGGAAAAGGCAAGTGTTGAGCTGGCCAGTGTGTCCCAGGGCAGGATGAGGGGACAGTGGCTTTCCCTCCTTTCCCTTGTGCCAGGGCTGTGCAGAGCATCCCTTGAAGGCTTCTTTTGCTTTTCCCAGTGTTTGCAGGCAGTGGGGGCCCACATTTCACAGGGAGATTTGCAGTTTAGTGCAGCTGTTTGCCCTCACCCAGTTGGGTTTAGATAATCACTTTGGACTGTTTTTGTGTAACAGTTTTATGAAGGCCAAATCTTGGCAGCACCTCTCTCCCAGAGGTGTGTAGGGGGCTCAGGCTCCTGAGCTTTCTTGCAGTCACAGGAAATGGCTGCCTGGCCCCATGGTGCTGGAGTATGACCAGCAGCTGATGATGTTGTGAGGAGCTGTCTCTCCTCAAGAAGAGGATCAGAGGAAGGGATTAGGATGCCCTCACCTTTTCCCTTGCTCCCTTTCCATGGAGCTCTGGCTGATGTGCAGTGAGAGTATGTTACCAAGGGTTTGATTTGCTTGTCTTACTCTTGCTGCATGAAAGAGCACCAGTATCAATTTATGTATGTAATATTGCAGCATCTAGAACCACTGGGAAACAAGCAATGAGATTTTCCTTTGCAACAAAGAGAAAAGAGAAGTTTGTCAGCAGAGACTGGTATCTGCTTTGGGTCCTAGCTATGTGTGCTTGTCTTGCTCTCTCACCTGCTGCATGTACACTTAAAAAAAGAAATTTCTGGGTTTTTTTACCCCCAGGGAATCCAGGACTGGCCAAGGCAGAGAATGTTTTGTCCCAGAACCACGTGCAGTTGCATCAGAAGCCTGAAAAATTTTCTCATCCAGGCCAGATTGCAGTAGGTTCTTTTAAATCTGCTGATATTTTTGATTTGTCCATCATTTTCACTGAGGGGTCTGTCTGTGCAGACAGCTCTGTTTTGGTGTGTGAGTTTGCTGTCACTCATGAGTCAGCCTGAGGGGTGTGTGAGGCTGGCTCAAGCTCACTGCTCTCAGTCCAGGTCTGACTTGTGTCCAGCTCAGGTCCTCAGCAGTGTGTCCAGTTTTGGCTCAAGTCACTTTTCTGTGTGAGACACCCACCTGTGTTGGACCAACAGAACCAGATCAGCTTCCTACTAAAGCTTTTTTTGGGGTGGAAGTGACCATAACTGTATATGCTGGGACAGTAAAATACAGCAGGTGCTGTTTAACAATGGGTTCTTCAGCTGAGTTTTCTTTGCTCAGAGTCCAGGCTCCTTTGTCAAGGTGAAGGACAGTGCCAACTCTTTGTTAAAAGCAGCAGACTATTCTTCCTCAAGTGAAGAAGGCAGCAGCAGCAGCAGTGATGAAGATGACACAAACCGCACAAGGTTGGCTTGATTATTATTAGTAGTAGTAATATTATTCTTGTTACACAATTCTAAATATCTAGGAAAAGCTGGCATGCCTAAGTACTCCCCCTCCTTTCAAGTTACTATCACTCATTTGTGTCAGTTGTAATTAAGCAATTTAATTGCATTTTAATGAACTCCTGGGGGTAAATGTTTGCTCCATCAGATATGCACAGGGTAATAATACACTTTGATGACTTGCTGTCCTGGGACAATGAGGAAATGTCTTGTTTTAACTGGATATACTGGGTAGTGCTTTTATAGGGATTACTTCACATTGATCTACATATACATGGAATTTTTGAAAGAAAAAAGGAAAGGGAAACAAAACTGTAAAAACTGTATGCCTTCATGACAAATACAGGTTACAGTGGAGTAAACAAGGCAAACATGACCCTTGAGATCACATAGTCTCTTCACTCTGGGAGAAATAATTGCCTGTGGAAAGTTGATTTCTTCACCAGGGCTGTTCATGAAAAAGAGAGATGGCTTTGTAAAATGTGCTGTATTTTTAATACTGACATTCTGCATCTGCTGTGCCTTTCCAGCTGATGCTGTGGCTTGTCCCACAGCTGATCCCACCTGAACTGTGTCTGTAGCTTTTCAGTTTATCTTGCTGGTTTTGTGACTGACATCTTGTGGTGTTCTACCTGTAATGTAAAATGTGTATTCTGCTGAGAAATACTGGAGCAAGAATAGCTTCCTACTCCAACAGAAGGGAGCCAGGGGGTCAGGAACAGCAAAGAGAAACAATTTTAGTATTGGCGAATGAAACTTCTGATTTTCTTGCAAAGAGACTTCAGTTTAATTCAGCTTCTAGGATTTACTTTGAAGTGCATCCCAGGGCCACAGAGCTCTCTGGTATGGGGCTCTTGCTCTTCTGACAGAATTACAAATGCAGTTTTGTCAGGCATCAGGCAGAGATGCCCAGATTTGGAGCATTGTTGGCAGGTTATTGTGTTGGGCTGGTACTAGTCCTTTCCCCTCTGCTTCTCTGAAGAGGTAGAATTTTTGTGCCTGCATATGCTGCTCATATGCATTTCTGAAGTTCATTTTCAAGGCTGAGATGAGGAAAAAAAATGTTAAAAATCTTGTAGCTTATTCAGTGCACCTGAAAGAGCTGACTTTTACTGTAATGCCTTTGTTTTCCTACTGATCCTCTTCTAAACCACCTTATTCTGATCTGTAAAAAGTTTTATTCACTCTAGGTCGTAGAATTCATCCTAGACCTCAGAAAGACTCTACATAAAAATATGGATTTGCCCTGTAGCAATGACTTTGCTGTGTAAGTGTCAGATTGCTGTGATCCTTGCATGCTGTGTGGTTTGAAGGAGTGGTTTCACTGCCTTTGGAACTCTGCATTTGTTATTTGCATCTCCTCTGTGTCTGAGATCCACCCATCCTCTGGAAAGGTGCAGTTAGGATGCTCTTTGTCACATTTATCTTCCTGTGCACACAACCACTGCAAGAGCCCCTGTAAAATCATAGGTGTAATCTTGATATTAACAAAGTCCCTTCACCTTGGCTGAACATCATTTATATTAAAAGATGCTTCAGGAAGTGTATCCTGATTGCTGCCAAGTAAATAGCAAATAGGATAGTGATCTGGCTGAAAGGAGAAGCCAGTGTTGAAACTGCATATTCTGGCTGAACTGAAGGGTTTGGGGGTATTTTGCTCTCTAAAGCATGTAGGATCTGAAGCCCCTTGCACTCTGGAGTGTTTCTGTGGGGGGTCTGGCTGAAGCACCTTGGGCCAAGTTTTAGTGGGCTGCTGAAACCAACCTGTGTTTTCCTGTTCTTGCCTGGGCTGTGGCACAGCACCTGATGTCCACACTCCAGTTTTCCTGGAGGGGCCCAGTAGGACTACACCTGGGCCATCTGCAAGAGGAGTTTCTTATGCTCTTGGATGAATCCTGGTGACCACCCTGAGAAGGCTCCTTTTGAGGATGCTGGACTAAGGGCTGCTGTGTTTCACCAGTAAAGCAACTACTGGTCTTGTTTTCCTTTACAGTGAGATGAGCCAGAATTCTTCCTCACACACTCCAGTTTTTTGTTTTTAAGGAAAGAGTGTCAGGGTATAGGATCCAGTATCTTACCTCCTTGTTTAGAACATCTATTCCATTGATGTTAATTTCTCCTACTTTATGGACTGCTTCCTCCTCCAATGCCTGCAGTATGCCCCTAAAACATTGAGTATCCTGGGACTCATTTTTACAGTTCAGTTTCATCTCTTTGCTCTTTAATTGCTGTTTCCTACCAGCATTTGGACAAGGTGGATGCAGGTGTGTGCTTGGCTAGGAATTACTTTCTCCCTCTCCTAAGCTGGAGGTTGACATTATTTAAGATCAGTTGCTGTTTGCTTCCCTAATAAGAACAGGTCCTGGCATTCACCGTTGATCCTAATCCACATTTTGTCATTCCTTCTAAATTTAGTATGCAAATATTTACCCACTCACATAGAATGGGGAGACAATCCAAAACCAAAAAATAAACAACAGAGAATGCCACAAAAACTTCTACTCCTACACACCCATCTTAAATCAGTAGGTTTCTCACCAAACCTTCTTTGTTATCACATGGGGCATCATTTAAAAGAAAAAAAATACATTTCAGTTTGCTACCAGTTGGCACATAGTACTGTAGAACCCTTCACACTGGCTGATTCCAGACAGTTTTATAATTGCTGGAAAGGAGGCAAAAATGTAATAGGCTTAAATGGATTGCAGTAAAAAAGATATGAGTATAAATAAATAAATGGGATAAATAAATCATTTGAGGTGGAAGTGGGCAGAAATGGGGCCAAGACATGTTTGAAGCAGTTCCACTTGGGTGGAAAAGTTTAAAATGCAAAGATACCTCAGGCAGTGCAGGAAGCAGTGATGTACTGGGAGTTCACAACAGACACTTGCCTTGTTCTCACTCTTGCTTTTGCTATCAGCTTTTGATCACTGTTGAGGACAGGATGCTGGGCTAGGGGGACGCTTGGCCCCAGCCAGTCCAGCAGCTCTTGCTTTTTTCTGTCTCTCTGTGCACTGGGCAACGCTTTCTGTGTTTCCTTTTAAGGTGAGGAGGTCCATGTTTCAGGGACTGATTCACAGGATGAAATTCCAGTGTAGCCTGTCCCAGCAGGCACTGGCAGAGAGGTCCCTGACAGCAGCACGTGGCAGAGCAGCTGCTGCTCTCTCTGGAGAGCAGGGTGGCTCGTAATTACACCCCACAGGGGAACGTGTGACAGGAGACAGAAGTTTTGAAGTAGGCACTTCCCAAATGACAGCTTGAGGGACTTGCCTGAGCTGTGCAGTGTCTGAAAGATGATGGATGAAGTGCAGGGAGATGAAGGGATGCTCTCTGTCAAGGTGGGGAGAGCTTCCTGCTGTGTGTGAGTGGTCCTCAGGCACAAGCCCATTCAGGCAGATCCACAGACTAATCAGCTTGCTTTTGTACAAGAACCTTTGAGTGTAACTATTGAATGTTAATTATGTTCACTTTTGAACATGGTTATGTGTAGTTTTTTCCTTTTTTTTTTCCTTTTTTCTCCCCCCTGAAGTAGTTCTGTTCATTAATTGGAGTTTGTTACCAGGCAACTGCTAAGCGGCAGAATTGCAGATTTCTCAAGGACGAGGGTACCAGATGGAATTGAACTGAAACCCCAAAGCACCGTGGCAGAACAGAAGGTAATTTGGCCATTTGTAAGGGGGTGGGTACAGTGAGGGGGAGTCAGGTCATTAATGTGCATGATAAATGCCATATCCATTACTTCTTTGGAGCATTCTCACTCTGAAGTCCTGCTCAGTCATTGCAAATTATAGCTATAAGCCTTGAAAAAAAAAAGTGTAGTTTCAGGTCTTGTGCTTCTTGTAGAAATGCTTACATTTAGGTACAGAATTGCAGTTCTTCATTTGCCCTTCTTATTGACCTGTAGTAGTTTCTGATGTCAAGGTATTTTGTGAAGGCACTGGGCAAAAAGCACTGTTATTATTGTTGGTGTGCATTGTTGCTACTTTTAAAAAATCTTGACTTCTTTTTATTCAGTTTAAAGTGAACTACCTCCTACTGCTTAAAATATTACCAGAACAGGGGAAAACCACTTTATCTCTCCCCACTGGCTTAGCAAAAATTCTTGTGTTCTCATATGTCATGTTGTGGTTCCTTCCAGCTGTAGTTTCTAGTAGAGGCTTCCAGTCATGTGTATTTTCCCCTGTGATAAATATCAGCACAGAAAAGATGAAGAGAGACAAAGCAGAACAATGTTCTTTGTGGTTGAAAACAAGAAAAAAATTACAGTAATAAGACTTGTATTTGGTGTCAAGGTCCTTTTTAGATATTACTGAGTGTATTCTTGCTTCACAGATAGGGAAAATAAATCACTGTGAAACTAGTGATTTCTCCAGAGCTGTGGCAGAGTAGAAAGAAAAAGGAGTTTTCTTTACCTCTGGTGTCTCTAAACTTCAGACCAGAGTGGTGACCCTCCTGTCTGGGGAGGGAGTTCCACTTGGCCTTTGTCCCACCATCCTCAAGGAGAAAAGACTCTGCTTTGGAGAAAGAACTATAAATGGGGCATAAACCAGTATTTCTCCTGTGGCAAAACCAGCCCAGTGTTTCTACTTTCCCCTGATACCCAGGCTGCTTGAGGGAAGGGAGAGCATTGGGGTCTTTGAGGCCCACCCTGAGGATGAGGGAGGATGATAAAGAGTTGAGGTTATGTGTTTTGGTGGGTTTGGAGGAAAGAGTGTGAGAGGGAGAACAGGCAGATGGTTGACACCTCATAAATTTTTCCTCTGCCTTCTTGTCTTTTCCCATCCCTTCCTCTGAACCCTTTTTCACCCACCAGCTACAGCCACCATGAGTCTCCACATCATCTCCAGCATTGCTTTCCTTGTCCCATCAGCCTGAGGAGCTTTGAAGTGGTTAGGGTGTACCAAACTGCCCCAGTGATTCAAATGGGGATTTGGTTTGGTTTTGTTCAGTTGAATGTGACTGAAAACTGAACTAAAAAGCCCCATACCCACTTGGTTCCTCAATCTCAAGTACTGACTTGCATATTTTGGTTTCAGTTTTTACATCTAAATTAAAACATAAAATGTATTCCCAGAAACCCACCTCTGACTCCACAAATACTGCTGTCAGGGAAAGAGTTTGTGTGGTACCTCACAAAGTTCCCAAGTATTTCCATGGGGTGCTGTAAGGAAATCTGCAGAACTAAATGTCACTATACTGCAAATGCTGATGCTGGATCCTACTAAATGTCCTCTTTCTGGAGTAAGGTTTCCTAATTCAGTAAATGGAAAGTAGCAATGAAATTATTGGTGAAGGGCTTCAAACTAAATGCAGGTCCAGAACCAAGAAGTGCCTTCTTCTGTCTGCAGTATGCCAAGGTCAGGTTTGAAACTTGTTAGCAAATAATTTGATTTGGTATCTCTGAGGCTAAAGTTCCTTCTTTTTCTGTGCTTGAGGTAATGTAGATAAAGAATATTTGTGAAGTTCTTCAGGAGTAAACCCCAGATTTGTCATCTCAGATGTTTGCCATACACTTTGGTATTGAATTTTTGGTTTTAATCTGGCCATAGGGTTTGTCTTTAAATGATGCATCAAGGGAGGGCACTCCTCTCCATGTGCTCATTATTTATCATCCTAATTAACTGGAGCTGCAGAGTGCATTGGAAATAAACTAAATGTGGTGTTTATCTGTATGTTCTCATGCAGGATCAGATTTTAGGGAAACAAATTCCAAACACTCAAGAAGGCCTTTGGAGCATAAACAACCAGAACTATCTCCTGCCAGATCTCCTCCAGCAAAGCCAAATTACAGACTCCTCTGTGAGCCCGCCACAAGTGCCACTGACTTGCCAGGAACCTCAGAACAAACCTCTGACTAAGGTAAGAGATAAATTACAGATTGCCTGGATTGAGCTCCAGCCTTTTTAAGTTCCTCTAGTTTTTTCACTACATCCCTTCTTTCCTTTAAAAGTTTTATTTGGGAGGAAGATAAGAAATCTGGAGCTGCCTAACAGATTTCATTGTTCCACTTATTGTCCCCCATCTCCTTCTCTGCTCTCTTTCTTTCCTTACTTTGTTTTTTCTCCCCTTTTGCACAAGCTGGAGGACTCACACTGTCTGCTCCTTGCCATGACAGCATTCTGATGTGTCTCTGCTCATTGTCCCTGGCTTTCTCCCACCCAGGCATCATGTGAGGGAGCACAGGGCATCCCCAGAGGGCTCTGACACTGCTGGTAGCATGGGCTTGGGGGGAGCGGGGTCACTTGAGGAAGGTGACAGCTCTGTCAGAGCACCACAGGGTGTGTGCCCCGAGCACTGCCCACCTGAGGCAGCTCCTGATTCTCATTGCAGAGCCCCTGTGCTGAAAGCCCACCTGCCAAGAGCAGCACATCCTCCACAACATCCTTCACATCATTCATAGATCCGAGACTGCTGCCAATCACCCCTCCCACCAGTCCAGTAGGACCTTCCTGTAGTTCTCGTGAGTATGCTTTGCCTTTGCATTAAAATGTAAAATGTTCCTCCTGGGTTGTTTTTTGGTGGTTTTTTTGGGTTTTGGTCTTGGTTTTTTGTTTTGGTTTTTTTTTTTTTTGGCAAGGGCTTATTGCTTAGAAATGAAAACTCTGAGTAGTCTTCTGAAACTGGAACTTCACATTACTGTGAATTTTCATTGTACTGCTTCAGCTCTTCTTTCAGATGTGGTTTGCTGTGATCTGCTGCTGTGTTACCACCATGCTTTCTTGGGAATGCCTGAGGAATTTTCCAGATTTTTTTTTTTTTTTGCTATACAGAGCTCTCAGGGTGTTCTCTCACCCCTCTAGGGTTTCTTTTGTTCTGCCATGAACAAGGTGGTTCAGATATGAGCTGTAACCAAACATTCACATTTTCCACAACCATGTGTGTCTTTCATTCCAGCATCTAGTGCCAAACCTGAGTCTGTCAGGAGGGAAAATGCAAGGAAGGGCTCTGTTGTCAATGTCAATCCAACCAATATCCGCCCACAAAGTGACAGCCCAGAAATCCGTAAATACAAGAAGAAATTCAACTCTGAGGTCCTGTGTGCTGCTCTGTGGGGTAAGCTGGGAGTCCATGGGCAGGTGTGTGGAGGGAAGGCACAGCAGGAGTGGCTGGCAGTGTCTGCTAGGCAAATTTCACAGTTGTATTGCCACTTTCCTGGCAGAGAGTGCTGGAGTGGATCCCTGAGCTGATAGCTGTGTCACTTACATGGCCCTGCCCTCCCAGGGATGAGATGGCAAACACATGAAATACAGCTGCAAAGGACTTTGTGCATCAGAATGAGAAAATGTTTTGATCAAGCATCAAGTTGAAACCATGCTCTTGGGAGAGCCAGAAGTTGCAAATGCTTCAGCAGCTTTTGTGGCTCATGAGACTCATCTGAGCTGCACACGAGTACAGCTGATCACAGAACCCTGACCCAGGGGAAATAATCCAAACATGAAGCCTTTTGCTGTCACGTGTGTTAGGTATTCCAAGGATCCAAAGCAGGTCAGGACTTACCAAAGGCTTACCTTGCTTAGTTCCTGCTGTCACTGCTTGTTCTATTATTATGGAACACCACTGAACCATTGTTTAAACTTAGATGCTTTTTACAGGGTCAGCTTCACGTGGAGTACAACCAAGATATAGGATCAGGTCACTCTCAGCAGTTGTAGACCTTGTCCCAGTCATGCATTACCTAATCTCTTGAGTTGTTTTAACTATCTTTCTGCTTCAGAAGAGCAGATGTATTCTGTGGGACTCACCCAGCCTTTTTCTCCTTGCTTTCTGAGCCTGGAATGGCAAGTGAATGAAGTAGATGGAATCTTATCCAAAGCAAATGTAGATTTCCAGTTTATAGCTTCACAGATTTTGCATAATGTGGGTTTGTAGGAATCCAAAATTTTAAATTAAGAATAGAGCTGTGTGGAAAGGTGTGTAATTAAATGTGCATTGAGGATGAAGAGCACCAGGTACTTGTCAGAGCATTGCCACTGGAGAAGAGTGCTTGTTACAGCAGGATACCTTATGTTGTGTCTTTAGAATCTGCTGATTAGAAACATAGATGTCATTCCAGCCAAACACAATTTCTGACATTCTCTGAGTCAGCAACCCAATGGAGCCTTGTTTTCCTTAGCAGCAGTTGGATTTTAGATGGATTCACTCCTTAATTTGGCATTTGAAGGCATTTTCCAAACCAGAGACTGTTTTCAAACAAACCCTGCACCTCCTTGTAAAACAGTGCTTCTTCCCACAAGTTTGGTGTCCCCATTATTTGAATGTTGTATTTGGAAAAAGAGAGTTTTGGGGGGATTTTTTGTTTGTTTTTATTTTTATTTTTGTTGTAGTCAATAGGGACCCTCAGAACACTTAGTTGGGTCTCCTGTGTCACTACTGTAATGGTGCTGGACTGGGATTTTTGCATTGGTCACAGGTACTTTCCAAGGTCACTTGAGAAGTTCATGTTCACAGAATATTTTCCTTTTTGTTTAAATCAACATTGGCTTCAGCAGAGCTACTAATCCTTCAAGTTCCATAGGTATACAGCTGTTCTGCTGAGTAAAAATTCTAATAGTGAAATATTTTTTCTTCTGGGAAGTCATCCACAGAGCAACAGAGAAATTATCAGGTTCCATTAAGTGAGATTAAATAAAAATTGGTTTTCAAAACAATGAACACTCGGTGACCTCTGAATCATTAGGTGACTTATGCAGTTTTTTTTTTTTTCATGTATCGACAGGGGTAAATTTATTGGTGGGAACAGAGAATGGATTGTGGCTGCTGGACAGAAGTGGGCAAGGAAGAGTTTATACACTGATTACGAGGAGACGGTTCCAGCAAATGGATGTTCTGGAAGGACTCAATGTGCTAATTACTATATCAGGTTGGTTCAGTGGCTAAAAGTATCTGACCCACGTTGGGGTTGGAGGCAATTAAAAAGAAGAATTAGGTTATAAACTAGGTTGAGAAATTTCCTCTTTCAAAAATCACAGGACAGTTATTCTTGCTAATAGGAAAACTCTGCTGAATTTTTAACATTTACACTCCCATTCCAGAGAGGCTTTAGGACAATTCATTGCCTGGTTAATGTGTAAAATGGTTTGTGGGAAGTACAGAGTGTTTCATATTCCTAAAATGGTCTGATTCTCTGCAAGCTGTAGTTTGTCACTTTTCTGGTTTCTGTGATGGGTGAGCATCTATCTAAGTGCAGTTCTATTAACATTATCATGATATAACCTCGTCCTGTGCTCAGCAAGAGGTATGAGCAGTAACATGAGAGGGATCTGTATTGTGTAAGCATCAATAACATTAAGTGGAGGTTTTCAACGTCTGCCAGGAAACAGTTTGGACTCTGGCCTTATTCCCCGTGGCTGAGAGTGGCCTCAAAGGATGCACAATACATACTGAGGTCAGAGGTGTGGGTCCAACAAGGAGTAGCAGCTTGTCTCCAATCCAGACCCATCATGGTGGGCAGTGCCAACAGCTGTTTGTCCCATACTGCCAGGTCCTGTTGCTGCTGGGACATGACATAGTCCTTCTCTTCAGAGTAATCTGTGGTCCCAGTGTGCTGTTGACCATAGGCTGCTTATGAATTAATGCAACAAAAGGAGTGATTGAGATGCAGGATGACAAAATAATTCGCAAGTGCAAAGGCATCCGGAAGAAAAATAGCTACTTTGAATGGAGGTTGACAGTTAGTTGGAACTACATCAATAGTTTATTCAAAGTGGTCATTGCAGGACATGCCTGTGTTGCAGGATAAACAGTTAGTGTGATGGTTTCTGATAACACCTGTGTCTGTAGAAACCTGTTCTTTGGCCCGAGGGAGGAATTTTAGTCAGGTGTGAAAATCTTGCATGAAGTTTGAGTCACAAGGGAAGTGCACAGGTGCCCAGTGCCACAGAATTGCTCCTGTGCCAGTTCCCCCTGTGTGTCCCCATCACTCCTTTCATGCCCTTGCTATGTTCTCTCACCCTGGCAAGGCACAAGGACCTGCTGTACTCAAGGTGACAAAACTCTAGCTTTTTGTAAGTGGGGGAGAGTTTGTACTTCAGGGAATTAAAGTGTTCTGTCTCTTCTTGCAAATCCCAGGGAAGAAGAATAAGTTGAGGGTGTATTACTTGTCATGGTTGAGAAATAAAATTTTGCGCAATGATCCAGAGGTGGAGAAGCGGCAAGGCTGGGTGTCTGTGGGTGACCTGGAAGGCTGTGTGCACTACAAAGTTGGTAAGGATTTCCTGTTTTTCCTTAGAGAGGTGCTTAATTATCCTCCTTTTGCATCTTGTGACAGCAGCTTTTTTCAGCCTTTTTTCAGGATTGTATTGGGTGAATATCTCTTGAGTTCTTTCAAGACTCCTGTTGTACATGGCAGGTGCCTTGCTCCCTGTCATTTCAGCAGCATCTCTTCTTGCAGCAGTTACCAGATGATGTTATGGCTGTTCCCTGTAATGGCTGGAAGGAGGGAGTGCCAGCCACGGTCTGTGCTCAGTCAGTGGTTCCATTTTCTGTAGTTACTTAAGGTTTTAATTGAACTGATGTTTTCCACCTCCTCAGCTTCCCTCTTGGCCCTAGGTAACTGCTCCTAGTTCAAGTCCTAGTGAATCATATTTGTAGGATGACTTTACGTAGATCAGCTCATCCCTTTCTCTCATGAAAGACCCAAATGTTTAAATACCCTTTGTTTAAATACCCTGGAAATGGTACCATCTCACTTTTCTTGGACTCTCAGGCAGCTTTCTTCAAGGTTAATGTGAAGATTGTGGTAATTTCTGTCATTTAACTGTGGGGGTGGATATATAGCAAGTTTTGCTTTGGTGAAGGATGGTGTGAAAGTCGCACTTTCTTCGAAGTCAAAGCCATGATACAGAGCAGTGCAGGAAATGTGAGGTGGCTGCTTCTCATTAATACTTTGCTTGACAGTTTTGTTTTTTGGCTTTAGAAGTGGCAGGGGTTAAACTCAAGGGAGAATTTGAAACAAATGTGTGTTGTTACTTTAACTGTGATTACAGCTAAGCACCCACATATTCTGCTTCAGTTGCTCATCGTTGGGTTTGGTGCATTTTAAAAACAAAACAACAACAAAACAAAATAATTCCTAAAATTAGGCAAACATTTGGTAGGAGCTTATGTGTTTACATATGACAAGCCACTTCTGCGTTTTTGACAGCACAGCTGCTGCTGTTTTTCTCTCGGAGAATCTTCTTGTATCTCGACCTTTGGTTGTACAGCTATTTTTCCAGGTAGAAAAGAAAAAAAATTACTGTTCTGCATTTTGGTGAAGTTTGCTGAGTTTTCTTGTTTTCTGCCTATGTGAGATGGAATCCTGTTTTCCATTGTGAAAACACAATGCACAAAGAAATCTTAATTTTCAATGAATGATTCTTCATTTATTCTCAATGGGCTGAGCATGACCTTAATTGTCTTGGAGAAATTGCTCATCTCTTAAATGCTTACTCATCTCAGAAAGATGGGAGTCCTTCACCCACACAGCACCTGGGGATTTAACCCACAGATGAGCAGTGACTTGAAAATTCATCCTGCCAAGTCTTGTTCAGAATTGTTCAGTCAACAACCACCAGTCCTCCAACAGTAGCTTATTCATAACAAGTAGTGGTGGGGTGTGTTCATACTTAAAAAATCAAGAGGTTGGTTTAGCTGTGGGGTCAAGACCTTTTTCTCTGAATAGTGAGGGTTTTTTTTCATCACTATATGAAAAGGAATATATAAATATTGGTAACAATCTTTTGGCTTTACTGAAAATACATGAATTGTAGGTTTCCAGTCAAGGTATTGTCACTGGTGAAATTAAACATTGATGTCCAGAATGCATTAGTCTTCCATGCTGGATAATATCTGCCTCTACAAGTAATCCATTGAAATTATTTCCTGTGATGAGATGGTCTTTGATTTAAGCATCTGTCTGGTACCTAAGGAATTGTTCTTCTTGTATTACAGTAAGATATGAGAGAATCAAATTCCTTGTAATCGCTTTGAAAAACTCAGTGGAGGTTTATGCTTGGGCTCCAAAGCCTTATCACAAATTCATGGCTTTTAAGGTAAGTGAAACATCACTTCGGTTCAGATGTGTCACTGTCTCTCACCGTCTCTCATCTGTGCTCTGCTTTTGTTTTTGTTGTTCTGTATAACATTTATTCTAGCTAAAGATAAACTGAGTATTCTTTTAAAGAAAATGTAGTGCCTTTGATGTACTCTGGAGATGGCAAACATGAAACTGTCACAGTCATGAGTGTTAAATGTGAATAACTTGTTTCTCTCTACCCCAGCCAAACTCAGCAGGTGCTGTGCCAAAATGTGCATTTGAATTGACAAAGTTGATGTTGATTTCTCTCAAAAGGGGATGAAATTAAACACAGTGGTAGTCAGCCTACTTTTTTCCTAGTCCATCTCTAGAATCTTGATTTCTTTTTCAAACCACAAATGAATTATCCAACTGTCCGTGCAACTCAGTGGATGATGGATACTTAGCTCCTTAAATGTAACCTACTATTTTACCAAAATAGCTGTCTAACTTTTGAGTTTTGAGAATTCTTAGGATCCTAAATGTAGTTTTGCAAACCAATGGTTTTATTGTGCTACATACTGCATTTTTCTTTTTTCCAGTCCTTTACCTCACTTCATCACAAACCACTGTCAGTTGACCTGACTGTTGAAAATGGGCAAAGACTAAAGGTCATATATGGCTCAGTAGTGGGATTTCATGCCATTGATGTGGACTCTGGATCTGTGTATGACTTGTACCTTCCAACACACGTAAGAGAATCCAAAAAACTACATTAATGCCTTTGTTCTTTGGGTTGTGTATTGATGATGATCAGGTTAAGAGTTGTGCTATTTTTCAAAAGAATGATTAGTGGCAGCTAATGCAAACCACTTTTCACATAGTTTTATAACACTGAAGTCCTGTTTAAATGCTTTTATCGCATTTAAAATATCAATTTTAGTGGTTTAATGTCAGAAAGCCTATTGTATGGACAGTACTATTTTTAATTGATTTATCCTGGAAATTTAGGACCTAAACAGTCAAAGACACAATAATATCTACATGAATTTTGGTGACTTTTACAATCTGCCACTGTGCAGACAGCAGAAACCAACTTCAGACTAAACAAATTTTCTGATCTTCTTGTCCTTCAGTTGCCCATGAAACCACTCTGTAAATTCAGAAGAAGTTTTACATTTTCCTTGGGACTTTCTCATTAGATTGTCAGTAAGTTAGCATGAAGATGTTGATTTCAGGAGTATGTGTACATCTTGCATTGTGTTTCTATTTGAGGTGATGGAGAGCACTAAATTCCTGCTTCAGCTCAGATAACAGCAAATTGCCCTGCAGAAGTGAATGGCTGGCATGGGGCTGTCCAATATGAAGTCTATGCTATGGTGTTAATATTTTTGGACTTTTGTTTGTTTGCCTATTTTTTAGCTATTCTTTTCAAAGCTGTGAGTACCAAAAGCTGGAGAATCTTGGGGGCTTAGGTTCAGCAAACTGGCAGGTTCCAGACTGGCTCCAATCTGATGGGAGGCCCCTGGCAGAGAAACTTCTGTGCACACTTGAACCCTCCCTGAAGTCAACAGTGCTCCACAGGGGCTGGGGGTGCCATGGCCTCCTTCAATCCCCAGACCATGTGTCCCAAAGTTATGCTTGGGAGGTCTGAAGAAATCTCATCCTAGATCTGCATGTTGCAGCCTGTACTGTGAATCCATCTATTTTTAACTTTTCTCCACTCTCAGCCCCTTGTTTTCAACCCAAATGAAAACCCACTCCTCCTGTGCAAGCCACTTGATCACTCTGCTGCCCCTGCAAGCCACAGCCTCCACGTTCTGTCAGAGCTGGGTTCCTGATGGACACAGTGTGTAACATTGGCTGTCAGATTTATAGGCTGCTCTTAATTGAAAAATGACTTCTAGCTGTTCTAACTGTTGAATCACCTGCTAAAGGCTGGTACTGTTTATTTCTGTGTTGGTTTTTTAAGGTACTTAGTATTTGTCTTGTTAGAGGATTTATTTAATCTGACAGTACCTTTGTTAACTAGTCAGCTATGATGAATTCCCATCAGTTTGTAAATTGAAGCGTGGTACCCACGTGCCTTTCTGGAAGTGGGTTGCTGAGCAAGGTGAGCAGTGACTTGTCGAAAGGATCATTAGCATAATTGCCCAAGAGAATAAAGGCAAAGAAAAGAAGTGAACTTTCTTAGAGGCTTTACTTTTTCAACTGGCTGCAAATACAATTAGGTACCTGATGAGAGAGATTTCCCAGGTGACTGCCCTGAAAATGTGGGGCACCTGAGACTGACTGCATTTGTGTGAGCTCTTCAGCCACAAGTTAGCACGGGCTAAAAATATATTTTCCTTTCAGAGTCTTAGACCTGAGATAAATCAGCTGCTACAGCAGCTCTATCTTTTTTGATATTCTATTATTTCAAAAGAGCTAGAACAGCATATTTACCACCAGGAGCTTTGTGGTGGCAATAGCCCAGACTGTAACAGGCTGACTTGAGATACTCTTGCTTTCTGGTAGCCTCTTTTCCTGGTTGCCCAGCTCTTTCTGCACCTCTTACCTGCTGCGGTCGCTCATGCGGGTCCCGAGGCGGCGCATTAAAATTGCTCTGCGGCTCTGGATCCCCGTTCTAGTGTTACGGATAGTTCTTGCGGAGGCACGGAGTCAAGTGGGTGGCCTGAGTGTATTCAGTTGGGCAAGTACAGCTTCAGTGCTTCTTTTACTGTTCGTTGTGCCCTTACAGTGTGCATAAATGTCTGTGCTTGAGGGAAAAAGAAAAAAAAAAGACCTGTGTGTGGCTGGCTTGTGAGAATGATGTAAAGCTCCAGTCATATGCTTCCTATAAAAATATTAATTGTGGTGGTTTAATTTACTGTGTAACATCCTGTTTTGAGTAGCGCTTTAAACAAGGAAGTGTTTTGTTACTGTTTTTTTAAGGCTGTCCTCTTTTTCTTTTCAAAATGCTTTCAAAAAACCCCACCTTCATGGTTGTATACTTCACCTTTCATTTTTTTTGCTTGGGATATGTTGGCTTCTGGGAGAGATTAGTGTGAGTGAAATGCACTGTTCCTGTGGCATGCAGAGGTGTGCCCAACAGCCATGAAATGGGCAGCTATTTGTAGTGAAGGATCTGGGAAGGGAAAGACAGAGTGAAAAGGTCCAGGGAACTTTTTACAGCAAGATAAATATTAAATTTGCAGGTTTTTAACTTATGAGTGGGGAAAGGAAAATATCATGGAAAGTGAAAGCACTGATCTCCTGGAATTTGGAAGTTTTTGTCCTTCATCTTCTGAAAAAGTTGTGAATTTGAATTCATTTCACCTTTCTCCTATTTATATAATGCAAGTATTTTGTGAGGGACTAAGTAAATATTATTGTGTCTCAATGGCTCCATGGCTTCTTGAAACCAATTAACACTGGTAAATTTAATGTGAACTATTGAACACTGATTTATTTGCAAACCTGCTGTCATATTCAAAGGGGGGAGAAGGAGAGAAAGTCTGTTTCAGAGGCTTACTAGCAAACTATACAGCCTCTGAGAACAGGCATTTCTTTCACTTTCCATGAGCCATGAGCTAGTTCTTTTTATTGCTCTGCCAAGCTAGTTAGATTGATGTCATCACTGAAATTGCAGTCTGTGTTCTGATATAAATCTTAGTAAAATACGATTCCAGATCCAGGGGACGATCCGCCCCCATGCCATTATCATCCTCCCAAACACCAGTGGCATGGAGCTCCTGCTCACCTATGAAGATGAAGGCATCTACATTGATATATATGGGCATTTCACAAAGGAGACTGTTCTACAGTGGGGAGAAATGCCAGCATCTGTAGGTATGTATGAAAAATAGCTCTCTATTAAATATAAGATGCTGCTGCATGAAGCCTGACTTCTTTATGAGGTTTGTATCTCTGTAAAAATGGTTGTATGGCACATAAAGCAGCTTCTGAGCAAAGCAGATGTGTAAAAGAGTAAACAGATTTATGGGTGTTTGTGTTAACACAGCCAATGATTGCAATAGGGGCTTCCCATTTGGACACAGTCTGTATTCTTGTCACACTGTTTATTGCATCACACATTGACTGTACAGACAGACTTCACTGAGGATGCAGTTTACCACCAGTTTCCACAGGGAGAATGATGTGAATTACAGAGGGGAAGAAGTGTTTTGGTTGTTCATAGCTCACAGCATTTTATGTAGAAATTCACAGCTACTGAGGGGTCAGTTACTGAAGAGATCTGTAACTGCTGTCAAATGGCCCCTTCATTTTAGCACTTTAAATTCACAGGGCTGCCAGCCCAGGGTATTTGTGATAGATTCTTAATCTCCCCATGCTTGCAGTTGGCTGTGTGGGAGGAGATTCTGCTTGTACTGCAGCCAGGACAGCTGTTTGTTTCACCTTTCCCATAGGGCTTCAGGCTAACAGTATGGGGAAAATGAAGCACATCATAGGCAGATTTTTGAGTTTATTACTTGCTAATTTCTGTCTCACTCCGGTTCTTTATTTTAAAACAAACATTCCAACAAAACAAGCCCAAGGCAATTAGACTGCACAAGCCTGTTATTAGCTTGGAGAAAACTGAATAGCACAGTGAAAAATCAAGGATGTTCACCTTTTTCCTTTCACATCTACCTGAGTAGTTTTACGGAAAGCCCATCTTGGGATGTGGTACAAACCAAATATGACTTCTGATTGAAATTATATTTCCACTAAAAATTAACCTAACCTCTAAATACACAACTCAAACTTCAGATAAGGCCTCTGTTAACTGCTATTTTAATAATTTTACCCCTAACTCCTATTAATTTTCTTAATCCTTTGATATCCTTGGCTGCAGACAAAAACATTATAAGAGAAGTGTGAATAACTGTTATTTGAATGGCCCAGCTTAGGGACAACTTGTCAGTTTCTTAAAAAGTCCTGTTTTCCTGGAATTTCTATGCCCATTTCAAACCTCCTGAAGTCTGTATGAGCATATCTCAATTTTCACTCTGTTGCAGAGACAGAAGGGTCTTGTGTTACCCTCAGGGTGCTCTCTAGTCATCCTTTGCTCATTTCTTGATTTCTTTAAACAAGTATTTTGAAAGAGGTGTTTGTAGTTGGTAAGAGTATTTTGATAGAAAAAATTTAAAATTTTGTATTATAATCAATGGATTTAGGGCAGAGAATCTAAATATATCTTACTTATAGTCTTAAATTGGGACCTCTGTGACCAATCTGTTAATGAGAAATCGGAGAGAGGAAGCGCAAATCCCATGGGAAATTAAAAACTATAGAAGTATTCTATGTTTAATCTGAAAGATGTACACATATGTAGGGCTAAATATAAATATAGCTGTAATATTTTCTATAGAACAGGTTTCAAAAAGGCATTAAGAAACATCAGGTTAATAAGATTTGGGACACTCTTGCCCGTTTGTGTGAGTAATGAATTATTTAGAGTATGTAGCCATAAAGAGTTGACACAAATCTGGATATTCCCAGAGGAACTGGTAAAAGTCTTTATTTCCTTTTCCCTGTACATTTTGGAAGGAAGAAGACTGTTCTGTAGAGAAACAGACAGTGTTACCAAAAGGTGGTTAAATTACTGCCTCAGTGCTCTACAACATATCAGCTGAAAGCATAGGATATTTTTATCTAAAGCTGCAGTGGAAAGTGGACTCAAAGTATTCCCAAGGTGCTCATGGTATAGGAGCTATTGTTCCAAAATAAGACAACTTTGAGTATCTGCTCTCAGTTCATCTCACATGAAACCCCTCTAAGAGCTCCCACACGGGAGGATTATCATGACTCAGTATTGACCTCTGAATTGATAGCCTGCTGTCCTTCACATTAATCTCCATGTACAGATAAGTCCTTATTATTGGACAACTGTGCAAATGGTGTAATTAGTGTAATGAGGCCATTTTGTTTGCATGCTGTTTCACAGAAGAAATTGGGAAAGAATGTTTTGGTTCTGCTACAAAACTGATTTTTTTTGCTACTTGTACTTAAACCTGCCATTGTCAGTTGCCAAGTTCTGGGTATATTGGCCAGACAGCAGAGCATCAGGGCTGAACTTGGTCTATCTGGTTTATTCTGTTCCTTTTTGAATACTGCCTGGAGGTCAGATCTCTTCAGAACACAGCAGAAGTGGCCCAGCAGATGACCTAGAGGTTGCAGCAGACACTAATGAAGTGGTTCCTGGGAGCTGCAAGGATGCTATCAAATTGAAATCTGCCAAAGGCACAGATACAGACACAGCATAGTGGCAGCTGGAGTGTATTTTCATCTAGTGGTAAAGATCAGGAGACTTATTAGTTCTTTGTTGCTAGACCTATATGACCTGTACTAAACAGAGTAGCCACTGAACAGTTTCATGCTGTTAATACACAGGCACCTGCCTTGCTTCTCACTCCCAGAACCACAGGCTGCCTCTGTCTCTATTGTGTTCAAAAGCAAATTTTGAAAAGGTTAATGTGATGTCAGTTGGTACAAAAAGTAGCAAAATTTTGAGTCTTGTATCATTTTGATGTTCTTCACTCTATGTGTGGTCTGAGCTTACTTTTCAGATACTGTAGGCTGCATGGGTGCTGCCCTGGGCTCATGCTGCTGCTGCTGCACTGCTCAGAAATGTTAATGACACTCTATTCACAGCCTACAGCAATGGTGCCCTGTTGTACAGCCTGAAGCATAAAGAAAAGATTGTAAAATATATTCATTTCATGGTTTTGAGTTTTAGAAAATACTCCTCCTCTTTTGCCACTCACCCTTGGTTACTCACTGCTGCTTTGCTTCTAAAACAGGTTAATTTCTTCCTCTTTACTCATGACTGGAATACTGGGAAAGAATTATCTTGCTCTCAGCACTAGTGGCAGGGAAGCCTTCAGTGTGCACAAAGAATAACTGAAAGACTTCTGAACAGATTTAGGGGAAATTTATAGACTCTGAGGAAACTAAAATCACAGCACTGTAACCAAACCATATGTGTTTCCAAGGAGGTATGATTTTCATACATTTGTTCTAACAACAATTATAAAGCAAGGATTCCAAGTTAATGTTAAATCAACCCTGCTAGAAGTATATACAGTCATGTGGGCAGATTGCCTTTATTTTCTGCTGTCCTTCTCAAGCAGGATTGCAGGCTGTTGTTTCTGGTATCAGTCTGTACTGGAAGTTCAATTTTTAGACAAAAACCTAAATCAACACAGAAGATTTTAAGAAGCAGACCTTGCTTACACTAATAATGTAGGGCAGATATACACTGTCCAATGAAGCTAAAAGCCAGTCCAGTGCACACATTTCCTCTACATCATTTTAGAGCAACAGAATTCTCAGATTAATGAAATAACAGTTGATAGTTGAGCAAGAAGAACAATTTCTGAGCATTGACTACCAATAGAGCATAACTAATGTGATTTTACCTTGGAAGCCCATACAAGTACCAGTCAGAGGGCTTTCACTGAAACTGTGCCTAATTTGAAATCTGTGGTCTTAACTCCTTCATCACTATTCCAGTTTCTTATTGCCAGATTTAATGGGAGTATTGTACTAAGCTTCCACAGTGCTAGAATATATTCTTTTGGTTTTGGAAATATTTCATATAACCAGGCATGGGAAGACACCAAATTAAATCATGCCATGGTCTCAGATTCTGAAGTATTCAGGTTTCAGACTAAGCTGAACTCCATAGTAAATACAAACCCTGCTTCCTAATAAGAACAGAGTACAGTGGGTACGGAGAAGACAGTCAAGACTTTTCTTGAATATGAACAGTTAAAGGATGACAGGCAAAGATGGGCACAAGTTGCACCAAGATATTAGGAAGAAATGTTCAGCCTTGAAAGTAGTGATGCATTGCAGCAGGGTCTTGGAAAGGTTGTGAAATATCCATTAAGCCATATCTGTACAAGGTCCTGAGTAACCTTGTCTATTTTGGCCCCACTTTGTTGGGGGGGGCAGTGGTTAAACAAGATGCCCTTCAGAGTTTTCCTCCAAGTTTTTGTGAGTCTAAGATATACAGTAGTAGTTAAGATTTCTGCCTAGAGTTCAAAATAAGTCTGAGAGGACAAACTGAAATTTAGTTGCTATTCCTAAGGCTTTTTTGCAAACTTAATCAGATCCATAATTAACATAAATGAGGCAAGAATCAGTCTTTCAGCTGTTAAACAGTATCTTTTTTTTTTTTTTTTTTTTCTAGCTTACCTCCTTCAGTCCAATCAGGTCATGGGCTGGGGAGAAAAAGCGATTGAACTACGCTCTGTGGAAACAGGAAATCTGGAAGGAGTATTTATGCACAAGAAAGCCCAGAAGCTAAAATTTCTATGTGAAAGAAATGACAAGGTACAGAGATGACTACAGTGTGGTGACTTAGCAAAAATTAGTAATAGCTGACTACGACACACCAGTTAATTCTGGTAACTTTGTTACTGATTATTTCCTACCTTGGTTTAAGTTCCCTCTTCAAAGCCAGTGTAGTCACTGGTCCCACAAAGCAGCCATTATGGATATTCATTAGGGATGCTGCACACATTCCCACCCCCAGCTGTTAGAACTCTCTATTCCACCCAGCCTTCACTGCTATCAGTGGAGACAAATGCAGGCATTGTGAACTGCACAGCACCACAGGTGTAGTGGGGAGGGTTAGTGAGTGAGCCCTGAAAATTCCCAGCTACAGGACTGCCTCTTCCTGGGCTACTGAAATTACAGGAGTTAGAGCAGTCTTCATGGGGAAAAAAACCCCAGCACTCCTAATTGCAGACATCAGGGTATGGATAATCAGGTATGATTTCTTGCATATAGCAATTCTGGTAAATGTTCTCTGGAATCTGTTTAGTCCCACTGTCATATTTAGAAAACTGAAATCCTAAAACCTTAGATTAACTATTTTTAATTGTTCTCCTATGTATTTTCAAATAGGGAAAGAAATACATTTTAAAGAATGAAGTTATACCACATGTAAAGTTTCACTTTAAAAAGTTTCTCATGGGATTAAAATTCAGTTGTGATATATGTGTATCCTTGTATTTGGGACTGTGGCATTCTATCACCTTTCTTATATGAGTAAAAATATTTTCATAAATATAAACTGACAGTAGCATCTTTTTTTCTTTTCTTTTTTTTCCCCTTTCAAGGTGTTCTTTGCATCTGTACAGTCAGGAGGCAGCAGTCAAATATACTTTATGACTCTTGGTCAAAATGTACTATTCAACTGGTAAAGCACATCAAAATGAAGACAATGAAAAATTCCCTGTAGGTAGCAGTGTAAAATTCTCAGAGGTAATATACACAAATTTGCACTTCTTACCTACAAAAATGTTGTCATTATTGACTTATTAAAATTCATATTCTTTCAGTCTGGAAAGAATTCCATTTTCCTGTTGAAGTATTGCAAACATGTTAGTTTGTCTTTCAAAGTATGTTGCAAACAAAGATTGTATTAGGAGACTTTAGTGAAGAATGTAGCCAATATAAGAAGCTCCTGTACTCTGAAAAATGGACAGTTACACTTTCACAGGTGATGTAATGTTGGTATCTTGAACTGAAGTCACTTTTTGTGGACAGTGACAGCTGTAGGTAGATACAAAACCACAGTTGGAATCTATTTTGAATTGGGTTTGGGCTCCTTTTGCAGTTTAAGCAAGCTGTTACTGTCACCAAGATGAACTTGAATGACTTGTCCAAGCCTTACAACAGGGAAGGAGTAAAAGGGTTTGTGGTGGGTCCCAGCCAGACCAGAAGGCTTAAGGGATCCTCCTTGGACCTTGAGGGATCATCCCCTGTGCTGGGTGGACAGGTGTGTTTCAGTACAGAGTTGTAAAAATAGTTTATTCTGAACATGTGCCCCAGGTGGGAGATTTCTGCCAATGCAGGGAGGGACAGACTTTGTGTTTCTCTCAGGGCTGGATGCCTGAGCCCATAGACACAGTTACTGTAGGATGTATTTGTAACAACAGTTTAAATACTCAGTCAAAATCATAGATGCATAAAGTATTATGAAACAGAACCTGTGACTTTGATTCACAGCTGGGACCCACACTTATATGAATTGATTTAAAGGCACTACCCATGTATATAAAGAAGGGCACAAGAGCAGGCACTTTCTCTTCTTCCTTCTTGCTCTTGCACATGAAGTCTTTGTGTATTTTTATGTAAATATAATCTTTCCACAGTGGATATTAAGATTAACAAATGTATTCTTAATATAGCTATGAAAATATCCAAAGAGTTAATCTATTATAAATAGAAAATTTAAATAATTCCAGGTTCTTTCTATGCTAATTATACCTAAATAAAGCTGCGTCTTCTAGTGTTATTGGTGCCAGTGTTTCTGCATAAACTCTGTTCTCAGGGGCTTATAAGTTGGCCATAAAACTGTAGAGATATAATATATATATATATATATATGTACACGCTATATACAATCATATGCTATGATTCAATTTTAGGGTTTAATTTAATCCTTATGTAGCTGATTTTTGGGTGTGCTTTGAAAATGTAGAGCATCAAATGTAATACAAAAGAGGTCATTCCAGACATGATACAGTAGGCATAATGCTGTGGGAAAAAGTGAAATCACTAGTTCCAGTGCTTGAAAATAGGTGTTTTTACTTGAAATATTTGATACTGAAGGGTGCAGGAAAAGTGTGTTGGAATATCTGTTTGTCTACCTCAAGGATGATAGTTCTGTGTTGATAAGAGGCAGAAATAGAGTTGTTGGAGCTGGCAGCTGTGCTGTCCAGTGTGTCAGTCTGGGTGCTGGCAGTGATGCTGTGACTGACAGGTGCTCAGAACTGTGTCCCTGTGCTGTCCCAGCAGGGAATCAAACTAGGGGCTAATCACCCTTGCCCCTGTTCCGTGGGCTGGCACCTCCCTGCTGCAGGCAGGTCAGAGGTGCCTGCACTGTTGCTCTTATGTTTTTGGCTATCTGGAGGACTGCACTTTCCCAAGTTACTAACCTAGCACTTTTCACAGGCACATGCTTATCTCAAAATCTATAGTGCTTTTTAATGAAGAATTTTCCTTTTAAATGTTTAGCTAACAGAAAAATAAGCCTGAAGCCATACTAAAAAAATACATTTAAATACTCGAAGTGGTTCTTAAATGTGAGTGATTAGCTTGTGCAGGCTTGAAACCTGAATGGAAACTGCTTGTGCAGAGCTGTGTGACAACAGGAGCTCTGTCTGGTTGTAGTAATGTTCCTGCCTGTTGCCAGGGCCCAGGCCGGGGCAAATGAGCAAAGCCTGGCTTGGCTCCCTGTGCTGCTGAACATTTGGGGTTGTTGCATTGGACTTATAGAGTAAACAAACAACAGGAAAAAAAAGCCACCAACAAAACCAAACAAGTCCAAATCTATAACAGAATCAGAGATGAAAGTTACAATTACTGGCAAAAGTAAGTTGGAGACAATTTATAAGCAACTTACTTGCTTTTGACTTAAAAGTCTGAGACTGTGAAGGAAGAGCAGCTTTCATTTTCACACAATAGGTGTGCAAAACTTGTAGAGCTGCTCGTGCTGGAAGTAATCAGTGATCCAGGCTGCCCTGTAACATTTTGAAAGTGTGCTTATCTCAGCAGCCTCTGCACTACAGAGGATGCATGGGATTTGTCCCTCCCCTGTTCTGGTGTCAACAGGTAGGAGGCTGATATTTTCCTGATGCTAGGGACTAGTTAAAAAGAAGTTAGCAAAGAACAGTGGGAATTTATAACAAGTCATATGAACAGATTAAAGAAGCAAATGTGATCAAGCTTAAGTTTACTGTAGCAGAAAATTACAATGACAATACGTTGACACACTGTGAAAAAGTTTAACTCTATGCTAAAAGGGAAAAAACCCAAACAACCACAAGTTCAAGAGGGAATATGCAGTATTACATTAGGATTATAATTCATTCTGTTTCCCTCTGTTAGCTTTCTTCTTTCTAGCTCCAGTTCAAGGCAGTGAGTTAGATTTTCATTGTCTATTCACTGTAAAAAAAAACATAAAAAACTTTCTCTGTGTTATTATGGAAAGCATGAGGCACTTAGAGGTGAATGCTTTTGAAGGATTTAGAAGTGGTATTGCAAATAGCAACAGCAACTGAATGCAACAAGGAGAAACCTGTGGCATTGTCCCTCTATCAAGAGATAGTCAGAAAGGCTGAAGATGAGAAAGAGCTCAGAGATGTTGAGAAGAGTAACAGAAGAAAGAGGAAATGACTGAAGAGGAGGGAAAAGCTGAAGAAAAGAAACACAAGTAGCCAAAGGTAAGGGAGTGGATGTCTGACACAGCATATTGCTGTAGGAGGAATACAAAGGGTTAAAAGATGTTAAGGAAAAGAAAGCAGCCAAAGAAATGGAAAGGTGTCTGAAGTGACTGGGGGGCACTGAATGAGGGAGTATTTTGAATAACTGTTCAGCTCAAAGCAAAAGTACAAAGGCCAGAAGAAAAAAATGTAAAAATCCAGTAACCAAGGTTACCCAGACATAATTTTAACTATGCAAAATGTATATCACATTTGTAATTTCATTTTGTAAGGCGTTTAACGAGCTGTACCCTTTCACTAACTTTTAAAACCAAGGACTAAACTGCTTAATGTGTTTTCCTAGTGATGTCACTTTGACATGAAAAAATGCTGCAGGGGCAGAATGTTAAGGATCCATGTCATTAACCCTTTGGTACATGCAGTCTCCTAATGACAGGTGGTGCTCATAATGTTGCATTTGTCACACAAGATTATGCTGATGCTGCAGCAATGTAGAACTGTGTGTATGTGCCTGCTTGCATTTTAGGCATGGTGAACTCTCTTTTGCAGCCTGAAGCTTGGCCCATGACTTCCAAACCTGGGAACCATGCAAGTTATGTACTGTACACTATGTATTGTTCTCTAATGTGGAAATTGTACAATTGAAACAGTAATAAAAATACTCTGAAAAATCAAAACTAGTATCACACTTGTAATGATTCTGTTATATTGACATCAGCTGGTGTAAAAAATTGTAGAAACCTTTGTTATTGTTTTCCAAATCCAACCACCATTCTTAGGGAAACATCCATATCTGCCTGTAGGGACAAAACAAATATATATCCTTGTATGGATAAAGATGTCCAAGCGACAGTGTGAGAGTTCAGAGTGGACAGAGTGCACCTGAGGGTGACAGCCAGTGCTGTGCTGTGTGTGCTGCTAATGAGCTTCACTGCATTTCTGTGTGTCTGCCCTTCTCTTCACACAAACACCCCGTGGCATGAGGGCAGTGGAACTACAGCAAAGTGACAGCTTGCAGTCATTGATGCTACAAGAACTGGCTTTTGTGCACATCAGCCTGAGTGCCAGGTTAGCCCAAGTCACTTTTTCTCAGGTAAGCTCACACAGTCTTTATTGCCACTGGCATTTTTTCTCCAAAGACCACCATAAAAGCTGGGTTACAAGTTCAGTTCCAGGGTTAAACAGCTGTATTTAAGTTAAATGAAGCATAAGAAAACCTGCACTCTGTAGGAAAGACTTCTATAGATTTTAAAACCTGTGCAGTAAGTCAAAGTTCACACACCAAAAGTGTAAGAAATTTTCCTGCTGATAACCCACCACTTTCTTAAACTGCCTTTCAAAGTGCAGAGAGCTGATTAAAGGGCAAGGGTATGTCAGCTAGGTAATCACCCAAAATGTTCTTTTAGCATTACTTAACCACTTCTGTTATTTCCTAAGAAAATTTAACAAAAGCATCTAGGCAATAATGGTGAAATGCATCAGAAAAACTTTCCTGTTTTTGTCCTCAAAACACTTTGTGGTGAACAACTTTTACAGTAAGCTTTATGATCTTGTACACCAGCTATTTTTTTAATCTAGAACATTACCTTTTATTCTTTTGTGCCTTTCATTTCTCCAATGTATTTTAATGTAATATTTAACAGAATGTAATAACATCCTCCTGTTCAGCATAACTCATTCCTCACTGTCACTGCTGTAAAGGCTAATTACTGTTTTCTTAAGGTGTGTTGTATATAAAACCCAAGGTATTTGACTGCTAATTGTCTCTGAGAATGAGACTATTGATTGACATGGGGTGAACACAAGTATTGTTTAGTGCACTTGGTTGTAGGCATATAAAAATCATATTGTCTTCAATGAGCTGCTTACACACCCTGATGAAGCAGGCTCAGCATAACACAAAGCCCTCAGTTCTTGTGATGTGGTACAGCCATCTGCTGATGGCTCCTCTCCAGTCGTTACTGATTCATTCTCTGAGTGTTTCTCAACTTCCAGTTTCCAATACAGTCATATCAGTCCCACTGTTCAGGTATGGTAGGGAAATCACATCTAGATGAACTCACAGCATAACCAGTTTTTAAAGATTGGTGTTGACACACTGACAGCAAGAGATAGACCCTTGTTCCAGTTTTGAAATTGGTGTGTTAGCTGGACCTCTGCTGGTGAGAAAGAAGGCAGCAGGAGCAAGTTCCTAAGAGAAGGAGCAATCTTGTATCTGAACCTGCAATGCATACAGATTTATCCAGTATAAAGTATTAACTCTGCTATCAGTCCCCATCAGTCCATTACCACTCCACAAAAGCTTCAGCTTCAATGAATGAAACCCCAGTGACCCGCAATAAAAATGGCAACACACGCACATGTAACAATAACCTGTGTATGAATAAGTTTCTTCTGCAAATCCCATCATGAGCACAGACAAAAGTGGAGATAAGCTGGGGGCGGTCCACAGATTTCCTCATTATACCCACAGGTTATTAAATAACAAAAAAAAAAATGTACACCATAGATATCCATTGTATGTGATGTGAAATCACATCCTGTGCAAGATCATTTGTTCATGTTTTTAAACTGTAAATTCCATTTTATCAGTTCACGCAAGTCCTGTGTTTACTGGGGAAGAAAGACACCCTGTGGAAGTTTTACACAATACTTATCTTCAACAAAACACAAATGACTGATTTGTTTTAAACTTTCTACACTGAGGAATGCACTGTGATTATCAGAAAATCCATAGTGTCATATCATTCCTAGAGAATTCTAATGGCCAGAAAAAGCTTGTGCTTTATACCCCTTTGTCTAGTTTTTTCAGTCTATTTTAAATGATTCAGGTGACAGGTTTTCCAATTTCCCCACGGCAAATGCTCCACAGTGACAAAGGCAATAGACCAAGGATACAGCTGTGCTCAGGCTGGAGGAACTGTTCTGGCCCAGCACCTGAGCCAGCTCTGCCTAAGCTGCAGCCACACTTCTGGATTTCCAGACTATCTGGACCAGTGACACTATAAAGACTGGAAGTTGCTACTCTTCCTGGCCTTTTTTTTTAGCCCTCTCCTCACTCTGTCCTGCTGGAATGGCTGGGGTGGGCAGGGATCTCTGGAGAACATCAAGTCCAAGCCCCCTGCTAAAGCAGGGTCATGCAGAGCAGGATCTCATCCAGACAGCTTTTGAGTATCTCCAGAGGAGACTCCACAACCTCTCTGGGCAGCCTGTTCCAGTTCCAGCTGATTTACCTGCCTAGGGTTAGGGTTAGCCTAGGGTTAGGGTTTTTAAAGCAGAAAGCCCCGAGCTCCAGGCACACCGCAGCTGCTTCTGCCCTCAAAAGAAAATTTTCTTCCTATTCAGATGGAACTCTTTGTGTATTAGTTTGTCTTATCCCTTATCCTGTCACTGGGCACCACTTGTTCCCATTCTCTTGATACCTGTTTTTCAGATATTTGTGGGCATTGTTAAAATCCCCTCTTAGTCTTGTAATTCTTTGGTTTCAACAGGCTCAACACCCTGCACCTTTCCTCATAAAAGGTGTTTCCTCCACTAGAAAAAAATACAGGCACTGATAAAATACCAAAGTTCTTAATCTTGGTTAGCTTTTACAGGACTACTTATGAGATCAATGAAAGTGTCCCAATGGCAGGGGATTTGGAACCAGATGGTCTTTAAGGCCCCTTCCATCCCAAACCATTCTTTGATTCTATGGCGTGAAAAATAAGTTGGTAGTTGCAGTGGGACAAGAATCAATAATAATATAAATCTCACACACTTAGGAACCACTAGTAAGAATTTCTTCTGAAGATGGGAGCAAGACCCAGTAGACTGTTTCAATGGCAAAATGATTACTATTACCCCCACACTGCAACTATGTAAAAGACAAATACAGCATTAGAAGCAGGCACAAGCCTCTCGCAGCTGGGAACACACTGATGGTAAGGAAGAAGCAATGACGAGCGCTGTGGAACCAGGAACAGGTGCGGCAGGGAGGCAGGGACCGAGGCGACGCTCGCCGATCAGGGCCTCTGTCCCTCCGACGGGCGCTGGGCTCACCTGCGCCCCGAGCTGCCGGGCAGCGCCACAGCCACCAGCGAGCGAGCACGGGCACAGCTGCGGCCCCGGCCTGGCGGAGGAACACCCGTGGCCGCCTCTCCCACCGCTTCCCCGGGCCTCAGCTCCGTCCCTGCTCGCGACCGCAGCCGCTCCCCGGCTGCCGTGTGTGTGTCCGAGGCCCCGTTCCCTCCCCAGCCGCCATGTCCGTATCCCTACCACTGTTCCCCTGCCCCCACCCCGGCGCCGGCCGTTGGAGGTTTGAAAGGCGCGCGCCCGCCCGCCCCGCCCCGCGCGCGCGCGCCATGGGGGCGGGGCCCTGCGCTCAGCCATGACAGCGGGAAGCCGCGGCCGGCCCCGGCAGCGCCCCGGAGCGCGGCTCTCGCCCGGGAGGGGCGGCCAGGGCGCTGTCATGCACGACCCTACCCCGGAACGCGCCGAGGAGAGCCGGGCGGCGGCCTCGGCGGAGGGCGGCGGGGCCTTCTGCCTGCAGAGGGTGTTCGAGAAGGTGCAGGGCTCCTCGCAGCTGAGCGCGGCGCCCGCGGAGCCGCCGGCCGTGACGGTGGTGGCGGTGGAGCGGTACCTGGCGCAGGCGCCGCCCGCCGCCCCCCGCCAGTACTGGTACGACGTGACGCTGGCGGACGGCGCGTGCTGGCACCGCTGCCACCTCGCGCCGCGCCTCAACGGGCTGGTGCAGCGCGCGCGCCTGCGGGTGGGCACGCGCCTCCGCCTGACGCGCTGCTCGTACCGCTACGACGAGAGGCGCCTGAACCGCGGCTTCTTCTGCCTGGAGGAGCTGGAGCAGGAGGGAGGCACCGGCACCGCCGCCGCGGGCATCCCGCCCGACGGGCACCGCCCGCTCCAGCCCCTCCGCGGGGACAGTAGGCACTACCTGCCGCTCTGGAACAACGAGGATCCCTATGGAGACGTGTGGGTACTGGACAGGCCCCCGGTGCAGGTGGATGTGGACGGTAAGCCCGGAGGAGGCGGCTGTAGGGGTGCGGCAGGGACGCCCTGAGGCGCCGCGGGGCGCCCTGAGGGAGGGGGCGGTGCCGCGATTGTGGGGCGGCGGAGCTGGGGAAGGGTCGGGAGCGCAAGTCCCATGAGGGATCTGAGGGGGCCTTTTCTCTCTCTACAATCACCTGACAGCAGGGTGTAGCCAGCTGGGCTCGGGCTCTTTTCCCAGGTGACCAGCAGCAGTGCAAGGGCGCATGGTCTTAAGCGAAAGTTTAGCTTGCACATAAGGAAGAATTCCTTCACAGAAAGGGTGATTAAACATTTGAACAGTCTGCCCAGGGAGGTGATGGAGTTACCGTCCCTGGAGGTGTTGAAGGCAAGACTGGATGTTGCACTTGTTGCCATGGCCTGGCTGACAGGGTAATGTCTGGTCATAGGTTGGACTCGATGATTTTAGGGGTGTTTTCCACCCTGATTGATTCTGTGATTGCTTGTGCAGCTGGGCTGAGCTTCCTGGTATCCTCCAGCTGTGTTTGGCCCCACTAGGAATGTGCCACCTGTGTCACAGTTCACCTGCTCCTGTGGGATAAACCTCTTCCCTGGGAAGATGGTGAGGCACAGGTATCCCAGAGGTGTCAATTTGTGGATACTTCACCCCTGGAAGCGTTTAAGACCAGCTTGGATGGAGCTCTGAGCAACCTGGTCTGATGCAGTGTGTCCCTCCCATGGCAGAGTATTGGAACGAGAACCTTTGAACCCAACCCCTTCTGTGATTCTTTGTTGCTTTGAGAGAGTTTTTTAAACTCTGCAATCACTGACTGAAAATATGTAGCTGTGGTGCTTGTGCCCAGTCAAAAACACTGGGTGCAGTAGCAGTCTTGTGTCTGGTCGGTGGGGCAAGATGCTCGCACTTAGAAGCTGCCACCCACAATGTGGTCAGTGTTGGGGGGCTCAGGCCATTCCATGGAGCCTGGTGAGGAGAGAGGACTTCTGCATGAGTGTGATGCCCTTGCAGGCTGACACCTGTGGGTTTTGTAATAGCCCTTCTGCTCATCTGACAACTCTCTTGTGTCATTTAAAATGTGTCTCAATTAAAAAAGAAGAGTGAAGCTATTCTGTGTGCGGATAGTTCGTAACAGAATTTTATTGGTGAATTATATCAGCAGATGAGCCTTGTTAAATTTTAGAAACATTAGTAAAATACATGTAACATCTTGCCACTTTACTCCTGAAAACTTAGACATTCAATCGTGAATGCTCTTTTTTGTTTTTTTCTTTTCCCCTCCCCTTAACTTTAGTCTCCAAACTGACTAGTCTTGGTCATCTGGAAATGACATGGAGAAGCAGAGCGTATTTCCATCCACTTCTTGTGAGAATCCTGCACAAATCTAGACTAAAGTACTATGGAAAACCAGAGAAAAAAATGGATATGCCTTATCAGGTAAAGAGGGATAAATGCATCGGTTAACACTCAGATTGCTGTAGGATATTTGAAAATAATTTTTCCCATATAGTAAGCACACAAAGTTATTTTATAGTTATTTTATATGGAAAATGCTGCCTTTATGAAAATGTTGAGCTCTCTAGAGCAGGAAATGCTGAATTTTGTGATTATATATTTACAAACTTTAGTGGATGAATTTTAGTTGCTATAGTTCATTTGAGGTTTTTGTGACAAAAAGGATACTTCGAGGTATTAATAGTTTAACAGCCTAAACATTTCTGGTCTCTATGCTTTGAAAATTAGACTTAGTATGTCCTGTCAAAAAAAAAAAAAAGGCACTGTATTTACATTATTTCTAGGCCCTGATTCTGTCATCTGTTGACTTTCAGATAGATTATTTTACTGTAAAATTCTTAATGATTTTTCTAATACATTTAACTTGTGTTAGTTTTGTGTTGAACTTCTTGGAAAAGGAGACTGGAGGTGTGGTGGGTTAATTTAAAAACCTTTTATAACTGCTTAGTGATCTGCTCAGTTTCAGATTCAGCATTTGCCCAGGTTAAAAATTGGGGATTTTTTCCACTCTAGTATTCAGTACAAGTTCTGGAACATCTTCTATACCCATTTGTAACAGAGAAATAATTTATGAGTCAAGTACTGGTGCATTATCCAAAACAAATACCTAGCAGAATGATAATGAATAAGATGACTGTATATTGTCTCTTTTTTTCTTCAGGCATACTTTGAAGTTGCTGATGGCTCAGGCATGATGTCAATGGTTTTGTGGAATTCTCTATGTCCTGAGTGGTATCACAGTATGAAGGTTGGCACAGTGCTGCTCCTTGCCAAGTATGCCATCAAATCCAGTTACCCGTTTAAAACACACCCCACCCCAGGGGATTCACAGATGAAGAGATTTGCTACAATTGGTTAAGTATTGCAGAAACCTATTTTGAGTCTATAAAATACAGTTGTGCAAAATAGTTCTCCATAGAAATAAAATAGAAACTGATCCATTTCTGAGACTAATTGATAAGGTATAAATTCTTAATTAGTACTTCTGAAAGGTGTCTGAGCATCCAGGTTCTTGCTCTTCTTTGTTTATATTGAATCATGTCTACAAAGTTTACTGCCACAATTAGTTAAACCCTTTATTTAAAAAATAAAAAAAAGAATCCCTGATATCAGGAACAGAGATTATAAGGATAGGCCTCTAGTAATGATTTTTATCTGATTCTACTTCCTGCTTAACACACATATCACTTGTACACTGCACACACTTTTTCCAGGTCATTGAAGGACATTACCACCTCATCTGACTTTAGATTTTATACTGTCAAGGCCCAGAGTATCTGCACAGCTCCACAGAATTAAAAGTTGCGTTGATAACTTCTGTGTGCTGAAAGGGCATCTCTGTGGGGGTGTGTATGAAGAATATTCCTTGGCTATAAAAAAGCATTTTCTTACTTGCCAGGTGTTTAGTGTGGCAGATACTCAAAGGAGCTGTACTACAAAAATACAAGTCCTGCAATGTAACAGTAATGGCCTTTTCAACTGGATTTGATCAACTTTGGGGTTGTTTTCTCTCTTCCTTCACTCTGTGTGAGCTCCTTCCCATTTTGTGCTTTTATACTCAGAACAAAATGACAGCCAACATTCAGAAAATTCAAATAACTTCTTGGAACAATATGCACGTTGGTGAAGGGTGATGTATGTATCACTTATTGACAATGACAATTTCCTAATGGAGTTAGGAAACAGTGCACAAAAAGAAGCTACAAAAAGTTAGCTACAGTGCACAAAAAGAAGCAATGTTTTCACTGCCAGAAGCAATATCTTCCCTGACTGATAAATATTTGCATTTAAACCAGATCTCAATGTCTCAAGTATTTGTGATGGCTTGGCAGGAGATAGAAATATTTAGCTAGGAATGGAAGTTTGTGAGGGAAGGTGATGACAACTACAAGCCAACCCTGAAAACAATTATAATTGCCACAAAACCTTTCTATGCAAAGAAGACAGAGTAAAATATGCCATCTGAGGTGACTTTCTCTCTGTACAAATATCTCTGCATTTTCTTGGCCCTATTTACTCTGCACTTCTGATTTCTTACAAGCATTATTGGGGTAGGAGTGGTAACAAAGAGATCAAAATGGCCAACTCATCCACCGGGCTGTAAAGGGTAATTGCTCTGTAATGGAAGAACTAGAAGTCACTCCATTGGAGAGCACCATGGTGCACAGATAAACTGCAGAAACTGTAAATCTTTGGTTCATAGAAAAGTATGTACAGAATTTCAGTTCTTTGCACAAAGGTGAGAATTTTGTCTTAATATGAGTTCACATAATCCTGTGATGCATGGGTGGAGGGTATGACCATATGTTCTATAAGAACAGAATCACAAGAAAACAATATCCAGAAAAAATTCTATAGCATTTGTAAGATGGGTTTTGTGCAACTTCCATTGCATGAGGTTTCTTTTTTTGTTCAGATGAAGTGAAATTATTACCTCACTAAGTATCTCTGTATATGCCCAATGTGGGGCAGTATTTCAGGTTTCAATTACTAAATCACAAAAGTAACAATTACTTTTTCCTTCATTTATTTTAAATTTGTAATGCCATCAAATCCCAACTTTCCAGTGTGTCCTTAGAACCACTCACCTGCAAATATTGTACAGTGTATCTGGAGAGTTATCAATTCCCCAGTATTAAAAGGTTTCCAAATGGAGAGTTCTGCAAGGTTCTGTGCTTCAGGCACATCCCTCGACTGCTGTGCAGTGAGCTCTGCATTGCTGGCCCCTGTTTGCAGCTGCAGCATTGTGGGACTTGCTGAGAGGCACCATTTCACAGCCTAAAACATTTGGAACTTAGTACCAATGCCTTGAATTCCACTGTTTAACATTACTCAGATGATAAAATTGCTTTGTTGTACCTGAATTCTTATTTTATTTTGATGAAAACCTGAACTCGGAGAAATTGATGAATGATTTCACAAAGTCAGAATACTTAAGGAACTTTACCCCGGTTTCTTCATGGTTTGTTGATACTTTTGTTATATTATTATTATAACAATGTTGATGATGATGATAATTTGTATTCATGCCATAAATGTTACTTTTTTTTCTTTGTCAGAAATTTGCCTTAATGTTCGGGATCCTCCTACTGAAATAAGTATTATTCCAGAAGAAATGGTTAAGCCAGAGTGGGGATTACCTGAAGTTAAATATAGGTTTATGACAAGGTAAAATAGAATTTTGTTGGTTGTCAAGCTGGAATTTAAATTACACTGCCTTACAGCAAATGTTAATTGGAAATGCTTTTTGCAGAGTTTCTGAGAAAGCTTACCCGGCTTTCTTCTATTTTGCTTTTAGGTCAGAGCTGGATGACTTACCGCACAATCATTCCTGTGATGTTATTGGTCTTGTGACATTTGTAGGAAGGGCTGAGCGAGCCAGAAAAAGAGGTTTTTCTATAAATATGACTTTCAGAACTTATCAAATAGTTTCTAAATTTCTAAGTAAATGCTTATACATTTTTCTTAATATTTGTTTATCTAGAACACAGTGAAGACTTCTGGCTGTATCGTTGGGCACATGCCATTGATGGGACCTCAGACCAACCATTCATACTGGAATTGTTTGCAACTTCTCAGCCAGATGTGTTTGAGCGTATTCATCCAAGTATTCATCTCTCTATAATACTAATAATTATTCTTAATGTTTTTCTAGTTCATTGTAAATTTCTAATTCTGAGATTAGTTGCCACTGAATAAAAAAATGCCACGATTTATCTCCTCAAGCAGAAGACAGTGGATCAGAAATTATAATTTAAGAATAAAAAATAGCTTAAATATTTGAAACCCTTACAAATGGCAGTCTGTCAGTTAGCATAAACAATTTGATGGGCAGCTGGGCCTGGGCAACATCTCTTGCATCAGAGGCAATTAAAGGCAGCAGCTGGTCAAATCTCTTGCTCCTCTTGACCTGTAAATATCTGCTTTTTTTATAGACAGGAATAATTTAAGAGGATTGAATGAAGAGAGAGGTGAAAGTGGAAAACTTCATTTCTTTGCCCAAACAGCAGTCATCACCCACCATGTGTTAGTTATCACACATGAGCTAAGAATAATAAATTTTAAACTAGGGAATCCTTTATGAAGGATTTTAAAAGAGCTTTAAATATTTCTTCTTGCCTTCTTTCTCTTCTCCTCCAAGCACTCATTCTTTTTTTAACACTGGTTGGGGTTGATATGCATTTTTTTATCATTTGATGCAGCACCAGCTGCACAATCCTGCTTAGATTATGGCTGCATTCATCTTGAGTGTTCTGGGGAAGTGGGAAGGAATGACATTCCAGTGTTTAACTGAGATACTAACAAAAGAGTAAGTTTGAGCTCTGTTTAGAAGTTTTACAGTGGCATGCCATAATTTCTCATGATTTTATACTTTTTATCTTTAAGAAACACAGCTATCTAATACCAGTATTTGTACTATTTGTTTCAATGATATCCTACCTGAATAAGTATCTCATGTTTCAGTTGTAATATCTATGCTGAAATTAAATTCAAGATTTAATTGCATGTCCATATGGTAATTTATAATGGAGACTCAAAACCTGTGTGAAACATTTGTAGGGTCGAGAACTAAATTGCCTTGTTTAGAGGACTTAATAAAATCAATCCAGTATGTGTCAATCCTTGCTATTCAAAAATCAATGAACTGAAATCAGGAAAAAAAATGAAGTTTTTTTTTTCTCCAGTGACATACTTGGTGTGCACACAGATGAGAGTGATGACTGAGAATCCTTCCAGGACAGTTTACCTTACAACTTCAAATGAAAGTCAAATATTCATTAAAGGTAACTTAAACTACTTCTAGTTTTATGTTGTTCTCATGTTGTTTCATTGGAAAGGGTATTTTCATTTTACAGCACAATAAATCAGTACAGACTATGAGGTAATAAGGAAACATCACTGCAGAAGACAAGAAGGCAAATGGCATTCTTGTAAGGCATTAAAATGGATTTATCTATAAAAAGTATTTCTAGGTTAAGACACATGTTTACTAATTCTTTCAGGCTGTTAATATTTTGATAGGGTAGCAATTGTGGTTACCACTTACTTAAAATATTAAAAAACACTTGCAGCTTTCCTATTCTAGGAGCTTGAGCTTTTTTGCTAGTTTGTTTTGGTTTTTTCTGTTATTTAACATTTGTCTGACATTCAGTGTCAAATGCAAGTGTAGTCAAGGAATTCAAGGTACTGATTATGTAAAACAGTCTTGACAAAAGACATCTTTTGCTCTCTCAAGATTTTCTTAATTTGTTTTTTCTAGGTAGTGTTCAGGGGAGCTTCAAAATGAGAACAAATGTTAGTTGCCTGCTTTGGTTTTGATACCTGATTATTTTTGTCTTAAAAGGGTGGCACAAGGGCCAGCCATACACCAAGGATGCCAAAGTGAAAAACTTCATTCAGTGGATGGAATCTCAAAGTGAAGCTGATCAAATAAAGAAAACTGTCATTGGTGGCTATTACCCTTTTCCACGACCTCCTGATAGCTTTTTGAAATATTGTAAAAACAATGAAGGTATCACATATGAAATATCTTTAGATTTGTGGCCTTTTCCAGTCAGTCTTACTCCAAGAAAACTTCCTTTTGTGACTAAATGTTTCATAGGCTAAATCCTCACCTCACAGAAAATATTGCTCTGCTAGCTGCAGGAGAATTGTAGAAGCTGAGGTGAGCTACACATATACCAGAAGTTTTACTCTGAATATTCTGCTACATCAAAATTAAAAATAGTTATTCTGAATGCTACATTGAACTGGAAATTTCACCTGAAACAGAAATTGTGGTGTCTTACAATGCATACTAACAGTTGCTTATGCACAAAAAAGATTTATTGTTTTAATTTTTTCCATGTGATGTGGATAACAAAAAAGTTTAGAATTCTTTAAAAGCATAAGTTTAAATCAATTTAATATTTAGTAAATCTTCTCTTTAGTCTTGTGTTCAGAGATTTTGATATTATATGACTCTAAAACTTGATTCTGGAAATTTTTTTTTTGCAGTTGAATCAGTTTTGAAACCCATAGGTGAAATAGCGAAAGAGATTGAAGACCTGCACTATAGAGAACACAAGCGAATTGCTGTTCAGGGAATAATTAGTGCCATAAGATACATCAGCTGTAGCAATGCAGCTGAAGAAGTTCCAGGAGGGGACCTGGTCCAGGTATGGTGTGTGACAGTTAATGCCAAAGCATCTATGATTGTCATTAGAATGGAGAATTTTGCATATGAGTTCAGAATCTCATTACATTGTCTCTTAATCTGATTTTTGAGAGCAGAATTTTAAAAAGTGATCATTCAGTGCTTCTCTGAAAGTGTTTTGGCAATCCTCTGTAAAACTTGTAACTGTTTCAAAGTTACTAGTTTGACTGATCACCTCATGTATATCGGAGTGTGGGAGAGGCAGCTGCTGCAACATGCTCACTTGTCACCTTCTAGACAGAATTTGCCTTATTAATATGATTAGAATATAATTTCTGCTAGATGTAAGGTGATTGTCAGAAATTTGCAAGTTTTTGAGTTGGAAGAAATAGCTTTAAGTGCACTGAAATTCTTAAACAATTAACTGTTGTTGCAGAAAGATACCTCTGAGTCTCTTGGAAGTTCTTCTGTGTCCAAAGAAGACTGTGTTGACAAGGGAAAACATGAAGAAGTTAAGTCTTTTCTGGGGCCACCCTGCACTCCTGGAGAACATCAGCACCAAGCTCCGCTGTCAAAAAGGAGTTCAGTCAAGAGAAAGACAACACGCAGATTGAGAAGAGATGCAGAACAGTAAGCTCTCTTCATTAATATGTGGGAGATCTTCTAAGAACTGTTTTCAGAAATTAAGCCAGAGCCCAGGCTGTAGAAAATAATAAGAGAGCTTTAAAAGCACATATAGTTTAATCTTTGAAATGTAATTATGTACTTTTCCTGGCATCAGGTGATGACAATTACACTGTTCATGCTAATGAAGGATTAATTAAACTAGGTTTGCAGTGCTCTCTTCTGATTAATATTTATACTGTTTTCTTATTAAGCTCACTGATTTGAGATAAAAGTAGTTAATACTTGAACCAAATGTAGTTTAGTGACATAGTTGTGGAACAAACAACAGTTACAGTGATGTGAGGAAATTAAACACCTTGGCTGAAAATGCAGAATCAGGTACACCTGTTCCTTAATTTCAAACACAACTTATTTTTGATTTCTGGGCAATGGGGTGTACTGCATGTAGCTGTAACTTGCTGTCAGAAAGGAAAGTAGATGGTGGTCATGTGCTAACCTAAGGGCTCAAAATAACTTTTAATTTGTCTGATACAGCTGTGTTAAATTCAGGAGTAAAGTAAAGACTGCTCTTTTTTGCAACACTTGTGTAAAATCTAGTACAGCCATACTTACTATTGAGAACCTGGTGTACACACTGGCAGATGGAAAGTTTCAGAAGTCAGGCCTGTCGCATCTTTTTTTTTTGCAGTGGTTTTCTCATACTATAAAGGTTATATTTTTCTTCTTTACTTTTCACATTCATATGTCATAATGTGTGAAGAGAGTGGATATTTAGTATATTTTGAGAGGAAATGAAATAAAATATAATTAGCATTGAATGAAGATTTAGTACTACAAAAACCTTGGTAAATAGAAGTTCTGTCTTGGTAGTGATAATTATAGCAAATTTAATGGATTATTTTCCATATGAAAACTTCCAGCATTTGAGTGTCTTAGTTTAGTTCTGCCTGAAAGAAAAATATCAAAGTTCTTTGCTTTGTGAATTTCCATTTAAATAGATACTGAAAAGTAATGGTGAATTTCCTACTTTAAGGGGAGGTACATCTGTTAGTCCTGTATCATCTTACCCCCATTTTACGCGGACTGTAAGAAGAAAACTTGGGTAAGTCATGGGAAATTAATTGTGTTGAATAATTGCAATAATCAAACAAAAATTCTCCAAGTAAAAGTTTTACAGATCAGGAATCTCTAAGGAAGGAAAATGAAAGAACAGATCAGAGTAGAGTTTCGTGTTTTATATTCACTCATCTGCACTCATTCTAAATATATCTGAAACATAATTTTGGGCATGTTATTAAACATCTGCTATTGCTACTGCTTCTACTAAGGGAATATATAATAACAGAGGTTCATCATGGTAATTAATGGATTTTCTGGTGGTGGCTGAGCTGTACATTTTTCTTGATGCTACAGAGGTGTAAGTATAGTTGTCCCTGGGAAGCCATTCCCCTGCTCCTTTCACTCCCCAACATTCAGTTGATACATAACTCAGCTTGGATCCAGAGAAGGTGGGGTTTTTTTGAAGTCCACATAGGAGTTTGAAACCCAGAGCCCTGTCAAGTCTGGAACCTACTGAAATAACTACAAAACTGAAATTATGAAGAAAACTGAGTGAGTGCTTTTATTTGTTAACCAGGGACTAGAAGCTACTTTCCTTTGAGCATTTTAAGGGCCATAAATTCTCGTCACTTGTTCCAGACAGAACATGAGCAACTTGATGTTTGAACTCCTTGGTGTCAGTAATTTAGGATGTTTGTTTATTTTGGCAGTGATCTGAATTTATGTCATGACTACATATATGGCTCAGTTGCCTTTTTGGTTTACTTTTAGCATCTCTTCCTTTCCCCCCCCTAAACCCAAGAATTACAGTGCTAGGAATAGGGCAACAAAGTTTTTGACCATTTTGCCAGTGTTTCTCCCCTACAAGCATGCCTATTTTCTTGAGACACATTTACTGGAAGCTAATTTGCAACAGCTTTTTCTGTGGGATAAATGAGGCTCTTTTGAACCCATGTGTTTTTCCTGGTTCTTTTGGTAGAAACTGCATTTTCTAGGAGAGGGTATTACCTAACTTTGCAGCTGGTTCATTAAAAACATCACCTGGCTTTAAGTTCTGCAAGTGGTGCAGGACTTTGCATCACAAGTCCTGGTACAAATCCATTTGGATTTGTGGTACAAATCCATAGGAAAATCAGGAGATTTTCCTTGACTGTAAGGAATCTTGTTTTCTTTTGCTTGCTGAAAAATGTTCCGCTTTTTCCAGGGTGGGGGGAGGATGGGAAGAATGTCTTCTCCCCATTTCTTATAGGTGAAGCCAGAAGTTAAGGCATGTTTACTTTGTTCTCTGCTTTTCTCAATCTGCTACTCTCCTCGCTACCTGTGTGTCCACTCTATGCCATTAGTGCTAGAACCCCAGCTAAAGGAGGAGAAAGTCTGTGTTGGATTATGGAAAGCTGATTGACTCTATGTAATTAAAAGGTAACTCGTGTATTTCTGTAACTATCTATAGAATTGTGCTGAATTCTCCAAATTGCCAAAGAAAAATAGAAAGTTAGCTGACATACTTTAAAAATGCATTGATTTCTGTTCCTTAGATGTAGCAGAATGTCAGCTCTCACTGAAATACTTTAATATATTGATGAAATAACAATAGTAATTTTAACAAACTTCACATATTTCAGAGAAAATTCTGGGTTGGAAGGGGCCCACAAGGATCATTGGATCCAATAGTAGAGTTATGTTTTAAAGTACATACTCTAACTTAAACTATTCTGCATCAGTGTTTTTATATGTTGTTTTCAGCATGCAGTTTCATTTTCGGGTTTTTAAGCAGTAAGAGCTTATTTTGAGGTTTTTTATTGACAGCTACAGTTCCTGCATTTCTGAGGTAACTTACCTGATTTTTAAGGGTTTCAGAAACAAAGCAAATGGGTAATTTAGTATTATTGTTGATATTTATATCCTTGTTAGTAAACATCTTCCACATAATGGTACTTCTAAGCATTTAATGTACTCCAAAGTAATTTAATTTATAGAGAATGAAGTGATGGTAAATGCGGAAAGATCAGGAATTTCAGACAGGATTATTTTTATGTGGAAGTGAAAAAAAGCTCAGTAGTTTTCTTACAATTTTAATCTCTGTAAATTTAGCGTGTTACCAAGGAATTGCTGCACTACATGCTCCCACTCCATACTGCATGAAATGAACTTGTTTGCATGCTTCTGTCCTTGTCGTTTCACTTCTGTATTTTTTTGTCACGTAGACCCTTTTATGTTTTTTCCTTCCCGTGAATGTGACAGCAAGGGAATGGGGACTCTGTAATTTAGGGAAATTCATCTTGAGGTTTGTATGACCAAAAGTTTCACAGCATGTGATGTTTCCTTCACAAACCTTTTTCACATAAATCAGAACTTGTCAGGGAGAAATTAGTAGATACTAAAAATCAATTTGTGTAGACTTGTCAAGTTATCATAGAAGGCTTTTTGGTCTCTCTGTTACTTGCTGAGTTAGATGTGTTATCACAATGGTGTTAGAACAGTTCATTTCAAGTCAGTCTATAAGAAAAGTTTTACCAGTCTTATCAGTGAGTGGGATGTTTTCTTGTATTGCTTTAAGGCACTTTACTTCCTTGCATTGTTTGGCCATAGCTGTGAGTCATAACTATTTTTTTTTCTTAATTTCATTTATCACATTTAGTCCCAGTGCTTAGGAAATAGGTGTGAAGCATGGGACGTGCTTATTTTCCCAATAGTTTCTGAAAATACTGATCTGCCATATATTTTGATTGATGTTATTTTTGATGACAATACTTTAAAATAAAATGACTGACAAATTGAGTATCAATGTATCTGAAAATAGTGAAGAAAGCATTTTTTCAAGTGGACATCTGTGAAAAGAGGGCTCTGCAGAGTGCAGGCTGGAAACAGCAAATCTGGAAGGGCACAGGTTCTCCTAAAGCTGGCATGGGTAAAATAGGCTGTGGGTGTTTTGGTGTACAACAGCAGGGGCACATTGCAGTAAGTGGAAGGATTTGGGTGGCCTCAGGTGCATTGCAAACATAGTGGTTCACTCACAAAGAAGCACCTGGACTGTATTAGAGACAAGTAGTTTCCCTTACAAGCCTAGCTCAGGTCAGGCTGTCCACACATCCAGCACAAAGCAAGCCTGGAGGAGTAATGTGTTGGGCAGCTAGAAATTATCCCAGCTGCAGATCTGTGAAAGAAGTAGGGAAAAATCATGACAAGTTTTCTTCATATTTTCCTGAGGCTCTGCTTGCTTTAAATCAGAGCCTATTCACTTCCAAATGTAGACATTTTTAAAAGAAAAAAATCCATGATATCCACTTTCCACAGTATCTACTTGTCAGCAGTATGACTTGGTTTAATCCTCTGCTTTAATGAGGAGAGAAGTTGTTGTATATCTAACTTGACATATTGGTTTCTGAGCAAGCCTTTCTTAACACTGTGCAGCGTTTTGCCATCGAGTCACCTGTCGGTCACCTGTCGGTCACCTGTTGGTCATCTGTGAGTTTGGCCGTGTCACACGTGCTATTTCCGCCCGGTGCCGGTAGAGGGCAGCAGACACCGCTGCCAGTGTAAAACCCTCCCCGTCTGTTTCCCAAAGCCAGGAATCAGCCAGGGCTAGTCCTGAGCTCTGTTGAGCTGATTTACTGAGCACAAGTAAATTGTGTTTACTTGTTGTGTCCAGCTGCTGTGGACACAACTCTCACAATAAGGAATCAGCTTCTTCACTCGAGCTCGTATCGTTTATCACTAGAGTTTGAGGTTAATTAGGTTTAAGGTAAATAAATAAATATATATCTATATATGTATACACACTATATTTTTTTTTATAGCTTAGATGAATATCAGCATGGACATTCTGTGCAAGATAAAAATGGACAGGCTGTGTCAGACAGTTTGCAGTATTGCACAGGTATGTTGCAAATAGTTCTCATATTAACATTAGGAGGCTTAAGACTACTTTTCTTCAGGTCCAAACCAGGCAACAAAGATATCCTTATAACCTTTGTTAAGACAGTTCCTCTGTACATCTGGTTGCATCAGCCTCTGGGGAACCACCGTAGCAATGTATCGTGAATCTCATTCTACTCAATGTTCCCTGCTGGGTTCTAAGGGATGGCTGAAAGGACAGCATTGGATTGTTTCCCATTATGGGCAATAAATTCTCAGTATATCTTTATAGAAGTTTTAAGTTAGGTTAGTACCTCAGAAGCACTTTATAGCATAAGACCTCATGTTTTCTTGTAGCTCTTTTAATTTCTGCCATGTGTTCGTAATTGAAATGTTCTAATGAAAATTGTTTCTTATTTAACAGAGGAGTGATACAATTATATAAGCAACTAAATATTTTCTGTGCTTATAATAGATCAAGAAGGAGTGAATAATATAGCTGAAACTGAAGAGCCTGGAAGAACTTGTGATTCCTGGCAGAGTGACCTGTGGGCACAAGTGAAAGACAACTTAATGAATTATTTTCATCTCAGCAAAATTTTCCCAGAAAGTATCCCACGTAAATTTGATTATGTGCACAAAGACTTACTTATGCAACAGTACAACCTTCATGCAGCAGTGCACCAGCCAATAGAAGCCAGAGCAGATAAAAACATCAATGAATTTAAAAGTGCTATTGGCCTTGGATATTATGAAGTGACAGTTCTGGGTAAGTAGTTTGCATTGGAAAAAAGGTTAAGCAAGAGCAATGTAAGTTCATCAGAAATTGAATGGATTTTTCTGAAGGAATCAGTTGATTCTGAGTATTTCCTGAGGTTTAAAAAATTGACATTTTAGATATTTGTTAGTCTCCATTTAGGGTAAATTTTATTCTCATTAAACATACCTTTCAATGAAATGCCTGAATATCTTATTTGTAATAACACTTCCTATAATTTCAGTTTTTGGCATAGTCTTAAGAGTTTTATTTGAAGAATGTGTGTAGTCTATAAATTATTGGTTATTTCAGTTAGGAATAGGTCCTGATGTAATCAGGCAAATTAATTAAGCTGCACTTGCCAGCTAGCTTTCTGCTAGAGAGGTTTTTATCAGAAACAAGTCAGTGTTCTTAAAAAGACAACTATAAATTCTTCTTTTCAGCATTATTCTCATTGAGTTGATTTTTTCATACTGTTGCTCCTAAAGTGCCTTCTTTCCATGGCAGAAAATGAAAGGCTGTATTTTAGCCATGCTCATTAACTGCTCCATGCTGCTTCTGGTTAACTTGAAGTGCCAGTTGATTGATTTTTATTTATTAAAATATAAATATGCAAGTTGATGTATATCTGTTTGCTAGCTTTATTGAGGGTTATTAAGTTTGATTTTGTTTTTCCATTAAAAGGGGACAGAAATTGCCTTGCTTAACAATGTTCATGTTAAGTTCCCATAATTTAAAAGTTTTCATTATTTGCTAAGGGACATTTGCAGAGAAGATATTTGAATATTTGAAGTCATTGGAATCCTGGGACTGACAATACAATATTGAAGATGAAAGTAGCACTGTATTGCGCACTTTACTGGTTGTAAAGTTAATTGCTCTGCATTTGCAGATAAAGTTAAAAGGAGGGTGAAATGGCTTCCAAGGTTTAATGTTTTCTAAACTATCAGCATTGTTAGCCTTAAACCATAGTATTTCATAACATCATATCAATTTGAATGTGCTTGTGTATAATCCTATGTAGAAACGTATTTTTAGAAATTAATTATTAACTAATTGACAAAAATGTAAATAAAAATCAGTTCAATGGTTTGTTTAAAAAAAAGAGAAGTGGTGCACAAAGTTGCTGATGGGCCAAATATGAAGTTTTCTGCTAACATAAAATATTTTTCTTCAACAGGTATAAACCATGATATAGCAATTGATGTTGCTTTTCTTCCACTGTTTTGTCCTGACAATCCCTACTTGTTTCAACTTGAAGACATTCAGAATGATACATTATTGTCTTGTATGAGTTGTATCTCTGCATGCCAGCAGAAGGCCACCAGCAGTGGGAGGCTTGGTGACACATTTCCTCTTTCAGGTGAGGCTGTCTTTCACTGATTTCACTCATTTATCATTTCTTGGTTTATCTGTCAGTGCAAGAGTTAATCCTCTGTAGAAATCTCTGGTGTAAATCAGACATTATTCACCTCTTCAGTGAAAGAGATGTGAATTCTATTTCACCACTTTTAGTAAATTGCTATAATACTGAACTTTCAAGGCAGTTTTTGCTGGAGCTGTTCTCATCCTCTGAAAACAGTATTTTAATATCCAAACTACAAACTCATATCTAATTCTGATTTTGTCATTTCTAGTGATGGAATTTATGAATAAAATTTTTCACTGAAAGAAGGTTGAACATTACTGTATGGAGAACATTAACTAAGAATATACAACAAATACCTTTTAACACCACCTTTCTTAACTTCTAGATGAAATTGTAAAAACAGTGAAGGAGCTCGATGGCAAACATGTTATCTGCATCTTGGACTTGTGTCACTTGGGTGATGACAAGGTCGAAGTCTTTCTGACCAAAATCTACAAGACAGTGGAATCAGGTGTGCTGAATCCAGTGTAATTTAATAGCTTAATTTTCAAATGTATATTGTTCAAAAGGAGGGAAATAAATTTGCTGTAACTTGAATACACCCTCTATATATTGCACTTTTCTAGAACTAGCAGACACAAATATAAAATTATGATTCTTAGGGCAGTTGTAATGGTCATCCATGTAACTGGGAAGGACAATTTTTGCCTTTTTTTGCCAGTCTTGAAACAGAGTAGACAATGTCTTGCTTGCAAATGTTCAAGAAGGATGGATAGGCAGTACAGTGAGCTGATCATTTGGCAGGATACCAAGGACTCAAAGTGATTGTCAGCTGTCTTTCTTTGCCTGTGCACAAACATACACAGGAAATGTATATATCTGGGTGAGAACTGAGAAGAGAGGCAAGCTTTCCTAATATTTAAGGCAGTGTTTGCAAAAGAATTAACAGCCTGTGATAAAACTTTAGGCTGGAAATTAGAATAATTTTGAGGATTAGAATTTAGATGTTCTGTGGTGATCTTTTTTAGTGAAAGCTACCAGAGGCAGCCTAACTGCTCTTTAGGCTTGAAGCTTATTGTGAAAGGGATTAAATACCATGGTGCCTTTAGTACCATGATCCAGGAAACCGCTTTCAGTTCTTTTCACCTGGGCAAGGTCAGGTGCTGTTTTTATATGTCTGCTTTTGTACACAGAGTATTAGGTAGTGAGTATAGCATCCAAACATTTTAAACATATTTTATTCATTAAAACAAGTAATGAAATATTTTTGGAAGAATTTTTTATTGGAACTTGCTTTGAACTTTGCAAGAGAAAACTGCCTTTAAGAAGTGCTAATTATGGCAGGATATACAGTTTGCCACATTATTTCTAGGTGTGTTCTGAGAACATTAAGTTCAGCCAATATGAGAAGCTGCTACTTCCACAAAAGCAAAGGATTGGAAAATTCTGCCAACTTTTTGCCTGTGCTGAGGAGCAACTGGCTCCTGCTGGTCCAGAATCAAGTAACACATTTTTACCCATGTTAAACAGCCTCAAATCACTTGAGGAGCCGGATTCTTGCAAAATTATTTTCAAGCAGGAGCTCTTTGCAATTTGACTACTTGTCCATTCGAAATGCTGCTCTCAATTCAATTCTTTGAGAAGAAAGAATTATGGAGACTTGCCAGGTAAATTGTACCATTATTGACCAATCCCCACAGAGTTAATTTATAGGAACAGATTAATTCTTAGGTACATTTTAGCAGCCTGTTGGTAATTGGAGATTACCTCTTTCAAGTAGTAGTAGTCACTTGTCTGCCCTGGGGGCAGTGGACTTTGTCCTCAAGTACTTAAAGTCTATACCCTATCTTCAGTTTATGGTAATTTGACAGAGAAATGTAATTGATTTTGATACATTCAAGTTCACAGACAACTTCAGATAAAAAATCATGAAATTAATAAAACTATTGTGTCTTACTAGTGTAGTTTACAGTTGAAAAATATATTAAGGATAATAGTTTAACTTAAATTGCACTGTAACTAAAAATCAATTAAATGTGACTGTATTGTATCTATTTAATATGAACCAGAAGTATTAGTTCTGGAGCAATGTTTGTCAAGTCATGCCTTTCAGAGTACCCACAGAAAGCAAAATGAAGAGATACCAACCCAAGAAGAGCAGGGTGTTGCTTGCAGTATTATTTGTGTCATTGTGCTGCTTATGGATATGTGAAGGTGAGAGGCCATTGCTCTGGACTGAGTGACACAGGACTTCCTGTTCCAAACTGAGCCATGCTGACTGTGTCAGCCAATGTTTTTATTTACATATACTTCAGATGGAAGTCTAATTTTAATGAAACTCTTCTTTCTAAAGGCAATTTTTAAAGGAATTATGTTTGTCATCACAAAAGGACTGATGGGGCTGACATTGTCACAGAGTCACATCAGTGAGATGGTCCAGCCACCTTCCTTCACCCCATGCCACAGAAATGGAGCCAAAGGCTGTTTGTGGTATTGCACTGCTTAGGACACTTTAAACATAAAGCATTAATAATTTCATCCTGTATGTTAGGACTTCCTAACTCTAAAGGAAATATCTGAATTGTTTGGAATATAGATAATGTTTTAAAACATTAAAGGATGTGATTTTACTTTACTCAAGTGTTTGAAATTTTTCATGGCAAAGCTGGGAGGGAGAGATACTTACTCTCACAGATTGGGGTACCAGTGTTGAAAGCACAGGCTTTCTGTGTGTAGCTGGTGAATATCCACTGCCTGCAGTAGACTTGGAATTTTACCACTTTGGATCATTCTGTAGAGTCACCATCCTGCTAAATAACACTGGACTTAATATGTGGAGTTCAGTGGCTGAAGTGCTGCAGTGTTATTGGGATTCTACCACTCTGCCTGTGTCCCTCCTCCCTGCCAATCCAGCATTCAGACTGGAGCAAAGGTTCTCTGCAAAAAAACCACTTGCTGTTTTACATCTTTAAGTGTTTATTAACACAAGTGTAAAACAAATTGATTTTTGGTGTTGAGTCTGTCAAAATTATAGTTTTGCCATGTTAAGCTAAGATATAGGGTCATTACTCCTGCAAAATGTCACAGATCACCTTTATTGCTGCAGTGTATTGCTACTGCTAGGGGCAAAATAATATCAGAACACATTTCTTTACTGTGGAAGGTGTACTTGACCAAAGAACTTTACTCTAAAACGTGTGCACGTTTCTTGTGTTTCAGCATTAATTTCAAAGAAGGGAAGAAGGTAGAGCATATGCAGGTAGTGGTACTTTTGAGTGTATAAAAGTTCCTAAGTCATAGATTATGAAAGTAATACTAATTCTGAATTAATGTGATGTAGCAGTTGTTCAACATTGAAAAGAAGAGAATAGAAATAAACAAATTAATATATGTAAACATCTTGGATTTTTTCTTTCCATTTCTTTCCTTTTTATGTCTTGTAAGTTGCTTTGATTTTCCCAGAATCTTCTCCACAGTCATATTTACTCTTTTCAAGAAACTTTAAAGGAGAAGTAGGCCAAGCTTCCATCAGCATCTGTGCCACCAATTGGAGCTTCTGTTGGCTTTCAACACGGTGTGCAGCATGGCTTTGTAGAAAGAGAGGAAAAAGCGAGACTCTTTGTCCCTTCTTCCACTGTGCTCCAGGACTGGGGCTGAGCCCCAGGCTGGGCAGAGCAGGATAGGATCCAATTCCTTGGCTGCTTGTCAGCTGAATGGGTTTGGAATGCCACAGCAGTGTGTGTTCTGGGCACCCTGGCATCACAGCCCTTCCTGGGCTATCTCTGTAAACCTGCAGGAAGGGAAAGAGCTTGCAGAAGATCTGCTCTGCACTGGTGACAAAGCTCTCAGCTGCCCCCCCACCCCAGGCTGGGTGTTAAATTTCCTCAAGAGGAAGGAACTCTGTACAGTGGCTGAATCAGCTCTGGGCTCTGCAAACTACACCTCTGTCACCCAAGGAGAGACATCTGCTGAAGCCAGTGTTACTGACACCCACAAATCCTCATGGGCAGCTCAGCTGCTGGGTCTGTTCCCAGCTCTGGAAGTTGTGTGAATAAAATGAACACTGCAAAACTCAGGCACGTCAAGCAGAGTTGCTGTGCAGCTTTGGCACTTGTATGAGCACAAAAGCATCCTGAAGCCTCTGGCAGTGAATTCTTTAGGAGTGACTGAGCCACCTTGAGAGCAGCCTGGGCAGCGTGTTGGAAAGGGCTTGAGGAGCAGCCAGCAGGGCTCTGCCTCCCTGCAGTGCTGCCAGGCACTTGACCTGTACTAGGTAGAGAAGTGAGGCCAAAGGAAGAGCCTGGCTTGGCAGGCACTTAATGATAAAGGCTGTTTTGTCTGTGCTATAATCTGTGACCACTATCTGGGTGAGTACTGATGACTTCCATTTGCCCTGAGTGTGCCCTTTCTGTGCCCTCCAGCCCTCACCCCACTGGGAGTGGGGCCCTGAACCGCAGCTTCTGACAGGGCTGAGGGCCAGAAAACAACAGGCTCAACCAAGCCCTGACTGACCAGGGCCAAACACACTGCAAGGGGCTCTGACAGCACTACAGGCTAAAGGACCATGAACTGCAGGCTCAAGACCAGATGGGAAAGATCAGAATGTGCTGCTGTGAAATTTGGTGTTGTCAATTTTTGTTTTGTTTTAGTCTTTTCAAAAAAGATCTTCTCTAACCAGAGCAAATGAACAAGCAAATACATTTAGACAAACAGGCTGGAGAACAATCAGATGAAGTAGATGGCTTCAGGTGGGCAGGGCTTTATTAATCCTGCAGCATGGGATAACATGAACACTGATATGACCTGGAAAGTGGGCAGTTTTCTTTGAGGTCTCTAGAAAACAGAAGTCTAAAATCCAAAGGACAAATATTACATTGTCTTCAGAAAGGAAGCATCCAAGAAATTACTGGTCCATTTGTCCAACTTTATCCCTAAAGTAGCTCTCGAATATTTTTTTAATCCCTTCTTTGCATTTTTACTACCATCAAGGACAGCTTGTGCCAAACTAGTCTAGTTTCCCTTTTTGATAGGCCTAAGATAGGAGGCAACATCCTCCTAATCAGCTTGAGGAAATAAAAGTTAAGCACGGAGATAGATATGCAGCTATTAAAAAAAAACCAACTCCTTAAGAGCACTTGACCACCCAGCAGCACAGCAAATGCTGCTGCTTTACAAAAATCTGTCAGGGTAGCAGCTTTATTTAGCATTTAAAACCATCTGATCATCTGGAAGATGACCCTTGGTGGATTACAGCCAAGGAGTAATGCTTAGAAGGATGTTCAGGGACAAAATTATGGAGATAAAAAATTGCAGCAGTTTTCCAAAGCAAAACAAGTGACAAAACTGTGGTCCAATAAAATCATCAGAAGCAGTCCCCTTAGGCAGGAGAAAGGGATTTTACAGTGAGGAGGGGCTGACAGGGCAGCCATGTTATTGAAAAAAACAGAAATCATAGGAAGCCGCGAACTGAGGTGCAGCTCCACAGCAAGCTGTTGCCACAGAAAGCAGCAGCAATGATTTCTGGATGAAGATAGGGAAGAGAAGACTGACAGCCAAAAAATATAATTGCTCTGGTGGTTTGGGGATGATGCAGTCTGGCTTCAAGGCTTTGAGACACTCTGGAAGAGACCAATGGGAAAATAAATTCTTTAGAAAACACAGGAGTTAAAGATTCAGGCTTTTTTTGGTTTGTTTTTTTTTTCTCAAAGCAGAAAAGATCAGGAACAGAACCTGGTAGCATGATCAGAGTGCAAACAAGATTCTGGTGAGAGGAGGACAGAGAAAAAGGTGATTTTATTTGCAGTAAAAATCAGCAGGTCAGTTGGTGGGGAGTTTTGGATTAAGAAAACAGCAGTGAAACTCTCTAGGAGAGATTTTACAAGTTTGACATCACCAAGAGCACTCTGTCTTAGCACCACTCAGAAGAAGAAAACATGGCAGGGGATGCCCTGACAACTCTTCCAGCCCTACCCAAGCTTTAATAAATTGATGATCAATATAATTTTTTCATATAGGCCATAAACAAAATTACTGTTGCACACCTAATAAAATGGCCCAGTGATCCCAAGGTTTTAGAAACAGGCTTTTTACTCCAAACCAAGCTCGAACACAGTCCTTGAAATCCCAAATAGAGAAAGGCAAATGCCATTCCTCTCTCTGCCTGGTAGGTTGCTAACATTTCTACGTTTTTTACCTCCTAGGTAAACAAGGTGTTGTATGCAAGAAGAGTGTGTTAAAGTCAGCTGTGGAAAAATGCCATCTAATGGCTCAGCCTTAGCACCTGCCAATGTAGGCAAAGTTGTCTACGGCTGAATATTCTACGACATGACAGGGTGTGATATTAAAACTAAATAGCCATACCCTGAGTAGTTTTCCCTGTAGCTGATTTTGACATTTGGAGGACCAGGCAGTTTCACATCTTTTAGGAGTACCTTGCTGGCATTTTAGAAGTTTCCACACTGACATTTTGTGTGAAGAAAGGAAACTAGTGAGAGGCTAAAAGGCTTTGAAGTACAAGAGGGAGAAAGGCTCCAACAGGCAGAACAGGCTAATTTTGGTGCTCTCTGCCATTTAAAAAAAAAATCTGTTGCTACAGCTAAACAGGTAAAGAAGTGGCAATAACATAGCTGTCTTAAATACAGCTCAGTTGTGGTGTTTCAGAACAGAGAACTTTGAGGCAGAAATTGCTGATATCAGTAGAAATAGATCACTAGAACAGCACGCCCATTTCACAACTTAATTTTTCCCACAATGGAGCACATATTTTGTTGGGTTTGTTATTTTTTCTTTCAGCACAGAAGATGTAGGGCAGCTTTACTTTTAAAGCATTAGCTTAACTCCTGGTTCAAGCTGCCCCTAACATTCAATCTAGCTTTGCAAATTTTGCCCGAGATTCCAAAAAGTGACAGTGCCTGAGCTTAACCAAACGTCTTTCTCACTAAAGCTTTTAATCCCATCATACAGTTAGTCAAAATAAACAGCTATTTTATTTAGCTGCTTGAGCCAAATGAAAGAGGAAAATTGATATAACAAGCTAAGAACTGATTACTGGAAGTCCTGGTTAACTGGAAAGTTATCTTTTTGTAGCTGCTTCGTGCAAGAGTCATCAAAATAATTGCAGTATTTTAGCAAAAGCCAAACAAGAAGCAGAGACTATTACTAGAGTACACTGGCTGGTTTTCAGCTCTGTGCTGGCAGCACCAATTGTCTTTCCCCACTGAATTACTATCTTCAGAAAACTAAGCAATAACCAGAGAATGGCCATAAAGGGGTCCTTCAGTGATAAACACCACAAGATTTACAAACAAAGAGAAAGGATATAATTTACCTAACCAGCATATTGGAAAAACAGATTGAAAAAACCAACCCTAAAAAACCCCCATAAGTCATCAACAAGCTTTCAGGCTCTTACATGTTAGAAACCTGAGACAGAGTTTCCGGACCCGAGAGAAAGTTTCTCTTCCCCGTGCCACCCACCCAAACCCACATTGCTTTGCTGTGGTAACAGTGTGGATTTTGTTACATCATGTGATCTGAGCCTCCTGCTATCACCTTGATTCAACAGCTTGCAGAAAGTTCATCCAAATAGAGAGATTTTAATCTGGTTTTGCATTTGGATTTTCAGTATTATCTAGAAGCTACATTTCTACAGCTGGCGATGCTCCCCTAAAACGTATTTTGCAAATATTGTTTAAAACAAAAGTATTTGAGAATTATCTTGATGAACCTTCAGTAACCCAGCAGAACTGCTCCTCCCAGTCTCACCTTGCCTGTTTCTGTAGATCTCAACTGCTGCCTGACCACAGCACTTGGGTGAGAAGGAGGGAGGGAGGTTTCTACAACATCCTAACCATATCTGGACTTCCACCCCCTACTCACCTACATCCTGTTCATGCTTGAGTGGAAAACCCTCCAAAACAAAAAATTCATTCTGTTATTTTTTTAATAATAATAAAAAAGGAAATTCTGAGTATTTGAAGTCCCAGCTCAGAAATAAGTTTATTGAATACTTTCCAGTGAATGGAAATACCCAACCTGTGAACAGTTCTACCCAGTAAGCACTGAAACACTGTGACTTACACTTCAGTGTGTTCCTCTGAACTTCTTTCAACTGTGTCATGTCATTCCTTAACCAAAAAAAAAAAGAAATTAATTGTTCAATTTCTCAATGATGCCAAATACAGAAAGCTTAGATTACTTAACAGAATATATTAAAATAGGAAAAGGTCACTTACGGGGAGTGATTAAAATCATTGTTAGTCATTTTTACCACCAAAGCTGTAGAATTGTGAAAGAGAAACATGAAAGTCTTGTTTTTGATGTCATAGTTTATATCTTAATTTTGAATGATCTGCTCACTGAAGGGAACTAAGAATTCTCTCTCAGTCTTTCCAAGAAGCTCAGTCTTTCCAAGAAGCCATTACTAATGTGTTTATTTGGCATTTGAATATATTTGGGTCTAAGTGACAAGTTGATGGTTTCCATCAGCTTAGCAACCTGGCATTTTCAATAACCTCAGCAACTAAAAAGGATGTAAAATACTAAAGATACATTGGGGAAAGCTGCAGCAATTTCAGTCAATTTCCAGTTTGATGGTTTATTAAGTCTCTATGGTGTTGAAATAATGTGCCAATGTCAGAAAGTAGCATGGCCTTGAGTAGAGAGGGTGAGAGCCCAAACTTTGTGCTCAGCTCCATCTGTGTTCCACTATCCCAGCCAAAACCATGGCCATGCAGTCCATCCACAATGGACTCTTAAAACCATTCACTCTTAAAAGGGAAGAGGGCAAAGCAACTCAGCTTTTCTTCTCTGGATTTTGCATGCTTCAAACACAGTTCCTCATTAAAAATTCACCTTTTTGGCCTCAGTTTAATCTCCTCAACCCAAGAACAAAATGCCAAGCCATTACACTGAAAAGCATTCAATCACATTTATTCACCCTTTGAACAAATTTACAGATCAAGTAACTGCAATGAAGAAAAAACAAGAAATCATAGCAAAATCTGGATAACTTTGAGCTAAAAAACCTACCTTAAAAAAAACATGTTAAAGGTGAAAGTATATTCAGATACTTGCTTTACATGGTGAAACACAGGCTCAATAAATGAATCCATGAGGAAGTGTCAACTAGTGTTATTCAAAACCTTTCTACAGAGTGACTTAAACCATCCTTAGCATCTTAGCATTTAAATCTTCCTTTTGGCGTAACACCTTCCATCCTTTTTTTTTTTTATTCTATGGCTTTACAAATTTGTTTGGGGTTTTTTGTTGGTTTGGGTTTTTTTAAAAGCAAGTAAGTTTTGGTTTTGTCACAGACACCAGCATAAAAGTCAAAAGAATTTAGGGGTAAGCACTGATTTTCCTAGATTGCTATGCTGAAAGCTACAAAATTTTATATTACACTGTTATGTTTACTTGTCTTGAAACTACATCTCTGTCTAGTGGTCTATGTTGAGCAACATTCCAGATGAGGTAGATTGAAGGAATATTTATCATTATAAGGACATCAGTATTGCAGAGGGAATGAATTCAGCATGGAATGTAATTACTCTTTTCCTCATGCTATTCCTTAATCTCTGGAATTTCAGAGAGTGCTACTAGCCGACTTTGTATAACCTGAGTTTTTTCTCACTGAAATCCCTGAGGCTTTCTTTTTATTTTGTCTCATTTACTAATTTTTATAATGTTGGGGGATTTTTTAGCCTGACTGGAGGTAAAAGACATGTGTTAATAGGGGTTCTGCTAGTTCTGCTACATTTCTCCTCTCCTTTCTACCACTAACAAAAGAAGGATAAGAGACATGGAAAAAACTGTATTTGAGAGGCTCGTGAACAATGGGGTAAGAATTGGATGTATTAATAAGGAGGGAATATGTAAGTGCATAAAAGATGCACATTTGTAGCTAAAAAGCATGTGGTACTCATTCTACTTCTTGCAGAACAATATGCTCTAAAAATATAGCATTTAGTTTCACTTTTTTGACTGAATGGAGTTTGAAGACAGGGATGAACTTTAAAAGGTTAGTAGCTATCAAGTCTGCTCCTAGAAAGCCTGTCAGGAGATCTCTTCCCAGTCTGCTAAGACTGCCCATGTCCATGACTCACATGTCTACACTTATCTGGAAGGAGCAAGAAATCCCTGAGCACTATCCATAAAGGGCTTCCATGGATCCTTTTCTCTCCATTCCATTATCTTCTTCCTCCAGCACAATCAAGGTACCACTGTAACCACCCTTGCAGCACAGGGCAGAAACTAATGCTGAGAATGCAGAGCAGAAAAATGTCACAGTTGTCCAGAAAACACCTGCTGAGCTTTGCTGGGTAAAGAACCCTCAAAACAAAACCATCAAAGAATGAACAAAACAACAACAAAAACACCTGTCAAACTGTTACAGTAAAATATAGAAGAAATTTTTTTTAAAAAGTCAAATCAGCACCTTGTTTTACATTGCTAAGTCCTAGAGGGGAAGCTCAAATCAGAGTCTCATTACTATAGAAAGAATAAAACTTATCTCTTAGAAAACAGGTCAAGGTTGTCACCCCCTCTTCCCCAAATCCATTAGTTTGGCAGTAAGGATGGGTCTTGAAGCCTTTTGAATTAGTTGGGTTTCAGTGGTTTAATATTTGCTAATCCTTTTGATCACAGCTCCTTAGACTCATGCATCCATCCTGATATTTTTGCTGGACAGGCTCAGGACAACTTAGCTGCTAAAAATCAGGTGTCTTCAGGCCAATATGGCCAAAGTAGAATCACAGTCTGGTGAGACTCAATACAGTTATCTGCTACTGCACAGAACAAGTAAAAAAAAATCAATTTCTCATTTTAAACAAAGTATAATTAACCCAAGAAGTCCGTGAAGGCAAGGCATCTGAGGACAGGCAATTGACAGGATAACAAAACTAAGCCTTTTTTATGAATATTCTGAACATCAGCTGGAAAGCAGAGGCTTTTCATACACATTTTCTAAATTTAAAAAATACCCTCTTTGGTGGGATTTGACCAAGCCCCAGCTGATGGGCAGAAGCAAAAGAAGCTCAGTCCGTAAGTGCCCTCCAGAGAGTGCCCAGCCCAGGCACACAAAGGGTTATCCACAAACAGTCCATGCTCTGCCACCCCATGTGGCGCAGGAATGACCCATCCCATCCACTGCAAACAGAGCCAAATACTTCAGAGAAGTCACAGTGCTTGCTCCAAAACAAAAAAAAAAAAAAAAACAACAAACCAAAACCAACCCTGACAGTGTGGTGTGAGGCACAAACACGAGTGCAAGTGGCAGTAACAATTGCAGGGCAGAGCTGGCTGAAGCCAGAGCAGGGAACCCACAGTGCAGTCCCGTGGGGTTACACGTGTGCTCATCCTGACTGAGCTCAGATGGGCATTTCTGGCAGAGATGGAAGAACAGCCACTGTTAGTGATGCATCTTCAGAGAAGGAAGAGCTGGCCAGTGCCTCACAGGCCTCTTCACATCTACAGTCACCTGAGGTACAGGAGCAGGAATCAGCTTCCTCCTCTTTCACTGATAAAGCAGAGTCTACCTGTTTTCTTTTTCAGGATTAGTGCTCTCTGAAGTTTCTGTTAAAATTAAAGAATGAACTTCTTCTTCTATAATTAACCTGTCAAAAGCATTCATGGGATCATCCTTTGCAGAGCTCTGAAAAAGAGAAGCAACATTTTTAACAGTATTTCCTCATGGCAAGTGTTGCTTTTTCACCCCGGTAAAACAGACCCCGACATATATCCTATATTATGGTGGAAAGCCAAGGTAGGTGGGCAACAAACTGTGCTTTTCAGAGCCATGGCTTAGGCCTGGCTGAAAGAGGTGTCCTCTGGAGATGAGGAACTGAAGGTTGGTCCCCAGCTTAAGGGTGCTTCCAACTACAGCCAACAGGTAAAGCTCAGGCAGGAGGATGGAGAACTGGGCATGTGCAGTTTTTGTAGAGTTTTCACTGAGCACACAGAGGAAATTACTTGGGGCAGTAACAAAACACTTATGAAAGCACAACAAAGTGTAACTGCTACCACAGTTACAGCCCTCATGGCCAAGAGTCCCATCTGGGAGAACAATATTCATGTCAAGGTTTGAATTAGGGCTTGTCAGTGTGCTTCTCTTAGGATTTTTATAAAGGGCTACTGAGAGAGATTTATTTAGAAATAAGTTTCCTTAATGGTATTATGTTTATTTTCCCCGAAATAAGGCACCACTGCAAGCCTTTCATCAAAGAGTGCCTGAAACTATAGCTGGTTTTGTTCTTTTGCCAACAAGAAGCTATGTGTCTGATTTACTTCCTAGCTAACAGACTGTGATAAATGTGAGAGTGCTAAAAATGTTAGTTTCTGGAAGTCAAACACAAATAGGTTAATTCAGCATCATAAATATGATTAAGTAGCAGAAAGACATGAACATTCAGTAAAAGTCATTTAACAGAGTTGCAAAAACAAAACCAAAAATCCTCAAACCAAAACCCACACAGCAAAAGAAACCTGACAATCAGAAAACTGCCACCCAAAAAACCCCAGCTTGAAACAAATTTAAAAAACTAGTAGTCCAGAGTAACAGAATAATGCTATTCTATTAATCTAACTAAAATGTATATACAGCTGGGGGGGTGGGGGAAGAAATCTAAGTTTTGGGTAAGTGTTTCTGAACAATTCCTAGTATTGTAAAATACCTAATCTTCATATTATATACTTACTTATACACAGTTACTTATAAGACAGAAATAGGAAAAACAAAACTGCAAGCCTAGAGATCCCAGTTCAATAGGTTTGTTGATCCAACAGCTTCTTACTAACCTGGGAATCCTCGTTCTGCTCTCCAAACATGCGCTTGAGAATTTCTCTTGGGTCCGGAATTGGTGGAAGAATTAATATTTTCAGCCTTCATAAAGTTAAGTTAAAAAGAAAATATTTAGATGAAAGATATATTAATTTAAAAATCATTTAAAAACACAAAATCATGTTTGGGTACAGTCATGAAAATTTGTGGAGTCAGCTTTGTCATCACTGGCCAGCCTTCATTCTCTGTGCAACTCTACCCATTTCTTATTTTTACTCCCCAAAACAGAAGGGGAACATTGACACAGATTCTAAATAACTTTCATCTTGACAAAGACAGCAGTAAACGTAGGGAGATCAATATTTACCTTTTTAGATAAACCAGTAGAATTATTGTCGATACTGCTACTATTAATGGAATGGTAATTATTAGAACAAAATAGATTGTAGAATCCCTTTTCTCACCTGGAAAACAGAAATTGTTGAAACTTAGGGATATTTTGAGAGGCTTTTTAGGAATAATGACAACAAAATAGTTAATTGTCCAATTTGTTCATAGACTCAGTGCTTTTTCAAGTACACTAGCACTTTTGTAGGCAAGGACAGTCTTGTTTTACAAAGATGGGATTATAATGTTGATGTGTTTGGCAGGGAAATGCAAATGAGCAAGACTCAGGGCTGAAAAATTGGCTACACTGGACTTTGCATAGCTCCACAAATGGCTCCACTATCAACAGCAGCACAGGCTTGGGACTGGTGGTGCTGCTGAAGGTGGTGCTGCAGAAGAGCTCTTCTGCCCTCTTTCCACTCAAAATAAATAGGTACATAAGGAGATTACCCTTGACTCCCATTTATTTAGCAGACAGAAAGGTGTTAAATGCCTTAGAGATGAAGAGTAAAGTGCAGCACAGTGCAGGGACAAGTCTCTCACCAATGCTCTTTTCCTCACTCCAGTCACTGTGGAGATGGCTGGTGTAGCACTCCCGCTTTGGCTTTGCTCTCACTCTGAAGCTGTACTTGCTGTTAGCATCAATGCCAGGAACTGACACAGAATTCGTTTCAGACTAAGGCAAAAAAGATGAGGAAATTTGCTTTGTTCAATTACCAAGGTATTCTCAGTCACTTCCAAGACTATTTACATTGTGTGGCTAATGCATTCTGAATGTTTTGATGGAAGACCTTTTTATGACTATGAAACCTCATTAAAAATAGGACATAGTGGAATTTAACAAGCACAGAAGGCCTAAATGCACATTCCAAAGCTAAGATTTCATCTCATTCACTGCTCCATCTATCATGCAGCATTTGGCATCAATGATTTGGAACAGTGCCTTTTAATTTTTTTTTCCTTTTTCTGAGAAACATCTGTGATTTAGCTTCCCTTCTTGTCAGGGCAGCATAACCAACCACACCAAAGTGTTCTGTGATGCCTCTGCAAAGAGCACACACTAGACAGGATCTAACTGCACTTGTTTTTTATCCAATATACCAGTTTCCTGGGGAATGTTGCTCGTATTCGAGTTTGGGGTAGAATAAACAACTAAACATGCTCCACAGGAGAAGACTCCCACTCACTTTGAAATTTATCATGTTGCTTTTACCATTCTGATCAAACAGTACATTCGGTTTGGCTATGGACATACAGCATGAGTCCATCCAGACACTGAACTTAATGCTTTTTATGTGCACACTAAAATCAGTGTATTTGAGGGTGCACCTCTCTCTCTTCCCCTCCATCCTCAGTCTTTATCCCCTTGCTTTTCTCTGTGGGATTCTCTGTTCTTGTCTGCACCAGCAGCTGATTTTTCTTTAGGGCAATCAGGTCACAACATTTAAATCCAAAACTGCCACATGACCACAGAGACCAACAGCAGGAAAATCCAACACCAGAACACCAAAGCCCGTATGCCTGACCAAGCAGAGAGGCACCATTTCCTGAGAGTTTAGTAAATCCCTCTTTATCAGACTGTTCTCACACACTAACAAATTGCCCTAACAAATGATGGGAAGGATTCATAAGACTTGCATGAATTTTGATGTACAGCTTTTACTAACATGAACCTACAGTATGAGAGAAAAATCCTACATTCACACAGCACTTCCAGCTCTGGCACCCGACCCAGTCACATGCAGCTGCTCATTATCAACCATAAATATTTCAAAAGATTCACAGAAAAAAAAATAGCAATGAAAACTTACTGCAATGATCTGACCAGTGTCCAAATCACCATTGCGACACTTAACTTCATAGTGTAAACAACTTTTTGGAAAAGTTTCTGATTCACTCCACTTTACATCAATTCTATCATTAGTCTTTGACAATGTCAACTGTCTTGGTGTGGCAGGTTTTACTGAAATGCAGAATGGAATAATTAGTTCAAAAGTCTATTTCACTGCTTACAAAAATTGTTCAGTCCTGTATTGCAGAATGCTACACTTACACCAGATTAAGAAGAGAAAGGGGAAGAAGTTAGCACCAGTAAGTCAAAAAAAGAATAAATCTAACTAAAGAACAAGAGTACAAGTAAATAGAAAATTACCCCTCCCCCTTCCTCCCAGATAAGAAACTCTTGTCTAGATAACTTCAAATCAAAGGTCAGTAGAAGGGAGCATCTAGTCTCACTGTCTCATCCATACTTCATGAGGTGAAGTTTCTCAAACACGACAATGTACTACCAAATTTCTTATTTTAATTATGTTTTTATAATGTGATGTTAGACTTACCAAGGGTGGTAGGATTTTTACTTGCACACACAGGCCTAACTTCTTCTGAATCACCTCTAATCAAAATACTTATAGCAGGATAAGTTCTCCTGTCTTTTGGGAAGGTGAGATTGAAAATGCATTCAAAGATTCCTTGGTCTACAGAGGAGTTGCTACAGCTCTTAGGGTCTTCCAAGCCATCAAACCTAGAGGAATAAATCATTCTTGTAAACTTCAGAAGAGAAGGACAGCAAGGGGAAGGCTTGCTTATAAACATGTGTTACAAATTCTAAAGACTGATACTGCATTAAAGGTATGCTGTAGCATATAAAAAAGTAAAGCTAAGCATAGTAGGCAGCCTCTAATTTATCTAAAGCTTTAGAAAGTCTTGTTTTTGTGAAGAGTGCCAAGGAGCAGAAAGAGAGGCAGGCTTACTTTGTATCAAAAAGAACAATTGATGCCAGCTTTGGTTCTCATTTTCCACATGGGAGAACAATTTCAAGGAGTAAAGAATATTTAGAAAACATATTAATTTGGACCACTTCTTGTCAGCAGAATTTCATCTCTGTGATATAATGAGCTGATCGATCTTTAGCTCTGCCTCAAGTATTGCAGCTCTTGAGACAGTTGAGTTTTCCCTATTTACCTGATTTGATTTTCCAAATGTCAGTATTCCCTTCCAATAATAGAGAAGTTAGGAAGACAAACTTCTTCCTTGCTTCTCTTTGTTGCCCAGGTCTCAATGAAAATACACCAGTCGCCTTTCCTCCCAGGAAAAACAAAACAAAAACCCCACCTCACTGGCATTGTGGAAAATATATCTTTCAGTCTAAAACTGAAGTGTCTTCTTAGTTTTTGGCTTTAAAATCTAAAAATTATTCTTCTTTCAAAGCAGCATGAATTTAAACCACTTTGAAGTCACTGCACCTACATCTTCCATTAAAATTAAGGGCAGGTTGAAAATATATAGCTCAAATCTAAAGCATTATTCCAGTAAGTATCCCTCTACCCAGAAATTCAGATCATCAACCCTGCATTGGTCCTGTTCTTATAACAAAGAAAAAGTCTGAGCAGCAGTCTGGACAGGGAACAAACAGTCCCCCCACATTTAATGAAAGCAGCAAGATTTGTGCTTTTTGCTGCCCAAATGCCCTGAACTGAACAGCTGGCCTGTGAGACTGCCACTGGAGAAGAAGAGCAAAAAGTTCATGTAGTTAGCTCAAATAAGACAGAAAGCTGATTTAAAACTACAACATGGGGTTTTCGAAAAGGAAACTCCACTATTTCTACAGAAGCTAATGCAATCCGGCATTTCACAAGCCCCATCAAGGTGCAGAAGTATGCACAGATCAGCATGTACAGCTATCAGTGCCAAGAGCTGGCTCACACAAGTCTGTTCCTTGGGAACAGGACACCATTTATGGCTGTCCACCAGCCAGCGGGGAGGATGATGATAAAATGATGTTCTTCATAGCTTTAAAGGTGAATCAGTTACTTACAACATTGGAGATGCAAACAGAAGTACTGCTAAGAGTTATTAATGCTTTCATGCCATTTCCCAATGGTTTATGAGCTGACACATACATTGTGAGTGATCCTAACTTAAACATCCTGCTTTGTTGGACTGCAAAGAAAGCAACTAATACATTGGTCTAGCTTAGTTCTTAATTATTCCCTTTTTGAATCAAGTGCCCAAACAAAAGTATAGAAAGCAATAGCAGCTGTGTTAATCTGGGCTACAGAAGCAGACACAAAACAGTTATATCAACTTCCCAAAAAGTCTTGGCCATAGCAGCTTCTGACCCCTTCAGTGGTGAAGTTTTCTGTTGGATGGGACTGAGCAGTAACTTGGACACAATGCCTTGGGAACTTTAAAAGCAACAGGAAGCAGACAAGTGGAATGTGTCACGTAAAGCTAAAGATTAGTCCTAGAGCACTTCAGAGCTGGGAAGACAAATCTCCCACGAACCAGTAGAACAAAGTGTAGTTGGTGTCACTGCTTGCATTCTCCCCACGATGCCAGGTACAAGCCATGTACTCCAGATTGTGCCAAACACAGCCCAAGTCAACAGCAGCAGTACCTGGAATACCTGCAAGGCAAGTTGGAAATGTTCTCTGAGATTTATTTTGTCCAAGTCTTCTCTGCTGATTCCAGAAGCAAAACATTTCATAACTGAAACTGGAAGGCAGAAATGGGTTTGTTACCTCTCAGACTACACTGCGTGTTCAGCACAACAAATGATGAATTCCAGCTGTTTAGAGCTTGCAATGGCTGAAATCTCAGCAGAGTAACTTTAGGAGGCAAGCCAGTCATAACAGCACATCCCAGAGTTCACCATGGCTGAATTGCTACTTAGAGTTACCAGATGCTAAGGACAAGGTATTGAGTCAGAAAAATATTTATTTCTATTAATCTACAGGTACTTAAAAATAAGTCAAAGTAGCTGGTAATTGCAGGGAAAACTATAACAAAGCTAAATGTTTTTACAGCCATCAATGTCAACCATAATTAAAGGCTGACTGTTTTTACCTTCTCCAGATATAGTATTAGTTGCTTGGTATTTATATTATGAGGAAATACCTCTGAGTCTTAAATATTGACAAAAGCAACACCAGGCAAGTTGACTTTTTAATGGAGAGCCATATACCTTTAGACATTAAAATCTAACATTTGGAAACTCAAGTCACATCAACACAAATGAGTACTTAGCAATTGTGAATAGGTCAATGGATTGCCCAGACAGAGCAATTAATAATAAAGTCTTTCATATTCAATCTTGCATTTCTATATGAGTTCTTTAAAGTGTATTACCATATTACATTGTATTGGACACCTTTTCCCTGTACCAAGTAGCAACATCTCCACGAACTAAAAACTCAATGTGTATTAAATGCAGATCTACTTTGAAAGTTGGAGCTTGCATTCTCCCTGCAGCAGCAACTAAGAGTATAGGGAAATGAAACAGGTTTTCCTATTCCAAGAAATATGTAAAAATATTCCATCTGCACACACACTTTTAAAATCCCCAGCCTGTTTAGTACATGCTGTCCTAATGATCTCCTTTCCCTGTTTTTCCAGAACCCTTCTGGCAGACACCCACACAAGCTTGATAAGGTCTCTGATTCTCCCAACCACATTTGTTTTTCATCTACATCAAGTCATGCTCCTGGGTTAAGACAGACTTTTAGGCAAGACACTCATTTTCTTGCTGTACATCCTAACTTCAAGTATTCAGCAAAACAGCTTACTCCTCAAAGTCTGCTTCCTAACAGTTTTGCTGTGGACCCCATACTTCTACATGCCAAGAAACAAAAAAATACTTTTTCTCTGTTCATTTTGCTATGCTTTCTAGACCTCACTCATCTCTTGAAAAAGACAGAACCCTATTATAATTATTTAAGTAATTGATTCAACAAGTTATTGAATTTACTACATTCCTCCCTCCTACATAGACAATTTTAGAGTTATTTTATGGGCTTCTGTTTATACAGAAAAATCATACAAAATAAACTGATTTAGCTGTCAGTCATGAAGGCAGCAGGCTTAATGGAGTCAGAGCCATCTCTTATGCTACAACAACCAAAACCAAAGCAGCTCATACTCTATTCCTGGGTTTAGACAGGGGAAGAAAACCAAAACATTTGTCATCCCATCTCAGACACACGGGAATTCCTGCCAGTATAAGGTGAGCCTTCAGAAAGAAGGGCTCAAAAGAGGCAGAAGACAAGTAAGAAGAACTACACTGCTGTTTTGGAAGAGCACTTCAATTTCACAAGCTTGCCCAGTTTATGCATCGGAAGATCCCAGTTGCATTTAAAGGTGGTGTAATCATCCTGTTTAAGCTCTATCAATAAAACCAGCCCTTGCGTCTGGTATTTCTCTATGATGTATTTTATGATTTCTTGTTGAAAGAGAAGAGAAAAAGCCATGTCTCCTCCGACCAAGAGGGGTCTGGCCACTGCTGGCATTACCTTTTGGCAGGAGGGAGGTCTCCACCCAGGGGCTGGGCTCACTGGTGTTGTCATTCTTGCACTCACTTCTCACTCTGAGGCGCATTTCCTCATTCAAGTGCGCGCCCGTCACACGGAATCGGCTCTTACTCCACTCCTGGGTTTAGATGGGGGCAAGAAAACCAAAACGTTTGTCATACCATCTCAGACACATGGGAATTCCTGCCAGTGTCAGGACTTATTACAGCCCTTCAGAAAGACTACAACTCAAAGCCAAAGGAAACCAGTGTCTGGCTATGTGGGAAGCCTCAGCATCTCTTGGCTTTGCTTTTCTCTTTCTCAGGCGCAGTCAGAACTCACAAAGATGAGCTACTCCCACCCCTGTGACCTATAGACACAAGCAAAGGCTACATAGAGATCAAGAAGTAAGTATAACAAGGGGCAAAATGATCCTAGAAAAAGTCTTCATGGATAATACAAAATAAGCATGTTTATACCACAGCGGTATAAACAGGCACTTACAGATCTGACCTTCACCTTTCTGTGTGTGTGCACATGAGGGCATGACCAACAGAGTGAAGAACATTTGAAGATATGACCAAAAAGCAGTGAGATGAGTTTGGATGATTTAAAGAACAGAAGAAAAGCCTACCAAAACAAACCCATAAATGGCTATTAAAAGCAGTGACACCACATCAAGCCCAAGTATCTCATGATCTTCCATTTCGACTATGTTTGCATGAGAAAAAGGCTCACCCTTTTATCACACACTTTCTTGAGCAACTTTTGTTGGGCTAGGAGGATGCTTTTTATTTAACTGAAAACTGGGTAAAAAACAAATAATTTTGTTATGGCCAAAGAATGCTGTAACCACTCATATATAAAAATAATAAATATTGGCACTAATGAGAGGATAAAGAAATCAAACAAATGGACAGATTAAGTTTGTCTGGATTTAAAAGACAGGCATCTGGCAAGGAAGGTGGGAACCTCCCTTGGAATAGAAAACGTGGGCCCCCTTCCCACCAAATTATTATAACTCCAAAATAACGGGGCTTTCATGTAGGGGGATAGAATATAAGAAAATAAAGTTAGTGTAGAAAGTAATCTTGCCCCTAAAGAGTTGCAGCTGGGCCAATTATCAAATATTAGGAGCAGGCCTGACTTTAACAGGCCACAGCTATAGCAATGAGAAGAAGAGTGCTATAAAAGAGTGGGGTGGCTGGGTGAGAGGGGAACTGGAGCCGGATGGCTGCTTTGTGAAAAAAGAGTCAGTGCTCTGAGGAGCTGCCCACGAGAAAGACCAAGAAGGTGTGAAACCTTTGCGATAAGGAGACAACTGCATGGAACCCCTGCAATAAGATGACAACACTTTCAGGCAAAGACACGAGGAAAGCAACACCAGTTCTTGACTGGAATGTCCGTGCAGACAGCCGAGCACAAACCCGGCCCAGCCTCCCCTCGGTGCAGTTCCGGGCACGGCCAGCAGGGGCGCTGCTGGCTCCCGGCCGGGCAGGGGAGTTCCCCCGGGCCTGCAGGGGGCGCTGGGCTGAGCTCGGCCATGTCTCCCTCACGCGCTAATGGCGGGCGGGCCGGCAGGTGGGATGGGAAAGCGGCTCCCTGTGCAAACCCCAGGGGCAGCTGCTGTCAGTGCCCCTCTGGATAGAGAAAGGAGCTGCAGCAGGAACCTCAGAAAAAGCAAGCAGGAATGGCAGAGGCGAGCACAATCCCACAGTAATAAATGAAATGAATCAAACTCTGCAGCCGTAGCAGGGGCTGCGGGGTGTCCTGTCGGGCAGGGTGTGGGGTTACAGCGCAGTGAAACACCCAGGGCGGTGGCACAGGAACGGTGGGGCTGGGCAGCGGCAGCCCAGCTCCTGAACACGGCTGGGAGAGGCTCCCTCGGAGGGGGAAGGGGCTCGGGGTCCCGGGTGTTCCCTGAGGCACCCGAGCAGATGGTGAGGGTCCCCTGCAGTGAGATCGGGTGTTAATAAGGCGCAGTTCAATGGCTGCTCCCACAAGCAGAACTTCACTAACGGTAGGAGAAAACAGAGGGAGATGGGACTCCCCAGCGGTGGGGAATTCTTCCCACAGCGACCACAGCCTGTGACCCCAGGAAGGGGAGAGAGCTCGGAGCCCAGCCCCTCACCCCTGAGCCAAAACGTCAAAGTATCTCTGCCCTTCCCAAAAGAAAACCCCCCAACTATGGGGCTGCAGCCAGCTGCACCCCTTCACCCCACCTTGGCCACTTCTTTTGTCTCTCTTAAGCACCAGTCATTATCATCTCTAGCAACAAATGGGAGAAAATTTCCAGAAAAGAAAAGAAAAATCCTAACCTCCAACAGATTCTGTGAGCAAAAAGATGCAGCAAGATGTACAGTCTGTTTCATCCTGTCCTGTGAAACTGCTGACCCTCACTCAGTTCTTTCACTGCTGATGACATTAATATCTATTAGACTCTTCCACTAACTTAGCTCTTTAACTAAGGAGACTTTCTACTTGTTGATTTGTTAATGAATCAATCAAAATAGGTAAATAGGTTTCTGCTGTGTTAGCAGGTTCAACTGGCTCATCTAAAGGTCCAACAAAGATTATTAGAGATCATTAGTGTCAAAATGAAACATCACCCTTTTAGCAGTGACATTAAATCAGCCCAGCTGTTTGCAAAACCAGAGTCACAGAATTATAAAATGCTTTGGGCTGGAAGGGAGCTTAGAGATCATCCAGTTCCAGCCCCCTCGCTGCGGATTCCTGCGTTCCGCTAGAACAGGTTGCTCAATGCTCCATCCAAACTGGCCAAACCACATCCCTACTCATGTCCAGGATATCCTGGAACTGTGGGAAAAAATACGGTGGTTAGCATGAAGAGGCCAATGTAAGCATCAGGCTGTGAGATTGTAACAGGGCTCAACAACAGTGGACTGCTCCAAGAGGCATCATCCTATCAATTGTAGCCATATCTGAAATAGCAGCACTGCCTCCCCTACAGCTGGCATCCACCAAAGGCTTCAAATTCCCAGAGTTTGGGATAATGGATTTATTTTCTTACTGGCAATAAATTGTAAAAATACTTGTCCTACAGTCCATAGCAATGGGCACCACGACAATGCCCGGCCCAAAGAGCAGCTAATGCACAGCAAGGAGCACATCTGGGCAAAACATCTAACACAGAAAAAGAAAGCCCAAAACAAATGAGTTATATGTCTTCTATTCCAGGCAACAAACATGCACCATATTGTCTTCAAAACACAACCCTCCCATAAATAATCGTAATTGCAGGGAGAGGGTAAATGGGGAATGTTAATTCTTGGCATTACCTCCAAAAGACATGATATTGTCAAACTACAACTAAATCTGCATGTCTCTTTAAAATGAGTCCAAAGTTAAGGAGAAAAGCCTTTGCAAATTCACATTTAACTCTTGAGTATGTAGACTGCCCTGTATCTATTTTTTCTAGAAAAATGCATAAGCAAAGACTGAAATGAGACTTCTCCCATTATTATTACAGTACTTCTGTGTTACCATCAGCACTCAGTTATCGGAGAGCAACCGACAGATTTTTCTGATCTGAAGATCCCATATGCTGGTATGATTCATTTTTGAGGTTTTGATCCCACGATAAGAATGAAATGCTATATTAAAATTGTATTTATATACGTGTATATGCTCTCCCACACGGAGTTTTATAACAGAAAGACATTTACTGGAACACAGAGCTCAAAGAGGTGATGCACTTACTCTTCTGTCCTCGGGAACTCCATTAATGACGATGTCACTGGAATACTCCAGGTTGCAGCTGCTACTGATGTTCTCTGGGGGGTTCCATGTCCAGGTCAGAGTACAGATATGGGTCAGTGAATAGCTCAAGTTGGATGGAGATGGAAGAACTTTTGCTCCTGGAAGAAAGGAGTTACCAGTGTAACAATCCACACTTTACCATTAGTAATACTGGCAGATTTTTAACTCTCTGACGGAAAAGAACACAAATAACTTCTCAGCTTTGTCAGCTCATGTTTTCTATCAGATAACGTACTGCCCAATAAAGAAAGTGTTTCTATTATTCTTGTTACCTCAATCTTGGTACCTCATAAACAATTTAAATATGCACAAATTAATGGAAAAGTAATTTTAAGGAATTGTAGCCTGCAACAAGGCAGTGGTTGTGGTACTTGAGCTTTTGCACGTTGCAGGAAGATGAATCACATGCTGAAACTCCAGCAAAAACAGTATATACATTTTGTGGAGCAATTAATACTGTGTTCTCCCCAAAAGTTATCCATCAGCATCATTTTAAAGAGAAATCCTTAAAAAGACAAGTGATTACGTCTTGCAAGCAACAGCTGTATGTTAGAAGCACAATTTAAGCAAAGATTGCAAGCAAAGCAAAGACGGCAAATGCAAGAATGTTAAAAAACAACAAGGAAACCACATCGTTTTCTCAATTACCTATTAAAAATATAATGCTGTGTTCTGGCACAGTGAGCAAAACCAGTGTGGGACAAGCAGTAATTTACTCCTGCCACACTTCAGAGATCCATTTTTTACCTCCCCAAAAGCCAACAAGAAGCAGAGCAGGGCCATGACTCAGAGACGGTCACAGTGGTAAATCCATTTGTGCTTTGACCCTTCCTTATCGTGTGCACTGAGTCAATGCCCACTCAAGACTCATCACAAAGCTCGAAGATCATATTAGAAAACAAAGAAGGGAAATACGACAGGAAATGGCAAACTTCCAGGAAAAAGTAAAGTACGTGTCAGACATCAATTCTAGAAAACATCACCAACTGGGAATTGCCTAAAAGAGTAAGAGTGAACTTTGTTTTTTTAAAGGGCTACTCTAATGTGTACTATGAGAAGATGTTGAACCAAAAGCCCAATTTCTGTTTCTCAGGGTATCTCCAGGTATCATCACTGAGCCACCACCACTTGTTAGTCTGTGGGCAGAGTGTACCCTCGTTACTCAATAGTTTCACCAACACATCAGATATCAGCTCGTGCTGCAGGTCCTGCTGTCCCAGGGAACCAAGCTCAACCCATCCCAACATTCAAGGGAGCTCATAGGAAAAGGGCAGAATAATTCCATCAAGATCAGTTTTCCCATCCAGGTCACAGTGCAGCCCCATTACCTTCTGCTAGCACAAGGAAGAGGGAAGATAGAGAAGCCAAAGAGCTTCCTTGAGCAACAGTTCTGCTCAAAGCATCCATGACACCATTATCTTACATTTCCTGAAAGCCAGAGCAGCTAAATCTTGAAGGGAATTCATTGAACTTCTGGAGCTCTCTCAGACCTTTGCATAGTTCAAGAACAGGCAATGGCAAAGATCAGGCACCATTATAATCCATGTATTTTGCAGACAATGAGAATAATTACAAAGATTCACTGATTTAGTTTGAATATGCTTAGTTTGTTTGAATAGTTAAATTTTTTGTGATTTTTATTTGAGCAGAAAAGAGAAATTTTTATTCTTGCAAAAATACAGTCTCCAGTGAGAAAACTGAATGTAGCAAGAACATCTTTGCCTATTACCCCTTCCACTAACAAAAACATAGGATGGGCTTTAGGAACAGCCCTGGGACATTAAGTTTGCAAATGCTTTTGATCATATTAAAAAAAAAATCAACAAGAGTACACAGCTCCAAGCATTCCATCTTGTCATGCTTGAACTTTTACCTACAATAGCCACAAATCATTAAAAAATGTCATCCCTGATTTCTACTCTGAAGTTCTAAACATTTTCTTCTAAAAGGTTTGATTAGAAGCCATTGAACTTAAGGTTTGTGGATTACTAGCCACACAAAGAAGTGCTAATATTTACAGTTTATAAATTAATCAGTAAATCATATTAGCATAAAAAGCTTAAATCTAGTAGTTTTTTGAATAATCTACAGAATTCTGAAGCTCATGTTTTAATGTTTTTAATTCAGCTTTTATTTATAGATTAAGCCAATCTCATACTTTTGTCTGTGTAAAATATGCTCATGCTCACATCTCATGCTCTCGTTATTAAAATTTCTATAGCAATTTTGCAGAACAACTCAATGACCAACTACAAAATGTGGGCAAGCCGTTATTTCACTCTTAAAATGCAAAACCACGGTGGTGCTTCTAAGAAAAGAAGAACAGCAATAGCCAGCAGAGATTACGTGAGGCATAGAAAACATATTATTTCTAAAAGCCCTAACGAGGAAACATCAACAAATCCTTTGCTTCAAGTGACGTTAGAGTGTTGTAAAGTAGTACAAAACTCATCATATGTTTATTTTGTCCTCCTGCATTTTGTGAAAGTTGATTTCATAGTGATAAAGTTGATTTCATAATGATAAACCGAACTGCAGACAGTTGAAAAATATCATTTCGTTAATGTCTATAGCTGGGTTTTTGGATAACATGAGCAGAGAATAAACCTTCACGCCCGCGTTCTTATGAAGCCCTCACAGACGCGCACGCATGTTTCCTAAAACTAAACATTCGTATTCCAAAATCGGGAACACTAAGGGAAGAGCGAAGGCGCAGGGCGAGGGAGGCTCTGCGCGCCCGCACGCGGCGGAGTCCTGCGGGCACCGGGAGGAGAGCGGGGGGTTCTGCTCGGGGTTTTAAGGCAGAAACTGTCCCGGGAAACGAGGATGGAGCTTAAAACGTTTCTGCCGACCCTGCCTTAATGAAAGGGAAGAGCAGCTTTTCAGCATCCCCGCTCCCGGCAAGCGACAGGGCAGGGCGCGCAGCCGGCGCTGCCTCGCACACGGATGACGAGCTTCGGGCTATTGCTACTACAAAATGAAAGGATTTCCCTTACATCCATGCCCGCCTTTCCCTTACATCCATGCCCGCCTTTCCCTTACATCCATGCCCGCGTGTGCGCGGAGCCACGGCCGAGCCGCCCGACCCACGCACGAGGGGAGCCCGGAGCGGCCGCTCCAGCGCCGGCACCGCGGCCACGGAGCGCAGCCCGCGGCCGCTCCCGAGCTCCGCCGCCCCGTCCCCGCCGCCCTGCCCGCTCCTACCTGCCGCCGTCCCCGCGGCCACCACCCAGCAGACGGCGAGGAGGAGCGGGCAGCGCAGCGCAGCTGCCGCGGGCACAGCCATGGCTCGGCCGCCCCAGCGCGGCCCCTCGCTCCCACTTCCCGTCAAGGGGCCGGACCAGCCGGGAAGGGCGGCGTGACGGGACGGGACGGGACGGGCCGGCCCGCCCAGGTAACCCGAGCCGGGCGGGAGGGGCGGCCCGGCCCCGCTACCTGGGCAGCACCGCCCCGGGCTCAGGGCTGTGCAGCGACGGGGACATCCCCCGGCCCCGCACTGCGCCCTCCCTCCCCGCCGCTGCCTCCCGCATGCCCAGCGCAGAGATTCACGGAATCAATTCAATTGGAAAAGACTACGAGATCACTGAGTTCCCCTCCGCTGCAGCCGCCGGTGCCTCCCCGAGGCCGGGCTTGGCCGCGCTGCGGTCGCGGAGCCGCCGGGACGCCGCGGGACGCGGGCGGTGCCCGCCCAGCCCCGCTCCGCTGCCCCGAGCCCTCCGCGCTCCCGCACATGGCGCTGCAGCGCGGCCGCGCACTCACGAACATCTCGTTCTGCGAGTCAAAGTCGTTTTCCTTTTACAACTGGGTTCACCCTTGTCTGCTACAGCTATTGAACCGTGCCCCAGACGGGGTATGGTTCATGTCCTCTACCAGGAAAGCAGCCACGTTAGCACATCCCCGAGCAGTTCTCTCGATGTCGGAGCAGTTATTCAGCCCCTGGCAGAATGCCTCTTTTCCAAATCCCTCCTGAAAATTCAGCTAATTTCTACAGTTCTCGTCTGTGCTAAAAATGCATATTGTTATTTTTTTTTTCAGATCTGCCTTCCACAAACTTCCCCAAACTCCCTCTCCTTCAGGCCTTTCCAAACGCAATATGGTCACTTGGAATTTTGCTCTCACATTTTTTATGGGTGAGATGCAGCAAGTTTTCCAAAATTTTCTCAGAACTGGGAATAGGACATAAGTGCTATTTTGATTAATTTCAGGAAAATAAAATATTTGGGATAAAAATTTCCCTTCAGAACCAGAATTCTGTGGTAGCTAGCAAGCATGGTTCTAGTTACCACCCAAATACAGGTATTCTAAAAATAGTACAGATCCAGCAGGGAGGAAACTTGGCTGAGTTTCAAGGCAAACCAAAATTTGCTAGTAAAACTAACTTATTCCTAACCCAACAGAATGTTTCAGTATTTACTCAGCTCTTCAAAGAGTTTTGCAAGAGTGCATCTGCTTTTTAGACACTCATTCTAGAAAAAGGGAAGTGGAGCTTTTTATGATAGGGTGGGGAATATCCTGTGTTAATGCTGGGCTTTTTTTGCTTTTCTGCCTTTTTGTTTCCCTGTGAAATAAAAGGACTTCTAGTTGCTCTTAAAAAGTGCCCAAGGACCTTGCAATTATAATCAAATAAACATGTGGTGGAACATTTAAGCTGTGTGATGGAGATTGGATTGTGCAATATGAGCAAGCATGGGCTATGTCTGCTAGTGAGGACATTTGTAGAGTAGAGCTGATCCAAGCTGATCCTTTCTTGCTTTCAGTTTCCTTGCTGTTTTCTTCCCTTCCTTCTTTCTGTTTTGTCCACTCCTTGCCCCAGGAGAGCCAATGCCAAGCACACATGCAATCGTTGCCTGCTTTTGGCTGCCTGCCCATCAACGTTGTCGGCAGCCGAAACACTTTTCCCCCTCTCTCTTCCTTCTCCCTGCAAGCTCAGCTCGTTGTCATATTCCCGTCCCAATTCCCGGCAATCACAACTGCTGGCAGAGCCTTTGATCCCTGCCACCTCCCAGAGACTTCCCATTTCTCAATCTCACTGAGTCCTGTCCCACAGCTTTCTGTTGCAAATCTCATACTCATTTATGTTCTGGTGAGCCAGTGCACCTGCGCTGTGGTGACTGGAACTCGTACACGCACACCTTGGGAACCTTTCAAATGATCTGTTGAACAAGTACCTGGGGTATGGCTTCAGGTTTGGTATCAACTGATTTACCATCACCTTACTGACCTGCCCTTGGCTGTGCGCTCCTGCCTTTTCCACCCACACAAACAAAGCCAGTGATTGTGGGGACATGCAGTGAATTTGCAGATGCAAGAAAACAAAAATCCAATTTTTCCGGTGCATGTTCTCTAAATCAAATTAAGAAATTGTGCCAATGCCTGGTGTGCCTGCACAATTACCAAGTCCAGCAAGCAGCACAGAGTCATGGGGAATTGTCCCTTTTGGGACCAGAAGTTATTCCACATCAATGTTGAGATTCCTCCTTTCCGATTTTGCAGCAGCTTCTGTCAATACTTTAGGTCTCAGCCAAAATAATTACAGGCTCTTCAGAAGACAGCTGGAGTCAGTTCAAAAAAGGACTGGAATACAGCTGGATCTGAAGCACGAAAATCCTAAACTGTGTTGAAAAAAAACCCAGTCTGACTCACACGGCTCCTCACGTCTTGACCTTTGTTGTGCTCTTTGTTCTGTGCTCTTTGGGGACATCTGGAACTTTGTGATTCACATTCACTACTGACACTAACTCTGCAAACTCTGAACTGCTGCCCAAGCCCTGCTGGAAAGGAGAAATTTGTGGAATAAAACCCACCTCCTTTGAAGAGCACTTTTGGGTGGACATGGAACCAAGCGTGTTTGTGCAAATGTTGTATCTGCCCCTCTGATAAATTCTATTACAAGCCCATGCATCAACTTTTCTACTCACAATTCCCTAAGTATGAAGTCTATTTGATTTACCTACTTATTTGGCAAGGGCCTTATTTGGCCTTCACTCACCAAGGGAGGCAGGGCATAAACCTGGTTTTACAGCTGTTTGGCCAAGGCTTGCCAGAGCTCCATACAGAAGCCCCAGAAGACAGAAGTTAAAAAAAGCAGCTTTTTCCTTTATCCTCTGGTGAGGTTAATAACAATTATACCTGGCTTCCATTACATCATGTAAGAGCTGGTTCAGCTGCCTGGGCATGTACAATATTCTAACCACCTTGTAGGTTGAGCCAGTTGAAGAAGAGCAATAATAAATACATCCTCAAAGAGAAAAAGTCTGAAAATTGTAACTTCAGAACAGAGCAAAAACACAACCACAAACTTACCGGATTTTTTTAGGAAAGTAGGGTGATCTGCTGAGACATTTCCTTACTTGTGATTCAGATCTTGTTTCTATTGATAAATTTGTGTGTATGACTGTCTCTGTTTTCCCAATGAATCATGTTTGTGGGATTTCCCTGAGCTGGATGTTGTGGTGCTCATGCTCCTTTAGGATTTTTCAGTCAGCATCTTCTATTTGTTGCTGAATAATTTAGTATTCACCATTTCATTTGGTGTACTTCTGTGTTTGAAGATTTATTTTGGTAACCTTCTTTAGGGGGTGCATATGTGATAGCTCAGTGCACTAGGGTTTAGTCCCATGAATCTTACACTGGTATTGGCTTCTGATCACTCACCCTGTTCTGTAAAATGTATAAAAAAAAAAAAAAAAAACCCTAGGCAAAACATGGTTATTGAAACACTTATTTTTCCTGCTTTTCTAGTCTTTTATTTTGACCTGGAATAAACTCTGAACTTGACTGCAATGTGACTTTTTTTCCCTGGGTTCTTGTCAAAATTACTCATTATTCAAGAAAAAGGAAGTAAAAAGAGCAGTATAGGATGGCTGGTCTCAGGAAGCTCTTGAGCAGCTCTGTTCATCCTGTGTGTCCAGTTCAGCAGTTAAGAACCAAGGCAAATGGGAGGTGCTGTTCTTACACACAGAGGGTTAAACAGGGCTAGTACAACACTCAAAGGTAAACATGCAGGATAAAAGCACTCCTGTTATGATTATGGAGCAGCAGGTGTTAGATTTACATGAGAAGAGAGTAAATTACATCCAGCTGAAATATTATATCTGTATCACAATTGGTTTGCCACTGCTTGGCACAAGCCTATTATTTGAAGTACTACCGTCTAGCTGTTTAAGAATTAGCTGTACACAGTGCTCCTCAACACAGTAAGAACCCTTTTCAGTGAGAGGACTCATCTCTGGGAACATCAGATCAACATGTGCTACTCTCCTCAAGTGGGTAATTTGGGAAAGATGTAATTTCATTTCTCTTAAGTATTTGAGCCCATAATTTCCACTTACGTTCTTGTCCAGTTTTTTGGACCAAGTTACTCAAATCCTAATGTGGAATCCCTGGAGTCTGGTATCTTTAGAAAGGGAAAACAAATATATTTTACCTACTTTAAGACAAAGGTATTATGTTTATGTAAAGTCTTATTCAATATCAAAATACCATGTTGTGTGCGTTCAAAGGTCTTCTGGAACAAACCCAAACATTACACATGACAGGTATTCTCTCATCCATGTCTTTTCATTTGCTGGCCTATCTCATGACAAGTCCTGATATCAGAAGAAGATTAGAACATCAAATAATATGTAAAAATACATCATTTTCTGCAGTAAGCTCTTCATTCCGGTTATTTTGGGGGAGAGGAAATGGAGTTTTGAGGTTATTTTTCTTAAACCAAATCTTTCTAATCCCTCTGCAGAGAAAAAAGCAGTAGGTCCAAGAGAGAAAATGTTTACACTTTGCTTACTTGGTAAACCTCTAAAAGCAAGTTCTTGTACATAAAATTCTGGCAGACCCTTTGTTGCTGTGTATGTCCTATTTGTAAACCATCTGGCTCTGACACATCCCATTATCCAAACCAATCCTGATACTTTGAACAGCCAACTCCTCTTAATTCTTCCAGATACTTCATCCCATTTCTTTTCCTTTTATGCAAAATTACCAAGGTGTCCATTCTGAAGAATTGATGTATTACACAGCAGTTTTACACCAAAAATAATTAGAGGCACACAAATAAAATATGTAAGGTAGCCAAACTGAGGTACAGAAAGAGTGTGTGCCAGGATGTCATTTGAAATATGTTCCACTAATTTTTCAAGACTAAAAAATCCTGCCATTCCTTAGGCAAGATAAGAAAATAAAAAATGTTAACGAAGAATAGACATTTCTATTCTTCTCAAACAGGTAGCAAATATGATGTACCCAATGTGAGTATCAGCTACTTAAAACAGGCACATATACAGTACAATCTCCAGATATATCTGTGAGTTAAGCTCTTTTAGCTATAAATAAGAAAAGATCTGGAGAATTTCCCTAAACTGGGACAATTAAGTAAGAAAAGGATAGATGGAGAAAACGTGATCATCTTCTTGGCATCATTGTCCAAAACCAGCTGTAAAATAATGGCCACTCCTCATCCTTTCTAGATGGGTGAATACACAAAGGAAAAACAAGTTGGTTTGTTACCAGTCTTTTAAAACCTATCTAAAAAAAGAGATTTTTCTGTAGAAAATCCAGTTAAATTATATAGCAGGACAGAAGGCTAATCCTTAGGGCATATCATTTATGTAATTCATTAAAACTGCAAATAAGTGTATCTTCTGAAATGCAGTGACTGTATATATTCTAATTGGACTGATATTAAGCACTTATTTTTTAGCCCAATTACTGTGATGGCTTTCCAGTATATGACAGTGAAATGGCAGAACAACTCCAATATCAACAGCTTCAGAACTTCAGACAAAAATTCATCTTGGACCATTAAAAAATATTTGAAGACACAAGTAAGAATTTCACTGGAACTCCAGTAAAGATAAGGAATAGAAATTGAAAATTCAGCCAATGATATTACCTCAGAACATTAAAAACATCAAAAAACATGCATAAGGGTGGTCTCCCTGCAAATCCAGGAAAAGGAGGTTTTCTTTAGTATCTGAAAGAGCTACAGTGCAAGCCAGAGCTTTTGGATGTCTGCATCTCATACATCTGCTGACTGTAGTCAAGATATACTTTTACTACTGATATTTAAAGGTCAATTAGCTCCAAAGGTATCTTGTATTGGATTGACTAATAATGAGCTTCACACCTCTTAGTAAAGTAATCTGGAAAACTCTCACTATATGCTTTTAAATATTATTTGTTGAAAGATAACAATGAGGAAGGTGCTAACCATATTTACACACACTAATCTCTCTTCCTCTTAAAGTTTGTGCTAAATTTAGAGCCTGTCTGGCACAAAATCACATAGAAGCAGAAATGTGGCTGGTTTCTTATAGGCACATCTGTATTTTGCTTGAAACAGCTAACGGGTGAATTTACGGAACACAACATTATTTTCTCAGAATACAAATAATTGTAGGTATTTAGAATCATGCATAATAAACATTTTGAATTGTGGTCCAGTTACTATTTGAAGATAATTTTTGTCACAAAGACTTAGAAGCTTAACATTTTACAGACACTACAGCCAAGCTAAATACCCAGCTGAAGTCCTTTTATTATGGCATTTTTTTACATATCCTTAAAACTCCCACCCTTCCCATATGAACTACTGGAACCATATTTACAATTGATAGGATTCTGAAAAACACGGATGTTAAAAATGTCGCTGGATAAAAGAATTACTGAACTGTGTTCTTCTTCCTGAATCTGAAGCGTGTTATTAAAAAAGAGGCAGAGAATGTATGAAAGCTTTGGGAAGGGGAAGAAGGAATAAAAGAATTCTGGAAAATACATTTTCTCCAACCATCTATCAGACAAAAACAATGAGCTTTCAGAGAACAAATCTGCTTAACAGGAGGGAACATGCATGACTTGTGGTGCTAACAAATCCCTCAATTTTGTATAAGTTACTTTGATGTGCTGCAAGTTTTTAAACCACATCTCTCTGATTATTAGAATTTTTTCTGAAAGTTATTAAAGCACCTTATAATTTCCAATTCAATTTAAGCTGTTCTCAGAGTTCATATCTGTGTGAGACCATGAGTGGCAAGCAGGAGAAAACTCTTATCAAATGACACATCTCTCAGGTTTGCTCTCAGTGAGTACAATCCATACTCTCTTGCAGCTGCGAAAGTTTACCAAAATTGGAATTAGCTACAGTAAGCTCAACTTTCATGGAGATTATTTTGGAAATATCTGCTCTGAGGATGTATGAAAATTATAATTTCTGACTTAGGTTTTATTATTTGAGACTAGGGGAAGTTTACTCTCATTGAGTACAATAGGGGTATGTGGACCCCAAGTCACTTTTTAAAAGAGAAAGGTCTCTCACCAGTAAATACAATTTCTCCTTCAGGTCCCCTGTCCAACAAAGCTTTTAGCAGCATATATGATAAAATGCTAATTTCTATATACTCTATAGTCCTTCTATTTACAAAGTAGTTTTACATTTTATTATATTCCATTGTACAACTGTACACAGTACGTCATTGTTTCGGTTCATAGTTCAGCAATTCAACATATATTTAGATAATTGCCTTTCCACGTCCTGCTGTTCATTTAGCTTAAAAAAAATAGTAGAAAACAAGCACAGTGGTGCAATGTCCAGGCACTTTCAATGTTGCTCAGCAAAATAAGCAAGCACCCTGTTTGAAAGCATGGCAACTTTTTTGTGAGGAAAAAAAAACTGAAGCAAAACAAACCAAACCACCCTGCAATTCAATCTTTGCTCATCATGGATGGTTTTAAACATCCTTTGTACAGTTCCAAGAATTCCTGAGGAGGCTGTGTAAAACATGACTGATATGTTTATATGTCAGCAGTGGGTCTGAGTGAGCAGTAGCTTCCATCACCAGAGGTTCCACTGATCGCACAGAAGACGTGAAGGGAGTCCTGCATCCACGGTGAATGCATTGTGTCTTCATGATAGATCTAAACAAAGCAAAACAATCACAAATTCAATACAGGTTTCACTTCATTATGATAATTAAGCTGTTTAAAAAGGTATGCAAAAGAGATATCCAACCTTGTCTTCAAAGCTGTTTCACAAAGGCAGCATAACAAAGAAATGAGAAAGAAGAATAGTTTAGTGATTTCTGTAGCATTAATACAAACACCATTCTGTGTATTACTGGATCACTTTTAGTTACAACTATGCACTGTGGGAAAGAAACAGTTCTCTGTATAACAATTTTTTATTATGTCTCAGCAGTAACCGAATTCTAAGAGGTTTTTTGTGAGCATGGGGAGTACATGCAGCTAAATCCCAAAGACACTCACTACCTCTGTGTCCACATTTTGTACTTTGCAGCCTGAAGGAGACCCTGACAGCACAGGATCCAGCTGGAATGGCAGAGCTGACTGTGCATTTATTTTCACCATGTGGTTCACCAGTCAAGTTAGTTACTTTGAAATTGCAGTAGTGAAACTGAGCTCACGGGCCATCATAAACAGCCTCTGGACATCCAGCTTTCTGCCAGTCTCTGGAATTTCCTGGACCTGTTCAGCTGCAGTTTATAAATTTTTTGTATTTACATTGTAGCTTAAAAGATCTGTAAATAGGTCACAGGCTGACCCAGTGATTACCCATCTGCTCCTGCATCTCAAATGGCAATGCCTGTGCTGCTTTAGGACACTGACAATATTTAGAAAAGCATATGCTATTTGCAGTGAGAACCCTAAGTTAATGCACTATACTTTTTACATTTAGCTGAGTAATGTTGCAAAATAAGGAAACTTATTCCATTAGGATGAATTTGTTAGATATTAGGTCATTTGATGGCAATGAAAATTTCAAGTCAGCTCTTGTACATCATGTTGTGCAACTATAAAGAACAGTGTTCATAAACATGGTATTTTAAGCTGCCTTTTGAGCTATTACAAGAAAAAAGTGAAAAGCATATCCTTCCCAGGGAACCCTTCACTTGGACATATCAGTCATACTTTGCCTGTTAAGCAAAGACAACACAGCAGTGGATAAATCTATTGAGGTAGCAGGGGGTGTGTTTTAACAATGCTTCTTTGTGCTAAAATAATCTTAGCTATTGTACTTTGACAGTGCAGGACTGAGTGATTTGTTTTTGATTTGACTATTGCAAAATTCAAAAGCCACAAAAGTTTCAGCAGCTGCATGCAAATCAGAAGTCTTGGCACTGGCAAACTGCTTAGAATAAGCAGGTGGCAGCTTTTATGAACAAGCCTCTCTGCAGGTAGTGGCAATGAAAAAACCAGTGTGGCAAATGTGCAAAATCAGCAGTTTGCACACTAAGACAATGGTGGCCACGAGCAGAATAGAAGGGGAATCTAACAAAAGCAACAGAAATGCAGCAGTCATTCTCAGATGGATCCACCCTTACACTCCTACAACAAAATGCATCCCCATCATGACACCGTTTCCCTGAAATGATATTGTACTATTCCATAATAAGACTGATTCCCATAGGCATTATTTTATTGTAAATCAACCTCATTTACAAACAGCAGCCTGGTGCAGTTGTATTATTTTGCCATTTGTAGATTTTTCACTTTGTGTGAACAACTACTCAACTAACTGTGAAGTTTGCCTATCCATTTTTAGTGAGTTAACATGCTACATCTTTAATTCATAGTCACACATAGACTGTGTAATGACTAACTGGGAGATCCTGAAAGCATTCTTCTAAATTTCAAGTTGTATGGACCACAATGCAGTCTGTACTGTTGATTTTATATCCTTGATTTTATAAATCTACAAGCTTTCGTTTGTCATAATGAAGGCAACATTAAAGAGCAGAGGCATGGAAATCACTTCAGAAAGACAGTTCTCATCTGATTTCATAGCATGATACTAGATAGAAATACAACTGCTCTTTGAATCTCTCACTTCTCTGATGCTACTATTAAAAAGTATTTTCCTAGAAAGATCCAAGAAAATATAAAATCATAGATCAGATAAACTAGCATGAATTTTAACAGTGCATAGAAATGGCAAGTGGGCATTAGGCAAAAATTGTAAGAAAACATTTATGAGGAAAAATGACATTAAAAAACTCCATAAGCTGGCTATAACTGAAGGAAATGGAAATTCTGCCAGAGAACTTTGACCTGTGACCTCTTTATAATTTTCAAATACGATGCAGAACATGGCACAGGATTTCTGATGCCCATGGCAGGCAGTGGTGTGTCCTGAAGACTCCACCCTGCAGCACTCTGAATACCAACATCAGGCTGAGATCTCCAGTCAACAGAAAGCAGTTTTAGGAACCCACCAACTCCACAGCTTAATTTTTCACGTTTGCTTACTCGCTCATTTATGTTTAGCTACAGAACACGAGGAGTGATCACATTTTCAGTTCCCAGCCAGTTCTCAGCTTAGTCAGTTTTCCAGCACACAGAGCCACCTCCGTGGGCTCCCCATGTGCAGTACGTGCCTGTTCATGGATGATGTCAGAAAGCTCTTTCACCATATCCTGGAAGTTTGATTTTAACCCCTCGTGGTACTCCACTTGATCCTCCTTAATGAGACGCTCGTTGAGCTCCAGAGCAATTCCACAGGCTTGGATAAACTTCCTGGGGAGGAAAGGAATGAACTTGGGGCATTATAACAGTCCAGTCTTCTATCAAAGCAAGCAACTGAACAGACAGGCAAACCTCAGTATTTCCCACCCCCTCTTCTCCTGTGTTTGGGGCAAGACAAATTCCAGGGGGATCCCTGGCCCAGTGAATCAGGGAATGAAGAGGGACTGCAACACAGGCATTGGGCTTTCTGCTGGAGCTCCTGTGAGCCTGGATCCTCAGGAGGTGGCACAGCCAGTCCTGCAGGGCTGCGTGTGTGTGACACAGCAGGGCTGTCAGAGGTCAGGCACACTCCAGAAGGAAATTCACACCATGGGGACCTGTAGCTCTTTCTGAGGTCTGTTATTGTTCCTTTGCTTCATTTAACACACATATTTTCCTTTTTTATAAAACTCAATAAAAATACATTCACAACTGAAATGGAGACTGTGTTTGCACTGCAAGGCTGGAAAGTAAAACCATGCATGGCATGTTCTCAGGGATTGCTCCCTGATTGCCAGGTCACTTGGTACGCGGAAGGAGAATGGGATTGGCCCAAATGCTGCTTTCTGCATACAATGAGAATGGAGAAATGGGTGAAATGGGAGCCACCAGCACAGAGTAAAAAATGCAGGGGCTGGTAATCAGCTGGTTGCACCTGAGAGGTCCAGAAATTGGAAAAACACCTGTGCAAGTCACACAGTTTCAAAAATTAGCAACAGAAACAATATTAGTGCTCTTCCATAAACTGAGAAAGGATTTTCTTTAAAGTATTTTAAGTTCATCATTAGCTAGTAAAAAAATCCCCCTGTATAGACTGGCAAAAAATGCACAACATCAAAGACCCTTGAGCTCCTGGACCGTCAGATCTCTGGTTTTCAAACATACTTCATGTGATAATCTCAAAAACCCACATAAACTGTGGAAGCAAGTGTTCAAGCAAATCTCCTCATGGAGAGCACAGCCCTGGACTTGGGGACATATATCTTGATATTTACAATTTCATTGGCTTTTTTCATATGTGTGAGCACCCACAACCCCATGAGACTTGGATCTTTATAAGACATATTTAAGTATCCAGCATCTGCTGAATTTGGAGACAGACAAAAACATAATCAGAGCAGGTACCATCTTCCAGCTAGCTGCTAGTTTTTATTACATTAGAAATCCTACCTGAACATTTCTTTTAACTCATTCACTTTCTTAGCAGGATATTTGCTGGACTGGCTGTCACTTAGGAAAGCTCTGGCATAGGCCAAAGGACCAGCATTAACCTAGAATTAAAGAAGAAATCATTTATGCTAGAACGCCTGCTGAGATAAAAAGAGATATTAAGATTGTTTCCTCATATTTTCCTCTTATTTCTGTGTGGAAAAGCAGCATGGTCTGAGTCCTAAAGTCACTCATGCAGGTTGAGAAGCCAGACTCACAAATGGCTCTTTATGCCTGATCCCTACAGTACAACCTTCAAGACTTAAGTATGTTTCAGCAGTTACTTATGGCTAATTAATGTGCAATTACACTTGGACTTGACACTGTAAACAGCTCTGGAGGAAATGTTTATTTCCATGAGCCAGCTGCATGTGTAGCACTGAAGGTGACAGGGAGGCTGTGCTGGAGGCTGCAGGCCCCAAGCCTGGGTAGTTAATGATTTCTGGAAAGTAAATGCGCTGTGACCATGCCTCACCCCGAGCTGTGCATGTAAATGCAATTCTGAACAGACATCAAACAGACTGACCTGCACAGAGACACAGCCCTGCAGTTTGAGCTGCAGCTGGATCATGTCAACATCACCAGCAGAACTGCAGAGTTTCTGCAGCTCTGCTGTCTTGTCCTTTATTTCATCAGTAGCGACATCAATTGGCTTTAAATTAACTTGATGTTCATAATTGACTGGAATTCTCTTCTTAACATATGGAAAGGAGTTCAAAGCTAGCAGAAACAGCAAAAGAAATGTACAGATTGAGAAGTCATATGAGCAGCACATAGGAGTACTCTTCATAGAACATATACAAGCAGATTCTTATGCCTGGGGATGTGAAATCCCAAACAAGGCTATAATTTACCAGGAAGGTTTTTTAATCTGTAAAAATGTGCACATAAGAACACAAGGTAATTTCCCCCTCCCAACCAGAATATTGTCTCACAATTCTGATTAAGCTGAGAGAATTTGTCACACTTCTTGAATATTTTTATGAGCTAGAAAAAGCCTCCTAATAGTTACTGATACTGTTTCATGTTCAGGTATTTGTACTTACTAGTTAGAATGGTCCTTTTTTTGCATTGCTCTTCCACACTGCCATGCTTTTTTCCAGATAAAGTGTAAGGAGTTTCAAATACAAATCTATTGATATTATGATTTCTTTCAAATTCAGTTTTTCTTTCAGACATTTCTTTGTCTTCAAAGTAGGGCTTCACATAAGTCACTTGAATATGGGCATACTTGGGATCAAGGTCTTTAATGTTGACCTATGAAATAAGAGGGTTACTCACAGGGGAGCAAAGGTTATGAAGTTATAATTGGCTAATCTGTTCACTGGGATCTGATTTAAAATAAATGTCTGCTGATCTGGCCTCACTGCAGGAAGGCCAATGACATGCCAAATGCTCATTTTGCCTTCAGCTGCTATGTCTAGACCATGCACCAGCAGATAAGACAAGGAGGTGTGGCACAAGAAATACATCACATGGTGCCAAACAAGCTGTTCCTGCAGCAGGCAGCCACATCCCCTGATCCATCAAGGCAGCACAGGCCTGAGCCACTCAGTCCTTTTAACATGACCACAAAGTTTCCAGACCATGATCCAGTGCTCATGCAGTGCTGGGCCAGCCAAACCTGCAGGCCTGCACTAAACCAGCTTTGGGATCACCAGCACTGCCCAGATAAATCCCACTGCAGCCTAAGGGTGTGCACAGCTCCTGCAGGGAGCATAAATAAGTATTCCATGTGAAAAGAAAGGAGCTAAGGCTGCAAGGCCCCAAGAGGTTTTCTTTTAGACTTGCAGCATCAAAGCAACAAGAAGTAACTCTGCTTGCAGTCACCTGATGCTCTGGGCTGGCTTCTAATGCCTTCAGCAAGGCTCAGTGCAATGGGATTGCAATTTCCAGTCTGAATTCACACCTGGGAGCCACAGCAGCACCAGCACTTGTCAAGCTGTGCAACATGTCCACACACATGAGGATGCCAGGGGCAAGTGGAAGCAAGGTGTTTGTAAGAGGGTGGAGGAGATGGCTCATTCTCCCCCTCCCATTGGCAGAAGGAGGGGATGCTCTGTCATCCTCCAGCATGCAGTTTAACTCTACCTTATTAGAATCCTGGATAATCTTTACAGTCTCTGACCCAAATTTTTCTCCATAAAGTTTAAGAAGTCTGAAGGAGATCTCTGAGAGGCCTGTCAGTTTGGGCTCCTTATAGACGTATTCCTTCCCATCTTCTTCCTCAAAGAATGTCTGGAATTAACCACAAAAAAAACCCAACAAAAAAACCAGTGAGGAATAGCTGTGTTTCTTCATTTAGAAAACTTTTATGTTAGATTTGCTGCTTGTAAGGCAAGCTTTACTAACATTTCAGAAACCAAAATGTTTTGGAAGGTTGTGGCTCACAAAGTCTCACTGAATTTTGCCTGTTTAATAGCTTCCTTCAAAAATTATCTAAAAAAAAAATTCTTCAACCAACACAAACACAACGCATCATTACTTGAGTACAACCAGTGAGAAATCTAAACTATGTGGAAGATGGTTTGGCCAGCATTTGACCTTTTGGAAGGTTAGAAAGAGACAGGCAGGGGAAAAAACCCACAAAAACAAGGTACAGAGAAGGAGCAGAAAGATATGTGAGTTGAGGAAGCCCTGACAGCAGAGCCACAGGAACAGTCTGAAATTCAAGAATTTGTGTAAGCTGCAAAGACTTTAGGCAATAAAAAAAAGAAATGGGTTTCCTGTGCTTTAATTCCTCTTGTATGCAGGGAAGTGGGATTTGGTGTATTTACTGTAAATGGAGACCAAAACACATCAAAGGCTGTGTTTGCATCACCAGTCTTACCCATAATGGAAACAGCATGGGAACTTCATGCTTTGGTGAACTGTTCCAGTTAGAACTCATGACACAGTGTTAAGCTATCTGTGTGTAGCTGGAATATAAAGCCAGAAAAGCTTCAAAGTGCAAAACTGGATCAAGTACTGGTTGTTGGGATGCTCCACAGCTCAGTTTTAAGGGCTGATCCAGTTATTTCCAGCTTCCAGAAAACTAAGCCAGCAGTTGTTTCCTTTTATCTGTTGCTAACGTTATTTACTTTTTACACATCCGAAGTTACAGAGAAGATGAGGGTAAATATAAAATGCTTGTCTGCTGCAGCAAAAGTCACTGCTCTGGTGTGTTGTGACAGTGACATTCAAAGGTACAAACCCATGATGGTTTCAGGGGTATTCATCATCTCCTCAAAAAGAAGGAATAAAGAAAGGCAAGGCTAATATAATGTACATGGTGTTTTCTGAAGAGGGGTCCTACACCTCCCCTTGGTTGAGTCCTCAAGCAGAAGCAGCTTGTTCAGAGACAGAAAGGACATGAAGGTATCACACTTTATTAACGGCTATAGGGGGAGAAAAAAAATAAACCCACAACTTTTTAAGCTCAGAACACCTCAATGAGATATGATAAGATCATGCCACTTCCTGGGACTCTGAGCCCAGATCTTACTCAGTTTTTCAGCTACCTCAGCTAACACTAGTACTACCTATCTCTACATGTGTGTAATCAACACTGATATTTTTCCTCTAGCTTCTCTCATAACCTTTTACTCTGCTAATACCCAGAAGGGAGCAGCATTTTTTTGTAGAAAAAAGTCTGTTTCTATTACTGTTTATATACTATGGTTATAGTTATATCCTGTTACTAGTTATATATGATACACACTAAATTGTGCCTGTGTAACCTACAATAACTATAATTACAAAAAAACCCTCAGTGTTTTCTGAGCCCACTAAGGCATTTCCTAACTGCCTGTTTTAAGAAAAGCCTACCAGCATTTCCTAACTGCTGAGTTGTTTTAAGAAAAGCCTACCAGCAGAATCATAAACTTTATAATAAATCAAGTGCTCCTGGAAACAGATACAAACCCTTATCCCCAGTGTGCAATTCCAAAACACTCATGTAGACACTGGGGACTGCACCAGAAGAGCTTTTCAACTCCAGGTCTAACAGAGCAGCAGCTTTTGGGCCAGGATGCCTGGTGAGGGGCAGCTGGCAAGCCAGTGTGTATACTTACTTGTCCATAAAAGGCCACTCTGAAAAAGGTTCCAAGAAGCCTCTTCCTTGAGTGCATTACTTCCAATATCTTAGCATATGCTCCATGGAGTGTTCTGTACAGCTGGGTGAGTTTCTGGAAATCAGATTTTAACATTTTGAGGAAAGCAGGATTTTCCAAGCAGCACATTCTAGCTAACACCAGAAGCTTGAGATACCTGAACACAATCCTCTGCAGAACTGAAACCTCAATTTCAAAAGGGGTTGAACTCATCCAGTCTTGTTTGAAAAACCTGATTTTAAGTAGATGCTTAGTGTCAGGTCTGCAGGGTACCACAGACTGCAGGAACAGCACTGCCCCTGGAGAGAAGGCTGAGTGCACTGTCTCAGGGTGTTTCCTTGACTGAGCCTTCACACACAGAGCAGCTGGCAATATTTTACCTGGGAAGTCTTTTTTTTATTAAAACCAGCTTTAAAATGAAAAAACAGGTCGAGGTAAGGCTTCCCCCCTCCTCCCAGGTTCAGTTTTATGGCTGGATGGGAGGGAAAGAGGTCATGGCAGAGGGAGGGAGAGAGGACCAGTACTGAGCTGAGCACAGGTCACAGCACGAGGTGGAAAGAAGCAAGGCTGGGAAGAGCCTCCTTCCTTCCTCTCCACTTGCCACTAAAGTGCCCACAGACCTAGTCCTTTCTTTGAGCTCCTCTCACTCTGTTTTTAACCCTTAAAAACCTCAGGTCTCAAAAAGAATTCAGCTTCAATGAGCATATGGAATGACAAAAGGGGTTTTTTTTACAGGAAGGAAGTTGGCAATTATTCACTAAACATGAGTCACCCATATCATTAGCTTTGATAAATACCTTTCAGATCATTGCTTTCACTAATTTCTTTAATAACCAGAAATGAAGTACAGCATATGCTTTACTGACACTAATTCAGTAACTCATAACTTCAAAAATAAAAAAGTCCCCTGTTTTTTATTTCTCAGCAGCCTAGAAAATTACCTGCCCTATGCAAACTAGTTGAAAATACCCACCTCAAATTCACGCCGCTTTTCATAAATAGGAATGATCAGTTTGGAAACCTCAGAAATTGTTTCATAACGCTCTGCCTTCCACAGGCCATCTATGCACTGCTCCAGCAGCTCCACCAGGACCTCCTGTGACAGCAGCCAAATGGGTGGTGTTACTAACACTCCAGCTTAGAAAATAAAACCATTTTAACTTCAGATACTTTTATCAGATCCCAGAATAAGTAATTTCAGTTACATAAGTTTAAACACTGTGTATTCCTGGCCTTCCTGAAAGCATTCTAAATTTTGGGGAGGGGGAAGGGGAAGAAGAAGAAAAAGGACAATTTATTTTTTAAAAGTTCATTAATTCTTCATAATCCATTAGCATAACAGTCAGCAAGTATGCCCTGGTTATTTAGTGACTCCCCCAGGAAAACGCAAATGCATACTCTGGGAGAGTGTAGACAGGACAGCACTGGAGATCAGAGGTGTGTGACAAAGAAACACATCCAAGGAACAAGTATTGGCTGTGATGCCAAGGATCCTCAAGCCTTGATGGATGGGGCAGCTGGGCTGCAGGGCCACCTTGCTCAGCCACAGGGCCAAACCAAGGCAGCTGCACAGGGATGGTGCAGAAGTTCTTGTGAGGCTTCATGACTCATGGATGGATCTACCCACTTCCCCAAGGCCTTGCTAGGGTTTCTGGATTGTTCTGCTATGATGGTGTCCTGCAGAACAGCCCTAACTCCAGGGGCACCCTAAGATGACCTCTCCCTTGCAGAGCTTGATTTTGCACTGCCCCTTCTTGGAAACACCACACCCGGCTGTGCTGCCCTGGGCTGGCAACATCAGCGCTTGCGTAACACAGCAGGCAAAGGACGTGGTGCTGCCTTTTCAGCCTCAGTGCTAGAAAAGCCCTGCACAGAACCAAGAACTTACATCAGTTTTACCTGTCTGAATCATAGACAGAAAATTCTCCAGAGCAGATTTCTCTTGGGAAACTGGAGTTGAACAGTCTTGTTTACAGATAGCAGCGCACAACTGCAATTTGTTAGAGCTCATATGAATGAAGTCTAAAACTAAATCCTAACCAGATATCAAATATCCTACCATCCTCCTATCTACAGTACAGGACCTCACCTCACTGTAATGTACATCCATCATGCCACCATCTTCTTTCATTGCACCTTCTTCATCAATGTTGGGAGTGATCTTCCTGAAGGCAGCACATCCACTGGGAAACAGTTCTGCAGCAGACAAAAGCAAATGGATTAGTGGAATTATCTCAAAAGTGTCATGGTGCTGTACTTTAACCTGAGCTGGCAACAACCCTCTCACTGCCCCACTCAGCCCTGGTGGGATGAGGAGGAAAATCAGGGAAAGGAAGTAAAACCCATGGGTTGAGATAAGAACAATTTAATAATTGAAACAAAGTAAACTAAGGAAATAATAATAATAGGGAGAGAGATATAAACCTCAAGAAAATCAAGTGATGCACAACACAGTTGCTCATCACCTACCGACCAATGCCAAAACCATTCCCAGACTGGCCTCCTTTCCAGGTAACTCCCCCAGCAAATGTATTTGGCATGACATTCTGAGATGTGAAATATCCCTTTGGCCAGTTCAGGTCAGCTGCCCCAGCTATTCTCCTTCCCAGGTTTTTGTGCAGCTCCTCACTGGCACAACATGAGACACTGAAGAAGGCCTTGGCTTAAATGCTACTGAGAAACAACCAAAGCAGCCATGTGCTGTCAACATTACTCTTACACTGAACCCAAAACAGAGCACCAGTTACCAAGGAAGAAAAGTAACTCTATTCCTATCCAGCTATTGCTGGACAGCTGGGTGGTAAGCACACAGAGCTGTACACTCCTAGCAAGGAAGCACAGTTAGGTACCCCAAAACTTTGGGTAGTTCAGCCTTTACTGAATCATTCCAGCCTCTGTATATGTAAAGAGTGCCAGTGACAGAAATAACTCCATGTTCAAACTTCATTTAATATTCCTTTGGACTTGTTCCTCTTCCCTTTTAGGAGTTCTCCTTTACCACTACTTGTGGTAAGCAGCCTTTGTGTACAAATAAAACATTGCGAACTTTCAGTACCCCCCTCCCTGCAGCCATGTGAAACGTGCATATATATCACAAGAACAAGTCCTGATTTTTCCCACTCTGCCAAGACAAAGTACAGAATTTGGAGGGACTCCAATCCCCCTGAGCAGGGCACTGAAGAACTTTCCAGCCAAGGCAGTGTATGTAATCAGCTTTCATGCAGCCTTAACTTTCTGAAATGTTAAGGGTCCACTTCAACAATTACTCCCTTAAATGGAAATGAGAAATGGGGTCAATATATCAACTGCAGAACAGGTATTGAAAAGAAAACCTGCAATGTGGTGTAACTTGAGAACACACAGCTCTGTCCTTCCTTCCTGTTTTGCACTAAGCCACAAACTCTCCTTTTTTTCTGATTGTTCTTTACATATGTGTATGGTTAGGCTACATTCTCATTTCTTTACTGAATTTTGACTGCTTTATTCTACAGTTTTCTGTACTGCCTATAGTAATAATTCTGATAATCATATTGAGCCAGTTTTTAATATGGCCTTCCCCAGTGAGCACATTTCCTGATGTAAAATACAAGTGAACATTTAAACCAAGACATGATGTGTCGGTTCTTATTTCACTCAGTACCATGCTAGCATGGCTGTCTAAGTGAACAGTTATGAACAACTGTCATTTCTTAAAAACTACTCATCTTCTAGCTTTATACACTGCAATAATTTCTTTTTCCTTTTCAGCTTGTTTATAAAATAACAATTTACCAATTTGAGAGAGCCTCATCTCTAAAAAGATTCTGACACCCCCAAACCCCACGATCATCATCCTCCTTGTGTGTCCCAAACAGCAGACACTTACTCTTCCTGTGCAGGAACTCTGCAACGAGGGCTGCTACGTGAACATAGCACATGGCTGCCTGCAAAGCACAAAGGGAAATTATCAAAATGCCATCTGTACATCTGTCCTGCTGCGCACCAGTTTTCAATTGCACAAATTACCTCTGAGAAGTCTCCGTTCTTCACGTGTATCTTGGCCATGCTGTCCAGCCACGTCTTCCGGAGCTCGGGGGTGCTTGCGTAAGACTTGGCCAAACTGTACTGGAGATCCACCAACATTTCTGGGTCCTTCTCATGTTCTTTCATCTGAGCAGTGGCCATGAGCACTGTGCGGATTCTCTTCGTCAAATCTTTGACTTCGGAAGGAAAAGCTGTTGCCTGACACGAAACAAACTGAATTAGAAGCTAATACAGAAAATACAGTCTTTGCCAAGGAATGGCCCTTTCAGCCAACTTCACTTACCTGAAAACACTGAGAACACGGTAGATAAGGCTAATTAACTCTTCCTTACTGACCTCAAGCTGCACACGGAGTACAGTGTTTCAGCTGCATTAGAGGCACTTCAGTCATGACATGCACAGGGCCAGTCTCTCCAGGTGGTGCCCAGGGTGCCAGGCTGGCTGTTCCTGTGAGGCTGCCACTCTGGCATCCTGAGGAGCTGCTCTGAGAGCAGCACACAAGTGCTCCATGCATGCAAATATCTCTGGCTGAGACCACGAACCACAGCTGCAGTATTTTTTCATGTCATTCAACATCTGGCTTGTTAGGCTCTGATGTGGTCTGTCTTCAATTCCTAAAGCACTGAAGGCATTTGTAGAGCTTCCCACCACAAGAATGTAGTAGAGAAGCATGTGCTCTGATCTGATCCCCTGCTCAGAACTAGGCCAACACTGAGTTAGACCAAGGCTTGTCCAGCCAAGTTTTATAATCTCCTGAAAACAGAAAATCCACCTCCTTTCTAGGCCCTGCCCCAGGGCTGCACAGTGCTCTTGGGAAATAAATTTTTCTTAAGCAAAACTGGAATTGCCCTTGCTGCAACTTGCGTACACTGCCTCTTGTCCTGCACTCCACACCTCCGAAAAGAGTCTAACTATGTCTCTATAAACTGTCTGCTGTGGAAAGAAGCAGGTAGGTTCCCCCTCAGATCTCTCCCTTCCATGATGAGCCTGATTTATGCTCCCTCTCCTCAGATTCCTGTAGCCTAGCTGCTGCTGTGGCTGTGCATGGCATTCTCTCCAGTGTGTTGAAATCTCTCCTGTACTCTTGCACTTAAACAAACACAAAAACTTGATATAATGATCATGTCATGATGTAAATTACAAGTAAAGTATGGCTCAGTAAAACCCTTACCAACATCTGTGTGCAGAAAAGAATGAGGTTCTTGCCAGGTATACACCTATAAATTTGTTAGATCACAAACACCTAATGGAAGTTCCCATTAAGCCTTTAGGTGTAGGATAACTGTGGAACTGTAGAAACATTTCCCATTTCCCCTATCCTGCCTTGGCAGCTGCTCTGTGTGAAATGGAGCACATTGCAATTGCTCAATGGATGGGGTACAAGCCACTAATTCTAGCACAAAGATAGGCAATTATTTTCCAAAGAAATACAACCATTAATCTCCACATAAGAGCTCTTTCTTAACATTACTGACACTTAGTTGAATAAAACAAAATCCTGCTAATTATTACCTTCAGGCCACAGAAATACCAGACCCTCCCTTGTCATTTCCCTCAAAGCTGGGAGTTCCTGGAAAGCTCTTTGGACAACCTGGCAAGCAGAACATGGCAAAGTACAATCTGAGCTGCTGAGCTCCCTCCCCTTGCTGTGAGGACTCAAGTTTGGAGCACGACCTGCTTGAGCAGCTGGTCTTATTGCTGCTGGCACGGCACTTGTTTACTGAGCAAATGCAGCCTACTACGAGCCCATAAATCACAGTTCCAGTCATTAGCCCAACCCTTAAACAGAGTTTCCTGGAGTCTGTCCCCAGGCTTGCATCAATGGCTGATAGCACCTGTGGGATGTGACATCTCCAACTCACCTTCATGGGCCTGTCGCTGTTTGCAAAGTTGTTAATGATGAGCAAGGAGTCCTGAAACCTGGTCCCACCACTGAGGGCCACATCTGCAATTAATTGGCTCACTGCAATTATTATCTGTGGGACAAGGTAGAGGCTTTGTTTAAACAAGCCCTAATAAAAGGGTTTTATTAAAGTCACAGTCAATAAAATGCTCACAGGAAAGCATCACGTCTTTTCCACCACGTAAGCAGCGGTTGGTGCTGTGGCTCAGCTCTCACAGCCCCCAAGGACAGACACTCCTCAGAAGACCAAACTGCTTTGCAGAACCAACAATCCAACTATTCTAATATGAATCCCTGTTTGGACATTAGCTACCTTCTTCTGTGATTCCTTACAACCCAGAGGGTATTCATCTGTCCCCCATGGTATCTACATTTGCTTCAAAAACTACCAATGCCAAAAAAGCAGCTCCTAGGAAATCCCTTTTCCTGCCTTAAGGGCAGCTGTCCTTTCCACCCCATCCCAGCCAGTCTCTGGCACAGAGATGTGCCTGACACACTAAAACTCAACAGCTTGGAGTACTTGATGGCAATTATTTTACCTAAAAGTGCCTGGACCAGTCACTGGAATTAGGAATTAGGCAAAGCCTGGAAAGCAAAAGTATTTTGGTCCCTATGGCAATGGCAGGATCCTCTGCAGGTATGAGGTCACAGAGCTCTGTTGCTGTAACTGTTCATTAAATATGAGGTGTCCTGTCTCTAGCTTTTCTCCAGCCACTGACCTGAAGATGTGTTCTCAGAAATGTTCTCCTTTTGGTGAACTCAAAATTATTTCTCATCAGGAGGTACAGAAGAGCAGAGGCTTCGTTCCTTGTGGAGGACACCTTGGAAGTGCAACACTTCAGGATCTCATAGCAGAGGGCAGCACACATGTTCACCCTTCCTTTGAAAAATGCTGAGGGAAACTTCACAAGAGACATGCAAATATTAGAAAATACACCACTAAATGGCATAGGGTTCAGATGGGCAGGGGCACAGGGCAACAAACTAAGCTCCAGGCTTAAGACAGCCTCAGTAGAACTTCTGCCAGAATTCTGAGCCTGAGAGTATTTGTGGGAATGAATTTGGGGTCTATTTTTAACCACATTTCCTAGACCGATGGGAACTTTGCTGTCACGCTTCTTGGGGATGTGATTGCTTGTGTCCATCTAACCCCTCCCCTGACAACATCTGGGTTTTTTGGCAAATTCTCACCAAACTGGACTGATAGAATTACATTCTTCCAAAAGCCATAATCCCAAGCAGTGGGGCAGAGAGGAGAGGTCCCAGAGACATTCCCACCACAAGGTGCTATCTGGAAGATCAGAAAACCCATCAGAGCCCAACCAGGAATCCAACCTCACTGGGAAATGTGACCTGCAATGCTCACACATCTACTTCTACATGATCCCCCAAAAACAGCTAAAATCATGCCTGCATGCCCTCAGGAATGCAAACATGCTTGTCACTTAGACCATAAAATTCAGTGACCTGCCCTGCCTCCCCAGCCAGGGCCACCCAGGGAGCAGCAGGACCAAGCCAAGCCACAGTGCAAGCTCCCTCAGTCAGAGCAGGGCTCAGGGACCTGCAGCAGGGACAAGGGGAACACCCTGGTGGCCTGGCTGTCCCCTCAGCAAACCCCTGAGCGCAGCTGTCAGGGCAAGCTCAGCCCTGCCTGGAAAGGGACACCTGCAGCAGACAGGTGGGACACCTGTCCCAGTGGGCAGCAGCCTCCTGGGGATGCCAGGGTGTGGCTGTCCCTCTGGCTGTGGTCACAGGAGGTGGCTGGCAAGGAGGTGACACCACCCTTGGCTTCCTTCCACCTCAGCACAGAGGCTGAGCACAGGGAAGCAGAACAAGGAAGGGCTTTGTGCTGGCACGCAGGGACCTGCTGGGAGGGGAGATGCCAGCACCTCCTGAGGGGTGGAGGCTGCTGGGGATTGCACAGCAGCACTCTGCTCCTGCTGCTGCAGCTGGCAACCAGGCCCAGAGAGCTTCCTGCCAAAAAGAGGCAACAGAGGCAAGCAGGTTTTACCTATTCAGATTGTTCAGTTTGTCCAAGACCCATGGTCCTCATGGGGCATGGTCCATTAGCCACTTTTATCTGCCCCATTAGCCACTTTTATCTGCCCCACTACATTCTGCCCATGGGAGGTGACAGTAAATAGTGTCAGCCAGAGGCTGAAGCTATTACTGTGGCTCTCCACTCCTTACATTAAGTACGTATGATCCAGGAAAACTTGTAGGTACCACCATGGTGTGCTGGGGACAGAGTCTTAAAACAGGGATCTGGGACCTGTGGCTAGCAAGATACTGGGATTACACCAAGAAACCACAATTAGGGCACAAAACACTTTTTGTTCACTGCCTCAGGCCAAAAATTATCATCAAAAAAACAAAATGGGAGAAAGAAGGAAAGAGGCAAACAAACCATAATAACACAGGGCCACACAGATCGTGCGTTCCCCTTGGGAAAGGAGCTCCCAGGAACTGCTGCCCACTGCAGTGCTGCCCTTCCCCAGAGCCAGCCAGGATCATGGCCAGCCCTGGGCTGAGCTGTGGGACAGGGCAGGCACACAGCACAGCCATGGCTGGCACCCCTCCCAGCAGGGACACTGCCTGCCAGCAGAGGCTTCCAGACACTCCAGTGCCCTGCCAGGGACAAAGCCCCTGCAGGAGGAGCCCTGTGCACGTCCCTCCACGCCAGCACTGGAGGAAAGCCTGTGCCCTTTTCACAGGGAACTGTGTCCCTTTCTGGAGCCCAAGCAGAGGCAATGATTCCTGGTGCCAGGCCCAGGGAAGCAGATCCAGGGGTGAATGGTGCTGCAGGTCCAGCCAGGTGCTGCCTGTGGCTCCCCAGCTGGGCCAGAGCACTGGGCAGAGCATGAAACAGCCCCTGAGGTGCTGACTGTGCACTCTGCAGGAGCCCATTTCTGACCAGAGCAGGGCTCAACCCAGCAGCCAGCTCCCAGAGGGGCTCAAAGGGATGTGACAGCAGCACAGCCATGGGGACAGGCAGAAGGATGTCTGAGCCAGTCTGTAATGCACACCCCTCCTCTATGCATGTTTTCCTTTATAACCTTTAATTTAAAGACCATTCCTAAGCATGCATAGGTATTTATATATGTATTTATCTGTAAGTGATGCCCTGAAAAGACAGACTCAGTTCTTAAGAAAACCTAGAGTGTGAAACAAGAACAATCTAGCTTTTGTTGGTTCTTACCAGCCAGTAAAACAGAAGAAGCTTTCTTGCCAAATTCCCAGAACGCACACGTGCAACCAAAACCAAAGATCCAAATAAATTACAGGAGATTTTTGTTATTTGCTCTCTTGCAACATTTTTTAAGTCTTTTGCCTATCAAATAACGGGGTTTAGTGTAGAAGACAAATTATGGGATGCAGAACACATCTCAGGAGTTTTCTCCCTCCAGCAACCATTTGCTGAGACCACAAATAAGAGGGGAATTATTTTCATTGTAATTATAGCTACAGAAGGCCCTAAAAATGAAAAATTTTCCATTCTAGCTGTGACAAAGGTATAACTCCCTTTTGCTTTTCTGGAAGTTACAAAGTAGCAGAGCTAGTATTTGAAAACAAACTTGCAGAAAACATTTCATCCTTGACTTTTCATGCAATGCAGTGACCACCTGCCTTGGCCACCATAGCCACTTCAGGCCTCAGAAGAACACTTGAAAGGACTTAAAAGGAAGTTTGGGACTCGTGTGGTTATGGAGTTGGCAAAGAAAACACTTCCTCCTTCTAGATACCATCTGCTGGGCTCATATCTTGCTTTTACAGAAGCCATATATGTCCTGCCATAGGGGAAATGCGAGAAAGCTGAAATCAATAATTTGTGTCTTTAAAGACCCATGATGTGAAATTCAGCGTGGATTTAGACCGGCATAAACCCAAGAAGACAATCCCACAGCCCCATCCTTGCAGCAGCCAAGCATGCAGCCTCCCTGCTGCCACTGATGTTTTGGAAAGCAAGGGTGGAAGCCCTGAAGGGCTCCAGGCTTTGAAGGCTGACAGTGAGATCAAATTGAGCAGGTGTGCAGGTCTGGCTTCACATTCAAAAAAAACCCCGCAAAAAATAGGCCAGGAAGGCAAGGAATGTCTATTATTTGCTATAGGCACAAACCAAATATTTCTGGCTAAACAAACTTTTGGCTAGCAAGGGGGAGAGCAGGGTGTGTGCAGATCTGCAGCAGGATGGATCTCGAGGCTAAGCAGATCACAGGCAAGCAGAAAAGTGAAAAGAAAGGCAGAGCAATAAACATGCACTGAACCCTGCAGAAAAACTGAGTGATTCCTGCCCCTGCCAGCTGCCAGTCTCGCAGGCTTTAAGAAGCCCCATGGAAAAACACCTTGTAGGAGACCATACTGACTGCAGCAGACAGGGAGCCAGCAAGACCTCTGCTTTTCTGTTTAGCACAAGCCAAAATCCAGCCCTAGACTTACACACTAACTCTCAGCTTTGCTGTGGGGTTACAGCAAAATGTACAAAGCACAGACTTTTTCCACCACTGAAAAGCAGTTTAGCAGTTTCATTTTAATCAGATTTTGCTCAGCAGCTAGCACAAAAGCTCCTTTGGAAGTTGCTCTTTGCTGCTTACCACTCAGACACTCAGACACCGTGCCCTGCCTGGCTGCAGTCTGCCACGTGGATTTTCCTCATTAATGAAGTGTTGTGCTCAAGGGGTTTGAGGTGTTTTGATTAATTTTGTATTTATGATAACTGCACAGCTTGGGAGGAATGGTGTTATCATGTACCTCAGATTTGGAAAGATGTCCTTTTGAGCAGTGGCAGGTTTTGACAAGAACAGAGGGCAATGTCAGCATCAGTCACTGCTCCTTTGTGGTGAGCTGTGGCTTTGTCTCTGCTTGAGCTCAGGGCATTAAACAGCCTCACTAGCTGTCAGGGCTCAGAGAGCACAGAACAAGGTTCAGCAGAACTCTCATCTCCCCAGCAGTGGCTGAGGAGCTGCCTGTCAGTGCATGCATTATTCAAGCAACAGCACTGTCAGCAGCACTGGCAGTTTGGAGCAAAGCTTCAAGCACCAGCTCTTGGACAAACAGACATTTATCCCTGTGAGTAAGGCAAGTGTGGGAATTGCTCATGATTTCTCCTTTGCTTACTGATACCCAACAAATAATAAATAACTAGAGAACTTAACCTGGGCTGTTTTTTAAATCAGTGAAGCTGTTTTCTAAAACACCTCTCCAAAATATCACTTTGACAGGAGTTTAACCATGCTGGCCTTTCTGCCATACTTACAAGTTACCCCACACCCCTGTCATTGTACCTACCTTGCTAATGAAAGCTCTCAGAGAGGCAAACACATGCTTAAGGGCTGCTTCTGACTGCCCATTTTTGAGAAAAGCCAGATGAATATCAAAAACCTTCTTCATAAGTGGATTGTGGCCATCGTTGCTTAAAAGCTGGGTCTGGAAAGCAACAGGAGAATTTACTTAGCAGAAATGTTGTGCCTGAAGCTGGAAATGACAGAGATAATTTTGCATAATTAATCACATTAATTCTTAAGCCAGATAAGCAAGAGGGCCTTCAGTAAAAATATAACCAAAAAAATGTGACAATCAATAAAAACTGACAGTAGTTAGCAGAGGCTATTTTTGCAGCAGAGAAAAAAAAGAAAATATTTTATCACTTTTGAATCACTAATTCCAAAACCTAAGTCAATATTCTGTACAACTGTGACTGGTTGCCTAGTTATTTTAAATAAAACATGCTGTTTTCAATGTAACTATCACCCTGGGTTTTTTTTCCATTTCTTTTTATTTTTCTTGAAAATTGTTTTGTTTGCAGCCCAAAAGAGAGAGGGGGAAGAAAAAGAAAATAATACCCATTTTCTCACTGGATAGATTAGTAGCTGTAGTTAGTAATTTCACTTCCCTTGTTTCCTGCAGAGTTTTGCCAGTTTGCACCTTGTGGAGATATAGCAAAATGGAATTACTTGGGGGTTATTGATGCAGTTTGGTGTCAGACCAGGTGGGCTGTGCCCACTGCCATCCCCATGGGGCTGTGCAGGAGCTTTGGGCATGACACAAGGATGTGGATATCCTGTATTGACAGGAAATCAACAGCCCCCATCCCACTGCCAGTCCTCACAGTCCTTGGGCTGGCCCAGATTTTGACACCTTGTGGTAAGTTCAGGATCCAGAGTTTTACACTGAGCTCATTTCCTGTGGCAGTGGAACAGCACCAGCCCAGCTGCTGCAGCACAGGACCCACTCGTGCCTGGTGTGGCCATAAAAGAGAAGCCAAAGCCCACTAAAGGGCAAGGGAATCCAGTCTGTCCTGTGATTTGAAAATCACATTGGTTTTTGGTTCAGCAATATTTCAAAAGAGGCAGCTAAGAAAGTCAAGCAAGTTTTAAATGTTGCATCTAAATCCTTTTGCTGTTACCAAACTTCTAATGAGTAATTTAACATCTGCACCAGGATGGCTTTTTGGCTCTGCAATGGAAGCAGAGGCTTTGAATACCTTTCTCTTCATCTCCATGTAAAAAGGAAATGTTCATCGTGCTTGCTCTGAAATCCAGAGCTGAACCTAAGTCAATATTCTGTACAACTGTGACTGGTTGCCTAGTTATTTTAAATAAAACATGCTGTTTTCAATGTAACTATCACCCTGGGGTTTTTTTTTTCCATTTCTTTTATTTTTCTTGAAAATTGTTTTGTTTGCAGCCAAAAAAGAGAGGGGAAGAAAAAGAAAATAGTACCCATTTTCTCACTGGATAGATTAGTAGCTGTAGTTAGTAATTTCACTTCCCTTGTTTCCTACAGAGTTTTGCCAGTTTGCACCTTGTGGAGATATAGCAAAATGGAATTACTTGGGGGTTATTGATGCAGTTTGGTGTCAGACCAGGTGGGCTGTGCCCACTGCCATCCCCATGGGGCTGTGCAGAAGCTTTGGGCATGACACAAGGATGTGGATATCCTGTATTGACAGGAAATCAACAGCCCCCATCCCACTGCCATCCTCACAGTCCTTGGGCTGGCCCAGATTTTGACACCTTGTGGTAAGTTCAGGATCCAGAGTTTTACACTGAGCTCATTTCCTGTGGCAGTGGAACAGCGCCAGCCCAGCTGCTGCAGCACAGGACCCACTTGTGCCTGGTGTGGCCATAAAAGAGAAGCCAAAGCCCACTAAAGGGCAAGGGAATCCAGTCTGTCCTGTGATTTGAAAATCACATTGGTTTTTGGTTCAGCAATATTCCAAAAGAGGCAGCTAAGAAAGTCAAGCAAGTTTTAAATGTTGCATCTAAATCCTTTTGCTGTTACCAAACTTCTAATGAGTAATTTAACATCTGCACCAGGATGGCTTTTTGGCTCTGCAATGGAAGCAGAGGCTTTGAATACCTTTCTCTTCATCTCCATGTAAAAAGGAAATGTTCATCGTGCTTGCTCTGAAATCCAGAGCTGTTCTTGTGACACCACACCAGACACGTTGCTACATGCAGGATTCCTCTGACTACACTTCAGAAGGGAATTTCTGGGACAGTATTTTGCTGCCATCCTCGGGATCTCTTCACCACAGAGGCCTTGGGTTTTGTAGGTGGCAATGGCTGCCAAAAGCATGAATCCCAAACATGGAAGAGAAGACTTCTACCCATGGCTCTGGTCCTGTCTGCACTGGTAACCACAGCTGGAGAGCCTCAGCCCCAGAGATATTAATGTACAGTGATTCAAAGAAATCTGGACCCTGCTTCTGGGTAATTTAGGGTACAAAAGAGTGACTGTTCTAAAAATGTTGGACATTCATTTCCCTTTTCTCTAGTCCCTCTTTTCTACACGATATACATTTCCTCTTATTCTATTTTTGTAAAACCTACAGTCATGGTATAACATACATGGGATTTTCTCTGGCCTTTGCAGCTTTGAAGAAATGGAAAGATTGTGTATGGGTATAATTACTCTGAGACCCTGTGAAACACTCAGTGTTTTGGAAAATAAACAAACTGCAAATGATTTGCTTCTGTAAAGCCTTCTATATTCTTCCACTCTAGGAGAACAGATCACCAAAATCCAAACATATATAAAAACACAGCACACTTTTCTACAACATTTGTGATTTCAGTGCTGACCTTGAAACTCTGAGTGAAAAAAGAGATGGTGTCCAGGACTGTCAGGCACACTTCGGTGGCAATATTGCCCTCCAGTAATGCCTGGTGCACAATATCTGCTTCTGAGGTGCCTGCATCTGTGGACAGAGAGAAAATTAGGAGGAAACAGGGTTCAACACTCCAGCTCCCAAAAAATCGAGATGATGATATAGATAAGGTTCTCCCTTGTACTTTTACTGTGTTTGGGAGATGATGCCAGAATAGCAAGATGCTGAATTTGCCAACTCCATTTAGAGAAGCTGCCTCAGCCTGATGTCACACTAGAAAAACAGTACCTGCATTGCCCCTTAATATCACTGTCTTTAAAGCCAGACAGAGCATGAGGTGTCCCAGCTGTCTCCAGAGAGGGGAGATGGCAAAGTGCTTCAATGGGACAAAGTGCACCCACATGGAGAGGCTTAGAGCAGACCCCAGCACAGGTCTCTGGGCAGTGCAGTTCTCCTGCTTGTCCTGTTCCCTACCCAAACCAAGGCATCACCTGCCCACACACTCAGCCAAGGAGCTGAGCCAAGACAGGCAAGAGCAGAAAGCCCCACAAGGGGCTGGCCTGGATGCCACCCTCGCCCATCCAGGAATGCTGCAGGGAGCCCTGATGACCACTGCAATTCTGTGAAATCTGGGTAACCTGTGGAAAGCAAGTGTAAAACGGCCCCATGCAGTTTTCCCCAGGCTGGCAGGTGCCTGCCCTGCTGGCACACGTACTGTGGTTGAGGGTGAAGGAGCTCTCCAGGCTGCCCAGGTGCTGCAGCCGCGCCCCGGCCCGGCTGCGCAGCGCCGGCATCGTCTGCGACTTCCTCTCGGCCGCCGTGTGCTTGGCCAGCCAGGCATCCTGCACCCTGCAGGGGGAGCAGAGACAGCCCTTGGGCACCAGCAGCGGCCACACCACTGCAGATTACACAAGGCACCAGGATGGAGACCTCTCTCTCCAACACACCAGTCTGGGGCAGTCCCAGTGGGCCTGCCCACACTGTGCCAGTCTTGCTGCTGCAGGAGGCCCTAGGGCTCACACAAGAGCAGGGACACTGCTCAGGAAGCAGGGATGCTGCTCAGGAAGCAGGGATGCTGCTCAGGAAGCAGGGATGCAGCTGGGGCTCTTGTCTCACCTGCAGCTGGCTGGGGGGGACACTGCCAACCTGCGCTCGCCTGAGCCTGGGGATCTCATGCAGGAGCTGGAGGGGAGGGAAGGGGCAGGGAGCTGAGATGAGGGGCCCCTGCTCAGGGCATGGCACTGAGCAGAGCCCCAGACCCACTGGGGTGTGCACCAGCCCTTCCCACCTCTGCTGGGGCAGGGAGCATGGGCACGATCCCCACAGCCCAGCACCAGATGGAAGGATGCAGTACCTGGCAATATTTCTCTTCCCCACGTATCTGAAGTGAAATAAACACACCCTAGGAAGAAAATGAAATATGTATCTGTTACAGATCCTGCAGATCAGGAACAATCCAGAACATTTAAAACCCACCCTGTTCTTGCCTGCAGCCACACTTCTCTGTCCACAAGGGCTTGCATCTGTATTTATAAGATGTATATAAGATGTATCACTTGACCTCACACTCTTGGTTTCAAAATTCTATGGCACATCCTTGTCTTCTCACCCATCTGTTCTCCCAAATTTGCTGCAAAGTGGAGGCTGTGACAGTGAAGGGGAAGCTGAGCCCACAGGTGGTGGGACACACCCCAGACAGAGCACAGGGCACTGCCACTAAACCATGCTTCCTCAATTTACACTTGCTTCTCCACAGAGGGAGGAAGAGCATGTCATTCCAACCTGCCCAGACATCCCCAGTGCTGCACAGGACAGTGTGCACTCTGTGTTCTCCTCCTCAGCCATTCTGACCACACCAAGGTGCAGGGTTTGAACAGCAGCCTCGTGATACTCACTCCAGAAGCATGAGGACATTGATCAGCTCCTGCGGGGAGAATTTGTTCCAGTAAGCTAAAAGAGTATCTGAAAGAAAATGAAGAACAGTGCACTGAGATTTTAAAAAACTCAAAGTGGGGACCTTACAGAGCAAAACTGAGGGTCCCTTGTCTTTCTGGTTGCCCCCAGTGGGCAGGAGGCACCAACCTTCAGAGATCATCTTCACAATGTACAGGTAGCACATGAGAAGTGTCCGGATCTCGAACTGGTCCAGCCGGCTGCAGTGGGACATGCTGCTCCTCATGGAGCTCCTGCGGATCTGCTGGGACACAGCTGTGACACAGAGGGCTCCTGGCTCTGCACAGGGGCTGTGCAGCATGGGCACAGCAAACCTGGCACACACCAGCTGTGCTGGCATCCCTCCTGCCCCCCACATGTGCACCCCACAGCACTGGGCCTTGGAAACAGCTCATCCAGTGATGAGCAGCCTGGGAATCCTGGGCACATCACCAAACACCCAAACACTTGTCTGCTCAGAGAAAAAATGTCTGGGCAGTGAATGACAGGTTATCCAGCAAAATACACAGCAGCCTGCTTTCATTTCCCCTGCTCTCCACAGCAGCTAAGCTCCTGGACATTTTTAAAGCCAGTTCCCGTAAACAAAAATTCACTGGCTGCCACCATTTAAAGCAAAAATCTGACTTTCTGTTAAAGACATACACTTCAAAACAAAATATCAGTTATTAAAAAAGGAGGACATTTCATCTTAAGAACTTTCTCCTCCCCTTGATTTTTGGAAGTGTTTCAATTTTCCTCCTACTAAGTGACTCAGGCAAAATATGGGAAATCCTGCTGATGAGTCAATTTATGTGGGGAAGGCTTGGGCATTGTGTGGTGGAAAGCATGACTTCTAAAGTTACACCAATTTTATTTTGCCTTCTCTGTGTTTCCCTGAGCTCTATTCTTTGATAAATGGTTTCAATGAAGCCCTAGGCTTCTCCTAAGCTTTGCCTCTCATGTTTGGAGAGGGATCCACAGATCTTATTTGCTGTTTATTCTGGGATAAGCTGTGGATGTGAGTCATAATAAAGCAGAAATAAACAATCATGTTAGAACTGGAGACATGTTGCTATGGCCAGAGATTTGCTATTGATCATGCCAAACTACAAAGTCAGCACACAACTCACTCCAGGGGAGCAGGGCAATGAGCAGAGTCTGCCTCTGAGAGCCCTGCTGAAGCTCTGCCCCTCCATGGGGCATTGCCTTTACATGGTTCTGTGGAGACTGCATTCCTGAACAGAAAGATTGCTTTCAATAACTCTGAAAAACATCCAAACACATTTAAGATGAGGATGTCTGGCCATGGAGGAAGAGCTGAGCTGGAAGCCACAGCGCCTCCTGCAAACCCCATCAGCAGGTCTGGAGCTCAGGGCTTTGCTGGACAGTGAAGTGCTCAGCTGTACTCAGTCCTGGAGCTCTGTGATTTATGGAGGAGAGCTGGCAAGGCCTCACCTCTTCTAAGCATGGCAGGACACAGCCCAGCCCATCTTTGCCTTGCTTGTTACAAGGGCCAAAGTTTTTGAAGATGTATCAATGACTCACGGCAGCCCAAGATATCTGCAAAGTGCCTTGAGGAAAACCAGGGGTTGGTTTGCACAAATACCTGATTTTCATGTGTGCAATCTGCCAAGAGGAAGAGTACTGAATATGCCACTGTCTCAACAGTGGGGTCAGAGGTCTTTGTGGCATGACCACAGTCACCTTCTGCAAGTTTGGGCCTGTGGTTACTTGCCTGGGCTGGTTTTCCTGCAAACACCTTATCTTTAGTCAGTGGTCACTGGCAATCTCACACCATGGTGCTTTGCTTCTCAGATATCTGGAAACCAATTCCCAGCACCAGGTACTGTGGTGCAGCCAGGCTCAGAGCCACCCACACACATGGAGCACATCTGAGTATGGACAGATGCACCATAGGAGCAGAGATTTTCCACACAGATTTTGCCTTTCATCTTTAACAAGTAGTTTGTCAGCCATTCTATTTTTGGCTCAGCAATGTTTGAAGAAGGAAAGCATACCAGACTTGTGACTCTGACCTTTGCTAAACATCAATCTGTTTGTTTCCAGAGATATCTAGAAGCTGGCTTTGGAGAGTGTTACCACGGGGAACTCCTTTTCCCTCCCCCATATTTCACACAGCCTGCAGGCTGTGCTGCTCTGCCCAGCCCCTGGTACATTACATTTTCACTCTGATCCGGGGAACTGGTTGCTCCCTCTGAGTTCAGGGATCCTTTTGAGTCCTCTCTCTTTATTGAATGGCCATTTGGAAGGGCTGCTCCACAGGCTGAAAAAAACCCCAGACCCCACAGTTAAACCCTTTGCACTTGTCAGCACAGCACAGATGGGGCTTGCCAAAGCCCCATGTCAAAAACTGGAAAAGGAAAAATCTGGAAAGGACAGTTAGGGTGACACCACATCTGGGGAAAACTATGCAGAGTCTGTGAGGTATTTTAGGAGATGACTGTTTCAGGTTTTGGGTAATGGGTTTTGAGTACTTCAGGCTGGTAACAGCTGTGTTAAAATAAATAGGAAAATTTAGAATTTAGAAAAATTAATTTACCTGTATCTTTGTCTGCAATCAGGCTGGATCTGTTTGAGGGGGATGGAAAACTGCATATTAATTCATCCCTGGATGCCTGTAAAGGAATATAAGGTTTTGTGACCAATGAAAGATAACACCTATTCTCTTACAGAAGGGAACAGTGCAATACAAAACGGCAGATTAGAGCAGGTTTTAAAAACAGATGAAAACAAAAATTTCCTTAGTTGTATAACAAGGAAACAAAGGACTTGGGGAGGAGCACAAAGAATAGCAGAACATATTAAATAAGTCATGGTAGTGTTTTCCTTTTTGTTTTTCATCATTTGAGTTGAAATTCTGAATTGTTTTTCTCAGATGTCCTACTTGTTATTCTTTTGGCCCAGCAAGGAGGAGAGCCTAGTCTGCAAGGCCAAGGCCACTTGGGAGCCACAAGCACAACCCCTGGGAAGACAGACAACTCCCCAGAACAGCTGCTGGAGTCCCAGGCCAAGTCCTGCTCAAGCTCGTTGCTCTTGGAGGGACTCAGCTCCCCTCCAGCACTGCACAACCCGTCCAAAGACATGTCAGATGTGGAGGCACCCCAGCTTCACTCACAGGGCTGGAGGCAGGGCAGGAGGTCAGGGCCTCGGGGCCGGCCACGCGCTGCAGGTTCTCCAGGAGCACCCCGAACAGCGGCAGGTACAGCTGGGCAATTTTTGCCTGCTGGTTCTGAAAACAGGCACAGAGAAAAATCTCGGTAAGAGCCCAGGTTCCAAATGGAGTGAAAAAAGGGGAACTCCTGTATTGTATTTGCTGGAGCTCCCACGGCAGGAAGGAATGATGAATCTGACTCCATGTTCTCAGAAGGCTAATTTATTATTTTAAGATATTATATTATATTAAAGGAAACTAAACTATACTAAAGAATACAGAAAGGATACAGAATGCTAAAAAGATAATAATGAAAACTCGTGACTCTCTCCAGAGCCCTGACACAGCTTGGCCCTGACTGGCCAAAGAGTGAAAACAATTCACACCAGAAAAGAATGCAACAATCACCTGTGGGTAAACAATCTCTAAATACATTCCACATGAGCAAAACAGAGGAGAAGGAAATGAGATAAAAAATAGTTTCCCTTTCTTCTCTGAGGCTTCTCAGCTTCCCAGGAGAAAAATCCTGGGTGAAGGGATTTTTTCAGAGAATGTGAATGTGACAGTCTTGAGCCAAAACACATACACACATATATCTGCATTTACACACTGTATGTGGTGTTCAAGAATGTGAGCTGGTTTGGCTTCTCGACTCCACTTCTAGAGCTGCCAGAGAGGTATTATCCTTCTAGCAACAAGCTTGGGGCACTCGGGGGTTTTGGAGGCTAAATAACATTCCCAGTCACACAGGATGTGTGAAAAACTAAGTCCTGGATTTCCCAACACTTTAACTGGCACTTGACTCACATAGTTTGATTTTTAAGTGCAACACCCAGGAGTAATGTAACAGAAATATTTGCTCCAAGCTTGGTGCTGGCTACTGCCTCCAGTCAGAAATTCTCCACCACAGCAAATGGTTCTAGTGAAAACTTTTTGTAGGAACAGATTAATTTGGATTAAGTGGTACTGATCATAAATGATTGGGTTGACATTTTCTAAATGGAGGATTCTTTTACATCCAATTCTTTTTTGTTAAACATATCCTGGATTTGTCTGAAAGGTTAAAAAAACTAAATTCAAGGCTTGCAAATTGAGTATAACCTTTTAAATAATAGAGAAATCCATTTTTTTCTTCTGATTCAGTATGACAAAAGATAAAAGAAATCTTGAAAACCCTCATGGGTTGACAAAACCTTCTCTCAGCTGTTGAGGGAGCTGGGGTCTCCTTGGCTGGAGCAAGGGTGTGCCAGCACATGCTCAGCCTGTCCTGCCCATGGTGTGAATTTTTTGCTTTGGAGTCTCTGGACACAACTGAGCAACCTGCCCTGGCTCCAGGCAGTTTCCTGGTCACACTGCCCTGAGCACAAGAGATATACAATATATGTATTCACATCTACAACATATGTATTCACATTTACCATATATGTATTCACATCTACAACATATGTATTCACATTTACCATATATGTGTTCATGTCTACAACATATGTATTCACATCTGCAACCTTTGTATTCACATCTACAACATATATGTATTCACATCTACAACATATATATTCACATATCCAACACATACACCAATACCCTGTGGGACAGCAGCAAGGCAGGGGAGTTTCTGAGCAGTCAGGGCAGTGCTGCACACTGAGGGAGCAAACAGCTCCTGAGTTACTCATGGAGCCTCACTGCAGAGCAAAGCAAACCCAGCTCCAGCTCAGGCCTTCAAATGGGCAGAGAGAGGAGGGAAGAGGAACTAGCTCTGGGCCCATGAGAGCCCCTGGCACATCTGGGGCACTCTCCCCTCTCAATGCCAAGAAGCCATCCATGTTCCTGCATAACACCAGGAATGCAGCATACTAGGAGCAATGTGAGGACCAAAACTCCAAACAGAGGCATGTTTTCAGGCTAGAGCAAGGGCAGGCAGTGTCTGCACAGATAGCTGGGCACTTGGAGGGCATAAGGGTCAGCAGGAAGCAGCACCAAGATAAAACAAATCCATTTCCAGCCTCTTTCAGCACCATCACGTGCTGAGCCTCTGACCAAAGAAAACTGAGACCCACCCAGAGGAAATCCAGCACCTCATGAGAATCAAGATCTTCTCCTCTGAGTCACTAATCAGCAAAACATGCAGCTGACTTGTAACAGAGATCAGCTCTGTTTCCTGATTATAGCATATTAATACAGGACATGAATTCAGGCCCAAGACCAGAACATCACTGATGTCCTAATTTTGTTGAACAACTCTTGGCTAATGACTCTCTCAAGTTCCTTAATGGTTTAGGGATAATTACCTAAATACTCAGCATGAGTAAGAGGGCTGCAGTTTTATTTCCTAGATGGTTTTTGAGCTATTCCATAACTGTCAGTTATTTACAACGGTTCCCTGAAAAAACAATTAGAATACTTTTGGTGCAGCCTGCAGTATCTAAAACTCTGGTATGTGATTTTTTTTTCATAAAATGCAACAACATTAAGTTAAAAAGCCAACAAAACAGGCCTGACCTTGTGCTGGTATCTGTTGTCAAAGGCATGCTTGATCAGGAGGTTTTTTAAGACTGAGATGGCCGTATATCTGATATCATAATTGTCCTGCAAGGCAACAGAGGCTTCTCTAAGGAGCATCCCCACGAGAAAGTGATGCCTGCAATACTCATCAGTTAAACTGTACTCAAGATTTGTATCTGAAAGAAACAACAAGGCAATGGTTAAGGGAAATGTTCCAAGAGTCTGTTCAGAGCAAGACATAACAGTCATGTAAGCCACAGGGTCCTCTAACAGTGTTCACTGCTCTCCTACAGTGCACTGATCCTGAATAAAGCTGAACTGACCATACAGTGGTGCAGGCTGCATGTGCACTGGGGCAGCTGTGACAACCTTGTCCTGACACCATCACCTCTGCCAGGCCATTCACCAAATTAGAACCACCACAGGGATAACCCCAAAGCTCTCTGTTCTTCCCCCAAAAGTACAAATGACATATGCTCAGCTCAGACTTTTTTTTTCCCAAAACCCCACAGGTATGAAAGTCCTTCTGTGGTAAGGCAGGGTACATTCAGCTTTGAAAATCCCAGCCAAAGGGTTACAACAGCTCTGTGGCTGCAAAAGATATTTTTAAACTCATTGATTCAAAAGTAGCATTTACTGGATTGTGAAACTTTGATTCAGAGGGAAGAAAAAGCAGTCTGGAACATTACCTAGCTTTCACTGTTAGTCATGTTAGCAAATGCCTAATTGTCTCACATCATGGTTATTACATTAGTTGGATGCAAGCTAACTGATTGGAAAGTACATACTTAATTCAACATTAGAGGACTTGACCATTCCAGCTGGACCTACCTACTGAAGTGAACCATTCCACAGCAAATGAAAAAAATTCTAATTGTATGTGAAAATAAAAGGGTCAAATGAAAAGACAGCAAAAATAAAGAGGAACAAGTAATGCTCTAAATCTTGGAGAAACAGGACAGTATGTCATGTTTTTATATTATTTGTGAGGCCTTTGCTTAACTCCCAGCTTCTGTCAATCCCTTGGATTCTTTCCCATCACAACATTGCAAAACTAATCGTGTGCTGCTGGCCACAAGGCCAAGCTTGGGGCTTGTTCTGGCTGCTGTCCCCACGTGAGGCAGCAGGGACAGACCAACAACCAGCCCTGCATTGGCTGGGAGGTTTCAGAGCTGCTGTTCCAAGATGCAGCACTCCAACCCAACAGGATGTGGTTGCAGGGCTGTGCTGTGCCAGCCTGCCCATCTGCACTGGCTGAAGCTGCAGAAACTCTCTCTGCCCACCTCCCTGAGGGCTATTCCTTCTTCTCCTAGAGACAGAGCAGCAGGGGTTTGGGCATCCCCTCCCTGCACCCACACAGGCTGCTGAAGAGGTCAGACACACCAGCAGGGTCTCTCCTGAGCCCTGCAACCACAGGTGTGTCCATAAAAGAGCCAGGTCTGCAGTGAAGGTGCATCCCCACATGGCTCTGCCATGGCAGGCAGAGCTCAGGCACCTCTGCTGCCTCAGCATGGGCTGCTCTGCTGCCAAGGGCTCTATGTCAACCTCAGCTGGTAGGTCCAGTCACAATAAAACACAGCAGAAAAGAGGAGCTGCCCTTACAGCTCTTCAATTGAACCATCACAAAGAGAAAGGTGAATGTTAACCAAGAAAGAGCATCCTTATGTTACCATGCCCCTAACAAGCACCAGGGAGGCTGTGGATGTGTTTTTCTTGGCTGTTTCTAGCAATACTCTTTGTTAAACAATGCCAGGCAAGTAGCCAAACTGAAGTAAGAGATTAGCAGCTGGTCCAGAAAGCTCTGAGGGGTCAGATATTTACTAAAATAAGGGATATTTAATTTACTTCTGCTTCTGCCACCTGTATGTGTGTGGAACCACTTTGGGACTTGTATGGCTTCACTGTGAGGCACAGCCAAACATCCCCTTTCCTCCACCAGAACACATCACACACCCATAAATCCACAGGGCTTTTACATGGGGAATCCCAATCCTCACTCTCCTCTCCAGTACTTACACTGGCCAGGCTGGTGGAACCCAAACCTGGCAATCTTCACTGCAGCTGTGCAGCACAGATGAGCCATGAGAGGGAATGAGGCTCTGTCTGCAGCACTCCTGGGGCTGCCAGCAGTGCCAGAGCTCCTGCCACAGCCCCTGCACACCGCCTCAGCTCAGCCCCCTGTGAGCCCCTTCCAGCCCTGCTGAGCAGCTTCAGGCAGAGAGAACAGGGTGTGACAGTGACAGCAGAGTGGGGTGTGGGGGTGCCCAGCACAAACACCCTTGGTGTGCACCAAGGACAGGCTCCAGCTCTGCTGGCTGCCCTCCGGTGTAGAACAAGCTCCAGCACACTGTGCCCTCTGTGCCTTGTACAGTGTGAAAGCAGAAGGTGACCTAATCCCTTTCTGGGGGCCACAGGGAGAGCTGGCAGCAGGACAGTGAGTTCCAGCTGTTCTCCTGCACCCCCATTCCCTACTGGACCCCCCCACTTCTCAGGGCAGGCTGACACCCCTGAGAACAAAGGATTGCATTGCAATAAATTTGCCTAAATTGCAGTAAATTTGCCTACTTACTGAAACACAGGAAGTTGTCTTCCAGATATTGCTAGTCCCATGTAAACTTAAATAAAGGAAATACCAAAAAAGCTGACTGCATACTATTCTGGAATAAAATTATATAAACCTGACAGAAAACATCTTGTATTGAGGTTAATGTCCTAACCAGGACATACATTTCCTTGACACCAAACCAAAGTTCACCCAGTCAGAAGCCATCAGGACTAATAAATTATAGTTCTTTAGCCAATCTCTTAAGAAAGAACATACCTTGAACTCTTTGCAGCTTGGGTTTGGAAAATGTCATTGGTAAGTTCAGAGGAATGTAGTGCTCATGATTGCAAATAGTTTGAAGAAATTCAAACTTGTATTCAACCAGCAGCTGAGATAAAAAAAGACAAACACAAACAATGTTTTTAGTTTGGCCCATTTCCTTCCTGTTCAATGCACTTGTTACACAAGGGTTGAAGAATCTAATAAATCTATCTATGCTTTCTAATAAACAGCATCTGGTGAAACTCACAAATGATTGGCAAATTCTTGTGTTGTTCTGCCTAAGTGTCAATGCATACAGATGTCACTTGGGACTTTGTCTTTATCATCCAGGCTATTAACCACTCTTTCCTGTCATTCTGACTCTTCACATTACTTTAAAGAACATCTTAGCCCAGACAAAGAGGTCTCTGCCTCTAAAAGACTCTGCAGGAACAGAGTCTAAAAGACCTCCAAGAGTTGTGTAAAATAATCACTACAAAGCTTTGACTGATGTGGATATGTACAGCTGCAAACCACTTTTGAAGAAACCTACTGCTTACCTTGGGGTCTTTTGGGCTGAATCCAGAAATGTAATCATTTATCAAGTTAAAAACAAATCCTCTGTCCATAAAGGTCAAACAACGCTGGGGAAAAAATAGCAACATGTGACCAACCATTAAAAATAAAAGCAATTATTCTAAATCCCCTCCATACTACTGTCCTGCCAGCAGCCAGATTTCATCTTCTGGCTTGCTGCTGACTTTCCAAAACATACATGAATCTGTTTCTCTGAAATAATTTGGATGACTTTACTTAAGTCTCCAGTGGACAACAGAAATATTTAAAATGGGAGTAGATATATTTTAGGTTCCAAACAGTTGCTAGGAATGCCTGAAAACCTTCAGTAACATACAGAGTCACTGTCTCTTTGGAAAGGGAAGGTTTCATTCCTAGGACATCTTATCCCCTTGAGAGTTTTTACAACTGAAAAAACCAAAGGCAAGATAAATTAAAACCACATTTGTTTGCTTGCTCCATATTTCTCATTATCAATCTCTTTTTTTTTTTTTTTTTTTTTCCCCTGATCAAATCCTGGGAGAAGGAAAGAAATGCTGACCTTCAGGAAGTTAGCCAGGCTGAAGTTGACATTCCTGGACTCTTCAGGGATCTCGTTGTAGCGGATGGTGACGTGGGGGATGATGGCCAGCAGCAGCGAGTGCAGGGCGTGCTGGTAGGACTCAGGGAACCTCTGTCCTCTGGGCAGCTGAAAGCAGAGCACAGCCCAGCTCAGGGCTGCAGCTGAGCTGCGACAGCTGAGCTCAGGCACGAGCCCTTTAGTGTTTGTTTTTGCTGCTTCCTAATGAAACAGTGATCAAAGAGGGTATTGGCTGCAACTGCAGCAGGGGGTAACAGAAAAGGAGGCTGCACAAGCCATAAGGACTGCTGGAATTTTTAAATTACAACTGAGAGTGAAAGGGTGGAAAAGGGAAAAGTGAAGTGAAAAAGAAAGTGAAGCTGTTCAGCTTGGCAGCTTTTTGTATTTTTTAAATAGTCACATAGCTTTTCAGAAAAGCTTTTGGATGAGTTTGTGACAGTTCTGTAATGCAACATTGACCAAACTCATTTTTACCTTGATTTTGTTTTCTTCCAGTAAGTACATTGCCATGGACTTTGCCAGTGCTTCAAAGAAAAACCACGAGTACTAGAATGAACAAAGAATACTATTACTTTTCTCAGCAGGACTGAACATGACTGATACTCCCCAACTATGTGGGGAAGCACCTGTGTGGGAGGGAAAGCTCACATCCAAGTGTCTTTTTTAAGCACAGCTGTGCTTGCACAGTTGGCTGGGAATAGCTGCCTTTGCTACCCAGAGCTGTCCTGCCAGTCTTAGGGTGGGAATAGATTTAGCCCCTCTGCACCCCAATGCCAAGAACCAGCAGAGTCTGGGGTGCAAGCCCTGCAAAGGCCCAGAGGGGATAAACTCAGTTTGTCTCCCATGAGTCACCCTTCAGGTGTGGCTTGGGGGAAATAGATAAAACTGGCAATATTAACAGCTTTTTGCTGTCTCCTATGATGGGCCTAAAGGGAGATTCCCTGCAAGAATTCATCTCTGTTTTAAGGGGAGAACCTCAAGGATGTGATGCAAGGGGTTGGTTTGCATGCAAGGTTTGCCCCTGCAGTGGGTTTAGATGGGGGTGAGTGTTGGGCATTACACCAGCCCCCCTTTTCTTCCCCTCTGCCCTTGGCAGCCAAACCAATACTTCACCTTGAGGAGCTTATTGATGGCCAGAAAATCTGCTGACTGCTTCAAGATGGTGGCCATGGAAAGCACCAGGATTTCATGGGTCATCTTGGCCTGCTTGGCACTGGGTTTCTCGGCTCGGAACACGTACTGGGGCAAAAGAGCAGGGTCAGGGTGAGCTGTCCCTCAGGGCAGGGAGCCTCGAGGGGCAGCATGTCACCCCTGGCTGAGGTAAAGAGCAGGGTCAGGGTGAGTTGTCCCCACAGGGGCAGTGTGTCCCCACTGACCTTCAGGAAGGAGCGCAGGTAGTGGTCCAGCCCTTCCTCATGGCACTTGGACACGATGTGCAGAAGAACCCTGGGGAGAAATGTGGTTTGTGTTCAGCAGCCACACAAGGGCAAGTTCCTCTAGCTCACAAAAGCAGACACACACACGTGTCCCACCTGCCCAACCCCAAAAGCCTCATGAGGCCACTGGCACGGCCTGATTTGCAGAGTGACAGCTCCCCCACACACAGCTCCTGCACCACCCTCGCACAAAGCACTCAGATGAGGTGCCCAAAGCCTCTTCTCCACTTCTGTGCTGGCCCAGGAATTGCCCAGACAAGCTGACTTTTAGCATTCAGGACTCCTTGCACAAGGAGGTGAAACAGAACATTTTCCATCCTTGTTATACTCTGATGCATCCCTGGGATTTATTAATTCTGGAAGCCTCCTTTTTTTTATAATTTATTTACATCATGTGCTCCTTGTTAAATGCACTGGATTATTTTGGGCTGCTGCCTTGCAGTGTGGGAAGGTCAAGCAGATGCTGGAGAACATGCCAGCCCTCTGGACTCACTCCCAGGCAGCTGATCAAGGCAGCAAGAGCCTGGTTTCCCCAGCCACTACTGGGGATTTACATTCCACTCCCAGCCAGAGGGAACAACAAGCCATTGCATGTTGTCACAGACCCCACAGGCCAAACCACAAGGAGGAGCTTACAAGCCATTTATCAGATAAAGTGGTTTCAAATTCCACTGTGAAAATCTGATGAGAAAAGAGATGTTATTAAACAGAAAGATACTGACAAACTGGAAAGCATCGGGCCAAGTTTTGGTAAAAATCTCTGGAAATCAAGGTGGGAGCTGGTCACCCACCAGGTACCTGGGGTCATCTGTTGCCCTGTTCTCACCCTCTTCAAACAGAGTGGAATTACAGTGCTCCACAAAGGAAAAGTTCTCATGACCCACACCATATGGGGCAGGGCTGTGACTGCAACAGGCACCACATCCCTGGGGACTGGGGCTCAGCCTCCAGCCTCCAGTTCCATGGGAGCAGGATGCTCCTGGCACATGGAGGGGCCAGAGGAGGGTGACATCCAGCACCCCCTGTACAGGCAGCATTGCTCTGAGGCAGCACCACGGGAGAAAGGTGCATGTTCTGCATGTTTTAGTGCATCTCTGGGATCCATGGATCAGTGCCAGGCAGGGAAGGCGCTCTGACTGCAGCAGGGAAGGTGCTCTGGCTGGAGCTCCCTGCAGGGAAGGTGCTCTGACTGCAGCAGGGAAGGTGCTCTGGCTGCAGCTCCTGCAGTGCTGCCCAGGTCGCTGCTGCCCTCTTGGGGCTGCTGGAGCTCGCTGCCTGCACAGCTGGAGCTGCAGCAGCCCCACAGCAGCCCCGGGGCACCGGGAGCAATCCCAGCACCAGAAACTGGCGTGCCAGGATGAGACCAGGACACTGCTCCCCACATCTGCTGCCTGCAGCTGGGACACACCTGGGCACTCCACTGCCTTTTGATTAGACAACTCAGCTCCCAGAGCCACCAAACCCTTTCTCTTTTGAGAAACCAACAAGGAGTATCTTTAAAGTACCACGTTTTTCCTCACACCAGGAGAAGAGCCCCACAATGCCCCCATGCCACCCACATGGTCCAGTGGAAGACAGCAGCAGGGGACAGCCAGTGCATTCACTTAGCACCCTGTACTGGGAAACCAGACCCTGCTTTTGCCATTTGTGGCCTTGCAGTTGTCACTGGATGGCTCAGCCAGCACTCACATGGTGCAGTTGACAGCTACTTCATCCTCCTGCGTCACGTTTGTGAGGACTCTAAATAGTTGCATAAGAATTACAGGTAGAAACTGAATCATTACTTGGATCTCCATGGCGTGCAAACACTAAAACAAATGTTCAGAACACAGACACTTTTAGTTCAACGTGTTGCAGATGTTAAACATTTACAGTCCTCAGACATTTCTGTGGCAATGGGACAGGCAAAGGCTTCAGGGTGTGCAAATGCTCCAGCCCACTGGAGGACAGAAATCTGCGACCCATAGCAGGACCTGCTGACACATCCCAGCTGCAAACCTTCAGGGAGCAACACCAATCACTCATGGCAGGTATTAATCCTCCTCTCAGATGTGTCCAGGCAGATATGACTTCATTAGAGGTCACATGCTACTAATCTGATTTGAAAAGCCCAGAATTTAAGTTTTCCTCTTACATCTTCCCATCACTTGTGCCAGTTTTTTGAAGTCCCATTTCCACAAATGCCTTTGGAGCATGAAAAACTGCTGCCCAATGACTTTCAGAGAGACTTTTCTTTTCAAAGGGCATAGCTTGCTATTGAAAATGGAGTTTAAGGCCCTTGGTGAAGGTCAGGATGGTCTCATGCACAGGCTCTCCACCAGACTCACAGAGCTCTTGTGCCTGAAGCTCTTGATATGAGTCTAGGAAAGATAGCATGTTTCATTTTCAGTTTTCAAACCTGTAAATCTAACAGAAGGTTTTTTTAATCTGTATCTAGCTATTTAAATTACTGAAATTATTGAGATGGTGGTGGTTAAGATTCCCTCACTTGTGGTTAGCACGTACCTATCTCCCTGTCTGAAGGCTGCAGTGAGGGCGCTGGGGCTTGGCAGGACTGGGACCTGGCAAAATGCTCACAACAAAGCTACTGTGATTTTAGTGCTTGGCTTCAAAACCTGCTATTATTTCTATTTCTTAAAATATTTATACCTTATCTGACACATATTAAGTAACCCTGTGGTGATACATCCCCACCACTGGAAGTGGAGCTGTTGCTACAGCACCACTCTCAAAAACAGGCAGCTATGGAAGGAAACAAGGACAGTAAACAGCCAAGAATAATATTCCCTGCAGAAGCCCTTCCTGGACCTGCTCCAAAGCCCTTACTCATGCTGCAGTGATTTCCAAAAAGCTGGGTCTAGGTCATAGGTCACCTCTGCTCAAATTTAACTGGCTGATAATCTCACGTATCTTTTTCAGCCTGGAAAAAACCTTGCATTTAGAATGGGCTTCCAGAAAACAAGGAATTGTGCTAGAGTTTAAAGGGCTGAATCAAAACTAGAGCAGCAAGGGAGGAGTGTGTGAGTGCACCAGGAGAGAGCTTTGCCATGAGCATGGCAGAGCAATGCTGACTGCTTGTTTTATCCCTTGTGGAAGGCAGAGGGAAGCAGCACACAGAAAATCGTCTGACGAGATAAAATGAATGTAGGGACATGAAAAAACATTGAATTTAAATCCTAGCCCATCTGATAGGATAAGGCAAAAGTAAGGGTACTGCACAATGCAGTGGCCCCAGCAGGGGTGTGCTCCCACAGGACAGGGTTCTGGGTGTCTGCTGACAGTGTGTAAGAACACAAATGAAGCCCAGTGACAGGCACTGTTCACCTTTAGGTATTTAACGAGCTCTCCTGGCACTTCCTTAGCTCCCGCCTGAACCAGCTGGCAGTAGTGGAAGAATTTGTGCAAGTGCATGTCCTGGAAAAGACAAACAAGTTCAGTTCAGCAGCCTCAGCATCTGTCAGCCCCTACTTTTTCACTTGCACTTGGAAATCTGGTGACTTTCCTGCAGCAGTGGGCCATGTCCCCAGCAAACCCCATGTCCCTGCCAGTGGCACTTTTGATGCCCAGCTGCCATCTCCCAGGAGTGCTCTCTGTCTTTTCCAACATACTCATCCACTGCTCAGCCCCTGGCTCCCAACTAACCTCAATATTGAGCACAAAACTTCCAGCAGTGTTAAAATTCTGCTGTGGTTGTACTATCCTGAGCCCCAGTCCCCAACCAACACTGGCCTGGAGAAACAGAAACCCTCCCAACAGCTGCAACTCACAGAAACTGCCTCACCAGCCTCCTACTGCCCATCTGGGGCAGACTCTCCTTCCCATTACTCTCCCTCCTCCTCCAAGGTTAGATTTAATTACTGGGTTATTTAACTCTGAAAAGCATCTGGAAATGTAATTTGGGAGGAAGCATAACTACTACGCTGCTCTCAGTGCTATATAGAGTCAGTAAATCTCCAGAAACAGAATTAGATGCTGAAAGCCATTTTTTCTGAATGTAAATGCAGCTGATGGCATCCAGCCAAGGGCATTCCCCCAGGAGCAGTGCTGACAGGACAGCCCTAGAGAACGTGCTGGGGATCTTTGCTGCACATCACGGGAAACTTTGGGAAGTCCATCACTACCATAAGACAGCAGAACACACCAGGATCTGGTAGAACAGCCTGAACTGCTTTCAAAGGGAAACCAGGACTGTTTTCTTGTGCCTGCTGCTGTCAGAGAATGTTTTTTTAGAAAACTTACTAAAAAGTCTAATACTAGTTTGGACTCGATGATCTTAGAGATCTTTTCAACATCAATGATTCTGCAGTCTGGGGAAACCTCTCACATCCCCCAGGTCTCTCTTTTGCCTCATTGAAACAGGTCATTTGCTCAAATGTTTCCTTGGTCCTGCCAGTTACAGTGCAACTGGCCAAGGGAACATCAGCCTCTCCCTAGGCTCATTCAGACACACAATTATCTCACCCCATCCAGCCAAGGAGCAGACCCCAGCCATGCTGCCTCAGGAATAGCTCAGTACTGCTTTGCAAAGCAGGTACCAGGGCTCTCTTTCCCACACCAGCTATGGCTTAGCTGTAAGTAGAGACACAGCAGTCTCTTCCTTTGCATTTGTGCTGGAAGTTTTTAAGGTGTTTTACTTACCTGGGTGTAAATGGTAGAGTCCAAATGGATTCTGATTTTAAACAGTGGCTTTGCTCCATCCACCCACTTTGCATCCATGCTGGGCTGCTGTGAACAGACAACATGCAAGTCCTTGGTTTCAGACTGTGGTGGGCAGGTGGCTCTGTGCACACATCTGCTCAGAAGGTACTGCCTGGGGTGGAGGGAGTCCACCCCCAGCACAAACACCACCTTCCCCATGGAAACAGGCACACAGAGCATTCTCCTGCTCTGTGCCATCTGCAACAGCCCAGCCTGCCACAAATACCCTCTGCAACTGGCATACCCAGAGAAAGTGGAATTAAAGGGGTCCTGCCTCCCACCCCTAAGAACTTTAAGCTTTGGGGGTGCCCTGCAGTAGAAATCCTTTCAGCTGAGCAAAGCACCAAGAGAAACCCAGAATTTACAGTGGTAACAAAAGCTCAGCTTCCCTCCTCCGTGGTATTTTCTGGGTCCCCAGGATGAAGGAGGAATTGAGAATCTGACTCCATGTTCTTAGAAGGCTAGTTTATTATTTTAGGATATTATACTATATTAAAGAAATACTATACTAATACTATACTAAAGAATAGAGAAAGGATACTGACAGAAGGTTACAAAGAATGAATAATGAAAACTCATGGCTGCTTCCAGAGTCCCAACACAGCTGGACAGTGATTGGTCATTAAGTCAAAACAATTCACATGAAACCAACCAAACAACCACCTGTTGGATAAACATTCTCCAGACCACATTCCAAAGCAGCAAAACAGGGAGAAGCAATCAGATAATTGTTTTCATTCTTCTCTGAGGCTTCTCAGGAGAAGAAATGCTGGTGAAGGGATTTTTCAGAAAATATGACAAAGACACTCCTCCTTTCCCACTGAAGCCCATTTTGGAAGTTCAGATGGCACCCTACCTTGCGTGAGTCAGAGTCTGGAAGGCCCAGGTAGCCTGGGGGGAGGGTGCAGGACACGGGCAGCTGCCGCTCCAGGGGCACAACGCGCCCGTCCTTCAGCAGCGGCACCCAGGAGAACCCCACTGCAGAGGCAACAAGGCACAGGGTCAGCACACACACTGGGACATGCCCAGCTCAAAACCAGCTCTGGCTCACCCCAGGAAGTACAAGGGATCAACCCAGGCAGTGTCACTAAAACACCTTTTACCTGGTGAACCAAATTCGGATGCAGCGCAGACCAGGCATGGGTGTGAGGGGCAGGAATAAGAATGAGCCATGGCTGTGCACCATGGTGAGGGTCCTTGGAGGGACGGATGGAGGGAGAGGCCTCCCAGCCAGTGGGACCCAGGTGTGCACATGCCTAGAATTGCTGGGATCAGCCCCTGAGACCCTGATCTCACAGCAAGTTTTTATTGGTGACTTGCCTGACAACAGCACATTTGTGCAAGTCAGGAACACACAGTAAGAGCTGCCAGACTGCAGCAAAAATTTGAGCTTTAATATAAACTAAAACCATGGAGTTTATTCCATTTTTCACCTACAATTTCATATTAGGCTGTTTTTAGAAAAGAAAATTCATATAGGCTGGTATGTTAATCACGTTTTTTTTCATGTCCCTACATTTGTTTTATCTCGGCCTCACTCCAACAGAAGTAATTTAAGCATTGAACATACCTTGAGTTTCAACGGTGTCTTGTTTTTTCGATGTTGCCTTTGTATTAATTTCACAGCTGACATGATAGAAGGTGAAAAGCAAATGATGCTTTTGATGGAGGTGAATTGGAAGCTCAATTTTAATCTAAAATGATATCATGATAGATCAGACTGTATTTTTAGTTGTGGAGTAATATTTTAGTTCTACTTCATTTCACAAATGTTATGTTGTATGCAGTTACACAAGACACATTCTTACCCACCTTAAATAACTCCTAACATTTCCATCACATTTGCAACATTACTTATTAATGGGGGTGTGTGATTGGAGTGCACAAAGCGTGACAGTAAAGACAGCAGAAAACAAACTGACATTAAAAACTGACAAAGGCTCTGGCTGTGCAAAGCCCTTCTGCTGAGGCAAAGGGCTGGTGATTATCTTTACTCATATTTCACCCAGCCCTGCAAAAAGAAGTGTCCTGAAAGCCCCTTGGCATTGTAGCATCCAGGAAAATCTGCTGTTTCCCAGGTTGCTTTTACCTCATCATAGAACTCGGGGCTCTGGTTGTGGTGCAGCACGGCAGCGTAGGCGTGTGTGGTCAGCAGAGGGCCCCCGGGCTTGCCATATATGCACTGCAAACACAAATGAACAGCTGAATTCAGGCTCCTGCCACCCTAAATCAGCTGGACAAATTAAGCCAGTGACCATGGAAACTCAGTGCTTTTCTCCTGCCCTGCTCAGCGTGGTAGGTACAGAACACCCAGCAGTGGCCAAATGGGAGCCCCGTTAAAAGGTAACGTTAACCCACCTTTAATGGCCTGGCATCGGCTTCATCTGAATCCCTGAACTCCACACAGACAGCAATATTCCTTGCCTGAAATGGGGGAGAACAGGAGCATGAGCAGCAGCATCACCCCAGCCCACACCAAGCCTGGCTGCAGGTCACTGCCTGGGTCACTCCCAGGGTCACTCACCTTGGCAAACACCTTCTGGTTCTCATACTTCAAGTGCAGGGGGTAGACATAGAGGTGGTTTTTGTAAACAGTGAAGGGGTAACAGTATTTTGCAACTTCTGGGACAAGCTCCTCCACTTCAACGGCAACGTCCTCACAGCCCTTTTCAAAGGGTTTTATAGGAATGTAAGAAGCTGTGAAACAATCTGTAAGAGAGTAAGAACTGAAAAAATTAGGTCCACTAGAAAAGCCTTTTGGACAGGAGATTAGCCTACATAACCTGTGACAGGAGTTGCCAAAAGCCTATGGAATTACACTCAACACATCACAAGTCCTTTCTTTGCTTCAGTTTTTTAAATGCAAGGTAAAGAATCACACTGATCATGTTTGTAAAGCCCTACAATGTTATGGATCAAAAATGTCATATGAGATTGGTGCAAAAGCAGGCAGCTGGCTTCCTTCAGATTTAGGATGTGATGGCCAAAATATAAAGAGGATTGATCCCTCAGGTAAATCTCTGCACTTGGACCACATCTCCTCCACAGAATGATCAGAAAGACTTACAAGTCAGTGTTGTGCTGAATTACTCATTTCAGATGGCAGCCCTGAGATATTCTTGTTAATGCAATAGCAAAATCCCCCCTAGAAGCACTAACTCCTTAGGCTCAAGCCATCAGCACTTCTGATAAGATCCAAGATCCTTACTTGTGAAGTCCAGTGGGATGTCTTTGATGATGATATTTAACTGGGCTGGAATGACCTGCAGTTTTGTCTTCTCTGGTCTGTGTTAGGGAGAGAGGAACAAGAGTATGAACCTTGAAAGCTCAGGTGCTGAGCACATCATCAGCACTTTTTGCTACCCTCCAAATATTTTAGAAATTGCCATCTCATGCTTACACTTAACTGTTTAAAAATGTATGTTAAAATGTCTGCCTAGCCCCTGCACCAGTCTCTTGCACTTACTTCTTATACTCAGCTAAAAGCTTCAGCATATCTTCATTTGAGAGTTTGCCACTGTCTTGCTTGTACAGGGGTGAGAATTTTCCATCAGCATCAAGAGTGCCCTGGGAGTCTTTGAAAACTGGCCTGCAGAAACAAAGAGAAACAAAGAGACCTCAGTGTCTGTATGTTTACCAACATTTAGAAAATACATTACATGTTGGTAAACATTTAGAATGTATTTTCTAAATGTTGGTAAACAAACAGACACTGAGGTCTCTGACGCATCTGAAAGCAGTTCATCAGGCAAGGGGTTCACTGGCCTCTGACTGCTCCCAGCAGCACAGACCTGACAGTTCTTCCACCCTGACCTGGTGCTTAGACCCCACCCAGGCTGCAGCTGTCACATGAAATCACATAGGATATCACTACCCATTCCCCTCTCTCCAGCCAGGTCAGGACACATTCAGCCCATTTCCAAGCCTGATCCACAATCACAAACACCCTTCCATCCCCTCCCACTAACACCAAGTGGTAAAGCACCTTCCCACTTGCACATGGGGTCAGAGCACAGAAATCTTCCTGGGAAAGGAGAGCACAATTAAATCCAGTTTGGAGACAGGCACCAGCTTCCTCGTGAAGTCAGAGCAGGAGACTGGACTCTGCCCTGGATGGATACCAGCATCTCTGCCCTTGATATTAATAGGTGTCTGTGTATAATAAGAACATTAAAGCATCTGCACTCCACTTCTGTGCAAGCACTTTTCTCTGAGACCCACAGGGGAAATGCTCCAGGGATGCAGAGCAACACAGCTCCCTGCACCAGCCCACTCAGCTCCTTGGCATCCAAAGGCAGCTCTTTACCCAGCAGGAACAAACCTGGAGCCAGTCCAAGCCAATGCCCACCCAGAGCCCACCATTAGGGGAGGATCCCCCTGGAAGAGGGCTGAGTGCTGGCTGCCAGGGTCCAGCTGCATCCCAAAACCACCACCTCAAAGATGAGCAGCCAGCACCACAGGAACACCCAGTTCAAGAATTCACATTGCAAGCAGCGCACCCCCAAACTCCAGCCCACTGTGACAGCCTTCTGTGCTCCCATGTCATTCCCAGCACCAAAATGCAATTTAGCACTAGGAGGCAGTAGATGAGCTTGCCTTCCTCTGAGCTTTAAGAAAGTTAGCACTGACATACTTATGAGTCCCAGTAAAAGAACAGCAAGGGAATGGGATCACTATCTCCAGCCATTCCCAAGAACATTAATTAAAGCAGAGTTTGAGACAGAAAACAAACCCATCTGACTGCCACTGCCAGGCTGAGAAGGCTTCTGCTCTCATCCTGTCCCTGGCAGTGGCTGGTGCCAGGAGGAAATTTCTGCAGTGACTCCTTTGGTAGCATGGGGTGGTGTATTTTGTCCCCAGGAATGTTGTGCCCTGACAGCAGTAGCTGCAGGTCAGTAGGAAGGTTACTGCCTTCCCAGCCGTAGCACTGTTTACTTTTTAATATTTTGTTTCTAATTCTAGATAGAGCATTTCAGGCCAATCCCAATTCTTTCTTGGGAGTTGGAGCCAAACTCTGCCTTCAGCTGCAAATTCCCTGTCTTCAGTCACTTGGCGCCTTTCCCAACCATGTCCCAGGTCACTCCGAGCAGCAGCAGCTCCCAGTGTGGGCAGAGCCCAGCCCAAGGCTCAGCCCAGCCCAAGGTGAGGCACTGACCTGGCAGCCCAGCCGAAGGGCATCCGGTACTGCCCCAGACGGCTGCACACCTGCTTGGCCACCTTATGGACCTTCTGGGCAGTCTGCAAAACACAGAGAGGCAGGTCAGAGGTGCCAGGGCTTGATGCTGTCCCAGAACAGCAGTGAAAGGAGCTGCAGTCTCCAGGGAGGAGCATCTCTCTGTCTGCTCCAGACACCAGCGCAGCTCACAGACATCCCTGGGTGTCCCTTCACAGCACCCACAGCTGTCAGTCTGCAAAGCAGCAGGAGCACACATTGTGGGCTGTTAAACCTCCTCAGACATGTTAAACCTCCTCAGGATTGAATTCTCAGGGTATTTATTAGTAATTTATTTGCCAAAAGGTGTTAAGTGTATTTTTGAAAACTGACTGCACTTGGCTCATCCTATACAAAGTGGGCTAAGGGAATGCCATCATTACCAGGTATTCCATAATTGACTTCTCAGGAACTACTCTTGACTGGCTGGAACAAGGCAGCATCAGCTCCACATGGACACACAGACTGAAGCTGGTGGCAGCAGCAGGGCCTCTCTCTTGGATGTCAGGAAAAATTTCTTCACTCAAAGGGTTGTCAAGCATTGGAACAGGCTGCCCAGAGAAGTGGCAGAGTTGTTTAAAACACATGTGGCTGTGGTGCTTAGGGACATGGTTTAGTGGAGCTGACAGTGCTGGATTAATGGGTGGACTCAATGATCTTATAGGGTTTTCCCAAAAAAAAGGATTCCATGATTCCATGCAGACACTTCATTCTGGGGATGAAGTGTCCCACATTTTCCTGTCAGCCCAGCCCAGGCTTTGGCTTGCTGAAGTGTAATGGGGAGAGGTCTGGCCCCCAATGCTTGACTCTTTCTAATCCTCTGCCTTTTTCCAGGGGAAGGAACCAAGTCTCCCAGGACAGCCCAACTGAAGCCAGCCTGGAAACAGTGCAAACAGAATGGACAAAGCCTGTTTTTGCCAGCAAGAAACTGAAGAGCTGCAGAACAACCCACGTTTCAGCCCCCTCTACCCCCTCCAGCAGCAGCAGACAGCATCACTCAGTTGATACTCCCATGGCCCCAGGCAGTACCTTCCCAGGGTCTGAGTTTTTCATGTAGGGCTCTGCACAGTGGGCAATGCTGCCCTGCAGCACCTTCTCCACTCGGGCCACCAGGAAGATCTCTGTGTGCGGGTTGGTCACGGAGAACACCCCCTGCAACAGAGAGGCAGCAGCTGTCACTGCAGGACCCCAGTGTGCACCACAGGGTCTGGCCTGATATTCCACTGCCCCTTCCCACACCCCACACACCCTGCCCTGGGGATGGGCCACAGGGGCTCACCAGGCCTGAGCATGGCCAAGCCTTGGAAAACTCTCCCTGCGCTTTGCCCATCACTGCCAGCAAGCCCTGCATGGCAACTTCAACACTGACCAGAACTCAAGAGAAAAGCTGGCTTCTGGTTACCACACAGAGGATAACAACATACTTCAAAGTCAGTGGAAGCCCCAGCACTGACACAGAAGGAGGAGAAGGGGAGGCACTGACCCGTTTTATGTAGCGCAGGCAGGACTCGGGGACGCCATGCACCAGGCTCTGCCCAGGGCCCTGCCCTGGGGCTCCCTCTGCCCTGGGCTCTGAGCCCTCCTGCAGCATGTCCCGCACACAGGGGGGGTTCAGGTCCACGTGGAAGTCAGCTGAAATCTTGCAGTTACTTTTCAGGTCGAATAACGCCAAGCTTAGGAAAAAGGGCTCAACCTGGAAATTGGATTGAATATCTGTATCATAAAAAATGCACAGCTCAGGCTCAAGAGTATCAAAAGCACTGCTTTCCCTGACAAGGAAACTGGGAACCTTCTGCTTTTCTTTGTTCCTTTAGTTTGGTACACCAGCATTTTACAGAACTGTGACATGTGGCCACATTTCTCTTCACAGAGAAAAGCAAGGCACTACTTCCCACAAATATTTCTGAGATTCACATTCTCTGAACCTCAGAGAAAGGAAAAACAATTCTTATCATTTGCTGTGCCTGTGTTTGTGCAAAAGTAGAATGCAACATGGAGATTGTTTACCCAAAGTGATGGTGTTTTGTTTCCTTGGCCTATCAGGGCCAAGTGTGTGTGTGTGCTGGGATTGTTGGCTGACAATCATGAGATTCTGTGCAGTTGTGTGCAGAGTTGAGTGCTTGGCAGATTCAGTTCAGATGCGATGTAATAGCTGTTATATAATACAGAATAACATAGTATAATAAAGTAATTAATTAGCCTTCTGATAAGATGAAGTCCCCCATCATCATTTCTCCTTGTCGGGGGTAAAACATATCCACTACAGTGACACACAATCCATGTTTATTTGCTTTATGAATATACAGATCCTTTTTTTCCTGCACCTTCTTGCATTTTGATCAAGTCAGTTTGAACAAAGCTATATGAAATATAAAGAATGAAATCCATATGTTTTTTACCTAAGTGGTAAACTATGAAGTCAGGAAGATGAGCTAAATTTATTTGAGCTGTTTATCATTTTGCAATAAGAAATCAGCTTAAGAGTGTTTAGGATCACCTACTAAAGATCACTATATTTATTTTCCTAAGTCCAGCAGCTCTGGATGGCTCAACTGTGACACTCAAAATGTTCCTCAGATGCTATCCCAGGAGGAAAGTTAGCTCTCCCAGCCAGGAGAGCTCAAATATAAGGCTGACACTGCTGAGGAAATGCATGTGCAAAATCTGCCAACTGCTTTGTAGCTACTGACCTTGACAGTACCAGGCAAGTGGCAATAATTCATGTATTTCTAATTCAAACATCCTAGTAGGCGTGCATCCATGGAAAGATAAAAATGCAGGTCTGAAGATAAAACTGTAGCATGCCCAAGAAATTCCAGCATGACTTGGAGGCATTACATCAATGCTGAAAATGTGCTGATTAGGTCTCACTCTGGGCCTGATTAAAGATGGATAACAAGAATCTTTGCTATTAGCAATGCATCCATCTGCTGGGAGTTACTGAGCCTGGTGTTGTGTCTCAGAGCTGTGAGCTGCCAGTATGAAACCATCACAAAAAAGCCTTTGTGATTCTCCCAGGCATCAGACAGGGCAGCACCAGCAGAGATGGGGCAGTGCTGGTGCCTCTGCCCCTGCAGAAAGGGCTGACTCCAGCCAGAGCAAGCACAGGACGTGACAGCAGGGATTTGTTTTGGGAGGAAAGACTGGAGGAGACTGGTCTGTTCAGCCCAGCAGAACAAAGGCTGAGGTGAGATGTGATAGCTGCCTACAGACATCAGAGGCTCAGAAAATGCAAGGGTTTTTAGGCTAGGGCACAAATTTGGCACAATAACATATGCATATAAAAAAGTGACTGTGAATAGAGTTAGGCTGAGAGTCAGAGGAAGGTTCCAGAACAGGGAAATCCCTTGCCATTAGGGGAAACAAAATAAAACACAGCCATGAGTGGTTTGAGGATGGAGCCTAATCATTTACCAACAGGACTTTCACAGGGATGCAGAATTTGGCAGACACACAGTCCCCATTCCCTGTGCCCCTCAAGCACAGGTTTCCCAGCAGGCTGAGGCACATCAGCAAACACATTTTTGGTGTTTGCTGATGTGCCCTAACACATTTTTGGACTCTGGGTGAGCAGTCATTGCCTGTCCAGGTCCCACTGGTGCTCATGGCAAAATGGGATCATTTTAACCCCACAGGTTAATTTGCCAAGGTATTTTCTTGCTGGTGAGAGGAAAAAAGACAAAGCAGGACATGCTGGAGCTGCCCTTACGTTGGTGGGTCCTTCTTCTGCCCTGTCACTCAGCTGAGCAAGGAGGTTGAGGGAGAAGTCCTGGCAGCACACCACGAAGCGCCGGCTGCACTTTTCCTCAAAAGGCTTCACATCTGGCTCAATCCCTGAGAAATCGAGTCTCTAGACAGCAAACAAACACATCTGGTCTCATTAAAAAAGAAAACAACCCCCTGAATAATGTTAGGGGATCACATTACTGCTAATATTATCTTTATCAAATTTTTAAAAGTGGTCTGAAAGATACAAGACATTCACAAAGGAGTGTGATTTGATGGTGTTACACAGAGGTATTCAGGACATGGATTCATGGGTATGTGTCAATTTTTAGCAACCTGTTTTGTAGAGCACAGCAAACTAAACCTCAGAATGATTTCAGTTCCTTCCTGCTTAGTTGTAACCCAGGGGATCTTCCCAAACACCACTTAGAGCTCGGGCAAGAAAGCGGAACATGAGACAACAACCAGAAAAGTGCCTTCCACCATGAAGGTGTGGCCAGCTTAGAGATGGCTCCTGTGCCTGAAATACAGACAAGGCTCAGGTGGGACTGTAAACAACATTTCACAGTGGAAGGCAGGTCTAGCTGCACAGCAGTAACTGGTATGGCTAGAAACAGCAGAGAGTGTCTGGCTGGGAAATCCAAACAGGCTCGATGATCATCACCTCCTCCCCAACCCAGCACACCCTGGCCTGTGCCTCCACACCCACCCTCCACAAAAAGCAGCCACACAGCAACCCAAGACCATCAGCCTTTGACACACTCTTTCTGCTGGGCACTGGGGACAGAGCTACCAAACACCCCTATTTTACCTAAGCAGGTATTTTTGCTTCCCTTATTTTCTTTTCCTGAGGAAAGTACATTGCTGCATACATTCCTGCTCCCAGTTTCCTTAGCACCAGGCACACAAGTGTGCATGTATCAGCACTGACTGGAGCAAAGACTGAATGCCTGGGGTTACAGCAGATCCAACTGACCCACACCAGAATGAAGCACTCTGGGTATAGAAAGAGGGCATTGAATTTAGCCTAACCATTTGGTTAGGTAAAAGAAGTTATCTTAGATGCTCCACACTGAACAATATTTCCATTTTTATTATCTGACTAGAATATAGGAAGCTTCTCAGAGCATCTCCTAAAAAAAAAAAGAAACCAAAGAGCCTCCTGGATGCTTATCTCCCTTCTGTTAAAGACTTTAAAGAATTGCCAAGAGAAAAGCTCATTTTGTACAAGTAAACCTTTCAAAGACTAATTGCATTTCCTTGTTAAACCAGAATGTTCTATTTTACAGGTGTGAACATGCCAAACCAGAAGGAGAACCAGAAACCATGACATATCCTGGAACAGTTCTCTAAAACTCTGTTAGCAATTGCAGCTCATTCCACTGAAATCTCACACCTGGACCCTGGCAGAGAGTTCAAGTTCAAAGCCAAGAAGAAAACAGGCCAATAGACAATGACCCCTCCTCCAGTGCACCAGACCAGCACAGGGTTTTTTTCAGTTTGTCTGTCCCCACATTTGGAAACTCCCTGAAGACTGAGGGAGTAAACTCCCCTGTAAACCCCTGCCATGGCCTTTGCCACCAGTGCTCCCTGCTCCAGATGTGCTGAGCCCATGCAGCATTGCAGCTATCCATGCAACACCTCTTCTACTGCTTCTTCTTGCAAGCATGAGAACTTCATAGAGCTCCAGAAAAACCTGGTTTGAAATCCAGCAACACCAAGATGGATCACACAAATGCCAGCAAAGCTGGAGGGAGGCCACGTGTGGGGCTGCTGCAACTGTTCCCTGTATTAGAGCTATCTCCTGAGCACTGACACCTCATTCTGCTCTCACTGGCAGGAACATGGGCTGCCCTTCTGCTCTGCACTGGAAAACATGCTGCTCCTGCAGGCAAACCCTGTGGCCATGCAAGGGGACAAGGGAGGTGACACAGTGAGCAAAACCTCTCCCTGGAAAATGTGGGAGTGTTTACCTGGACTTCTGGGTCAAAAGAAAAGATGTTTTGTCTTCCATCATTCCTGCTCAGTTTGTTTAGTTGATCTGTTTCTCTTCCATACTAGGACAAAGGAAGGCATTGATATTAGTGCCTGCCACACAGAGGCAAACACTTGCTATTGGGAAAGAACTGAATCAAAACAGAATAATTACTTTTCAGGTTGCCTTTGTGATACAAAGCACTGCCATGATGCAAGGACAGTGCAGACATGTGGCTGTGCTGAAGGAAAAAGCAGGCAGAAGCAGTCAACCACACCTGGAGGTGAGGAACAAACCATGGGTGTGACAGACAGGTGGGATAACAGAAACCCCACCAGGACCTGGTGCCTGCCCAGGGCTGGAGACACAGAAAGCAGAAAATCCCTCTCCCAGAGAAGCTGGACAGAAGTAGCTGTGGGTGGAGAGAGTGATCCTGCAAACACAATACCTTCATCAGCTCTGGATGCATGCTTCTCTCCAGGCTCTCCAGGATGTTCTCTGACTTTCCCTGCGTGCTCGATTCATCATCTGCAAGGACACCAGAAACAGATGTTCAAAACAACTGCAGGAGCAGCACTCTGCCAGAAAGCATCCTGCAGTATTTGCTAACAATAGCACAGAAACAGTTTACAGAGACTTTTCCATTCCTTGGGAGTAAGATTTTTCCATGCATTACCAGTATCAAAGTGTACTATTACAGTCTGCTAGGTCTGTCCAGAGCAGAACTTCACAGAGCCAATTTTCCAGGAGCCTTGAAACTTTGCCATGGATTTCCCTTCCAGAAGAAGGGTCACATTTCCCTCCACTTTTATTCCTCAGACTATCATCTGTGTTATACTAAGCCCCTTTGCATGATACTGTGTGTCAGCCACAATTCCTGCTTTAAATTCAGTACAGCATACACTTCTCCAGGCACCCTGCCTGTATCCTGAGCAGAAGGGAGGTGTTTGTTTACAAACTGACCTTGCACAGACTCCACAGCATCTTTCTTCTCTTGCACCAAACTCTCAGTATTGCTCTGAATGATCTTCCTCAGAGTTACCAGCCATTCCTCCATCTCCTGCTCCGTTTCAGCTGCAAGGTAGTGGCTGTACTTGTCTATTGTCTTCAGCTCAAACGCGTAGCGGCGCATCTTGGGACACTGAACAACAAAAACAGATTTATGGTACATTTCTCTCAACAACCCAGTACCTGCCACACACCTCCTCTCTGGGAAAGCATCCTGAGCTGAAACACCACAAAATACAAGGCAGGCACCCTCCCTGACACAGCAATCTGGCTGCAATCACACAGGGCTTCATGGCTTGAGCAGTGCACAAGTCCATGGCGAGCTGCTCTGAGTGAAGGAAAGCCAGACTGGAGCACAGACATTGCACCAAGGAGCAGGAACAAGTTCCTTCTGATTTCACCAGCTCTTTAATATTTACCCAGAGAAGCCAGGAATTGGATTTGTCTGACATGGTAAGTAATGCTGCACTCCAGGACACTTAGAGGCATCTATCTTTAAAAAGCAAGTGGTACATTGCAGCTTTCTGAAGCTGTGCTGGCCTTTAAACAGCATTTTCCAACCAGAAGCCAAGGCAAATCTGATGCAACTTGGGAAATACATCCCATAGATCACTGAGGTGTATGCATTATTGCTTTTACTGTGCTCAGAAAGATAAATGGAAACTCAGAGCTCTGACTCATCCATGCTGAAGAAAACCACTGGGGTAATTTAAGCCACCCTGCATCAAGCTCAGTGCTTGCAGCTTCTGCAGAGACAGCAAGGGCAGAAGGCAGAGCAGCAATCCACTGCTGCATCTCACTCTAGCACAGCTAAGCAGACACAGGATTTAGAGCTGTACAAATACCTGCTCCTAAAACCTTATGACCCCTGAATAGGTCCTGAATTCCAAAGGATTACCTGCTTGCATGGACTTACCAAGACACAGCTCAAGAAACAAGCAGCTGGAGCAAGCAGCAATTAGAGGAGGAGGGTGCCCCAGATGAAGTAATATCATTTAGTTACTGGCTTATTGATCAGTTTAGCTGTGCAGCTTTAGGTTAGTTTGCAATTCTATGCCTTCAGACCTCGAGAGAGCAGGCCTGTCTGTCTCAGAGCCAAATCCATAAATCCATGCAGAGCCACACAGAAAGGACACCCACCTGAACCACATCATTGCAAGCATCCAAGAAAATGCAGCCTTTGGATTCTTTTGAAATTTTCTCATCTTTGTAGGAATTCAGAATATAGGAGCCATCTGTGAGCTGCGACAAGTAAAAATACCTCCTCTTGAATACCTGCAAAAACACAAAATCTTGCTCAGGCAAGTATTCACTCTGCTGTGCATCACAAACCATGGTTTCCACATCTGCCCTCCCTGCTCTTGAGAAAAGACTGTAGCACAAAACACTGCTGACCCTGGAGTGTTGCAGATTCACCCATTGGAATATGGCTTGCTTTTACAAAGAGAGATTTCCACCATCTTCTTTAATTTTAATGCCCTTGTTGTTATTGTAAGTTTGCCCATCTAAAGCAATGCCCCAGGGCTTCCAGCTCATCTCTCAGCTGGCTCCAGCCTCATTTATCTTTACAAAGCAATGTGCACAGTAAATTCAGATCAGCACAGTGCTTGAAGATCCATCCCACCCTAAAGCAGGTATTTCCAGAGCTTTTTTCATACAGACCTCAGACTTACAAAGCAATTGTCTGGAAGACTTAGGAATAGACATGTGGAAATTCCTAGCACTCAAATGCAAGCCAAGGGACAATGCAATCCATTCAACTGCTTGGGTTTTTTGTGGCTTTGAGTTTGGGTTTTTTTATACAAACTTATTTTCATGAACTGGCTTTGACATAGTGTCCAATTCTTACATCAAAAAGCAGTAATTTCAGGAGAATTGTCCCTGTGTTTGTACTACTGATTTTCATGAAGGAAAAAAAAAGGTTCTCCAGTATCTCTGAACACCTTTCTTCATGCTTGTCAGCCTAAAGCTACTGGACTATAATTCAGGAGACCATTTTGGCAGCAATTGTGGTAGCACCATATGCTGTAAGGAGCAGGGTGCATTTCACTATTGCTGGGTATCTGTGCAAGGAGAATCATGAAGGAAGCCAGGCCAAACAGCACTGCAAGGATTTCTTCTGTTCTGTCTACCTGAAAGATCTATGAATAAATACAGCATTTTTCATCCCACATGGGAGATTACAAGTAATTTCCTGTTTCTATCATTACTGACACCAGCACAGGTTCATAAACCCACTGGTTTGCAGAGAACTGGGAGGGAGCATCGTGCCCTGAAGCATAACCCATCCCTTCTGAGAGTAACCTCTGGCCTCATTTGGATGATAATTAGCTGTAGAGATGCTCCACGGGCTGCTGAGCTTTAAGTTTTGTAAGATTTAACTAAACCTTTAGCTCAACAGAGCATAAAGACACATGGAAAGCCAAGGACATGAAGCATTAATCCAGCCTAAGCACTGATTTAGCACTTCACTGAAGCAATCTCAGGAATTCTGGCAGTGGATGCTACAGAAACCCATGACAGATCTCTCTAGATATTACAGGGTTGATATCCCTTGTGGTTATGGGATTTCATGCTAAATAGTTTGCATTTGCTGAACTCTGTTCAAAAGCAAATGCAGAATCAAACAGCAAACACTTTTCCTGTGATCTTCCCCCCGTGCAAGCACTGCTGTCAGAAATCACTGTCAGAAGATGAAATTAATACTCTAAACCTGTGGGCAGAGGAAACATCCCCTCTGATCAGGCTACACGTACTGCCACTGGTGACCACTGAGATGGCAGAGGGAGGGCTAGAGACCTGGGGAAGTGCATTTGGGCAGAGAAGGACAGAAGGACAGTCCTGGTGCTGTGGTTGTTGCACAGACCACCAACAAACCACGCTGCAAACCAGAGAAGGAGAGCTGAGCCTAACCAGGGCAGTTCCCTGCACAGGAAAGGGTGCTCTGAAATAAAGGGTGGTAATGAGCCTAATGAGAGTTTGCCTGTGGCTCAGCTCTCCACAGAACTCACTCTGCACACACTTAGCACAGTGTGAGACACCAAGAGCCCAGCAGAGAACCAGCACTGACAAGAAGGACACATCACAGCAGCCTCTCCACGTGGTGGCAAGGCTGAAGGTGGCCTAAGTCCTCAGCTTCCTCACATGTGCCTTAGGGTGTTGGTGATTATGTGGTAAACCACAAAACTTTCTAAGAGGAGAACCCCAGAATCACAGTGTAGTTGAAAAACAGACTGCCCAGTTTTAGTTCTGGACATAAAGAGTTTTCCTTAGTGACTACTTGGCTTCCTTTTTTTCCTCTTCCCATGATGCTCTGTTTCAAGGGAAAAAAACATGAGAAACATGACTAATCTTCCAGATAACTCAGGAGACCCTTGGCTCCAAGACACAGCTCAGAGAACAGCTCCCAGTCCTCAGTACTTTGACACCAGAGTTTCACTGGAGACTCTGGATCTTATAAATTGAACTGAAGCCAGTGCAGTTCAGGTAACTTCTCTGAAAGGCAGGCCTGAGGTGCAGGGCACTGAGACCAGCACCAGCAGAGGCTCAGACTAGAACAGACCCAACTGACTACCATGAGTGATACCACCTCCAGAAGTTTCAGGGAAAAAAGTTGCTTTAAGCTTGCTTGGAAAAGCAAGGGATCAGAAAATCCTTTTCTGTCTATCACCTTTTAAAACTCAAATTAAAATTAGCCCTATGAACAGTCCTGTTCCACTTCCCCTGGAAGCATAACTCATTGAATCAAGCCTTGGAACAGTCAGACTTTTTGAGATTATTTTAACATATCCTTACAAACTCCCCAACAATCTCTCTGTGCTGTGACAAGGCAGCTGCATGGTGGGACTGCAGACAGGCTCATTGCCATAGCAAAAACCTGTGGTGGAACTACTCAAAATCTCTGCACAATCTAAGCAATGTCACACTGGATTATGAAGCGCAGAGAACAGGAGACAAGGCAGCTGCTGCTTTTAGGTCAGTAATGCTACATCTCTGCAATAATATCACCCCTGCTTTAAAAGCAAAGATTTATCATTTTATTTTAAAGCTGGCCTCTCTACATGTTTCCAACCAGCAAGGAAACTGTAAATTCAGAAAGCTGTCTTTGCAGGGCAGCTGTTTCCTCTCCTGGGCCTCAGCTGCTCATCCAGAAAACAATCTTGCTTTACTAGAACATGCTTCACCTTTTGGTCAGCTAGCCTGTCATGGTCCAACGTGCATCAGCCTTACATGCTGGGGAGGGGAGGGTCAGAAACTGCTGCCAGGCTGGATTTTCCAGCCCACCATGGGATATAAGAGGGGCAGGTGCCCATCCCAACCCAAACCCAGCCATTGTGCTCCAGGGAGCTTTGGAGATGTTGCCTGAGCTTCACCTCGTTCATCAGTAACTGCACCAAACTCACCTTCATGGTAACAGTGATGGTGCTGTTGACATTTGCTTTGTGCAGCCAGCCCTGCTTTATCACACCCCCCTTCTGGGAGCACAGGGAAGAGGAGTCCTGAAAGACAGCAAACAACCATAAAAAGAGGTCAGGTAACTGTTTCCCACAGGAAATTCCCCTTGGACAAAGGGATTTGTCCACCCTGGAGAGCAATACCATTTTAACTACAGCAATACAGTGACATGTAGAATGTATGTGCAACAGGTACAGCTACGCATACAGTGCTATCACAAATAAAATAAAATAAAATAAAATAAAATAAAATAAAATAAAATAAAATAAAATAAAATAAAATAAAATAAAATAAAATATCAGGGATATTCCTTTCCAATAAAGAGGTAAAACAGGCTAGATTGAGTCCCCTTTTAAAAAAGAAAGATTACATCTATTCTGATAGAGCTGCACAGTGATTTTGCAATGAGGCCTCAGGTTCTTATGCAGTATTTCAAAACTTGGGGAAGATGGAAATTTTCAAGATGGTCTGTTTAGGAAGTTGCAAAATGCAGAACTCTGAACTTTTCCTGTCATATCCTTTTGTCATTCTCATATTTTAAATTTCAGCAAAAACCACCAAACCCCAGTAAAATAACTGAAATGTAACTGGCTGATTTCACGTTTACCAAACCACAAAGTTTCAAGTGACCCAACCAGGCTGTTTTTGGCACACCAGATGGGTTCCACCTGCTCCTGCCCCATGGTCCCAGAAAGAGAGAATGGCTCTCCACTCACACCTAACCATGACCTCCACTGGGGAGGGAAATGAGAGACCAAAGTGATGAAAAACTCCCACCCTGGGGTTCCCAGTGACTCAGCAGCAGAGGCAGCCCCAGCCTGCCCTGCTGAGCCATGAAGGAGCTGCGTTACAGAGCCTGCTGCATCCAAAGGGAGGGCTTCACTCTTTCCATGTCCAACTTCCAGGGTAAATTTTCTGATGCTTTATTTCCCTGGGTAAAACAACCCATGATCTCTCCTTTATAGTGGTTCACCTTTTTTCTATCAAGAGATTTCTTTCACTTGAATTTCCATTACACAATTCTAATGCAAATGCTCTGTCGGGAAACTGTAACAGAATCCTTTAGATATGGCCATGCCAAAAGATATAAACCTCAAAACATCTGTGAAAGCACTTGCAATACTCTTCCACAACAAACCTCAGCAACTTCTCTTGTTTGAGGATTTGGGACACTGGCCAGAAGAAGAAAGGTCTCCAAAGTTTGATAGAGTATTTTTGTCCTTTTGCTTTTCTGGAAGCATGCTGATAACAGTGCATAGCAATGTCTCCAGCCCAGAGCAGATATTTTTTAAGAGGCAGCATCTCAAGTTACTGATGTAATGCAAATTAACAACATAGCTAAAAAAAGATTAAGGCCAAACTTTACGAAGAAGCCAATGCAGCCCAGATCTGAGGTGTGCTGGGACATACCCCAGTAATTTGAGAAATGTGCATGAAACAGCCTCTCCAAATCTTCAGCTCTGCAACTAAGTTCCCTTTTCCTCTGTACTTTCTCAGCAGTAACATATTGGTGCCTTGGGAATTTTAAACAGCTGGGCTAAACCCTTCCCTCTGTAAACAAAAACTTCCTAATATCACGTGCATGGATTAATCTCCACGTGGTACCTGAAACAGAAAAACACTGCCCATTCATTCTGTAGCACATGTGATATTCACGGGCAGGAAACATGGCATCTGCACCATCCAAAATAACCACCAGGTCTGAGATGTCCCTACTGGCAGAGCCCCAGCCCACCCCCCAGAGGAGCTCCAGGGCTGCCAGTGCTCCCTGATGCCAGCTGAGCACAAAGATGCCCCTTCCAGAGGTGCAAACACCTCCCAGCACTGGCACAGGATGGGCAGAACAGGACTGACACACTGTCAGCAGGGTGGGCCCAAGTGACGGGTGAAAAATTGCTGATTATGTGGTAAACCACAAAACTTTCTAAGAGGAGAACCCCAGAATCACAGTGTAGTGGAAAAACAGACTGCCCAGTTTTAGTTCTGGACATGAAGAGTTTTCCTTAGTGACTCCTTGGCTTCCTTTTTTTCCTCTTCCTATGATGCTCTGTTTCAAGGGAAAAAAAACCATGAGAAACATGACGAATCTTCCAGATAACTTAGGAGACCCCTGGCTCCAAGAGATTATCATGTTATATTTTGAAATAAATCACTGCCTCACTTTTGATCCCATTTTCACAGCAGAAAGCAACTCACAAGAAAACTGTTCTTAGGAACTGAATTCTGGCTTTGCCTTGTGAAATTAACTTTTTAATGTATTCCCACATTTTAACAGGAAAACATTAAAAAAAAAAAAACAAAAACCAACCTTCTCCTTACCTCATCCTTTTCAAAGTCTTCATCAATTTCAAACACATGGCTTGGAATCTTGTCTGGCCTAAAGGATTTGCTGAAATCACAACACATTTTCATGTTTAATGAATGGAACATGAGGGTAGTATGAGCCAGCAGCTGATGCTGGATCCAGAAGCAGCAGCCAAAGTGCAGGCTACAGAGCACAGAATAGAAATTGCAAAAGATCTACAGCTCCTTGCAGCTGGGGAAAGCAAAGATCTGAGCGCATTTCATGGAAATTAGGCACAAGCGGTCTGTAATTAGCTTTCTCGTGTTAGCTCTTGATTCTGCAGTTTTTGCTGACTTGCTTTTATGGAACAAAGAGAGAGCACTCTGGTTTATCTTCCATCTTTACAAAAAAAGAAGCAAGATCAGACTACAAGATTATTCAAAAATGTTAATATTACTGGATCAACAGTATGACTCCATTGCTGCTTCACATCCCCTCGAGACCCTCAGAACACACCCACTACATCCAATTAAGAAGAAAAAGCATTTAACAAGCTTCCAGCTCATGAGCAGCCTGGACAGGGGTCCAGACATGCCCAGAGTATGGGCAGTGAGCAGAGCAGGCACCATCACACAGGAAATAACAATCCAGCAGAAATCTGAGATGGATTTGCCTGTCTGAAAAACCCAATTAGCTCTGGAGCTGGGAGCACTGGCACAGCACTGGCACAGCCCAGCGTTTCCAAGCACAACTCCCCAGCACTGGCAACACCAGCAGCAATATCACATCACCCTCCCTGTGCTGGGGCACAAGGAGAATCTGTGAGGCACACAGGGAACATCAGCCCAGTGGGACAATGAGGCTCCTGTGCAGGCACTGCCAACACTATTAATCCTGCCATGGGTCTGGGCTGCAGTGTGTCCTCATCCCAACAGAGGGGGTGTGCACACACTGGTGGGTGGGATGTGAAGCACCAACCACACAACATTATGGGCATCTCCCTGGCACAGCTGGGGAACAATGGCAGGGCAACACAAACCTCTGGCTCTAACCTGCAGGGTCAGAGAGGCTGCTTGTGGGACAGGCATCAGGGAAAGGCAGACTGCTCCTGCTCAGGCCTGTGATCACACATCAGCATTCCAAGGGAGCACGACACTTACCATGGCAACATCCGAAAGTCTCCTGAGTATTCCTCATATTTGTAGTTCACCACGAACCAGTCAGAGCTGTAGGTTTTAATGCACTGAAAGGAAAACAGTACAGCTCTCAGAAAGCTACAGCAAGCACAACAAAGCCCAGCACCAGTCTGAGAGGTTACACACTGCAGGGTGAGGTAAGCACAAGCGGGAAGGGCGTGGGCAAGGCTGCTTCATTTGCTTCATGTAGCAATGCAGAATTCCATAAGGAACCTTTCCAGCACAGAGACAAAAATCACACAGCATCTGGCCTGCCACACAGCTACAGATTTTGGATTTACATAATTCCAAGGCTCTAAAAAAGGAGTAGGGATATGGGAGGAGACTGTTTTCCAGAAGGCAAAAGTTTTCTGTCCTCAGAAACACAGCGCATCTAACTCCACACGACCACTGCTTTTTGTTCTGCTGCACTTGAAGGGAATGGTCCTGGAGAGCAGCACTTCACAACAAACCCACTGCACTCCAGATGCTCCGGGGAGGTTGTGGATCCCCTTGTCAGGCAGGTGGTGCAAAGCCACTCACCTTGGCTGTGTCCAAAACCCACTGCAAGGACACTGCACATGAGATACCTGTGAGAACTCTCCTGAGCAGCAGGTTGGGCAGGGCTGCCCACAAAGGAAAAGCCAAGGGAGCTGCAATGCTGCAGATCAGGAGCTACAGCTGAGCATCCTATCCAAGGGCCATCAAGGGCTGAAGGCAGGTGTCACATGGGCTTTGTCCCTACCTCCTTGACAAAGAGACTCTGAGCTTTCTTTAGAGCATCTTCTGGCACTGTTGACTGGACAGTCCTTCTCTGTCGGCTGATGACTGAGATCTGTAGGAAAAGGAGAACTTTTTCAGCACAAACTGCATCTTCAGGGCTTGACACTCACTTTAAATAAATGTGGTGGGCCTAAGCCACCAGTGGGTCATTTTGGTTTTATGTGTCAGTAATGCAGCCAAAATTAACATGTGGTTAATGGTGGAAATTTTCCAAGGTAAGCAGGACAGGAGACGAGTGAGCCTCAAACATGAGAAAGAGCCAGAGCAAACTCACAGACACATCTTCAATTGGAAATATCAGGAGGTCCCGGAGGGGATCGCTGAAAATTTGAACCCTGCGCTGGAGGATAACGTTCTCATAGTCCAGGGGTTCCACCACTTTCGTTTTTTCCTGCAGGAAAAAAAGATTATGAAAAATATTACACATGTGTAGCATCTAAAATAACCAGTAACTAACATCTTGTCTTAATTTCACACTGTGTGTGACCACTGGACTGCCCATTACTCAGCACTCTGATGCTCCTGTGCTGCAGGTCACCAATCACTGATGAGCAGGTTTTGCAGAGAGGGAGATGAAGGGTTAAGTTTGAAGCAATAAGCTATGGGAGTAACAAAGCACTGTGCTGCTCTGTCTCAGCACAGTCTCTAATTTCCTAATGGAGCAAGAAAGCCTCCTGGACAGGCCATAGCTTTCTTTAACAGCTGCAAGATCCAGCATCTTTATGTTCAAGCAGTTCATCTGTACAGCTTGGCAGAAACACAGGAAGGCTCCTGCACTGGCTCTGCTCAGCTCAGGGCTGGCTTTGCTTGAGGAGCAGATGAGAGCTGTGCTCTCCTAGGAATGAGGAGAGCAAGGCTGCAGCTACAGCTGCCAAAGCAGGAATCTCAGCCCCTGGATGGAAGAACAGCATCCCTCTGGAAAGACAGGAAAGCCCTCTCCATAAATCGCAGCCCAGACACAGCCAAAGGCCAGAGCCCAGTTTTATTCCCACTCACACTTCAGGGAAGCAAGAGGAACTTCTCCAAAAATCCCTGGAGTCACGAGCAAAAACTATTAGGAGAGTTTCATTACATTCCTTATTGTACCATTTTTGTCTGTGTAACAAGTCCAGAAAACAGAACTTAGTAAAATGAGAAAACCAACTTCTGAAGTAGGCAAATGCCATCTCAGCTGCCCAGCCTGACTTCAGGTTTCATCAGCAAGAGTCAGGCTCTCAGCACTGCATTGTGAAAACCAAACTTCACACCAAAAGCCAACCAGTGACTCTGTATAGGAGTGGTCACAATAAAACAGGAACCAAATTCTGACCCATCACCTTTGTCTTGTTTAGAACCTCAACCAAAATCCTGAAGCTTGGCCCTGCCACAGTGTTCATGAAGGCCCTGCAGCAGCACGTGGTGCCATGTGCCTCTGGACAGGACATCCTTGCAGGACAACATGGAGAGCTTGGGCTCTCCCCTCTCAGAAGAGGGACATCAGATGCTTCCCCATGGGCAGCACATGTTACCCTCCAGGAAAATGGCTTTTGTGGGATGAACTGCTCCCCATGACTGGAGTAAAGAGGAGACCAGTACAAGGTCTCTTGCTGAACACAGCACAACCAGCAGCTTAAAAAAATGAGTCCCAAATGAGGACTGAAAGCTCAGCATTGTATAACACCACTGGATAAACAGCCACACCAGCTTGTTTGGGAGTCCAAACAACTCAATATGTTCTGTGACATGTGAGATAAGCAAGGAAGTCAACATTGCTCTTCCATAACCAATCCTAGCCAAAGGTCCTGTGCCTGTTCTGTGCCTTTGGCTCCTGGCATGCATTAATGAAACATGTCTTGCCTCAGACAGTTTTGCATTTAAATGTTTCCTTTCCATGCTGCAGAAATCCAGCAGGAATTAGCTCCATTATCTGAAAAAGTTCCTTTCTTAATCACTCTCTGAAAACGTTCCTTTACTGCTTGCACAGTCCTGAAAGGAACCTCACACTCCTCAGATTACCAGTGAGAAAGACAAAGGTCAGGAGCAGAGAGCCCAGGCTGGGTGCCAGGGCATCCAGGGAGCTCCCTCAGCCATGAAGGATTTGGGAATGGGGTGACAAAAGTGGCCAGTCCCACTGCACACAGAACTTCTTGCTTCTGTATCTAAGATCAGAGCTATAAGGGATTTAATAAGAAAAGAAAGAGTCCATCTGAAAAACAGGAATCTGAAAAACCCAACAGGTAGACAGAGAAAAGGAACTCATTTACTCTCAGTCCGTCTCATGCTCATTAACTGCTTAATTGAATTTGGTTAATCATCTGAAACACTGGTCTTATTTCAGGATAGCACTGTGCACTTCTCAAAGTCTGCCGAGCTTTGCAAATTAACGTGAATTAACAGGACACCCATTTGCAGGTCTGGGGTCCCAAAGCTTGTCCTGCCCAGGACAGCAGGCAGGGCCCCAGAGAGCAGGCACAGAGCTCTGCCAGCCTCTGATTCACTGCAGCAATCCTGGCAAAACTCAGCAGCCTTGCTGGGTTAAAGCAGTGCCATGACCCCGAGAACTCACACCAGGCCCCCTCACCTCACCCTGCAGCAGCTGTGACAGTAAATTAGAGTTCCTCTGTGAGCCTTCCATGTCTCTTTGGCAATGCAGACCTTCCAATCACACAGAATTTTCAGTCCTTTTTTGTTTTGCAACATGGTCCTGAAACTAGGGCTGTGTTTCTAAACCTGTCCCTTTAAAAAGTTGGGGCTTTGATGACATTTCTTTTCTAGATCTGATACCTCTGATGACCAGCAAGACAAAGTCCTGGCAGTCATCCTGGTGGGATTCAATGACAGCTGAAGGATAAGAGCTGCAAAGCATCCCAGATCCTCACATGAGATGTTTAGAAACTCATAGAGCACTGCCTACAACAAATACCAAAAAAATCCATAAAACTTGCTGCAGCCCTTCTAGTCTGGTGGATGTAATGATATTGGAAAAAATGTGGTGCAGGCTGTGATCTATATCTGACAAAGCAGTGCCAGGCCCTGTGACATGCAGGGATGGAGGGATGTGCACTGGAACCCAGAAGGGCCCTGCTGCACCCAGACATGCATTTCTCCTCTGGGGCTGTCAGATATCCAGTCCTAGAGCTGCCTGCCCCAGGCTGTGCCAATTCCCTGTCTCAGCACACAGTAGCCCCGTGTCTATCCCCTGCAGCCCAGCACTGACCATGCTCACACCCAGCACATCACCCCCTGTCTGCTGTCTCTGAAGCAAAGCCAGAGGATGTAGGTCAAGCTGTTTGTCAGCAAGCAGCTGCTGAAGGAAGGATGTGGCTCCTGCCTGCCATCGAGGAAACAAACCCCTCCCTCCACCCTAAACTGTGCAGGCTCCCAGCGGGGCCAGGCAGGCTGGGTCCCTGCAAACAGACCCTGGGGTAAGGAGGGAGCCATCCCAAATATCTGCTGCCCTCTTGACCCTTTGAGTCCCCATCAGTCCAGAAAGGCTGGAGATAAAGCTGAAAATGGGATTTCAAAGTCTTAGTTTCCCTGAAGGTTGAAGTGTACCCCAGGCTCACACTGCCCAGCACTGTCACAACAGCAGATGGCACCCACCAAAGTCATTACAAAAGCAGAGAAAAAACTATTACACTAAAGTAATTAGAGTCTTAGAAACCACAAATTCCTCCACAGGGGAAGCCAATACCCAAGTACAAAGAAATGCTGCCAGTCCAGCAACAAAATCAATCCATTTCTGCAGGAAAAAATGTGCAGTGCTGCCAAAGGCACCCTGCTCTGTGGCACAGACAGCAGCTCCTCATCCAGGGCAGCAGACACTGCACTGAGATGCCCCTGAGAACACAGCAGGGACAGCCTGGGCTCAGCTGCCCTCTCCTGTGGCTCCTGTGGATGCAGCACCTGAGCACACCCAGCCCAAAGCACTGCAGCTCAACTGTGCTGGATATAAAAACAAGTGAAATACCTCAGGGAAAAACAAGCATGACTTTAAACAAAGACAACATGAGAGCAGTGCACCCTCCCAAATAAGCCCATTCATCCCTCAGGCTGAAGTCCCCCACACCAGCCTGTTCCCAAAACACACATTGCTCCTTCTGTCCTGTGCCTCTGCCCAGCACAGAGTGTGCACAGGGCTGTGTGCTGAGCCCCATCCAGCAGGGTCCTGAGGCTGCACTGGGGCAGCAGCACAGGCAGAGCAGGAGCCTCTCCTGGAGTATGGACTGCCCAGCACGAGCGAGCTGATGGCATTGAACAGGAAACTCAGAGGGATTCCTGCAACAGGAACAGGCCCAGGACACCAACACACGGCTCTGCCTCTGAACAACAGGAATAGGACCAGAACACCAACACACGGCTCTGCCTCTGAGCAACAGGAACAGGCCCCAAACACCAACACACGGCTCTGCCTCTGAACAACAGGAACACACGGCTCTGCCTCTGAACAACAGGAGCAGGCCCCAAACACCAACACACGGCTCTGCTTCTGAACAACAGGAACAGGCCCCAAACACCAACACACGGCTCTGCCTCTGAACAACAGGAACAGGACCAGAACACCAACACACGGCTCTGCCTCTGAGCAACAGGAACAGGCCCCAAACACCAACACACGGCTCTGCCTCTGAGCAACAGGAACAGGCCCCAAACACCAACACACGGCTCTGCCTCTGGACAACAGGAACAGGCCCCAAACACCAACACACGGCTCTGCCTCTGAACAACAGGAACAGGCCCCAAACACCAACACACGGCTCTGCATCTGGACAACAGGAACAGGCCCCAAACACCAACACACAGCTCTGCCTCTGAACAACAGGAACAGGCCCCAAACACCAACACACGGCTCTGCCTCTGAGCAACAGGAACAGGCCCAGGACACCAACACACGGCTCTGCCTCTGGACAACAGGAACAGGCCCCAAACACCAACACACAGCTCTGCCTCTGAACAACAGGAACAGGCCCAGAACACCAACACACGGCTCTGCCTCTGAACAACAGGAACAAGCCCCAAACACCAACACACAGCTCTGCCTCTGAGCAACAGGAACAGGCCCCAAACACCAACACACGGCTCTGCCTCCAGACTGCAACACCAACACCAACACACGGCTCTGCCTCTGGCCGGACACGAGCACAAAGGGTCCAGAGTGAAGGGAACCCAAACAAGGGCCCTGTGCTCAGTGCCTGGCTGGGCCCAGTGCCCTGTTGCTGGGGGCACTGCCCTTGCTGGGGGTGCCACTGCCCCTGCCAGCCTGAGCACAAACCCTGCCCAGGGCAGAAACCACCAGAGACAGAAAACACACAAACACTTGCTCACACTCACAGCCATGCACACCTGCTCACACTCTTGCACACTACTCACACTCGTGCATGCCTTCGCACACTGCTCACACTCGCTCACACTCATGCACGCCCACTCACACTCTTGCACACCCACACACACTCGTGCATGCCCTTGCACACTACTCACACTCACACTCTTGCACACTACTCACACTCGCAGATGACCTTGCACATTACTCACACACACTCACTCACACACTTGCACACCTGCTCACACTCACACTCACTCACACCCTTGCACACACTCATGCACACACACTCTTGCACACCTTCTCACACTCTCCCACACTCACACCTCCCCAACCCCCCTGCATTCCTTGCCCCAGCTCTCCCACTGCACACCCTGCTTGTTCAGCAGCCCCAGCTCAGGACCTTCCCCACATCCTCAGCAATGCAGCCCTGCCCAGTGTGTGCAGCACATCCCAGATAAGCCAGAGACACAAATGGAGTGAGTTTTTAAAGTGCTGGATGTTTACAGAAGCTGAAGAGAGCAGGAGGAAGAGGACAGATCACGTGGATGTGTGTAACTGCATTATCTCAGATTGTACAAGTGCTCCCCAAAACTCAGCCACCATTTTACAGCCTATCTATTTGCTGCTTCACCTTATGTTACCCTGCAATGCACTTATGTGGAAAGCCAAGCAAAAGCCCAAATTTTAAACTAAATACCAAAGGCCCAAATAGGTGAAATGCACAGAAAATGAGAGGAAAAGCTAAAATAGGGGGAAATGGAGGTGTACAACTACCCTTGGGACACACCTGTCACACCTAAAATCACATCACTTCTGAGACTGGCAACACTCCAGGGCAGAGAGACCACTTCCCACTGCAGTGCACAATCAAAAACAGCAGAGAGAAGTCCCCTTTTTTTTATTTTGCCCAAGAAACCTGACTGTACATGAGAGAATTCAAATGATGCCTGGAAACTGAGCAAACTCACTTGGCAAACCATATGGGCATATGGAAATGAGCAATTTCTATCTACAGAAAAGCTTTTCCACAGCCGGGGATTCAAAGATCAGGTCAGGGAAAACTCACATTGTGTGGCCTTTAAGAGCTTTTTCCTTTTAGTATCACATTTGTGACTTTTTCCATCCCCAGCTCCTGCACTGCCATCTGATCCCATTTACACACTCTCACTCCTTGCAGAAAGGCTGAGGCAGAGCTCAATTTACAAAAGCTCAGATTCACTTCAGAGAAGTCATCACTGCAGACTGCTGGGCATGAGAAAGAATCATGAAAACCCAGAAACTCTGGGCTTGGCCATCCAATGTTCATGGAAGTGCCATAAACCTCTGCAAAGCCAGAATAAAGCCTGAGCCCCAAGGACTCTGCATTCCAAACTCCAGGAGAAGGGAAGGGAAGAGCTGGGAACAGAGCTCAGGGAGGAAGGGCAAGCAGGGAGACAGTGTGAGTCAGCACACATGGCAGCAGCCACAACACAGGGCTGCCCTGCTGATGCCAGGAGGTTTGGGCTTCTCAGCAAAGCCACATTTTGGGAAGAAATCAGCAGGGAGGCAATGAGGCAGCTCTCAGCAGGTGATGTGGAGCTGGTGTCCATGAGCTTGCTGCAAAGCCAGCACTCAGCTGGATGCAGCAGATGCACAATGGTAAAACCTCAAGGGTGAAAAACAGTCTGTAAAGCTGGGTATGAGCAGACCAATACTATTTTTACACTGGCCAGAAAAAAGGAAGCTTAAAAACACAAGAAAAATGTCCACACAGGAATCCTGGCCCTGCTGAAGACATCAAAACACTGAGACACCAGGGCTGCACCTGGGACAGGTGAGAAGGGTGGGCTGTAAGGCGGGCCTGCAAACACACAGAGCATCCTGTGAAAAGGCAAGGGAGGAAAACCTCACCAGAACGAGGAGAAGCAGGGGAAGAATGGAGAGGGAAAAGTCTCAGGACCTGGTCCAAGGTGGTGCAGGAGAAGACAGAATGGGTGATGGGGGTTTTACCCATCTGGGGATGGATCTGTGCAGGGCCCACATCATGGGAAGCAAGAATTGTGCCAAGGTTGGGCTGTGTAGCTGTGAGAGGCAGGAGATGGGGTCAGGGAGGCCAGGAGGGGCTGGCAGAGAAGGTGGGCACTGCAGGCAGGAGAGGAGCCCCAGGGGCAACCAGAACTGGTGAGAAGTGGCTTGCCAGGAGCGATCAGATCAAACACACACAAATACAAACACAGAGCTCGGAGCAAGGCTCTGCACAGCCCTCCACGGGCAGCAGCACAGCAGCCTCCTGAAGAGCAGCACGTCATTGCCAGGGCTCTCATGAGACAGGGGTCAGGCTCAGAGTGCACACATCCCCTTTCCACCCCGCTCTGTGCCAGTGTGTGCCCTGCTCCAGCTCTGAGTGCAGAGCCAGCAGCACAGGCTGCTGCGCCCCACATCCTCCCCTGCACTGCACAGAGATGGCTGCACCTCCCAGGAGCTCTCAGAGAAATGAAAAGCCTTCGTGGGGAAGGGGAGGATGAGTGCACAGCCCTGGCACCCTGCAAGAAAACATCAGCAGTGGAAATGACTCACTCTTTCCATCCCAAAGCTCGAATCAGAAGCCAGCCCCCTCTCCTGTGCTTCCCTCCACCCTGCCCAAGTTCTGTGCAAAAGCATTTCACCGACCCACAGCCCTCCCCTCCTGCATCCACGGCCCTGGGGGGCACCAGAACCGGGGTTCTGGGTATTTTGTAAGGTGGAAGTCTCCTTTTTCAATGTAATGCCCACCTCCTAGAGAAAAAACAAGTGCCTGCAGCCACACTGCTGTCCCTGAGAGTGACACAGTATTGGTGTGAGACACCAGCTTGGAGAAGGCTTGAAGAAACAGTCAAAAAGTTGATGTCACTGTAGACATGCAAACATTTAGCTGTCATTACTAGGCCTGTCAAATAAAATGAACTCAGGCCTTGAAGTGTCTACAAGTTGGTTTAGAACTACAGGAAACCAGAATAATCAGCACATGACTCTTCATTTTCCTTCCACTTACTCAGAAATGTACTCCACACTTCACAGCCTTTAGCAGATCCTATTCTGAAGCAGAGTTCTGCAGCCACGAGGGGCAGGAACACTGTTTTTTTGGTTTTTTTTTTCTGAAAGCTTGAGATTCTTGCATAATCACTTAAGCAAACAGGCCCCAGAAAACAGCCGCATTGTAATGGAGCAGTGAGAGTTCACAGCCCAAGTGTGAGTGGCTGTGAAGGCAGTGCTGCGACTCCAGCCCTGCTGCACTTCACCTCCACACATCACCTCTGAAAACCCTGAACAAGTGCAGAGCCAGCAGGAGAAGCACTGGCATGACCCTTGTCTGACATGAGCACACACCTGAGGTGATCCAGCCCTGTCCCTGCCCAGGGCAGTGCATCAGGAGCAGCATTTTGCTTTCAGTACCCCTGTCCCTGTGCCTGACCTGCCTCAGGACCACCAAGTGCTGCTGTGTGACAGTGACAGCCCAGCACCCTCTGCCATGGGGTCTCCAGTGCCCAGCCCCTGAGGTCCTGTGAGTCCCTGCCTGCACAGGCACATCCTGGCTCAAACCCAGCCCTTCTCCAGGAGCAGAGGGAGGGACCAGGGCAGCTCTGTGTCAGCCAAACTGCACCTGCATCCAGCTGAGCATCTGCTGCAGAGCATGAGAGAGGTGCTAACACGTCACAGCTTTGATTTCCTCCTTCGAAAATAATAGAGCTGATAGAAATTGGCAAAAGGGTACTGGTTTCTAAGGGATAACTGAGTTTCTGCCAGATATGACTGCTCAAAGCATTCTGGAACACAGGCATGCTAAAAAAGGAAAATAGTAATTACAACGACAATAATACATGTTATTTATTTAGGTTCTTAGCTGGAACATCCCGAAGTGCTTTTCAGATGTCACTTGTATTCCATCATTTATTTATGTAGTATCAGTTTTATATTTAGCATCCAAATCCAGAATAGCCAGCTCCAGGACATCTTAAAGCAATTAATGGCACATAAGCAGAACCCCTCCCTTTCCTGTCTGTCTCAAACTCTTGTTTTTCTCTTGGGCAGCTGCTCGCACGCAGGGCTGAGCCAAGGGCTGAGCCAAGAGCACAGACACTGCCCAGGCAAGCAGGGCAGCACTCCCACCCACCCCTCTGGGGCAGGGACACAGCCAGGAGCAGGGCAGGACACTTGTCCAGTGTGGGGGTGTTCACAGGGGTCCCAGGACGAGGGAAGAGATGAGAATCTTGACTCCATGTTTCAGAAGGTTGATTTATTATTTTTATGATATATATATTATATTAAAAGAAAATGATCTATTAAAACTATACTAAAGAAAGAGGAAGGATTTCATCAGAAGGCTAGAAAAGAATGATAATAAAATCTTGTGACTAACCAGAGTTCCAACACAGCTGGACCTGTGATTGGTCATCCAGTAGAAACAATCCACATGAGACCAATCAAAGATGCACCTGCCACATTCCACAGCAGCAGATAATCATTGTTTATATTTCATTTCTGAGGCCTCTCAGCTTCTCGGGAGAAAAAAATCCTGGAAAAAGGATTTTTCAGAAAATATGTGTGTGACAGTGCAGGCCCACGGAGCAGCAGAGGGGAAGAGCAGGGCAGGAAGTCCCAGGGCAGTTTTGGGCGCCTCAGCAGCACAGAGAACACCCAGCCGTGTCAGGGGTGGTTTCAGCAGCTCAGGAAGTTGTCTCAGCCTCATCTTGCTCCATTTTCAGGCTGCAGGCACTGGATACAGGTGCAAAGGGGCTGTAAAGTTTAATTCAGTTCACCCCAGCAAACAGGGGAGGCTGTGGATGGGCTCTGCAGGGGATGGACCCTTCAAGGCTTCAACCCACCCACAGACAAAATGCTGCTGTCAACAGAGGCACCCCAAAGCTTCCCCAAATAAAAACATCCCTACAACTGCAACACCATGCAACAGGACAAGGGAGAGTTTCGGGCTCCTCAGGCAGAGAGGGAAAGGAAAACCTGTCTGAGTCCAGTGCCACTCTCCTGGAACTCAAAAGTGCCATGGAAAGCAGCTCTCTGCTGGAAGCTGGGTCTGTCTCCCTCAACACCAGCTTTGTGGGCATTCAGTCCACCCCAGCCAGCACCATCATCTCCATCCAAGAGATAGAGACTCCCTTTCCCTCCCCTGACCAAGACCTTTCTACCTGCCTCTGTCACAAGTGCAGCCCCTGCCAAGCCTCTCATGTCCCTGTGTCCCCCATCCCTTTATGGCTGGCACAACAGCTGCCTGGAGCCCCTGCTCAGCTCACCCCATGTCCCCAAGAGGCCACAGACAGAGGCTGTGCTTGTCAGGCTGGCAGAGCTCTGGCAGACACAGAGCCAGCTGCCCTTCCTGAGCCCTCCAGACCTCCAGGACATGTGATCTGCTCCACACACAGACACTGCAGCCCAGCCCACATCCAGCTCCTGGCCACTGCCAAAACACAGTCAGACATGGCTGTGATGGCTCTCCAGAGCAATGTGCAGCACTCTGACACCACCAGCTCCCACCACTGCACACCGGAGATGTCACTTCTCCCTTGCAGTGTCCTTGCTCAGGGGACAGGGGCCAGGCTGCAGTGGGGATGTCACCCAGCATGGAGCCAGGGGCAGATGAGGAGTGGGGAATGCTGTGGAGCAGCAGAGTCTCCTTCCAGATGCAACCACTCCCCAGGAACAGTCCTGTGACAGGAGATATTAATAGGGGAGAGAAGAAACTGCTTTTCAGTGAGAGAGAGGGGTGAGAAAGGGGTCAGGAACAAGCAGCCCTGACCCCATTAGAGAAGCAGCAGGAGGCAGGGAAAAGCTGTAAAGATAAGTCAGGGCTGTGTTGAAGGAAAGAGGAGCCATCAAGGGAGAGCTTTGATTTGTACTTTTAAGGGAATGAAAGAAATGGAAGAGTTGGTGACAGGGAAACATATTCCAGCATTTTTAAGATGACAGCAATAGCCACAAAGGTATAAGGAACTACTCTTTTCTTCCTTGCACAAAGAGGGAGTGAGGAGGCCAATTAACCAGGGATGCTGAAGCACACGTGGTACCTCAGGCCTGGCTGCTGCTCAGCTGCTGTGTGTGACCCTGACTTGCATTCTCAGGCCACAGAAATGTCAAAAGCTTTGTGCAGTTTTGCACCATTAGAGATAATAAATCAGCATGCAGAGGGCTAATTGAAATTATGAAAGAGCCACCCAGCTGCATACAGAAAATGATGCTACACTACACACTACAGCAGGCTGTCCTGGTTCAAATGCTCCTGGTGCTGGGGGAGATACCTGCAAATACCTCCAGATACCAGAACAGGCTGAAACAAAGCCCAGGAGCCATCCCCTCTCTGTATTCTGAGAGCACAAATCCCAGCTGCAGTGCTGGCAGTGGCTGCAGGCAGCACCACCAACCATCTGTTCCAGGCATTTCACTGCACTGACAGTGCTGGGCTGGGGCAGATGCTGTCAGTGCAGGGACACCTGCATTTCCATGACATTGTCCTCAGCACAGAACAAACCACTCTCAGCCTTGCCCAGTGAGTGCTAAAGCCCTAGGTAGCAAAATGTGGTAAGAGATAAACACATGTAGCGTTCTGTTCTCTTCCGAGAGCTTTACTATAACAGGCAGGAGGACACAAACATTTAAATGATGCCTTGGGAAGGATAAGATTTTGCACCCATCAAAAGATTGTCATTGACTCCAAAAACCTCCAGAACTGAACACATTGACTGCAGCTCATCCTGTAAGAGTCATACCTCAGCACACAGAAGAGCAAGGGATTGCTCCATCTCTTAAGGATGGGTATCAGCAGCAGGTATGCCAGAGATTTGTCCCCACACAGCTGCAGGGTGTACTTGGAGCCTTGCTCCTCTCCATCAAGCCATGCCCTTCATCCACTGCACAACTGGTGTGTGCCCAGGCAGGGGCAAACCCAGCCACTTCCCTGTCACACCTGGCCAGCCCTGGGCTAAACCCAGCCCCTCAGGGCACAGGAGCCCTGGTTCAGGAAAGCATGTGATTAATTTGAAGAATGCTTTTAAGTGTTTTCTCGAATAAGCCCCTGTGAACAAGATTCTCTCCACAGACCCTTCACAGGGCCAGCTGAGGTGGGCAGCTCTGGAGGCACAGCAGGCAAACCCTGCCCTGCTTAAACCAACAGCAAAGCTCCCACCCACTGACAGGGGCAGAATTTCCTCCCGTGCCTCATATATGTCTGTTTTTCTATGTAAATTGTGCAAACACAGCATGCTGACTACCCCCAGGGGAACAGGCATATATTCTGTCTCTCTCGAGTGCCAAGATCACTACAAACACTGCATATAAACAGGCTTCACATTGATCAAAGTGAATTTAGCTTATTAAAAGAGGGTTCTATGCAGAAAGCTGATTTCCTCTGCATGAGCATAAATCAAGACACTAATAATATAGTTTAAGCTGAAAAAAAGCCCCACAGAAAGAACAAAATGCCTTTTTGCCTCCAGTCAAAACCTCCTTACTATTACCATTAAGGAGTTTTATATCTCCTTTTTGTGTCTGACTGAAACTGAGCCACCCATAGGAGCCCAGCCCAGCCAGGATCAAACAAAACCCATCTCCTCCTGGCACGCTGCCCACCCTCTCACAGGGAGCTTTCAGGGAGCACACCACAGAGAGCAGACACTTGCCCTGATTACCCCTGGATGGCAAGGATCCACACAGTTGTTTGTAAGCAGAGGCTCTCCCACTGCCATTTGCTGGCCCAGACCTGTGAGTGGCACCAAGCTGTGCCCTGGGGGTACCCAGAGATGCTCCCCTGGCCTGGCTGACCCAGCGTGGGCTAATCTTTTGCAGCTGCTCCTTCTCAGATAAGATAGTCTGGCTCTGCACCCTTTCTAAACTCCTCATGGCAAAGCAGTAAATGCATCTTCAGTCAAACTGTATAGAAATGATCTAAAGAAAATCAGAGCAATTGTGCGAGACTTAGAATTGCCACCAGATGACTGGGTTTGGCAGCACTGTGGGAAAATGCATCATCTGTGTTTTGTCAAGTGCTTGCTGCTCTGATCTTGTGCCTCCCACACTTTTAATTTCCCTGTCACGACACAGAGAACGACACTTCTGGAAAACTTGCACTGGGTTGAGACACAGCCCCCTCTCCTGCAGGGCCCCAGAGCTGCTGAGCACATCCCAGAGAGACAGGGCAGGCACAGGGGGTCTCAGCTTTGGCCTCACATCCACCCAAACAAGTGCAGCTGATTTGGTCCTTAGGCAGAAGGAAGAGCCCTTGCTGTTGTCCTGGCAGTGTCACAAGAGCCAGGATCTCACTCACACTGGTGAGCTCAAACTGCTCAGCTCTGCAATGCCCCACTGCACTCCATGGGCTGCAGGTGGGGTGGAGGAGAGGTGCACAGGCACTGCCATCAGAACAAGGACTGCCCACCTGAGCACTCAGTGCATCCTGCTGGCAAGAGTCTGACCTGCCCAGGTCCCCATCAGCAGTGCCCCCCAGTAGGGTTCTCCTCCTTGCTTCTCAACTTCCCCACTATTACTCAGCAACATCAGAGGATGGGAGGAGGGAGATTGCACTGAAGGTCTGAGCCAAAATCACCCATCTCCATTCACTACCAAAGGTCCCTGGCTGCTCTCTTTCAGCTCTAGCCCAGATGCCTCTCCCAGGTACCATCAGCACTTTGGCTCTGAAGCTGCCCTTCTAACACAGTATTTTACTGTTGGTGCCCCAAGGTTTAAGCTGCAGGTCATCTCTCAGTTAGGAATGGTTTAAGTTATCACACTTGGGCTTTGACTGCTCCTTTCTTTAACTTAGTCTTAAATTTTCCCTTTATCTTTCAAGTGTGTCATTTATCTCACCTGCCAACAAACACTTCTACTAAATTTGTCTGTTTATTTAAACAGTGACATTATTTGTCAATTAGCCAGCCCAAACTTCATCCCTAGTTGTAATCAGTAGCACACATCAGGGACCATTCAAAGCTGAAATTGATACAATCTGCCCTGCAGCCTCGTGCAGAGAAGAGCACAGAGAGAAGCAGGGTTCCCACAGAGCGCTGCCTGCGGCACCCCGGCGCTCCCAGCAGGGCTGTGCCTGCTTTCAAGGGATTCCTGCTGAACTGTTCCTCCCCTGCACAGCCTGTCTGTGAACAAAATGCAAGGCCAGAATGATGGCCAGGGTGCTGGGAACAGCAGCAGAGGGAGAGGGAACAGGAGCCCCAGGTGAAGGCTCTTCATCCTTCCCCGTGCTTCACAAGGAACCAAAGAGCCCCCGAGCTCCCCTCCACTGCCTGTGCTGACTTCCCCTGCTGCAGGCTCCAGCTCTGCTTACCCTGACAGGAGCAGCTCTGACTGCATCCTAGCAGCTGGTCCAAAGGGCAGAGTGTGGACACAGGGACTCCAGGACACCTTGGAAAGGGACAGGCTCCCCTCACTGCCACCCGCCACCTAATCCAACGCTTCCCTTCCAAGCACAAAGGAGCAAAGCCCTGCCAAAATCAACAACCTAAATATTCTCCTTGCACTAGACAGGCATAAATCAAAAACCAGGAACAGGAATAAGATGGCATGGACTTCACTGCTCCTGCAAGACAGCAGCTTTGTAACCACACTGTACCAGACATCGCAGTCCTGGGGCTGGACACGGCACTTCTGGCTAGAGAGACACCTCCTTAAACACACAAATTGTGGCTCTGGACAAGCTGACCACTTCCATGGCATTAAAAGCTTTCCTCACTGAGATGTTTTCTTTTATGAGCATTTCATTCACTGACTACAAACAGCTTCTTACTCCAGACAATTCCTTGTCTCGAGGCGTGCCCTGAATGCCCAAAGTGCTGAGCTCACCCAACACACTGAGAGAGCCCCACAGTGCCCACTCCTCCTGGGGATGGAGGTGTGGGCTCTGGTACCTGCAGCATTAGCTCTGCTCACCACCCCTTCATCCCCTTCATGCTCACCACCAGAGACACCTTGCTTTCAGCTATCATTGCCCCAAGGCAAGCAGACAGCCAAGGTGTTTGACAAGATGACCAAGAGAATATCAAACTGTTCACATACTTTTTCATTGACTCAACATCACCTGCTCTGTCCAGGATGCAGGAAGAGAATGGGATCCTGCCAGGCAAAGGCTCCAGTGCAATTCCAGTCTGCTTCAGAAAGTCCCAGTTCCTGACATCCTGGGACACAGAGCATCACTTGCTGCCAGCCTGCTCCACCCCATTATCAAACACCAACTCCTACTCCCTGTGAACCCACCCACTGGCCACCCTCGGCTTCCCTGAGCTCAGCACTGCTCCAGGGTGAGGGATCCCAGTCCTGATGCTGGGCCCTTCCACCTGGCCCACACTGGCTGTGGCAAGCAGAGGGCAGATGGGATGGGGAGGTGCTCACACAGCTCTGCAGCTGCCCAGCACCATCAGCACCAAAACTGAGACTCGCCTTGGGAACAGGATCAGAAACTGCAACTTCTCAGTCTCACCCTCACTCCACCACTCCCCACCATCATTTCTCAGGATCCTCTCTCTACCCTCCCAACAACCACAGACATCCCTTCCTCACAAAGATGACAAACTAGAAGATAGAGAGAAGCCAGCTTTCTGCTGGAGCAAGCCTCATCCCTAATCACTGAGGAAGGTCAAAATGCCATCTGAGACAGCCCTGTGAGCTTGTGCCACCTCCTTCCCCACTCCCTGATCACTGCAGTGCCTTATGGCCCATCCCAGGGATGCAGAAAGTGCTGGGATTTATCCACTGCTGCTGAACTGTCGAAAGCAGGAACCTCTGCCAGGACCTGGATCAGGAACACCTGCCCTCACCCTGCTCTGGTGCTTGGCTGCAAACACACGAGGCAGCACAGCAGCTCGGGGGATCTGCCTGCCAGAGAGAGAGAGAAGTTGGCAGGGACGGCGTGGGCAATGAAACCCTAGAGGGGATCAGAAACAGAGTGGCTGCCTGACAGACTCTGACGCTCCTCTGGGTTCCTGTCAAGGTTTTATTTATCTTCATCTGCAGTCCCACCCATCCCTTCCCCTTATGAGAAAAAGAACCTGACACGGGCGCCACATAACCATTTGCATGTAGGACACCAAAGCCCTTCTGGTCCTGTATATGCAATTTTATTTTTAATGAAAAGTTCCATCAGCTTGTACAAAGCCTTTGTCCTTGTGTATTGTTGATGAAAGAGAGAAAGCAAATCACATGGAAGCCCATAAGAATCCCCAAACAACTGCACATAGGAAGCAAAAACTAGCACGATCAGGCTAGATTATTACCATGGCTTTTTTTTTTTCAGGCTTACAAATCTGTAAATTTACAAGAAAACTCAATTTTTAAAAGAAATGTTCAAACCTCTCAATTTATTTAACAGCACGTGCCATTCAATTTAATAGTACAGAACTAATAGGAATTATTTCCTGAACTTGTACTGCACTTTCTGCATATCCCATGCCTAACCTTTTTTCCATCAAAGTCAAGGTCAAAGTTGATCACACGCTGGAGTAATTCAATGAGCACCAGTGAAACACATCCAACAAAGCCTGGGAAGCTGGGAGCTGACCCCGGCATCCTCCCAAGGCGCAGCGCTGCCGTTTGCACAGCTGTGAGCACAACAAAGACAACCTGCTGCAGCATCCCACATGCCGGCATGAAACGCATCTGACCACGCGTGTGATTTTCACCCCAGGCCCTTGAGCGCGATTCCCGGGCTCTATCGGGATCTGTCGGGATCTGTCGAGCTCCCGGCTCACAGCGCCTGTGCCTTCCGCCTTGCCCGGTCGTGCCCTTCGGTCCTGCCCTGTCCATGTGCCGGGTTCACACTGTCCGCACCCCGTTACTCCGCTACCTGTTTGCTCGGTGCCCCGCACTCCGGTTCCCGTTAATTCCTGCTGCCGCCGCCCGCCCCACGCCGGGACCAAGCGCCGCTTCCCTGCGACCCTTCCCAGGTGGGATGCCACGGCACGGCACGGCACGGCACGGCACGGCACAACACACACGGAGGGGACCCCAAAGAGAGATCCCCATCCCCTGCCTTGCCCAGCCGCGCCCTCCTCATCCCTTGCCCGGCGCTTCCCTAACCCTGCCCCGCCGCGCCCTGCGCATCCCCCGCTCTGCCAAGCCCCGACCCAGCCCTGCCCTTGCTCCAGGCCCTCTCCAGCCTCTTCCTCTTCCCCTCCCCGCATCCCCTGCCCAGCTCTGCCCGCTCCCAGCGCTGCCGGGCTCCTCCCGCTGCCGCCCCGCGCCGAGCGGGGCCGGGGCGCGGCCCCTGCCGGGCGCTGCCCGCGCTCACCAGGACGAAGGAGCTGCGCACCGCCTCCGACACGCTCTGCCGCAGCTCGGCCGCCGTGCCCGGCTTGCTGAGCCGCTTCGTGAACTTCCTCACTTCCGACATGGCGACATGATCCGGTCCGCGCCGAGCCGAGCCGAACCGAGCCCCGCGCTCCCTTCGCGCTCCCTCGCTGCCGCCGGGCGGGCGCGGCCGGGCCGGGGCGGGCGGAGCCGCGGGGCGGGCCCGGGAGGGTCCCCGCTTTGTCCCGCCCCGCCCGGGCCCGCTTTGTCCCCGCCGCAGGTGGCCCGGAGCCCGCCCGGGCACAGCGACAGCCCTGGTGCACAAGGACAGCTCCTGTGCACCCCCGGCACAGGGACAGCACCACTACCCCGGCACAGGGACAGCCCCCCAGTGCACCCCCGGCACGGCGGGGATGCAGCAGCGACCCGGCCAGCGAGGGCACGGCGCGCCGGGGCTCGGCCAAGCGCAGCGGGCTGGAGCTTCAGAACAACGGCACTCGCGGGATGGGGCACCGCGCAGCTTGGTATAATGATCTCCCGGCTCTCCCAGGTGTTCCTGCAAGGCTAAGCTGGATCCAGGATAAGAGTTTTCTACTGAGCATCTCTGTTCCTGCTGAAATTTACCAGGGTAGTGCACTGTGTTTTGGATTTGTGCTGGAAACTGTGTTGATAACTAGGGATGCTCTCCTTACCGCTGAGCAGCGCTGATACAGAGTCAAGGCAAGAACTTTTCTGCTCCTCACCCCACCCCAAAATTGCAGCAATGAGCTGGGAGGGGACCCAGCCAGGATAGCTCACCCCGAGTGGCCCAAGGGACACCCCACACCCTGTGGCATCAGCTGATGGTATAAATCGGGGTCAGAAGGAGGCAGTGGGGACATTCAGAGTGTCTTCCCAAGTCCCCATCACTCATGAGGGAGCTCTGCTGGCGTTGGGATGCCTGAACGCCTGTCTGCCCTGGGACGTTGTGAATGAATTCCTTGTTTTGTTTTGCCTGTGTAACTTTTGCTTTACTTGTTAAACTGTATTTAGTTTCCTCACTTATACCCTCCTGATTCTCCCCACATCCCACTGGGGAGAAGGGATGGAACAGCTGTGTGCAGCTGAGCTGAGCTGGGGTTAAATGAGAAAATATCCAGCCTATAGAGTTTGCTATAGGAAACTGCTTTGGTTACAGAGGCCACGATCATATTCCATTTGCTTGCTCAGCTACAAAACCAAGAAATAAGGATATGAAAAGAAGATTCCTTAGGACTCAATTTCTACTCCTCATTACTTTGTCATTGTGCACTTCTTTGAAGGATGGTGATTTTGAAATTACAATGGAGAGCCCTTGTTTTGTTTATTAAAACCTTTCAATTTTTTTTACTTATTTTGTGTGTTGTGTCTTCACAGCAAGATACTGAATTGAATAGAGTTACCATGTAGTTGTAGGAATTTACACACATTGTGCCATATGACTGATTAAATACTATCTACAAGGATCTCACTGGAATTATAGGCATCCCATAAATCACACAACTTATAGAGAAGTAGTTTTGGTTATGAGAGCCAATCTGTAGGGGGCAATGAATACAGCCATTATGATCCAAACCATTTAAAATGTTATTCATGACTCCTAAAGCACGCAAGCCAGTTATTGTTCTGCTTTTTAGGAGTTCACTGAAGGGGCAGCAGTCACCATTTCATATGAAACGTTGCTCTGGGTTTTTACATCAGAGGCAAAACAAATCTGAAATTTTTTGTTAATTATCAAATCCTAGTAGATGTGGGATAGAAAAAGTTGACAAGTTAAGGAACTTGCATTTTCACAAATATGGAGGTTTTCTGAACCCAAGCTAGAGGAAAAGCACTGTGATGCACAATTCCAGTAGCAGCACTGTGAGGTTCACTTCCTTATTCCCACACCCATGAATGTTCTTGTAGAGATTTTTATCAGCCACTTCAAATCCTCACAGCAACTCCCCTGCAGTGAACTGGCAAATAAAATTATTAGGTCTCCTTCACCTGGCCACAAAAGGACAGGTAACAACAATGCTGGTCACAGAGTGAGGGCAGCCCTGTTCCTGCCAGCTGCTGGGGACAGCCCCTGGCCCCTGTGGCTCCTCAGAGGGGTCTGGGCACTGCAGGAGAGCCCCACCAGAGACTGGGGCCAACAGCTCTGCCAGAGCCATTCCTGCCTTCCATTTGCTACATTAGGAGCAGCTCTGAGAACCAGAGTGTTTGCCTGGGGAGGAGAGTGCTGGGATGGTCACTTGACAAGAAATAAAACCCTCCCTAAAGCACACAGTCCATTTCTTAGCCAGACAGAAGCAAAAGGTTCCCACTAAGATTGTGAGCCTGGTTGGGTGCCAGCATCCAAAGAGCTGCCCATCAGCATCCCACTGACCTGAGCTCAGCAGCCAGGGAAGGCCAGGGAACAGTGAGGCTGCTTTTTGAAGCAAAGCATGAAAAGGAAAATAAAAGCAAAGGGAAGGACACATCACATGAAAACAACCTGCAGAAAGCTGAGATTCCATCTTGGGCAGACTAAACATCAGAGTAAGAGTCTCAAGCACAAAAAGTGTTAAGGCAAGACAACAGCCACAGCATTGCTGTTACAGACAAACCCAGGCCTGCAAGGAGTGTAGTTTACATCTCCTTTTTCACAGGGAAAAAAGGCCAGTAATTGTTTATCAGCATAAGAAAGGCACACAAGGACACACAGGAGCATTTAGAAGTGCTGAGGAGTGGCACTGCCTCAGATAACCAAACTTTCTCCAACTCAGTTTGCCACGGGGAACTCACAGATTTAAATGTGCTAATATTTTAATCTGTCTTTTTGTTGAGACTACAGCCTTGAAGTCCCCAATGTCATTTTGATCCCACAGCTGCCTGAGTGATCACAGGGTGAGCAGCAGCAGCAGCTTGTGGTTCCCAGTGAGGATACAGGCTGGAAGGTGCAGCCAGCCTGGACAAAACAGCTCTGCTGCCACACCTCCTCCCCAGCTCTGCTGCACAGCACAGACTACAGAAGAGAAAATTTCCAGAGGACATCATATTAGACTGACACTGGTATCCTTCCCACTTAGCAGTAGCACTACAGCACAGAAGATGCACTAAAGAAGATTTTTTGTTTTGGACAAATATCTGTCAGTGCAGCTGATGCTGACATAAGGTCTGGAACCATACATAGGGGACCCTGACCCAGCTCCACAAACCTCCCAAAGGTACTGAATGGTTAGTGGCAGGCTCAGGATTTAATTTCTCAAGCCATCCAAGATAAAAGGCACTTAATATTATCAGCCAATAATCCAATTTTTCATTGCTTTCAGTGGTTATCCGTGGGCCTTACTAGCATCTGCACATGAGCCTGTCCCAGAAAAACACTTACCAATGTGGTTAATTGAAGCAGGTGATTAACCAAGAGTTTTCACTGCACTGGGGAGGGTCCTGCATTCCTGCAGGGAACCTGTCAGACTCAGTTACCCAGATCCAGATGTGCTTTTTTTGCTGGGCAGGAGGAGGATTATGAAGATGCCATTACATCTTCCATTTCCCAGCTTCAAAATTCCTGTGAGATACAGCTGTGATGTTTGAATGTATTTCAAATACTTCAAAATTAAAAAAAAAAAAAAAAAAAAACCCCCAACAAAATCCAAACAAACAAACCAGAAAGTGTCCTTAGGATGGTATTTGCACACTGACCCCTCTTGATAGCAAAGCCAAGGCACAGACCGTCCCAGGTCCACACGTGAGGAACTCCTTAAGCACCAAATTCTGTGCATCTTGTGCCTTCTGCCAAAGCAAGGGGCAAATGAAGTGCTTGGCTATCTTGATCAGCCATCACTCCCGGAGCTGCACATGCAGCCAGCCAGCCCTGCTGGGGTGTTTAGGGGAAATCTGGGAGGTCACAGGAGAGACAAACAAGGCTAGGTATGGCAGGAGCAGATGGTCAGACACATCAGCTATGGCTGTTCCTCCCCTGGAGCCACATGCCCTGTCCCCATGGCCAGAGGTGGCAGTGGCACTGTCATTAGCAGCCACGTGTTGGCTTCTCCAGGCTGTGGAGGGCGGCTGCTCCAGCTGGGCAGCACGGAGCTGGTCCTTGGGCTGCAGAGCCCTGGTGTTAAAGGGCTGCCCTCTGCTGACTGATCCCGGATGGACGGGCACAGCCCCTGGCATGGGAGGAGTGCCAAAGCACTGCCCTGCCCAGGAGGGCACCCTCGGGTGAGCATCCAGCTCTGCTGGAGCACACACTGCTCTCACTTCCTCCAGCTCCTGGGATGGAAGCACGGCAGCTGCAGGTGCATCCTGGCAGTTCCCATCAGCATCCACCTCCATGGAAGAGCACACAAGGGCCTCAGGGACCCTGGGTAAACTCCTCCTTGCACAAAGGGTCAGTGAAGTAGCACTCAGAGGCACCACCGGTAATGGTGAATCCATGGGATGTCCCAGGCTGCCCTTAGCACATCCTTGAAGAGACAATATTGACCCTGCAGTCACCAGATTTTTGTACTTTTTATTTAAAAATTCTCCCAAAAGTTTACCTCGTGAAAAATGAGGTAACTTCATCATATTTGATTTTAAAAAATGTGACCAAGATGCTGCTTCTGAAACACCCAGCATTAACTATTTTCAGATACAGAACTACAAATAAGATTAATAGCAATTCCAGCTGTCTCTAAATCACTTCTTCATTTTTCATATGTGGCTTTTTTTATTCTCCCACAGAGAACTGAGCAGAGATAAAACCTCCTCAGTCCATGTATTCTGCACACCCAGACACTGGAAGGGAGAGAGGTCAAGACGTGGTTGTTGGTGAGGGCCAGCACTGGTCTCACTGTGTGAAGAGCCCTGACAGCAACTGCAGAGCTGCTGCCTGCACCACAAACACAGTTATCACAGCCATGGTCACACAGCACAGGGACAGAACAGCCCATCACAGACATGGTCACACACGGTCACAGAGCACAGGGACACACAGGGACAGCACTGCCCTGGCTGCCTCACTGCCTGCCCCAGCCCATCACAGCCATGGTCACACAGCACAGGGACACACAGGGACAGCACTGCCCTGGCTGCATCACTGCCCTACAGGCTCCACCCCTAACTCCAGGGAGAAAGGGCAAGAACAATTTCTGGTAAATTTGGAACACTTCAAAAGGCAGATGTTTGAATCTGTTCTAGTGTTTTACTGCTCTGACAGGGAAAAAAAACCCAACCCAACACTTTTAAAATGTTTATTTAAACACAGGAATTTCCTCTATCTAATTTGTGCCCATGGCCACTTGTCCTTCCACTGGATACCACCAGGAAGTCTCCAACATTTATCCAGTCAGAATTTTTACACATGGGCAAACCCCCCTGAGATGGCTGTTCTGCAGGGTGGACAGATCCAGCTCTCTCAAGCTCTCCATACCCTGACTAGCCCTTTGTTGGGTTCTCTCCAGCAAATCCGTATCTCTCTGAGTACTGGGGAGCCCAGCACTGCAGTGATGATCCCCTGAGCTGTTGCCCCTCTCTCCTGCATCCTGCAGCACAACTGATCAGATGGGAGTGATGGAGGGAAAGCACGGGGTTCAGGCTAAGCACAGAGCTCTACTGTAACACAGCAACATCCAGCTTATCAGCACTCCCCTATTTATCTTCCTCTGCTTGAAAGCTTTAAAGATCATTTACAATAACTGCCACCCACAAGAGGATTATTATCTCACACAAGTCCCATGAGCAGCTCTCTAGCTTGGACAAAGAATACAGCAATTACGAGGTGCATACACACAGCTGCTGGACATCCCCCCTTAGGTCAAAACGCCATTGCTGCCTGGTCCCAGCCCAGTATTTTTCATGACAACTCTGTGAACAGGCAGAAGAAAAAACTCCCTGATGTTTGTTTCCTTGTATAGCTATGTGAGGCCAACTGGAAAAGGGTAGTGGGGGTTCACCAATGCTCAAATAAATCTATTTCACAATATGCTCTGCAGAGTCAAGTACTGCACAGGTCAAGAAATTAATCTCTCACCCTTTCAATGTTTCTTACTTTGTTACTGCTCTTCATTATTTGTTTTCAGACAGCAAAAGGAAGGAGCAGTTACTTCCATAAAAACAGTGTCTGTTGAAAACCCTTAGGCACAAATTGAACTAAGCAAACACCAGCAGGTCTAAAAAGACAAAAATGGCATTGGGATATTTAGATATGCAAACAGAGGAAGTAAGTGGAAGCAGAATAGAAGATAACAAAGAAACACTTTCTGTGAGGCTGGTTACATACTGGGACTGGTTATCTACAAAAAATGTAGTGCCCATCCCTGGAGACACTAAAAGGCCTGAACAACTTGCTCTGACCTGGGTGAGCAGAGGGGATTGGACTAGAGCTCCAGAGAACTCCCTGGATCTTGAGTGATGTGTGATTCTGTAACAGGCTGTTCTGTTAATCACTATAATACCAGCCTTTATTCAGGAGGGTACTAAAGGATAGATTTAAATTTATGCATGAACCCTACAAAAATCAAAGGAGTTACGGTTAGTGGAAAAACAAACTTTCTGGCACAGCTCTAAACATGTGCTCATCACTTACTGCAGTTAAAGACAAATTTACCCACAGGCTTAAACAAGTAGTCGTGTTCCTTTCTGAATGGCCTTTTGTGTGCTGCTCTGTACATAGCACTTGGCTTCACTCATTTTTTGTGCTCCATTTACTGAACATTATATTCTGAGCAGAATTCCACACCAAAGCCTGAAGCATCATCACTAAAGCATATATCAGTTTCTAACCATGTGAACTGAAAAGCCTCCACTGCATCTTAGCAGGAGACCAATACTATGAGCAAAATATTGGGAAAGCAAAAGTAACAGCTGAAAACATCAGCATAAAGAACATGGATTCATGAACATGGATTCACCCAGCAGCACCTCCTCAGAACCAGCCAACAGTTCCCTACAGCCTTCCAGTTTGTTCCCACTTTCACAAAATGAAGCAATGTGCTTATAAGCAGTTCTCAAACAAACAAGGTATCATATATCAAACTAGAAAACACCTAGAAAACAGACACAGATAAAACACAAAAATTTTGCATTGCTGATACTCCAGTGTCTGTTGAAAACCCTTAGGCACAAATTGAACTAAGCAAACACCAGCAGGTCTAAAAAGACAAAAATGGCATTGGGATATTTAGATATGCAAACAGAGGAAGTAAGTGGAAGCAGAATAGAAGATAACAAAGAAACACTTTCTGTGAGGCTGGTTACATACTGGGACTGGTTATCTACAAAAAATGTAGTGCCCATCCCTGGAGACACTAAAAGGCCTGAACAACTTGCTCTGACCTGGGTGAGCAGAGGGGATTGGACTAGAGCTCCAGAGAACTCCCTGGATCTTGAGTGATGTGTGATTCTGTAACAGGCTGTTCTGTTAATCACTATAATACCAGCCTTTATTCAGGAGGGTACTAAAGGATAGATTTAAATTTATGCATGAACCCTACAAAAATCAAAGGAGTTACGGTTAGTGGAAAAACAAACTTTCTGGCACAGCTCTAAACATGTGCTCATCACTTACTGCAGTTAAAGACAAATTTACCCACAGGCTTAAACAAGTAGTCGTGTTCCTTTCTGAATGGCCTTTTGTGTGCTGCTCTGTACATAGCACTTGGCTTCACTCATTTTTTGTGCTCCATTTACTGAACATTATATTCTGAGCAGAATTCCACACCAAAGCCTGAAGCATCATCACTAAAGCATATATCAGTTTCTAACCATGTGAACTGAAAAGCCTCCACTGCATCTTAGCAGGAGACCAATACTATGAGCAAAATATTGGGAAAGCAAAAGTAACAGCTGAAAACATCAGCATAAAGAACATGGATTCATGAACATGGATTCACCCAGCAGCACCTCCTCAGAACCAGCCAACAGTTCCCTACAGCCTTCCAGTTTGTTCCCACTTTCACAAAATGAAGCAATGTGCTTATAAGCAGTTCTCAAACAAACAAGGTATCATATATCAAACTAGAGAAAACACCTAGAAAACAGACACAGATAAAACACAAAAAATTTTGCATTGCTGATACTCCACCCAGAAGCAGCAGGGACATTTGCCTCAAAAGGTTAACAGCTTAGCATTCCTTACACTTCTAGGTTCACTTTGGCTCATTTGGAGAGTGGCCATTTCCCAACATGTGTTCAGCAAATTGGTAATGACAGGCAAAAAGAGCACAGTGGCCTTCCATGACTGATGAATCGATTCTGCCATGCCTATGGCTAATGCTCATATATTTAACGCTGTTAGAATCATGCCAGCTGCAGAGTTCAGCATTGCTTTCAGCTAAAAAACAAAACCCAAAAGAATCTTACCAACCAAAAGAAACAAAGACATCCCCCTCCCCTTTTTAATTTCAGAAAAAAGGACTTGTGCAGCATCTAAAAAGCAAATTTTAGCATGATTCAGCTCCTCGATCTGTTGTTTTTGTCCCTCTGTACGTGCACTGGGCTCGGTGCCCAGCTCTGAAAGAGACAAAGGTAGCAGAGACACAGCTTTGTTTCCACCCACAGCCACTCACTGCCAGAAGCAGCTGCCAGGACCCAGCTACAGCAGAAATGAGGTGCTGAAGATCTGTGACACTCACTCCAATCAGCTCATTTTATTGATTCTTGGGAAGTGACTGGGTTAATTCACATTTCCTGCACCAAGGTTCCTCTGCAATGGCAATTCCTCACTTGGCCTCCTGGGAATTCTCACTTTCTGTAAGCAGAATTTTGATGACATGAATGTCAACCTTTTGTTCCTTAACAGAGGTTGTTAAGGAGCCCCCTGGAAAAAACCACTCCAGAGAGAAGAGCCCTCCTGCACAAATAGAAATGTTTTATTTCAAGAGATCTCCATCCACGCTGCGCTTGTGCTCCAGCCAGGAACATCACTGCAGAGCAAGGGCACTCCCTGACCTACAGACAGTGAAGGCACATGACTGAACCCGACAGGCTCAGCAGGGAAACTGACATTTACCTGCAGGGAGAACTTGGAGGCTGTGACAAAAGCAGAAGGCAGCACATCAGGTACCAGAGAAGTCTCCAGACCCAGCAGTGGCTGAGATGAGACAGGACACAGCCCCAATCAGACTGGAACAGCACTCAACCAACACAACTTTTGAAGGAGAGGAAAAGAGGCACTGATTTCTGAACCATCAAAACTGAGCAGAACAGTTCAGCTGGGGAAAAAGCATTGAGAATACCAGATCAATGCAGAGGAACACCAGAACTGTGAGTGCTGAAAAGCTAAATATCAAGATAAATGGAAGTCAATCTTCCTCAAGATCAGCTTTGTTTACTGCCTGAATAATGAAAACAATAACCCTTTTTTAACGAGCACCTGAGTACTCAACATGTGCAAACACAAATATCTTAATAGAGTTTCTGGCAGCTAAAATGCAAAACTAACAGTTCAACTTATATCTCCAAAGTAGTCACATTGAAAAAAAACTCAAAACCATTCAGATGATTAAGAGGTTAGAGAGGAGACTTTGCATAGAACATGTAAAACAACTGCCAAAGCGCAGGCCATTCATGTGGCAGGAACCCTCCCAAAGTTCACCCAGCCCCACAGGTACCTCCAACACTGCATGTTGACAGCAGCCAGGTCTTCAGTCACTCAGAGCTGGGTGACTCTTCTGGACTCCTCTTCTGTGGATTTCTCAGCAGCTAATAAGAGCTCCCTTCTCCTATTACTCATCCCCAATTTTAGCATTTTATATTTTAACTATAATATGGGAAAAGCAGGAGTGAAAGAGCAGTACACACACACAAAAACAGCATACCCAAAACCCCCAATGCCAAGCCCATATGCCTCTTCCCCCAGTCAGGACTTACAGTTCCTGAGAAAAGAAAACCCCAATATGCTAAGACTCTGGAATAGGTACCTGTAAGCAAAGTGATGGCACTGCACTGCATAAAGCAGCTTCTTAACTTGTATGAGTCAATAAATATGTAGAACATCTATAACAAACCCCAGAACCATCTGGGAACAGCTCACAGAAATCTCACTCAGTTACAGTCTTCTACACAGATATTGCATATATTATAGAAACTGATTTTTGGAGTCACAAACCAAATGTCTTCCTGTGCCACCTCCTCAATTCTGTCAATTCAGTGGAGCTCAAAGTGACAAAAGAACCCTGAGATAGTTTAGCTTGTTTCATCCATGCAGGTATTTTCAACTCTGAGTGAAACTCATCCAACTGTGTTAACTGAAGATAATTTTATATAATGTGTGTACCATTCTTGTATCTATTTTTACTGATAATAAACCCCTTGGAATTGCCTTTCTTGTCCAAGACAATTCTATACAAAGTCATAGTCAAATTCACCTGAGTAGAAAAGAATTAAATGGTGAGTGAGACTCACTTTCCTGCCTTTCCATGTCTTCATTCCTCCACTAATGGGAAGGAGAGGATTCTGCGCACACTTCTGAAGTTTTCCTCATGTGAAACTATCATATAATTACTCTTAATTCTACTTTATATCTAGTTGCACTACTCCATTCCCCATTCTTTCAGAAATAAAGGTGTGACAAGATCAGGAAAAGTAGAACTCGGAAGCTAACGAGTGCTTGCAGGATCAATGATCTCAGAAACTGGTCAAAACTACTTTAGACAAAAGGCAAATTAACAAATCAGAAAGGAAAAGAAGCATCGATTTCCAAGTGTGTGACCAAGTTTAATGATACATTTGTTCTCTGAAACATTTGACCATCAATAACATTTCATGGGTTACGATGCCCAGAATGTTACTTCATAGGTGTTTTATACGAATATTTACAAAGACTTTCAAAATTCAGTGGCACTAAACAAACAAGAAGAACTTAAAACTTTAAGCTACAATGCTTAAAAAATGTAAACAGTTTATTTTACATAGTTGTAAAATATAAGAACTTTCTAATGCAGCTTAATTTTATCTGGAAGGTGAATATATCCTGGTGCCCGTGAACACGGAATGAGAGAATTCTTTACACAATTGTGCTCCAGTGTGCAAAAAATTATATATAAGAAAGGAATCTAAAGTCCACAACAATTAAAAGACAACAAAAAAATTTTCACGTCCTGAAGTTGAGAAATTTATAAAAACATTTACACATGGTTGCTGATCCATCAAAAACTTGCATAACTTAAAACTCTGAATATTAGCTACTACAAATTCAAGATCTTTCTCCAATGGAATTTTGTGCAAAGATCAGACTACATTATTCAGCATTTTTCAAGCCTTCCTTTCCCACCCCAGCTCCTGACATCTAGTGGCCAGAAGCACCACTAAAACCCTTTTGATACAGGTTCCAATTCGTGCATGTATCCCAAAGGCACACCCGTGTGCAGACACGATTTTGTGCAGAAACCTGTGCAGGTTCACAATGACATGGCAAAACAACTGTCTGTAGAAAGTTTAGAGTCTAATGTTTGGCAGGATTATTCTTGCACATTCCTCTCTATCCTACAAGCCCAGGTGTTAATAGGCACACTGCTTTCCAAGGATCCAATATTTGAGTAGCCTTAAAATAAAGATTTAAAAATAAATCAGCCTGTAACATTATTATATTAGATACTTTGCTTTTGCCTGCATTATTTATGGAATTTCAGTCCCACAGTACCATAGCTTTATGCTGTCAGTTGCAAACCAACTAAGATACATTTTTCTTTTTGTTAATGAAGACTTTAATTGCTCCAGTAAAGTCAGCTGATAAAAGCACTTCTGTGTGATCTGTCTTCAGAGCTCCTTGACAAGAATAAGAATAAATTGTTAGTTCATTTTAAAATATATATATATATATAAATCACACTCATTAAAATATATGACATCACTGTGATATCCTTCTTCCTTTATCATATTTCTGATTTCCAACCAATACTTCAAGAAACATCTGCATTTCTAGGAAAGAAACCTTTTCATTAATGGTTGGTGCAGCTCTATCTCCTGACAGCTCCAATGTAAAAGGAACAATCCTAAAGTACTTAGGATGGCAACTGTACCCCTCATCTCACATCCTCCCTCAGCTTTTAAGAATGACACAGCTGCCAAAATGTTCAAGGTGGAATGCTAAGTTGGAATATATACCCATGCCACTGCAGGGACTTTTCTTCTCAAGAAACCCCCACCCAGATCAGAAGCATTCATAATATTTTCCTGCTCATGCCATGGTACCAAGCAGAGTTCACCTTAAACACCTACCAGAGGGGATGGTGTCTGATATCTCACAATCTTCTCCCTTACTTTCAGCTTCTTGCTTTTCAGAAGTTTCCAGTGACACCATCAGACCAGGATTTGGAGCAAAGATTGCAGAGGTGACGACTGCATTGTGCGCTTCAGAAAGACAATCCAATTTTGATTACCTTGTTTCAAGAATTTGTTAATTTTACAAGAATAGCAGGCAGAACTTCTAGTAAATATACAAGAATCTCAGTGCTAGTGGCCATCAGGTAAACTCAGAGTTCAAGGAACAACTGTCATTGTTCTATAATCTTAGGGATTTCAGAAGATGCTCTAAGTGCCCAAAACTAACTGGCAAGAGGTCCAAAACATATTTGATATAAGCACGGCCCACATTTTCCAAAAACACTGTGTATGTGGAGCAGATAAAAGAACTGCTTTTTTCCCCACCCATTTTTGCTTTTAGCTTGCTGTGAAAGAGAAAGTTTGCACTTGTTTTCAAAGTCACTTTTCCATAAAGGATTATGGGTTGATAATTATTTTGATTTCTAAAATTAGCCAGCAAAACATTACATTAATTCACAATCTCTTACTGAAGCTGGACAAACTAAGCTACTTTGTCTTTTGCCATCTCAAAGAGAGTCTCCTGTGAACAAGGATTCCTGACAGGCCACCAATTACCATGCATCCTGCTAAGAATTTGTTCACACTAAATGCATAGCAAATAAAATCTTTCAATTTTCAAATCATATGAGTTTTGATAAAACAAAGATCAAAAGCTGTTTTTTACCTTTAATGCCTTCCCAGAAGTCATTTCGATCTCTTCTTACAGATGTAAACTTGCTCAGGTCATGGTATGTACTCCAAATATAGACATATTTATCTTCTGAACCACTTACAATGTAGGTAAAATCATGGCTAAAGATTTAAAGAAGGAAAAACATTACTTTTGTTAGCTGTTCAAGCATGCATTACAGCAGCTCTGCATCTCTAAACTCTGACACTAACTGGGCTACAGCCCAGGAAGTAGAGATGATTTAATCTGGGAAATTTATCTGGAGCTGGGGGGCTGAGCAAGATGATCTCCCAAGGTTCTTTCCAACCTCAGCTGTAGCACAGTTCCTGCCCTCACAGCAACAGTAATGGACACACATCTCACTGTCCACAGGATGCAAATGCATTCACTCACCCACAGGAGCTCCCGGCTCATCACTCTTCACCGGAGTCTTTTTTTACCTTTGCATTCCAAGCCAAGTGACATCTCAGAAGCTCAGTTTCATGCCAATGTAAATTATTTAAACAAAACCCTCTGTACTTCAGCCACAGCATTTCCCAAATCCAACAACTCCATTGTTACAAAACTGTCTTACCTAAAGCTGGCTTTGATTTGGCTGCTGCTGTTGACATAACCTTTGTACTTCATAGATAAAGACAGATCTCTTAGGTCATACAATCTGATTCTGGAATCATTTGATGTCACTAGTATCTAGAAAACAAATAAATAAATTTAGGAGTGGAAACAATGAGCCATCTGGAACCATTTTTTCACCTGCACATTAATCAGAGCATAACATCATTAAAAGAATATATATTCTCTTTTACCACTACTTACTATTGTATGAGCCTAAATCAGCAAAGAGTAAGGCTCATTTCAGTAGTGTTAAAAGATTTGGCACAAACTTACTAAGCATTAGATATAAATATCAGAATTCAGTACTGGGCCAAAGCTGCACTCAAAGACAGTACCTTATTTTCTCCAGGCAAAGGTTCAATGCCAGTAATTTTTCTTCCAACTCTATTTCGACCTCTGGTAGAACGCACGTGTATTTGTGTGTGATACTTCAAGTGCTGAAAAGATAACAAAATGTGTCTCAAACTGAAACAATTGTGTAAAAACATTAGTTTGCTTCAAGCTCTAACAGGTTTGTTTCTTGGTATTTAAATAACCATGACTTCTAAATCTGTTTGTTATTTAACATAAAAAAAATCCACAGTCTCAAAGTTTGTTTACCTCTGTGTCATAGAAGATGCATCTTCCATCATAGGTGCCTATAACTGCATATTTGCCATTCTGACAGAAGTTGGCAGCTGTAATCAATTTTGTCTGCCCATCTACTTCATTCCACAATGCCACTTTTTTGTCAGGAATGTTCCAGAGTCGCAGTTTGCCATCCAATGAACCACTGAGGAAGTACCTGTCATCCTGAGAACACACACAAGGTTTAATCTCCACTTGTTACATGAGTAAGTTTCTGCCTTCCTTAAAACCTTCCCACCCCATTTCCAAACAGCTCCTCTACAGAATTTCCCAATAAGAACCCTCAGATGAACTAATTATAATGTTTAAGAAATTTGTGGCAAATGGAATTCAAATTCTTACAGGTTTTTGACAAGATTACACACATGAAGTTATACCTCAGGTTAGAAAATTGCTCACTGTTAGCACAGGTAGTTTCTACCCTCTCAACACTCACCCTGCCAGGAGCAGAAAGCTCCTTTCAGTTTCCCATACATCTACTAGTTCTGTATGTTTAGGGAACAGTGACAAACACTGTTCTTCCACTTGAATTTTATCAATATTAGGAAGCCTGATTACAGTATTTTAAAAAATTTATAAAAAGTAAGTTGAAATTAATTTCTGGAGGCTTCTGATCCACCTCCTCTGCTTGTAGCAAGGACAGTTCCAAAAGTTTGATCAGGCTGTAGTGGGTTATATTCTGCCAAGTTTGAAAAATTCAAGGATTGTGTGGTCTCTGGACAATCTGTTCAATCTCATTATGATTTTTTTCCCACAAATATTTAATCACAGAATCCCTCATTGGAAATTTAACTTTTCAGAAAGCTACTTTACACTATACCAGCTGTGATGGTACAGCCAACAGACAATTCACTTTCCACTGCACATGTACACATGGTTAAACCCCATGGACAGTCCTGGTGAAGTTCAGTGAAGATGAACACAAAGTCCTGGAATATTATCCATGAAGCCTATTTTTGAAGTGCACAAACTCTATTATTCAATAATTTTAATTTTTTAATTAAAAAAAAGGGAATGGAATGTTGTAATTTTAAATTCTACCTGTCTAGAAGTAGGAGGGAGTTACACTTACCCTTGGATGGAAAGCTATAGCAGTGACAAAGTCTATATGCTGGAAACAGCAAAGACATTCTCTTCTTGATATGTGCCATAATCTGACAGTTTTATCCATAGAAGAAGAAAGCAAGAAGTAATTCTGTGAAACAAGAGAATTCCACAGTTATTAACAGACACAAAGTTACTGGAAATACAGAAGCAATTTGATTGGTAGAGCCTTAGCAAGGCTATGCTGCCATGAAATTCAACATTCTGTATTTTCAGAAAAAAAGGTTTATCCAAATTACCATTACTGATCAGTGCTTTCCTTAAGAGCTGTACACTGACCCTTGTTAACAGAAAATTTTCTGGAAGAATCTCAGTGAAAATGAATACTTGAATGTAGTTAAAGTATTCAGAGAAGAAATGGCACAACAGAACTCAGAGATGCCTGAGATGCTTCAACCAGACTGTATTCCTAAAAGTAAAACTGCATTCCCACGTGGAGAATTATCTGAATAAGTCTAACATGAAACAAGGTAAGTCTTTAATTTAAAAATAGATTTATGTGGTCAGCAACTTCAGAACATGTACACTTTGCACAAAAAGTGAAGCATACTGAAGACAGGAAAAGCAGTAGCACCATATAACAGAAACCACACAGCTCAATAGAAAATCCCCCCACTCTAAATAATTTACTTTCATTATTGAATACACAACTGCAATTGTTACTGGCTTGTTTGGGTTTTTTAAAGACCACTCTTAATTACACAAGCACAAGAAGGTTGCTCACTTTATTTCAACTATTTCAGCTAGAATAAATGTTGCCTGTACAGAACTTCTCTTAACTTCAAGGGTCATTTCATATTGTTAAAATGCATGGTTCCAGTAGCAACTGACAACAGAAAATAAGGAAAACACAGATGAACTGTGTAGTCTGTATTAAGGTGCCTTACTTTAGACCAGGAAAGATCAAGAAGATCTGCTGTGTGGCCTTTGTATTTGCAAAATGGTCGTTGACGAAACGGGGCATTTTTATCATCTGGGTCTTCATCAACTGCACTGCAAATCTATCGGAGAAATGTACAGAAATATTACCAAACATTTGCTGGAAAAATTTACCATGAGGCACTTACTGCTTAAAAAACTATAAGGACAATAACAATTTGAACAAACAATATTGCACTAATACACAACCAAAGTAAATGTCAAGTACAGTGGGCTGTGAAACATCATCCTGGAAGTGCAAAATTAAGAAGTTATAAAGTTTCCATTTTTCAGCTCTTATTCAGTGGGATCAGTTTGAAAGCAATTTAAGCAAACACCTGAAGATAAGCTTTTGGAACAAAGTATATCAACCTTAAAAACTGTGTTCTACTTCAGAATATAAACTGCGAGTTCAGGTTTCCAAGTTTCTAGTGCACATCATGAATGACAACTTCCTAGAAAGAGACCAGTTCAGAATTAACAGGTGTAAAATCATAATTTTTAAAAGCCCTAGAAGTTGCTATACAAAACCTCTCCAGAAAAAAAAACTAATAACCCAAACCAAACAAAACCCAAACACTCAAAACAGCATCTCTGGTGTGTGTGGCTTAGCAAGCCCACTCATTTACTTGAGTCAAAGAACAATTGCTGCCTCCCTGCTTCCCCCTCTGCCAAGACAACAGACACTAAATAACACTGCTGCCAAGATGTTCACTTAAACCATGATTTTGTCATCTGTTTTTTATCCTACTGGAAGCCAAAAATAGAAAAAAAACCACCTTAAATACATTCATTTTAATGGCAAGGTTTACTACAGTATCTGGAAACTACAAGTAAGAGTGTCTGAATACTTTTCTTCAGTCATGTTCCATTTTTTTCCACACAGATGTGAAAAATTTAAATCTGTCAGGTGTCATTATGCTTCTGGGAATTCAACTGCTCACTTTGGCCTTCCTCAGAAAAAACATCAAGTCAGACGTTAACCACAAGTAATGGTCAGAGATAAAACACTAAGACAGGAAATTCAATGATGTAGAGTTTTTCCCCTTAGCAATTCACTCAGCAATCTCCTCTGGCAGGAGGCCACAGCACAGCTATGCAGATTTTGTAATGCTTTAAATTCAGTGATGGGCTTCCTTGCTTGCACCCATGTACATGGAATTAATATATTTGATTGAAGACATCTATTGATATGACAGTTTGACGAAAAGACACAAGTCAAGAACTCCTTAATGTGTGTTTGAATAAAGCAACAATGAAGATCTGGCACTACAAACCAGACCATCTCTTCCCCTCCCAACACCTTGCGTACCTACCCCTGCATCAGTATCAGACTTGGACGAATTCAGGCTCTCCTGAGAGGGAGAAGGGGAGACACGGCCTGGAACACAGACAGAAACACCATGGTCAGCACCAAGTTCCCAAATACCCAGAATTTCTACTGTTCCAGAGCTCCAGCCATGCACAGATACCTTCTGTGTTGTACTTCATGCGCATGTTATTGAAATAGTCAAAGGCATTCTTCAAAACCCATATCCTCACTACATTGTCCTGCCCTGCAGATGCCAGTAATCGACCACAGTGAGAAAATTTCATTGTCCAAACAGCACCCTGTCAAAATAAAGAGATGATTAAGTCACAAAAAGTGCTTTTATGCATACCAAAAAGACTTTCTACAAAGTCAACTGACAAGATTTCAGACATACTCAAGATACCACAAGTAAAATAAACTGTAGATCAAAATGCTGATAAGTAATTGTTAAGACTGGTGGATTGTGCAACATATGTGCAAAAACAGTTTGAATGAAAAAGCCCACAGGGCCAAGAGAGGAGCTACAGGACGTCAGCATTACCACAGAATTCCGCAAAAGACTTGTACATTTGTCTGAGGGACTCAGAACCTCCTGCTTATTTTGTAGAACTGACAAGTACTTGTAGCTGCACTTGAGGTTTGCATGCATTTTTTAAAGTAGAAACCGTGACTGGTTACAACCAAAATGGGTACTACATATATTTGTTATATTCATCATTGGCACGAGGGTTTTGCAAAGCCTCTGATGATAATTCTTTCTCCATTGCCAAGTCCACAGAGTTACTGGTCCATAAAACACAACTACACAAGCAGTATCCCATTTCCTTCTGCTACTGAATAAAGAGCTACCAGGCATTTGACTCCACCATGCTCCACCTATTTGGAGGAATTTCCTGGGTTTAAGAAGTCAAATATTGGCATGATGGAAACTAACAGGGATTACCAGCAGGAATGGAAAGTTCAGTTGTGGATGACAACGTGGAATCTCTGGTCACTGACTGCTGTAGGTCATTACCCCCACCCCAACACTTAGAGATGAAGGATTGCTTCCAATGCCAGCTGCTGTCAGCAGAAGTGTGGGAAATCAGGAATACTAGAATGTATTCCAGACTCATAGGGAAGCATGCACATTTCAAACAGTGACAAATAACTACAGGACGTCAGCATTACCACAGAATTCCGCAAAAGACTTGTACATTTGTCTGAGGGACTCAGAACCTCCTGCTTATTTTGTAGAACTGACAAGTACTTGTAGCTGCACTTGAGGTTTGCATGCATTTTTTAAAGTAGAAACCGTGACTGGTTACAACCAAAATGGGTACTACATATATTTGTTATATTCATCATTGGCACGAGGGTTTTGCAAAGCCTCTGATGATAATTCTTTCTCCATTGCCAAGTCCACAGAGTTACTGGTCCATAAAACACAACTACACAAGCAGTATCCCATTTCCTTCTGCTACTGAATAAAGAGCTACCAGGCATTTGACTCCACCATGCTCCACCTATTTGGAGGAATTTCCTGGGTTTAAGAAGTCAAATATTGGCATGATGGAAACTAACAGGGATTACCAGCAGGAATGGAAAGTTCAGTTGTGGATGACAACGTGGAATCTCTGGTCACTGACTGCTGTAGGTCATTACCCCCACCCCAACACTTAGAGATGAAGGATTGCTTCCAATGCCAGCTGCTGTCAGCAGAAGTGTGGGAAATCAGGAATACTAGAATGTATTCCAGACTCATAGGGAAGCATGCACATTTCAAACAGTGACAAATAAGTAGCTTTTCTGCCTGATTCTCCACAGGCATCTGCAATATCCTATCCTGGCTTCTCCCCACCTTATCATTCTCAACATACTCCGTTAACCTCTCCCAACTTTTGCCTCCAAAACCTAGTAAGTATTTCTGTTCAATATTGTGTTCATCTGTCTAATAAACTAATTTATTTACTGCTGAGCAGGTCAAGCTTGCTGCTCTGTGCTCAGTTCTGATCGAGGAAAATTGCCTATTTCAGACTAAAGTTGTAACTGCAGGAACTAAAAAGGCCAAATACCACTTGATGCCATAACTCTTCAAAGGAGAGCTCTGGAGAATCCCTGATGCAATGAAGTTTTTTCCACAGAGAATAAACCTGACAGTCATTTTTGGAGGTCAGCAAGTAAATGAAAGCGAGAAGTTGAATCTCAGGCTGAACAGATTGAGCAAAATCACAGATGGAACTTGAGACCTACCATATGCTCTCCACTGAGATCCTGAACAACTTTAATTTGTTCAAAATCATAAGGTCCCTTGAAGCCATGTGCTGCTTTGAACTTAACTGGTCTTGTATAGGGCATCCCTTCATCATCACTGGAAGAGGGATCATCTTGATCTGTGTGAAAGACTTAGAGAAACACAATTTCAGCACCAGATATTGCAGCACCCATTTAATATGTTAGTAAAATTTTTGGTAGTGGATTAGTCTTGAATTAGACAATTTCTATAGGCAATTTAAAGATCTTAAAACAAAATAAGAACAGTATTGCATTAAGGTCTAAAAATACATCTGCATTCGTTTTAGGCTACCATGAATCCAAACACTGAACACTGAAAATAAGAAGTGCTATAAATTTTATTCTCCCCCTTTCTTGGCACCTGTCTTGCATTCAGGAGATCCTGCACTAAGTGATTTCTGTCAGTTTGATGTGTGCTGAAAATAAATCTATTGGCTTCTTCTCTCTGAGTAGGCTGCAATGGCCTGGTGATTGGCCCATGAAGTACAAGAATTGCAAAAGAGCTGTGGCCCTCAGCAGTGGCAACACAAGACACTGAAGTGCAGCATTTCCAAGGCACTTCTCTCAGGCTGTGGTTACACCAGCTTGCTGCAGCACTAGCAGTCTATCTGAAAGATACACTGATGAAACAGATAGGGGAGAATTCAATTGCAGTTGGGAAATCTAACAGAAGCTCATGTTATATGAGAATTCCAGTTGTAGTACTGGTTGCCAGAAAACAATCTGATTTACTAAAGTAATGAAGATAATCCCCACTTCTGCCTTTGCTGGAGTTACTTTCCAAAAATGTGTATGTTTTGATATCAAAACCTCTTTCTAACAGCACAACAAAAAATCAGAGCATTAAGCTGGTTTAGTTGAAAAGGTCTCTCAACTATTACTCTACAAGAATTTATCCTTGTAACCTGGTCGTCTCAAAATGCCTACTAAGCTACAAGGTTCAACTCTAAAAAAATCTTATCACCAACTGTAGAACAGTGGTAAAATGCAGCAGTGTATGTTCCTCTGCCAGCTTCCTAAAAGCACAAGGATAAACCAACTACCACATTAAAAAAAAAATATTGTCATTTACCTTCATCTCGAACACTCTTAACCTTATTAACAGCACGTTCACCATATTCTTCAGCAAGGTGCTTTGCTTTCTTCACAGATTTGCCAAGGAACTTTTTCAGTTGAGTCCTTAAAAACAAGGGTACATTTTCAACACATAATAATAAAAAATTGGGGTTTTTCTGCTACTATAATCAGTAATTTTGATTTGTAATGCAACCTTATCTTTTTTCATTACTGCTTCTTAAAATAAGCAGTAAATTTGACAGCAGTCATGCAATCTTCAGCTCAACCACAAAGCTACAGGCTTATGTAAAATCAGGTATCACTAGTAAAGTGATTACTTGAAAGGTAACTTGTTCAGTAATCAGAAGGGAAGTTTCATCTTAAAAAAATAAATCCTGTTTTTTCTTTCTAGGGGAAAGGAAAAAACATAAAACAGCATCTTACGTTTTCTGTTTTAACCTCCCTCCATCGGTGTCAGTTTGCTGTGTCTGCATTTTGTCTTCATCATCAGACTGTGCTGCATCATTACTAGGAAATACAGAAGTGACTGTTCAATGGGATATCATAATGAATCTAAATTGAGTGAAACATTAGTCAAGTAGGCTCTGCATTTTAGGATCCATCTTTATTCCTCTGTGTAACACGTTGGAAAAGCATGGATGTTATTTTAATCACATAATAAACAGGTCTTTCAATTCTTAGGCATCTTTATACTAAAGTTGCTTACACTCTGCAGGTGCCAAAGATATATTACTCCCTGCCACAGATTTCCAACTTAAGCTTATAGTGATAATTTGAAAGCTAAGACAAAATTCATTAAATTACTAGGAAGTGGTAACTTTGTTCTCATATCTTGCTTTCCACAGATCAAATAAATTAATAGTTGTTAATCCTGAAATAGAAGTTTTTTCACAATGGAGTTCTAGAAAAGTGAGTTTCTCAATAATACACCAATGCAAAAAACCTAGAAGTTGTCTGATGTATAAATTCACATGGGCCTTTGAAAAGAACATCTAGACTGACATGATATTCTGATAATTAAGCACGTGTCTTTTTCTATCAAAGACTGCAAAAAGAGTCCATTTTACATATTAGAAGGATCTAAAGCTGTATTAAGAACAGGCAAACCTCAAAACAGTCAGCTGCACTAATGACAACAGATCTTCAGAGAAACAGTCTCCTATGAAACACTGAAAAAGCTACAGGAGGTGGTGGCACAAACAACATCCAGTACTTGAACACAAAACGTGTTTAATTCAGCACAGAAATGCCATTTAGAACATCAAAGGCTAACTGCAGATCAGTGGATTTTCAGATGTACTTGCTTGTCAAATTCCAGCAAGATCAGCAAGTTTTAGTTAACTTGAGAAAAATCAATAATGAGCCTGGTTCACTGAGAACTGGGAATCAGCTCAGATTAGTCAGATGGATTGGGGCTCTTTTTACCTGTGTAAGAGCGGCTTCCATTTATGTAAAAACTGTGAGAGCAACAGCATCTTGTGAGCTGAAAGCTCTCATGATTCATACCTGACATATTCTTTAGTTCTCCTCATGATATGCAAAGTCAGGGGATTAATGCCTGTTGGCAACTTTTCTTCTGCCAAACTCAGAGGTATTTCTTCACCTGTATCAAGGTTTTTTATCATTACACTTGCTAGAATTTCCTATTGAAAAAAATAAGACGTGAAATGAAGAGAACTTGATTAGACTTGAAAACCTAGAGCAAAACAGAAATCATCAAAACTTACAAATTAATTATCTTAATGGGAAATTCTGTAGCTCACTAAATATTTATTTTACAAAGACTAAGTTTAAATTAGCATGTTAATACAAACATTATCAACCACTAAACAAAGATGAACAGTTACATATCACAAGCTTCAATTTCATAAATCAAAAATGCAGCTATAGAGACATCAACCACTGCCTGACACTTTTCATGCTAATATGAAATGTATTATGTAATTAAAAGACATTGCAGTCTTCCCCTTTCCTACTCCAGCTGCTGTATCTTAGGTTTAGCCAAAGGCAAACTTAACATACAGGGAGAAAAAGAATTGAGAACTGACTAGCACCACAAAGGAAAAGGCTTATTTAGAATATCTCATGAATGTTTACATAGGTTCAGCAACACTTAAAAATGGCTGTACAGTGATAGACACAAATGAAAACTTACAAAAGCCAAATATCATTGGGATTAGTGGAATTATTAACTGAAGAAACTATTTTTTAGTACGAGGAAGATAATTTTCCTATTGCTGACTCCTTCCCCTTTTTGACACATGACAAAATGCCAAGTTTGCTGCTGTCCCCTCCCATGAAAATCCTATGAGGTGTTTGCATAGCTACCAACATGAACCTGATGGCATTTCAGGTCTGTTACAGCTCACAGTTCCAAAGGTAAAGGCACACATGACTCAGGGGACACAAAAGTTCTTAGGTGGACAAAGCCAGCTGTGCCATCACTCCTATTTGCATTCCTGGTGACAGCATGGAGTGGTTCAGAGAACAAGGAGTGACCTGACTACAACAACTCGTTTACCAGACAGGGGAAGCATGCACAAAGGTGTTGCATGTACAGACCACAGCCATAGATACCTCATCTGTGAGCTCTCTGCCAGAGTTAGACCTGGGTCTTTGTGGTCCAAGTACTTCATTTGTTGTTTGGCCATCAGCTGCTTTCCCATTTTCCTGAAATGGTGCAGACACAGATTACATTGTCTCTAGTGTATCACTGAAGAAGTAGAAAAAGTTCCAGTCATCAAGCTCACAACCATTTCCCAATACCTGGGCAGTGACGATTTTATCTCCACTAGTTGCACTGGCCAAATCCAAGGAAGGCTGAGAATCTTTGGAACACCTTCTGTCACTGAACTTGAAGTTAAAAGACCAGCAGCTGTGAAGCTGTCTCGAGAAACTGAAAAGAGATTTATTAGAAAGAAGAGCATAACACTTGCCATAGGGATCAAATCCTAACATCACTTACAGGCCTAAACACCTTTTCTGACCAGTATGGTATTTTTTAATAATCAACTGCCACGAGATCTAACTTACAATTAGTATTTCACGTACAGTTGGAGGTTCAGGCATGACTTCACTCCTAGGCTTCTTAAGCTTTACTAACTTCTGTTTAATAGTCATTTCCTAGTAACCCAGGACTACTCATTTTCATAAGACCTCAGTCCACTCCTTGACTTGCATTTCTATGCAATTACAGACCACACACACATTTTATTTGAAGCAACTACTTTTTAGCTTATGTATTGATGAGTCAACTTCTCCTTGCTATAGCTACAGCTATTTTAGTAGGAAGTCTTACCTTAAAAGAAAGTCTGGGGATGAGGAACACTTGTAAAGCAGAAGGGTATTACTTCATTGTAATAAGCTAAGATTGCTGAAGGATTTTTTACCTATCAACTAAACTAAAATCACAGGACTGAATGATCCTTCACTCAAAACACAAAAAATAATACCCTGTAGACAAGTAAACCCATCCAAAATAGAATACTTGCCTTCTAGAACAGGTTTTTGTACTTCAAAATCCAGTTCACTCTTCTTCTTCCGGGGAGGTGGAGCTGGCCGTGCAGGGGGAGGTGGCCTCGGGGGAGGGACATTGGTGGGAGGGGGGGGCCGGGCTGGGACAGGTTTCTTTGTGCTGGCAACTATGTCAGGCTCTACAGTCAGCTGCCTTGGGGGCTTGGCTGGGGGCATTTCTTCTGTTGCAGAAAGGTCTTTGGTAGATAAAACTGAAGCCACTTTTTCTAAAGTATTTGTCTCTTTCTTGTCTGTTATGTCCTCTTTTTTTGATGTTTCTCCTTGTGCTTCACTTTCATCCACTTTATGGTCAGTTGCATTTGTTACTTTTGTTGGTTTATGAGATTCCAGTTGGTCAGAACTAAACAAAACCTTCCCAGACTCCAATTCAGCGTCCTTACACACACTCTGATCCTCTGGTTCTCTAGTGTCTTCTGGTATTGGTATTTTAGCAGCTGGAACTTCTGGGACATCACTAATGATACCTGCTCCAGAAATCCAAGCATTTGCATCTGTAGTTGGAACAGTCAATTCATTTCCTCTAGAAGCTAAAGCATCATGTTCTAGTTGTTGGGCCTTCTGGCTTTCTTCTATAATACTGTCAATAATCTAGAGAAACAAAACGAAACAATTCTACCAGCAGTCACCAGCAGGCACTTCCCGGGTACACAAATCAGTCAGCCTGCAAAACACCCACAAGATCTCTTCCACTGAAGACTTGTTTTATATACAAAATGCGGTTTGTTAAAAAAGGAGACCAAAACCTTGGTGCAGAAATGGGCATTTTCAAAAGATAAAACAAAGTAACCCATTTCCAGTCTTCTTCAATATACTTGGAGAGAAAACAAAACTACTTTTTGTTAGGAAACAAAAGCTGCTCACTCTTAGAGTTCTCATGTACTGCTAAATATGATCCTGTAAATTACACAAATAATTCAAAATTGGTGAATCCTAAATTTGTTTTTAGAACGCTTAGTTTGATTTTTACCCTTTAGATGAACATTCCTACTAACATTAACAACTAATTCTAACCTATGGTAGTTTCAGGATGAATATTGATCATTAAATGGTTTAATATTTTCTCTGTGATGCTGGAAGCTCAAAGCAATATTTAACTAACCTCTTTTGAATCATCTTGTTTCATTTCTCGTACAAATGTTTCATTTCCAGCTTTGTGTAGTTTATTGTCCATATCCTACAAAAGAAAAAGTCGTAAGACGATGGTACTAACTTCTTCAGTAAGATGATCTTACAAAAATATAGCTCCAACAAATTAAATAGCATAAAGGACAAGAAATCTGACACATTTTCACACATTACTGCTGTCAGATGTTTAAACAGTAATGCTCAGTACACATGAGAAGTATTTCAGAGTCATGCACACTATGCAACAAAATAGGCAGTTATGTATGAGAGGCTGCAACCTCAACTAAAATCAAACTGCAGGCAGCATGAAGTTCAGAGAAATAAACACATGTAATAATCTGCAGCAAGGAAATTCCATCTTAAAATATTTTCTCTTTTCTTTATCAGCTTTTAGGAAAGGATGCAAGAACTGTATAACAGCCACATATAGTAGAAACAATTTAGAAGTTTCCAAATTAGGCAGACAGCTCTATCAAGTGGTCACAAATATGTTTCTGAGGTTCTAACATGGAACCTTACATTTTCTACAATTATTCCTAGTCCACATTGCATATTTTAGCCATCAGTCACCTTCACACAGATCCTTCCAAAATCCAAATAAGCTGAAAATATTTCATTTGTGAGTAAACATTTTAATCAATTCCTGCAAAATTTTAGGTTCAGAACCACAAGTAGTTCTTACCATAGGACACTGCTTTAACCTCAGGTGGTACAGAGCAGTAAGAACTTCATCATACCCCTTCTCTTCTACATGAAATATTAGAACGCTAAAGAGTTCGTGTTAGGAAAAAAAAACCCTTTAAAGACCATCCAGTCCAATGAAAGGCCACAACATCACATCGTCCATAAGCACATACATCAGCAAAGTGGAACCTGATAGAATCCTTAACATTGGAAGGGATCTGCAGAAATCCAGTAGCCCTCAAAGCAGCGCCAACTAGAACAGGGTATTTTCAATCATTTGTCCCTGGTTTTTTATTTAGAGTGATTGTCTAGTACAGATACTTAAGAAATTTCTCCTTAGACTTTGTCTAGATTCTCAGACAACCAAACAGAAACTCTAGAGCATCTTAACATTATGTTTGAAACTCCTCCCTGCCCCAAACTCTTGCAGACATCCATCTTGGAGAGTTCTGATCCAAAGAAATGGCATATTGTGCAAAGACAGCTGCAATTACAGAAAAATCCTTCCTCCCTCTCCACTCCCTCCTGCCACAAAGCATTTCTAATCTAAATGCAAGCTCTACTTTGCTTTATTATTAAAGTTTATCTTCAAATGTATGATGACATAAATACTTAAATGTAATCAGTGCCTACAGAACCCATTATATTAATTTCCAATTCTGTTGACATTAAACTCACACACCTATTAGACTTCGGACTTAGGAAATATTTCTTACCCATTCCAAGTCAAATGATACCATTAGTCACACATTCACTGAACTGATATAATACCAAGCACAGAAGCTTTTACTTTTTCCACCTTCAGAAATTTAGCTTTGAGCAAGTACTTCAGGAAGATACTTCAAAAAATTCAATAATCAAATAGCAACATAGGGAACTTCATAGCTAATAATTCATGAAGACGTTAAAGTTAGTTTTGAAGTTCATTGATTGCACACAGTTTAGTGAGAATGATAAAACAACATTGCTTGAAAGGCTTACACATGTAATACTTAATTATTAAAGGAACATTCAACAGAACACAAAACTGGGGGTAAGGCCCTGTTCCCTAAGAGGTATAGCAAGATATGGTATCCCTTAAAATACTATTGATTCACAGCAGAGTACTGCTGACAGCTCAGAAACACCGGCTTCACTAGGATTTCCCAAGACTTTGCAGACAAACCTACAAGAAGTGTTGTACAGCAGCACCTTTGGCCCTTCTGTGAGAGCAGGAAATGAGTGTTATTTGCACAAGGTTCCAGCTCCTCACCTATTCACTGTGTGCTGGATTCAGCCTTGCTGTCACTACGCACAGAATACCAATTACCTGCGTGGGAAGTGGCAACGCTGTCTCATTAAGCTAAATATAGTGGTTTATCTTCACATAACCTGGAGGGGAGGCTTCTGAAGTACAAACATTAAGATTTTTCTTATTTTGGAGACAGAGGAGAGCACAATCAACTATTTCATATAAATCAGGACCAAAAGCCAGGTGGCTGCAGAGCCTTGCTTACTACTCACAAATCAGCTGAAAGAGCACAGTTTAGTAATCACATACAGCTTAATTAAATTGCACATACACATTTCAGAATAAAATGAGCTTTGAGACACTGTAACATACCCTAACTAAAAGGAAAGCTGGAATTTCAAGACAAGCACAATTGCTACATACAAGGAAAGTCTCTAATTTCCTCTGTATGTAGATGTCAGGGGTACTCTAGCATATCTGTAGCACATTAGGTGGAAATACTCAGCCCTGTGTTCATCAACAAGCATTGGACTGATTTTAAGAAGAAACTCACCTTTACTACATTGGTTCCAAATTTTGTTGGTGACCTGTTAGAAAGAGAAGACAGGCTTAGATACAGTTCATAGACAATGAGCTTTGTTTTAAACAGTCTATAATGCAGCTTTCCTGTGCAGGAACTGTATACTTGATAATTTAGATGAGCAACAAAGTGAATGTTTTTCACATCACTTCTATACAAGTTCTCTACTCTATACCATACACAGATACACAGCTTCTACAAAATTCTGAGAGTTTGGCAGCAGAATCTTCTACGAATCACCTATCACCCTTTTCTAATAAAATGTTGTTTTTCAAGTACAAAATTAAAAATATTTTGCACTACAGAGAATTCAAAATTAGCACGTGTACGCCAAGCATTGGGTGGACATTAAAGAAACAAAAACTCTCAGAGAGCAGAAGCAGAAACGTTCCAGTACTGTGCAAATCAAGTGCCTGAATCCTGATCCATAGAGTTAGCACGATCACAGCCAGTCTGCCCTTCAGACTCTGTAGCAAACCTAAGATCTTGTTTCTAATCAGGACATTTGGTATAAATAGAGACAAAATACATTGTAACAGGAAGGAACTGGTGTGCACTACTTTCCAAAATACTCACAGTGAAACAGTGAGTTAGCATTAGCAACCACTCACTCTTAGCGTCTGAAGGGCAGACTGGCTGTGATACCACCTCTCGTTACACTAATTACATGAAAGAACAAGCTATCTTAAGGGAATGGTATCAAATAATTACTTCTTGTCAAGTCAATTCAATTAGTGGACGGTCAGCTCTTATTATATCCTGAACTTACATCTTTTACAAGACTTTCAGAATTCTTGAAGATATTTAAATGTTGAGTCACACTGCTTACGCTGACTACAGAATCTTGCTGATACATAAAGGAAAGGTTGGACCAGATGATTTTTCCAGGCTGCTTCCACCCTGAATTGTCCTATGATTTTATCAGTTTGTCAGTCACAAGCAGAGACAAAGTTGCAGATTAATTCCCTAAAAGCTTAGTACCAAACTTCCTGGACTGCACAGAGGTCCCAGCTGACCAACAAGATTAGGGACACTCTGAACCCCAAGCATCACCTGGCACCAAGCAATACAGACAAATACTGAGATCTCAGCCTCATTTGCCCCTCCTGCCTCCAAAATAGTTTTAAAGAACAATACTTCCTGAAAAAACCACAACTATTTCCAATTGTTTTTTAAGAATTTCAGCTCTTCTCTTTACCATCTGGAAGCATTTAATCACAAAAAAGCAAAGATTCCAGCAGAACTAAGTAAACAAGAAAGTACAGTGGATTGTTACATAAACACTCTATCATTGCAACTAATTTGACATGCTACACTAAGGTGCTTCTGTCCAAATATCAACTTCAGGTGCACAATACCTGTGACACTGTTTTGAGGTATAATCCTCCTAGAAAGCTCTAACCAATTTGCAAAAAAAGGAAAATTTAATATTTTGCCAGAAAACAAGAACATTTTTTGTCTGAATTGTCCTATGATTTTATCAGTTTGTCAGTCACAAGCAGAGACAAAGTTGCAGATTAATTCCCTAAAAGCTTAGTACCAAACTTCCTGGACTGCACAGAGGTCCCAGCTGACCAACAAGATTAGGGACACTCTGAACCCCAAGCATCACCTGGCACCAAGCAATACAGACAAATACTGAGATCTCAGCCTCATTTGCCCCTCCTGCCTCCAAAATAGTTTTAAAGAACAATACTTCCGGAAAAAAAACCACAACTATTTCCAATTGTTTTTTAAGAATTTCAGCTCTTCTCTTTACCATCTGGAAGCATTTAATCACAAAAAAGCAAAGATCCCAGCAGAGCTAAGTAAACAAGAAAGTACAGTGGATTGTTACATAAACACTCTATCATTGCAACTCATTTGACATGCTACACTAAGGTGCTTCTGTCCAAATATCAACTTCAGGTGCACAATACCTGTGACACTGTTTTGAGGTATAATCCTCCTAGAAAGCTCTAACCAATTTGCAAAAAAAGGAAAATTTAATATTTTGCCAGAAAAACAAGAACATTTTTTTGTATCACAAAATACATCGCTGGGAAAGGCTGCAGCCTGTGTGGGATTTCTGGTTACTGAAACATTTTCAGTTCCACTATCAACTCTTGGATTTTCTTAGGAGTGGCAGAAATGTGTCACAGTTCATTAAGTCCATGAGATGACTTTAACAATGAAATATATTTATAATTACACCGTTAATGCCTAAGCTTCAGCCAGGCTCCTATTTTACAAGACACTGCTTAACAACCTAAATAAGACAAATCTCTCAAATGCAAATAGATATTTTGGTTTTCTACTGTGACACTTCCCACTAATTAGCCCCTCACTTCTAGTACAGGCAACTCATTCCTACACTGGTTACACAAAATAGGAGGTTCAAAAGACACTGCTACTGTTTCAGACTTCTTCAGCTAATTAGTATTGCAGAAAATCTGCGCTCAAACAAAACCAGATGTTACTTTCCACGCTCAGGCGACTCAGCTACCTTGGGAAAAAGGTGCTTGAGTGATAAAGGTTACAGAACTAGCAGGTGTAGAACATAAGATTGTGCAGTTAGCTTGACATAACCCACACACACAATTAGGGAGAAGCTTTACCATGGAATTTACATGCTTTTAAAATACTGGAAAGCTCCCACAACTGTTTGGCAAAACCCCCACTTTCAGATCAGTTTGTAATACAGGCAGGTAAGTTCAGTGTCTTGCCTGAGAGGATTTGAGCTGTGTGTCTGTCAGCAGCATCGCTCCCAGAGTCATGAGCAGTTACTGCTTCTGTGCTATGACATTTACACAAAGTCAGCCAGCTCAGTAACTGAAATCTTTTGCAGTTCAACACTACTCTGGAATGGTCTTGTCATCCCAGCCACCTGAATTTACAGTCTTCTCCATGCCCCTTTACTTTAAGCCCATTCATTTTCTGGATGCAGAGTATAAATCCTTGCATTTTTAAAAAACATACATACACTGGGAAGAGTGTCTGAAAATATTTACATAAGATCAACCCAAAGATCAAATATTGATTTGGCTTTGAAAGGTCAGGCAGCACATGAAAACTGACATATGCAACAGAAAACATAAGGCAAAAACTAATCTGGTGTGCTCATTTACTAAAAAGTGGGATTTATAAACTGATAGCATTTCACATAACTTCTAAATTATCTTAAATTACACCACTTTTACACCAGTTTAACAAAGGAAGGCTTCAAGGTTATCTACAAAGATTAAACACAATTCAAAGAAATATCCCATTTCACCTGCACAAATAGACGTCTGATTAGTCTGAAAGTCAAACAAACTCACAAGGAAACTTTTTTAAAAAATTGTTTATCCCACTATCAAATTCATGCTGACAGTGACCAGACCACACTAAGCTCCCATTCTTACTATCAGGGAGCTCCAGCCTAGCACCTGTTTGAAGAGGGCTTAACATTTTCAACATGCTGTTGTTAAGTTTTGTAATAGAAAACAAAACATTCAGCCCTTCAAACAAAAAGCAATGCGAGTACTGGCCTTGGGCAAATCCCAAAGCGACAGTGCCTGCCTTCCTGGGAGGATGTGCATTGTTATACAGCAGGTGTGCCAGCAAGCAGATGGGAAGGTGTTTGCAGTGCAGAGAGCAGCTGTGCCCTGTACAGAACACACAGGCTCAGCAGCCAGCCCAGGAACTGCCCTCACCCCTGTCCTGCACACCGTGTTCCCTCCAGCCTGTGGCTGCCCTGGAAGCTGTAATTACTCCTGCTGCAGCTCTCCATGGCAGTCACACCTCCAAACCTACAGGGATTCACTGCTGCAATGCATGTCTGGGCTGCCCTGGGGGAGCTCAGCAAACTCTGAGTGCAGAAATGCATCTGCAGCACTGAACACAACCAACACTTCCCACTCCATCTGTTTGCTGCCACCATCAGCTTTGCACGCTGGCTAAAACACTCACACACACAAAAGATGCACTAAAAATCTCCCACATGTCAATGGGGCACAACTTAACCTTACCTGTCTTCTACACAGAGGAACACTAAATTCTTCAGGAAAAGCATCAAGGCAACTGCTAAACTACAGGACTACTGAAGTTACAAGTCAAGAATTTAAACAAAACAGAGGACAATTTTCATTACTTACACCATCTCCTTCATTTGGTTTCTCATAACAATTTTTAGGCTACAAGCATACTAGGAACAAACTTGCCCCCTCACTGTTAGGCATATGAAGTCCAAATGATTAGGTTTAACAGTTCTTGATTTCAGAGTGGGTGGATCACTTTTCCCATAAATAAAATATAGAGGGTCTGTCACGTGCCTGCATCTAACCAAGTGTGCCTTACTTCATACTTTCCTTCTCTCAAAACTGATATCCTCCTGCATGGGACTGGTCAGGCCTCTGCATTTCAGCATCTTTTCCTAAATTCTTCCATGGTTATAGTGCTTCTAAAGTGAGTGACGGAGGTTAAATAGGGGCATCTTCTGTCACACTACCTCTCCCTTTTTACTCTGGACTTAGTTATGCAACAGTGGACACCCTCCACATGTCAAAAGTAGAATTACAAATAAAAGGCAAGATGTAGAGCAGAAGGGAAGCACGCAGGCCTTGCCAGAGGGGATACAGTAATCCCAGAACATCTCAAAACACAGCTCACCTTAGAGAAGTCATCACCCTGCTACCCCAGGAACCCTACCTCAGACCATTCTAATCTGAAAGAAACACTTGGGTTTCTGTAGTTTCTGCTAATTAGTTCTTAAAAAGCACCAGCTACAGATGTAGTCAAGGATGAGAATATGGTGCTTTCCTTGAGAGGGACTCAAGCATCAGTATTTTAATGACTTAACAGTGGGAATTGGGAGCCTACATCCAACTTTAAAACTCCACTCTTATAGACCAGACAATTAATAAAGCAAGTAAACAGCAAAGAAGTCAGCAAGCTGACGTGAACACTTGGCACCACTTTCAGAGTTTCTCTATCAGCAGCTATTAAACTTCCCCACATAGAACAAAGGCTAGGGAGGGAGGAAGCTACAAACCTCACATTTTTAATGAGGGCAAATGTATCTACACTGCTTTGCTGCAAACTAGTGCTGCCAAAAAGGACTCCCAGCTGATTTTACTGATCATCAGAACACTGAATGCAGGAGGAAATATCTGAAACTGCAGAGGGCAACATGTACTTGTTTTCAGTTGCCCTCCCTGCAACAAGAAGGTTTTGATTTTTTTTTGTGGTCCCAACTCAACATCATGACACATGCAAAATAATATACCAGTGTGCTTCCTAGAAGTGTCCAATGCATATGTGAAATTAGCTGTTATGAAATCTCAAAGCTTATTTTGAGAAAATACTGTCCATATTGTTAGATGCAACAACAGACCGAATTACAGGCCAGCAGCTGTACTGCTAACTAAGCTCACAGACATCACCTCCTTACTTGACTCAGGCTCACAGAATTCTATTGACTCGAGTCAATGATGCATTGACACAGGTTATGGAAGAGCACTAGAGAAATTAAAAGCATCTTTCACTTTAATTTCTAGTGAGTGACTTCATATAATCAAGTTCTGCTTAGATATTGGTGGTGGAAACCTGCAAAGCCAGGACACATGGCACGATCTGTATCAGAAAAAAGGTGGGTGTGAAGTTGGGCAGATTTAACAGCTCACTTCTACCAAACAGTCTGCTTCCCCTTTCCTGTCCGTGGTCTCTATTCACACTAATCCCTCACCTTCACCCTCTCTGTCCCAACCTTGACAGGTTTCAGCTGCTTTAACTTGTTGAACAGTTTTTGCTGTTTCTAGTTTTCAGCTGTTTACTTTGAGTTAATGCAACTCAGAGAAGAGTTCGATCAGTATTCCCAGCAGGAGGTAAGCAGTTGGAGAAAAACCTCATTTCAGTACAAGCACTGTGAATCTGGCTTATCACATCTTGCAGAACTGTATGCTAAGATGTGCTTTTCACCAGGCTACAGCTAAGCAGCTGAGTTCAGAAAAACTTTAATACAGGATCCCAAGATGAGGAGAAAAGATCTAGCCCTTCCTTTCTTGTAGGCATCCAGTGACCACTGATTCGCAGCTTAAAACAAGCTCCTTGGTCCAGTATTAAAGCTTCAAATGCATCCCACAATCCATATCTATTACTCTATGAACAGGCCATGTGAAACCTCATCCTGCCACGTAAAATATTGAAGAGGTTTGGTCCAGGCTACACGAAAACCAGAACTGATACAAGGCATAACCTGTCCAGCACACAACCACAAAGATTTAGAACAAGAGGGGCAGATTTGGCTGACACCAACAACAGTGTCAGGGTTCGTTCTGAGGCAGCAGCGCTGGGATCTACCCCACAAAACGCTGGTAAACCTTCACTGGCTTAGGGCAAGCAGCATCAAAGCGACACCGAATCACAGATTTGTTAGGGTTGGAAGCGAGATAATCTAATCCAGTCCCCATTAAAAACAGTAGAAGTATTAAAGGCACCACTAAAAACAGGGCACGGAGCACACCAGAAGTTGCTCTTCACGCAGCAACAGCTGCCTGTTGCTGACGAAGCTCGCTGGCTTCTCCTTCCTCAGAAAATCTGTTACTTTTATCGCATTTCAGGGATTATTCCGTGGATGCCGATGCCATCTCCGCCCGTCTCCTCCCAGCACTACACCCGCTGCCGCCTCAGGAAGGCAGGTATGAGCTCATCCTCCCTCTCACGGCCGCCGCCGTCCGCAGCAGCGCCGGGCGAGCCCCGCTCGGTGCCCGCACCCTCCGCGCTCCGAGCGGACCCCGAGCTCCCAGCGGGGGCCGCGGCCCCGCTCTGACCCCGCTTCCCCCGCACCCCCGGGAGCTGCCCAGAGGCGGCGGGGCCGCGCTGAGGGGAGGGAGGGCAGGGCGAACTCACGGCGCGGGGGAGCCCGCGGGATGCACGTCCTCGGGCGCATCGTAGAACTCCTCGGTGTCGCTGTCGGACGCCATGGCCGGGCCGGGCCGCCACCTCCGGGCACCGCGGGCCGGGCGGCGCCGCGCGGGTATCGCGAGAGCGGCCCGGCCCCGCCCCCGCCCCGCGGAGCCACAGAGGGCCGGCAGGCAGGGAGGCAGGGAGGGGCTCCCCTGCGCCGCGCGGCGCCCCCTGGCGGCCGCCGTGAGGGCGTGAGGGAGAGCCGCCGCCGCCGCCGCAGCTGCCGCTCGGCCCGTGCGGAGCCAGCGGATCCTAAAATCACGGAACCGAGCGGCGTGGAACTCACCTCGGGGTCACCGAGTCCAGCCCATGGCCCAACACCACCCTGTCAACCAGAGCGTGGCACCGAGTGCCGTGTTCAGTATTTCCTTAAACACCTCCAGGGCCGTTACTCCATCACCTCCCCGGGCAGCCCCTTCCAATGTCTGATCACCCGTTTATGAAGAAATTCTTCCTAAGGTCCAACCTAAACCTCCCCTGGCGCAACTTAAGGCTTTGTCCCCTTGTCCTGTTGCTGGTTCCCTGTGAGAAGAGCCCGACCCACACCTGGGTCTTTTCCAGCCAAAGGATTCTGTGATAGAACCCGGTGATAGAGAATTAAGATGGTCTATTAGACAAAATGACAAGAACGTTTTAAACTTTTTTTTCTCATTAATTTCTATAATGAATGCTTGAAACCGGCAGCAGGAATCAAATAATATGGTTCCTTATTTGTTTTTCCTCATATTTCCCTTCCATAAATTTTCATGTGATCTTCTGGTCGGTTTTGACCTCTCAACTAATTATGAGTAATCAACAGCAACTCCCAGAGGAAAGAGGCTTCCCCTTGAAACCTGCATAGCTTTTAATATTTGCACAGTAATATATGCCTGTTCCTGAGCCAAAACACTTAATCAATACATGTGAGCAGGTTGAGCATAAATTTAGGCTTCCCTCCACATTCTCTGCACTGACCTCCTGCCTCCCTCGCTCTTTGGCTCCCTAGCTCAGCTACAGCTCTTTTTCTGACTTCTAAAAAACACAGAGTTTTCCAAAGCACTGACACTAACTGGAGTTCTCTGTCCATTCTCTTATTTTTTTGTAAAATAAGTAAAGGCTTAATGTATTGAGACAGATACTGTTGTCAAATGGTCAACACAGAGGTGGTTGTGCACAGGCAGGCAGGTACATGTGCACCTGCCCTGTACATGCAGGTGACATCAGGCCACATCCTCCTCAAAAAATTCTCTTAAAAAATCATTATGCTTCTCAGCCAAACCAGAAGTGCTGGGATGGCAGGAAGAAAACACACTGGAAATGCATGAGCAGTTCTGATTCTTTTTAGAAATAAGGAAGAATGAGCCTAGCATACACCTCAAGCTCTCAATGCTGAAGAATTTGAATAAATAATTAGTACAGAAAATTGCTGACTTTATTCATTGCACACTGTTTCTGCTCTAACTGTCAGCCAAACACAACAATTGCATTAGAGTAAGTAGGAGGGTCTCTGAATAATTAAAGTCAGTAATGATGTAACCTTAGCTGGGGAAGGCAGATGGCTCTGGAAACTGGAGAAAAATGCTATTGAAAGGCATCTTGAATTGTTTATCAGTGTGTCACTCATGGCAGCTGCATGACTTCATGTTTTATTAGGCAGAGGAAATTATGTCATTGCAGAATTAAGGAACATTCAAATAAAAGCCCAGATTTGGTATTTAGTCAGGTCTTATGCAATTATTAAAATTCAGCTTTACCACAATGCTCTTGACCTTTCCACTCCAAACCCACTGTTTTTTTGCAACAGAATGGCTTTTCAGAAGTTGATAGAGCCCCTAGATCAGGGGGATTATAACCACAGGACCACAGCAACACAGCCATGCCTGATTTGCCCATGGAGACAAATGTAATAGTGGCTACTAAGGTGTTATCTAAGCACCAGGCAACCTCCTGGCCAAGACAGAGCCAGAACAAGGACTTGTTCCTGGTGGGGTTATGCTGGCTGCTGCCTCTGCAGAGTGTTGCTGGGGATGTGCAGAGTTTTCAGGCTGGCTGGCTGCTGTTATCTCTGCTGCTCGTAAAGATCAGCAAGAAGACAATTGGGTGTAACAGGGACAAAGTTTCCCGAGACAGAAGATAAAGGTCATAATTAGTGTTTGCAAGTGACCTGGCTGCTTTCTCCCCAGAACTGGCACAGCTGTTCCCCAGGTGCAGACAGGGTTGAGCACCAGGATGGCAGTGAAGGATGTGTTGGCTTGGAGGGACTGCAATGCCCAGCTCTGCAAGGAGCTGTTAAATCTTCAGACTTATATCTGATATTGTCCCTGGCCCAGTTTTCTCAGAACCAAACCCACATGAGGAAGAAGATGAGATCATAGGTTAAAATCCTTATGGATGGCAGACTCCTTGACATAGCAGATTGTACATGTGCTAAGATTGGCTAACATGAAATCATGCACAATTGAATTTCATGAATGGTTTTCTGACTTCTATGTCCTGCTCAACCATTCATCTATGCATTTCACACCCAAGTGAGCACAAACTGGTCCCAGTTTCCCCAGTACACCATGGCTGAGCCCTGTGCACAGCAGCTGAAGGTCCTCCATGCCCTCTCTGATCTTGACCAGGTAATGAGAACTTTTATCTTCTTCAGCTTGGACATGGACTTCCCCCAGGGTCTCCCATGAATCAAGCTCATGTACCAGCTTGTCCCAAGCACTCTGTGGTGTCAGCAGGACCATCTTACCAAAATCACCACTGTGTGGAAATTTCCTGGTCTTTTGCCATGGCCAGGCTTCAAGCCTAAGGCCTTGTGTCTTTTTGAGTGACTTTGATGCTGCTTTCATAGTTCAGAGGCTCAGAAAGCACAGGAGTCCCTCTCTGTTTCTTCCTGGCTTGTTTGCTAGCACTGCTGATATTGGCAGATAGGTTTTGGCACCACTAAATCTTTGTATACTCACTGCAGACAGATACAGGGCGGATTTGCAGCCTCTGCAAAATATCACCCATTTCCAGATTCATCTGGTCACCTAGGGACATAAGGTTTTAAAGCAAAACTGTTTCCAATCATTGTATTAAAAAAATAAGGGCAAAAAGTATTTTTAGGGATAACTTGGAGCTGATTCCATCCTGCAGCACAGACAGTGGGTGATCTCCTGAGCGCCCTCTGAGCACAGGGAGAAGCACAGGGCACAAGTGCTGGAAGAACTGCTGGTTCCAGTCTACCATAGGATGAAGGCAGTCAAAGTGAAACCCAAAACATCTGACTGAACCAAGAATTACACCAAGGTTTCCTGCATGGCATCTTGGAGCTTGGAGATGCTTCTCTGTATGACCTTGCTCCCCAGGGATACAGAGTTTGGTGAGAGTAGAAGAGACCTGTGTGGAACTATGAATGGCATCAGTGGCCAGATAAAACAGGGCAAGTGCCTTTGATTCAAAATCCTGAGCACCCAGCCTGTGCTGGTCTGAGAGAGGCAGGGAAACAGGAAAAGCTGCATACCTTGAGCACCATGTAGGAGCATCTGTCTTTGCCAACTTGTTTGACAAGCCATTGATGCAAATCATGATTTCTGGTTCTCTTTGTGAGAACTGCTCCTGCCCAGTGCTGAAAACCACTGTTGATGCACGGGCACCTTCCCTTGGCACCTGCCACCACAGCCACCACCCTGTGCCGCCTTGGTCCCTGTGCTGTCCCAGGGGAAGCATGCTGGGAGGTTTGGTGTGTTGACAACTGTCTTGCACAGGCAGCTTTGTGTGAAGGGTGGTCACACAGGATGCAGAGTGCCCCCAAAATGATGCAGAAATGCCAGGAGGGTCACAGGAAGATGAGGAGGGGCGAGAAACTCTGGCAAGTATTGGCAAAGAGAGGAACCAGGGGAAACTGGAGGAGGGAGGGAGGATCCCAGCTGGCAAAATGCTATGAGGGAACTCAAATCATCCTGCAGGGGGTGAAGAAATGCACGAAGAAATGCAAACACAGAGATAACAGTAGAATGTGGTCCAACACCCACCTCCAGACCCAGGGGAATGGGAAATCTGCACTGGGAAATGGGAAATGCTGGGAAATGCTCTGTGCTCAGCTCCCACACAGTCTTCCCTGGGCACCCCGGTAACAACAGTGATGAAAACCCCACAAATAGCAAATCAGATCACAGAAAACACTCTTGTCAAAAATGTATCAAGCAAAATGTTTCCTGAAGAAGGCGTGGCAGGGAAGAGAGATATGGCAAGATTGTCTGTGGCTGTGTGTGTCAGGTGTGGAAACAGACAGTGGCATTTGCCAGCTGCTGAGGACTGAGTCACACTGCAAGCCCTGTGCCTGGGTTATTTACACCAGCAGCTATGAAACAGGTTTGTTTTCATGCAGGTTATGAGACTGATAGGGAATGGTGCTATAACACATGCCTTTCCTTTCTGGGAACATGGGAAGTGCTCAGCACAAGGCATGCTGTAGGAAATAAAATATCATGTAACTGAAAAGCAGATCTGGAAAATATTTGCCCTGAATGGACTGGGCAGTCTTTTCCTGTTGTGATTAAGAGGGAAAGGTCCTCTGACTTATTTTTTCTGAAGGTTCATCAGGAGCTGTAGTGATAGGAAAAGGAGTAATGAGTTCAAACTGAAAGAGGAGAGATTTAGTTTAGATATACAGAAGAAATTCTTTACTGTGAGGTACTGGAACAGGTTGCCCAGAGAAGTTATGATTGTCCCGTCCCTGGCAGTGTCAAGGCCAGGTTGGATGGGACATTGAGCAAACTAGTGAGAAGTGCCCCTGCTCTCCTTCCCTATGGAGATGCACACCCATGCCTGGCAGTGCCCAGCAGGGTGTGCTTTATGCAACTGAAGGGATTGGCTTGTTTTTTCTCTGCAAAGTCCAGATCCACCCTGGAAAATCCAGCAGTGAGGCTCCTTCCCATGGTGCAAAAGGTGGGAAGAAGAGGCTTAATTCCACTGGGAGGTTGGTGCCCTTTTGCTCCAAACACAGGGTATGCCCAATCTGGATCCTGCCTCCATCCCTGCCTCCATCCCACAGGTGTAGGGACACATTATGTGGAACTGAACAGCAGTGACTGGTCCCTGGCAAGGAGGAGCCAGGACAGGCTGAGCAAAACTGGCAGTGCCTGGGGGTTTCCCTGCTTCCAGAAGCAGAGCATCAAACTTTTCTGTTGGAAGTAGAAAGAACCTTGTTATTTTATGGTCAGTTACCCAAAGTGTGAAGCAGGATAAAGTGCAGCTGCTAAATCAAAGGTGAGGTGAAGACTTGGTGCCTGCTGAATGGGTTAAGAAATGGTTAAGAAAGCCCCATCTGTCTTTTGAGGTGGCCTCCCAAAACTCAGACTGTGCATGGCTTTCTATTCAAAGGATTTTCCTGCTGCTCTGGCTTGCATTATATCATCTGCTCTCACAAACAAACCAATTTAACTACACAGACATGCTGTTTAATCGCTCTTCCTGGCACGCTGACAGTTCCTGCATGTGCGGATGAGTTGTGTCTCAGCTTTGCCAATGCAAATGCTCTGTCCTCCCAATTTTCATGTTTTATTTTTGCCTGAAGATGCTCAGTGGATACATATACAATTGTTTCATTTTTTTCCTCTACATTCTGTCTCTAGATGCCTAAAAGCACACTGCTATTTTATGAATCAGGCTTGGCGTATCAATGTATAGCAAAGCTGGGAGTTGTGCTCTTCTCTGAACATTTACTTTTGTTCTTCATTGCAGCTCACTAAAAATCATGATCAAAGCAATGAATGCTGGCATGCACAATGAAAAAGAGTGCATTGGCTGTTTTTGTAAGGAACAATGGAGAGCAGCTTGCTTTGAAGTGAATTTTGTCAAATTTTAAAAGGTAATTTGTTACTTGTGAAGATTTAACAAATCCAGAATTAATGTAAGTGTTGAAAGAGAAACAAATACATATCTTTTACTGACAACATTTTAAAGAACACATATATAGAAAGGGAAAGAGAAATAAAAAGATAATAACATTATAGTGGAGGAATTATGTTGCATACATTTTCTGTGTTGGACAAAATTAATTCTAAAACGGCTGCATTCTAAAAATGCTCACAAGAATCAGTCTGCTTTCTAAAGACACTGATGAGTCTGGAAGTTATAACTTTATATATACAATTAACATGAAGCCAGTTGGTACTAAGAAAACATCTTCTCCAGCTCCTGGTCATCACACCTCTATTTAATAACCTATGGCTGCTCTCCTGGGCACTGCCTCTCTGACGTGGTGCAGGGAGGACCCAGACTCTCCTGGCCTACAGCCAGCAGGTCAAACTGTTTTTAACTGAGATTTTATCAGCCTTTAGTCTCTGGTTTAGCCTCAATTCCTCCACAGAATAACTACAAATGGGATGCAGTTGCATGAAGGGATTTCCATGATTGTAAGAAATTTTCCTTGGAGGAAATGAAGCTGTTCTGTTGCGCAGAGGTACCTGCTGGGCAGAGCAGGACGTGGAAGTTGTAGCCCTGTGGGCAGGACCTATGCTAGAGCTGGCACTGATTTAGGGTTCACAGGTTGGATTTCAGTATTCCAAGCATCACCACCAAAAGTTTTGTCTTCCTGACCAGATTCTCATGGTACCATGGCTTGCTGGGTCTGTGGGCTCAGGAGTTCATGTGCAACGTCACTTGTGAGCCCAGATTTACCTGTGCCTGTATTGGTACTCTCCAGATCTGGGTTTCCAGTTCTTCCCTCAAAACTTGCATCCTTTTCCACAAACACACCAGTTGCTTTCTCCAGCTCCATTACCTGTCCACAGAATGCCCACAAAATGCAGAGAACACACCAGCACTTGCTGGGAGGTCCCAGGGAGGTGCTGCAATGCCCAACCATCATGGCAAGAGTCAGGGTTATCATGGCAGCCCCAGCTTTGAATTCTCCTGCTTTCATGGTTTTCTGCCTAAACCTTAGGATTAGTTTAACACAAGTTTATATCTATCTATCTATCTATCTATCTATCTATCTATCTATCTATCTATGCTTTTGATGATCATTTTTTAGTGACCTGTTCTGCTGCTTTTTCTCTTGATAGACTCTGGGTTCCAGAGGAAATTAAATTGTTCCTTACTGCTCTTTCTAGTGCCCAGAAAGAACACATGGGGAATATTTGTGAACCTGGGTGGACAGATGTGGGAGAAAATTCTGAAATGGGCCTTCTCAGTTTTTATGGAAAGAATCTACCAAAAAAACTCCACTGATTGAACCACCTGCCCCATTCCTGGGGATGAGCTTTACTCTCTGGTGCAAGAAGTGGTGTCAACAGAGTACAGAGATGGGGAGAGAGGTGGAGGTGTAGTGGTAGTGGTAGCAGAGAGGCGTCAAGGTAGGGTGGCAGTAAAAAGTGGAATAACAGTGATGATGGGGTCAAACGAGCATGATCTCTCCCAGATCAGGAGTATTTGCTGATACATCAAAGTACTTTATGTGGTAACCCTAGGGCTGCACTGCAGCTTGTCAGTGGTTAATCTCATTCTCTTTTCTGCTTTTCCCTTGCCAGCAGGGAGTGTGTCCTATTCTGCCATTGTGGTTTACGTGAAGGATCACTCAGGGTGCAGCAATTTCCTACTGTACACTTCCATTTGTGCCTCTTTGCTGCTGAATATATGTCTTTAATTATAGGCAGCAGAAACAATTTATTTGTTTAACAGTGGCCAGGAAATATTTCTGTGTTGGACAAAATTAATTCTGAAACGGCTGCATTCTAAAAATGCTCACAAGAATCAGTCTGCTTTCTAAAGACACTGATGAGTCTGGAAGTTATAACTTTATATATACAATTAACATGAAGCCAGTTGGTACTAAGAAAACATCTTCTCCAGCTCCTGGTCATCACACCTCTATTTAATAACCTGTGGCTGCTCTCCTGGGCACTGTCTCTCTGACATGGTGCAGGGAGGACCCAGACTCTCCTGGCCTACAGCCAGCAGGTCAAACTGTTTTTAACTGAGATTTTATCAGCCTTTAGTCTCTGGTTTAGCCTCAATTCCTCCACAGAATAACTGCAAATGGGATGCAGTTGCATGAAGGGATTTCCATGATTGTAAGAAATTTTCCTTGGAGGAAATGAAGCTGTTCTGTTGCGCAGAGGTACCTGCTGGGCAGAGCAGGACGTGGAAGTTGTAGCCCTGTGGGCAGGACCTATGCTAGAGCTGGCACTGATTTAGGGTTCACAGGTTGGATTTCAGTATTCCAAGCATCACCACCAAAAGTTTTGTCTTCCTGACCAGATTCTCATGGTACCATGGCTTGCTGGGGCTGTGGGCTCAGGAGTTCATGTGCAACCTCACTTGTGAGCCCAGATTTACCTGTGCCTGTATTGGTACTCTCCAGATCTGGGTTTCCAGTTCTTCCCTCAAAACTTGTATCGTTTTCCGCAAACACACCAGCTGCTTTCTCCAGCTCCATTACCTGTCCACAGAATGCCCACAAAATGCAGAGAACACACCAGCACTTGCTGGGAGGTCCCAGGAAGGTGCTGCAATGCCCAACCATCATGGCAAGAGTCAGGGTTATCATGGCAGCCCCAGCTTTGAATTCTCCTGCTTTCATGGTTTTCTGCCTAAACCTTAGGATTAGTTTAACACAAGTTTATATCTATCTATCTATCTATCTATCTATCTATCTATCTATCTATGCTTTTGATGATCATTTTTTAGTGACCTGTTCTGCTGCTTTTTCTCTTGATAGACTCTGGGTTCCAGAGGAAATTAAATTGTTCCTTACTGCTCTTTCTAGTGCCCAGAAAGAACACATGGGGAATATTTGTGAACCTGGGTGGACAGATGTGGGAGAAAATTCTGAAATGGGCCTTCTCAGTTTTTATGGAAAGAATCTACCAAAAGAACTCCACTGATTGAACCACCTGCCCCATTCCTGGGGATGAGCTTTACTCTCTGGTGCAAGAAGTGGTGTCGACAGAGTACAGAGGTGGGGAGAGAGGTGGAGGTGTAGTGGTAGTGGTAGCAGAGAGGTGTCAAGGCAGGGTGGCAGTAAAAAGTGGAATAACAGTGATGATGGGGTCAAACGAGCATGATCTCTCCCAGATCAGGAGTATTTGCTGATACATCAATGTACTTTATGTGGTAACCTTAGGGCTGCACTGCAGCTTGTCAGTGGTTAATCTCATTCTCTTTTCTGCTTTTCCCTTGCCGGCAGGGAGTGTGTCCTATTCTGCCATTGTGGTTTACATGAAGGATCACTCAGGGTGCAGCAATTTCCTGCTGCACACTTCCATTTGTGCCTCTTTGCTGCTGAATATATGTCTTTAATTATAGGCAGCAGAAACAATTTATTTGTTTAACAGTGGCCAGGAAATATACCCAGGGGAGATCTCTGAACATGACCACAAAGCTGATAAAGATTAATGTTAGGTGACAGAACACTGGATAAGGCTATTCTCACATTTGGGTCAATATCTGCTATTCATAGCATGAGCATTAAGTAAACGAATATCAGCTTATTATGTGCTATTATATTTAATGAAGTTCAGCATTTACTTTTCCTCTGCAGACTGCCAAGGACCACATTAACATTGTTGTGTGCTCTGGCAGGCAGGAGAGCAGTGTGGGTTTAGCACAACAGTCACATCAGAGCTTTCAAAGGGCACTATGTGACCTCTATGATTTATTGTTAGGTACAGCTAATGATATTTGAGTTAGTCCCCATTGCTAACACAGAATTCATTATTAGTGGGTATAAATCTCTTTCCTGCTACAGGTGTTTCTAACTGCTGTGGATGCTAATAAAGACATCAGTAGTCATTTATTAAAAAAAAGAAGCTCCAAGGGTATTGTTGTTATTGTTGTGCTTTAGTCAACAGCTCCAGGTCCCTGCTGTGCTGTGCTAGAAATAACAAAGCAGCTCCTTTACTGACCCCTGCACTTCCATTCTCACCTCTATTCATTTCCTGCATTGATTAAAAAGTAATAATAATAATCCCAGAACTATTTAGAAAGTGCAGAAACCCGGCTGCATCCTGCACATGGTGGCCAGTCTGTGTGTGTGTAAGCCCAAACCGGGAAGCTCCTCAACCCCCTGAACAGCTGCCTCCACAAGGCTGCTCCCAAATCCCTGCAGCCTGGCAGGATTTCTTCCTTTATCCCTTGGCTGTTCATCACCTGTCCTGCTCACTGACCACTTCAGCCACGTGGCACCCATTCTGTAAGGCCAGGACTGCCTCCTGAATCCCCTGCAATGCCCTGCTCCAGGGTTAATCCCGAGGCTGAAGAGCCCCAGTACTGACCACCATGAAAAAGAAACCAACCTATATCCAGCAATAACTTCTGTGGAGAAACAGGAATTTACTGGGAAAGTCTGGTTTTCTGTTCAGTGTGTTGAGTCACACTGTGGTTTGGGGGGAGCTGAAACCACTCAGGCAATTCTTCAGGCTGTGCTAACAAGAGCCTGATTTATTGTGCTGAGGAGCAAAACCACCTCTGGCTGTGGGTAATAAACAACCGTCTATGGAGGCACAGAAAGCAGTGATGTTAAAGAATATAAAATTGAATGTATTTCTTAGTGACACAGTTATTCAAGAGAGCCAAGCCATGGAGCACTTCAGATGCTGCAGGACAGCACTGCCAAGCTCTAGACCAGCACCATGCAGGACCAGCACCTGCAGCAGCATGGGCACATTGAGGGCGTTCACAGCCCCACTGAAAATGATGAGAGGACCTGTAGGTACCAGAGGATAAAGACAAAGAGGGACTGCACTGAACCCCTGTGGTTGAGGAACATCTGTGTGCTCCAGAGTAGGACCAGCATCCTTCAGAAATAGTTTTCCCATCTAGGGGAAATTTTCAATATTTCAGGCTTTTCTGGCCCTCATCAGCTGAAAATTCAAAATAAGGAGAAATTAAAAACTCAGACATTATGTTTTGAACCTAAGTAAGTTCCTAAATTATGCAACCTAACAGGCAGAAGGAGTTACTGCAAGGTCTCTGTTTAGATCTTTGTTCTAAATTTAGAGCTTTTACTGGCTGTAAATAAAATCCTTGTAGTTGCTTATATACAATATTTTTCCTTCTCTTGGTTAATTTTGGGGGTGTTAAATATGTATTACTAACTAATTGAAACGTCATAGTCCTAGATTAAACCCCTCTAGTGGAATGAAATTAAAGGTTTCTGCTCCTGGTTTAGAAGAACCCAGAGTGAATGTTTTATAGCAGCAGCAAAGCCAGAATTACAGGTTAAGCTCCTAATCTGTGTGCATGACTAACACCAGGAAAACAGAAACAGTTTGAATTTTAGAAGCTCAAGCCAAGAAACAATGAAGGAAATGTAACTTATTTTAGATCCAGTGTTCTCCTGGAAGGAAGCAACTCTTGCTAAATCCCTGGGCTCTGATGGCTTAGGGCTGGGGGGCATCCTAGGGATGATGCCTGGACCATGTGTGTTTCTGATATTTTCATCCCAGCTATCCCACGGTGCTTGATTTGGTGGGACTGGCCAAGGCTTGCAGCAAAAGCTGTGCAATCACCTCTCTCCTTCTTGCTGGTATTTAGGAGCTCATATCCACAACAGTCACTGCCCTGCAAATGGTTATACTGCCCTGGAAGGCCAGAGTTCTGGCAAATGTTCATTTGGTTGGGGAAAGAAACCCCACACAAAAACTTGTTTGTGACTGTGCATTAAGTGCTCCTCACAGAGGCTGCCCAGAGTCTGGGCACCCACTCAGGTGGGTGTTCTGTGGGAACAGTGGGGTGTTCAAGGCCAGCCCTCCCCATTCTGCCAGCTCTGGCTCTGCCAACAGTGGTAGGGAAGCAGTCAGGAGTGGAGGCTAAAGAACAGCCTCCTCCAGAATTTTCTGTGCCTCAGATGACTCCAGGAAAAACAAAAGGGCTACTTATGTCTGCTTCCATATTTAGTACAGGAGGGAAATGCCCTCTTCAGCAGGAAGGCAGCATGCTTGACCTTCCTTTCTGTGTGTCCCAGCACACAGAACAACAGTGACCTTCATGAGAGTGGGGAGAAACATATCACTGCTGAATTTTGGGGAGAACTTGGCACATTTGTCACTGTTGGTCTGGGGCAACCAGGAGCCTTTTGCCATCTTCAGCCCTGCAGTGGGATCCTCCATCCAAGCTTGTGGCTGGGCAGAAGTTGGTGGCTATGGGAGGAAGCAGTGAAAGTGCTCACTGCTGTGTTGATTTTAAACTTTCACCTGAGGAATGCTGAGTCAAAGCTGCCTTGGTCCTGACATGGGCCAAAACCACCCTGCAGCATTCAATGGCAAGGTGCTGTTCTCAGCTGGCTTCTGCTTTATTTCCTCCTCAGCCCCTCAGCCAGCTCCATGACATGCCAGCAAGTACAATTTTCCATTTCCTTCCTCAGCTAATCCTGAAAGGGACAATAAATAACAAGAGGAGTCCTTTATAAGCAGATATGAAGTACTCACATCCGCAACCTGTTACTAAACTTACACGGTAATTTGTTGTCAGAATATTGGTGTGAGCAGCACTTGGACAGGTCTGTGCTACAGAGTGTCTCACTTCTCGAACTTCAAGGTTTCCCCTGCAGCAGTGTCCTCCCGTTCTTCCTCCTGGAGGTGATTCTCCTCAGCTGATGGAGCTGATCAGGAAATTAACAGAAAGAAACTCCCAACAAATTCATTTTATGGGAAAAGATCAAACCAAAGATTGAGATTCTTAACCGAGAGAGGGAGATTTAAGAATCTTTTCAATACACCTCTTTTCAACATCTGGCTCTGAAATGACCGATAAATATCCTCTTTCCACAGCTGAAAAGGCAGCCCCAGGGCGCAGTGGCTCAATCCCCAGCGCTGCCGGGAGGCCGCAGCCCCGTTCCGCACCGAGCCCCATCCCGGCCCCTGATGGTCTCCCGGGGCTGAACCCCGAAACAGCGCTGAAGGGGCTCAGGGGGGAGCAAAGGGGAGGGGAGCGGGGCCGGGAGAGCAGCCGGGACCGCGCGGCTGCGGCCGCGTCCCCAGAGGGTGGCGCTGGGGCCCCGCCGTGCGCAGCGGCAGCGATGGGCGGCGGGACAATGTCACCGGGCAGCGATGGGCTCCGGGCCGGTGTCACCGGGCAGCGATGGGCTCCGGGCCGGTGTCACCGGGCAGCGATGGGCTCCGGGCCGGTGTCACCCGGCAGCGATGGGCTCCGGGCCGGTGTCACCGGGCAGCGATGGGCGGCGGGACAATGTCACCGGGCAGCGATGGGCTCCGGGGCAATGTCACCGGGCAGCGATGGGCTCCGGGCCGGTGTCACCGGGCAGCGATGGGCTCCGGGGCAATGTCACCGGGCAGCGATGGGCTCCGGGCCGGTGTCACCGGCAGCGATGGGCTCCGGGGCAATGTCACCCGGCAGCGATGGGCTCCGGGCCGGTGTCACCAGGCAGCGATGGGCTCCGGGCCGGTGTCACCGGGGGGCCCCGCGGGGTGTGCACTACCCCGGGTGCCCGCAGAGCCCTTCAGTGATGCGCAGCGGCTGCGGGGGCTCCACAGAGCCTGGCTCCCCTCGGCTGAGCCGCGCAGTGAAGCCCCGGTACCGAATCCCGCTGGAGGCTTTGGGATCACTGCTTCCCCTGCGTGGGCACGGGTTTGACACTCCGAGGGGAAGGGCACCGTGTCTTGCCACTGTGTCCAACAGCTAAAGCCGTCCTTAGGGAAAATGAATCATGCCCCATCCCTGGAAGTGCTCAAGGCCAGTTTGGATGGGCCTTTGAGCAACCTGGTCTTGTGGGAGGTGGCCATGGCAGACAGATTAGAACTCGATGGTCCTTAAGGTCCCTTTTTGTGATTCTGTCTCCGCTCAGGGATTGGCAAAGGAATCAATTTAAAGCCATTTATTTGCCTCTGCATGGGAGCTGAGGTTAAGCATGCTCACTCCCTCGGGACCTTTCCACTTGCTTATCCTTGCAGCAGCTCTCAGGGGTTGTTTTTATCATCTCTGCAAGAAACAAGACTCTGGTGGCTTTCCCCAACTCCTTTCCATCAGTCTGGGTTTTGGGTACTAGTTGAAAGACTGGATATAGCGTGTCTGCAGTAAAGCAAGCTGAGATCTGCCCTGTACTTGGTTGACTCGGCTGGTATCTTTCCTAATTGAAAAATGCAGAAAGCCCCCAGGCTCTCCTGTACAGATATTTCACAAAGGCTGAGAGGCAAAATCAATTTTAAATGGATTAACTCTTATGAGTGTATCTCTGTTTTCTTGAATATATATCACAGGAGAATTTAAATAGATTAAGTCCTGCGAGTTTAGCTCTGTATCCTGAATACCATGGAATTAAGGAAATCTTGTTTTATATCTCTGGAAGGACACTGATTCATCACACAAAACAGAGGTCTAGTGCAGGCCAGTGTCTCTTGGAAAGAGCTTGCTGTATTGCTTAGGTTGATGCCTGTTGCTTATCTCCCCTCACTGTGTCTTGAAGCAGAGCAAACAACATTTCACTGCCCCTTCCTCAGGCAGCAGTGGAAGGGCATTCTGGTAGAACAGAAAAACACTTTTGTTTCTGGGGCAATGACTTGGATGAACATAATGCTGTAGGAAAATAGGTGCAATGGAAACAGATCCCCTTTCCTTGGGGCTGGGGCAGAGCAGACCCTGGGCAGCAGGGCAGGAGGTGTCTGGTGCTGGGTCCTGTGCTGAGGATGGCACCCACAGCTCATCTCCCCCTCCTGCCATCAGAGTTTGGGGGTTTCCATGGCACATTGCACTGCTGCAGGGGACCGAGCATGTGAGAATGCAAGGGTCACTCTGCCGGCAGGGGGATGTCTGCTGCTGGAGCCCTGCAGTCCTGCTGCCTCCTCAGCCAAAGCAGCACAAGGCCCCCAAGCATTTGGCACACAGACTGCTGGAGCTTTCTGTGAATACCTGGTTTGGAAGGCAGTTTGCAAAGCCATGGAGACCTGTCCCTCCCTGGCACAGTGCTTGCAGGGCAATGCTGGCACCAGGGGCCTGGGCACTGCTGCAGCCCATGGAGCAGTGTTCCAGCTGTCCTGCTGGGCAGATAAGCCTGCCTGTGCTGGATCTGCAAGGACCCTGTGTCACACTCACAGCTCCCTCTGGCCATTGGGGACACCACCTCCAATAGGGTCCTGCTCACTCACTGCTTGCAAACACAGACAGGATCTTCCTGTCTTGCAGATTTAAACTCATTTGTTTTTACAACAGCCAAATGAGCAGGTGACTCTGTCAAGGCCATAAAGGAAGACTTGCCTGTTCTGCTTCAAGTATACATCCCAGACTGAAAACTCCATGCATGCAGCACAAATAAATATGTCAAGGAATGGAAGAAAACAGTTTAAGAGATATCTGTGTATAAAAAGTCCAATGAGTAACTACTAGTATAAACTTTGAAAAAAAGGAGACAGATCCTTACAGGAGAAGCCACATCTGGATGTGCAGGGGGCAGCTGCCCAGGGCACCAGCCCCCAGAAAGACTCTCTGAGGGCTCAGAAACACTGTCTGGACACTGAGCACCTGCAGTTTGCAGTGCTATCCAGCAGGAAGTGTGATGCACCCTGCTAGCTTGCAAGAAAGCAAATATTGACATTTTGGAGAAACTGGTAAATAGCATCTTGGAAAAACTTTATTTAAGCAGACAGGACCTTTATGCTCACATGCAATGTTGAATTCAGTAAAGACCAAATGTCAGACCATAACCTTAAAAGAACAAAATAAAGGACCAGAGTAAAGGACACATTATAGTAAGTAAATCTGAAATCAGCAGCAGCCCTCAGAGCACTTGGAGAAAATAGAAGCTCATCTCCCCCTCCCCATCGTGCAAGGTGCAGGACATGCAGCAGAAGCCAATTTAGATGTTTGTGCTACTATTGGCAGCCCTGAACCAAAGGCAGAAGATTCCTCCCCCTTCTCCAGCCCGTGGCAGTGCTGTCACAGTGTTTTCTCACAGCACAGGCAGCTGCACCTGGGGCATTTCCCACTGAGCTGCTCCAGGCAGAGAAGCAGTGTTCCCTCAGGAGCAGAACTGTGGCAGCCCCCACTGCTGGACACAGCAATGCATCCCCTGGCACTGCCTGAGACAGGCTGGCACTCACCTACCCCAGGGGGTCTGAGCTGGAAGGAGCCTCTCCTTGTGACACAGGAATTGCAGAGCATACTCTGAATCAAAGGGGGCAAGGTGGAGCATGGCATCAAGGCTCTTGGCATGCTTTGTGCCTGGGTGGTGCAGTCCTGGCGGGATGCACTGGCAGGGCAGGGAAGTGCACTCCATGCTTTGCCAGCCATTCACTTGTGCCTCTAGCTAACACTAAAAATAGGTCACTTTCATCAGCCTCAAGCTCATCACCAAAAGACAGCAAGCAGATTTAATTTGTTTGAACACAGCTTTGCCTAGTCTTCAAGGGGAAGATGTGAGGCTGGCTTTTACATTTATTATTTATCTCAGATGGAAACCTTTGGGGTGCAGTGGCAAGGCCAGGTGGGGACTTCTGATGGCAACTGTGACAATGTGTCCTCTTTCCTGCTAATGAGGGTCAGGCCAGATTCAGCCCTGTGTCAGCAGCTCTGCTGAATCCAGGTGTTCAAATTACTTCCCATTAGTTAAAAACTGAATAAGGGAAGCTCAGTGAAGCTGAAAGCCTATGCAAAACCTGCACAGCATAGGGAACTGTCCACATTACAGGTAGAAATGATTGTTTGCCTCTGTATAGGTGATGGTCAAGTCAGAGACTTTCACAGGGGGTGGCTGTCCCAGAGCCGTGGTCTCAACAGAAAGTGTAGGTCAGTCAGTGTTTTAAAGCATTTAACTCAGGTGCTGGGAAAAGCAGCTTGTCAGGAAACACAGAGTTCATACTCTTGTTGGATGCATCTGGCCCTCAGTAGATTGAAATTCAGGCTCCACTGTCATCTCAGCCACTTGCATTTGATTTGCTCCTTGGCCAGGAATGATTTATGTATTTCTGCCTATTGCAGTTCATTAGATCTAAATAACAACCATCTTGCTTCAACCTGAGGGCTCATCCACTTCTTTATGCTGATGTGCTCTGACACAAAGTCAGTCAGGAATGTGAAACAATGGCAATATTTGCTTTGAGCCCACTAATGTGAGGTGCTCTGGATGGAGCTGTGCTGGCTGCTCAGCCCAGGGCTCTCTGGGGCAGCAGTGCTGAGCACAGGCACCCCTGGTCCAGCACCATGGCCCTGACAAGGGGAGCACCAGGGCCCTGACAAGGGGAGCACCGGGGCCCTGACAAGGGGAGCACCAGGGCCCTGACAAGGGGAGCACCAGGGCCCTGACAAGGGGAGCACCAGGGCCCTGACAAGGGGAGCACCGGGGCCCTGACAAGGGGAGCACCAGGGCCCTGACAAGGGGAGAACCATGGCCCTGACAAGGGGAGCACCGGGGCCCTGACAAAGGGAGCACCATGGGGGAGCACCAGGGCTCTGACAAGGGGAGCACCATGGCTCTGACAAGGGGAGCACCATGGCCCTGACAAGGGGAGCACCGGGGCCCTGACAAAGGGAGCACCAGGGCCCTGACAAGGGGAGCACCAGGGCCCTGACAAGGGGAGCACCAGGGCTCTGGCTCAGGGACTCCAATGCAGATAACACCACAGTTCTGGCTCCAAAGAGGCTCTTGTGGGAAAATGCCAATGGGGCTTCTGTTTCTTGTTTGCTGTGGGACAATACTAGCAACAAGAACCCACAAATTATACCTGGCTGTAGAAAGAAAAAGGCAGCTCTGCAGGGTGACTTCAGGAATCATGGAATATGATATTACATTTTCTGTAATGTGACAAAGGCACCCATGCCCTCTTCCAAATGTGCTTCCAAATACCCAGGTGAGCTGACACCCATCCATCCCCAATGGCACCATACTCTGGGCCTCACTGTCCACCAGCAAAGCTCAAAACTCTATTTGTAGGTTCAGCCTAAACAGCCTCATGGGAGCTGAGATCTGTCTCAGGGCATGAAGCCTGGACAGCTCTTTGCTCAGCAAAGCTCAGCAGTGATGGGCACAAGTCATTAGGCATGTGTTGTGCCTCTGTTAAATGTCAAATTAAAGAGAAAGAAAGAGTAAACTGGGAAATGGCAAAGATTTTCAGCACTGCCCTGGGACAGAAATGGTGACTTCCCAGGGCTTGCTCAAAATGAAGTTGCACCATCTTCTCACATATGTGTAGATTTCTTTTGTACTCTTGCAATTGCACCTTTTAAGAGCAAGTAAAAAACTCAAGATGATAAAATAAAAAATTAATCCTATCTGGTAGCTTAGAAGCTGCTGCCGTGGAGAGAAATTACTTGTCTTTATCTGCAGCTTGCCCTGGCTGTTGGGGGGGATTACTTACACGGTGATGCTCTGGTGATGCCCAGGGTGAATAGATCTGCCCTCCTGGGTGGGAGGTGGGGTGTGTGTGTGTGTGTGTGTGTCCAAAATGCACCTGCAGGAGCAGGTCAGCCCTGCTGGCTGGAGCTTTCCTCCCAGTTTGTCTCCTTGTACATCCCTGTGTCACTGCAAGGTACCACCAGCCCTGGCATCTTTTTTTCCCCATCCACAGTAAGGAGCAGATCTGGCCTTAGACCACGGCCATGCCAGGGGTCTGTGGTGTCCACCCACGGGGCTCAGAGCATGGAAAAACCCCAAACACCCAGCAGCATGCAGGAGCAGCAGATGGAATTGCTGCAGGGAGCACACTACTGCCTGAACCCTCCCATTCCCAGGGGCAGCACCGGAGCTGATAAAAGACAATTTCCCACACATTCTGCAGTTTACATAGTGATGAGCTTCTATACTAATTCCCAGGGGGAGGTCGCTGAATTATAATTGGGTATATGACGTAGCAAGGGCGTAACTTAACTCTCAGAAGCCTTTTCTGAAGCAGATGAGTATCTTGATTACTCTGTCTGCATTTCTCGCCAAATGTTTGTTGAACGAGGCGTATTCATTATCTAGATCCAGTGCGCTCCGTCCTGCTGCGGGTGCTGAGGCAGCAGCTCCGGGCCAGGGAGAAGCCGGGGAGGTGCAGGTGTGTCCAGGAGCGGCTCGCCAGCCCCGGGAGCGCTGCTTGCGGCCGCCGGGACACACAGGCACAGCCCTGCTCCCCGATCCTGGGCACGGGCACTGGGGATTGAAATATGGACAGCTGGTTGGGCTTCTTTTAAATGAGTTTTTCTAAAAATCCTACACAGTACTGTAGGAGTTTTAATTCACGTTTTTCTGATAAATTTATCAGGTAATGTAATTATTTTTTTAAACCATGTACAATTTCAGTCAACCTTTGCATATATTCTGAAGGGAGAAATGCAGGAAAAAGAGGAAGGGGCAGATTTGAGGTTCACTCTCCCAGCGTCTGCAGAGCTCTTTAGCCAGTAAATGATGTTGGGGTCACAATTGGCAAGGGCATGCTGGGCACATCCCCCTGTATCTCCTGGCCTGAACTCTCTTCCTTCGGGCTCAGACAGACCCTGAAGATCATCCCAGACTGCTCACCCCTGTCCAGAGGAGACATCTCTCAAAACAAAACCCACTGAGGGCAGTGGCGGCTCACTCAAAGCCCAGCTCTGTCTCCCAGAGCGTCTGGGGCAGCATCTCCCTGCAATCAGGGAGAGATTAACGTGGGATGGTGCACTGAGCTGCGGTGTGGAACAGCAGAAGCCCTTTCAAAGTGCTGGGTTACATCATAAAACTTTAGTCACTGATGAAAACAGGGAGGGATAAAAATAGCACAGTGTGTGTGTAACATACTCTGGCACATCTGGTTACAAGTCACTTTTAGGACAGACTTTGTTTTGAAGGAGTGGGACTTCTAATGTTGTTTGAGAATCCTTTGCAGACAGGCTAATAGCAAAGGAAACAACTGGAAAATCATCTGAATACAAGTGGGTACAAGGAAGTCTATATATGCTACAAATGCATGTATTTTGGCAGGGGAGATTCAAGGGAATTGCATCCACATCTGATTTCCAAAGAATTACTAAGTACTTATTTTTGTCAGCCAATTCTCCTAAGGGAATCGTTAAGGGAAAAATATCCAAGGGGCAGCAAAACAGTATCTCAACAAACTCCTGGAAAGACAAGCTGTAATTTCAGAGTTAGAGTGAACATTTCAAAAGGCACAGTGAGTACCTGCCAAGTGCTCAGATGTGTCTGAATTTCCACCAGCCTCCTCTCCCTTGGGGCTCCCTCCTCAGGGAAGGGGTTCACACCCACCAGGAGCCTGGGATGTGTCCAACCCACAGTGGCCACACACAGGGAGAGCTGCAGTAAAGGCAGAGCTGGGTGAGACCTGAACCGCTGCTGGCTCTGCTTCCCCCACGTTTAGAGGCTCTTAAACAGTTTTGTTATCACTGGGCTCTCAGAGGTGTCAGCACGTCTAGTGCTGAAAGTGGGACGGACGTCCCCAAAGACATGGACTCCTTTTGCTTTGAATTAAGCTCAAATAAACAGAATTAAAGACCATCTGGCTGAGGGATTGCAGGGGAGCAATCCAGCAGAGAAAACAAAGGTGAAGTGATAATGTTAGTGACAGCTTTTGAGCAGAAAGGACCCGAAGGTTGTGTCTTTGTCCTAATTTTACACTGTTCATTTCTTGTATTCCGAGGAGCGTTATTACAAGATATAAATAGCTGGGGCTGAGAACAGAGCAACACCTTTGTCTCTTCAGTGGTAGAGACCATAGTTATGGAGCATTAAGCAAGCAACAACAAAATCACTTGAAATAATAAGCAAAATTGATGAGTTTTGTTCATTCCTGTAAACACAATTGCATTCTGTGATGGTTCCTGTACTTTCAAATGAATCTCAGTCTAAAGCTGATGTGGATGAGAAGGGACCACTCTTCTCTGAAGTTCCTGTGAGCCCTGTGCAGATGCCCAAAGCAGCAGAGGCCAACCCCTGTGATGCTCCAATATCCTCAAAGTGGGGCAAATGCTTGGAACAGAGATGTGGAAATATGAGAGCAGCTCGAAATGTTTCAAATTATTACAGACTCCCAGTATGGATGGAGGTCAGTGCTGGTGGATGGCTGCAGGGCAGGAGCATGTTGGTGCCTGTGGCCATTGGCTTAGCCATGCCTGACATGAACAGGACAGAGAGAGCAGAGATCAAAGCCTATTCTAGGTCAGAATCTTGAGACTGACACACTACATCCTGTTTCTGACATCCTGCATTTTCCTTCATAGCCCTCTCCCTACTTCTGCTGGCTACATCTGTCCTACTTGTTGGACTGTGCACTTTTAACTCAATTTTCTTTTAAAAACTGCAAGGAATTCCTATTTGAGAGCATAGCCCCAAAAGCTGAAGCTGTGGCGTAGAAACTAAAAGCTTTTGTAGAAATAATTTTTTAAATGTCATATTACAGGCCGAGGCTGTAGAAGAAGCAGTAGAAGAATGTTAGCAATGTTCCTGGTGAAGGCCTCAGCATAGTCTATAAAATTTCTTGATGATTAGCCAGCACCTGGAAAAATGGTTCCTGTTCCAACAATGAAGCAAAACATACTGAGCAAGTTTTGCTCTTTAATATAAAATTTTTTTTTTTACTGTTCTGATCTTCTTTAAACCAGGAAACTGGAAAACAGGAAAAACCAGGAAGACCAGAAAAATGGCTAGAAAATGTTTAGCAGTGGCACTGCTGGACCTGTGGTGTTTTGAGAATGAAAGTGGGACAAGGTTCATGAAGACACAGCTTCTTCTGTGACATTGATAGAGCTGGACGAACCAACACACTTTGCACAGATAACCCACACTTCAAGTCTAAAATAGCAGATACAGTCTTCAAATGCAAATGGAGGAGAAGTGTGCTGGGCTAGCTGATGCTGCTGGGCACTGGAACTGTCTGGAAAAAGAGAGGTCAGTCCTCACAGAGCAGAAGCCCTGTGTGGCAGGGGATGTGACAGGGCAGCTGTGTTGCACCCACACTCACAATTTCACATGGACAAGGAATACAAACAAAGCCTACAAAGTCAGAGGGCCACATCCCTGCTCTGCAGATGGTCTCAAAGCTTTGGGAAAAATCTTTACTTTTTCCATCGGGAAATGTGACTGTTCCTCCTGGCACAGCTGCCAGAGCCCTTCCTCCTCCTCCTCCTCCTCCTCCTCCTCCTCACCTGCTCACACTAGGCTGGGGGTGCAGGAGAAGGGCCCTCACCTCCTGCTGCAGCTTGAGGGGACAGGGATGGAGCAGCGACAGATGTGGAGACTGCAATTACACCTTGTGGGAAGCAGGTTCTGCAAAGCCCAAATATCCCCTGTTGTGCCTGGTGAGCAGCAGGTTCACATCAGCTGGTAGGTGTGACAGTGACCTCTCCTCTCAAACACTACAGAATCTTCTGGCAATGGGATACTCTCCTTTGTGAAAAACAAAAGCTAGAGACGATTTTTAACATTTTGATTTCAGGGGTCAGTATATTCAAATATTTATTGAATCTCCAGTCTTGCAAGGGTGTGCCCATTTTTTATAGCTGCTTTTCTCCCATTCTTATGTTGTTCCAGCTAAAACAGCAACTTTTACAGCCCTCCTCTGCACATTTTCCATGTTTGTGTTACACAGAGTAACTGAGAACAACAGCACTCATGGTGAGAGCTAAATCACTCTTGGAGCAGCAGATGCAGTTGCTGTAGCAGAAGTTTGTACTAAATTGCTGTTTGGGAGGGACCAGGTCCTTCACTGGCTCTCACAGTCACCAGAACCTCTCACTTATCAGCAAGATGTCAGGGAGGCACCACAAGACATCCTCACTGCTCTTTTCTCTGGGGTGCTGCATGCCCAAAACCCCAAAGGCAAAGGGATGGGTGAATCAATTACCCATTTGTTTCTGACATTTATGTTTATTTGGCAGCACCAGGATGGAGTGACATTGCCAAACTTAGGCTTTCTTGTACATTCAGGTTACACTGCCACAATCCCTTGTTGGACTCAGGGCTCACCTCGAAACCCTGTCCTTATGTTATCCTCATTAAAATGTAGGAAATGGATGTGGCCAGCATTGCCAGCATCAGGCAGTGGTTTGAACACTGTCCTGGGACAAGATCCATGTCTCTGTGACCTGTCTGGGAAGCTGTACCAGGCTGCAGGCAGGGTCTCCCAGAGCCATGGGTGAAGACAGAGACAGGGGAGAGAGTTGATCAGTTATTGCACAGGTATGGTGGAACATCAACTTTAGAGTGAAACACTGAAATTTCATTTTCACACCTTTCCACTTAGCTGCAGGCTACAATTCAATTAAAATTCAGATGCACTGTACTGAAGTGCATTTCCTCACTACCCCTCAGGACCTGCATAGTAAAAAGCAGGCAGCATCCAGCATACCTGCTGCATTCCCAGGCATCAGCAGCACCACAGGCAGCTGTGGTGAAAGATGTGGTGAGGCAGAAGCAGTAATTTATTTTTTTTTCAGACATCCTGGGCAATAATGTGGTAGGAACAGTACAAATTGCTGCTGTCAGAAATGTGCATTTTTAATGCTAAGGCTGCTGATGGAAAAAAATAGCCATGGGAAGTACATCAATGTCTTTTTTCTCCTGAAAAGCTCATGGTATTTGGGAATTCCTTCTGGGGTACAACACACAAAGAGTTCATGCAAGGAGACTAAAGAAAGGGTTAAGCAGCTCTGCCTTGAGACAGAGAAGCTCTGAGGGTGGATATTATTTTTCTCATTTGATGAGAATCCTCATTCCATTTTTTAATAAACTGGCTGTCTGCCAGGAGAAGTCACAGAGAAGGCACAAACCCCCACTGGGACACATGGACTGGCCAGGAAATGAAGTTGAATATTAAAAATATTACATGTATACTAAAAATAATTTTAAAATATGCACTAAATTCCTCCCTGAATTAAAAAAAAAAGAAACCAGCAAAACCAAACCCAACCCCTAAAGTTATTGGGCATCACTGCATGCCCAGGACAGCTCTGACCATCCCAGCAGGATGGAAACTGCACTGCAGTAGCTGTTTCCCCCCGCTTCACATCTGCTCTCATGAGGAAAATTGACTCTTGCTGGTGTCCAGGACATGTGAGTGGAAAGAAACAGCAAGAGCCCCTCTGCCAGACAGTGGCAAATGCGCCAAGGCAGGGAAGGGATGCAGTGTGTTAAATGGGTGTGATACAACACACCCAGACACAACAGAGTGTTCAGCATCCTCAGAAAGGCACCCAGGACCTTCCTGAGGGATCAAGTGATCCTGCTCAGCTGTGGAATGGCAAAAGACCATAAACTGCATCCTTAATCATGGACTAGACAGGACAGCCTGCAAGGCATAGCCTGTGGACTGTGTGCATTGCAACCTCTGCTCCTGAAGGGAAATGAAGAACAGTTTTCTTTCCCCTCTCTGCCCGACCACCTGGATTAGAGCTTCCCTAAGGATATCTCTCCCTGGCACTGGAGGGATTGCTAGAGAGCCAATATCTGGGACACTTGAAAAAAATGGAGTACCAGCCTCATAAAGCTTCACAAATTCCTAGCTGTGCAAGCTGCAGTCACCGCATAAAACCACTGTCACAGAGCCCAGACAACAAAACCCTGGAGAAAGACACTCAGGACTCGCTCCTGTCCCTCTGGTTTTACTGGCACTAAGAGGAGTACTGGCTGTGCTTGCTCGTCAGGCATTCACAACTATTTCCAGGAGCCTTTCAAGGATATTTTGAAAACACTTTCTATATAGCTTCATGGAAATAGTTTTCAGTGATGCGTCGAGCCAAATGAAGCACAGCTTCACTGGCACAGAACCCCCATTTTATCGTATTGGTTTCAATATTGTGTTTCCCTGTTTGGTGTAAGGGTTTGCTACTACACCCTATGGACAGGTGCTCTGTGGGATCTCCATCCCATCCTTCAACAGCAATGTTTACAGCCATCAGAGCCTGCAGCTGGGACCAACAGTAAATAAGGAGTTTCAAAAGCAATTGGCTGGGCTCACCTCCACTGTTTATCCTGCTGCCAAACACCTATAATTTCCCTGCCAATACTGATGACCTGTTATTTACAACCCCCACTTTATGCTAATTCATTTGGTCTCCTTGAAGGGAGACACACTGCTGAGAACTTCTGCCATAACACAGAGAATCAAGTTTGATATTAAAATAGTACATCCCTACTGCCCCCACAACAACCAGTAGGGTTTTATCAGTGTTGGGGCACACCAGGAGAGCTGATGGTGATCCAGATTTCTGTCAGTACTGATACTCTTTGCTGTGCCCTCTCTCATACACAAAATTTAGGGTAACCTATTGAGTAATAAAGAACATGTATATGCAGACTCATGAAACTTCTACCTGGCATTATGCTGTAAAGAATATGGACTAGAAATACTGAAACCATGATACTACACTCAGATTGTTGTTGTTTATGATCAAATATCCCTCTCTAAATGAAGCTCACCTTAGACAGCTCCTGGAGAGAGTAAATCTCTGTGGTCAGCATAAACATTCCTGGGCAGACCTTGCATAGCCTGTTCAGGAGCTAGGCTGTGAACCTTTCAAGGAGCTCAGCCTGTTTCTTTTCCAATACATGTTGTGTTGCATTTTCGTTTCTAAATTTTACTTCCCTTATGCCATTTAGGCATAGGAATTCAGGATCAGTTGCCTCTGCCCTCCCTGCTGTAACACATCTTACCTATTCAGGATGCAGTAGCTAAAATGTTCCCCTGTAGATAAAGTATTGGACTGAACATCTTTGTTTTCTCTCTGCAGTGATTATCCTTGTGCTGCACAGAAAAATAAAGACTCAGGCTTGCACTGCAGTCATGGCTCAAAACTTAGGATTTATATCCATGCAGCTACTGCAGTAAAATACCCTGTAATGAGCTAGCTGGTGTCACTGGCTTCTGCTGATGCTGTGCACACTGCAGCATCTCAGTGGTGCAAGCACAATTTGTTTATCTCTGTAGAAACAAACCCTTCACTGTTGTCGCTGCAGTGCTGGTTAGCTTTACTAGAGGTGCCTGAATTGCCTCAGGGCAGATTCCCATGCCTTTGGGAGTATCACGATGAGGCACTATGTTTTATCCTGTGGCAGTGTGAAACTTTTTTTTGAAGCATTGTTTTGGGAAATGGCCACTGGATAGTCCTGCATTGTTCTCCTGTCCATATTTTGGTATGGCTCAGAAGGTTTACTAAGATGCTTTAGTATCAGCTGATGAATGGAGTCATTCCACACCACTGCCAGTCACTAAATTTGCTCCACTTAGAACCATTGAGCAGCTCTTGCTTGGAGATGGATTTGTTAATGTATTTCCTGACAGCAATCAATAATTTATTTTATATTCATTGTGATCTCTAATTGGGAGTGAACCCTAAAGAGAGATTGCTTTGATATAAGAACTATTGACTGCTGCAGAAAGCCCATTTAGCAGCTCACTTTGTGGAGAATGAGAGCACACAGTTGCTTTCACTGCTTTTGTGATGTTAGGGGTGATCAGAGGCAGCTCTTCTGCCAGGACGTGGTCAGGCTGTGTCACACCCAACTTTGATCAGATCCTACAACTTTCAAATGAGCAGTGCTCCACAGATCAGCATGAGTGTTTGCAAAGGCAAGCAAAATACAGCCTTTATTACCTTTCTTTTTGTGATAGGAAAAATAATACACAACAGAAGTTCATATCTTGTTTTGATATTGCAGTGATAAATGATAACTTATTAAGACACACAGGGGTTTCTAGAATTCCACATTTTCTATCATTACTGCTAATTATAAAGAAAGTAAGGTGCATTGCTTTCTTCACTATGAGAAGAAATTCTCAGATATCAAACCAGTGTATGGATTATGCCATGTGCAGTGAGGAGTGCAGTGCTGTACTGCAAGGCTCCACTGCTTCATCAGGAGCCACTGCTCTCCCTGTTGCTCCAGGGAAATTGTAAATTATAATCCCTCCATCTGGCACAGGCCACTTCTCCTGCATCCTGGCTGAACTGTGTTGGCTGAAGCAGTTTCCTCTGCTGGCACTTGTTCCCTGTTCATCCCCACCTGTGGGAAAGGAAAAGAAGATGAAAGTGATGTTATTTATCTGCATTCCTGGCCGTGTTGAACTCCCATTTCCTCTTGGTGATAAGAAAGACCTGTAACACCAGTTTTATGAGTTAAAAGTAAGCTGATTTTGCTCAAATTGAGAATTATTATTAGTGTTTTAAAATTCCTGTCATGTTCTGAAAGCTGCCCTGCAGTCATATGAAAGGAGTTAGAAACATTTGCCAGCAGGGAACAAAAGCATAAGCGTGCAATGACAAATTGTTTAGCCTGGAGAATACACAGTCTGCAATGCTGGAAGTAGTTGTCTGTGGTGATTTGTAATTCTCTGCAAAAATTGTTCCAGTTGCTGCCTAAGCTAGAAGAGCAGTGAGAATTTGCAGAAGACATTGATTAACCCAGCACTTCTGTTGGCTGTTGGAACTTGTAGAAGCTGAATGCAAACATAATTATTTCATGAATCATAAAATATCCCCATGCTGGCACTTCAAAGCTCAATGCTGCTGTACAGACATTAAAAAAAAAAAAAAAGAGAGAGACTGATGGAAATGATAACAAACACCTTTTTGTAGTGCATTTTGGAAATGTATAGGATTGAAAGAAAGTGTTGTATTTTGTTTTTTTCCTCAGACATTTGTTGGAAGCACTTCCTGACTTGCACTACTTCACTTTTTGTCTAACAGGGAGAAAGAATTGCATCTGGCTATTTTTCCCCATGACTTTAAAAGCTATAAAACAAGCCAAACTTTAGAAAAGACACAGTGAAGACACAAATCTGACATTACAAAAACCCAGACAATTGAGACTTTGGATTTGCTGATAATCTATAACTCAAACTTCAGATTTCTACCCCTCTCTGGGCTGCCTCAAAATGTGTATAGGAAATCAAGACAAAAGCAATGTAGAGAAAGAATACAACTAAAATATTGAGTTGCTTCACTCTTCTTTATAAATTTGAATCTCAAAGACAGCAAGAAAGGACAGATTTTACAGGAAAATTCCTGTATTAAAAATGAGGGCTGTTGTGGAGGAATACCTGAATTACCAAAGAAATGTCTTGACTGAGTCCTGCACCAAGTTCAGGCACAACCTGCAGCCTGCCTTGGCTCCCAAATGGCTCTCTACCTCAGCTAAGGAAAAGCACTCCCTGATCTTTTGATAGTGATTATTTACTATAACATATTATAGCATGAAGAAATCTATTTTAAAAATAGCTATTCCTCTAAATCTGAAATTCTGCTTTGCTGATTTTTGCTGGAGGAAAAACATGATAAACTCCAAAATTACTCCGGAGGAAATGACAAGTTCCAGTGCTATTTTTTTTTGAGTGAAATCCTTTGAGGTAAGGGAAGACTTGGGGCTGGGACTGGTAGACTGCAGCTGGTAAAGGTTGTTATTTTTCAGTGCTTATGTTCCCAAGGAATGCTTCCAAAACAATTTAGTCAACTGAAGATGAGGCAGTCCTTGTTACAAATGGAAATGTTGCAATCACATCCTGCACGACAAAGTGGGCAAAACATTATGTGTGTCTATCACAAGAAGCCATACCCTGGACAATGGATCTCTAACTGTCTGCTATCCACTTCACCCTTTTATGCAAAGCTGGTGTGATATGGAATGTAAAATTTTACTGGTATGTCTTGAAAAGAATAAGTCAATCAGCAATCTTAGCATGTTTTAAAAATAGCATTAAAATGCCAGTGTTGCTTTTATATCAGTCCTTCATGGCCTCAAGCTACAGAGGTTATTGCTGCACTGGACAATGTAAGAATATCAGTGGTGTATTTAGGTCAGATCTCTGTTTGTAGTTGCTGGGTTAAATTTTAGAACTGCTCTGAATCCTTGAGGCATTGAAATCCCTGCCTGCCCGGGATGGCCTCCTTTCTGCCTGAATGCCAGTCACAGACTGTACTCCCTGCAGTCATCTTCTCTGATTTCCCCATCCTGCCTTCCACTCCCTCCACATTTCATTTGTCTTCCCAAACTCCTAAGATTTGGATCAATTTTAACCTAAATGTTTTCTGTCTTCTTTTTCTTCCACATGATGAATTTTAATGCTCGGTGGCCAAAGTAACTCCCCCTTCCTACGTATTTTAATATTTTAAATATCTCTCTCCAGTGAGATGCTCCATTTACATTGGAAATGTTTCTCTGAGAGTAGCAATGCTGTTTATGCTGATTTCTTCCCTGCTGCCTGGCAGAGAAGGGCAGGCTGTCCAAGCTGCTTGTGATTCTCTGCTGCCCCAGTAATTGCCATTTCAGTGGTGGCTAACTCTGTGGAGGGCAAAGAGGGACAAAATATTAAGAGGGCAAAGAGAGATGAGGCATTCAAAGTGATACCAAGAAAAATTAATCTGTAGGCTGTTGTTTAGCCCCTGTTTTCAGATTTGTGAAAATGGCTGTGGATGGTAAAAAAAGTTCTAAAATCAGGGCTTGCGTATGCAGGATTTATCAGTATTATAATTTAATTTAGAATGCTTTTGTGTGCCAGCACATACCAGGCAGCTATTTCCTCTTCCAAGCACTGGGAACTACTCTAATATCTGGTACTTTTGTAATGTAAAGGCACTGACTGTGCAAGGAGAGACATTTCAAATATCTTTTTGATAAAGCTTTAATATATATTTTAATGTCATTTGCTTTTGAGGGCTGCCTGCAGCTGTCTGGGGAGGCATGGCTGTGTCTCTGTGCACCTCAGCTGGCTCTGATCTGACCAGTGCTTGGGTGGTGAGGAAGCTGATACCCATTTCTATGCCCTAAAGCATGAGGCTAGAAGGTGAAATTTCCATTTTTCATGTTTGTATCTCACATTTGCATCTCAGGACAGGGAGAGAGGCTGCCAGGCTGTCTTTCTTACAGGAAATATCTGAGAAATAGTTAGAAAAGAAAGGAGGCTTTCCTTGCTGATGTTCCTGGAAAGTGGCTGGCAACTCCTGGGTGCTGTTGGAAGTGGAGATGGAGTAGGACAAAGTTGTAGACCCCTGCTCTGCCCTCCAGGGATTTTTATTTTGATAACCTTCTGGGGGAAATTCCCAACTCACCCCGCGGGGAAACACCAAGGACAGGGTGTAGATACACTCCAGTCTGAATGAAGACTTTGTATGAGGCTTCACCAACCTCAGCAAAGGTGGGGGATTGCTGCTGAGATCCCTCTCTCTGCTGGAGGCTGCGCTCAAAGAGACCCTCCTGATGGTCAGGGCTGAGCTGTTCCTGGCCTTTGGCATGGCATGGAATGGGATGGCATGGATGGGATGGGATGGGATGGGATGGGATGGGATGGGATGGGATGGGATGGGATGGGATGGGATGGGATGGGATGGGGGATGGGATGGGGATGGGATGGGATGGGGTGAGGTGGGATGGGATGGGATGGGATGGGATGGGATGGGATGGGATGGGATGGGGTGGGATGGGATGGAATGGGATGGGATGGGGTGGGATGGGATGGGATGGGATGGGGTGGGATGGGATGGGATGGGATGGGATGGGGTGGGATGGGATGGATGGGATGGGGTGGGATGGGATGGGATGGGATGGGATGGGTGGGATGGGATGGGATGGGATGGGATGGGATGGGATGGGATGGGATGGGATGGGATGGGATGGGATGGGATGGGATGGGGTGGGATGGGATGGATGGGATGGCAGCCTGCAGGAACAGCTGGGAGCTCAGCACTGCTGCACTCAGCAGATGTTCCTTTCTGCTCCAGCTCTGCAGGATTTCTTGTGCATTAGCAGGAGCCAGAGCTGTCAGTGAACTTTGGAAATGCAATGTGCATGGTTGGAATCAAGCTGTCTTGAGGAGGAAAGACAGCTTTAAGAACACTTAAAATGAATGATTTTTTACCACAAAACATTTTCAGTGTTTACTGCTTGACAAATATGCACCTCGCCTCTTGTTTTAGAATGATTTTAATTTTGTGAGGCTGTTATTGTGGCATGAATATGCAGATCTGTCCTACACAAAACATTTTCATTATACAAAAGGTATAAATCCTGAAAGTAACTTTTCTAAATAGCAGAATAAAGAAAGTAAGAGGAACTAAAAAGCATTCCTGCAGCAGAGGAGCTCTCTTCACACCTGGAAGCACATAGATGCACCTCCACCTGCAGCCCAGCCCTTGGAGAAGGGGTCAGGGGTGCTGCAGTTCACTTTGGCAGGCAATGCTGGCTGAAAGAGCTGCAGAAATGCTGCCTTAAACATGTGTGCGTACTCACTACATGTGAGCTGCAGCTCCTCACATGCTCAAATCCAGTCTGACAGTAACTACCTGCAGAACTGCAAACAGTGAATCAAAGTTGCCACAAGCAATTGAAACTTAATAGAGCATATTTCTCCTCTCGCCAGGTTCCGTGTTCTGCTTTGTAACAGATTCTGTTGCAATTTATGGCAAAAGCTCAGAATTGTTTTGAGCTCAGGTGGTGGTGGGTACGTGTTTCTTTTGAGATAAAATCGAGTTGTATAATTTCTGAACAGGAAATACTCTTGCTTAATGGATATTGCTCTCTCTAATCTGTAATATCAATGCAAAGTGATTGTGAGGTAGATATAACCTGCTCTGCCTGAACTGGTACCTGTTCATTTTTATACTGTTCTTAGATGCTGAAAGCATGTATTATCACACCAAATTATGATCAGTATAATTATCAAATTGTATCAGATTTGTCAGCATAAATACTGGGAATGCTGCATTGAAAGGAACTATTCTGTAAAGTAGACTTACACAGGAAATGTTTGTGAATACAGGCTTGCTGTAATATAATATGTAATATATATTATAATCACATATAAAACTTACTGTGTAAATTGCTTTGTATTAGCAATTTTGTGTATTTGTCTTGTGTTTCTACTTTGAGATGCTTGGCAGAGTCTACAGCAAATTTCAAGTGGATTTCTTGCAGAGAAATACATAACAGACATGAAAGCTTTGCAGAAAAGTACACTTAGAACAAGTTTTTTTATGAAAATATAATATCTAAGCAACCCTAGTACATGTGTTTTCAAGAAGAACTCCTTATTGACAGAGCCTAGGTCTGCTGAAGAGAGCTTTGCAGCCCTGCCCTGCACATCTGGGCTCCTGGGGGCTTCCACATGCATGCTGGAATTTGGTGCTGAGAGGTCCCAGGTAAAGAACAGGAAAACTTGCCTGGTTTTCAGGGTGGAACTGTTGGAAAAGCACTGGAGCAGTATGAGCACTTGATTCATTTGCCAAGTCCTTAGTTTAAAAAAAGAAAGAAAGAAAAAGAAAGAAAGAAAGAAAGAAAGAAAGAAAGAAAGAAAGAAAGAAAGAAAGAAAGAAAGAAAGAAAGAAAGAAAGAAAGAAAGAAAGAAAGAAAGAAAGAAAGAAAGAAAGAAAGAAAGAAAGAAAGAAAGAAAGAAAGAGAGAAAGAGAGAGAGAAAGAGAGAGAGAAAGAGAGAGAAAGAGAGAAAAAAAAAGAGAGAGAAAGAGAGAGAGAAAAAAAGAGAGAAAGAAAGTGAGAAAGAGAGAAAGAGAGAAAGAAAGAAAGAAAGAGAGAAAGAAAGAAAGAAAGAAAGAAAGAAAAAAGAAAGAAAGAAAGAAAGGAAGGATTATTGAATTGTGCAATGAGATGGGACCTGGGCTGTAAAAAAACACTTTTTGCCAGGTAAATGAGCAAAGAGGATCAGAAAATTTCTGTTTTGTTGGAAGTGTGGGCTTGAACTTGGGCAAGATCCCGTGTTTCATGTGCATTGGAGACATTACCTTACCTTGGGACAAAAAAGAGCAGTAGGAAAAAAAAGCAATATCTGGAGTGGCATGTGTTTTATAGCTACTGTCCATCTAAATGGCAAATTTCCCTTTCTTTTCTAATGGAAAGAAAGAAGCAAAAAGGTGAAGAATTTACTGTTGCAACTTTCTTTTTGTAAAATATTGTGACTGAGCACATTCCTATACTGGAGTTGTTCTATTTGGGAACATTTGTGAGATATCCAGTGTGTCACTCTGTCCATGTCTCTTCTCAGCAGAGGTGAATTCTTCCTAAAGGTTTGTAAAGATAAGTCAAGATTTATCTTGACAAAGAGAGCACTGGCTCATGCAAGAGGTCATTTTCAAGGACAGGAGTTGGAAAAATATACACAAAAAAAAAATTTTTTTCTGCAACTGAGACACTGATTTCTTGTCAGCTTCAGAGCAGAGGTGAATTGGTTCCTTGTGCCTGAATTTGCTTCAGTTGCTCTCACTGATGTGAGGAGAACAGAAGGGAACCCAAAACTGCCCACAGCAAAATCTGTTACAGAGTTACTCAACCAGGATAGCTTTTACTCTGAGATTGATGCTGCACTGGCTTTGATAAGGCAATGCAAAAAATGTTTGGATAAAAAACAGCTTTAAAAGCAAGTGCTGTCAGACATACACAACTCTGAAATGGTGTGTTATGGTCTCATAGGTGTTTCACCTTATCCTCCAGGGTTAAAAGAATGAGGAGTTGGTTGCAGACTTGGCTGGAAGGTTACCTATGGCTTCATAATTAGTTTTGCTTCAAGTTCTGCCCTCAATTGCATTGCTAAAATTCCTATAACTTCATTAGGGTTGGCTGGGTTTAACGAAGGCATTATTTGCCCTAAGATTACCTGCAGTCAAAAATTTGCTGAATGTTGGGGGTTCAGTAATTAAAGGTGTGTTTACAGGAAACAATACAGGCAGAACAGCAGAAGAACAGCAGCTCCCAAATCAAAGATGTGGCCACATGAAAAACAGGAGAGGACTGTGAGGAAAATTCAGGGTTAGCATCCTCCAGTGTTTTGGGAGCAGGTGAAGCAATTCTGAGCTTTCCAGGAGCCAACACTCTGGTTGGGAGAGCAGCTTGTGGCTTGCCTTTCACCTGGTAATGTTGCTGATCCCAAATGAATCCCCTGGAGAGCACAAGGAGATGTTTCTGTGGATCTATCACTCGCATTCCCTGGGCCACCAAGGACTTGGTGAGTGCCTGAGAGGAGAGGGGCTCTTCATTGGGAAGTGTAGTGACAGGATGGGGGGAATGGCTTCAAACTACAAGAGAGTAGGTTTAGATTAGATATTGGGAAGAAATTATCTACTTTGAGGTTTGTTTGAGGCACTGGCACAGAGAAGCTGTGGACGCCCCATTCCTGGAAATATCCAAGGCCGGGCTGGATGGGGCTTGGAGCAACCTGGTCTAGCGGAAGGTGTCCCTGCCCATGGCAAGGGGGTTGGAACTAAATGGTCTTTGGGGTCCCTTCCAACCCAAACCATTCTGTGATTTTATGACTGTTGCTGCCTCTTTCTGTCCTCCCTGCTGTTCCCCCAGCTCTCCTGATGCACCAAGCTGCTGGAGACAAGCCCTGATGGCAGACCTGCTACCGCTCAGCGCCGTGGCCTCTACCCCCTTTTCCTCTCCCTTTCTCTCTATCCCTCCGTCCCTCCCCTCACGGAGGCCCCGCCCCTTCCCCCATGCCCCGCCCCCTTCCCTGCGGCCCCGCCCCCTTCCCTGCGGCCCCGCCCCGCGCAGGCGCAGTGCGCGCGGCCGTGCGGTGACGCGGGCTGGGCTGGGCGGGGCGGGCCGGGCGCGCGCGGGGAGCGGGGCCGCGCTCGGCACTTCGGGGCCGCTCCGGAGCGGGACCGCGGCCGGGCCGGGCGGCCGCAGCCGCAGGTGAGGGCGAGGCGCGGGCACCCGGCTCGGTCCTGTCCTGCTCGCGGGCCCGGCGGGGCCGGGGGGCGCCGCGTCCTGCGGGGCCTCTGCGGCCGCGGGGGGAGCGGGGCCGCGCTCGGTGAGCGGCGCGGGGGGGCTGCCCCGCACCGGAGGGGCTGTCCCGCACCGGGGGGGCTGTCCCGGGGTCTCCGCTCACCGGGGCCGCTCGGAGGCCGCGGGGCAGCGCTGCTGGCGGCGGGGGCTCCCTGCGGGCGGGATGGCACCGGGCTGTCCCGGGTGCGCTTTGGGGGCGGCCGGGCGGTCAGCCCGTGCCGGGGGCGGTGCCGGGCAGTGCGGTCCCCGCCGGGTCCCCCCCGCGCCAGCGGGGACCAGCGAGCGCTGCTCGGTGCGGGCACAGCCGAGGTGCGCCGTGCCCGGCGGGGCAGGGACGGGGTCCGGCAGCACGGGGGTCACCGCTGGGGACACAGCGGGAGTGTCCCGGCCGGGGTGGCGGCTGGCGGCGTGTGCGGAGCGGGCTGCGGAGCTGGTGCCGCTCGCAAAAAGTGTTTTTAACTCTCCTTTTGCAGGCTTTGTTGTGCTGCCATTGTAATCGCTCTCTTCCTTCCCCCGGCCCGTTCTGCTCGTCAGTGTTTATTGTTCCCTGGTCCTTAAATGGGCTGGAGGAGGTCTGGGTGCAGGAAGGAGTTTTGGGGATTAGTTCTGGGATGCAGCCATTAGAAAGGGGGACGTAGCTGTAGGTTGTAATTAACTTGTCACTTTCCTCTTCTCCCTGTTCTCATAAAATTTAGGCCAAGCTCTGTTTTTAGTAGGTACTGTTCAGGACTTTTCGCCTCCGTATGAAAAGTGCGATGTTAACTTAAGAACTCTAGGAGTCTTGGCTCGGCTCCTTTGTATGATTCAGGAGACGCAAGGTGCACATCTTTGTCAGCTTTGTATGGCAAAGGGCGCTTCAGCTTGGATGTTCTGAGTGTTAATGAAACTGATGCTGTCTTAGACCTGCTGTGAAATCTGCATCAGAAATACTTCCCTCGCTCATTTAAATATGCCTCATACATTTGAATAGAATGCCACAGAGGAGTTTTCCTTATTCTTTCCCCAGTGAGCTACACATAGAGATAATGCTAATGAGTAACCTTCAGGGCACTCTTCCCACTTCTCTGATTTCATGGTAGAGCTTGTTCTGCAGTCCTGTTTAATACTAGAATATGCTGCAGAGTGTTGATAGTAAAAAAAAATCGGTGTAGTAACTTGGATTAAATGCTATCCTGAATGCACTGCTTGTGATCTCTTTGATTCTATGATTTTCAAAACTGTGCTTCTAAACATTTTCCTTCACTTCTAAAGTTCAAAAAATTGTAGTGAGATGCCAGCACAAATTAGCATGCTGCTCTGCTTCAAAGAAGCAAGACTGCTTCTAGTGAGCCAATGACTCTAGGTGTCAAAAATGAATTAAAGTGACTTTGCCCCAGCCAGCTTTTTTTATTATTATTCCTTTAAATAATTTCTTCTGCTCTTCTGTAAAAGATTCACTGAGCTGAATGTCATCTGAGGCTGTAGTTCAAACATACCTGGTCTGTAGCAGTAATTGTGGCTTGGAGACTTCTGCAATTCGTGGTGTCATTGGCACAACTACTGGTGATGTGTGAAGCAGATCAGCAAATGTACCCCACCAGAAGAAAAGGGCCCAAATTCCCTGGTCTGGTTTACAGTGGAGACCCCCAGATGCCAGCAGGGCATTTCCATGGAGCAATGCTGAGCACTGGGATCATCTCAGGCACCCGGGGAAGGGAGCACATGCAGCTGGTAAGGGAGGCTCAGAGGGGAAGTGACATGTAGCTCTGCAGGAAGGGTCCTTCTGCAGGCACATGACCTGTCGGGAGGCACAGTGGGGTTGGGCGTACAAAGGAGGGCCTTGCCTTTTCCTCCTGAATTCCAGGCCAGGTTGGATGTGGCATTGAGCAACCTGGTGCAGTGGGAGATGTCCCTGCCCATGGCAGGGGAGTTGGTGATCCTTGAGGTCCCTACCAACCCAAATTGTTCTATGAATTCTAGTCACAAGTGTGATTTTTGCTTTGTTTTGTTTTCCAACAGGCTGAGAAAAATGCTGGAGTTCTTAAAAAAAAAAATCAACAAGCTATCTCATGTTGAATATATCTCAGTGTAATTCAGTACTTCTATGGCTTCTTTGACAATGGTGATCAAGCCCAGGTTGTCTGGATCTAAAGGTATCATTGAAGCTGCCTCCAGGGCTCTGTGTTCTTGGTGTGGTCTGTCTGTTAGAAAGGGATCATTCATCAACACTACAAAGAAAGTGTTGGTAGCAATTCCAAAGGAAGCTGCAGTATGTTCTGCTGGGAGTGTTTCTTCTAGCACTACTCCATCACCTCCACAAACACCATGAGCAAAGCTGTCAGAAATGCTCGTGTATTTCATGGTTGTTAGGTTGCTGAAATAGTTGTGATGCCTAGTATATGGCTTTTCTTTTTTTCCCTTTACCATTTTAGATGATATATCTGTGCTGGCAAAACTTTCTGTGAAACTGCACTATGGCAAAAATTGAACAATTATGGAGTGTTTTAGGAATAGCAGCCTCAGAACATATTCAGTGTTTGGCTGTTTCACTGTATAAATAGTGGAAAACTTTTCTAATGACTCGTAATAACTTATCAGAGTTGATTTTGACAGCCTGGGGCTGGGTTCACAGGGATGGATGCCTTTATCACAGATCTGGCATAGTGTTTATGGGTGTCAGTGTGAGTGGGAGGTAAAAGCTTAAATTGACGGGGCAACGTATGTTCTGCTTTCCTTTCAAGGTTCTCTACTTTCAGGTCTTTTTCATTCTCACAGCTGTATTGCATTGTCAGAGTACTGACTGGCAATATTTTTATGGTTTTCTTTTTAACTATTTGTGATGAAACAGGTTTATTAAAGTGTTGAGATGAGACCTTTGTGGATAAATTAGAAACACTGCTGTGGAAGAAACTTTTCTCAGTGTATTGGCTCGCCTTAAGCTAAGTGTCTTTGAAAAGCTACAAAGTAATTAACCAATGTTAAATTGTAGCCTCTGGTGCACAGGCACGCTTTCAGTGGGCACTCAGCACAATTGAAAAATTTTCCAGTTTTATCTGAATTATGATTATGAAATTGTTCATGATTATGAAATATTTCCATAAAGCTTTGTGTCTCAGGGCCTGACAGAGTAGGAGGTGTTTTGGGGTGAAGGTGTGCCTATGCCATGCAGTGCAGGCAGCCAATATCCTGTGCAGGGTTCTGACCAGGCTGTAAGTGCATTGGGGGGGAGATACAGGGAGCTGGAATGTGTGACTTGGTACTGCTGACAGAAGCATGTCAGAGATGCATTTCCTGAAGAGATCTTTTGAAGTTTGAGGTAGAAAGGGACCTGTTTGAACCCAGGAGGAGCTTTCTACCGGCAACAAAATTAAATCTGACTCCTTTCATTGACTTGTGTATTTCAGAAGACTAAGAAAATTTGGGTGATTTTCTGTGTTCAGTGTCCTGTAATGAATTTGAGGTCTTCGAAGCCTGTTCTGAGAATCTGGTTTCAAGTGATTTGGCTGTACTACTTTTTGAAGAATGCCCCAGCTACTGATTTGTATTATTGAGGTTTTTGCTTTAAACTTGCTGTAGGAAATACGTAATTCAATTTCTTTTTATGGAAACAGTGCTTTGTTAATACTAATGACAATGGTCATATGATTCCTTGGGGCTTTTGTTTTACCTCTTTGTGACTGATGCAGCTGCTTGGTGGTGTGTTCTGTAGTTGTGAAATGTGAGGTTTGTTTGGCAATGCCAGCTATTCTGCTTGGTTTCTTTAATGTGAAATATTTCAAATATGAACAAACTTATGTACAGGAGGAAAGTACAAATGAAATGGTTTGTGAACAGAAGTTTTGCTTTTAAATAAGTTCTTAGAGCTTTTGCCCTGACTTGTAGCTGCTTAAATTTTGGGGAAAACTTCAGACCTTTCTCCATTTCCCTATTAAAGAGCATCAATCTTACCAGGTGCCCCGTGCCTGCTTGAGCTGTAACATTGCACATTTTGCTTTCCCTTTTCAAGAGCCCCTTCTCTGGAGGGTGCCCAGACAGTGATGCCCATGGAAGGCAACTGACAGAGCAAAACTGCTGCTGATCTCTGTGCAGGTGTGGGACCAGAGCAGACCTGCTCGTCAGTAGGCAAAGCAGCGGGACTATTTACCTGTGATGTCAGACACTTGCTTTGGCTCCTGCCTCCTGGCATGTGGACTAGTTTGTCCTGCCTCTCAGAAGTCTCTTTATTTGCCTCAAGTGGGAGGTGTAAGCTGCTTTAGGACAGAGGTCCTGTCTAAGCTGTTCCACCTTGCAAGAAGAGAAGCAGTTGGCACAAAGCTTATGGGAATGTGGTGCATGGATCTCATGGTTAAAACTAGGGATGGGGTGATTTGAGTGCCTGTCCTTGCTCAGAGGATTTAAAAGTATGTGTTCTAACAAATCTTGCAGTACTCAGCTACTCATCATGTGAGTCCTGTTATGAATGTTAATTTCCATCTTTGCAGGGCAGTGGGGGAAGAACTTTGTTCCTTTTTTCTTGGTGGTGAAAATAAACTAATTTTATCAGTCTGTTATTCAGAAATCACAGAGCAGGATTTTGCATCATGACAAGTGAAAACCATGGTGCATGGTAAATGAGCTTAATTCACACCATAACCATCTGGTCAAGTGCAAATTGTTATGAGGAAGGTGAGGTGGCATGTGATGAAAAAATTCAGCAGAATGAGTGTGAGTGATTATGATTAAGTATTAGAGAGAATCTTATAGGCTGAAAAAAGCAAGGATAAATGTGAATTTCAACCCAATTCCTTTTTCCTGGTTGTTCTTTGGGGTCTCCCATGTGAGTGGTGTGTTCTAGTTTAAGCTGAATGTGTTCCACATGTATTTAATTTAGTATTGTGAGAACTTTGATTCCTTTGAATAACTGACCTTATCTGATAATGCTAATGGAGGTATCCAGCAGTGTGTTAAGATGATGATCTGAAATACCCAGCACATTTTTACTGTACTGGCTTTCTGAAGTTGAAGCTCTGGTTCTGTCATATATGATTGCAGTATGTTTTTTACATTTTAAAATAATTCTGTAAGAAAACAATGCAAAATATTTCAGATTTCATACTTCTTCATAGACTTGTTAGGATTGAAAATTAAGCAGAATCAGTCACACTCAGACAGCAAAATCTGATGCTGGAGACTTTGGAGACAGTTTGGTGCTGCAGGTAATTCATCAAATGTGCCTCTGGGTGGTCCTGCCTTGTGCCCTGATCTCCTGGGGCAGCTCCATTGGCAGAGCTCATGCTTCAGTGCTTGCAGGATGATTTCTTTCATGCTGCTCAGCTCATGGGAAACGTACCCACTCAGTAATGTTTTATCAGTTTGCTAACTCACCCTGTGGCTACACCTTGCTACTGCTCTCCCAGGTAGAGGCAGGAATCGTGTCAGGAGGTGCGTGGAGGGAAAGCAGCACAGCTTCTCCCAGCAGCTGCTGGGGATGGAGCATCAAACTGAGCTCAGCAGGACCAGGGCATTGCTCCCGCTTCAAACTTGTCATGTTTCCAGATGCCATTAAAGAGCCCTTCCTGGGATTGCTGTTTTCCAATTAACTTTCCATCTGTGAGGAAGCTGAATGATCCATGTAACACTTAAATTCATGGTTTCAGGTAAATATTTATATTAAAGCAGAAATTCTACACTACATTAAGGAAGGGGAAAACTTTTTCTTAGTTCTGGAGGATTCCAACACTGTCCTCATCCTGCTGACAGTTACCTGGGTCTTGAAGGGAGCCAAGAGGGAGGAATGGGTTGCTCTTCTGCCTTGTCAACTTTTGGCTTCTCAGTGCCTGACACTCAACCAGTTTCAGTGTTACAAAACACGTGGTTCTGGGCAAGTTTATGGCTGCCCACAGTTTTTGAATAGAATTGAGGAAGTGAGTAGCACATCCGTTATTTAAGGAAAGCTGCAAGCAGCACTAGAATCCTACAGACGTGGGCATGTGTTCTGTATATATATTTATTTTTTTTAGAAGCTGATTATCCACCATGGTGCCAGAATTGTAGAAGACTTGTGTTAATATTTTATGCCTACCACCCCCCCATCATCTTTCATCTCAGTATTAGTAACTTTTTAAGTAGTAGCCACTACAAGTTACAAAATGCATGTGAGGTTGTATTGCTGACACTTAATAATAATAATTATATTTAATTGCTTTTTTATGTTGGAAGATTTTAACACAAGCAGTGTTATGAGTTTTGCTCTCTTCAGTGTTGAACTTATAATATAGCAATGATTTTATGGTTAGAAATTTATTCTGGGTTCTTGTGTTTGCTGTTCTAAGGAAAGCTTGTTTTTATACAGTGGAATTAAGGTATTTCCACCAGGGTGTCTGTCCTATGAGACATACAAATAAAAGACTTTGCAAGCTTACACATTGAAGCTGGAAATTAGGAATTAAACACTTAAACTACAAAGGAATTGGAGGATAAATCTTGATAAGTCAGCAATATGGAATTTACCAGGTTGCTTGAGCTGCCTTACACTGCTCCCTTGGTGGCTCTGCAAATCTGACCAGTCTCTTGTGTTGCTCACCTTTGTCTTGGGGAAGTAAATGTGCCAGTCAGAGACAGTAAATTCACTGTCTCTGTTCCTTATTGGTACCAAACACTGACATCTGTAATGCTAAAAGGACTATTGTGGGGAGTTTTGTGATCCAAGTGAGGCTTGGTATCGTATTTTACCCCTGAGTCTGAGAATTTTGTCCTTAATGTCCAAACAGAGTTCTCTTATTTAAAGGATAAGAGTAATGAGATGATCATGTTATCACCTGTCTTAGGGTTGGTAGAAGTGTTGCAAACTCATCATTTATCTCAGTAATGTTGGTGGTATCACTTGCTACAAGAGAGCCTGGCTGTATCTTTGCCAGTATTTTTCAGGGATGCTCTAGTACCTTGTCTTAATGTAAATTTTGGTATGTGGAGGAGTTTGCTGTGAGGCTCTAAATGAAGCATGCTACAGCCCCCCTAGCACTTCCCTTTAGCAAGAAGGTAGGGACTCTGAGATTTTGTGTTCCTACTGCAATTCCTTATCTTTTTTTTTCATAGTGTTCTAGCTGGTGTGCCCACCTGATGATAATGAAGAGCCACAGTGATGCACCAAGACCTTGTTATGATAGTGCCTCCCATGTGCAGAACAAAAAGGCAGTTTCTGTTCCCTTCCCAAATCTTGCTGTGCTGATGTAGTCTTTCTTCCACTGGTTATTCCTCTGGTGTTTGGTGGCAGTGGGTGGGATTGGGTATGACTGTATAAAGGAACAGTTACAACTGTTGGTAGCATCTTAGTAAGCAAGTAGTCCAGCCTGTGGTGGTAAGTTTCCTCTTTCTTGTAGCCTGTGGTGGACTTTTACCAGCATGCCTTGCCTTCCTCTAAGGGCAGGAGTTTGTGTTACTGTAGGTGCTTACTCAGCTCTCCTGGCCCATGGAGCTCCAAGATGTCTTTTCTGTTAGAAAGGGCTGAGCAGATGTACACTGGACTTGTCCTCCTTTTAAAATTGATTGCTGATGATGAGTGTGCCAAATGCCCTGGCTTCTTTTGGGGTGACAGCAGGGATTTCTTGTCTGCTGCTGGCTTTCTCTTGCTGTTGGATATCATTCCTAGTTTGTAGGAGCAGAAAATATTTCAGTAAGGGGTTGTAAACCTTAACTCTGGCAGCTTAGACGTTTATGTGAGCTCTTCTGCAGAATGTCAACCAAAATAAGCTGGACTGGTTTTAACAGCCTAAATAATCACTCTTTGTATTGGTTGATCCTGAGTAAATAGGTTAGAAAGTACTTAAGAGCAGCTCAGCTGGAGCCTTATGGCAGAGAGCAGGAACAAGCAGCCAAGGGTGCTGAGCTCTTCCATGGCACAGCTGTTCCTAGAGGAGGAGATCCAAACCTAGGGCAGAGGTTCACAAGCTGAAGGGCTGCTTGGAGGTAGAAATGTGGTTTGTCCCTGCAAATAACCCTGTGATTACAGCTGAAATAAGAAAATTCCACTTCATCATCCTCATGGGGTATGTGTGTGTTTTCTGGTTAGGCTGTAATGATCTGCTGGTGTGGAGTGAAAGAAGTGATTAAATTTAGACAGATTTCATGTGGAAGCAGGGGATGGCAGTGCTGGCACCCTTGTGGTGGTGCTGCCTGGTGCCAGGGCACGTGGTGTGGGGCTGCTGTGCAGCAGTGCCTTGTCTTCCCCACCTGTGTACAGAAGAGTCCATGTTTTGGCTGTAACCAGCTCCCATTACTAGTCCAGATTGTTTATTCATTAGTAAAATTAATGGTAGGAGGGACTTGGGCTGGAAAACATGAATGTGCAAGGTAGGAGTTTGCATGACAACACTTCACAGTCCTAAACAAGGAGTCAGGAATAAATAATGGCAGAAAAACAAATGGGAGGAGGAAAAAATGAATGGGTCAGAGGAGAAAATGCTGTCTTTGTATTGACTTCATTGTTTCAGTGCCATCCCAGATGTGTCTAACAAGTCTGACATTGTCTGAGATTTTCATTACTAAGAGCCTTTCACAAGGCCCTGCAGTGTAATGCTCGTGTGTGTCACTGGGGCAGCCTGACACGGCTCTGCCACCCTGCAGGTTGGGCAAAATGTGCTCACAGGGCATGGGGGGAGCTGGATCTTACTCCTGGTTTTAAAGGGAGTGAGAAACCACCAAAAACTACTTTCTAACTTCATATCTTTCTGGCCTTCACCAAAACAAAGTGTGTGAGAGGCTTCCTGGTGAATTGTGTGTGCCATTTCTGACACAATGGTATTTTAGTTCTGGAACTTGAGTCATTCTGATTGCTGCCATCCATAGCTGTGCATGAATGAAAACAATATAATTCAACACATTTGAAGGAGGAGTATCAAAAGCATCAAAAAATAAGACTGCCATAGCCCCTTATCTTCAGGTGAACCCATTGTTTTGGTGAAGAAGTTTAAATGTCTCATAGTGCTTCTGATCCATTATTATTGGTTAACTTGCACTTTCCTTGTGATTTTGTTGTTAGTATTGCTTTATTGTTTTAACTGGATGAATAATTTGATTGGCAAGGGCTTGTAATTGAAAAAAAATACTGTTCATTCATTGAATTATAGAAGTGACCCTCACTTTCTGGTGCTAAGGGTGTGAGAATATGGGTTGCCAAGTGCAATGTTTTTGGTTTTTTCTTTTTCTGAGAGGAAATGCAGAGGAAATAAAAGCCAGCAGCATTATTGCCAGCATTTCTTCACTCTGCTTTACGTTAGAATGAATTAAAAAAAATTAATGCCAGTGCAAATAACAGCACTGCTGATTGCTCCTTCTGTTTAGGGGTAACTGCCTGCTGTTTTCCTTTCAAATTGGTTGTGCTACATTTTCAGATTAAAAAGAAGTGCAGTGTCTCCTCCTAAATCCCTCTATCCCATTGCTCATGGCTGTAAGATGACTTTTCACTGTAACTTTGTGCTATTTCAGCTCTGCTGTGACTGGTGCTCTCTGTGCAAGCCCAGCAGAGCTTCCTGCTGTGGTAGCAGCTGCCGGGGGGAATTTGTGAGAAGGGGGCTTGGCTTGGGATCATGGTGCAAGGTATTACTTCTGTTAGGACTTCTGGGGCTTGTGTGCACTTTGTGATTGACATGAAGTGGTGGCTGTGATTCTGAAACAGTGTCTGCCTGAGGAGCTTCAAAGCAAAAATTAGATCTGACTTTTTTTTCTTCTGTGCTACTGTTGAAATAGATTTTTATGTGGAGCTGTGATCTTGTGGGATTCTGTATGAAATATTCCATACACATGGAAAAGAGCAGGATGCTGCAGATTTTTAGTGAGTTATGTGAACTTTCCCTTCAGGCAAGAAGCAGGGCTATCCAATTTTCCACTCACACTAGAGACAGAGCTCAAAGGGCTGCAGGAGCCAATAGTTAACTCTGTTGGAGATGCTCTACCCTGCAGTTCTTTAAAATAACATCTACAGTGGATAATAGTGTGCAAATGTGTGTGACAATTTTTTTCTCTTCCCAAACCTTGTTCTAGATGTCAAAATTAACCTGGACTGCTTGGGAATGGCGAAACATAACCCTGGGATCCTGCCATGAACAGTAAGAAAGCTGAGATACTTTGTGTATGCAAATAATTTTCTTTTAGTGACTGAACCCCAGTGAAACCATTCCTGTTCAATTAACACAACCAGGCACACATTGTGCAGCTGGTGTGGAGTGCTCCCAGCTTTCTGGGCAGTAAAGAGACAGCACAGAGTGTCAGAGGGGTGGACCAGCAGGGGAGCATTCTTTGGGAAGCTGTGCATTATTACTCTAAATACAGAGAATATATGCCTAAAAAATTATTATCAAGTGGGGAAGTCTCTGCAGTCAGTATGGCATTGGGGTGGGAAGCTGCTAGGGGTGGTGCATTAGGAAATTATTGAGGTGGTAGCTAAAGGATGCTTTCCTGTAATGTGTAATTATATTGTGAGACTCCATTGTTACCCAGTGTATAATTATATCAAGACTCCATTGTAATTGGATACCTTGAGTGCAAATTAGATTGAAATGTGATTAGATAAATTAGTGAAAGGAAAAAAAGTGAATTTTGAAGTGCTCAAGGCTGAATTCCAGATGCAGTTTGTGGGAGGAAGTCCCTAAAACCCTGACAGAGAGAAGGTGCCAGGAGACAGTGTCTTTTCACTGCCACTGCTCCTGAATTGGCTGCTGTTGGACAGGTAGCCTGGCTGATTAGGTCTCCAGTCTGAGTTTTCTTGTCCCACTTTTGTGTGGTGCTTTTCTTACATGAAAAGAAACATATCAACCTCTTAGTGTGTAACAGAGGTTGATTAAATAGTTCGTGTAGCCAAGAAAGCAAGATAGCTTTGAAGATATTCTTGAGTGTTGATCAAAATATTCAGATATTTTTGTGTTGTTGGTATCCTGAGACTTCCTAGCTTGAAGGATGTGTAAATATTCATGTGTGTACATGCTCTGTATTCTTTACATAGCCTTTTTCCAGATGTTGCAGTAGACATCCTTAAATTAACTAATTGAAAATTATTCTAATGAATTTTCTTGGTACAAAATAGATTACTTGAGACACTGTGTGGGTGAGTAATATATTTGTAAAGTATCAACAGTGTCTGCAGAAAACCTACACAACTTGTCAGCCTTCACTGGGACAGAAATTAGAAGGCTTTTGTATTGTTACATATGATAATTTGGATCTAGTCCATTAAAAATGTACATCTTTTGAAAACTCCTGTAATTTAAACTCTTCACAGCACTGTAAATACTTAACATGCAAATGTTAAAATGAAAAAATATTTTATTTTCTTTTGTAGGACTCTGATCATATCATGTTTAATTCTTCTGTGGGATCAGTTTTTTCCAAGGGCTTTCAAAAGCTGGTTTATATCCTTGAGATGTTAGGCACTGTGAATGTCTTGAAAATATCAGGACTATCATTTGATGAAGAAACTGTAATTGTTAAATTCTTGTAGATCAAATCACAGAGCCTTTATGTTCTTTATTAGTAGAGCTGATAAAGACACAGGAAGCTTAGTGCTTTGTATAAAGTAGGGTTTGTCACTCCAAGCAGATTCTGCTAAGACTGATTACTTTTGGCTTTCTGAAAAGTTTGTTCAGCTTACCTGAAAAAGAAGAACGTATATATTTGTAGAATATTAAATAGCTTTGAAAATTTTCCAGAATGAAGCTAAAGCTTCAGTTTACTTTTTTTGATTGTAGATTGACTGAGCTAACAATTTAAGCTGTGCTGCTCAGAGGTAAAGCATTGCTTCATTTTGAACTGTCTTATTTATCAAATTTAGTGTTTGAGAGGCTGGGACATTTAGAATTAATCCTGGGCTTTTTTGTTAACCTGCTAATCAGTTATCTAAAGGTTGTATGGCTTCTCTTCTGGTCTTTCCTTCAAGGTGGTTATTTGAGCCAAAAAAGCTGGACTTTTGTTGTACTGGTGTTTAAGATCCTCGTGTTTGGGAAGTTCTTAATGTCCATTTCTAGCACAAGTACCATCAGAAATCCAAATCTCATTTTGCTTTTAAAGCAAAATGAGAAAACATCCATGTGCCACTAACTAAAGCGGAATGACCAACATGTGAGGTGCATCATACTCAGCTCTCATGTCATTCGTGAGGCTTATGATAAGGCAGTGAGTGTGCAAGAGTGTGAGTGGGTGTGTGAGAGTGTGAGCAGGTGTGCAAGAGTGCATGAGTGTGCAAGGGTGTGAGCAGGTGTGTGTGTGTGTGAGCAGGTGTGCAGGAGTGTGCATGAGTCAGTTCAGTGTTTGTGCCATTTCCAGCTCTGCTCAGAACAGCTTTAGAAAGACAATAAAGGAGCACTGATGCCTCTCAGTTATCTGCAGCCTGGTGTTCCCTTAGCTTCCACCTTTGCCCATAACAGCACTGCAAAATTAGGAAGCTTGCTGACAGTGAAATCATACTGATTAACTTCATCTAGGAGCATTTTTCTGAGGCCTTTATTTGCATATGTAGATTAGGAGAAGCCTCCAGGTAAAGGACATTGTTGATGGAAGTAACAGCAGGAGGGAAGGCTTGGAGTTCAGTGGAAAGTGATTCCAAGGTGCCTTGTCATAAGGGTACTTGGATGGTAGCAAAAAGGAAATACCAAGGATTCAATTTCTCAGTGAGGCAGGTGGTTCTGATACTCTGGTATGTGATGTAGGAGAGGGTGCCAAAAGGTTTACAGCAGAAAATGGGAAAATGGGCTTTATTATTCTGAGCTTTTTTTTGCTTTTATTGCCAGGTAATGTATACTGGCTATCTGGAAGTCACTGTGTGAAGGCTTGAAGATTTCAGTCTGCTGAAGTGTGTGTGCATTGTTTTACCAGGAGGCTTCACAGCTTCTCTTTTACTTCCTGCTTTTATCACTTGTTTCCAGTCTGATGTGAACTGGCCTTTTCATTAACACTTCAGAGTAGTTGGTGCCTCTAAATCTGTGACACAGACTGTCCAGAATGGAGCTCCTGGAGAATAGAAGCAATCCATGGAGGGTAAGACTCCTAACTTTGTACTGTCAGCACTCTTGGGAGATAATGATTGAAAACCTTACTCCAGTTATAGGCATAAAGGCAGAAGCTCACATTACCTTTAGGAGAGGGGTGGCATGGAAGCTGCTTTGTTGTCTGGACACAGCAGACAGCAGGAGCTGTGGGCATTGCCACTGGTAGGGGCCTGCTCTGCATTGTAGGAGCAGTGGGAGGACAACAGCATTTTGGGCAGCTGCCACTGACAGACCATCTGGGTGCTGTGCACAGCTCTGAACAATGCTTGGATCTGCAGCTGGGGATGACAAGAAGGTGCAGATGTTTGAGGCAAGGGCAGAAGAGACAGAGCAGTGCTGCTGTCCAGGAGCAGAGCTGAACCCGGGTGAGTCACTAACCTGTCAGGTCCTTGTGGCTCTCGCAGGAGCTGGCTTGTCTCACTCTTGCTTTCTTGTGTTTTGGGGCACTGGTCCCTGCTGAATCCTTGTCCCCTCCCTGTGCTGGCATCTTAGACTCACTGTCACTGCAGTGTGTCATCTGCAGCCTGTTTCTTGTCCCCCTCTCTTTGGTGCCAGGCCGGGATTGCTGTGTGGGAAGATGATCTGCTTAGGGCTCAAGGGAATGGAGAGAAGTCCATTCATTCCTTGGGACTGGATTATGCTATGCTGTAATTGCTGAGGCTCCCAGTGTTGAGAGTGTAATATAAGGGCATCCAGCCTTGATCTGTCAGGCTTAGCACAGCTATTCAATATAAAACAGCATTTTCTTCTTGCCTTTGGTGCCATTTTAAACTGCAGGTGTTTCACTTAGGTGTGATTTATATGTGGTGTATTACTGACTGGATCTGCTTCAGGGAACTGTTTTCTCCTTCTGTGTGAGTGAGTGAAATACTATACCAAGAAGCTTGGGTTTTTTAAATACTTGAAGAATTACTGAAGACTTCTAAGCTTGTGTGAGCATGCTGAAGCTTGTTTTATTTTGTGTTTCTAGAATATGTTGAATAATTTTTTTATCAAACATTTTTAAAGTACATTAATTAAGGCCGTTCTGTAACTGCAGTTGACAAGCATGGTAGCACTGCTTTTGGTGGGTAAGACTTCTTCGCAATTGCAAAATTTCCATTAGGATAAGATCTGTTCTGCTACCTAGAGTTGTATTTCAACAGTTGACTTCCTTTATGACACTGAGTTTTTCAAAATGCAGCACTTTGTCTGACTGAAGCTAATGGGTAGCTTCAGTTATATTTTCTGTAGTCTATAGTATGGGGTTACTTTTGTGTCTGGACTGGATTTTTATAGAAAATGTTTAAGTACTTATATACTTCTGGTTTATGGGTGGAAGTCAGTAAATTATTCTACTTGGTAATGATTATCAGGTGATAGTTGATATAGGGTAGTGCTGCTCTTGAGTAATGCTACTCTGATGCCTGTTATAAAAACTGGGAGGCTGTGCTATTCTCCAGAAACATGTACGAAGTCCATGCTGAAAACTGCCTACATCAGGATAGTCTGCATCTGACCTCTAAGGTGATAATACTTTTTTAGGCATATATTCTCTGTATTTAGAGAGAGATTCTCTTACTATTACTTATATAGAGATTAAAGCCATTCTTTTAAGAGCACAGCTCAGTGTCAGATTTAATCAGTTGCTGCTGGAAGGGACAGTGCTGCTTCCTTCTCTCTTTGCTCACTGGGTGCCGGGGATTTGCAGCTGCCCCGGAGAGCAGCATCTCCCTGTCCCTCTGGTGGGACAGCACTGGCTGGGCTGGCTCTGCTTGTCCCTCACAGCTGCTTGCTGGTGGTTGTGCAGCTGGGTCACAAGGTAGGCAAGGGGTGGTTGGGTGAAACCAAGCACCATGGGGCTGTGGCCCTCAGCGGTGCTCCCAAGCGAGAATTCAGCCTCTTGGCCCCGTGCATTTCACCAGCACTCTGCTTTTCAGCAGTTGTGTTTTGTTAGCTTTGATTCAGGCTGTCTGCTGTGCTGGTGGAAGGACTGTGTTACCACTGTGGGTCAGGCTCAGTCCCAGCATCTGCTGTGTGATTTCTGAGACTGATTTAAACCCAACTTGCCTGCTGCTGTAAGAGTGATGTTTGCTGAGGTCTGGCCTCTGACCTGACAGGTGTTTCTCACATTCCCTGGATGCTCACGTTTGCCCCTGAGGATGTGTGGGCTTGTTCATTCAATGCCTTCCTAGGCTGTGCCCTGCACACTTTGTCACTCCTTGGCATGCCTTGTGTCACTCATTTGCTGTTGTTTCTGAAGAGCTGGCTGTAACTGATACAAGTGACCTACATAAGCAGTGTGCACTACCAACCCTGAATAATCTAGAGGTTCCTGACAGATGAATTATAGACAAAAAAATAAGTTTCACAGGGTATCCACCATGTGAGTTGCTTTCAGTGGCATATGACAATGCATGTAGTGTGTTTGCTTTATGGAGTTGGAATAGAAGTAGCTTAACTTCTCAGGAATGCTCAACAATTTTACATGGATCTCGAATGCACCTCTTTTAAATTGTATTCTTGTATTCCTGTATTCAGGCTGAAGATGGTTAGAGCAAATGTAATACTTTATATAGGAAATTAATCCTTATTCATTAATATATGTACTTCTTTTGGCATTTCTGAAAGAATGATGGCAAAATATAACAGCAGCTACAAGAGCAAACCCTGGAAACCAGAGACCTCAGGACCTTGCACACTAGTGAGAAATTCAGCTCCTGGCAGGGGCATGCAAGTTTGTGCTGGTGATCAGATTTGTCCTTTCTGTGACAGAGGTATAAGCAGAGGTGTGGGTTTATGATATTTATATGCTGGGAATGTAGACTCAACACTGACGAAGATAGAAACTCTATTACTAAAGATGAAAGTTAACTAAAATTTTTCTGAGTATGAAAAATTCTATTTCACCATGGAATTTTTTTGATCCCTTCAGACTGTTGTGTAATGTATTGGTCTCATTAGAGAAGCCTGTGTAGCGTCCACAGGTTGGTAAAACAAGGACTGAGATTTAAGCACCCATCCCAATTGCAGGGACCACGCTACACATCACACAGGACTTCACAAATTATGGAGTAATGATGGTAGCAGAACAGCTCAGGTGATGTGGCACTTTCTGAGTGCTAGTTTTATGATGGAGGATGGATGAAATCCATCCCATTCACTCAGCAGACTTCTTTAAAAGAGGAGAACCTAAAGTTTATTTGAAACAAGAGGATGTCCTGAGGTGCAGCAACATCAAAGAGTTAGGAACCACTTTATTCTGCCAGCTGCTGTAGTGCCAGTGGGAGGGAGTGGGCAAGTTAGCTGCTATTAAACAATTCTGTTTGATGCTGTCTCAGTTGTGGCATGTTTAAAGTATTGCAAAGCATACACTGAATTTATAATTCATGCTTACAAATACTGTGTGCTATTTCCTTCCACTAAATGTCTAAGTCTGCTTTAGCAAAATAAAATTTTAGACAGGCACTTAAATTAGGAGAGCTTATGTTCTACTCTCTGAAATCAAAATTTTGTCACGGTACAGAGCACTTTCAAGGGGAGAGGATGATTTGCAGAAGCTTTTATTTTCTGTTATATATAAGCTGCCACTGTGACCTTATCTAAAAATTTGCTTCTGTATCTTTAAAGTATTGACTAAGAAAAATAAATTTCTTCTTTGGGCTATGAATTACTAGCAAATTGCTTTAAAGAAATACCCAGTGCATACAGCTACTAAGTTTTTATCATTCAGGTATGTTTCTAAATGTAAAATATATAAAAGACCGAAAATCTGAAGTGTGGCTCTTTTCAGGGGTATTGCCTAGTTTATATTTTGCAATGTTTGCTAATAAATAAATGTCAACAAGTAGAAATGTTACAACTTTTGCACTGTCCTTCAAGTGGAGGTATGATTTCACAAGCCAGAATATAGTCTGTAGTCTTTCATTTTTGTTAAAGGCTGGAAGATACCATACTCCTGAGGCATAAAAAAAAAAAAAAAAGAACGAGGAGTTTGTTTATCAGCTGTATTAGATCTTAGAAATGGAAGTCATTAAGATTTTGGCCTCTTCTGTACAAATTAATGTGATTACGTCTTGCTTATAAATAATTTGAGCTGTTTCTCTCTCCCTTAAAAGGTGGCTTTAATGAGTCACAGCTTCCATTTTAGTAAATTGTTCATGGGATAGGCAGGCTCAGGAACAACTGGGTTAAACCAAGAGATTATTTGAAAAATCTAGGGCATGTGCTCTCTGTTCACTTGATTAGTTTTCATAATTCATCCTTGTTTCCACAGCAAAGAGCAGCCTAATGCATGCAAACAGGAGGCACTTTTCTTGCTTTTGTGCTCCTTAATCTCTGTAATTTTACCAGAGAAAGTAAGTGAAATGGGGAAAAGATTGTGCATAGATGTTTGGAACAAATCTTGGTTCATTTTGTGAAAATCCATGGGATCAGAGAGCCAGGTGCTATTTGGGGATGTCTGTCTGTGACTCTGCTTCAGTTCTTTTCTGTTTGACTACAGGTGCATGAAGAGCAGAGGAGATATTTCCGCTTGTCAGAGATGATGTGGAGAGACTCTTTGTGAGTAACTGATGTGTGTTTTCTAAAAAGCCCCAAATGCTAATGTGGGAATTTTTTTTTTTTTTAAATTCTCTAACTTAGCGTAACTGTGCCATTTGTCTAAAAGTTTCCTTTGGGTCTGGGAAGCTGTGAGTGTAGAGCCCTTCATGGGAACCATAGACAAAGCTCATTGTTGAAGGAAAGAGCTGGAGGACAGAGCCATGTATGGTTTCATAAGGGATTAACCACAATGCTTCACTTGTCTGTAGTGATCAGTCTACCAAAGCCTTTTGCTGTTGGCTGCTGAAAGTGTTCTAGACTGCAGTAAAACCCCTGGCATGGTGGGCATGGGGAACCTTTAGCAGGGTTAACTTGTTTCTTATAGAAGTTTATTCTGCATGTCAGGTTCTTGACATTTTATTGTCCTTGTCCAGTTTTGGGTTGCATGTCTGCTATATGTGCTGTAAAGATGATGGGAATAATAGCAGTCAGTAGAAGCTTTCCTGAAAGTTTTCAGTTCTTTTCTGCTGGAATAAACAACAATATTATGGGATCAAGCAGGTAAACCACACTGCTAAAATATTAAAGGAAAGAAAGAACCTCCGTGATGGAATATAACTGTACCTAAATAAGTATTTAAAGGATTTGCTTTTGTGGAGACAAGGTCATTTTTAGAGAGCACAATTAGGTGATGCAATGTCTTATTTTTCAGATGGATTCCATAAAAATGCTGTGCTTTTAGTGCTATAGGCTCCTCAGCCAGCATTCCTTTGGAGTAATTAGTCCCAGTGTTTCCTTTTTTTTGCCAGATTTCCAGTAACAGTTGTGAATTAAAGCAGCATGTTATTTTAGGATTTTCCGTGATAGTCTTTGTGCTTCTTTTTTTTTTTTGTAAGTATAATATGAGTAATGTGTTCTTGAGTGCTTTCTTTTAAACCATAAACTTTGATACACTGGAGCTGCTGCTTTGTTCTAATGATAATTATCTAGGAGAATAAGTGCCTTTGTGGACAACTTCAGTGCTTTTCTTGGCAAGGAAGAGCTCAAGTTAGAACTGCTCTTACCCCAGGCACCTTGATTTCTAAGTTTTCCTATGTTTATACCATTAAAGCTACACAGTGAATTTTTTTTCTTTGTTCTTTTCTTGAAGAAAAATCCTTTTATTACAACAGACTGGTAATTGCTTCAACTCCTAGGTAGGAACCAGTTTGGGTTCCTACATGTGACTTGCCTTTCTTGTTACCTGGATCTAAGAGAGAGGTTAAATGGTTTTTAGACTTTCCTCTTCCTGGAGAGTTTTGGATATTTTCTTAGATACGGTTTTGTGATTTGTTAAGTAACTAATTAAAAAAAGTCACTATTGGTTAATGTCCTCATTCTGGTTTGGCATCTGCAAATAGTACCTGATTTGAAAGCCTATCTTGCTTTCACTCAAGAGAAAATCAGCTTAAAGATAATGTTGGCTTGTAGTCATCTTTCCCTTGGCTTCTTCCAGGCTCTGCTTGCTTCCAAGGCTGTGTGAGGATTTTTTTATAACAATCTCCTGGCCAGATACTGGGTTCTTTATGAAGCAGCAGGAGAAATCCTTGTCCTGATCCAGCTGACTTACCCAGGATATAGTGTTGATTTGATTTACTCTGTTGAGATCTCTTGTGGGCAAAGTCTGTGAAGTTTTAGCTGAGTTGGCTGAGCAGCAATGATAATATGCAATATTCTTCATTACTTCATTATTTTTTTTAAAAAGATCTCTTTAATATTATCTGCTTAATAAAATTGGAACTTGATTTTTTTTAATTAAACAAGAAGTTTAGGTATAAATGTTCCAAGTATCAGTCTTTATACCTTGAAGTGTTCCTATGTTGATGCTACAGTTATTTGATTATACATACATTTTTTCTGGAGCTATTTACAGATGTTGACTATATTTTTAAAAAAAGTCATTTTCAGAAAAGACTTTCTGTAAAATAGGCAGCAGTTATTTTGTGGGGCTGGCATTTAATTTGTACGGATGGTTGCTGTTAAGCACCTTTCAGTTGCACAGCAGTCAGCTTTTCATGGTCTTCAGCACTGGGCTGGGTCAAGTTGTGCTCTGATGCTTGAGTGGATGAGGCTCACAGCCAATGGTGCCCACCATGAAGACTGTTTTGGGATTTCCCTACATTAATACTGTGTGTCAGCATTGGTAGCTGCAATAACAGGTAATATCTTTGTGGACGGTTCCATTAGGTCTCATGGCATTATTGCAAGGGTGAATGTGTGTAAAATATAATGGGATAAGTTGAGAATTTAATTTAATTTTTTGGTGCAGGATGGAGCTGAAGGAACTGGTTCCTTTGCCAGTTTTTTATGATCAGAACCTTGGCTTTAACCTTTATGCTGTAATATCTTTAGAAGTATTAATCAAGTTTGTGGACTAGATAAAGGAAACTGCTTTTTGCCTGTTACTATTTTTCTTTTTGTGGTTATTACTGCATTCTTGATGTGTAGAATTTCTGGTGAAAAATTGAAAAACTTTTCACCTTTTGAATGCTCAAAGCTTTTAAAGGCCTTGAAATATACACTGTAACTTAGTCCTTTAAGTTAAAAAGCAATTTAGCTAATGAAGAACAAATGTCCAATAAAAGTCTTTTCATTTTCTATGTAACATTGATTTTTAAATTAATAAACTTCAGAAATATCAATTCTTTAGTGGGATTCTTAAGTGGATAATATTTAACATGGAGTTCAACCAAAATGCAGGGATGCACAGCATTCCCAATGCTGATAATTTCTGGACAGGCTGAGTGAGGGTGCCTTGTTCTGCTTGACTTCTGCCCATGTCTGAGTGAGTCTAATTTGGGCAACAGCAGAAGGTGCTTGAGCTGTGCCCTTGGTAGTCGTAGACCCGGGACTGTATGTGACAAGCTGGGCACTGGGGGACATGCTGTATCTAAGCTATTCAGTTTCCTCATGAATGGGTTGATTAATGTGTTCTGTTGGCCTCTCCTCTCTGTAACCACATAAAGCTTTATGCTCTTAAAATAATTGACAGTCAGCAGCTGGTTTCATAGCAGGATTTTTTTCACTTGGTAGTGAGGAAAAGGTGGGATCCAAATGTCATGATCCTTTTGTCTTTGTGGAGGCAATCCAGGTTTTTCTTTCACTTTGCTGGATTTCTTATGTACAGTTTTTTTCTTACATGCAATGCTTATCTAATCAACCTTTTGTCAGCAGAGTTTATTTCATCACTCTGGGTTTATTAAGTGTAGGTGATGATGAATGAGCTTTAATAAGTTGTAGCCACAGGTGACTTATATCAGGGAAAGGCTTTATGAGGGTTGGAAAGTGCAGATGAAAGTCCTTTACAGAATACTGAAGAGATGGGAAATCTCTAAGTTCACATTTTAAGACCACTTATAAATTGATTAGATGTTTTTGGGCCAGCTAATAATAATTTGATTAATTTCACCTAGATATGTGAGTTTAGATTTGGTTCATTATGCAAATCCAGGCATGAAAAAGTTGATCATCTGACTTAAAATTCAGAAGAATATTTCATTTAAGACACTATTTTAATACACATACCTCAGCATTGTAAAAATTCTGTTTTATGCTGCTTTCTGTTCAGTGCAGTGGTTAAAGGCTGTCCTTGCAGGGAGCCCTGGCTGAGGTCCTGTGCTGCCTGTAGGAATGGGGGTTTCTGTGCCTGCCCTATTTGAGGGGAGGTGTTGGTGGGAAGAGTTTCTGTCCCTGCTCTGTCTGAGGCTGCAGCAGCCTGAGCTGTTCCCTTACACACAGGGCAGAGGGTGGAGGCAGTGTCATCTTCTAGGCCATGAAAATGGACAGAAAAGCTCATTTGGAGCAGATAAACTTTAGAAGTAATGTACAAAGAGAGAAGGGGCCTCAGGTGACTTGTGGCAGACATGAGATAGCGGATTAAAATTGCTGTAAAAGTGTGTTCCAGCTATGCTTTGTCCTGTGTCTCCCTGAATGTATTAACAGACAGATCTGCTTTTAAACTTAAGTTACATAAATCTTCCTGTAAAATGCCACCCTGTTTGTGCTGAAATTTTGTGATGACTCTGGTATCGTCAGACTTGTCCCTCTTGGAGCTCAATGTAGGAATTAGCCCCTATCTGCCAAGACAGGGCTTGACTTGAGAGCCAAGATGCCAGAGTACTTAGGCAGTGAAATAATCCTGTGCAGCCTGGGAGCACAGAAGCACAGTTGTGTTCCTGCAAATGTTATGCAGGGATTGAAATTGCTGAATGGTTTTGAGATTATAGATTAGATTTCATTAAGGCTGTGGAAGGTTTTGCTTTCTCCAAGGAACAGCACAAGAGGTTTATTTTGCTGCTGTACAATGTCTTATTAAAGGTTGCAGGGGCTATGCAGTGAAGCAGTTTGTATTCTGATTTGGTATGGGTGTCCTGAGCTGTTTTGGGAAGTGTTTTAGGGTGTTGAGGGCAAAGCAATAGATCTTTTGGAGCTTTACTCTCTGCACATTGGTAATGTGTCCTTTGCTGGGTTGCCTCGTGCTTGCCAAGGTGTATTTTTCACAAGGCAGGTGTTTATGCTGCTTTAGCAGTGTTCTGTGTGCTGTACGAGCCAATTTTGCAGTAGAATGGTTTACATAAAACAAGAATTACTTGCACTGATTTTAAATATGGTTTTGTATTATGGAGTTCATTGTAGTGAATCCTGTTCCGTTAGTCTCACTTCCTTTTTAGTGTATGTGGCTTACCTGAAATTCACTGCTTGTAAATGGCATTTCAGGAAGTCTGAACTGATCTGACACATGCTGACTTTGCCTGCAGCTGAATTTTGATGAACTCTTCAGTGCAATACGAAGTGTGTTGGGTTTTTTTTTATTAACAAAGCTTCCTTAAAATTTAGTGTTTGGACAGTTTTGCACAACTTATTAAAAATTGCCTTCACTTCAAGGAGCCAAACTGAATAGTTTTGTTGCTGATCTTTTTTTTTCTTTTTGTAAGAAGGAACAGTGTTGTAGTATTTTCAGTTAAAGAGAAAAATCCACGGGGAATATTTTTTAAAATGTTGTGTGATGCCCTCTGTAATCCTTGCTCCTAAGCAGCCCTGACTCAACAGATGTTGCATGTGGGTGTTTGCAGCTGGATCAGAATATACCCTGTGATGGGAAGGCTGAGTCTCTGCTGTTGCTGTGCTAGCAGAGTGCTCTGCAGTCAGCTTGCACCCCTCTCATGGTTAGTTTTGGTGGCTTTTGATCAGAGATTACCAAGTTTTTGTAATGGGATTGCGAGATGCAAAGTGTTACCTTAACAATTGCTGCTTAATTGCACTTCTAAAGCTGTGCCTGTGCTGTGCCAGCCTGGAGCTCCCAATTCTTGCTCTAAGAGCTTGTGGATTGTCTGGGGATCTGTGCAAAATCTACTCCAGTGCCTGAGAAGTGATAGTTGCCATTTATCATCACTCTGACTGCTGAGTGCCATGTGCCATTGCCAGCTTGGTGTTGTTTTGAAGGAGAAATTATTGTTGCTTCTTCTTTCCTGGTGCTTTTGTGTGTTAGGGGTCCCATGGAAGAGAGCACAGAAGTGTTTGTTGGCTGCATTGCCAAAGGTTGATCTAATTGAGAGGGAAAATTGCTGCAAAACCAGCAAAGCTGAGCCCTGTAGGGCATCAGAAAGCAGCTTTTTATGCTGGATGTAGTGAGAGAAGCAGGAGTTTTGGATGGATGTGCTGTAGTAAATTAATGTGGCTGAAGAGACAAGGCAGGAAGACACTTGAGTAATTTCAAAGATTAGGAAACGTGGGGCTTGTCAGAACCCAGAACAATTTAATTTTGTGAAAGATGGATTTTATCTGACTAAATAACAATGCAGAAAAAGGCTGCATCTTGAAGATGCTGTAGAAAAAGTTTTGGAAAATGGTTGTCTATTTGCCAGTAACTCTTTATACCTGCAGCAAACACTTTTAGATGATGTCTTATCCTAACTGATGACATAAATGAATAAAAATTATTTAGCAATATAACTGCATTTATTTAAGGCCCCTGCTGTTCTGAATGTGTAAGTTTTTTAGAGAAACAGCACCCTTCATATTTCCTATGTCTTCACTTTCATGCCAAGAGACAGGATCCTGCAAACAAAACACTCTTTCTTTAGTGCTCCCAGCACACAAATTACCAGTCAGGCAAAACTGCACGTCCCTGGTGATGTACTGCTGCAGGCAAGATAAAAGGCATAAATAAAGATCTGCCCAAAACCTGAGGTAGCATGTGGGCAGAAGAGAAGAAATGAGAAGATTATTTTGATATAAATACTGTCACTTTCACCCAAGGCTTTATAATATTAAAATGTCTGAAAACCTGGTTCAGCTTTTGAATTTCAATTCTTGATGCTTTGTTGGCAAAGAGAAAAACTAGTAAAAGTTCAGTAGGTTTTTTCCCCTTTTTTGTAATACAGAATATTTTCATTGTCTGGAATGCTTTGTGGTGACAAAAATGACTTAATATTGATTTTAATTGGATAATAATTTGGTTCTTAACATGTTTTCAAGAGAGATTTTTGATGGAAAAATGAGACAAGTGTATCCTTATGAAGGGAACAGTTCCCATTTTCTCTACATTTTAGATATTGGAAACTTGTGATTCGATGTGATTCCATGTTTTAGAATGTCTCATCTGTTTTGTGGCTTTCTGTGATGCTTTTTTGAAACCATAAGTCTTAATTTCTTACAGCAAACAGGAGATGGACTCCACAGATCTTCAGCAGTCATTTAATGCAGAGTTGATTGCCTTAACCCAACAGAAATTCCAGCAACCTTATTTCAGTGTCTCTTCTAGAAATTAAATCCTCAGTTAAAACATAATTGTTCCTTTATGATATGAACATAGAAGCTATAGCATTGTTTATATTATCTTGTGCTGTACTTTGCACACCCATAATGGTAGTTTGGCTGATGTGGTTAATTTATGCTGGAGTAACTGGGTTCATTTTTTCAAAGAAACAAGAAAAATATATATTTTTGTAGTGCAGTATGTTTCTGTAGAAAATTTTTGAGCTGCGTGGTCAAATATAAATAACTTTATTAGTTTTCATGCAATTTGCAACTGAATAGGGACATCATACTTACATGGAAGAAGTAAGATTGGGGTCGTAAGTTTATGATGAAATGTGCTGCTGGCACAACAGTTTCTGACACTACTTTGTAAAGGAACTTTACATCCTGACATCCTGTCAGGAATGATACTTTTGATTTAGTGTTTGTCTGAGAAAGTGACAGGGATCCATCATGTGCCTTTCCTCACCACAGTATGAAATGTAACAGCCTGGCTACGAGTGTTTCAGTATGTTGGTAGGATTCATTTTCCTTTCTAAGTGATTGAAGCTGTTGCTGCAGCAAGAGGCATCATTCATGACTAGAATTTTCTGTTATTGCCATTTAACACTTCCACTTTTTTTCCTTTGGATTGCTAATGGCATTTTAAACCTTTCATTTAACTAGATTAATAAAACTGTTTTGAGCATTCATCTTAAGAATAAATGCTCAATTATTTCTGTTCCAAGGCATGTATTGACATTAAGCAACCTTCATTTAGCAAGTTTGGACTGAAGAAATCTTAATAGATGCTGTAGTTTCAGTGGCTGATTTAGTGTACTTTTGTCTCGGTCTAAATAGATAATTCATAGGACAACAGTTGAAATTACTAAAGTTATGTTTTGGCAGCAGCTGAATCAGTCTTGAAGAATGACCAAACTCATTGGTATGCTGCTCACTGCTTCCGGGGGGATTTTTCCTTATAGGTTTGATCTTGGATTAGAAGCAATATATTTTCTGCCTTTTTTTTTTTCCTCCAAAACAGGCACACAAGTGCCTTTTGTCTGCTGGATGCATTTATGGTGACTTGAGCATATTCAGTCTCAGGTTTCACTTTTCAGACTTGCACTCTGAGTGCACACAACCTCTTAGCAGTGTTTTGGTCAGTCACGTTTCTGCTTAGTGTGGAAAATGGCTCTTTAATGAATAATTCTGTGAAACTCTGAAGGAAAAAAGTTATAAAAGCTTTCCCTAGATCAGAGTTCTTATGTATGTGTTCTCTCCATCTCTGAAAGCTTCCAATCTCTAGTAATCCCAGCCAGTACCTACTCAGTCCTATTTCCTTCAAGTTACTCTTTTGTATACTTCATTTTATTTAGCAGATGGACACATCTGTGTTCACAGCAGTGATGTTATAAGTGCTTTCAGTCCTCACTAGGTTCATGATTTTGTCCTTTCTTCCCAGGCATGTGCGCTTAAATACTTTAGAAGTCCATTGCCATTCAAAATGTGAATGTTGGCATTGTGATGTGAAGCCTTTTAAAATATATTAATGTCAGAATTAAAATTAGAAGATAAAGAACTAGAAAAAAAAAATCCAGTGAATATTTTTTAAGGCAATGACAAACTTCTTACCATATTTATTGGGCACTGGTTTTTGTTACATCTGGTCTCAGTATGGTGTGTGTGACAGTGGTTATGCTTGTTAAGGGATAAAGATTTCTTAATCTCAGTGGAAGAATGAACCTCTTCAGTAAAAAGTTTTTCTCCTGTAAATGCTTTTAGCTCTCCACATAATCTTTATTTTCAACCAACCACTAAAATTACCTAGGAATTGGTAGAATGAATGCTTGCAGCTTTAGTGTTAACTTGCATTAAAAGAAAGTATCTGTAATTTTTTCCAAGATTGGCTGGGTAAAAGTAATGTTTTCTTTGTGATGGAATATTTGATAAAAATGCCCAAGTTCCTCTTCTGTAACTAGAAATTAACATCCAGGCTTAATGAATTTATTGAAACGTGACACAAGTGTATTCCTGTTTTTTCTTTTTTTCATGAAAAAAAGCCAGTGGTTCAAAGCAGAAACATTTTCTTTCATATTTAAAAGCTGGGTTTTGGTTTGGGTATGTTTCTGGGTTAAATGCAGTTCAGTTTCCTCTAGACATGGCTGTGGGTCCTGCCATCTGTCCAAGGGCAGCTTCAGTGTATGGTTTGTGAGCCAGTGCCTTTTGCACATGAACTGTTTGCAACTTGAACTTCATGTGGGAGGCAGAGAGGTGTGGATCTAAAATAGTTCATATTTCATTCAAAGGAGGTCAGCTGCTCTTTTACTGGGATAGGTGAGCTTGCAAACTGCCCTGGCTGCTTGGAAGGTCTGGCTGGCTTGTAGGATGTTCAGCATACTGTAAGCAGGTTTTTTCTGGAAAGCTGATATTAGAAAGTTCTCCATCTGATGGCACCTGTTTGCAGTGTAGTGTAATCTCATGCTGATTGTCATTTTCCCTTTTGTTTCCTCTCTCTGTCTCCTGTCACTTGGGTGGGTGGGTGTCTGCTGATTATAGTTGCTCTCCTGATGACTGGTGGTTGTAGGTTATGAGTAATTGTTTCCCTGCTCTGTTTGCTGTTTATTTGAATGCATCAAGTTAAAAAGAAGGGCTTTAACCAAAACAACTTTGTGCTTATGATAAGATGCTTTAATGTCCTAAATCTAAAATAATCTACTCCCATAGTGTGTATAGCATTGTCCCTTTGAGAGACAGTATGGTATTTGTTTGTCTGCATGTCATTTATTGATTGTGACCTTATATTTAAACTGTGTGTATTACTTTTGGGTAGAGACTGGATAGTTCTTAAATTGATAATGTACAAAACATTCAAAAATTACTCCTGTTGTTTCAAAAATGAGTCATTCCACTCTTTTTTTATGCTAGAGGTGTTCTGCTGTGTATGTTCCTGTATGCAGCTTGGTAATACATTTCCCATTATTCCATTGTCATTGGACATCTGGGATATCTCTGATTCAGTTTGCAGTTCACTTGGATGCAAAATCAGTCATATCTTGGAAAGTAATCACACAGTGGTGGAGACTCTGCTGGAAAAACAGTCTTGCTTGTGCTCGTTGTATGGGGAGATCAGTTTTGCATCTGAAACTGATCTGTTTTAATGAGCTGCACCTTAAGCTTGCTTTTGTCACTAAGGTCATCTTGTAATAATGAGAAGTGTTGGGTTATATTTGCATTAATGTCCAGTCTTGGAGAATGAAAGTTGAAGCAGCTATTAAGTTTTCATGTGATCTTCAGAGGTATTATAAAGGTATCCTGCAGGACCAGTGAAGGCTGTTCAGGGAAACAGCTCAGTTTTTAAAACAGTGTGTTCTACAGCCTGGTGACTTCCAATCCCATAAACACTGAAATCCAGACATCAGTATGATTCCTGCAGATAATAGTAAATTTAACAACGGAACATAACAGTGCACTGTTTAAATGTCCATGTCTGTCATGGAAAACCTCCAGCTACAACTACTGCTCTTCTGCCTTGTCACAATATTGTCTGTATATTTATGCCTGACCTTCTTATGGCATTGCTGAAACTTGAGCATCTTGCTAATCTCCTTCCATTTTCCCAAGCCATGTTTTCACATCCAGCTCCATCATGTTGGATTCCAAACATTTTCAGCATGCAGCCACCCTGTTCCAAATTCCTGAGTTCTGCTTTCATTCTTCTGCTCCAGCTCACCTGTTACAAGGGTGGTTGAATCTAAGCTGACAGCTGGGTAGGTGGAGGTGGATCAACCAAGGAAACTTAATTTAAGGAGAATATATTAAATCTCATTTTGCTTCTGTTGTCCCAGAGAGCACAGAGGTCGTGTATCAACAAGTCAGCAAGTCCCTTGAAGCCCAGCTGGACAAGGAGCAAAGCCGTGTTTGCTGTTGCTGAAATTGATGTGACTGGAGTGAGTCAGAGCAATGTGGGAGTGCAGCAGAGCACCAGAGCTGCAGCAGAGGAGTTTGCAGGCTTTGTCAAGCTGCTCTCTCTGGCTGGAGCAGCATCTTTGCCTTTGTCTGGGTTCCTATGTGCTCCCACAGCCAGGTTTTCTCCTCTCTTGTTCTCTCTCCCGGTAATTAGAGCACCAATGTGAGTCTGCTCAGTTCTGTTTTCAGATAATTAGAACTTGGCCCATCCAGCAAAGTACAAGTTGTCTGTGTTGGGCTTTGCTCAGGGCCCTGGCCAGGACATCCCTGATCTGTCATTGGCAGCCGGAAATCCTTTTCATTGCTGCTCTGCACTGGGGTGTGGCAGAGGCTTGGGCTGTGAGGAGTAATTATGTGATGCTGCTGGCTTCTGTGCGCTGGGAGCAGCCATCCCTCTGCTGTTCATGCTCCAGGAGTAATGAGAACAGGAATGGCCTTGTTCTCCAGCCAGTGAACTGGCTTAGAGACTGATGCAGAACTCAGGAGGAGGGTAAACGAACTGAATCACATCGCTGGAATTTGCTGTGGAAAAGAATTTGTACATTCAACACCAGAAGGCTAAGGCTCAGTAATTTTAGTTAATTTTACTTTTGCCCTTTGGATTTTGTAGACTTTCATCAGATTAGAGCCCTGAAGTAAAAGCTTAGTCACACTGGGCCTTGTGTGTTGTTCTAGGGTGTTGATAAAAGACAATTATAAATAGGCTGCTTATCTACAAATCCTGTATTTAGTTATTTACACACAGGTGCCTGATAGAATGACTGAAAATTCTGAAAATCTTCTTAACTATTTATTGAATGTAATTATTTAAAATACTTGGTAGTCTTCAAATAGGCCTTTTCCTTTAAATAAGATTAGTGCCATCTGCATGCCCCCTTTCCCACAGAAAAAACTGTCCCTGAATGGACATTTATTTCAAGATCCAGCAAAACTGTCATGTTTTAGAAATTTCTCCCAGGCAGCTGCTTTTTGGACAGCAAGGTGTTGGTAGTTTACTTATATTTCTACTTCAGTAAAAGACTCAAACAGAAGAAGGTATGTTTGTGCATGTTGTTGCTTGATTCAGGATATGAGCCAGAACATAAGTTCACAGAAATCTGATGAGAAGCACTAAAGAAAGAACAGTTTTCTGTAGCAGTGTTTATGTAAAACTCCTGGGTTCATAGTTGCTGTAACTCTTGTTTTCCCTGCAGAGGTTTATTATTCACTGAACAGTTTTTATTTCAGTGTTTACAGAAACTCTTGTGGCAAATATTCATCGTATCTTAAGCTACCAACTGCATTTTGCTTTGAATTCAGTACTGACCCTACTGAATAAATATCTGGTTTACTGCCCTCCCTTCCTGCCTTCCTCCCTTCCTAATCTGACCACTGTATCCTGTGCTTTTGCAGTAATGTATGTTTGTCTCAGCAGAGATTTCCCACATGTCCCCAGAATTAATCTTTTCTTCCTTTAATGTTTTCTGTATAGGCTGTTCAAAGGCCTCCAAAGCTTCAGCTCTCAAGGATTTTACTGTCATGAAAGTACTGAGCTCCTTTGAGATTGCCTTGGATCTCTAGACACCAATGCTTTCAGTATAGCGTTTGAAATTTAGAATCAGTGTTCCAAGTGAGTGAAGAAATGCTTTGGTAAATTGCAGGAATCTACCCAGTTCCAGTTCTAAATGTCTGTAGATGCACAGGGAGGCAGGAAAAGCTCACACATGACTGATGTTAGTGCATGGTTTGCATGGTTTTTAAAAAAAATCATTTTAACAGTTAGTTTGTGGGATTATGGCATTGCATTTTCCTGGCAACACTTTGTGCAATATGCAGCAAGACTTTGTTCAGGGGGTTGCAGTCACATTCTGCCTGGTCTGAGTTACTCTCATGATTCTCCTGAAGTATTATTGGGCAACTTTGCTGTTATATTACTTATCTCAGAGGTTCTTGTAAAATCTTTAGGCAAGTAAGATATTATTTGCAGCATGATTTATGGTGTTGCTTATGATGAAAACCATGTTTTGTATTTCTCATGGTGTTGTATACCCTCCTGTGTATTATCATTCAGTCTTGTGTGGGCAAAATTGTAATTTCAGCATCTCCAGAAAATGAAACTGCCGAACTTCAGAATGAGTAAAATATCCTGCGCTAGGAAGAACATGTCAAAGCAAAGCTTTGATTAATGTAAGTTTTGCTTTGTTTAGAGATCCAGAAAATGATTCTACCATGGGACACATACCGCAGAGAGCTGAGTAAACATGGCTGAAAGGATATGCAGGGGTTTGCAGAGGTTTGTCAGCATGCAAATAGATGTCCTTGTGTCTCAGCTGTCTTACCTTGTTTCTGCTGTTGGTACATTAGTACTGAGCATGGTCTTGGGTTTGATTCCTACACCAAACTTCCAAATCTAAATTAATATAGTTAAATTTTGTAGTTTCAAGTTACAGTGAAAAGTTATAGTCAGAAAATTCTACTATGTCAGAGATTGTCTTAAGATGGGAGAATCGCTAAGTGTTTGTCTTAGGGGGGTTCAGAGATTGTCAAATAGAGTCCTTGTGTCTCAGCTGTCTTACCTTGTTTCTGCTGTTGGTACATTAGTACTGAGCATGGTCTTGGGTTTGATTCCTACACCAAACTTCCAAATCTAAATTAATATAGTTAAATTTTGTAGTTTCAAGTTACAGTGAAAAGTTATAGTCAGAAATACCTACTTTCTATGTCAGAGATTGTCTTAAGATGGGAGAATCGCTAAGTGTTTGTCTTGGGAGGGGTTGTGGGGTAGCAGTTGACACACTTTGGAGTCAGTTATTCACTTAATTTGTTAATGTTATTTCATACCTAATTCTATGCCTTCATTCTTCCTTCACTGAAGCTTTTTCTGCTCCAGAACATGTTGTTGGGAATTTGACATCTAGAAACAGTTTTGTATTCAAGGCATAGATTGGAAATGATCAAAAATTTCTTGAAGTCATAGCTTAAACTCATCTTCCCTTGTGTTTTTATCAGTATGGAGTTAGTTGCATAAATCCAGGTGTAATGCAGCAAATGCAGCAGGAAGGGGGTTTATAGTTGTTTTTACATAGCCATGTGTGTCCCACTGCAGTGTTAGGGGTGTTTTGGTAGTGGGAGATAAGTTGGAGAAGTTTGATTGCAATCAAACAATGGCCTTGTATGTGAGTGCTGGAGTCACCTACAGCGCACTGGGTCCAACCACTTCTGGTTTAAACTGTTTTTCTCACTTTGCTTCAGTGAATCTGTGTTGTAATAAACAGTTATTGAAGAGCTGCTGCTGTGGGATATCTGCAGCATGGTACTTGAAGACATTTCCTCTGTTTCTTTTTTTTTTTTTCACCAAACATCTGCTAGTTTCATGTAAAGCTTTCTCTTTAATGTATTGGAGAGCTGGTGAATAAGGGTCCCACATTTCCCATGCTTTTTGTGACACTATAAACTCTGGATGCATTTCTTATTTCCTCTCTGCTTTCCATGCTGTTAAGTCAAATCTGAAAGTCGATTCTTGTACAGAAGTCATTCCACAAGTTTTCTCATCCTTTTCACTCTCTGCCTTTCCCAGTTCTTTGCTGCAGCTGGTAAGATGGACCAAGGGACAGAATAGCTGATGTCTCAGGCCAGGTAATGCGTGGGAAGGGTGCTGTGTTTGTCAGCCGGTGTCACAGAATATCCTCAGTTGGAAGTGACCCCTAAGGACCATCAAATCCATCTCCTGGGTAGTACAGCCTTAGGAACTTCAGTGTTGATACAAACTAGTCTAATCTACCTAGTCCTAGCTATGATGTTGCACAGATCAACCAAAGCTTGAAAAAAAGTAGTCTTTTTCATTGTTTTGATAAAAGTTTTGATGAGTTTTCTGTTTGTTCTGGGGTTTTTTTTTCCATTTAAAATACGAATGTATTAGAAAATTTGTCTTGGTGTGTAGTTCTTGTAAATACCAGAAGGTGGCACAACTGGTTTTCCTAAAAGTGTTCTGATTGCAAGAAATGCACTGCGCTGATTTTAAAGCTGTTGGTGGAATTTTCATCCAAGGGTAGCTGGATCAGCTTAGACCTTAGCATTTAAAAGCGTTATTTAAAGGTATACCCATCTGCCTTTTTGTTTTTCAAACTGCAAAACCCTTGTGTGCAGGTTTTTATAGGTCAAGTTTTTGAAGGTGAAAGTAGTTTACCTGAAAATGCAGGGGGGAAGAAAGGGTTATCTAGTATGTGTGCAGTGAAATTCTTCCCTGAACTGTTTTACAGAATCCCAGCTTCCCATGAACACATTGTTTAAATAGCTTGCTTCATCAATTTGTGAAATGAGACCAATTCCTGTTTCTTTTAAGCTCTTTAGCAAGTGCAATAAAAGAATAAGTTATTGGTATAGTAACATATAAATGATAGTTTTGTGTGTGATAGCACCTCTAACCACAGGCAGATTTTTAGGTGTACCAACATTAGGTGTTGGAAGCAGTATGTGAAAAGAGTGTGCAAAAAAGACCAATGAGCCTTTTAATGACAATCTATTTTCAGATAATGTGTCTTCTTCTAACTGGAAGCTCGGTTCTTTGTGCAGTGCTGCCCTGCATTTATTGACAAGCTGGTGTAAGAAGGTGTTAGATACCATCTCATTTGATGCTTTCCTTATTATTCTGTGTCTGGAGCAGTCATCTCCACTATGGTGTTGATCAAAAAGTAGTTAAATAAAGTTTAAATGGAGGTATTGTTTCCATTCAGTGTAGGGAGACACCTAGAGCAAGGGCAGGGTTTTGGTAGTGGGGTCAGTGCAGGGATGCCCTGTGCAGACACAGCTGGGGTGGATTTTACATTAAATCCCCTTTTTGTTAGAATACTTAATTGTAACGTGTCGGACAACCCTGAAACTTTTGAAGGAATGAGATGGATGGGATTTTTTTCACTTTCCTTCAGCTCCCTCTGTCAGACAAAGCCCTGAATTACAACTGCTTTACTCAGAACTATTTCAGTGAAGGGCTTGTCCCAGCTCAAAGTTAGCACGGTTGCTTGGTGTTCTCTATGTATGCTTCAAAAAGATCTCTTCAACTGTAGAAAAGTACACTACTGCAGCTGCAGAAGGTGCTGAAATACAGACATTTCTTGGTTTAGCTGACTCTTGCACTGTGTCTTCATGCATCACAGCTGTGCAATGCTATTTCACCCCAAGGACCTCTACACCATGCACATCTATTGATTCTTTAGTTTTTTTTCTCCAATGTGATCTCTCCTGAGCCTGCTGTGATTCACTAGAGCAGCGCAGATGAGAAGGATGTGACTGTTTTGCATAGGAGCCTGGAGTTATTTGCAGAATTTAGACCCTTTTTTCCCTGACCAGATGATGTGGGTGGGATGAAGTGGTGCAGCTGTGCTGGCGGTGGCTTTCACTGGGCTGAGCCTCCCACCCACCTCTGCAGTCTTCTCCTCCTCTGAGCTTCACTGATTTATTTTCTGTTCTGTGTTTCTGAAGGGGGCTTTGCCAGCTGATGTGGCCACATTTCTCAATAAAGATGTAGGGAACTGTCAGGAGTGTGTGGGGTGCTGCTAAAATGACCTACCTGTAAAAGCTGCTACATGGACATTGGTGAAAACACCGAATTGCATTTTTGAATAGGAGTCAGATGTCTGAAATTTTATGAAAAAAAGGTTTCTAATCATAAGACTTAAAAGTATTTGATTTCAATAGTTCATAGTTTTAAAAAATGCAAGTGAGATTGCCATTCTTCCATGGGCCTTTCTCAAATCAGTTTGTACTTTTCTTGCTATGTACAATTATTTTATGCAAAGCAGCATGTCCTCATTTGATCCTAAATTATCCAGATTGCCACTAAATAGGGGTATTGCAATTGCAGAGTTCTTCTAGTCTGCTAAATGAATATTTTAAAACTTTAAATCTGTTTTTGGAAATGAATTAATAGCTTGTATGTTTGCCCACCATAATATATTTGAAACAAGTAACTGGCATTTTTCAAAATTTGCCTAGGAAATGTGGAATTTTCCTTAAATTTATGTTCTCAGAGCTGCTCAAGATGAAAGCAGTTGGTAATTTTCTGTCTATAATTTAATTATTACACAGGAGTTTTGACATTTAGTGATTTAGAAGTAGAACATAGTGGTGCATTTCAGAGAAATGGAATGAGTTCGTATGAAGAATTGTTTTTGTGATTGTGGTTTTTTGTCTTCTGGAAAAATCTAAATGTAAGCAAGGTATGCCTTTTGAAAGTTGCAAGTATTTTTAAACTGTTGATGACCCCTAGGATGGGGCTAATTCTGTGTCATGAATACACTCATTGATTGTACAATGAAAATCTAGTACAAAATTCTCTTTTTCTCACACTGCCTGTTAACTGTTCTGGTTTTGCTACTAATTTCACCTGTTCTCATGGCATTTATTTGAAATGATCTGTGGTCCTGAAACTCCTTTTCTAGTGTAGAGAAATTATACTATTTTTTCACTCACTGAATGTGAGAAATTAACACTAGCCATAAACAATTAACATTAGTGACAAATTTGAAATTGAACTTTTTGCTGCTTAAGACTTTGACATGTCCCTGTGTGAAGGCAAGCTGAACTGTAAGATCAAATTGCTATTTCATAAAAATTTCTATCTAATATGCTTCAGAGTATCTGAAGGCAGGTAATTAAATTGATTGCACCTTTTGTGGCTCCTTGAAGGGATCCAGCCAGCTGCAGTGCAGTGGCCATGGCATCCTGGAAGATGCATGCTGCAGTTTTTATGGCTCCCAGGCTGCACACAATGATTTCTGACAACCTGCACTTGAAGCATCAGCATCTTTCTTGAAACCTTCTCAATGTCATTCTCTCTCCATCTTCTTGAGGGATTCTGGCCTTTGGATAGAAGTGTCCACAGTGGAGACATCCGAGGTGACAATGCAGTAGGAATTCCTGTGTTCAGGAAAATTTTGAATTTTTGGCTTTTAATGAAACTGAGTCATTACAGAAGCACACAAGAGCTGTGATCATGGCTTTGTTCTTGCCTCCCCACTCTTGCTCTTCTCTTTTCCTCAGGGATGCTTTTTGTAGGTGTGCAGGACCACAAAAACACACTCCAGTGGATAAAGATGGTAGGATTTAGAGAATGCAAGAGGACTAACAGATTCCATATAAATAATGCAAGAATGAAAGAAAAAGCCCACAAACTTCCACTTTAAGAATATTTCCAAAAAAACATTACCCAACACATGCCACCTGTAGTTTGCAGGTTGCTGTCTGTGGTGCAGGAAATACTGAAGTTGTTCATGGCTGGTGCTCAGTCCTGGCTTCTGTTCCATTACTAAATTGTTTAATGTATTTGCAGCATTTGAGTCTGATGTGTAAATGTGTTTAGGCATACTTTACTAAAATAAATTGAGCAGCCAGCAGACTATAACAGCTGTGGAGAAGTTGTTTAGAAATAAATTCTTTGTAGCTCACAGTTTGACCTAATAAAAATAACTGTTGCTTCAGACAATTATCTTCAGCAGGGTCAGTCTGGCTGCTGTGACTGTGCATTCAGTTTTCTGTGTTGATTTATTAAATATAATCACCTGGGGAAGATGAGCCAAGTTCTCTGAATAAATTGGTGTTAATTCAAAAGCATTTCTTCTTAGTGGTGTGCTGTCAGTAGAGTACATGGGCTTAGATCAAAAATTGGAAACCTTCATTAGCTCACTTTGGTTTTACCTCCTGCTAAGTGTTTCAAGACCCTATTTTACCTAATAAATTTTACATAACAGTAATTTACTCAAGCAAAGTGGATTTTTTTAAATATTATAACCTGCGTCTTGGTAATTAAGTTAACAGTGCATCTTGAGAAATCTTACCTCAATTTTAGAAAAATCTCTCTTCAAGAATACACACAAGAAAATGCAAGACATCCATAAGTGACATAAAATAAAACCCACTTTCATGGTAAGAAACACACACTTCAGAATATTTGAAATATTTCTGAGACTTTATGTAGTTACCAAATATACCTGAGACAGGCTTTAATATTTTATAAACGAATGCTTCCAAATATTTAAAGGGTGAATACTGCAGGGACTGAATTTGTGCATTTCTAGTCTCCCTTTTCCTGCAAGTTTTTGGGAACCTGACTTAAGATTTGAGCAAAATTGTTTTACTTAAATAGTTCTAAAAGTAGTTGATTGTGACGTTATAGGAAATGGTGTGAGGTTTTTTTGAATGCTTGGTGTTGCTGAATAATTTCAGACATTTCAAACTTGGACTGTAAGATTTTTTTTTTAATTTATGAATGATCCAAAGACAAGGATTATGGACATTTGAAGAATGTGTGAAATGGAGAATCTGATTTCTCAACGTGATGCCTTCTCAGCATCTTTGGTTTGTTGAAGAACGTATACTTACTTTGGTAGTCTCAAAATCTTGTGAGAATTTGAATCTCTCCCATCTGAGATGTGTGGAAGGGAAGGGGAAGTGCCTGTGTCAGATGCAGGGCAATGTGTATTTGTCAAATATATACAGAAATAATGTATGTCTATATATAGTGTGTGTATGTATATATGCACACACATGCTATATAAACAATCCCATATATATAGTATGCATATATATATTTCTGTATAATAATTTTCACTGAATTGATGAATCCTAAAATGTTACTGCAGCAGTTTCCTCATTTATACAGGAAAAAATGCTGAGTGGATAGAAAACTGTAGCACTTCTTGTTAAACACATAGGACATGCCCTGACTGCTTAACTTAATATTTAAAGATTTGGGGATTTCTTTTCCTATTTGAGAAAGGCCCCCACATATTGCTATAGAGACAGGAACCTGCACTACTTACAGCATTTTGACAGCAGGAGGGGTTGGCTGCAAACCCAGTTTATCTCACTTCTTTATGATTGTTCCTTGTTCCATGAGCAGTCATCCCAGTTTAAAAGAATTAAATTTATTTGATAGTAACTACTTTGTAAGCACCTCTGATCCATTTATGAGATGAGATTATGGATGGATCCATTTATTATCCATCGCATGCACCTTGATGTCTACAGTACAACTGCTTCTGAAAGCTGCTGTAACTTACAGCTAATGTCTGAGGGCTTTTTTATCCCCAGTTATAAAAAAATTTGAGACAGTATAGCAGGTAACAAGTCAAAGTACAGGTGTTATTGTCAGAACTGTCTTTAGCAGTTTTAAAGCTAATTTCTTAATGAAATTTAAAAAAAAATTCAAAGACCGTTTCTTTGTAAGATGTAGTAAGATAAGATTTCTTAGTAAGACTTTTGATGTTTCTAGAAAAGTTGCCATTTCAGTAAGAGCATTGCCAGGTGGATATTCCCAATCTTCTTCTGTACTTCAGTATTTGGGGAATGTTTCAGTGCTGCTGTGAGAGGACTGAAGATGTGACTGCAGTGGTTTCCTTTAGATTCCTCCTCAGGCAAAGATTTGTTTTCCCTTCATATGAATTTTGGTATGAATATTTTGAGATATATGGTCAAAGAAATTGTATTAATTAACTGACTCATATATAAGGCAGTACTGTCAACACCATCTTTTAATTATTCTCTTCCAGTAATTGGAACAGCTGCAGTTTAATAGACTGAAAAGCCAGAGGTAGAGGCATGAGAAGCACCTATGTGAAGTGGAAAGAGCTGAGTAAGGAAGCCAATTAAATTATCACACAGTCAGTTTTTTTGGGAACCTGTAGAGAAATGTTACACATCCTTATTTGCTCCTCTTCAGTTTCTAGACTTGTGCCTTTGCAGCCATATTTAAATTGCTGAAAAGATTTGGATATTGAAATGATTACTGCATTTTAGCTCCATGCCTCTGGGAATATTTTGCTGGATTTTGGGGGGTTCTGCTTTATTTTCTTCTGTATCAAAATGCTCTTGTGTGGTGTAGGATGCATCAGTCCAGTAGGCTGGTGGTCTGAAGATATAGAAAATATGAGAGCAATTCCTCCCTATGTGAAACTGATTTTCTGCCTTCAGTTTGGAGCAAGCTCTGCTGCTGCTAATATCATAAACCAGGGATTTTATCACATAGCAAATGCACATTTTAAAATGGAAACATGCTTTTGTATTAATGAATTTTTAGCACACAGGTGTGGGGGAAAAGAATCTCAGAAGTTTGAATATGTTTACTGGTCTAACCACTACCATTTTAAAGTATTTTTCTTGTTGTTGATTCTGGCATTTTCTCTTGTATAAACACTCATCAGTAGGAAATAGTTTATGACACAAATATTAAGACCTTTCTGTTGTCCACATTTCTAGCTGAAAATGGGAGATGTACATCACACTGTCACTGTAGCTTTGGCTGGTTTTCTTTCTGGAAAGCCGAAGGAGCCTGAGGTTCTGGAAGTGAGAAGACTTTTCAGGTCATGCTGGGAAGGGTTTGGAAGACTTGAGAAAGTTGTGATGTAGCATAACCCTACTTTTCACCTAGTGCTTTCAGCTCCTCTGACACCTAAGAGATGAATAAAAGGAGAGAGGTAAGTAGCCTGTTGAAGTGGAACAGCAATTTTTAACCACAGCAAATCACTTGACTGAGCAAGTATTTTTTTCAGTTTTGTTTTTAACAGTTTAAGAACTGAGAAAAAAAGGTTAAACTCATTATCTGTGCAAACTGATGAAAATCCAGCAAATCTCTAGAAGTTAACTTTTATTCTGCTTGGTTTTCATACAAAAATTCAGGTGGCATTCAAAGGCTCAGAATAAATACTTTCAGACTAGAACAGTTTTCTATTGCTTGGGCTCTGGTACAGCTTTCTGCTGTGCCTTTTTCTTCTTTTTGAACATCTGTGAAGGGAAGTCTAATGGGAAATGCGGAGATGGTTTAAAAGTTTTGTTGGATGCACAGATGCCCCAGAACTGTGAACACAGTGGGCTGTAAGAGGACAATGTGTTGACAGTTGCTGTGTGTGACACAACGTGGCAGCAGCTTAGCATTCAAAGGAAGGAAGAGGAAACCCCCAGAAAAGGAGGAGAGTCACAAGGGACGTGGTTTTAGCTGTGTTCCTGCTCTGAAAACCAGGGAGAGCTTCCAGAAGAAAAGATGCCGTGATCAGTGCCCTGGCAGGGGAACTCTGTGTGTGGTTTGGTCATGTGCTTGCTGAGTGTGATGCTGTGTGCCTCTTCTTCTCTGGGGCTAAATTTTGCTTGTTGGTCAATAGTGAAGCAGGATGTAGGTGCAGGGATGGAGGGAGAGGGTGAGGAAATGATTTCCTCTCCAATCACAAGCACTTTTCAGTCTTCTCTCTGTGGGATCAGAGCTGCAGTGCTGTTCAGCCCCAGCCAGGAGCTTCTGGCCTCTCTCAATGTCTCAGCTCTGTAAAGTGGCACCTTGGGATCTTGCCTTTGGTGCCATTATTTTCTTTTGTTCTTCTTTTGCCACCTGTTCCTTTCCTTTATGGCTGAGTTTTGTGCAGAAATTCATGATACTCAGTGCAGCTTTGGAAACATGAACATGGAAATAGTTGCTTAACCCCAAACACTTTCCCATCTTTTATACACAGAATTAAGGATGTATGGCAGACTTGGATAATAAGTACAATGTAACTTCGAGCAAGTTATAAATAGTAGATGCTTTTAATTTTGAATGTGAACATGCTTGTGAGAAAATTACAGAAAAGCCCCTTGAATGGTCCCAAAATTATGTTTAATCTGTGCAGTTATCATGGGATTTTCAGCTCTTAGGAGTTTTAAATTTAAAGCACATCTCCAGTTTGTGTGCCATGTTGATATGTTTTCAGAGCACTTCACTGGGAAATATTTTCTCAGCAAGGAGTATTGTGCACAGAGGTGTAATGGGGCTTTTGGCCCTCAAAATCCTTCAGTTGATGATGAGTGGCAAAGCTGTGTAATATGAGAACAGAAAAATGTGTATTCAGTGGTACAACACACTCCAGGGGATCAGATTACTTTTCCCATCTATTTAAATGTGCAGCTAAAATATTATTTTGAAGTCTTAATTAAAATATCAGAACTATATACTGAGATGTTCTGTTGTCTTAGGAATAGTTAATGCAAAACATAAAATACATAATAATAGTATTTTCCTTGTGAATATGCAACCAATCTGTGACTGTCAGGAAGAAAATGGGATTTGATTTATTTTTTTCCCCTGATGTGTGGATAGGTGATTCATTTCTCACATGGTTGTTCTTAAGCAAGTGACAAGTATTTCCCTATTTTTAGAGTACCTGGCATTGCTGCTTTCTTAAATTCTGGATTTTGTACATGGGCTGTTTGGTGGAGTAGTTTATGCTGGACTTTGGGAGGGGATTTGGTTGGCAGTGCTTGGAATTCCTGTACTTTAAAAAATTTGTTTACTGTTTTTTCTGCTAAGGTTTTATTTATGTTGTTTGTAGAGTAAGTGGGAAAAGTAAGTAGGATCAGGAGCACACAAAGGAGATCAGGTATTTGAGGACTCATGTTGCCCTCCAGGGTGAATGATCTTGTTGGGGTCAAAAGTGAGAAGTAACTCTTGATTTCTGTGCCTGTCTGGATTGACTTCAATGTCAGTCAATGCTTGGGAATGACTTCATGGCTTGAGTTGGATTTTATTTTACTGATCAAAAGAGTGTTTCAGGAGTTACTTCTGAAAAAGGGGTCCATTGATTGTCTTTAACCTCATTCTTTTTTTTAAATTAGTCATGCTGCTCTTAATAAATAAAACATGTGAAGATCTCCTTGAGGGTGGTAGAGCAGTGGAGGCAGAAGCTTTACAAGCAGTTACCAGTTGGCTGCACTCAGTGTGAGGAAGGGAGTAACTGTGTTTGCTTTTTGTATTTTAAAACACTTTCTGTATAATGGTGAATGCAAAAGCAAAGCTGACTGTGTAAATGCAAATTAATGATTTTTATTTTATTTTGTGATTATAATAGCTGCTATCTAACATCTTTCAACCTGATTTCTAGACCTTCAGTGCAGAGCTGGCACGATGTAGTAGTCTGGTGGTGTGTGTGTGTGAGAGACTGGACACATATTGACCAAGTGTGTAGCCAAGCCTGTCTGTTGGCCTGTAAATACTTGAATTCTTTTGCTAAAAGTATGACTGTGCTAAAACTGCATAGATGTTTTTGCATGACTTTGTTTCTTAATAGTCACAGCATATAAACACTATTGTCATACCCAATGGTGTCTCTTCAACATCCCAGTTCCTGTGAAATTTGTTGCCTGGGTTAATGCTGCTCATTTGTAATTTAGAACTTCAGAGAAGTGGGAGAGACGCCCTCAATTGTTTGTCCAAAGGGTGCATCTGGTTTTGAGTGAAGTTGTCCTGTGTTATTTTAATTCATTGCCTTTGGATTTGGTAACAGCTTGCCCAAAACTATTTTCAGTAATGGTGATCAGGAGCAGCAATTATTCCCTGGTGATTTCATCCCAAAATTGAATTTACATTGTGAAAAACATTTTGTAACAGTGAAACTTAAAATGTTTCACTGTTACAGAACCCCATCAGAGTGTTGTTAAATGTCACTAGAATGAATAAATTTATAGACATTTATAGAAATAGCTCCTGGTTCAATTCTTTATTGCTGAGTAGCGTGACAGGGTGTTGGCTTTTTAATGAGAGGATTAGGCTGTCCTGATGAATAGAAAAATTATCATGCTGTACAGAGACTGTTCTGAAATCTGCAGACTAAATATCTTAGTGTTGATTTGGTCTGCTCTGGCGATACATTGAAGGTGATGCATTTTTTCTTGTAAGGTAATCAGTACAGCGGAATCTCTGCCTTCTCTTCCCTAGAAACGTGCTCTGCTTCTGCATGAGATGCTATTAAACTCCCCAGTCCCTTGTTAATAGCTTTCCTTCCCTGCTCCCCGCTGTCGTCAGCCCCGGGAGGTCACCAGGCAGAGCCCTGAGCCGCGGAGCCGTCCCTGCTGGGGACCGGCGTGGCCCCATCTGCTTCGTCAGCTCTGGAGGCAATTTGGGAGCTGCTGGGGGGCGTTGAGAATTAGATTGTTGATAGCGTTCCTACAAAGACTGCTATTAACAGCCTGCTAGTCTCTGCTTCTCTACTGCAGAAGACAGAGTGATATTTGTGTTCCCATATCATGTTGTAAAATGCATGAGATTTTGCTCTTCCTCCTTGGAAATGAGAATAGGAAAATGAGAGCATCCTGAACCAGAAGCTATTAGAAGAGCATGCAGAAACCTGCAGCGATTTCTGCTTTATTTTGTCTTCCTAGCTATGGATTAGAAGGACTGATTTTTGCAATGGGCTTTTTCCATAATGGCATTCTTGTATTGTTTGGTCAGAGCTTGCACAGGAGGAAAACAGGCTGCTGAATTTAGTCACTGATCTCTATTAGCCGTGGCCTAAGGCTATGCTGAGATTTATATCCCATTTGTATTGTTGCAGCTCAAAAGAAGAATGTTCAGAGGATGACAAGTGTATTCTGAGTAGGTATGTTGTTTCATTTTCATATGAAACCCATTTTTTTCTGCTTCCATTGGTCAGAAATGAGGTTAATAAGAAGAGAATATAGTACAGTGCTGCAGTGTCCCTGTTAAGGTAGAACAATAGCATCAGAAACAGTACTTTAAAAATTAGCTGCTTTTATTAAATAAAGCTGCATTATGCTGGTGTGCAGAGTGCAGTCTTTTCTTTTTTTTTCTTAACATATACTGCAGTCAGTGCTTCCCTAACGAGGTGGCACTATTGTTGAGTTAGAAGGATAGAATCATCATATTGCTTTAGGGGACAGCAGGATTTAAAAGGAGATGCCTTACAGCCCTGTTTTACAGATTGGAAGCATCGGTTTAAGGGCATTGGCAGAATCATTTCCTTGTTCTTAGCAGCAGCCACTGCTGTGTCAGTAGTGTGTGGAATGGAAGTCCTAGTTGGTAGTCTGTTATGGAAACGCTGTTTACTGTTATTGTAGTACCGTGGTGACAACATGCCATTGAAATGGAAAACGAGCTCTCCTGCTATCTGGAAATTCCCAGTTCCTGTGCTTAAAACATCCAGGTCATCGCCACTTTCTCCAGCATACATGTAAGTGAGAGAAATGAGGATAATAAGGTGGGAATTCTTTTTGTGAGACTACCCTGTGGCAAAATACCCTGATACATATTAAATGACATTGGCACTCAGAATTTTATCTTGTTTGCTATGTAGACCCCCCTCCCGATTTTATCCTGGATGTTTCATGATGGATGTTGTGTCAAGTCTTTCCCTTTTTGTTGAAACGTAGAGAAATTGTGCAGATTAAGCTCTATTCATAATGATACTGTGTATGTTCATTTGAAAAGTTTGTGGTGGTGTTAATTTGTAGAGCTGATCTTGAAATGACAAGTTAAGCTTTGAGGTTGGCAGGCGTTCTATATAGTGTATATGTGAATGTTTCCTTCTCCTGACTATTTCATTTGGAAATTGAGCTTGAAATCACCTGCTGTATTGTATTGCACTTTTGTTCGTGTGAGTTCTTGTAGAGGTGAAATCATCCTGCTTTGGTCTTGTTTTATTCTTTAAAGTCTTAGCTTAATACAAATTGAATGTCTTCTTAAAAAGTTACCAAAAAAGCTTATAAAATAAATTTGAGTCATTCATATCTGAATACTTACGTAGTTATACAGGTTGTCAGTGTAAAGTAGCTTCACAATGTGCCTTTGTCTTGCCAAATCCTGATGCAGCTTTTGTTCACCTTTTGTTGCTGTGAGTTCTGTGTTACCATATACAGGTGGCTTTTTCTCTTTCTCTGAAATAAAACTGCTAAGCTCAGGGTGCTGAATTCCTTCTGCCTTTATTTAAGGAAGCAGCTCTTCCAAACGGAGGAAGAGTTGCTTTAAAATGCACAGGTAGCAGTGTAGGTGACTTTTCTATCTGGAAATTGCTGTAAAGGCTACTACTTTCCAACAGAATTCCAGCCTAATACCTACAATATTAGTGCTTTTAAGCTTGTATTGTCTGCTTACAGATAGGCTTTTGCTTTAGCTACAGTAGGTACAAGCTGTAAGAGAGAGGTGCATAGGTCCTCTAAATGTATTTTTAATTGTTGCTGAGCGTGGCATTGTTATGGTGGGGCTGAAAGGATGCAGCGCCATGTGCAGGGTCACTATTGTTCTCAGAAACAGAAAGGTGGAGAACAAACCTGCCTGTACAAAACCTCTGCTGGGCACACTCGCTTTTAAGATTAATTCATCTATGACAAGGTGTGGATGTGCTTCAGTCTTTTTATGGGAAGCATCAAATACACTTAAGGCTACCAAAAGGGAAGCTGTTTCCTATAAATTGCTACATATTCTGTTAAAAAATATGACTTAAATATAAGGAAAGTATCAGAAGAGTTGTGAGACATTTGAACCTGTTTCAGGGAAGCAATATCATTAGTGTTTTATCATATGCTGTTGTTTTTAAACTATAGTGGTCTTAAATGCAAGAAAAATCAGAACTAGCTCAGTCTGATGTCTCTGCTGCTGAAAGGGAGCATTTCTTTTGTGCATTGCCTTTAAAGTGCTAATCTTAGCCCTGAGAATGCTCCAGCCTTTGTGATGGGGATCGTGTGGCTGATTATCTCAGTGTGTTGAAAGTATGAGCAGGTTTAGTGATCATGTTTAAATTATATGATGCTGAGCTTATTTGGAGCATGAGAAATATGTGATCAGCAGCCTTAATCATCTCTCGATAATGAGTCAATGTATCTCAGTGTTTATGGAGACATTTCTTTATTGGCACACAGATCTGGTGTTTGGAGGACTTGTATATCTAACACTAAAATTATTCATATATTTTATTATAAAGAATGAGAAACATTACAAAATGGCACCTATTTGATTAGGCAATATAAATCATCAATTAAAACATCTCTTGTAATTCAGGTCGGCCAGTAAAATAAGTGATTGGATTAATTACCTTCATTGTAGAGATAACAGTAAATTTGATACTGTTTTATATAATCTGATGTTTTTCATATTCATATTTATAACTTCTGTTTTAAGTAGTACTCTGCACACTGGCAAAGAACTTATGTTTTGAGTAAAGGGTTGAGGAATAAGTGGTGTGTGAAATGGAACATGTATTGATGTAAAATAAATGGCCATAAAGCTCTATAATTCACAGATGAACACTTTGTTCATATTTTGGATCTAGGGTATGCAAAGGTATGGTTGAGCTTTTAATCCCTTTGATACTTGACATCTACATCTTACAAAATAAGGGGTTTAGTGTAGTTTGGAATGCAAAGTAGGAAGGTCTTAAAAGTGTTTTGGCTTTTTTCCCTTGTATTTAAAATAAAACTCCAGTTTTTCAGGTTTTTCTAATGAAGTTGACCTTAGCTTTAAAACCTTCATCCTGATTGTGATTTACAAGCAACATATCTTGAGATTAAACTGATGATCAGGATGCATAGATATTATTAGAGTTTTTTTGGGCTGTGTACCCAGTAGCTGAACTCTGCCTTGGTTTCCCTGTCTCAAAATGCTGAGACTGGTGGTTGTGAGCAGGTTTGGCTTCTTGGCTGAAGCACCAGTGTACAAAGTGCCACTGCAAAATGTTGGCCGTCCTGCAGCTGTGCAGGCTTAGCTCAGTGTCTGCTTGGGAAGTTTGTGGTAGCTGCTGATGGGGGAAGATGAGTGTGGGGAACTTGTGGCTGGGAGTAGCTGACGTGAAGGACCTGCAGGAGCTGAGGTGTGATCAGTCTGTAGGTGAGGATGTGGTTCTGTCGCTGGGAAGTCCGCTTGGTTCGCAGGAGCTGGTGCCCCTTTCCTGGCAATGGGAAGGAGCAGCAGGGGACTTGCAGCCTCTTGGCTGGGGGATTTCTATCCACCAGTTATTTATTAGGGATATTTTCAGGACATCCTGACTGCAAAGAGGTAACTCTTCACATTCCCTGACTGCTGCATAAACTGATCCAGAGTAGCATGAACTTTGCCCAGGCTGGAGAGATCCAGTGACATTGCTAGGGAGAATCAGGCACTATTAGACTTGGAAGACTGGCATGTGCCAATATCTGTAGGTGTAGTGCAGCTGGCTGAGTGCATGAGTTAGGAATGCAGCTGTGGGTACGTGCACACGCCTTTGTCAGGCTGCATTTTCTTTTGTGGCACTTATTTTGCTGGGGTTTGGAATATAGATGCTGTTTGTCAAACATTGTGAAAGCTGTTACAGCAAGTTTATGCACCACTAGTCAAATCATATTCATATTTGTGGTTGTGTTGACTGTGTGGAGAGAGACCTACGTGACTTCATATATTAGGTGGACAGCTTCAGCAAGGGAATAAGAGAAAAGGAGAAAGTGAATAGCACAGACAGTGAATAACACTTGAAAAAGTGATGTCCCATGGCATCATGGCTGTTATTTAACATGACTGCCAAATGTTGAAGAACAAAAAAGCAACAGTGACTGATATAAGCAGAGGCTAAGAATTAAAACACTAATACAGTGAGGGTGAGGAACAGTCCTGAATTATATTTAACAGCTTTGAGGCATAAAGGAGCATGGGTCCCACTTATTGTTCATGGTGCACAGCATCTCATGCATTAAAAACGAAGAGGATTCTTTCTTATTCACACCAGTAATGTCTTTTTTTTTTTAAATTGTGCACATCTTCCATTAATACAAATGGAAGAGATGTTTTTGGAAACTCAGGAGATTAAAGTGCTATGATGAACATCTACAAAGAATTCAATAATGCAAAAATACTATTTGCAAAAATACTTTACGGAGGATTGTTCTGCTAAGGTTATGCCATGCAAGAATATTCTTTGCTGGTTTTTAGAAAGTTAAATGTTCAATCAAGTGGTTTTAGTCACCTGCATGCCAATTTTAAAGATAAGTAAAAGAAAAGAATTCTTATTTCAGAATAATCCACTTGTAATCTTAGTGCCTTCTATCCTTTCACATGAAATAGTATTAAATGGAAGCTATCCTTTGCATGTGTTTTCATAAATTACTGACTAATATTAGGAGAAATAAACAGATGTAGTATTCCAAATGTATTTTTATCAAAGGGTTTACTGCACAGTCTATCCTGAGTCGTGTGGTTATGAAATTTGTCTGATAGGAAATGCTTTGCTCTAATGGAAATCAGTTGCTTTGCAGAAAGGTAGAATAAATTCTTAATACTCTGGAGTATGCAGCATTAGTTTTAGCTGCTTATATTGGTTATACAGGTTAATGCTTTTGTGTCTTCTTCCACCAATCTGCTTTGCTCTACAATCAGCTTTTTGAATTTATGCTATACAGTTATATATACTTAAATGGGAAAAGGTGTGTGTGTGATTCATCAGGCCACCTGTATTAGTTCTCTTTGGTGAGACCACCCTATGTGTGTCTGCTGCCTTCAGTGGTCATTTTTAGGAAATGAGCCCTTTTGTTGGGCTCCTGAGCATTTGACAGGCTACACAATATTCACATACTCCTGTCTTTGGCAACATTTCCATTTTATGACATTGCTTCCTAGACATTTCAAATTTCAACATGTTGGAAGTCAATGTGCAGCTCACCTCAAATATGTTTTAAACTGATCTGACAATACATGCAAAAAGATTAATTGGATGAGTTGGGAGTAGAAGGGACTTGCATCATACTAGTGGGAGACTACTTTTGATCCCAGAAATTTTGTGTATAGAGTTCTCCTTTGTGCCTGTTGATATTTCTTCTGCTGTTTATATAATAGGTATGTCAATAGATTATTCTAAGTTTGAAATGTGAAATTTCATTGCTGTAATAAACTGAGAAAAATGAGAAAAACCTCCAACTTGTTTCTCATGAAGTCTCCCAGGGCTACTGTTTTTTCTGGGGAGACTTTATAGGGGATGATGTGGCCTACAGGTCCCCAAATTACACACGTCTCCTTATACAGCAGAATGTTGCAATATTGACATTGTGTTGTGACATGGTAAAGCATCTTTATTGAATTATCTAGAATATGTTACTTAGCCTGTTCTGCCAGCATGACAGTTCTGCCAGTTTGGGTTTTTTTGCCATTATTTCTTTGTTAAGGTGAAAAAATCTTGTTCTCCAGTCATATTCTACTCATTGACTTTTCTAGTGTTAAGTGGTATTTTCTATTGATATTTGGATGGGGCTACCTATGGATTTTCAAAAAGTGCTTGGTGAATATTTGCATTTTAAAATAGTAGTTGCTTGCTCTTAATGGTAATAATGGGAACTGTAGTGTAATAATGTGTAGCTATCACACTAAAGTGGAAGTGTTGCATCTGTGTTGCTTCTGTCCAGCAGTGACAAAGATTGTATCAATGTCTAAATTGTGTTTTTTCATTGGATGAACAAGTTGCATGCCTCTCTTATCTGGCATGCATAGATCTAAATGCTTGTATCACATAGGGGAAAAATATTTTATAATTGAAAGTAATTAATGCCCCTCTACAGACAGACTGCCATAAAGGAATCCTGAAATATCTGTGAGAAGTGACAGAGCAAGAGGAATGGTAGATAAGAACCCAAACCCTAAAGTCAGAATCTTACTGACTTTTAAGGTATCAGAATTATTCTCTCCAGTATATAGGGAAAAAACCTCTAACACGCTTGAGAGGGTAGTTCCTAATTGGGTTACAGGAATACAGTTGGATGTGTGTTCTATGACCCAATATTGAATGTGCAGGTGCCTCCTTAGCCTTAAATTTGTCTCTAAGGAGCCATTCTGTTAATTTACTAATTTCTGTGTGTGGAAACTAAGGACACACGAGGTACAACTGTAATCTGCTGGTGAAGAGTGGTTTTTGTGTTCTTTAATACACAGGAAGTATTAAGCTGCCTAGTCAAAATTCTTATTTAACTGTTGAGTACTTAAGACCAAACATAAAGAACAGAAAATAGGTGCAGTGTTAGTCCAGCCTGAACTGTGAAACCTCTGACTCTTCTATTTTACCTTTTTCAACATTAAGGGAATAAAAGAGTTCTCCTTGTGTAGAAAAGCCACAAAATGTTTGTTTCCTTGCTTTTTTTGTTTCTAATAGCAGGAATCAACAGACAAACTCCAACTTTGGCAAAAAGTCATTAGTGAACTGTTTCTAATTTAGCGTCATTAAACAATGCAAGTCTGCAGATTTAAGCTACGAATGGCTCAATGAATGCAAACCCTTTGTCAAACAGATAAATGTGGATGTGATGCTAAGGCTCCCAGAGAGATTAAATGCTGTTAGGAACAAAAGCTTTGTAGCAGTGACTGAGCCAAATATTGCTTTGTTTCTGTGGAAAACAAATTTGAATTAACCAGCGGGCTGTAATTATGCTGCAAACAGCTTGAGACCTGTGATTGTTTAGTTGTTTAAGGAGTTTTGAAGGGAATACTTTCTGTGTGCATATTCTTGGGAAATCATACCTAAATAGTTGATGTTGCTCAGTCCTCTTCTTCTGGCTTTGTGGCAACTGATCTTCTGCTGGCTTTGGTCACAGTGTGGCCTTACTAGAAAGTGATACAAAAAGGTTCAAGTGATTTTGGGAGTTTCTTTGTTTCTGTACTCTCCTACTTGCCATTGAGATCCACCAGTGCTGGAAACAGTGAGACTGTCTTCAGTCACCTGAGTGTTTGTAGCAGCTCTCATCCTTTCTGTTGGTGTGGGCTTGTGTGCCTGGACACAATATGGTGGTGTTGGTGGTTGTATGTTGAAGTCCTAAGAGACTTCACTGTACTAAAAAAACCAAAACAAACAAACAAACAAAAAACCAAACAAAAAAAAAAGGGAAGGAAAGGTTAAGGCTTGACATTTAAGTACTAATCTCCAAAACTTTGCTTCTAGAAATAGCTTCACCTGGAGCCTGACTGTGTTAAGCACATGTCATTGTCCCTGTGCTTCAGGTGACGTTGTGGTTGTTGTTCCCTTGTTGCCTCTGCTGGTGCTGCTGGCAGAGCTGCTCAGGCTCTGCTGCTCCTGTAGTGACTTTGCCTTCACCTTCTTCAGCTGGTCACTGCAGTGAGCATCCTGTGCTGTGAGTGTGTCAGAGCAGCAGGTGAAGCTGGAGCACTGCCTGCCTCTGCCCATCAGTGTGTGCCCACAAACGACCTTCTTCCTTTCTGCTGCGTTTGGGGGGTTTGCAAGTGCTGTATCCTCATCTCCTGCTTCCCTTAGCCAGAGCCTTGTCAAAGTAAAAACCCACTTCTCACTGCTTTGGTCTATTGTATAGAGCCTGTTTTATGTTCTCTTTTACAGAACACCCTCACTTTAGAGGAAAGGTGGAAAATGGGACATCTATTTGCTTTTTAATTTAAGAAACAGTAAGTCTTACTTTGCGACTTTCTCCTGGAGTGGAGATTTAAAAGAGCTCAGTATAAAGTTACTAAGCAAATAGTTTTAAATGTTCATCTGTTACTGCTGCCCATCTAATGTATGAAAAAGATAAGGTGTAAAAAGTGAAATATTAAAATATAAACATCAGAACATTATCTAAAGTGAGCAGTATTTGGCACTAGCTGCCATTAACTGTTTTAGGAGATTGCATTAACAGTAGTTACAGTGCAGTGATAATTCACTTGAGGCAGAAGGTCTGTAAACTTCTGGTTGTGGTGGCCCCTTTCAAGTGATCATAATTAAATAGCATTTTAAAGAAAGTCAGTAGCCTGACAAATACAAGGTGTTTTTAGTTTCAGCAGCAGCCTCAAGTTCATCTAATAAAAATTTGGTCTTTAAACTGTCCAGTAAAAACAGTGACATCTGAAGCCAGTAGTGTAGGACAATTGCTGAAAGTGATCAAGGAAAAAAAGTCATGATTTCCACTCCTTAATGCACTGTGTGTGACACAGAGGTGATCCATGCAAAGCAATTTAGGTCCTGCCTTCCAGTGTTGTTCTTGTGTTCATGCTCCAGTTGGCTCTTGAGCAGCAGCAGTGGCAGTTCCTGTGTGCCCCAAAGCCAGAACTGGAGTTTGAACCTGCTCCTTGCTCTGTGGACAGGAGTTAACTGCTGTGTCAACCCATTGGCACAAAAATGACCTTTTCTCTTCCTTTTCTCTCCTAGCTGGAGTCATGTATCTGTTTTAAAATGTGAACTTGCATTTCCTACAGAAACTTTTTTGTCATAAGGAATCATTAGCAGTTGATAAAAGCTGGTTAGTTTTACTGGGTTGCTGATACTATAAAAGAATTAAATTAGAAATTCTTGATAAAAAGTTGTAATAAAAGGAAGTGATGTTATTTTAGGGCAGGAGAAGTATAAAAGTAACTTCTTTGCCTGAATAAAGGATTTCTTGAAATTGTATGAGTAGAAGATATGGAATGGAAATGTGAAATACCACAATTGCATAATTTTTTCATCTACATTATTTTAATATTTGAATTTCTTAAAAAATATGATGAGATTTTCTTTAATGCAATGCTGCCCTATCTGTTCTGCTTACTGAGCTCCAAGGTGGCCAGGTACTTTGTTGGGGATTTCCTAAATTCATTACTCAGGTAGTTGGATCATCTGTTCATAATGGGAAGACAGCAATATAGACAATAATTTTTGGTTTTTTTGGAGACTAAGCTTACTTAAATATGCTTTAGCAGATTATGCATACAAAGTAAAAAATTACTTGTATTTTACTGGCTTTTTAATTAATAGATTCATTAGCAAATTACATGCATAGGTGCATGCATAGGATAGCCTTGGGATATACCAGGGATTTGTTTTGGTTGTTTTTTTTTTTGATAGGTCATAAAATCCATAAAGATTTGGCCTGCAATAAGAATAACCTAATATGAAACTGAAATCTATGTCCTTGTTACCTGATAAATACCAGAGTGCTGGCACATGCCAGGGGTGATTGCAGCAGAAGCCATTTTACCAGTAACCAGAACACTTGTGGTCATGGTTCATTGAGCAGTAATTTGACAGAGAAAATAAGGTTATAGTCCTTTCAAAAATGAGCTATTGAGCTTCACCAAATTAAGGATTCACTCTCTGGCCGATCTGGCTTTGGCAAAGCTTTTACTGAGTTATGTAAAGACTGGGTTTTAAATAAATTGGAGAACATGCACTCTAAAATATCTGTAGCTGTAGGCTGATCTCCTTACTTTGTTTTCAAAGAGTTTCTGCAGTAGTCTGAGAAATAGATTAATGGATTACTGATGGAAATGAAAATTTAAAAAATCCTTAATAATATTCTTAGTTGCCTTGTTCCTGTTCATCAGAATAAACTCTACTTCAGAACAAAATGTCATAACAGAGTATTGGTTTATTTCATTCGTGCCACTAAGCTCTACAAAATGGCAACTGCATGATTTGAATATTCTATTTGAGAATAAAATCTGTCACAATTTTCAAGGATCTTTGCTTATCATCACCTGGATGCCTCTGAACTGTTTTAACGGGTTAATACTTGCTAAGTGGTTTATAAAGCAATTTGTGTCTGTGAATCATATTGTAACTCCAGCCAGTGAAATCTGTCAGTATTTGCTGGAAAGTTAAAGCATGTTAATATCCATATAATGAACACTCTGTATTTCATCACTACAAAAATATCTGTTGGAGGTACTTGGAGGATTAACTTGGAGTCATGAGAGAAGCACATTTGGTTGTAGCCTCTAGGAAAAAACTGTGCTGTACTTGAAAGAATCAACATGTGGTTAGAAAGAAAATTCTGATTCAGCCTACTTTGTGATAGCAACTAATTAACCTCTGGCACCTTTCTCTGAGCTGCAAGCCACTGCTTCCCAGAGGTTGCAGAAAGTCAGGCAGCTCCTGTGCCTTCCTCTTGCAGTGTTAATATTCATTTCACATTCAACTCCAGCATTCTCTTGGCTAACTACTGTAATGTTCAACCCTCTCCAGACCAAGTGTGTGTGTTGAAGGTGATTTTAACATCCACATTTAGAGCAGCTTGTGAATTCTCACTACATGCTACTGTAGTTTTAACTTCTTTTGTTTCCTAACTTTTAAAACTCTGGTTAAAAATAGTACTGCTGTGCTTCTTGTTTAATGATTTCTATTGATCAGAACAATAGTATTAATTAGAAAGTGAATTAACTTTCTCCTTTGGTAGTATGCTTAATTGTGATATACTGTACTTAAAAAAAAAAAAAAATCAATGTGTTTATCTTCATTACTGTTGAGTTAATGATAGTGCTTAGTAGACCTATGTTGATAAATGTAAATAATGCCTTTGGTAAGTGTCCAAACAAGACAGATGTACTTACTGTGGTTTTGTTGGGAAGTCAGTTGGACATTCAGCTCATTTCCCATCTGTTCTGGGTGTGAATGGCGGAGTTATTTCTGAATCTTAATGTTACAGCCCCTGCAACAGAAGCTACATTCTGAATACTTCAGGATTTTGTTGCAGGGTATGTGATGGAATGCTCAGGTTTTGCTTTTTGTGTATTGCAGTTTACACAGAGCTTAAGCACTGTTGTAGTTTCACTTTGACTTACAAAGCCAGGTTCTTGGTGATGTGTGGAGATAAATGCTGAGCTGCTACCAAGCCGGTGAGAAAGGCAGAATTTGTGGTCACTCTGGGAGTGCTCTTTCCCTCTTGGTGAATGTCACAGGGCTGGAATTCAGGGGATCTGTGCCTTATTGCCAGGTGTTACTGCTGACTTGCTTTGGAACGTCTGCCAAACCCAGCTCCTGAATGTCACTTTCTGCAGAAGGGAAAGGGTGCTCAGCCCTCCAGAATTAAGCTGTGGTGGTGTATTTAACAACAACAAATCAAACAAAAATCCCCAAGTCCCCACAAAGAAACAAAAAAAAACACCACATCACAATTTTGGGGGGGGGGCATAGTTGTTTAGATATAAGCCAAACCCAAATAGGATTAATATACTCTACTTGTCTTTATTCACGTGGAATCAGCCAAGTTAATGTTTAGGACTAGAATTGTAAAAGTTACACTCTGGTGAATTTTTCTAGTGTGGAATTTGCAGTTTTTAATGCTTCATTCACATGTGCAAGTTTCTGTCCATACATAATAGCAAATGTAGAAGAGAAATAGTGAAAATCTTTTCTGCAGAAGAGCTTCAGGTGGTGAGCTGCTGAGCTTGTGTGTGATAGAGAACTGCTCATTATATATTGAAAATCAGGTAGAGAACTGCTTATAGCCACACCAGGCATGTCAAATGTCTACTTTTAGGTATTGCAAGTATTTTAATATTTATTATATCCTCTCTGTTGACTGTGCAGTTTTAACAAGGCATTGTGTTCTATGGAGGATAACCTGTAGAGAACAGAGCTATGGGAAGTTGTGTGTCATGTTCAGAAAAATGCTTCCATTATCCCAGCTGTCCTTGGAATAAATGAATCATGCTCAAGGTCTTTGCCTTCATTTGTAAAACTTATGAATTATGCTGTCTGTCAGGAAGTCAAGCAGTGATGTGGCAAACATGGTGAAAAGCCCACTCTAAACAGCCAAGGAGGTTGGTTTACTTGTCTGTTTCTTTTCATAATGATTTTAAATAATGTGTTCACTTTCTATTTTCTTCCGAGTTCAGAGAAACTATTATAATACTCCTTCATGTAACTTCTATCTGATCTGACATTTTGGGAAGATGCTTCAAGAGCAAAGAGTCAGATTCATGCTTGTTGAATCTGTTGTTCTTCACGCCCACGCTTGCAAGTCTCCCCACATTATTTTGTATTTCTTCTCAGGAAGACAAGTACAAATTTAGAGAGTGGATGTCCTTTGAAATTATGTAAGACTCTTGCCTCCATGCAATTGTATCAAAACTGAAATAAATAGAACTCACCAAACCCAAAACACCCTAGAACTGAGTGAACAAAAATATTTTGGGTCATGAGCCAGCAACTGCTTGCTGCTCTGTTGCATAGTTGTGTTTGTTGGATGCAGAGATAATCTGGAGAGCCTTTTCTAAGGTAACCATGTAAACTTTGTTTAAATGACTCTGGATTTGTTTTATAAAATAGAGATAATTGTGTTTAAAAATAGCACAAATCTTGCATGCTGCAGTTCATCCCCATTAGTTTATTCAGCTGAGTACATTAGAAGTCACAGCAGCTCAGATGTACCCTTGTTCCTACAATGTTATGTCTGTGTGCATAAAATCTCACTGTTTCAAACCCATGTACACTGTTGAATGGTGAATTTGTTTTGAATATGTTTTTGTAGCTGACCTTTTGTACTCATGGCTTTGAACAAGGCACATCAATGCTATGAGGGTAATATGTGAGTTTCAGAAAGTGCTGTACATAGTCTTTGTACCTGAAGAAGTTGGGGGTAAATGTTTTTTTAAAAAAGGAAATTATGAAAATTATTTTTCTTCCACAAATTCCAAATTTGTCCTTTTGATTTATGATCACATAGTGCTCATAATCAAAACTGGGGAAAAGGAGCAGAATTTAAGCACATTCTTGTTACTTAAAGTAATTTCTGAAACTGGTTTGAAGGCCAATGTTTTAACCTGCATGTTTAAAATTTGCAAAAACTTACTGTATCTGAAATTTGCATCAATTATGTCAAGCAGCTATAAATCTTTTTTGAGATATGGAAATACTTGATTAAAAATGGAGATGCCCTATTCTGTGGATTTATAGCTTATGTTTGCTAATTAAAATTGTGTACATATTCATTAGACCTCTGTACAGGCTCATAGGTAGAACATTAAATCACAGAAATTACAGAAACTAGTTGGTGTTAATACTCCTCTAGAAGAATTTTATTAACATTGTATAATAATTACAGGTTAGCCTAGTTAGGCTCTCAGATGTAACCTAATTTATATCTGAGGATTAAAATAGTAGGCTAATAGCACTGCAGTAATTCTTTAACAATTCTACCTAAAATTAGCTTGTCCTGTCTAGATTTGGACAGTAATTGCTTGGAATCAAATCTTAAATTAAAATTATGAAGTGTTTGCCTGGACAGTAGCAGAATACTGGATATCATATCCTGAAGGAGTTCTAATTGTGTGTTTCTAAAAGCAGGTTAAAAACTCCCAACTGCAGCTTGAAACTCCATGATGTATATTTTCTATTATGAATAGTCATGCCATAGATGAGGTAATGCAAGCTGTAAGAATGAAAATACTTTTTTTAATATTACAGTTAGAGTTTCAATGTTTCACCAGCTTGGAAGGAAAAGCTAAGATGTTTAATTTTGGAAACCAGATGAAACCTCTATAAACATCCTACAATACTGGATTGTAGAAATAACAGTGTTCAAGTGTCTAAATCAGGGAGCTGGGGATAGAAGGAAAAGGAAAAACTTACAATCAAAAAAACAGTTATGCCTTTTAAGAGACTGTTAACCCTTCACTTTCTTGAATTAGCTGAAGGGAACCACTAAGGACTGATTCTGTTGCCTGCTGATTTTTTTTTTCTCCTGTAGCCCCCGTGCTGTTTCATTTCATCCCAGAAGACAGTGGGTTTAGAACAAACAATCACTGAATGAAAATGACTTTGGTGTTGAGGTTTCTCTGTTCCAATTCCCTTAGATCCCTGGTGGAAGAGGAGGATCCTCATATGAAAGTGTCTCTTGGCAGCAGCGATATGGGCGTCTCTGCCCACCTGCAGTCTTCGAAGACAGGAACCACCAGATTTTTCACCAGCAATACTCACAGTTCTGTGGTGTTACAGGTAATTAAATATCCGCATCCTGTATTGAGTTGTACTGAGAATTTTGGCTGCTCTATACAACGTGTCCACTCAATAAATTTTATTAGTGTAGTAATTCCTGTAAAGCCTCAAAAACTCTCATGTTCTTGGGCTGTCAATGCCCACAAGCAAGCGTGGCTTGGGGATTTGCTTTCCTGTGAGATAGAGGCTCAACTTTTAGCAGCAGCTTGGGAAAAACCTGGCCTTTTCCTGGGGTCGTATCCCAGTCCACTCTCAAGTTCTTAGAGTTTAAATGTTGTTACCTCTGACATGACAGCTGTATCAAAGAAGCTCACTTAAATATAATTATTTAATTACATTAGGCATGTCCCTAAGAGGCAGAGCCTTGCCAGGTTTGGTGTAACGCCCTGTGCTGGGTCTGACTATGGCACTACTGTGTGGTAGAACATCTATAGAGACAATATTTACATTCTTGCTAATATTAGAAAAATACCAGTTCAAAGGAAAATGTTTTATGTTTGGGTTTTCTGTTCCACAGTGAATGAAGGGGGAGAGTATTTCATCCATCCTCCAATATACACAACCAGGAACATGTTTAGAAGGAATCTTGCTGTAGGATGCCACTGTAGAGGATTTTATTTTTTATTACAGTTAGATGCTATAAGTAATTCAGAGATTAGATGTATAATGGGAGCTTATTTTGGAGTTTTTAGTATGTCAGCTTTGGTAACAAATTTGATAATCATAGAACCAGGTGACTGCTTTTCTTTCAGGTGACAGACTTTTGCAGTCTGTTAAGCTGCAAACCCCTTAAATTGCTGTGGAACAGAATTATATCTAGAATGCATATGTGACCAGAAGGGGTAGGTCCAAAAAACATAGCAGTCCATACGTGAAACAAATGCTATTGTGAAAGCTAACAAAATAAACTCCTTCCTGAAAATAACTTAATTACTTGAATAAAACTAATTTCTAAGGCCCAGTGTACTTGGCATTCATCAGCTGTATCTGGAAAATAATGATTATTCTGTTTGTTTTCAATGAATACTAATCATTGAATATATTACAGATAATGGTTTTAAGATGACAAATTATTTCTTTGTCACTTTTTTGGACCTACACTACACATGTACATGAAATTAAATAAATATTTACATAAGGGAAATAAGAGATTGCTACTCTCCTCCCAAATCCAAGGGATGTTTTGCATTGTGCTTTTCCTGCAGGGCTTTGACCAGCTGCGAGTGGAAGGTTTGCTCTGTGACGTGACGCTCGTTCCTGGAGATGGAGATGAGGTGTTCCCTGTGCACAGAGCAATGATGGCTTCTGCAAGTGATTACTTCAAGGCCATGTTCACAGGTGGTGTTTTTATTAAAGCCGTGTCTGTCTCCAAATTGCTGCTCCAAATTGCTCTAATTCAGACACTCAGACACAAGTTCAGTGCTGAGTTCACTGATTTTTTTTGTGAATCAGTCCAGAACTGCAAACAACACTGTGGATTAAACATCTCTCTCTACTATTGCATATAGGGTTTTAAATTAAATTTTTAAAATTCTATATTAATTATCTCTAAATTTATGAAATAATTTCAACCCCATTGAAATGATCATTTACATTTACCTGCATGTCTGTTTCAGGAGGAATGAAGGAACAAGATTTAATGTGCATTAAGCTTCATGGTGTGAACAAAATAGGCCTAAAGAAGATCATTGATTTCATCTATACTGCAAAACTTTCCCTTAACATGGACAACCTTCAGGACACTCTGGAAGCTGCCAGTTTTTTGCAGATTTTACCTGTTTTGGACTTCTGTAAAGTATTTCTTATCTCTGGGGTAAGACTATTCGTTTCCCATTTCCAATATTTAAGGCCTTGGTATGTAGTTTTGTTTTTTCTTCTGTAATGACACTGACTTACGTAATAATCAAAATTATGTCTAAAACTTGCCGTTATTCACAGCTTAGATTCACAGAGAACAAATTTGCTTTATAGTTTCCTTGAAAAACTAGGTTTTCTTCTGAGTATTACATTCAGCATGAGTTTGATACAAATGTTTTACCACATTGAAATTCTTCCCTTACATGTCTGATTTGAGATGTTTCGGGGTCTCCCTGCATGACTGCACTCACTCTGGCATCATCTGCTTGCTGCATTCATTAGGTGTGCTTCAGTTACAGTCACTTTATTCCTGTATTTGCATCCCCTCCATCTCAATGGGGTTCAGTTGCCTGTTTTCTGACTCTAGCAAGGATAAAAGCAACACCCAGGCAGGATCCCTCAGTAGCTCTCCTGCCCTGCCAGCAGTGAGGAGCCCCTGCTCTGTGGGGCTGTACAACAGCAGTGGTGCAAGAGCAGTTCTGCCTGGAGAGACACTCTGCTGTTATTTTTCATGTTCACTGGAGGTTTTCTAGTGTTGATGTTAAATTCTTATATATCTCACTAGAACTCTGACTTTAACAGGTGTGTTCCACACAAATTACAGAATTATTTGGAAATCAGCTTTTTGATTCTGTAATGAGAAATAAAGAAGCAGGTATTCCTGTTGCTCTGCAGAGTACAGGCTTAGAAATGTGACCTCCCTAACTGAAAATATGTACCAGGATTTATGCAAACCAGAGGACTCTAAGCTGCTAATAACAGCAATTTGTTTCCTATGATGTGTTAGAGATATTCAGGCTTGATAATGCCATTTTGATTTTAATTTGGAGGCATTTTATAACTGACCTGTCTGATAATGTTGTGATAATGTTTCATTAAGCTTAATACTCTTCAATCCTACCCCACCTATTATATCTTGCTCAGTGGTTTTTTTTACCTCCAAAATGATGCCTCTCCAGGTTTGACATTACTATAAATACCAGCTTGGGAAAAGGTCTTGGTGGTGTTTTGGATCAGGTATTTGAAAAGGGCTCCTTCTGATGGGAGCCGAGCCCTGGAGACACCGTGGTGGCCTTTCCCCTTTCTGGGTAGGGCAGCTCCTTGTTTATTTTGCTTATTTAAGGAAAGAACTTTTTCATATTGAATTATGTTATTGTTTAAAATGCTCATTCTCTGAAAGTCTGTTCACTTGTGATGTTGACTCAGTCACTGTTTTTGTTCAAATAAAAAATATCTTGTTTGATACTGCATTTCATTTCCAAAGAATGAGGAAGACTTTGTTAATTCTCTTAATTTTTTGGGGGGAATACTTTCATTTAGACTGATGCCTGCAGGAACATAATCTCATTCATGGTATAGCTGTAGAGGAAGTACAAAACTGAGGTTGTTCTGTTAGCCTAGTTATATTCTTAGCATCCTTATTTAAACAGTTCTTGAATGACCTTACTTCTAAATTTGTTGAAACAAGACCTGGTGAGCAAAAGATGTTCTTTTTGAAGGAGCATTTCTGTAATTTAAATGAACATTCTGAGCAAGTATTGAGCTTATTTCTACTGAAGTTAGCTGGCTTGAGAGCTGAGGTAACCATTCCCAGACAAATGCTTAGTTCTCTTTCAATTGTCAGGGGAGTCCATTATTAAAGAGATTATAGAAGTCAGTTTATGTAAGGCATAATGTAATTGTGTGCTTCATAGGAGGGTATAGGAAATATTTACAAGGAAAAACCAAAGCTTAAGGTAACACATAATTTGTGTAACAAAAATAATGAGACCTTGAAAGAACAATATCTGTTGTAGCTGACTTGAAAGTGTTTTTTTTTTAATTTGCTCTGCATTTGCACCCCTCCTGTCAAATACCCATTGCTCTGATTATCTTTGCTCTGCAACCAGACAAACTCTCAGAGAAAACAGTGGAATACTTCCCAAGATGTTTTCAGTTTTACTGTTACTATTGGTTTTCAATAATTATAGCTGTGCAATAGACTAGGACTACTGTCATGTTCACATCTAACTGAGCTGTAATGTAAATAAAATTCATAAAAATCCCATGGAAATGTTTTCAGAGTAGTGAGTTCTAGACAAACACTGATTTTGCAAAAGTAGCAGCAATGTACAAAATGGAGAAATATGAGAAACTTGCCCAAGTGAATTACAACACTTAGGAAAATTACAGGGTAATGGGGAAAGGGTTGTTACACTGTAATTAAAGAAAACATTCCCAAACATTGAAAATTAATGTCTTGGATGTACCTGCAAAAGAATTTTATTCCTTCTATAATTTGGTTTACACTTTTGTGACTACTAGAAAATAATCAAATATTGAAGGCTTAATACTTGGAAGTCGTGTCTTGTCAAAGATTTTGGTTATCTGAGGATGGAGCAAGTTAATCTGTTTTGTGGGAGTGTGGGATTTAACCCTGGGACCGGCTCTGACAGCCACCAGAAATTTGACTTTGTACTGTAGGGGTACAGTGGATTCTGTTTTCTGAGCTGGTCAAATTTCTGTGCTGTTTTTTCTGGGCTTCTGTCAATGAGAGCCCATAGGAAAATGGAGGGTTTCAGGGGTTTGTTTGCTCTTTTAAACTTCAACCTTTAAAGCACTGCATTAAGTGCTTCAGTGTCTGACAGCCATTGACACAGAACAAAGTCAGACACCGGATTGTTTTGTGCTCCTGGGTTTGAGGGCTGGATATTTTTGTGCATGCTGCTTTTCCTGAGCTGTTCTCCAAGGTTCTCATACTTGCAATCATTTTGCTGTGTCCAGTTTTGTAGTATTTTATAGTCAGTTAAGTTTTTATGAGAGCTTAGGAAGTGTTGCTACCAAAATTTCAAATTAAGTGAACTGCTTTCTCAGGAAAGTACTTTGGCTTTTGTAACATGGTGCTGTGCTTGACCTTTCTTTTTTGAAAAGCTTTTTAGTGTTTTCTGCAACTTCTGTTTTGTAATGAGCAATTACAATGAGTAATGCGAGTGAGCAGCTCTGCTCAGTAGTTAAAGTCCATGTAAAATAGGATTTATTTAACTGAAATTCTCAACTCCTTGTGGAACTGCTTAGCTGTTTGAATGTTTATGGCTTTTAACTCTTTCCTTGTGAGTATTTTTACTTGTTATTGGATACACTGTACAGTGTATATATTTTCACCTGCTATTTCCATTCCTCCTGTTCACTTCAGTGGGATTTCCAGAGTAGCAGTTCCTTCTCTTCATCAGCTCCTGGTTGACTGACTTCCACACAGAACCATAGCATAAGTCAAACTTCTAAAAATACCAAAAACCCCAATGTTTGTGTAACTGAAATATTTATTTAAATAACATTATTGTGCTGAACTTTGTCCACTTTTGAATATTCAAGTAGAAGTAGCTATAGCATTTCTTTCTGTTGAAGGATTATTTTTTGGCTCAGGATTTAAGAATCTAGGATATATATTTTTATGACTTTTAAGCTTTGCAATATAATTTAGCCTGGTACATTGATTGTTATCTTGGAGTACAGAAAAGAGGGTAACAGCAATTTTGCAAGAAAAGTAACCCTTAAGACAATATTTAATATGGCACCCTGCTTTGAGGTGAGTGGTGGAATTTGTTGGTGAGTCAGACATAGTGCACAATTTCATAAGCACAATGGGAAGTACTTGCAATCATATATCAAAAAAACCCCAACCCTGAGTGCAGTACAGTCCCAGTGGATTAATAAAGGCAGTATAAAGTAAATTTTCCGAGAATCAGGGGTTGACTGGAAGCTGCTGATGTTCTGCTAATGATGAGTCATTAGCAGTGTGTAATGTGTCAATAAATTTTTCAAATGTAAGAAGTCCAGGAATATGCTCAGCTGCATGGATTTGCAGTGTAACATAATTATGGTAATACAGAACTCAATGCACTCTGGGCACTTGATAAGTGGCAGCCAGCAATAGCTCCAAATACTTCATTGCATCCTGGGCATGTGCCAGTGGTACAGAACCTGTACAGCTTTTGCTTTGATCTTTTAAGTTCAAGTGTGCCTTTTCTGTATGCAATAATTTCTGCCTGCCTACTTTGATGTGGAGGAAGGGCTGCATCTCTCTACTTTGTTGCCAGACAATGTATTCCAAAGTGATTTTTTAAATACAGTAACTATATAGCAAGAGTAATGATTTGTGGCATACTGCAAGTCAGCTGTTTGTTAAGGGGTGATTTTTTCATTGCTTTATTTTGTAATACAACTTGGAAGAAATTTTGGATGAAATTCCACTAGACCAGGTTGCTCAGAACCCCATCCAGCTTGGCCTTGGACACTTCAGCAATGGAGCAGCCACAGCTTCTCTGTGCAATCTGTTTGATGTTGATCCTCAAAACCAGACAGAGAATATTTTATAGGCTGTTGCTAGTTGGTGTAATTGTATTTTGATATAAACTATGTGGTCTGTCATGTAATACAAAAATTATTTCCATGTATCTAAAGCACAAATATTTTCATACTAGAACATACTAGAATGTGCAGTCTGCTGCACATTCATTTTATAGATAGGACCTGATTAGAGGATTAGTAGATGTTTCAAGATGTGTGAATGAAGACTTTGGATGACTGTAGATCTCAACTCTAGGGCAAGTTAGATCAGTTTCTAGTGAATTAAGAAAATCTCCTATTACTGTATTAGACATTTGAATTGTCTGGTATTAAAGGACAATGATCAGATTGAGTTATACAGTAGTGAAATCTTCTAATCTCTGTCATGACCAGAAGTCATTTGAAGGTTTTTGAATTCTTAGGCTCCAGTCAGGTCCAGTCCTCAATCTTTATAATCTTTTTTAAAATAACCGTGAGATTTGTAAGCTTAAATTCTTGTGGCATTAGGAATGTAATGAGAATCACAAAGTTGTGGAAGTGGTTGACACTGAGTAGGACTGACATGCACAGAGACTAGAACATGTGTAAATGAAGCTTGGTCTGGAATAAGGTTTGAATGCAAAAAAGCTGCAATTCTTAGCAAGAAGCCTTTGATTGACATGTACCAGAGAACTTCCTGAAAGGAACTGGCTGGGTTCACTGAAAATCCACTACAAGTTTGCCCCATTCCTGGCATGTTTCTTCCTTCCTGTGCCTTGGATCCCAAGTGACCCTAGAAATTCAGGAGCCAAAGATATAAAAAGATAGATGCAGCTACAGTGTAAAACAGATGATTACCAAGTCACTCAAGTTTTGAATTAAATTAGGGTGTGATCCATACTGCTAAAGCATTTAATGAGCTGGGTGTTTTTAGGGGAAATCTTCCTAGGTTCATTATTTTTTAAAAATTGTGTATAAACTAAAATCATTATCTTTGTCTTATTTTTGACATGTATTTAATTTTGAACTGTCTGTAAGAACACTGCCTTGATTTATTAAAGATACATTTTTGTTTGTTTTGAAGGAATGTATTCATGAGATTGAACATTCTAAATATTAGTTGTCCAGAATATGTGGCATACAGAGGTTAGCTGTGCCGTTCTCTTTGGTTTTATCATGCCAATACAATTTTACTAGTGTCAGAAAATGTCTAATGGTGAGACTTTTGTTTTGTTCTCTGTAACCTTGGGCTGATCACCTGTCCCCTAACTGTATTTTCCACGTCTTTCTTACAAAGATGTTTTCAGAGCTTTTCAAAGATGAGGTGCTATATAACTGCTATGCCTCATCATTGTATAAGGTGTTTGACATAATATATGCCATCTGCTTGTTACTTGTCTCAGTTCTTCCTTCAAAATAAGGGATGAATTTGGTCTCCCTTTGCAGTCATGAATATATACACTGCATTGAATATTTGCTCATGTGTAAATCACCTTGAGCACTGCAAAATGCTGAAATATTGCTGGATTCTACAGTATTCATTAAATTTTACATTATCATTTAGCCACCAAATTAAGAAAGTGTTTTGATTCCTTTTTTCTGTTTACTTAATAGGTTTCATTGGAAAACTGTGTTGAGGTTGGACGAATTGCCAACACGTACAACCTCACAGAAGTGGATAAATATGTTAATAATTTCATCCTGAAGAACTTCCCTGCATTATTAAGTACTGGTGAATTTGTGAAACTCCCCTTTGAACGTCTTGCCTTCGTGCTTTCAAGTAATAGCCTTAAGCACTGCACTGAACTGGAGCTCTTCAAGGCGGCGTGTCGCTGGCTGCGCTACGAGGAGCCTCGCATGGAGTACGCCGCCAAGCTCATGAAGAACATCAGGTTTCCCCTGATGACACCCCAGGATCTTATCAACTACGTTCAGACAGTGGACTTCATGAGGACTGACAACACCTGCGTCAACTTGCTGCTGGAGGCCAGCAACTACCAGATGATGCCGTACATGCAGCCGGTGATGCAGTCGGAGCGGACGGCGATCCGCTCGGACAGCACGCACCTGGTGACGCTGGGGGGGGTGCTCAGGCAGCAGCTGGTGGTCAGCAAGGAGCTGCGCATGTACGACGAGAAGGCCCACGAGTGGAAGTCCCTGGCGCCCATGGACGCGCCGCGCTACCAGCACGGCATCGCCGTCATCGGCAACTTCCTCTACGTGGTGGGCGGCCAGAGCAACTACGACACCAAGGGCAAGACGGCGGTGGACACGGTCTTCAGGTTTGATCCGCGCTACAACAAGTGGATGCAAGTGGCATCTCTAAACGAGAAACGGACCTTCTTCCACCTAAGTGCCCTCAAAGGACATTTGTATGCAGTCGGAGGTCGGAACGCGGCGGGCGAGCTAGGTGAGTCCTCCTGGAGCCTTGCCTTGTTCTGGGCCTGGAAATGCCCTCTGAGGTCATTGGAGTGCTGCTGCTTTCTGGGAATACTGCAAATGCAGATTTTTTTCTGGTTACTCTCAGAAGTTAATTTTAGAAGGAATCCCACAAAATGATTCGGAATACATATGTCTTGTGTATTGATGTGTATTATCCAGTGTCTTGGCCTTTACCAGGAAACATGAAGTAAGCATCTGTGTCTGCCTGTGTAACTGTGGGGGAATATAAATGCAGTTTTAAAATGAAAAAATTAATCATTACTTCAGCTGAGAAACCAAATCTGTTCCTAAGGGATACATGGCTCTAGCTGAAATTTGCTGTTGAATTACCATTACATTTTAAAAGACAAAACTTTTCTGGAATAGTATTTGAAATGCCAAGGGGTTTTTTTTTTTTTTTTTTCTTTGTTTTTTTTTTTTTTTGTTTGTTTTGTTTTGGGGTTTGTTTTTTTTGTTTGTTTTAGTCTTATGACTGTGATTTGTTTCACTCACAGATTAGTGACATTCAGATATTCTGATGTTCTGAACTTTTTAGTTATTAAAAATGTTATATTTCACCTATGATCTTATCTGTAGAAATGACTGAATGACTTGATCCTGGTGCCTCTTCTTTTCCCCCATCACAAATGATATTAAATTTAGCTTGACCAAAAAAACCAAAACAACTCAAACAAAACAAAAAACAAAACCACCAAAAAAGAAACAAACAAAAACAGAAGAAAAAAACCCATATCAGTTTTCAGAGGACAAGATAGAAACAAATATTAAATACATGGTAAGTTTAAATTTAACTAAAATATACACAGGATGACCCCTATTAATCCACTGCTTTGTGCAAAGCCATAGTGGATAACATATAATCATGTCTGGGATAGGAGACTCAACTGTAAATTTATCTGTGCTTTAAAATCAAAATGTTAGAGATTAGGCTTGGAAGTTTAGCATAATGTTATATCTAAACCAGATGTAACATCTCATTATTTAGTTTGCTGCTTTCAGCCCAATACTCAACTGTCCCATGTCCCTTTGTGGCTTCTACTTCTTGCTACCAAGATTTACTTTTCAGAAATGCACGGATATCTGTAATTGCAGTGAAAAACATATTTAATTGAAACAATACAAAACTTGATTTTTTCTGCAAGATCTGTGGCTTCTTAAAATTACTGCATCTTGGTTATTTACATACACAGGTTTAATTCATTGTCACGTTGCAAATTTTCATAGGAAACATACAGTACACTGCTTCCACCAGAAAAAAAAAGTGGCCTGTCTTTGCTAGAAATTTTAATTCCATTCCAGTGTTTGATGAAATGGGACATTTAAAAATGCCTTCTGTTCCAAAAAGATGGGAAATTGCTTAGCAATAACTTGTTTTCCCTAGACAGCCATTTTCTGATGCAGATCCTGAGGATTTCAGAATTTTTTACTGTTATCACTGTTTACCTGAAAATACATCCTTAACAATCTCAATATCCTCTGAAAGACTAAATGTACAAAATAACATGTACTGATCTCTGAGTATCAGAAAACCTGATATATAGCTTCAGTGAGCTATTTTCTAGCAGTATGAATTAATAGCAGATAATCAGATTGCTGACCTTGTGCACTGTACAATCTGAACAGAGTAGGGTTATAAAAATGTCAGTGAAAAAGTTGCAAGTCTGACAAAATCAATATGAAATAATATTGTCACTAAGCCAGTGCAACCTGTGTGTGAAGGAAGCTTTGAGTGCAGTGTTACCTTAAATTAAACCAGCAGTATCATCCTGCTGACCTCAACTCTTCTGCTTTCTTTAATTAAAATACAAAATTTATCACCTATCTAAAATTCTTTACAAAAGATATCATTAAAATACTGTAGCAGTTTCCACACAGACCTGAAAAATCTACTGGATCATTCTGTGGGAAGAGCACTCTAAATGCTAAATATTGTAGCTGTCTGATGCTTTGGTTTGGGGCTTCAGGTTCTTTCCTTGTTAATTGTGAGGTGAGTCACTTTTCATTTTCATATTTCTTTCATAAACCTTGACAACTGGAAGATGCAATCCAGCTTAAACTTCCCATTCTGTTCAGAAGAGAAAAGCTCTAAGGCTTTTCAAAGAGAGAAGGTCAAATCTGTGTTGGACAGATATTAAAGAAGTTGCCCTTGGGTTCAAACTAATTTCAGTCTGTTGTTAGAGAGGAAAAATTCCCAAAACCTGAATTGAGCTTTCTGGAAAATGGGTTCTTATGGAAAAGGGCCAAAGGATTAAAGTTACTAAAACAATTTTTTTTCCCCCTGACATTCATGGGAATAAAAATTATACTTTTTGAGGCTTTCTATCAAACCTTCTCAAAGCAGTTTTCAGATGTTTCTTCTTCTGAGAACTTTGTAAATGCCACTTTCTACATTTGTAATACTTATTTTGGTGTAATAATGAGCTGCTGTTTTGCCAGTGCATGCCACTGAGAAAAGTTTGGTTCACTGGACAGGATGAGTGAATTTCCATGTAGGTGGTGCATGTGTTGGATGGAATGTGGTAAATGTATCCTTTAAATGTCCTGAATTATGACATTGTAATTGAGACTTTTCAACCCTGTGACAGCTTAGGGGTGTGCAGCATTAAGCACCTTCTGGAAGGACTGTAGATAATTCTGGTTAGTTCCCTTTAAATGTCAAGGCAGGCGCCTGCCAGAGATATTCCCAGAAGGCAGGAGAGCAGCCCTTGGGCATGGAGGAGCCCAGCCTGGAGAGGGCAGGTGGGCAGAAAAAGACTTTTTGGGGAAAGAGACAAAGGGAAAAGCAGGTGTGGCTCACAAAGACACTTGTGAAGCACAGCACATCAGCGGATTCCAGCTGGACACTGGAGACTCTTTTCTCTTCTGACAAGAAGATTTTTGTAGCTCATTGTAAGAGTTCAGTTGTGCTTGATGATGGCAGACGCTGTGTGTGTAAGCACTAGAAAACTTGTGGATTTAGGTATTTTCCAGATATTTCAGGCTCTGCTGTTGATAGGCTTGAGTAGAGTTTGGGGTTTTTTATATATGGGCATTTCCTCAGCACTTTAGAGGAAGGTGGGGTGTGACTAAACCACAGATTCATTCATCATGCTGCAATAAAGACAGAAAGAGAAAACTGCCAGTCCAGTTACCTGTTCTTTTGACCTTCTGCCCATCAAGTTGGAAGATATTTATTTTCCAGATGCCCTCTATGATGTTGAACCCTCCTTGTTTATGTAAAAACTTCCCCTGTGAGTGTGTGTGTGTGTGCACATACATATGTATGTATGTACATAAAGATACAGCTAATATATTTTAAATGTTGATTGATATGCACCAGTATCCAGCTGGGCTCTTCACTGTCAGAGTAGTATTGTGAATATCTGACCAGAGTGTGAACTGGAGGACCTCTTGTGCAGAGGCTTATTTTGGAGTGGCTCCTTGCTATGCTAGGATAAAATTAGTCAGGACTATTTAACCAAGTCAGCTTAGAGTTGTATATGAATAAGCTGTATTATAGAAATAGTATAACAAAATTAAGAGCCTGGGTTTTGGGACATCACAGAGTTGCTAAGAGCTGCTGTAACAGACCTCAAGACACTTTAGAAACTACTGACAGAGAAGTGTTAAATATCTGTATCCTCCTCAAATAGCATCACAGATGGCACTATGAAATGAGTACAGGCTGAACATCCCTTGGGACTGCCAAAACTTTGTCTTTTTGAGATTGCTTAATTCTCTTAAAATGAGGCCTGTCTTCCCTGGATTATGGTAATGAACACATCAGAAGTTCTACTGTTAAACATAAATAGAGCCTGGTCTGAATCATTCATGCTGTTGGAAGAATGAATCCATCACTCTCACTTAGGTGCATTAAAGTAGCAGTTTTAGAGTGTTTTGTGAACTCTGCTCTGTCTGGAGATTTTCTAAAGAAGAATTTGTCTCAAAATTATGGGCACCTTTAATAGCTGGAATTTTGAATATTTTTTTCTTTTCGGTGCAGAGGAATATCTTGCTAAAAGAGAGAAGTTGAATGACCTTGCAAGGTAACAGGGAAACAATTATACAGATCAAACAGAAGAGTAGGGTTTTCAGCTGTAAAGCTTTGTTTTAGAGCACAGTGTATGTGAGATTTGGGTTGGAATAGTTTGTCTGAAATAGTGTCAGACAGTACTTTGGCTGTACTAGGAATGTTAGAGACAATTTTGAAGCCACATCAGAAAGTGATGGATCTTGGACTCAGCACCATCCTTTCTCAGATAAGTGATGTCCTTACAACATGGTGATAGTGATGGTAATAATGGGTACCAATTCTGCATGTTTTGTCTTCTCTTGCTAAAGGGATATTTTGGCTGTGCCTTCTCTCAAATGCAGTTTGTAGTGCAGAGTGAGACCAAACTGTCCAGCGTTGAATGTCACATTCATCTGTGTGCTGCTCCTCTGCTCTTCCCTTGCACATCCTCTGCTCTCCCTGTCCCTGCAGTGTGTTAGAAACACGAGTTCCTCACCTTGCTGCAGAGTGGGAGCACTTTGGGGTGGGGATGCAGTTTTTGTGGAAGCAGCAGAGTGATGTTTCAGCACAGAGGAGCACGAACGTGGGTTGGAAGGGGCTGCCCTGGGGGTGGAACTGGGACAACTGTAATTACTTGCACATCAAATCTGTTTCCTTCTGGTTTTGAAATTTCTGCACATCTTTGCTTCTGATTGCTAAACAGAGCAGAGGGGAAAGGAGCTTTCCTTTTAAAAAAAGAATATTGGAATGCATGAATATATTTGCAAGAGCAAGCATGGGTTTATTTGGGGATTGGGCAAAACTGCTGGTGATATCAAGGTGGCACTGCAGAGAAACACAACTCACAGATTAATTTTAGGTATCATTTGTGGAATCAGTGCTTTGTGCCCATACTTTTCTTTGGGCAAGACAGTGTCTCCAGCATTCCTTGGATTTGTGGCTAAGTCGGTGATGGGATACAGAAGGCCTGCAGCATATCAAATGGAAAATAATACAATTTTTTTAAAGAAGGAGATTTCTGTCTTTATTAAGAAAACCCAAACAACCAAGGCAGCTCTCTTAGATTAAACTTGGGAACTTGCCCATATATTTGGGCAGATTTTTAAAATCAAAAATTTGGTACATCACCAGTACTGCAGACACACCTGACTTCAGCTCCTTTGTGTTGGTTTGTTATTTTTTTAATCCATCTTGCACATCCCTGAGGTGGCAGAACTGGGAGTCCTTGTGTGAGCCACTCGCACAGGATCAGATGCATTTCAAGATTTCATTACTATTTGAAACAGTTTCAAGAATATTAAATTAATAATTTTATATATGCAAATCAACATATATAATTTGTTTAGAAAAAAAGCAGAAATTTTGTGTGTTTGGCTTGTATAATGAACTTAATGTTCTGGACTGGCACTTTTCTGCATTTCATAAATTTAAAGTTCTGCTCCTGGGTGGGGAAAAGCTGAAGCAAATCCAGTGTGCTGTAACAATTTAACAATTCTTATGTGCAAAATAGATTTTTTATTTTTCACTTCTAGCCTTAGATGATACTGAACTGGCTGTTAAACAGTATTTCTGACATTGGAACTGGAAGCTTCTGTTTTCAGAGCATGTACTTGAGACACTAATTGCATGGAATTATGTATGATCATCTCGTTTTGCAACAATAAAGAGGTTATGCAGCAACTAAAAGAGAATTCAGAAGGTCACTCTAATGTGCTCTATACTAATTTTTTCATGACTAGGGATTTTTTTTTGTAGTCTAAAACCATAACTATACTCTTCTAAAATGATTCAGAGGATCTTTTTAAAACAGCTTTGGAGTTAGGGTGAGGTGCCTTATATTCACTATGTGTTACTGTCTGATGTTCTCTACTGGCTCTATAATTCTGTAATTAGGCTTAAACTAAAACTAACTAGATTCTGCCTTTATAATGGCAAGTTTCTCACATTCTAAGGGTATTTTCTCTCTTGGTTGATGTGTAATCCTGCACTGTTAAGTCACCATCACTGATTCCACAGAACTGACTCAGATTTTCTACTCTTGATTCAATAAAAACCTTGTTCTAGAGCAAGTAAAATGCCACTTTTAAAGACAGATTCAATTTTCCTATGTATAGTTCATAAACATCCAACAAGGATTAAGCATTCTTGAATTACTTAAAATGAGATTTAATTTGTTTTTAAGACAACTAATTATTGGCAATTTCTCTGTGCATCATGAAGTCACTATATTATAGGGGTTTTTTTTTTGAGGACCTTGTGCCCCTCTGATCATACTGTAGCATTCAAGCTGCCACACCTAGAGTTTGCTCCATTTTTGAATCTGCCTTCTATTTGTATTCCCTGTGCTTGTTGCAGCCCTTTTCCTGCAGCCTGCATCTCTCCCATCTTACATTGGAGAGAGGTTTCCTCCTCAGGAATCCATTCTGCACTCCTGCTTGCTGGGTACTGTCCTCTGTGATTTCTGATCTCATAAAACCCTTGATCATTCTGACATTCCAACTCAGAAAACTGCACAAATGGAGTTGTGCATCAACACAGGTGCTGCTTATCTCTTTGCCAGATTCAGGGATGTTTCATCCTTTTTCTTTTAAGCTTGACTTTTGTAAGTTGATGTAGTGACTTGCACATGCTGTGCTGTATGTTGCTATGCAAGTCCTTAATAAAACATTCAATACAGTAGAAAATTAGTTAATGAGGGACAGAGTATTCTCTGAGCAAGTTTGCTGGTTGTTGCCTAGCTGAACACAATCCTATGCAGCCTGTTCTGGGTGACCCTGCTTTAGCAGAGGAGTTGGATGAGGTGGAGTAGATGATTTCCAGAGGCCCTTTCCAACCCCATCTGTTCTGTTTCTGTGATAACAGTTTCAGTAATTCCCTTGAGACTCCCTCAGCTAACAGCGTTACTTGTTGGCACTTCCTCTGTGGGTGTTTCTGCCACTGCACGGAGCTGAGCCCCAAACCGCCCTGCTGCTTTCACCACTTCTGTGCTCTCTTTGTCTCCAACAGCCACTGTGGAGTGTTACAACCCCAGAATGAACGAGTGGAGCTACGTGGCAAAAATGAACGAGCCCCACTATGGTCACGCTGGAACCGTCTATGGGGGGTTAATGTACATTTCAGGTAAATAAAGCATGCCTGTGACATCATCTCTGTGAAACAATTCCTTGGCTAACTGTTTCTGTTTCAGCAGCAGACATTACAAATTAGGCTGTGGTTGCTGTAGGATTGCCATGGTATCAGTTGTGTTGCAGTTTCATACGAAGCCACTCAAACAGCACATACACTGCTGGCTCTGACAGAATTATTGTAGATAATATTGTGCTTAGTAATTGAATAGCTCTGAATTCCAACACAGTCCAATCAGAATAAAGCTTTCTGTAGCCACATATATAAATTATAATATATAATTTATATATTATATATAACAATATAATTAAACAAAATATTGTTACAATATATTATTATAATTGTGCATAACAGTATTGAATAATTATAACATGTATTATGATGTAATAATGCAATTAAACACACCCTCCCTGTAAACTGTAGAATGCATTGGAGATTTTATAACTTTAAACAACATTTGCCTTCATTGAGGTAATGGAAAGAGCTAAGTTCTCATGTAAATCAGAGCATATAAGTGATATCTGTACACTATTTTTTAATTTGAAATATGCTCATCCTGTGTGTCACTGAGTTTCGTTACATTTTTTTTCCAAATGGGTTGTGTGAAAATCTGCTATTAGCTTAATTTTTAAAGAAGATTCAATCTGTCTGTCAGTGACCATTGCAGGGACCACAGCCCTGTATTCTCCTACTGAAATTTTAAAGGATGCCCTCTTGAGAACTAAGCTGAAATTCGGGGCAGGAGGTGGGACAAGATTGCTTAGCTGACAAGAACTGGTGGGGGATGTGCTGGAGCTGCTTCATTTAGGGGCTCTTGTGCCAGTAGGCTAGGAGAAATTTGCTTTAGAATTTACTGTGAGGTACAGGTGCTTATTTTTATGTGAGCAACTCCATTGAGCTCCTAATTGCTGTGCTGCTGTCAGTTGTGTTTTGCCCATTTTGCTTGTTTTGCTGCAGGTGGCACATACATATGCTGTCTGCTGTGGTTTTTTCATGTAGATCCCACAGATTTTTTTTTTCCTTTTGTCCTGGTGTCTCTCCAAATGTTTTTGCAGGGAGCTATGGAGAAGGTAAATGTAGAGGGAACCCTAGGTAACTATTAACTGAAGAATATTTGAAATGTGTGTCCTCTCTTTATTCACTTGAAGTTGATGAAAAAGTGTTTTGATGAAAATTCTAGTATATGATACTTAAAACACAGTGGCATAGTATCAGAATTTGAAAGGGAAATGGATTCTTGATGGTGAGAAACATAACTGGCAAACTAAATGAATTCAAGCAAAGAAATATATTTGCAAAGTAGAAGCATAGGTAACAGTTTTTTGTTCTTTTAATTTGCCAGTATCAATTGTGTAATGAGGTGCAGTGTGAGACGTGGCTTCTGTCCATATTCCCATTGAAAGGAACAAGTGTCATTTGAAATGGAATACGTCTGTGATAGTAATCTAAGCTAGAGTGAAGAAGTTTTAAGGAAGATGCAATTCTTTCAGTAAAATGTATTTTTTGTTATTTAATGCTTATTAGGGTGAGCACTCCTCTAACATATGTCTTGTTTCTTTAGGGGGAATCACCCACGATACTTTCCAAAAGGAACTCATGTGCTTTGACCCTGACACAGACAAATGGACTCAGAAAGCTCCCATGACGACAGTCAGAGGTCTGCATTGCATGTGTACTGTAGGAGACAAGCTGTATGTTATTGGTGGCAATCACTTTAGAGGAACAAGTGATTATGATGATGTTCTAAGCTGTGAATATTACTCACCAACTCTAGACCAGTGGACTCCAATTGCCGCCATGTTACGTGGGCAAAGCGATGTCGGGGTTGCTGTCTTTGAAAATAAAATCTATGTTGTTGGAGGATATTCTTGGAATAACCGGTGCATGGTGGAAATAGTTCAGAAGTATGATCCAGAAAAAGATGAGTGGCATAAAGTGTTTGACCTTCCAGAATCCCTTGGTGGCATTCGAGCCTGCACTCTCACAGTTTTCCCTCCGGAGGACAACACAGGGTCGCCGTCCAGGGAGTCTCCTCTGTCAGCACCTTAGACCCATCCCTTGGCTCACCATTGTAGTAACACCTCTGCACTGCATCACGGGGTCTGTCATTTTTCTTCAGTAGTTTCTGTTAGGCTTAGCCTACAGCATTTCATACAATTACTGGAAAAAAAAAAGACTTTGACGTTATTTGTGCTGTTTGTTTGGCCTAGGATGTCTCTCAAGTGGTTGACAAAAAAAGATGTACTCGCCCGAGCCAAATGTTTAACAAATGAGAGGGTATTGTCTATAAAATGTATGAACTAGGTACGTTGTTAATGTTGTATGTTGGGTGTGAGGTACCTTGTAGCTTACATTTGGGAGCCCAGTGAGTCAAATTTGTATTGAACATGTCACTGAATTTCATGTTGAAATCCTTTTTCCTTTCATTTTTGACTGCAGATCACAAGGGTAGGTAGACCACATCAATGTGAACTCTCTGAAGGTTGCCAAGGGGCCTGAGCTACCTCCCTCTTTACACAGAGTATTTTTGACATATCTGTTTACCCACCTGACTTTGTGGGTGCTTTCAGAGCATATGAAGTTTCTTAGGCAGAGGGAAGAAATAAAATAATTTTAAAATATTAGCACTGTACAGGAGCGGACCTTATAGAGGCCGGGAGTTTTTTATAACATATATCGAGTGTTTTTCCTGAGTCAGTTGAATGATGCTTCAAACAAAACGTTCTAAACATATTTGTGTTTTTTAATTTGGGGTTTTTTTCAGGAATTGGCTTCCTCTTGCATGGGAGCACACACTATTAACAAATGGGAATTCAGTGCAGTTGTGTATTCTGTGCTATGGCTGTACTGAATATGGGTAGTTAAGGGCTAGAATCAGTAACTTAAGCCACTGAATTTGACCAAATGGTTCCATCCGATCAAATTTAATCTACCTTTTCTCCTTTGCTGTTGAGATAACTTGCATAATGTGTCCTCTGTATAGTCTCAGTTAATAAGGTTATTTAGCACAAAGTGCAGCTTCAGTGAGAGAGCTGCTTTTGCTCAGTGAACCTGGACTACCACATTTTACCTTCTTTTGTTCAATAAAACTTTTAACTGCAGTTACCCAGTCTAAGCTACCTCATTAATGTATTTGGTTTTCTTCCTCTGCCTCACTGTCTCCAGGATACGTGTGACGTATATCCACGTGGGTAGGTGAACCTGCAGGAAACCAATGCACAAGTGATCATGAATGGGTATTTTTTGACCTACTTTTAAGAAACTATTTTGGTCTGATGTGTTCATTTTATTGTTAGGGACTGATGGAAAACCAGTCGTAATGTTTTTTTCCTTGGAGAACTGCTTATGTGTGCAGCCCTGCAAATTCACAGGAATCTTTACCTGCTCCAAAATACAGTGCCCTGCTGAAAAACTGCAGCTCTGATTATGCCATTGTGGTTGTTCTGAACTTCCCATCATGTTACAAGTCATTTTGCTAATGAATACAGTCACAGGGGCATCCTCTGGGGAAAACTGTTTAAACCAACTTATTGTGTTACCTATTAATAATAACCAAGTAAGGCTTAATCGACTTCTGTTGGGGTTTTGCTATTTGTGTTTTGTCCCTTCTTGATGCAATCAAGCAGCAGGATTACTGTGGTGTCAGTTTTGGAAATACTGATATTTATTCTTTGTGCAGTTTACTAGTAATGGTCACTACCAAAATCTACGTGTAAGCTTTAGGTTTCATAATTGTTTTGGTTAAAATCAAAATCAATTCTTCCTCTTTAAAAAATTGAAGTCTCAATTCCATGTGGCTGTGCAAGGTTATTGCAGGTGGAATAGTGGCACCAGTGGATACTCCTGGAAACTGACCAGTGAAGATAAATTGATTTATCACCTTAAGAATACTCTTCTTATGCTGTGCAAAGCACTGGATAGAAAAATGTTGCTCTGTTGTTTAAGGATTTTTCAATCATTTAAGTGTCACATGCTACTAATTTTTTTTCCAGCTCAAAGACCAGATTTTAGATCCTGCTTGAGTTTAAATCCCCTGAAATCCATATTCAGTGTCTCTTTTATTAATTAAACTGAAAAGTACTTGAAGGAGTTGCAATTCCTTTAAGATAATGTAAATATATCCTGCTCTTTGTATGCTGGGGATGAGGGACACAGTGTTTAAAAGTGGGTATCTTCACTGGTGTTCTCTGTTTGGAAGAAGCTTAACATGAGTTCTGATCATTCTGAGGTGGTTTAAAGCCAGGGATGTCAGTTTTGTGTCTGAGCCTTGTATAGCCAGGAGCTGGTATATGGCCACAATGTTGAGGGGTTTTTGATTGTGTTTTTTGGTTTTGTTTTTTTTTTTGACTCTTTATTTGTTATACGTAAAATGGAAGAATTATTTTTTGAACATTTTGTCATCAGTGGATTAAATGTAGTGCTTCAATCAAATTAATCTTTGGGGTTTTTTGGTTTTTTTTAATCTCCCTCTGGATTAAAGTGTTTATAATTACATTAGTTAACATTTACTCACTAGGATTGAAAATCAAACATCAAAGACTTGCCCAAAACTTCAAACTGGTTTCTTCTGTAATGTAGTATAAAATGACTTGATGCTCATTGAGTCTTTCTTAACCATAGCATAACAACCCCTTTCCATCTCTGAACCCACAGCTGTAGGTACACACATGGATACACCAAATTTCTATTTCCAGTCAGGCTGCCTCTTCATCAATCTTGGCTTCTCTCATGTTGCAGTTGTAGTACCTGAATCAGAAAAGCATCTGGCTAAAAGCAATTATAGCTATTTGATTTGAGTGAGATTAGGGTTGCATGGTGTGCCAGCTGGGAGAGCCACGGGAGCCGTCTGCCCTCTCCCAGTGCTGCAGACACACTCTGCAAAATTCATTCAGACTTTGCTTTGTGGTGCCCAATTAGCAGCAAATGCCAAAAGGGCTCACTTCCATATAGAGTTTGCCCAAAGGCCCATCTGATATCCCTACAAAACTCAGCACTCTGACTCCAGACATCTGAGATGACATTTCCCTTGTTCTGTGTTTTGAGATAGGACAAGAACAATGGGGAAGAAGACCTGGGAAAATCCAGGTTATGTAAGGTTTCTTTGCCCTGTTAACATCAGAGGGTTCATCATCTGCAGATACCCATTTTTCTGTGATTCCCCTCCCCGTAGAAAGTTGTAAAGTCCAAGAACCTGGTCCAGGGAAAGCAATTCCTGCAAGGATCCAGCCGGTCTTGTGGCTTCTTGGGATAAAGGAGTTGTGCTGAAGGGATGAGCAGTGGTGCAGCAGAACGTGGCTGACAGCCTAGCTCTACAGGCCCCTTGGGTGGAAGAATCATTTCCCCTGTTCTCAGGACAAAAGTGAGCTGTTTTCTTATGAACAATGCTATTTTTAAATTGCCATTCTGTTTCTGAGGGATCTCTAAGGAGGAGCATTTTAGTGAGTCAGAAGTTCAAACCAGTAGTCTGGTCCTTTAGTGGAATAGTGTCAATCATGGATTAGAGCAGTTTGCATGCATATAAATAAAGTTCTACCTAAAGGCTTACAGTCTTAATCTGATGGGCTGGTTGGACTTCAGAAAATAATTTGATACCACAGCAACAAGTGCAGTCTTGCACTTGTTGGAGAATGCAAGTGTCTGGAGACATTGCAAATGTTTGGAGAAGTTTCTAACCAAAGAGTTGAGGACGAAGTTGAGGATGATCTGATCAGAAAAGATCACAGCACTTTTCTTTGTAAAGTTCATTCTGCCTACCAGGATTGTTGTTCCTTCTTAATTTGCCCTCCAGCTGGTGATTACCTCACCTTTACACTGGTGTCTGACTCTGCTGGTCACTGTTTTTTCAATCCTTGGTTTTGTAGCTGACATCTCTGTTACTTCCTCTGCTCATGATCAGAACAGATAAAGCAGAGGCTCTTTTAGTGGCACTTACACCAACAGAGAAAAGCCCATAGTTGATAAATGTATTTGTAATTCAGCTTGTGCATCTTGGAAATCCAAAAGCAGTTTTAAGCTAGTGAAGGGTATGTGCATATGCTGGAATAATGTGTGTCTCCCTTTCCTCCTGGCTTGCACCCTTTGTGGTGTGTGGAGGCTGGTGTGGAGTGGTGACCCAGAGATCTGGAGGCACTCAAGCTCTCATGTGGCACTTTATGCTTTCCATGCTCTGTGAAAGTGTTCTTTCCTTGCACACCATATGTAGCTTATCAGGTATTTTTTCTTTTGTATTTTAAATGTGAAGAATGATTCTTTGTGTGCAAATGTGGTCAGAAAAAAAAAAAAAAAGTCTTAAGGGGCAGAGTTATACTTTGCTTAATTGATAAAGTTTTTAGTCCCATGAGTATTGCAGTGAAAAGGTGATTGCAGTTAGAGAGGCAGCTGGGAAATCCCGATGGCTTTCCTGCCTGTCACAGGACCTGTCACCAGGTCCCCCGTTCTTGTTGCCAGTCTTTCACAGGTCATTAAGTGATTTTCTCGGTCAGTAGGCTCCAAATTTGGTGTCCAGCTCTGTTGGACCTGCTGATCACCCCCTCTGGGGAAGACGTGGTGGGATGTGTTTGCTCTTTAATGACCTGGTAATTTGTGTAGGGATGCAGCCCAGAGAACCTGGGCGTGGTGCTACAGCAGGAGCCACAAGTGGCTGACATTCCTGAGGGGATGCTCTCCTACTGTAATATGTATTACTTTGGCTCGAGTGCTGTTTTTTCCCCATCTTTGGGAGTATTTATTGCTGCTGTTTGAGTTTTAAACTTTTTATTCATGAAATGAGTAATGCCTCTGTGAGTCTGCAGTGGGAGCAAAAGGTTCAGGTGACTCTTTCAGAGCTGCATGCTGTCAGGCTGTCCACATGGTTATTAAACCCTTCCTATTTGGAGCTCTGTTTCCTAAGTGTTTAGGAGAAATCATTTTGCAATGTGAAAAGATCTCAGATGAAAACATGTTTGGGACTGGAAGAAAAGTGCATATTTTTTTTTTTTTTTGTCATGGTTTAGAGGTTAGTTTGGACTTTCAGCTCTCACAGACTGAATGGGGAGTGATATATATATTTCTTTTTTGTTTGTTTTAATAACTTATAGTTGGTTTAAGTGAGTTAAACTCAGTTATTTGTACCTGCTTGCACTCTTGGCTGGCCTGTTGCTGTATTCTCCCTCAGACCACAGCATCCTGTGCTGTCTGGCATCTGTTTCCTTGTGTAGGAGCACCTCCTGTCCTCCCTGCTGCCTGTTGATTGAGTTCCAAAATCGATCTGAGCTTGGGTTCTTACATCCAAAGTACCTGTGGAGCTGTGGATTGAGGGCCATGGCTTTGACGTTTAATTCCCCACCAGCCCCTCACTGCTTTGCAAGAAGTTCTCAAACCCAGCTAAAACCTGTGTGCACGAGGCAAATCTCTCAGGCTGAAAATTTCAGTAACCTGGGCATCTGAAGAGCACCAGGCTGTCCTTGTCCCCTCTGCAAGCAGAGCTGTGCACATGAGCTGCTCAGGGCTCTGGGAGGGGCAGGCACAGGAACTCCTTGGGTAACCAAACTTTTTGTTGGCCTTTGATTCTGCTCTTCTTCTGCCCGGGTGGAGATGATGGGAGGGCAGGGCAGGTCAGGGTTGGTCACACTTTCCAGCTCTCAGTAGAGAGCAAGTTTGTTTATTCTCCTCTGTCTGCACAGCATGACAGGAAAAAGAGCTGTAGGAACATTTCAGATTTTAAACATTGTTTCACAGAACAGTATTCATTAATAAAGGAAAATATAGTCTGTTTTAACCTGTGTTCCTCATAACCAGGATTGTTCCAATATACTTGGCTTCTGTTGAATTAACAACTTTGCCTTTACCTCCCTTGTTCAACGTTACTGTAAAAAAATAATTGCTTGGTTTCTTTTCCATTTGTTTTTCATTGCCTGTAACCTTTTCTTAGAAATGTGGAAATAATTTTCCTTACATGTTTTATGCACCAAAATAAACACACCACTGATCACCTGAGTCCCCTCCCCATGTTTCTTACTCAGTGCCAGTGTATCTTTCCATATTTTTACCCAAATATGTGACTGCTGTCAATAAATACCCTCACAGAGCCATAAAATTCCTGCTGATGGGTGCTGCCTTGTTAATTGGGATAAAGAGGGGTCATCTCTTTTCTTAATCACTTCTGGAAAAAAAATGCTTTGAAGAACAGGCCTGCCCTGTTTAATACATTTAAATGCAGATTGTTTTGGCCTGTGCTCGTTAGTTTTGAATATTTGTCTCTTTCAGATGAGTAATTGCATGGGGTGCTTACAGAGCACTGTTTGTAGAGCGTGTGTTCCCTGCTCACCCAGGGGTGAGGCACTGGGTGCTGAGGTTTCCTTGGGCCCTGCCTGCCAGGTTCCCTTCCTGATTGACTCTTTGGGAGTGATCTTCCATCTTCAGGGGAGCAGCCTTGTGACTAAAGAACCTCTACCAGGGTCAGGAGCAGGGAACTTGGAAGGAAAATCAAAGCAGCTTCCTAATTGCAGTTAAAGCACAGCCCAAGTTTCCAGAAAGGAGAGAGAGAGCTGCTGTCCCTTAGGCATGTTTTGTCAGGAGCTGAGGATATTAGCAATGAAAGGATTGTTGCTGTAAATGAAGACAATAAAATAAATCCCTACATCTGTCCCCAAAACAGAGAGATTGCTTCTGTTGATACACCACACTATTAATATTTGACTTTGTGTGTATAGGGGATGTCTCAAGTGCTCATATCACATAAGTGATGCCCTAGTTCCCATTAGTCACAGTGTTTTCTATCTAGTCAATTCTGAATAATGTTTTAAAGTTGCATAGAATATTAGAGGATACACTTTTCTGGTTTTATTTCCTCAGCCTTTTTTAAAGAGATTTTATGTATCTCATTATTTCAGCATTACTGCATTAAGCCAAACCCAGGAAACATGCAATGTCAGGTTTTGGTTCATCATTCAGGTCTTTTTGGAGTTTCTGCTTCTCCTTTTTACTTTATGGAGTTTTAAGGAGGGGATGGCAAGAAGGAACAAAGAAAAGGAAACATCAGGTGCAACTGAAAGAGTGTCAGCAGCTCTGCTATTTGGGACAATTTTGTGATTTACAGTTCTGTTAAATTTATCTTGTGTAATAACCCAGGAGGTTTGCATTTGGCCTGCAGTGACACAGTGCTGGGGAAGGAAAATCCAACCATCTTTGCATTATTCCCTGCTCTGTGCCTTGTGTCTTACCCCATGGAGTAACAATGGGAGCTCACCTGCCCCGGGGCACTGCAGCCTCAGGTCCCACCCTGCTCCTGCCGGGGTGGCTCCAGGCCCTGCTGTGCCTGAGCTGCCAGAGCCAGGGGCCATCGGTGCCCAGCCCTGCCCCAGCTGGGCTCCAGCCCGTGGCTCTGGCAGGCTGAAGGGATGAGAGAGGCTTTGGGAGGGCAGGGGCTGCTGTGGGCCTCTGAGCAGGGACCAGCAGGGCTCCACTGTGGACAGCAGAGCCACGGAAATACCTTCATCCGTGCTTGGAGGAAGGATTTTCTCTTTTATCTTTGATTGTTCATCAGAATACGTTGGATCTTGGCTCTCCAAAGCACAGGACAAATCTGAGCTGCAATCATTGCACATGGAGGTCACTAAGAGCGTGTCTGAGTGATCTCATCTGGTTTTAGCACTCATCAGCCACTGATTTTGGAAATAGAGTGGGGATTTCTTCCCCAGCCCCCCCCAGCCCCAGTTTTCTGCCAAAGCCCGAATATTTCTCAGACATTTTGAGAGTCTGATTCCAGGCAGGCTGGGCCATGCAGTGTCTTTCTATGAAAATCCTCTCCTTAGTATTTTTTCCTCCTGAGAAGCTGAGAGGCCTCAGGGACAAAATGTAAACAAAGGTTATCTGCTGCTGTGGAGTGCAACAGGTGCATCTGGGATTGCTCTCATGTGGATGTTTGGAATGAATGGCCAATCACAGCCCAGCTGGCTTGCACACAGAGTCCGAGCCACAAGCCTTTGTTATTCATTCCTTGCTATTCTATCCTTAGCCAGCCTTCTGGTGAAACTTTTTCTTCTATTCTTTTAGTATAGTTTTAATATATATTATAAAATAATAAATCAAGCCTTCTGAAACGGGGAGTCAGATCCTCATCTCTTCCCTCAACATAAGACCCCTGTGAACACCATCACAATGCAGAGGTTAAGTAGTTAGGGACGTGACTGAGACCTCTGCATGTCACCAAGCATGTGTCCTGTACTTAGAAATGCTGATAGGAAAAAGCTGTGACCTTGTTTGCTCTCCCTGTCCTTACTTCCTCCCCAAAGAAAACCCATCCTCATTGTAAACCAGCATTTTCATTAGACCAGACATCAGATTGGGAATTTTAAAAGATGCCTCACATTCTTCATCTCACTCTTCATTTTTGCTGTCTTTTAGAAATGATGATTTTTTTTATCTTAACATCATGTGGCATGAGGGACCAATGCCATTCAATAAACAGCTAGCTGCAGCTTGGAACTTAGGGTTACAGCAGAAACTACGCTTCTTACAGAATCACATTTCATTTTCCTCTTCCATATTTATACACTTATAAATGTGGACTTTCTGGAATTTAGATAACTTGATAGAGATGACATGTGCCATATGGTCTTTAGGACAAATTCCAGCTTCATTAACAGTTCACTGGCTGAAAGGAATAGCAATTAGTCTTTCATGCAGTCTAAAATCAGCTTGTCAATTAGCAGACAAACTAAAAATTACTGGAGTTTCTTTTTACAGAAGCCTCTGCTCTGAGCCCTCTCCCTACACCCCACACAGAGCTGACTTTGCAGCATCAAACCATTGCACCCTGTGCTCATTGTCACTGCTTGGCCCCTGGAAATGGGTCAGGATTAAACACAAGAACCTCAGGGTGTGTGATGCAAATATGAGAGCTAAGAGGCAAGTGAAACCTCTGTATTGCCAAATCTCATGGGCTCGGTGCTGGAGAGGAGGGAGGGACCTGCTGAGGAAGCCCTGAAGGTTGCAGCTGCTGGGCAAAACCAGAGCCCTGGGAGAGGAGTGCCACGAACCTCCAGGGACAGGTGATGTCCAGCAGGGTGGCTCCTCTGCTTCCCAGGAACTTCCCAGTGGCTTCCCAGCACTGCCATTTGTTCAGGTTCTGGGTGGGGATGAGGAGCGAGCAGGGCCAGAATCTGAGAGGGAAACCCTTGGCCTGGCCTGCCCAGGGGCTGGGTCTTGGTCAGAGGGTGTGATACATCTTGATTTTCCTAGTTCCATTTGCTGGAGGAAGACCTTGCTCTTTCTTGTTTCTTTTCTAAGCCACCTGGGAAGCCAGTATTCCCTTACACATAAAATGGGAACAAATAATTCATTGCACTCTTCTGAGGCTGGTTATCAGCTAAGCTTTGAAAGACTTGTTTTCTCCAGCTGTTTATTGGTATTACTTTTTGTTTTTTCTCAAAAGCCCCAACATCTTGTGATCTACCTGAAGGAGGATGGGGGGTCAGGTGACATTTTTGATGTCAACAGCAAAGACTGTGCTGTCCAGTGGCTATGTTAGCCACCCACAGGAGGTGCAGGAGAACCTCATGACCACTGGTTATTTTATGAAAACAGCTCTTGAATTGCCACAAGTAACTGAATAAGTGAGTGAAAGTCTGGTGGGATCAAGTATCTAGCGCAGGCTGCCCCTCCTGGCTCTGAACTCATCCCTCCTGGTTAATGCCTCTGCAAAATGCTGTGCATGGCTGCTGTGATGGGAACCAGCAGCCCCTGAACCAACCAGTGCTGTTCTTGCTGAAGGTGGGATGCCCCTTGTTTAACTTCTTGTTTGTACTCTCTTACTGTGGACCTTATCCATGTGATTTGACAGCCTGCAGTGAAAACACTTCACCAGAGCAGTAAGTAAAGCCATGTGCTGAGGCTTGTGACCCCGTTGTCTGCAGATCCTGGACAGCACATTCTCAGGTGTGTGGTGCTGAGGGGTGAGCATTGGATGGCCTCAGGTGCCTTTCAAAACAGGGCAGTGATATTTTGGAAAGCCCCCATGAAATGACTGTAAAGAAGCTTCTTCTCTGGATGTGTTACGGGTGGCTTGAGCTGAGGGGGTGTTTGAGAAGCCAAATGTAATGTAAAGACCCTGGCAAGAGAGACCCCAAGTATCTGAATTTGCCAACACCAGAAATGCTCATTTGGGTTTGTTAGACAGTTCCTCAGTTGCTCTTTGCCCTGCCAGTCCTGACCCCTTTTGGAAAACACACAGATGACTCCACGTGTGACAGCTCTGAATACTGAGGGGAGGGTTCCCCATGGGCAGCTCTGCTCCTGCAGCTCAGAGCAGCTGTGGGGCTCTGTTCCTGCTCCCTCGGTACTGCTCAGGTGGCACCAAGGACAAGGTCACAGCACACAAGCTGATCTTCAGAAATAATTTTAGTAACTCTGCTAACAACAGTGGAACTGAGCTGGAAGAGCTCTGAAAGAGCTGGGCTGCAGAAAGGCCCTTTTTTCTCTATAATTCAACAGAAACTGGGTTTGCTCCTAAGTGCAGCCTTGTGTGGACTTGCAGGGGTTAATGCCCATCCCGCTGTCAGATGGAAGCTTCCAGGGCTGGTGGGGATGATGGAGCCGCAGAGGAGCTGGCAGGCCCCTTGCGTGTTGTCTGCTCTGCTGTCTGCTCTGTATTTAGGCTGTCTTGTCTTGCTAATCACATCACATCTGTCAGCTCTCTGTGCCTAGAAACAAATTGTAAACAAGATGTCAAGGTGGAGTGGGATGAATTGTTTTAAAAAAGGAACAAAAAAATCAAACCATCTTGAATGGCTAAAAAAATAGTCGGTAAATAGCAGGTGAATGTTCCTTTTAAAATCATTTTAGTCCATGTTTTACCACAGCTAATGACTTATATGTGAACATTTTGCTGTAAAGATGTGCACCACAGTGGCAAATCTAAAGCAGTTTCATTTCTTCTCCTTCTCACGGCCTGTAGCAGGTGCTTTACCATTTTTCCACCATGAAGATGCTGGAAATGACTGCAGCAGTTTAGCAGCAACTTCTTCTAGCACACAGCACAACCCCACCAACCACCAGCAGCAGCATTTGCCCTGCTCACACCTTGCACAATGTCTGATACTCCTGTGCTTCATTTACCAGGTTTGTCCAGTATCAGGACTCTGGTAATATGATCTCAGACAATATAAGAGAGAATATGTCCTGTAGGCACAGAGGAAAGATTTACAGTTTGTTTATTCAGTAAAAGTACTTTGGTTACCAATTAGAACTTATTTTATTTACTTCTTAGAATTTCTATCACCAATAATTGTATGTTCTCAGCTGAAAAAAAGTGCTGAACAGGAAGGATGTAACAGAGGAACTGTTTTTCCTCAGTTGAAGAGGCAGTGGTAAATACTCAGATGCTATGGTTTATGTTCATTTAAGGTCCAGTGAATGATGTGGAACCAGGTGAAATGTTTGTGTGTGGGTCACAGATCAGATTTATAGGTCTTGATGGAAAGTTACTTCAAATAATTTTAGGCTTAGATAACAAATCTGGAGCATGTTCCCAGTATTACTATAGGCATATGAACAAGTTTTGGTTATGGCCATCACCAAGTAGGGATTGAACAGTTTTCATCAAAACAATTTGATAAAATTACAGGTAAAATGAGTTTTGTGAAAGCCACAGTGATTTTTAAAGAAATTTAAGGAAAAATACTGTTTGGAAGGATCTTAGGGTTTTGCTCCTTAAGGATGGTGAAAGGCAGGGAAGCGCTCAGGTCTTTAATTGCCCTTTGGCAAAGCTCTGGTACCTGAGAGCTTCATCCCCCTCTGGGCACAGCTGCCTGCAGGCAGGGGAGCATCTCACCTGCAGGCTCTGCTTCCAGCTGTGGCAGGGCTGGATTCACCAGTTTGGGGCTGCCTCTGGTGTTACCTCACTGAGCTCTGCTTTTGGGTTGGGTGATGGACAGGGAGGGAGAAAGGGAGATCCTGGCCAGCCCTGTGACCAGCATGCTCATGGGAAATCCTTTGTACAGTCTTAAGAATTTCCAGTTGTTTGCTTTAACACTTCTGTAAACATTTTTATTTTTTTTTAGCAAATTCAGCCTTTGTGTGCAAGGACAGTGCAGGGCTCATGCTGCATCTCACAGGCAGGAATGATGTGACAGCATGGAAAAATTCAACAAGACACTGCCTGTAATTCAGGGCCAGCATCTTTTGGAAAGCTGTGACTTATACAAGAACTGAGGCTGACACAGGTGGCAGGTGTGCCAGTGGCACAGCCCTGACAGGTCAGTGCAGCTCCTGCCAAGGACCTCCAGGATGTGCCATAAAGGGAATAAAAGAGTGGAGCTGTGGGTGCAATGCAAGGTCTGAGCACAGGGAGGGGAAGGGGCTAATTTATACCTGCACAAGATTATTGCTGGGTTCTGCATGTAGTGGTCTGGTGGTTCTTTTGTATTCTCACAAGAAAATAACTGATTGTTCTGACTGGTTTTTACCCCTCAGAAAGGCAGAAAGACATTGTTTAGGTTCTTTGATGTATTTTTCATGTATAGCAGTCTGTGCTGTTGTACTAAGTAAGAGTAACCATGATTTGCTAATGAGAATCACTGCATTCCCAGGGACAAACCAAGAGTATTTTTAGCAAGGGGATAGACTAATGAGGTCACAGAGAGGATGTGTGGTTGAATTAACTATTTCTATTTAATATACAGACATTTTACAAAGGATTAGACATTGTAAATCCAGTGGCCTTCCCAAGTAGGATAACTACCACTTTGAAATTATATTTAATTGTCCACTCTTGACTTTTATGTCATTTAGTGTGTCTAGCCATGCTATTAGTGGCTTACGTCAGGAAAGGCCTGCTGTGACCTTACAATGCACAAACCTCTGGACAGCTCCTCTTGATCCTCCTCTCTGGGCAGTCTGTTGTGCAGGAATAAAGGCTTGGCATAAAGGGAAATAAAATTTAGCTGTACCAGTGCAGGAGGGAGGGGCAAAATTAAAGGCTATTTTTGTGTGCAGAAGAGTCCTTGAGGCTGATGGTTTTGGAATACCTGGATGTGTCTGATGGCCTGGAGCCCCCTGAGCTCAGGACCCAACCTGTCTCAGACAAGGTTCTGAAGCTGCCATTGTACAAATGAACCTGCTTTAAGGCCAAGAGATCTCCGGGGAAAAAACCCTAGGAATGGGGATTAAAATACTTTCTTAAAAATAATTAAACCCAGAGGTTTAGCAGTAACTGCAAAATGGGTTAATTCCCAATTGGAGTTGCTTCTCACTCTGTCTGATGGCGTGAGAGCCGACACAGAGCTCCCATCAAACTGCCCTCAATGAACTTCCCTTGGCTTTTCTCCTCCAGCAGGATTAAAGCTGCCTCCCCCAAATTAAAGCTGCCTTTTATTCATGTCACAAGCAGCAGAACTTGCTTGTGGTGAGCAAGCTGATGAGATGACTAATGGCCCTCGGTCATGGAAATGATCCTTGAGGGCTGGCTGCAAGTGCTCAGCAGTGATGAGAGCATCTGCCTACAGCAGAAGGACCACCAGAGCCCTGGAGCTCCATGGCCTGGCATTCCAGAGGGTGAGGCCTCAGGATCCCAGCAGTCCTGGGGCAGAGGCTGCAATTAAAGCACCCATCCTTGTCCATGGAGAGCAAGTCCCAGCTCTGGGACACAGTGGAATGTGAAGATCACAGGCATGGCAGCCCCAAGGCAGCAATCCACCACAGCTGCCATCAAGAGGGGCACAAAGGGAGCAAAGTCACTGGGAGCATGAGTTTTAAATAATGTCAGTATGTTTTCAAGGTGAGAGTTTGTTTTATGTAGTTGCTCTGGGGCTCTGCTGGTCCTTTTGCTTGAGGTGGATGCACTTGTCATTGCTAATCAATTGGTAAATACCAGTGCTATGACATTTTTTTGTGTCTGCACAGGCATAGGCTGTTCCTCTGCAGATGCTGACTTGGATGGAGCCTGGGACTCCAGCAGGAAAAATGATGAAAGGGCCTGCACTGCCCAAGCTGCTCTTCAGGTAGCTCATGGGTAAACATTAAATCATGAAAATCCCAGCAAGCTGCCAGCTCAAGCAATGCCTCTGGGATCTCTGGGGGGAAAGAGCCATGATCAGTCATCCATCACTGTGCAGGGTTTTGCTTCTTCAGGTGAGAAACCGGAGCTCATGAGAGGGATGGTGTGAGCAGGGTCACCTGCTGCCTCCAGCAGGGAGAGCTGACCCAGCCCTGCAGGGGGAGGCAAGCCTGAGTCTGCCGCGGTGGGAAGGAAAACCAGTCTGTTAGAAATGTGGAAAAGTGAAGGGAAAAGGAGAGCAGTAACAGGATAAAGGGAGCATCCAACAGAAGGGAAAGATGTGCAGGAGAAAAGGTTCTTTGGTATCTTTCCAAGAATGTCTCAGGTGATGGACACACCAGGCAGCATGCCCTCTGGCATGGCACCAGCTCCCAAACCATGCTTTGCAGTGGGCTGGGATTGCTGATCTGTGCTGTATTCTCCTCCAGGGAGGACAGCCACTGTGGGCACACACAGTGGGCAGGCTGCACCTTCCCAGTGCTGGAACTGGGAGCAGAGCTGATCCCTCTGCTTCCCTCTGCTTCCCTCTGGTTCCCTCTGGTTCCCTGTGGTCTCTGCACTTGCCATGGGTGTGAACCTCAAACCCCAGGTCACAGTGATGTTGACATAGGCAACAAAAAGTGATAGTAAAGAAAATAAATCAACATCAAAATCCATGGTTCTAATTACTCATATGCAGTATGACACCCCAGAATTGTAATTGCCAATTTCATCTTCTCTGGCTGACCACAGATGTGAATCCATTCAAGTAGCAAGGAAGGAATTAAGTGTTAATTTTATAAAAAGAAAAGGCCACTAGGGATTTAAATTAGATTTTTAAATTAAGTATAAACCTGTAAAAAGTCTTTCTGATTGTTCCCAGCTTCTGTCATTGATAATTCCCTACAGCAATAAAACAAAGTGGTATCAAGTGTCTGGCAAAGTGTCAAGGCAGGAGACAGCCTGAGATGGGAGCACTGGGAGTGCTGGCAGCAGTGGGAGGGCTCAAGGCATGGGCTCGGGGTCTCTGCTGGTCACAGTGAACCCAAGATAGGTTAGAAAGTCTCTTTTTCCAGCCTGGCGTGCAAAGGAGGAGTCAGGGCTCTTCATTTCTTGGTTTCAAGGTTGTTTATTGTTTCTTATCTATAAAATGATTTCTCCTGGCCTGCCGAGGTCAGCTCAGCAGGACAGTCAGAGGCGTCTCTGCCTGCCCCCAGGGCAGTGTTATCTTTTTATACTGAAAACTATGTGTACAATATTTACAATTGCTTTCCAATACCCATCACCTATGTTAGACAGTGAGCTTCTACTCTAAACCAATCTAAAAGTGCCTATATCACAGCAGAAGATGGAGGCCAAGAAGAAGAAGGAGAAAGGCAGAACACACCCAGATTGCTCCATCTTGTCCCCTGACCCCTCATGCTAAAAACCCAAAAATCTATTTTTTCACCCTGTGATAAATTCACTATCATTCTACTTAAACTTTCGTGGCTTGTAATTCTTCATTTAAGGTTGGTAATTGTTTTTTCCAAGGTCTCAATCAAAGGCACAGGGGTCTGGGGCTCTGTGCCAGGGTCTCTGAGCCCCCTGGGCAGGGGCTGGAGCCCTCCAGGGCAGCCGGGGGAATTTCCTGGGCTCCCACAGAGGGAACCTGGGCTGAGCAGCATCCTTCCTCCTCCTCCAGGACTGAGGTATCGAGGCTGGCTCTCAGGTTCTAAATGGGGCTTTAAAATCCCTTCTCTAAGGGAGCCCCCGGTTGTGCTCTGTAATTAAAGATCGAGGTCCCGCGGCTGTGCCTGGGAGGGGGAGGCAGAGCCCCGGCGCCTCTGCTCGCTGCCCTTTGTCTGCCTGGGAGCCCTCGGAGACCTGCCACAGAGCAGATAAGGACACAACCAAATTAAGATTTAGGAATTTCTTCTGGGACCTTCCTGGGCAAAAAGAGGTTTTTAATTGGTTTTCAATTCTGCGGCAGCCAGAGGTCTTTAATTAGGTTTTACATCATTCTCCGTTATCGCTCTCCTTTTCTATCTTTAGCCCACTGTGGTTTGGGTTTCTTTAAACAGGTAAAAATTCACTATTTGTCTTTTTTTTTTTCCAAAAATCAAGGTGCTGAGTGATTTCATGTTGATGCTAATCAGCAAATGAATTGTTGAAACTTAAGCCTGCAAAAGACTTTAGTCTAATGCTGCTATATATAGCTTGTCTGGTAAATGTAGTATTAAAAGCCTGATAACTTTATTTTTAATTATTCTTTTTCTCCTTGTGCTATTTGACAAACTGGCTTTCAAATTTTCATCTGAAGCTCCCTTTTTAACTCACTTTCCCAATTTTTAAAATCTTTAAACCAGCCTTACAAATACTTTGATTTGCAGAGCTCTGCTGTAGCACTGACACTTTACAGAGTTAATTTTGGCAAAAATACAAAAAATAAAAGTATGCTTGTATAAGCCTTAACCAATTGGGTTTTTAAGTGATACCAGAGTATCACTCTGTGCTTTAACACTGTTGGACATTAGTAAGATAATGAATCTGTGTTCATTCGTCAGCATCCATGGCTATAGTTTGTTCCACCCTCTCTCCAGGGTCTTGTTCTCCATGCTGTCTGAGGGATTTTCTTTCAGGATATCCCCAGTTCAGCACAGCTGCCTGCTGTGCTGAGCACACCTGGGCACCAGGAAAAGTTCCCTGAGTTTGTCTCCACTCTTGTTCCAAGCAGGAGTTCAGTCCCACCGGTGCCCTCAGGGAGGTTCAGTCCTCCCCAACACCTTAAGAGTGGCTTTGTTGCTGCCTCCCTGCCTGGGTTTCAGCCACTCATTACTGCAGGGAGGATCAGCACTAAAATGGGTAAAAATGTGTATTTGGCAAGGGGAAGGCTCTGGGTTGTGTGTGCAGTGTGTTGTACAGAGAACTGATGGGTGACCAAAGTGTCTGCACTGCTGCTGCTCTTCCTTGGGACTGCTCTGTCTAATGAAGGGATCAGTTTTGGAGGGTAGATTTCCTTGGACAAAATTAGCAAATTGAGTGTGCTCTGAGAAGTTCTGTGTGTTATTGTTCTATCCTGGGAAATGCTTCCAGAGGAGCGGATGCTCAGCAAAATCTGTCGCTCGATGCTGACTCCACAGCTGATCCAAAATAGCAGTAATCTTTCCATAGATACTTATAAAAAGGTTTTCATGCTTAAAAAATCCTGTGGAAATACTTACATTAATTTCTGTTTATGCCCTGTCTTGTAATTTTTTTTTTTTCTTCTTGGCCTTCTTTGAAAATTTTAAATTTAAAAAATCAGTGGAAAAGAGTGAAAAATGCCACCTCTTTTTCTTCTTTTTCTCTGTGAAAACTGCAGTTCTTGAGGAGCAGATGTTCTCTACCAGATGAGAGGGTAGGTGGCTCTGCCTGCCCTTGGAAGAGCTCAGAGTCTCTGTGCCCCAGATTGCTGCAGTTTGGGATCCTGCTGAGGTCCCTCAGCTCACCTCGAAGTTGCAGAGGTGATTGGGATGGTTTTGGAGGCGAAACCATCACCTCCCCTCAGCCAGGCACTAATCCTGCTCTGGGGAACACCTGCAGTGGTGCAGCAAGGTGTCTGCATGCCCCATGTTGCATCTGGGCCAGGGAGCTCAGCTCATGTCTGAGCTTTGGTCCCCAGCCCAGGCTCAGGGGTGCAGAGGTGCTGCTGCTTCAGGAATGAGCTGCTGCTTGTCCCAGGGGAAGGGGGTGTGGGAGCACAGTGACTCCAGCATAAATGGAACAGCATTAAATTTATGGGGTTTATTCCTGTAATAGGTAGCTCATTGGGGTGAGTGCTCAGCTTGTCTGACTGTGGTGCTCTGGTCCAGAAGCTGCCTTGGCTGAGCTCCCCTGGCCCTGGGGCAGGACCTGCCTCAGCCCCAGCTGCCTGTCCTGGCTGTGCTGCTCCCCCTGTCCCAGCTGAGCTCAGGAAATCCTGCAAACTTCCAAGGGCTTGGTCCCTGCAGGACCTCCTGGCTTGTCAACCCCGTGTGGATCAAACCCTTTGTACCATCTGAGCCTTTTGGTGCACGCTGTGAGAGACGGCCTTGAAGACACAAGCTGCAGCATCTGGCATTATAAAACCCCTTTTTCCTCCGCTGATTGGTTATGTAGAGGTGAAGTGCTTCTGGAGGGCAAATGAGAGTATCTCATACTCCTTGTCCTGCACAGAGAAGCTCAAAAGCCACCTTGGGTCCCAACAGCAGCAACACACTGACCTGTACAGGGCTGGTTAGCCAGGAATCAGCCTGGGCAGGGATTGAATGCTGTGCACTGAAGACACTTCAGCAGCAATTCTGATGGCTCTTCAAGAGTGATGGTTCTGGTAGAGTGGCTTTTGATTTGTTCCTGGCCCATACATCTCTCCTCTTCAGCGTGGTGGTAGAAATTGCTTCATTATGAACTATTTCACTGCAGCAGACTTCAAATGTTTGGGAATTAGAAACAAATTGCACTGTTGATTGCTTTTCTTTTTCCCCAGATCTTGAGCCTTCAGGAGCTGAAGTACATTTTTTATTCTTCCTTCACATGGGCCTGTGTCAGTGATCACCTGCTCGACACAGAGCAGAGCTGAGTCAAGCTGTGTCTCTTTGCAAGGCATTCTCTGTTTCATCTGTACCAGTCCCTCTGATGTCACCTTTTCTCTGAGTCTCAGCCTCTGACCATTTCAAGGTTTTAGAAAAAGAAGAGCCTGGTCATACAGGGCAGTTTTACACAGTTTGATGCTCTGCCTCCCTCTGTAAGACAGCTCCTGCCTTGAACATGAGCCTGGCATGTTCCTTGAGCACCACAGCTGCTTCATGGGCCAGGATCCTTGATGACAACCATGGACTGGATTGTCACCACTGATAATGCCCTTGCTCTGAGAAGTCTCATTGCAGCACAGCCTGCTGGTAATCCCAATGGAGCTGGTTCCTGCTCTTAATTCCCAGCTGCTCCATCTTCAAGCAGTAACTCACTTAAGGAGATTGCAGTGACTGCCACTCTCTGGATAGGCGAGGACAAGTGTGTTTCCCCAGTCCAACAATGAAGCTCTCTTATAAGGAATTATGTGCTGTTGGTCAGGCATGATTTCCCATGGATGAAAAAACATAGCATTTTATTTTGTTTCCCACTTGTTTTTATCTTATTGTTTTACAGCTGATCATTACATTCTGACAGAACAGCAGAAGTGCTGTTCTGCTAACCAGACATATCAGAAATATCCACTTTCCCCAGTATTGACAATTAGCAAGTGTTCTTCAGATGAAGGGGATTGTCCAATATGGGAACATCAATAAAGCAATAGGGTGATTAACAAAACACTGAAAATGTATGGATGTATCTGAAGCTGTCTGATCTGGCTCTTCACAAAGCAAGCAAGCAAATAATAAGGTTAGTCAGAGGACAGATTCATCACCGTCGTGAAACCAAATTGGTTTTTATGGGATTGTGTGATTGAAAAGATTCTTGTGGGATGATCTGGCTGGAGACCAATGAGATGTGGCTGGAGGTGTTTGGGAGATTGCAGCTTCTTCACTGCAGCCTGCAGTAATTACTTGGAGCAAGAAAGGTAGTCAATACCCACATACATCTGCTGTGCATGCTGGCTGTAAGTCGTCTCATCTCATATGTGCATCTCTTCAAGGGTATTTTTTGGTTCTCTGCACTGTGGCAGAGGAGCAACAGAAAGAGTTGTGCCTCAGTAGGAGTTTGCATTGATTCCTGCACCAGAGAACTGCTGGGGGGATGGCAGGCTGTGCTGTGCAAGTGCAGCTGTCCATGAAGAGTGGTTTGGGCTGTTTGGGGAAGGTGGTGTTGGTCAGCAGTAGGAAAGGGATTACAAGGAAGCCTGGATTAAACTTCCCCCAGGATGAAGCTAACAACTGTACCTAAACATAGTGGAATTTCACAGTGCCATTTTGCCTTGAGACTGGCTGCTTTAGGTGATCTTGTGTCAGGTATCTTTGGCCTCTGGAGAGTTGGGCATCTTCCCTTAGAGCCTGTTACTTTTCTGCAGCTCCCCGTTTCAAGCATGTTCCTGGATCTAGCCACCACTCTCTGACCAATTCATACATTTCAGTCTATAAGATTTCCTAGAAAACTTCCTGGCACAAATGAGAAGTTTGATGATCCAGAGACCACATGGCTTGTCTGATCCCAAGTTCTCTCACTCCAGAAAGCAGGGAGGTGATTTCAGGGATCAGCCAGTCTTGCTGTTGTCTCTGGCTCAATTTGTTTCTGGCCAAGGGCTGGAATGTGGGTTGCTATTGTCTTAGGCTGCTGTTTGGAAGTATCAGTTCCATACCTAATTATGCATGAAATCAGACTGGTTCTTTAGACACTTTGAAGTTTTTACAAGCATGACATGGAGTAAGAATAGTACAGAAATAGACCAATATTTCCTCTTACTTTGAAGTTACTAAATGTACATCTAATTACAAAGTGATTAAGACAGAGTCACCACATTATGTCTCTTCTGAACATAGTTTTGAAGCAGTATAAATACTCTTAAATAGAAAGCATTTCACAAATAGGAGAGCAAGAGCTGTGGAGTTGGGCTCTTTGTGCAGTCTGAATTTTATACTGAACTTCAAGTTGTCTTTCAGTGAGCAACAGCATTACATAAAACATCAAAGCTTTTCTGTGTGCTGCATGGAAAGAAAGATCTACCTGCTTAAAAAAGCAGAATCAGTGATGGAAGACATTGCTTAGTTGTCTGTTTCTACAACTTTTCCTAGTCTTTTTAAAATAATCATTTATTTATAAGTTGTAGGATTAATGCCTGAGCTGCTTTAAAATGAGGACCTGGGGATGCTCCAAGGTTAACAATCACATATTTTTCATTTTCTTAATGTTCTATTTCAGTTAATAAAAGCTATTGCACCCAGTGATAACAGTTACCCAGAACAACAGATAATTGAATAGGTTTAATGGAGCTTTGATTTCAAAATACTTGCCTTGAATGACAATATGCAAAGTTAAATAAATGATGGATGAGCAAGATTAAATGGAACAGAACTCTAATCTTCCTTACATAATATAGGAGACATTAATATAATTCTAAATACCTGTAGTTAAAGCTATGAATGTCAGTCAAGGAGAACACAATGCCACTGGCAAACCTTAATTTGTGGTCTGGGCACAGTTTTGCACAAGCAGGAGCCCCTGAGCAAGCTGGATTTGGAAGCTGAATGCCTGAACACATCCCCAGGAAAGCACATTCCTGCTCTGAGTCAATGGGAGCAGCAGCTCATGGACGTGGGTTAATTTTGGGTTAAAACCCAGGTCTTGTTGGGTTCCTCTAGACTTTTGCTCTGCCCTCCAGTCCACTGGGCCCTCAGCGTTACAGGAGTTGTGTCCTTCATAGTGGCCGCTTTTGGAAGATGGATGAGATGAGATTTCTGCAGAAATCCTTAAATTACCTTTTTTAAGCCCCTCAGGTGTGAAGAGACAAGGTGCTCTTATCCCACCGCCGATTTAAGCAAAGGCTCTCAGCATCCTTTTGGAAATGCTGCAAGGTTAGAGAACCTGGCAGCGCTTCAAAACTATTTTAAAGAGATCCATGAAGGTCATTCAGGGATTTATAAATCTCAGAAATGTTAGGTAAGACTTCCTGCTTGTGTACAGCCTGGTCAAGGGAAGAAGCTGATCACTGCTTTCCTCCAGCAAAGCTGTCTGCAGCACTGGCTGAAACCATGGACTTGTCCCACCTTACTCCATCTCAGAGAGGTGTTTTCATTCTATCTCTGCCAGGAGATGCTATGGAAAAACAGGCAATCTCTTCATAACACATCTGTTCTTTCCAGTGTTGGACAGTGGGCCAGTGCTCAGCAGGTACAACTGAAGCAGAGTAATAATTAGCAGTACAATTAGCAGAGTAACATGGGGTTAGAAATGCATTCCTGTTGTCTAATGATCCACAAGAAAATAGAATCATCATAATAATATGGTTAATTTAAAAAGTCACAAGTCTGCCCTGATCTGATTATTATGTTAAACAGTAAAAAGGGACTGAGGAATCGAGTGCAGCTGATTCCCAATATTTTTCAACAGGAAATCCCAAGTGTGCATGCGGTGAGGAGGGAAGCCAGAAGTGCTGGGGAATGGAGAGCTTTAAACGGGGAATGGTATTGCCAAGCACCGTGTTTATTGTGATCTGAGACCTAGGGAGAGGCCATGGCTTTGTGCATTTGGAGCTGTGTTTGTTCAGCATGTGGAGATCCTGATGCCTACAGGAAACCCATTTTTTTGTCCTGATCCCCCAGACTCTCCATGCATCTCTCTGCAGGAGCATGGTGAACCTGGTGGGATCAGGGAATTGTGTATCAATGCCTTCTAGTAACTGTGTCTGTTTTAGCATTCCCAGTTTGTAGAAGATTGACTTGAATCAGAAAATAAAGACATCCTATGCGTTCATCCTATTGACCCAGCTTTCCTCCTAGGCAGAGCAGGGCTATCCCTGCTCATACACAGCTGGGACAGTTTCTTTCAGACTCGACAGATCTTCTGCTCTGACTCTTCTGGATCAAGAAAAGGACTCTTTTCAGCCACCAGACTGGGATGATAATCAAGTCTCATCAGACAATATCGGGGTCACAGGTTAATAAGACTGTAAATCTCACGGTAATTTCTCTGAAAGCTGCAGTGAAGTCATAGACTTTGGCAAAAAATGTCAGCTGAGTCGTTCCAACCTTATTTATCTGAGAAAAGCAGTTATAGGTAATTTGTGAATTGTGCAAAAACATGAACTCATGCATAATAATCTTAATGGAGCTTGTTTACATCTTCTTCTTCTGCATAATTAGCAAAACATATGATCTGAGTTGTTCTCCTCATTTAGAGCCCTGTTTTGGCTGGTTGACACAGAAGAGCTGGTGTTGCCAAGAGCTGTAGTGGGTAATGTTTTCTGAGAGATTTACTGTGGGATGTCTGTGCACAGCAGTAGGGTCTGTAAATATACAACAAAAAAGATCAAGGCCATCATAAACAGTAAAATCTGCTGCAAACCAGAGCTGTGGGTCCAGCACTGGCATTTCCTCCATGCCCTGCACAAGTGAGTGTCATCAGCTGTGTCTCATATCAAAGCCTAATGTGAGTGACTGATTGCATCACAGCCTTGAGACTGTGCCTTCTAATTAGATATGCAGAGTGAATAATTTGAGTTCAATTAGGTGTTGCTGGCTGGACAACCAGTGGTGTAATGCATATCTACACTGAATGTTGTAATTAACCTGTTTCATGTCTTGGTTACTGACTCTTGGGCACTGGAAATAGGTATTTTGGATTGTTTGGGATTTTGTAGGGTTTTTTTCCTATTTTGGTGTTATTTTACAGCATCCAGCAAAATTAAAGCCAGTATTAGATGCTATTAAACATCTTTCTACAAACTTTACAGGAAAGCAGCATTGTTTGCATATGTGTAGCTGTCCTGGAGGTCAGGATTGTTCCTTTCCTCCTGTCTCTCAGGGAATTTTCTCACATCTGTTTCTAAGAGACAGTAATGACTGGGACTTGAGAGAGACCCAAGAAGTTGCAGGGGTTCAGGGGAAGGGTGCACCTGGCTGCTCTCACTGAGGGGTTTCCCTTGGTGGGGCAGAGACACCTCAAGAATTGGGCTGGGGAAGGGGCTGGGTGCAGCTCCTCTCTCTCTCACTGTGGAGGGGATGTGAGACAGGCTGTGCCACTGCCACCACTATGTTCCAGTTTCTGTCTTCACCACCATGGGGTTCTGTCTTCTATTGCAGGTGAGGCTCTGCTCACTGGATGAGGTCTGTATCATCCTGCACACTGTGGGGTGTTGGTACCTTATTAATTCCTAAAAAAAGACAATTTTCTTTGGTATTTCAGATATAGGGCCAAAAATTTGAGGCGCAGCTCAGTTAGAGATGCTCTGACATTTGTGCATTGTTCGTGTCCATGGGGTGGAATTCTGCTGGTTGGATTCCTCGTGCTGCAGTGCAGTGGCACAAGCCTTGTCTTGGCTCATCTCCTCAGCACATCTCCAGGTCCTGCAGCATGTGGTGCTGCTGCAGGGCTGTCCCTGTGTCTGTCCACCTCCCCTGCCTCCCCCAGGAGCACCACGACCCCTGGGGCCTGATGCCCATGGAGCCAGCAGGAAAGTCTCCCCGAGCAGAACAAGTGATGGGGAGTGCAGTGTGGGGTTTTCATTCAGACACCCCACAGGAGGATGAGATTTCCCCCAGCATGGGGTCATCAATGCTCTTCCTTTGTGCCACCACCCTGCTCCCTCCTAATATTGCCTGTGTTCAGTCCTGCAGTGTATTTCAGGAGATGCCAGGCTGTTTCTTTGTGGTTGTTTATGGCTTCAAATGTTTTTCCTTTTACTGCATACTTCAGATGCAATAAAAGAGAAATGAAGGGGCCATTAAAGGAAAATGCTTTTCCCTGGCATTATCTGCTCTGTGGGATGTTTGCAGAATTGCTCCTGAATGAATGCTGCCTGTACCCCTGCACCATTTGCCCTGCTACAGGATGCTCCCTTTGCCCCTTTTCTGGGCTGGTTTCCCACCCCTGCAGCCCACAGGGCACTGGGGTCCTGCCCACAGGCTGCAAAAAGAGGAGATGCTGAGCCTGTGGCTGGGGGCAGCTGCTGCTCTGGTACCTCTGCATCGTTTTTGAGCCAGGCCAGCTGGTCTCAGCCCTGGCTGAAAAGCTTGGCAAGGTGCTGCTCATTCCTGAGCTTTCTGTGCTGCTACTAGAGATTGGATACTCTAGGAAGCAGGCCTGGAGCATAAACCCTATGATTTATGGCTAGAGCTCCTTCTAAGTGTGTGAGTCATGAACCAGCTCTGCAGCATGTCCTGCATAAGTCCGGGAATCTGAGAGAAAAAAAAATCATGTAATTAAAATTGGTGTGACCCAAATGCACACAGAGCATTTGCTGGAGTGCAGGGTCTCTGCATACACCCCTCTTGGTGTTAGGGAAATTCTGGGCTGGTAACTCATCACGGGGGTGCAAAAGGCACAATGCCACTGTTAGTGCCCCCTCCCTGCCAATCTTCAGGAATCAGCTCCAAAGGCACTGCAGAAAAGCAACTGGGGACTCCTTAGCAGGCAAAGTGACACATTTCCCCTTTCCTTTGTCTTGGAAACAACTGAGCACTTTGGAGACTTCCAAAACAACTCAAGTGGGATGCTAACATCCTCTGGAGGCCAGGGACAAGGAGCATCAGAGTGGAAAATGGGTACCCTCAGCACCAACAAACAGACCCCCCTCTTCTTCTCTCCAGCACTGATGTAGATGATGAGACCACCATTGATTTTCTAATCACAGCTCTTGCCTTGTGACTTCTGCCATCTGCCAGGGGTGAACGTACCTTGAGGGCATCATTATTTTAAATCCTACTTCATAAGGAAGAAAGTATTAAAGGAGGGCAAGGTGACCTTGTCAGACAAATTTGATACTGGTTTTCTGATTGTTTACTTCATAACAAGTTTATAACAGGTTTATAGCAAACGTGATTGATTAAGGTAAAAGGATTGAAGGAGAGTCTCTCCCAGCCTTGCAGATCTTTCCTATTTTGAAAATAACATCATGAAGAATTTATAATCATCAGCAGTATACTTTGTAGTCAGCACTGGACTGGTGTAGAATAAACTGATTTTAATGCAGCTAAATACAAGGCAAGGTACAAGGCAAAATAAATGTAGGCTGTGTGGGAAAGATAGTGAATTTGTTGCTTTAACAGAATGCTTCAGAGGAAAATTTATGATTTACAGTCACCAGATGCTTTAGTGTTTGCAATGGCCCTGGGTGTCTAACTTGGGGTCCTGGTGTCAGCTCAGTGAGAGCCAAAAATTGAACTGCTCTCTGTCATCTGTGCTGCAGGAGTGAGAGGTGGCTGAACAGCTCCTGGTGCTCCCACAGCATCATCCTGCACCTCCTCTGGCCCTTGCAGATGCAAGAACTTCATCCTTGGCTCTTCCTCAGCCCAAAGGTCACTGTCACCATGTGTTGTTTTTGTTTTCTATCTAGCAAAGTCTTAAAAATCCTTCTGCTGGCAGGAACAGCTCTCTTCGTGCTGGTGCTCAGAACTGTCAGTGGGGACTTAATTTGTCTTTTACAATTTGCAGCTCTGTGTTCTCACTGCTCCACACATCACCCTGTGGCAGTCAATACTTCTAATGGGTGGAATTGGCAGAGCTCTTGCTTAGGCAAGGAAAAATCTGTCTCTGAGGCTGTCATTAGGAGACAGCTTAAATAGTGCTACAGGTGAGCTCACAGGAGAGTTTTTCACTGTATGAAAAACCCTGTGTGAATTTGGGGGCTGCAAGCAGGAGACTGAGCAGCAGCTCTGGGGGCTCAGTCCTGAGGGGCTGCACTTCACTGGGAAGGGGCCACTGGCCAGAATTTGCCTTTCTCTTCATCCATGATTTATTTGAGCCAGCCCTGGAACATTGTGGTGACAGCAAAACCTGACATCTTCTGTATGATAATGGCAGAGCAGTGGCCCTTGGCTGTAGAGATGTGCTTGGCTCTCCAACATTTTCTGTGATTTGTGGGGGGAAAAAAACCCCAAACCCACAAAAATTGTGTTCATTTTTGGAAGGTGGCTCTGTTGTTTATAGGAAAAGTAACAAAGGAAGAAGCCTTCCTTCCTTCCTGCTTTCCTTCCTTCCCTCCCTCCCTCCCTCTTTGGGATGCATTGCAGATGCCAGTAGATGCATTAGGGAGAATTTGTGAAATGATTGAATAGCAGCCCTGGCAGATAATGCAGAAAGTAATTTTGCTCTGTGCTTGCTCCAAGGCAGGAACCACTTAGGCGTAGATTTCTGTCTGCCCTCATCTCAGGAGCCCACCCCAGGAGCTCTGATGGACCAATTTCCAGAGATCACCACTATTTAGCCCTGTGATCCTGCCAAACCCTCCTTTCCTCTATGAGGAACAGGCATCAGAAGTGTTGATCCTTATGAGGTTTCTCAAGGTCTGTCTCACTGACTTTTAATTTCCATTTTCCATCCTTTCCTTTTTTTTTGGTTGTTTGCTTGAAGTCAGATCCCAGTGCTTCTCTCGGGCTCCTGCCAAGCTCATCTGAGGTGAACCCTTGAATTCATGAGCACAGAACCACTGCTGCCTTGCCTTGCCTTGCCATGCTCCCTCCTTGCCTTGCACTTCTGGCTCCTGCCCTGAAGTCATTAATTTTCAAGCTGAGGTTTCTGTAGGTTAGCTGGAAAAAGAAACCAGCATCTTCCACAGCTGGTGCCCACCGCAGGAATTTTGCTTTCATTCGTTCCCCTGCAGCACCTTCAGCTCACCTTAAAAGCTGGCAGTGGAAGCTGTGCTGTGGCTGGGAGCAGTGTTTGTGGCTGCCCCTGTGTCACTTGTGGATGTGGAAGTCATGGAGTGATCCCAAATTGCCCCATTCTCACCGTCCTCAGCTTCAGAGAAACAAGGGAAGCGAGCACGAATCACTTGGGGCGACAGGACTCGTCTCAGCAGCTTCCAGCACAGGCTGTTATATCACAGGATAAAATTAGACTCTGACCTTGAAACCTATATGTGGCAGAGCAGGAGCTGTAGCCTTGAAGCCACCCACATCCCATGTAATTCTCAGGATATTATGCACTTTGAAAATGCTTGTCTTTCATTCTGACAAGCCTAAATCTTTTCTTGTGGCGCAAAGTGCTCCTGCCTTCTTTCCCAGACTTTGTCTCCCTCTCTTTCTCTCCACTGTGCACCATGCTTAGAACACTTTCTCCCAAAGCATCTTCACCAGAAAAAAAATAAAATCCTTTTTATCATGCATACAGCAGTGTGAAAGAGAGCACTGTGCCAAGCCTCAGCTCTGCTCAGAGTTACTGCAGCTGATATATTTGTCTCCCAGGCTCAGCTCCCCCTGGCAGTCCATTCATGGGGAAAAAACCCAGCAACCCCCACCCCCCTAAAAAAACCCAAGAGGAAAGCAAGGCTGAAGCCTTGATTATAAATAGATTTTGTGGAGAGGCAATATTATCTGCTTAAGAAGCAAGCAAACAAACAGGAATGCACACAAAGAAAGCCTGTCTCTGCTTTTGTCCTCTGAGAGCCACCTTGCTGCTCTTGGTGTGATGGCAGAAATGAGCAAACCACTGAATAATCAAAATAATGAATGTTTTGGTGCTTGTATTTAGTGAGGATGTGACTGCCCCTCCATGAACAATAGGTGTGGTTGCAGTTCAGTGAAAGTATGACAAATCCATAGCAAGTCTGGGGAGATCCCAGTGATTTCTACTTCGGTGGAAGCAGATAGCAAAGTCAGGGCTTTTATGACCAAATCAATGGCAAACCACACAATAACATGTGTGCAAAAAGGACCAGAAACTCCAATAGCCCCCAGGAGCCCAGACCAGCCTGGCTGGGCTTCAGTCTAGCAGGAGCTGCTATCAGGAGTGTACCATCATCACTTTATTTAATTTTATGCCAATTGCAATGTGCACAAAGCAACAGGTTAATACACTGAAAATCAGGATAGGAACTGTCCTTTCTCATTTGTGTTTGCACTATTCCATGCTCAAGTTCTCCATTAGCAGTCAAGTTTTTAAAATCAAATGTTGAAAAAACTTTTAAAAGCACATTTTACAACTGTTTTTGTAATTTTTCTCAGGGATTTTTTTAATATGTATATAATAACTACTAACACCTGTGGTTTGGTAGAAATATTATTTACATATAATACATTGAAACCACATTTGTTGTGAATCATGAAAGCTAGAAACCCTTTTCTGAAATATTTACATTTTAAAACTCAAAGTAATAGTAATGAAGCCTGCATATTTAAAAAGAAAGAATTTACTCTCAGCAAACACCTTTGATTGTTTTTCCTTGCAAAGAGAATGCTTTCAGTAAGAGTTGTGTCTCTCCAGTGGATGCAATCCTCACTGTAAAATGATGGAATGAATACAGTGCTGAAGTATCAACATGTGAATCCATTTGTCCCTTTCTTCCTCAGTGAATATCCTGTTGCTGACGAGCACTCTTAGTAATGTGGAGTATTTTTGCAGTTGCTGGAGATGAGCACTCTGTCTCCCTCATAGACCCCAGGATAAGAGTGAGAGAGAGACTTAAATGAGGCTGGGAAATGTTTGTTCTCGTGTTGAAATGATTAAAATAATCTCACCATACATAATACATAGTGAAAGTGTAGGTACCCTCCTGGGAGAGCCAAGGAGCCCTTTAATAATGGAACATTGCACCTCTGACAATGATGGGCCTTTTGGGTTACTGAGGAGCAATTCTCCCAAATTCTCGTGGGAGAACTGATTCCTGGTTTGATTGGAATGATCTGATTTACACCCAGATAAACCCTGGGCCAGACTGAAAATGTGCCTTTGCTTGATGGAAGATTTTGAGCTGAATGTGGGAGAGAAGAAGGCTGGTGGGGCTGTGCTTAAAGGTGTTTTAGTGCCTCTTGTCATGCACAACACTTCAGGGAGACTTCTGAAAGTTCATTAAAGGATATATTCCACTCCCACTTTCTCTTGATCTCATGATCTCTTCTTGTCTATTCTCTTTTCTTTCATTAGCACTTTATATCATTTGACACTTCATCAGGATGATGGCCTGTTTACTGTATGCAAATAATCCCTGAATTATGCATGAATAATTATGAATTTGCGTATTGGTTTCCTGAACTGGCATATTGCCATGTAAAATTAGCTCCACTTTAACATGAGCACAGAAACACACCGACACATCCAATTAAACCTGAAGGAAGAGCTCACCTTGAAGGGAGCACAAAGGGAAAGAGCAAAGGAGCCAGGTGGGTGCAGCCACGATCCCCAGAGCTGGGGCAGTGGTGTGCAATGGAATGGGGTCTTTTTGCACTGCAGCACCTCTGGCGGATCCAAGGTACCTTCACCCCTGAGCCGATCCAGCCATCCGTGCCAGGGCTGGGATTTTGGGCATTGCTTGAAGTCAGAGCTGACTGCAGGACCTGCCCTGCCCAGCACAGCCCTGGTGAGCAGCCTGTGGTCAGACTGTGAGATGGGAAGGAGCCACACTGAGGATTTGAAGCCTTCTGCATTTCAAGGTTTGTGTTCTCCAGGACTGGGTCCCAGCTGAGTCTCTGGGGCTGACTGGGTCGGTGTGGGCACTCCTGAGGTCACACGTGTCTGTCTCTGGTCTGCCAGGGCACCCTCTGTGCCATCCTGTGCATGAAACACCCTGCATAATTGCAAATCAATTAGTTAAACTTAAATGTGGTATCATGTATTTACATTTTATTTCTCTGCCATTTTAATTGCCTGTAAAATCTTCTCCTGAGCAGCCAGCCTGCCTCTGATCAGATGAACCAACCTGCTTAAAAGGAGACTTCAAAAGCTGAAGGCACCTTGTTTTCTCTGGCTGCCAAGCAAAGGCCAGGGGTGAGCCCACTGCACTCATGCTCTGGCATCATCATCTTAAGAAGTTTTGCTATGCAAACCCCCTCAGCAGGCCCACTTTGTGTAGCAGATCTAAAAGGGAGGCTGGAGGTGGTAGCAGCCCTTTGACAAGAAAGAGCACAAGTACTGAAGATCTTTTTGCCTTTCTAGTATTTCTCCCAGGATGACATGGAATATATTTAGAGAAGGGCTGAAGACAGACATTCAGTAGGCACAGAGAAACCATTGAGGAGCTGTTTTCAGTTGGCAATAATTCTCGTATGAATCTGTGGTGCCCCTTTGAGTAAGCTCTTTGGCAGGTTTGTATTTAATAGCTGCAAGCTCACGTGTCTCTGCATAAATGTTCTAGTCATCCTCTCCTCTTTGAATTTCCTGCCAGGACAAAGCTGTTGATTGAACCTGTTTGAGCAAATGTTAAAACATCTGCACCAGTCTTGGTGTTACAGGGCTTTGTTGTGTGATGTTTAACAAGGGCTAATTAAAACAATTGTTATTAGCTATTCTATCTGAAATATTATCTGAATTACTCCATCTGAAATGTTTTGTGTGTATTGCAGCACAGGAACCCCAGGACAGATGAATAGTGTTGCCCTGTAATTGGCATTCTTGGCCCTGCTCCATGTTTGGTGAGTGTTATTTTAGATCAAAGCTTGATTTTAGGTGGGGATCTGTCTAAACTCATGACAGCAGTGAGCAAAAGGATCAGTTAACATAAAACCCCATGTCCTTTCTCTCAAAATCTAATCCGTGCACACACTATTCTCTCAAAAAGTCTGTTACACATCAAAACCAACTTAAAAAAATCACTAAAGTAACTTTTTTTTTTTTCTATTAAAAAGAGAACCAGTAAACAAATCATATTACTTTTATTACATTTTAGTGTGAATCTGACTTCTTAGCAAATGAAGGCATAATACTTTGTGTGCCTTACCTTCTTAGCACATGGGGCCATAAACTCAGAGACATCTGTAGAAAGGTGAGTTACTGCTCCTTGTTCCATCCAGCAAGAAACAAAGATGATGAATCCAAGCAAATCCCTATCATGGACAAAGTCAAAGGAGAATTTAATGTCTAATTGTTCAGAATCAGCAGAGATATAGTCTCCTATATGAGTTTTTTTCATTGTGGAGCATCACATTTCCTTCAGAGTCAAAGATCTCAGTAATTCCAGAATGCTTCCTCTTGTCTCCCTCCTTTTTTAACTAGACTCTTTTACTGGGGTTTGGGACAGGGACCATCTTTGGCTGCCTGCACATGGATGATCCTGCAGGACTGAGCTGTCACTGCCCTTGGGGTGCTCTGGCTCAGTGCTCCCAGTGCCTTGTGCTGCGGCATTCTGGAGCCTTTCCATCTCCCCTCTTTGAGCCCATGCCTTGCTCTCTGCCTGGTTCAGGCTGGGAGGATGCTGAGCAGTGATGGCCCTTACTGAGGGCCATCAGGAGGAGTACAATCAAAGATAAAATAATATGTTAACTTCTGGATTATAACCGATCCCTCTGGAAATAATAATTTATTCAATCAACAAAATAAAATCAGTTACAACTCAGGCCTGAGTTGTGCTGGTTTCTGGGAAGGTGATCTGGTCCATGTTTCTCCACAGGCATTGCACAGGCTGGGGCTGTGCTGCCAGGAGCAGGCAGAGCTGCATCTGCACTTGGGCAGGAAAACAGGCTGGAGCTCTCTAAGTAGTGTCTGTGGGGTGGAACTGAGCTGGTGTTCACTGCATCATTTTCACCCACATGATTATTTACCTCCCCAGTGACAAAAATGCTCTTGATTCCAGCTCAGAAAGTGATTACTGGGGCTTGTGATCAAGCTGCTGTTTCTACTCACCTTTCTCCCTCTGCAATTTGCCCTCTGACTCCTGATGATCCCTGTGGCTGAGGCGGGAGGGGCTGCAGCAGGTCTGTGGATTCAGGACTGTCACAGACATATTTTATGAAAAATCCTTTTGCCAGGATCTTTTCTCCTGAGAAGCTGAGAAACTTCAGCTTCTCCATGTTTTGCTGCTTTGGAATGTGATTTGGAGAATTGTTTACCCAGCATGTGAAATTGTTTTTACTTGATGACCAATGACAGCCACCTGTGTCGAGGTTGTGAGCAGTCATAAGATTTTATTACCATTCTTTTCCTTTCCTTGGTAGCCTTCTGATGAAATCCTTTCTTCTATTCTTTTAGTATAGTTTTAATATATAATTTTCTTTTAATACAATATATATAATAAAATAATAAATCAGCCTTCTGAAACATGGAGTCAAGGTTCTAATCTCTTCCCTCATCCTGGGACTGCTGTGAACACCCCCACATAGGAGGGCTTTGGGCACCCACACAGAGCTGGCTCACCCATCCCATTCCCTGTGTCACCCATCCCATTCCCTGTGTCACCCATCCCATTCCCTGTGTCACCCACCCCATTCCCTGTGTCACCCCTCCTATTCCCTGTGTCACCCACCCCATTCCCTGTGTCACCCCTCCTATTCCCTGTGTCACCCACCTCATTCCCTGGTTCACCCATCCCATTCCCTGTGTCACCCACCCCATTCCCACCCCATTCCCTGTGTCACCCACCCCATTCCTGGCTCACCCACCCCATTCCCTGTGTCACCCACCTCCTTCCCTGAGTCACCCACTCCATTCCCTGGCTCACCCACCCCATTCCCTGTGTCACCCACCCCATTCCCTGTGTCACCCATCCTATTCCCTGTCTCACCCACCCCATTCCCTGTCTCACCCACCCCATTCCCTGTCTCACCCACCCCATTCCCTGTGTCTCCCTTGCTGCCAGTCCATGTTTCACCTCTCCAGGCCCTGTGGGTGCTCTGGGCCATCATTGCAGCCTCTCCTCCTGATCTCTGTGATTTCATTAACAGAGGCTGGGGATGATCCTCTCAGTGCAGACGTGTCTAATCTTCTGCTTGGGGATTTGACCTGGGCACACACAGACATCTGGCACCAGATCCACCCCACAGAGCTCAGTGGGTCCTGAGAGGGAGACAGCAGAAGGAAAGGGAGTTTCTGTTCCCACCATCCAAGGATGGAGGAATCAGAGGCGGGAAAGGCCTCCTCCACCAGTGCCAATGGGCACAGCTGGCTGGAGGGCTGAGTTTTCACCTGCTGACTGTCTGTGCCTCTCTGCCAAAGCAAAAGGATGTTTAATCGGTATGGAAATAAGCCAGCAACATCCTACATCTTCTTTTCTCTTCCTGGAAGCTCACAGGGAGGGTGATTGGGGATTTGAGCTTTGCAGAGATCTGAGATATTTTCCCCCAAAACACACATTTCAGCCTATTCTGCTCATGCTGTGTTTTTTTATATTTTCCCTGTTTTTCATCTGCTTTCCATGTTTTTCTTATCATGACAATGGTGGTGAAAAATAAACACTGCAGCCAACAATGCTGTTCTAATAAAGCTGCAGTTAAAATAGCAAAGAGAATGCAAATTAAATACCATAACCATTTAGAAAATGTACTTTTTATTAAATATGAGTACTTTCCATCTCAGCTTTAAAACGTGGGTGGATTCTATTAAATTTAATAATTTTCCTGGAGGATTGCAGGGCAAAGGTGTTGCACAAATGCACAGATAACAAATAAGGGTGATTTTTAAAAACAGCACAGAAAGGTGCAGTTGTTAAATATATGGATCATAAAGATGCTCTGTTGTTGACTCAACCTCTCCCTTCTCTTTTCAAGTCTGCTTTCCTCTGATGTTGCTGCTCTCCATGGCTCCCAGAATGAATTTTTCACAAACATTAACTATATATTTATAAACATAAACACCAGTAAACTTGGCTTTTTTAGTGCATTGCAGATTTCCTTTTGGCTTCAGTCAGAGCAGGATTGAGCATCCAGGAGCTGAGCCTTTGGGCTTGGAGTTCAGTGCTGACATCCAGCCCCTGCTCAGGCTGCTGCCTGTCTCCAGGGGCTGGAGATACAAAATTTTTCAATATTTACAGCTTGCACCTGGACATGTGAATGCTGTGGCCAAGTCTTGGCTAACAGGAGATATCTGCTTTTCTTTCAGGTTCTTGCAGGCAGCTCCTGTGTGTAAGCACCCAGCTGTTGTAGAAACCGTCCTGTGGCCACCTGCTCTCCCCAGGTGTCAGCTTGGATTGCAGTCAGCACCCAGATCCTGCTGTGGGTCTGGGCTTTGGTGACCATTCCCCCGGTAATTCCAGGAAATTGCCATCCTGGGGCCTTGGAGTGGCACAGCTTTACAGCAATACTGAGCAGTGCTGCAGTTTGTGAGTGTGCTCCAAGTGCACCCAGGCTCGTGCTGCCTTCCAGCTGGCTGTTGATTCTTCCAGAACCATCCTTTTCTCAGCCCTTTCTGTTCAATCTATTCCTCTGGAGGACTCCTGAAGCTCCAGCAGTGACAGACCTGACTGTGCAAAAAGCTAAGGTGTTCCTGTAGTTTGTTTGCCTGCCAGTGCATCTGAGTCACCTTTTCTGTTTCATTTGTTCTGAATTTCCCTTCTGAGAAAAAAAATCCAGAAGCAGGAGATGCCTGGGGGAACGCTCCTGCCTTTTCCTCTGCCTGGCTCCCAGAGCTGTGTGTGCTGCTCCTGTGAAGATGGGCTGGATCCAAGGTCTCAGAGCTCATCCCTTCAGGCCTCAAGGAATGCTCCAGTGCTGGGGATGGCTGCACTCCAGGAACGGCCATGCTGAGCCAGGGATTGCTGTAAATCCTCTCATTTTGCAGGTGTTTGGTGCAGTGTGGAAGGCACAGCATCACCTGCACTGAGCAGCAACACACCAGGAATCAGAGGACACCACAGAGTCACAAAATGTCAATTTGCCATAGGAAGTTGTCTCCAGCCAGAACTGAGTTGGAGACGAAAATACTCCAGGCTGGATGGATGGTGCAATGAAATCATGCATGACAGGGTGGGCTGGTTTACACAGCCTGGTTTTTGGTAGTGGGGGGGAAGCCACAGAGGTGGTTTCTGTGAGAAGCTGCTGGAAGCTTCCACAATGTCCAACAGAGCCAATCTCTGATGGCTCTGGAGATGGGCATGCTGCTGGCCCAGTTAGAGAGGCTGGGGCATGTGAGAAGGAAACTACCTTCCATATAATTTCATTCTCTGTAAGTGAAACAGTAAAAAGGCCCGAGGATATCTTTCACTGTTTTATGACAAAAATAGAGTGAAAAATCAGATAGTGGGAACTGTCAGTGCTAAACATCATAATCTGTGTGTGTGAAGCTTGGAGAGTAGCTCTTAGTAGATCTTCAAGGTTAATGTAAGTGATTTTATTTTGTTGATTGAATAAATGATTATTTCCAGAGGGATTAGTTATAATCCAGAAGTTAACATGTCATTTCATCTTTGATTGTGCTCCTACAAATCTTCCATATAACCTCTCAGGCAGACAGCTCTGCAAGCTCAGCACTTTTTATGGAGGGGTTTGTTGCAAAGCAAATTATTGTGATGTGTCTTTGTATGAGTTCTGAAGAAAAATACTGCAATGATGCATTTCCCCCTTTGAAAAATGGCAATTCATTGAAAATGAAAGGTTTCACAGAACTTTGGCCAAGACATGTGACTTCCTTATTGCTATTCCAGTTGTCATGATGCTGAGAGTCCTACACCCACTTCCCTTGGAGCCCTGGCTTGCGTGTATCCTTTTAGATTTCTTGTAGGAGGTGGTAAAGGGCAAATTCTGTAAACCTGGTGCTGAAAATTCCCCTCGTGGGCCTTTGTGCACAGACAAACATGACTTAGCCAGTGTAAGGAATGCAAAGAGGGGGCTGGAAGGGAGGAGAGATAAAGGATGGCTGGATGTGTGTCTGCTCCAGGAGCTCCTGTTGTGCTGTCAGCCACTTCTCTGGAGTTCAGCTGGAATATGCTGCAAGGTGGAGTCACCTCTGGCTCTAGGCACAGGGACAAAGAAAATGTTTTCCAATCAAGGCATCTTTCCAAACTTAATCAGCCAAAACATTTTTAAGCCTCACCAATCCAGCCTACACAGCTTTTTTAAATTTAATTGGCATTATTAAGGTTTTTAAAGAGAAGAAAGATATAGAACAAGTGTGAATATAGAGATAGCTTCATGATATTTAGAAGTGCATCAATTTGCCTCTGAATAGAAATATTAGTGAAAGAATGTGACTTGCATAATGCAAAATCTTTGCTTTCTCACCAGGTACTGCAAGAGGAATCACAAACATTAGTGAAGTTCAGGAAGTCACAGCACCCTTTTCTGTTTTTCAGCTTTGCAGAAATCCATGTTTTCTGACGATTTGATATATTTTATTATATATTATCTTTCTGTTTGTATTAACATAATTGTATTTACATTAATATTTTCTATACTAATGCTTAATTTTTTAATGGGATGGCACCTTGGAGGGGTAGTGAGTGCACCTGGGTTTTTGAGTGTTGCAGCCTAGAAAGGGGCCTGCTTCAGGTGGTTTGTTTTCAAATGCATCTTGGCACAAGAGCAGCAGTGCAGGGCTCATGCACAAGCCCAAAGGGATCAGGGGGTGCTCAGCACCCAGCGATGGGCTGCAACAGGCACTGGGACTCTTGGCAGATAATTTGCCATGAATGGCATGTCCTGAGAGGCTGCTGAGGTGTGTTCCAGGATTTACAAGCTCCAGATCCTCCTGTTCATCCAGAGGTAATCATTGCTCCACAGTAGCAGGTTTTGCCTCTGCCCCTTGGTGAATCCACATTTCTCTGAGTTCTTCTCCGCCTGCACTGCCTTGTTGTGCAGGCCCCCCCAAACTACCAACAGCATCGCAGAATCACAGAATCACAAGGTTGGAAGAGACCTTCAAGATCATCTTGTCCAACCCATTCCCTGATACCTCAACTAAACCCTGGCACCCAGTGCCACATCCAGGCTTTTCTTAAACACATCCAGGGATGGTGACTCCACCACCTCCCCAGGCAGACCATTCCAGCATCTTCTGTCTCTCTCTGAAAAAGATCTATCTGGCAGATGTATTCCTTCCCTCATGTCCTTGGGGATGCTGCATTTGCTGCCACCCCTCTGCACATTTCAGACACCCTCCTGCAGAGGGTGGGCTGGGAAATCTGCTTGTGCATGGCTGGGAATCTGCCTGTGCATGGCTGGGAAATGTGCCTGTCCATGGCTGGGAATCTGTCTGTGCGTGGCTGGGAATCTGTCTGTGCGTGGCTGGGAATCTGCCTGTCCATGGCTGGGAATCTGCCTGTGCATAGCTGGGAATCTGCCTGTGCGTGGATGGGAATCTGCCTGTGCGTGGATGGGAACCAGCTTGTCCATGGCTGGGAATCTGCCTGTCCATGGCTGGGAATCTGCTTGTCCATGGCTGGGAATCTGCCTGTGCGTGGCTGGGAATCTGCCTGTGCATGGCTGGGAATCTGCCTGTGCATGGCTGGGAATCTGCTTGTCCATGGCTGGGAATCTGCCTGGCTGGGAATCTGCCTGTGCATGGCTGGGAATCTGCCTGTGCATGGCTGGGAATCTGCTTGTCCATGGCTGGGAATCTGCCTGTGCATGGCTGGGAATCTGCCTGTCCATGGCTGGGAATCTGCCTGTGCATGGCTGGGAATCTGCCTGTGCATGGCTGGGAATCTGCTTGTGCATGGCTGGGAATCTGCCTGTGCATGGCTGGGAATCTGCCTGTGCATGGCTGGGAATCTGCTTGTGCATGGCTGGGAATCTGCCTGTCCATGGCTGGGAATCTGCCTGTGCATGGCTGGGAATCTGCCTGTCCATGGCTGGGAATCTGCCTGTGCGTGGCTGGGGCTCCCCTGCTGCAGTTTGGATCAGCAGGAATCCATGCAGCGGTGTGCAGCAGAGGTGAGGCTGAGGTGCAAAGGGCTGCTGGTTCAGTGTTTATGCAGAAGTGAGACCCTCAGGTGGATTTGTTACTGCTGCAGGATAACCCACCCAAGGCTGGGATGTGCCTCTGGGCTCCATCCCCTCATCCCTCCCATCCCTGCCTGTGCAAGGTGCCAGTGGAACCTCTGGCACAGCAGGATCTGCCTCTACTGCAGCTCTCGTGGGCTGCTGAGGCTGCTTGAGATTGCAGTCTTGGATTTAATCGCTGTTCTGACGGGCTGCAAAAAATATTGCTGCTGGCACCAGGAGCAGAAGGAACATGAGCAGCCCCAAAGAGAATGAACTGAAGAAAAAGAGCTTGTTTAGCTGGGGGCTTCTCTCCCCACTAAATTTCAGAGTCTGGCAGCAAGTGGCAGAGGGGTGAGACCTTCTCAAAAATAGGTGGCAGGCATAATTTCTATTAGGAAGTATTAGACAAACCTCAGAAATGGGTTCCAGGGAAAGGTGAGTGCCCTGGGCTGGTTTGCTTTCAAACACAGCTCCCATAAATAACAGCTTCCAGGGCATGATGTGTGGTAATGATTCCTGTGTTCCTGTTAGGGACTAAATGAGCTGACACCCTGCAAGCTCCATTCCCTAGACTTGCATATCTAATATTTTGTAAGATGTGAAGTTTTCTCCAGCCCTTTCTATTTACTTGTGCACATAAATAAGGAATTATATTGAACCTGTAGTATCTGCCAAGACATGGTCCTTGTGGGGAAGATTCCCCTCTGTGTGTGTGAAGATGCACTGAAGGAAAGGGAGGAATTCCCAACCAGTGTTAGCTTGCTGCTTCTTATTTTCTCTAACAAACTTTATTATTTTTATGCTCAAATTTCTCTTTACTGCTCAGGGATATTTACCTAAACCAATCTGTACATCTGCAATGCAGAAAAGAGTGGAAGCTTTACTCACTTCTGTGTTCAGCAATATTTTGTACAGGATTTTCCATAATCAGCTTCTTTCAGCTGTGGTTTTTCCTTACAGTTTTCTGTCATCCAAATGGCATTGAAAGTACCTTAACATTATTGTAGGTTAACAGATTTTTTTATACCAGTGGTACAAATTCAGATCTATAATTGTGCCTGTAGATCCTCTTCTATGATGCATTCATTTTTAATACCTGTTGTGGAATTCATGTATGGGGAAATAGGTATTACAGATTACTTTTATTGCCACTGTGGTGTGTTCCACTCCTCTTAGCAAGCTTGTGGGCAGTTTTGTTTAGATATCTATTATTCATCACTTGCCTGAGAAGTGCAAATGAAATGTGGGTGATTTTAAAAGCTCAGCCATGTAAAATCAACGGGTTTTAACATTTTGCTTTTGGTTTCCCAAGAGAAGCTGATTCAAGGAAAGTGCAAGGAACCAGCCAAATAGTTAAAAATTTTTTCCTGTGGGATGATCAATCTTTCTCAAATAAAATTGTGATCCTTGGCATGCCTAAATAACTATTGATTTAATGGTAAAAAATACATTTTTATTAGTTTTTATTTGTCCTTTGCACTGAGATCCCTCAAAACCATAAGTATTTATGCAAACAATTTATGGTAATATAATAAATAGTCTTCACGATTTAATTAAAAAGTCAAGCAGCATAACTATTTTTCAAGCCCAATGAGTAAAGATCCTGCCATTTTTATGTCATAAATCAGGATACAGACTGTCAGTTTAATCTCCTCTGTTCTCAGCTGATGCACCCATGCCACAATACTGTGTTGATACGAGCACTTGGGCATTTTCTCAAATGCTCCAGAGTTAGCCCAGGAGGAGGAGTAAGCCCAGGCTGTGTTTGTATTTCTTGCTGGCCTCAGGAGTGGATGATCCTGCTCCTTGCTGGTGTTTCCTGGCTGAGCTGTGTGTGGTGGCAGGTCATGCTGAGTGTGGCTGTGGTCCCTAAATAACCCCCTGTGGCTCTTGCCACAGGACAGTGACATTTCCTGGATGTGGAGATGCTGTTTGGTGACACAGAAACCCACCAGTGCCCGCTGGCATTTTGCCATTTCACTGCTGTAAAACTCTTCATTTGATGCTGTGGAAAGGCATTTGAAGAAAGACTAATTTCATGGCACTCACCTGAAGGCGGGGATTCTTCCCAGCTGCAACTGGCCCTGGAAATGCCTGGGTGTCCCTGCACTTCCCTGTGCTGGTGTCCTGTTCTGCTTTGTAATTCCAGAGATTTTAAGCTGAAACCAGGAATGTGATGTCTAAGGTCAGGTACTGGGCTGGAAATGGCACATGGGGACACCTGCACATGGGCTCTGTGGGCCCTGCTGGTGTCCAGGTACCAGTGACCACCTGGATCCAGCTCACATGGTGTGGTTTATAATGGGAGCTTCAAGAAGTTTTCCGGATTTCCCTCAGGCTGCTGGAAAGTACCATTCTGACAGCCCCTGAGCATGGGATTTAATCTGGAGAAGATTGATTGGGGATCTCATTAATGCACACAAATGTCTCAAAGGTGGCTACCAGAGGTTGGTGACAGACTCTTTACAGTGATGGCCAGTGACTGGAGAAGGAGCAATGCCCATAAACTAAAACATAAGAAATTTCACCTCAACACAACAAAGAGCTTTAGATTGAAGGTGGCAGGGCCCTGAAACAGGAAGGTCATGCAGTCTCAGGCAGTCTCCCTCCATGGAGACCTTCCAAACCCACCTGGAAGTGTTTCTGTGCCACCCCCTCCAGGTGACCCTGCCTTGCTAGGGGGGTTGGACCATAAATGGTGGGTGAGCAGGTAAGAGATGCTGCCTAGAACCCTGCCAGCCTGATCATCATAAATGAAAAATCAGTAGCTGAAGCACTCAACGTGCGGGGAATTGAAATGAAGCTCAAGTGAGGCTGAGTAGGTGTTTGTTCAGCAGCTTGTTTAGACTTTAATCACGGTTAAATCTTTTAGTTAGATAATTGTTCTATCAGCTGATAGTTTGAATTGTATTGGAGAACAATATGCTAAAACACCTTCAGTGGGAAGCAGCAAAGGAGATGAGTTTGGATTCCTTCTTGTTCATTTCTTGCCTGTCTTGGTGTCAGTTCCTGTGCTTTCTGATTACTTGAGTTGCATTTTCTTCTACAAACACTGACTCCAAACACACATTTACCACCCCTGCCTGACATGATTGCTTGGGAGCCAGGACTCATTATCAGAGGTCAAGGCCTCTGTGTAATTTGCTTTGGATCAGGAGTTGTTGTTTCACTTCCAGCTGTGCTGTGGGAATTGGGACTAATTTCCTAGTGATGATATGCCTGCATTTTCTATTTATGTAGTTTTAGGATTTGGGATCTGTGTTTCTCACAGGCTTTGCTCTACTAAATTACAAGTTGCTAGGTGGTTTCAAAACCCTTGAAATAAAGCTACATACAATTTTTTAAAGAAGAAATTAATTTAAGCTGTGCTTCAAGCTATGCTTTCTTCATTTTATGGCATTGCTGTGTGCTGGGACAAAGAGCATTACAAGTCCAATGGCTTTTGTGTGGTCATTCTCTGGGACACAACCCATCACAGGAGGCTGTGCCCCCAAAAGCTGTTCAGAGCACAGCAATGAGCCTTGGCCTGGGCTGGGATGGAGGAGGTTGGATGCTTGGGCAGCTGGAGGCGTTCCTGCTTCCAGCCCTGCACTGCCTGGGCTGCAGCTCTGGTGAGGAAGGCTGTGCACGCTGCAAATCATGAGATGTACCAAGTTCTCCATGTTGCCAGGGAAACCTCCAGTTGTAGACACAGCCCTTAAGCTTTTTGCTCAGTTTGCTCAGCCCCATGGGTTGAGCAGCCCCTCATGGACTGCTGGCTGAACCCTCAGAGCCAGCACAGGGATCTTCCAAGTACAGTGTAACGTCTGATGTGGGTCTTTGAGATGAAAGGGAGACCCTCTCCTGAGATAAACAGCTGATTTTCCATGTTGCTGTTCCCACTGGTGAACAGTCAGTAAATCAGAGCCTTGAACTGGGGAAGGCTGGTGCCGGCTGTTTCTGCAATGTGATGGGTGTCACTGGAGTTAGTGGGGCAGCAGGGCAGTAGCTGGACTGAAATGGTTTCACCACACACATAAGCTCTGAAAACAGCCCAAAGCTGGGAATATTTTATGTCTTTTTATGTTTATCATCTGAAATTATATATTTTCCCCTGTTACCTCTGCATTCCCTCGTTCATTTATTGCTGAACTAGTTTTATATATTTAATATTAAAGATTTACCATTAAGAATCAAATGTGGTTTTCCTGAAAGATGATGAAAATGATGTGTCCTCTAGTTTGCATTTGGAGTGACTGTTTTCAGGTGCTCTGCTGTCCAGATTAATTAATGGGTGGCAGGTTCCTGCTTGGCAATGGATGGGGAATAGAAAGGCAGATGAGAACCAAAAACCTCAAGATAGATTAACAGAAAGATTAAAGCTTTTAAAGGAGAGCTGACACTGTGTTCACATGACAATTATTAGAAAATACATGCACAGAGTAAAGAAAGCTGGATAAGAATTGTAAAAAGCTAGGGAAGCAGCTCCAATGTTTTTATTTATAGAGGAAAACTCCTGGGGTGGCAAGGAGCAGCATTCCCTGAGTTGCTGTGAGTTAAGGACTGTGGAAGAGGTTGGTATTTGACCCTGTAGGAATATGAAAAGTCCACAGGGTGAAAGGTGCTCAACAAGACAGTAAAAACTGTCCAGAAGGAAATAGGCAATGAGGGGAAACATGCTTAAACCTATTTTGGATTACTCTAGGCTGATTTGTTCTGAATGCTCCCTTTTTCCTCCCCTCTTTTTGGCTTTTACTGGCTTCTGTCTATTTAAAGGTTTAAAAAATGTATATCAATTTCTTTCCTAAGCACAGGAAGTCAAAGAGCTGAATTTTAGCTGTTAAGCTAAAGCAGCCTAAATAAATGATCACTGCTCCATCAAGCAGCAAGTGTGCACCCATCCATGCAGCCCTGAGAGGGGAAAATTACTTCTTTTCCATAGGAGGACTGAGTTGGTTAAAATATTTAGTAGTTCTTTCAGTTCAGGCTTTATCATGAATATTCTCCTCTCAGCAGGAGGACAGCACAGATTCCCTTTGTGGCAGAAATTTTAAAAATGGCCCCTTCCACCTTTGATGGGCAGCATGTTCTGTGCTGGTGGCCAGAGGTTCATGCAGATGTTCATGTTCCATTCTGCCTCTGTCCTGCAGGTGCTGTTTTGGTCAGGGATCCATCTGTGGGGCTTAGCAAGGTTCACCCCACAGCTTCAGGAAGGCACTGGGTCCTCAGTGTGACAGGAAGGTGTGTTCAGCCACCCTCAGAGTGCAGGGCTTTACTAGGCCTGGGTGCCTCTGGACAAAAGCTGTTTTCCAGAGGCCTGTCTTGCTCCCACTGATAAATGAGATTTAATTGAGATGTTTTAGCAAGCCCCTCAAAGGACACACTGCAGAGGAGGTGCAGGAGAGCCACTTCTGGCTTCAATTGTGATTCAATTTGCCCAGTCAAAATTCCTTGGAAACACTCCTACCTTTTTGTCCTGGCAGACATGTAGCTCAAGTGCCCTAACAGACTCCAGACACCTGGATGATCACAGTGTTAACACAGTATAAAGAGTTCTATCATTCAGTGTCACCTCATTGTGGCTGGAGAAGTGCAATGCCAAATGTAATGCCAGTGACAAATGCAGAAAAAAGAATAACTCCAGTTGCTGATGGTACAAATTGGATTCAGCTGCAGCTTCACACACACTCAAGAAGCTGGAGAGATCAAAAGTCTGTTTAACATACTTGAGTGGTTGGGGATAGTTATAAGGTAGATTGTATTTCGTGCTCATTAATCAAGGGCTAGGGGAGAAACTCAATTGTTCAACGCTAATTAAACCTGTCCTTGCTGCTCTAACTAAAATACTTTGGAGCCTTCCTTAAAGAGATAATGCATACAGATTGTGTTAAACAGAGAGTCATGTTTGGGTTTTGCTGGGTAATATTTTAATTTGTAAAATTGCAAGAAAGGCAACACTTAGCTGATACAAAGTGCCAGATGAAGTCTTTGGTGTGTAAATTCCTCTCTTGAATTGACCCATCTGAGGTCAGTTCTCCCCTCTGGAAAACCAGGGAACAAAGGAATCATGCCAGAGACAGGAGAGGGAGAGGCTCCCAGGCTGCTCCAGGGGCTGCAGAGGCAGAGCCCATCCCTGGCTGTGCTGGGGATTCAGCTTTGTCTGGGCTGAGAAATTTGGCCACTGTAGCACAACACAAACACAGTTCCAGAGCTGTTTTAGTGAGCAGAATAGGCTCAGCTAGCAAATGGAATTCATGCTGGCACTGTGTATCTCTGCTATTGTATTTCGCCAGCAGAGAAATGTGGCAGATAGAAGCAAGTGTATTTTTTTTTTTTTTAATTTCACCGCTAGTAGAGCTTGGCAGAGCCTGGTGCAAACCTGGTGTGAGTTGCCAACCCCATGGCTCCAGGCATGGAGGGGGGGATTGGAGCAAACACCAGATCTTTCCTGGACTCCCTGATAAGCTGAATGTGGGCACTAAGCAGAGGCAAAACCTCTCCCAAACTCCTGCCAAAGGATTCCTTGTTCCCAGAGGCATCTGGGAGAGAAAATATTATGCAAAGTCCAATTCTCCAGTGTGGTTTTAGGAGTATATCTGCTAAATTCAGGGGTCTGGGGATGAGGGGAAGATCTCCACAAGCAAAACATGCCAAAAGGGTGTCCACAGCCCATCACTTGTGTCTCTGTTGGGTTCACGTGGCTGCTGTTGCTGGATGGGTCCAGGTGCCATCAGATTCCCCAGAGCCACGCATTTCAAGGCAAAGAAAGGCTCTTAAATTTTTTTTCCTAGCTTTCTGCAGAGTGTGATCTCCAAATCTCTTTGGAATGGGAAATTGCATACTGCTTTTTGTTGTTGGGCTTCAGGAGTGGGGCATTTTTTTCTGCTCTGTGGTGCAGCATGCTCTGTTCCTCACAGCTATTAACCTTGTAAATGTGGGTGTTTGAGACTCAGCCACTTAAGCAGTTTTAGTTCTTTCCTGGGGCTTGATATATTTTTCCTGAAAATGCACCATTACAAAAGTTTATTAGGAGAAACTGCCATTGGCAGAGGTCTGCTCCACCATAGCCCAGATCAGGTATGTGGTGGGTTGAGGTTTATTCATCTCATTTTAGTAATCTCATTTTATTCATCAGAGCACATATTTTTAAAAGTCACGCTCTTGGACTGAGGAGGGAGATGTCTGCCCTCTTTTACCTGCTGAAATGAGTAATAACTAGAAGCTGTCAAGAGGTGATGGGATAGGGATGAATCTGAGGAAGGAAAAGAATCAGGGAAGAAATGTCAAGAAAGGAAGGCTGAAAAGAAAGGAAAAAAATTGCTTTACAAGACAGGAAAGACTTGTGGGCATTCAGTGGGGTTTGTTGGGTGAGGTGCCACCTCCATGGCTCAGGGGAGCTCACTGGCCCTGAGCGCAGGGCTGTGGTCCCTGCAACATCAAAGCCCTGGAGCAGCCTTTGCTCTTCCCATCCCACTCAAGAGGCAGAATTTTCTTTTCCAATTTTAATTTGTTCCACTGCTGACAGCAGCATTTGCCCAGGCAGAAGTTGCTCTTACAAGAATTACACTCCTTTTCTAAAATTGCTTCCACCACCAAGTGCTTAAAAAGAAATCAAATGGGCTGCCATGCCAGCTCTTAAATGAGAGCTGCTCAGAGAGCAGCTGAAGAGGTCTCCAGAGAAGCAGCAAATAAAAAGTCTCTCCTGTTTCTGGATTCCTGCTCTGCTCTGTGAGCCAGCAGGGTGGGGGAGCCCTGTCTGTGGGTTTGGAGCCCAGGACTGGGCAGGCTGACTGGGCTGGTTTGTATTGAGAGCTGGCTTGCTCCTTCTCCCTCCATGCTTGGCTTTCCTTTCGATTTTAAAAGCTCCATTTGGAGCCAGAGCAGCAAATTGGAGGCCAGTTGTGTGAAGACATTGTGGGGAGAGACCAGGACCAGAGCACGGCTGTGACTGCTGGAGATGAAGCCTGCAGGGGAGGGAGAAAAAAAACAATAAATGCTTTGGGTTGGGAATAAGGTTGTTCTTTTCTGCCTTGGCTGCCAGAGGGATGCTGGAGGTTGAGAGCTACTGAAAAGCAGAGTTTTTCTGGCAGAGGGATGCAAGCCTCCTGACTACACCCCACTGCGAGGAGGATTTGGCGCCCAAACAAAGTAATTCTGTGCTGAGGCACTCTCCCCCAAAGACTTGTCTGAGGGGAGAAAAATAAAGGGAAGGAGGAGAAAAACAGTCAGCAGAAAACCCTTAGAAAGAGCAGCTCCTGGTTACTGCTGCACTGCAGGCTTTGAAAATCAGTGGTGACCATTGCAGGGTACTGCACGAGGAGGAGAGCAGCGGGCACAGATTATTTGCAGACTGGGTAAAAGCCATGCCACAAAATGCAGAAGTAGAAATGTCACATTGCAAACCACAGGACAGGTGACAGCCCTCAAAATGTTACAGTGGCACTGCTAAATAGGAGGCCCAAAGTTTAAGGGTGGCTTGGGGAGATAAATCTGCTGCTGCTGCCATTTGGTGAATGACCACAGGGGTTGTCACCAGGGCATGCAGTGACAGGACGAGGGGCAATGGCTTCAAGCTGAAGGATGGTAAGTTTAGATCAGATATTAGGAGCAAATTAGGGAAATGTTGGCTAAAAAATCCTCCAGAAAGCTCATTTTTCTGCAGGAAACTCTTTGAATAGTTCTTTTCCACATCCATGCAGATTGAAATAACATTTTTTCAGTAAGGGGGTGGAATCAGCAAAATTAAATTTTTGACTTTGAATCCATCAGACTGTAGGAAATGGAAGCCAAAAAGTAATTGTAAAAAAGGAATAAAATGAGTGTTTGCAAACATGATGCTTATTTAACATTATTTTCTATTCTCAAAACCAGCATGTTGACTTTATTATCAGCCAAACAGATTATGGTGTCTGTAAGCCTAATATTGACTACTGTACCCCCACTGCATATCTCCCAAAAGTTTTTGATTGCTGCTGAGAAGACATTGCTGGCAATTCAGGACTAGAATTTCAGAGAACACTGATTTTTCAGCAGAATATTATGAGGTGTTGAAGAGTTACTGAGAGCCACCAGTCTAAGGCTGATGTTATTTATATCCTCCGTGTCTGGTGAAAGTGATAAATCTGCAAAGACAGGGAGGATAATATCCTGCAGCCCATACTGTAAGGGCATTCCTTTCCCATAAATTGAAAACTAATGTTTATTTCTCTTTAATTAAATACTCCATTAGCCAAAGACTGTGTTAAAATATTTAAAAGGAAGTAATGTAATCAATATACCAACTGTGCCACTGTAAACATATTTCATATGCAGTAAGTGCCAGGTTTTCTCTCTTTGGTGAATTATGGGTGCTTTGAAAAGGATAGGTGGAACATTGTGGGTTGAGATGTTCTGTAAATGCAAAAATAGAATTTTTTCCTTGCCTCTCCCGAGGGCACTTCATCAAGCTGGTGTCTTGGTAATGCTCAGTATATTAATTGATTCAATTTTTGGTGGGGGAGGGATAGGCAACATTTCTCCTAAAATCTTCATCTGCTTCTAGGTATGTTTGTGTGTGTGTACATAAAATTATTGTCCAGAGCAGAGGATTTTGTGCTCCCCTTAGTTTCACCCTTCATGTTGATTACATTGCTCCTGGTCCTGCTCCTCTGTGGCCTCTGAATGGCCACTCAGGCAGAAGAGGCTTCACATCTCAGACACACCAGAGCCTTTCCAAAATATGCCCAAAATAGAAGGGAAGGGAGGGAAGCCTGGCAGTAACCAGGTGGGGGAGTGCAGGGGTTATTTTCTTCTTCAGTCTGGTTAAAGTCAGGCTTTAAACCAGTGAGGAAATAAATGGGGTTTTTTTCCCAATAAAATAAATATTCTGCAGCCCTTCCTCTCCCTTGCTGGTACCTGGAGGAGCTCTACCAGAAGCATGAAGTGCCTGATTTTAATGTTAACATGTTCTCAGCAGACACTTTCTCCCCTTGTTATTGCCTTGCAAAGCATCCATTGTACTGAAGTAATCAAGGGGAATTTTTGCAGCCACTTTCTTTCCTCAGAAAAATATTCCTAGTGGTGTGATGACAGAAAAAAATGTCTTTTGTGAAGATAATCTATCAGTTGAATTAGTTTACATGTGATGTTAATGCCAAGAACCTCGGGCTGCTTAAAAATAATAAAAAATGAAATGTCAAGCAAATAAAATTTAATTAAACACACAGTGAGAGAGGCTTAATTTTAGTCCTAAAAGGAGCTGAAGCTTTTGCAGAACATCTCGACAAAGGTAACAAAATCCCTCACTGAAAGGTGTAAAATATTCCCCACTCCCTGGCAAGCAATGAGCACAGCACCTGAAGAGCATCTGTACTCCAGACACCCCAGATGTGGCAGAGGTCATTTGCTGGGGTGTTGGGGAAGTAAGAAAGCAGTGAACTAACACAGACCCTCCATGAATTGTTGTCTATTAGTAATATTCTTGAAAATCTTCATACAGAAAGAGCTCTGAGTTATTTCAAACCAAATGCAACACAAGATTTAAAGGTCAGCTCCTTTTCCCATGGCGTTGTGTGTTTCACAGGAAGCCATGCTGAGCTCCAGGCTCTCCCCAGCATGCTTTCATTTTTTATTCCAGCATATCAGCCGTGCTGAAGCAAAGAGGAGAGCCAGAAGAGCAAATGAGACAAGGCAGCAAATACTGCAGCTGGGGCAGGTGGGGTTCTACCGAACCAAGTGTTTGCCTGACTTGGGCACAATTTGTAATTCAATGTTTCTCCATCATCATAGCTCCATCAAGGAGGCAGCCCACAGGAGTGTGCCCTGGTCCAGGGCAGCTCCCTGGGCTGCAGGGTCACAGCCAATTTCTGGGTCTGTGCCTGGCCCTTCAGGACCACAGCTGGGACAGGGAGTGTCCCAAAAAAAATTTTAAAAAGGTATGAAAGCCCACAGAGCAAGGGCTGTCAAATCAAAAGGAAAGGATACCCAAGTGAAATTACAGTGCTGGGTGGGGCTCTCCTGGTGGGAAACCTCCTGCCCTGGCCAGACCCCTTGTCTGCTTAAATACCTCCAACCAGAGGAGAAGGCTTGAGGCTATGGCAAAATAAAGGTGCCCAAACTTGTTCACAAACACCCCCAAACCTCACCATGAGGGCTGTGTTTTCAGACAGCACAAATGCCTGGAAGAGACGGAGGGAGAAGAGAGGTTTGCTCCCCATTTTATTCATGTTAAAGGACTGTGTGCTACATTTCCTGATTAATTTTGAAAAGATATAAGTTAGCAACAGAAGGTATGAGACATGCTGTCTTTAATTTTGGAGTCTACAAGGCTTTCCTCACCCTTGACTCATCACAGATTTATGTGTGCTGTGGAATGTGCTGACTTTCTTAAAGGATGGGTAACATTTCATATCCCAGGAAGTGGGGCTGCCCGAAATGTCAGAGCTTCAGACTGGTGGGTTTCAGTCAGGCTCTTTTCTTTGGTCTTTCTCTGAATTCTGCATGCTTTTCCTTAGCACCATCTAGGAGGCATTTGCGCAAAGTGGATGGTATTGTGGTAAACACTTCACATGTAATCTTTAACAATATAACAGCTTTGTTAGTCACTGTAACAGATTAAATGCTCCTTCTCTTAGCTGGCCTAGTTCAGGGTTAAAATTATACAGCCTAAAAGGGAAAAAAATGGGAAAACCCCCACCAAACATGCTCTCGTTCTGTTTGTATTATTTTGCAGCACAAAAAGAAGAGAAAATCAGCATCATCAGGAAAGCAGAGTTCATCTTGACAGGTAACTTTATTTTGAAATGTAATTATTGGGCCAGACTGGCAGCATGGGTAACCCCTGAGGTTGTGTGTCCTTGGAGAAGGGAACAGGAGCAGGGATGAACAAGGGGATAATAATGCAATGACCGTTTTATCCATTTTGCTTTCTCTGTACTTACAAAGAAGCTGACCTTGTTGCTCTGTTGATGAGCTTGCAGTGCAATGCAAAGAAAAGCAAGCCAACATTTGCTGTGAGATGCAAAGTGCATTAAATCCATGGAGACATGAGCATCCAGGTCCTTTGCTGGGTAGAGGCAGGCAGACAGCAAACACAGTCACATATCAAACCTTTCTGTTGGGGGGGAGCTGTGGGATTACCCGTGCATCTTTATATGATCACTCAGTTTAAAAAAGGAGCACTTTGGTGGCTTTCCCACCCTTGGCAGATGGTTTGGGCTGGCACTGGGAGCGTGCAGAGAGCCAGAGGCAGCTCTGCTGGATGTGCCCTGCTCACAGGGTATCTGTATCCCTTGACTCTCATGGCTTTCAGCTGGCAGGGACCTGCACAGAGGTGCCAGCCAGCCCAAGGCAAGCAGGGCTGGCGCTGATTAAGTGCCTTTCCTAGTGATGTGCTATTAGAGGGGTTTCAACCAATCCTGGGAAAGGACATTTGTTTTGCTGTTGAGCTACTAAAGATTAGGCGGCATTTGAATTACTGCTTCACCCCTTTCATTTCCAAGGGCTATGAACATGTTTGCATTGGTTCCCTCACTCAAGAGGTCTTGTCTGGCAGGACTGGCCATCAGTCTCTGCTGATGCTGTCTGTTGTCCCAGTATCTCCAGTGACCATGCAAAGTGCTGGGTGCTACATGCTCATTCCAGATTTATCAGTGCAATTTGCATATACTTAATAGTTGTGCCTCACTGATGTAAAACTTGAATATTATTGGTTTATTAACTTTTTTTGGGGGGGGGGGAGCTCATTACTCTGCTTTATGGAGGTGTTTAAAATGCGCAGAACTTGATGTAGATGCTTTGATTGCATGCATAAAACTTGTAGGAAATACTGTAATAAAGCTCATAGAGCAGATAGTAAATGTCTTCACGTTTGGAAGGAACTGGATGTGCTTTGTGTTTCCTCATGAGTGGTTCATCGGTGTTAAGAAACAATTTTCCATTAATCAGGGTGTATCTCAGCTGCAACCTGCCCCACATGTCTGTGTGGGTAGGAAAAGGAGCAAATGTCACTTTTTGTGAGCTAACCCCACATCTGTGTGGGTAGGAAAAGGAGCAAGTGCCTTTTTTTGTGAGCCTGGATCTGCTGCTGGGAACCTTCCACCACTGCCCCCTTCAAGCCATGGTCTCTTCTCTCACATATCATGCAATTCTTCAAATTTTCTCTTTCAGCAAGCAAGCAAACATTAAAACTGGCAAAGATTTAGTACCAAAAATGCTTTATTTTACATTCTGGTAGGATATGGTTGTGTCGAAAGTATTTTTTAAAAAAGGAATTGTGCTTGTTGGAGTAAGAGAACAAACCAGAAAAGCATGCAGGGAAAATTCTCCTGCCAGATGCAATATATCCATCCAAACAGACCTTTGTGCTTGACCATGCAATGCTGGTTATCTCTTATGGCTGCTGAAGGTGCAAGGTGAGGAAGAATTGGACTGGACAAGGTTAAATAATCTTTCAATCCTCCTCTGGTACTGAACTCTACAATATCCTGAAAGATCTGTAGTTTATCTTTCATATATAGAGGTTTGTAGTGACTTATTTTCAGTTTGTGTGTTCTGAACTAGTGAAAGAAATGAATGTTGCACAGTTAATTCATTTATCAATCACATTCCGTAAATGGATTGTCTGATCTGAAACACAGAGGGAGAAATTAAACAGATTAATGTCTTTTCTCAGCTGAAGCAAAAGCAGTGATCAGAGCTGGATGAATTAACTTCAGAATGAATTGACATCATTTCTGCAGACACAAGTAGTTTCTGTCATGTTTGGGGTCATGTAACTCAATGTCCATGAAGCAGTCAGGCATGCTGGCAGAGCTGGGACTTTTCAGAACATCAGCCTGCGTGGTAATTCATGCCAGCCTGCCAACATCCATCTTTTATTGGCCTTTATCCTTTCAGAGGAGGAGGAATGACTTGGTGTTTTCATCCCTCTCTGTCAGTGCCCAGTCATTACAGGAGAAACTGATGGTGGAGCCAGGGTGTTTAATTCACAGATCACAGGATGCAGCAAGGAAAGCTCCCTCCCTCCCTCAGGAGGAGCCTCCCTGAGCCTCCCAGCCAGGAACCCAAGCAGTCCCTGCAGAGGCTCCACTCCAGCACTCAGGGGGAGCAGGAGGGGAGCTCACACACTCTGCACTGACAGATCTGTGCTCAGGACTGGGGGCTCCAGAAGGAAGGAAGGTGTTTTCTGGGCAAGCTGAACCAGGCGTGGTCCTAGAAATAGGCCCTGCTGGAGGCAGCAGACATTCCAGAGTGTGCCTTGCCTGGTATCCCATCACTGCTTGGACTGGGCTGCCACACCTCTGAGCTCCCCTTCCTGCTGCCCTGTCACACCTCTGAGCTCCCCTTCCTGCTGCTCTGCCACACCTCTGAGCTCCCCTTCCTGCTGCCCTGCCACACCTCTGAGCTCCCCTTCCTGCTGCTGGGAGAGGGGGTGAGAGCTGCTCTAGGAGCAGAGAGCAGAGGGGAGGGTGGCTGAGAATTTGGGAGATGCAAACTGAAGGACTTGAGTTCTTGGTGAGCTCAGAAAACACATTCAAACAGGCCAGGGGGGTGCAGGCTGCCTGCTTGTTGTCAGCTTCTGTGGTGGAAACCAACACTTGTGGAGAGACCTGGAAGGTCTGGTTTGGTTCATCTGGGCCTCTGAACTGCTGACAAACAGACACATTCAGGAGAGAGAAGCCTGAGCTGGCAGAGGCAGTGACCTGCCTGCATGGGCAGTGGTGTTCAACCCTGCCCAGAACCTCTTGGGTCACCCCTCAGAACCAGGCACAGGGGACAGGAGCACCCAGGCTGATCCACTGGGCCACCACCTCCTTTTCCTCCTGAGTGAGCTTCCAAAAGCAGGAGCCTGCCCTGAGCTGAGCAGGTTTGGGGAGCAGCCCAGGGCTGAGCAGTTTTGGGGAGCAGCTCAGGGCTGATCTGGGTGAGGGGAGCAGCCCAGAGCTGAGCAGGTTTGGGGAGCAGCCCAGGGCTGATCTGGGTGAGGGGAGCAGCCCAGAGCTGAGCAGGTTTGGGGAGCAGCCCAGGGCTGATCTGGGTGTGGGGAGCAGCTCAGAGCTGAGCAGCTTTGGGGAGCAGCCCAGGGCTGAGCAGGCTGAGCAGGTTTGGGGAGCAGCCCAGGGCTGATCTGGGTGTGGGGAGCAGCTCAGGGCTGAGCAGGTTTGGGGAGCAGCCCAGGGCTGAGCAGTGTTGGGGAGCAGCCCAGGGCTCAGCAGGTTTGGGGAGCAGCCCAGGGCAGAGCAGGTTTGGGGAGCAGCCCAGGGCTGAGCAGGGTTTGGGGAGCAGCCCAGGGCTGAGCAGTTTTGGGGAGCAGCTCCCTTCCAGCCCTGCTCCCATCCCTGCCTGGCTCTGGGGGGCACTGCCAGCTGAGCTGCTCCTGGTGCCAAGCTCTGGCTTTGCTTTTGTGCAAGCAAGTCACCCTCTGAGAACACAGAACTGCAGAGCTAATCTCTGTTCTTAATTTGCCATTAAAGTTTATTTTCAGCAAATTATTCAAAAAATCCACAGCACAGCTGTTCCACATTAATCTCCTCCTTCTTGCAATTTTTTCCTTTGGCAGGAGGCAGCTTCTGTCTCTCTGTTTGTTTGCTGCAGAGCCATGTACAAGAGACAGGAGCCTGATGAGCACCTGGGGCAGGGAGAGAGTCTGTGGAGGTGGGTTTCACCTGACAGGAATTTGGAGAGCAGGTGGGGAAGGGTCACCCATCACCTGAGACACCCCTGGCCCATGTTAGGGCAGGGATTCTGGAGCACAGACACACCAGGAGAGAGAGAACTCAGCCTGAATTATCCTGCCAGCCTCATCACTAACAGCTGTAAAGGCACTGCATGGGCCAGCTCATTTCCTTTACTGATGACAAGAGGAATTAAAGCTGAATGTTTCCTGGAAATCAGATTAGTGGGCAACAGAAGGTTGCCTCTGGGTAACAGTGTAAGGTCAGAAATTTAGTTTTAACTTTTGAAATCATTATTTGGGCAGCTAAAAAATGATGCTACAATAGCTCATTGATACTGTAGTCTTGAAAGTAAGTTCTCTTTACATGGGTCCTTTAGACATTAAATAGGTGATTTGAATTAACCATTAACTATTATTGAATTTGATTATTTAAGATTTGTATTAAATATGAATAATTTAAAATAAAATTTATGTATAATACTTAATATTTATTTAATTTTATTATTTAATTAATTATTAACTGTAATGGAACATTATTAACCACTACTAGAATTGACTACTAACACAATACAAATTGATGCCTTTTAATAGCACAGGCCCAATTTATAATGCCAGGTACTTTTAAGTACATGGTTTGCAGTTGTTGTCCCTTTTCTCAACCCAGTTACTCAGAAACATTCCTGAACTACTGTGATATTTTTAAAAAGTAATTTATTTTTCTGAGCAGCTCTATCTTCCCTTGTTAACAGACCCTGAAACAGTTCAAAGCAGAAGGTGAATGGGCATTCAAAGAGGGAAATGTAAAATGTAAGCTGGTAAATGTTGCATATCTCAAGATGGAGAGTTTAGCACAGACAAGACCTGGAAAATATGTACAGCATTGTTTTTCCTACAAATTCAAGACTGAACTCTTCTGACCCTTGCACCCTGTGTGCTGCCATACTGTGAGATGCAGCACAATATTGGCAGTACCAGAACTGGAAGGGAAAGATGTCTCTTTTTAGAAAATCTGGTTGGAAATTAGGTTCATCTATTGTGGTTTTTTGAAAATCATATAATCTTCAGATTCAATTTACATTTACCCCATTCAGTAGCCTGAGAGCCATGGGTTGTTTCAAAAGGGTGTTTCCCTGTTCATTAAATCCCACTGGAGTCTAAGACAGAGCAGTGTGAGTTTCAACCTGAAATGTGTGGCAGGGCTGTTTGGGGAGTGGAAGCCGTGTACAATTACACTGAATTAGGACCAGTCTGGGAAAAATACATTTGAGCAAATTTAATGTCTGTTAACGTTCAGACTCCTCTTAGCACCAAAACACTCACGAGGTACTTGCATGGGAAAAAGGAGTTAGATCTTGATTTCTCCTGCCTCATTTGGCTGGCAAGATGTACAATAAAGGTTAAATTTTCTTCAGTTCCTTTGAAAAAGATGGAAAAGGAGAAGTGAAAGCAAAGGGCAGCAGATAAAGGTGGGGCAATGTGGTGCCTTGAAAATCAACCTCATAAAACACATCTTAAATGGAGGAAGGATGAAGTTAGGAGGATGGCATGTAAAAGCAGAGGAAAGAGTGATACTAGAGCAGGAAAATGTCAGTGCAGGAAGGCAGAGATGTGGCCAATGTTTCAGGAGGAAGATCTGGCATCTCGTAAGTTTATGGGATTTTTTTTGTTGGACTCTATGGAACCAACACTTCCACCTTTTAGCTGGGGATGCCCTGTTTCGAATCTTGAGCACGATGTTTTGCTCCACCTGAGCACAACTTGCAGTGAATATTAACACACCTCCCAGAACCAGAGGTGGTTAAATGGTCTTTAATATGTTTCTACCTTCCCTTTAGTTCAAAGGTTTAATCTTGGCCTCTGAACCACCACTCTCAGGATCCTCCAAGCAAATTTAGTTCCTAACATTTGGCCCTGTGTGAACATCCACAGGAAGAGAAAACCCTCCTGATTTTCCCATCTGGCTCTGTGTTTGATATGGAGTTAGGAAGAGTGCTTGGTAAACATAACCTGGGACAAGAGTGCTCTGAAGGTTTTCTTGTCTTAAATCTGTTCCAAAGATCAGGAAAAAAACTACCAGATGTCAATTTTGATAAAGTTAATGAAAAACTGTGGTTCAGGTACTATTTGATGAAATATGTTTCTACATCTGTTAGTCAAACAAAATGAATTCTTTAATTAGAGGCAGTAAGAGAAGCTTTAAAAATACACAGAGTCCAATTTGAGCCATTGCAAATGAAAGAAACTTCAAAAATTTAAAATATGTTGCGTTCTTCCTGCAGTTTTACTTCTATCTCAGTATTTTTGATTCACCTTGTTATTCTGAGTTAAAAGGTGCATGGGCCCAGAAAGCTGCAACAAGGAGAGACCAGCTGGGGGGAAAGGAGGCTCCCCAGAGGATTTGTAGGAAGGTGAATTTTCGACATCCAGGTTGTTGTGCGCAGCTGCTTCATCTCCCCACTGCGCCTCCCTGACACCAGGGCTCGGTGTGCCAAGCCCAGCCACCAAATTTCTGCCCCAGTCATGAAGTGCTGGGTTCCTCCGGGGACACTTTGTGGCTTTTGCAAAAACACTTCCTGAAAGCATTTTTCTTTTATTTTGATGAGGAATGGGGAGGCTTTGAAAACCTCAGAAAATGCTCAGGTTAAATCATACCCCACCGAGGGCACAGGAGCTCCCTGTAGCACCTTATCAAACAGCACAGCAAGGATTTGCCCTTTCTTTAGGCAAGCGGACTCTTTCCTGAGCTGTCCTTCTCTGTATGTCAGAGCAGAGCTGGATCTCTCCAGGTAAAATGGAAATAATTTCCTCTTGACACAAGTTTATCCTGATGTAAGACTTAATTGATAGCTTGCAGGGCACTTGTGTTTTCCAGGCTGTTGGTTTTGCTCTAAGCACAAATTTACTCAGTGATGAGAATATTTTGACAACTCTGCCTATCTGTGCTCAGGAACTGCAGTTTGGTGTGAATTTCCAGGGTGTGTTGACCCAGTTTTAAGGCCTAAAATGAGCATGCTCTAGATTGATATGGAAATACTGTAGTTGGCAAAATAAAACAAAGAAATGGTAAATAATCACAAGTAGAATACATTCTGCACAAGAACTTTTAGGAGAGTTTTGCTTAGCTAGCAGAGGTGTGTTTTTGTCCTTAGACTTTCTCCAGAAGGTAATTTTTAAAAAATGGTGCAATTCAGCTTGAAGAAACTTGTCATTCTGACCCACTTGCAGGTCCTCATGGACACCTCTCTTCAGCAAATCCCTGCCTAGCTGTAAACACACAAAAATCAACATGTCAAATCAAAGAGAATTAGTTTTCGCACGTTACTTCATAATTCTTTTGCCATCCCAAGTCTAATAAATGTCTCATTTAGAATTCTTTCTCATTCATATTTGTGGTGTTTATTTTTATGTGCTTATGAAAGCTTATTTTTAGGCAACTCAAGGCTCATTCTTTAAGAATAAAGAAATCCTTTTTGGTTTTATATTTGTTGTGTGAGCAGAGCTGGGAAGCCTGTGATTGTTTTCTTTAGATTATGTAACAAATTAGCTTCTTCCAAAATATTATGCTCTGGGGACTGATCACAGGAAGCATGAGAGAACATTTGAATACATCACCAGATCTCTGGAATACATAAATGTGTTTTTCGTGTATAGAACAGGGTTTTAAGTAGAAGTGTTCAAATCATTTTGCTGCAAACTATCCTGACATTGTATTTGTGTTGTCCATACAGTTAGAAAAACATTTACATGCTGGAAGATAGTTGATTTTGGTACATGATTTGAATGTGGAAAAACATTTGTACTAATTATGCACGCACACACAAAAAATAGTAAGGAAGCTCTGTGTTCATCTCTTTTATTTTTGTGATCCAAAATCTGGCTATAAATAAGAGTGCATTTGCTTAATAAAGAAGTATTATCACTTTGCTTCACCATTTCCCTCTTAGGTAAAATTAGCTGTGTTGCTAAGCCATCCAAATGCAGCTGAGAGGAAAACAATGATGGGCCCAGCTGTGCCCCTCGTGCTCCCACAGAGCTGCTCCTGCTCCCGCCTTCATCACTGCCTTTTGTCTCTCCTCATCGAGGAGCACATAAATTATGGTATTGCCATTCCATGGAAATTCTCCTTGGCCACTTTTTATTCCAGGAGCTGCTGGGAAGGTGACATGGATACCTGCTCACTGTTCCTCCCCAGGGCCTTTTTGACTGGGGCAGAATGAGGAATAATAACTAGATTGTTGCTGCTGTATGAAGGCAACCAATTACTGGTTGAAGCAGGTAATTATGATGCTGAACACAGCTAGGAAAGTTAACATCTTGGCAACTAGTTGAAATTTGAAATAAAACCTCACTCCCGTTATGTTCTGTATGCAGAAGAGCTGAGCAAATAGTGTTGGCTCAAGCCAAAATAACAAATTTGGATCAGACTTCCCTTGTATTTGGGATAATAAGTGTGGGATTTCACATCTGGCCTTTCAGGCTGGGCTTATTTTATAAAAAAAAAAGCATCATCAGTAAATTCTTTTTTTCTTTTTTACCAAAGCCATCAGAAATTGCTTACCAGGGTTTTGCAGTGTGGTGGATAGCTTCTTGTGATTTCTGACTTTGTCTTGATGCGTTTCCTGTTCACCCTGATAGCTTTCAAAATGGAAGGGAGATTCTAAAATGACAAAACCAGCAAGGAATAGAAATTGTGTTGGCAACTGCAAGCTGTGTGAACATTCAGACCGCCCCAAATGTGGGTGTCTGCAGAGTTACTGCAGAGAACAGCAACGTTCATAAGCAGATTACTGAGTCATGAGCATGTTTTGAATGTGATTACAAGCAGAGAGACAGAATTAGTCTTTGATTTCCATAAAAAATTAATGAGAGAGACAGACAGGGACAGACAAATTGAAGAGTTCACTTGGTTAATTTTCTACCCAGCAGCTATTGTAAATGTTCCTCTTATTTAGCAAAGGAAGATATTAAGTCTATATTGGTTGTGCTGGCCAAGAAAAACTATTAGTGTGCTGGAGGTTTACCTGGGGGCAAACTGTCAGCAAATGATAAAAGCGACAATGTGCTCATTTTGGGACATTTTGATGCATCTTTCACAAGTGCAGTCAATTAAAGGCTCCTCTGGAAATGATGTTTGGCTCCTGTGCTTCTGAACAACAGCTCTGTCTTTGTGTGGGCACCAGTGGGCTGATTCCCTCCTTTGGAAGTAGAGTCTAGTTGTGTTTTAAAAGGGTATTAGTGAAATTATGCCCTGCTACAGATGGGATAAGATGGGATGAAATCATCATTAATGCTATAAATGCAGCAAGTGCTGCATCTCTAAGATATAATTTTATTTATTTTATTCATGGCTGCTGGGCAGCTTATAATTGAGATGATACAACCCCAGCAGTGCATCTCTGAGGCAGGGCTGGGAGGCTCACACCCTTTCTCATGGATTCTGGTTTCAATCTGCCGTGGCCTAGATGCTGACTTTAGCCAGAATTTAAGTACTCTTTACCTCAGCCATGCTCCCTCAACTTTCACTCAAGGGCAGCCAAAATGCCACCATTTGGCAGAAATATCAACTCTTCCAGATAATAATTCGTGAGGAACATAAGAGTTCTGGTGTCCTCTACAAAATGGAGTTTGCTCTAATTTGCACTAAATACCAATGAATATTTTTGCAGAGATTTCTTGTCCAGATCTAATGTCCTGTGTTTAGACTATTTACAGATGGTTAAACGGTGAGATGATGAGTTCATTCCCTATTTAAATGCAATTCACAACAGAACATTGGAAGCTATACTTTAAAAGGAATAATTGCCCTGACTATAGAAGATTTTGTTCCCATGGAAAATGGCTATGAAACTTGTGTTGTTTAATTGTTTTCAACTTTTTTTTTTTTTTTTCTTCAAATCTTGCAAAATGATGACTTTTCACTGAGAGGCAATAAAACTGTTGTAAAGCTTGTGATGGAAATGGGCATATCTGTCTGGATGTAATCAACAGATATTTTCTCTGTATAATAACAAAAATAAAGATCAGCTTTGGAGTGAAAATATTTAGCATGAGGTATTCTAGTTGACTTTGAGATGAAACATGGAAAAACTCCCATCCACTGTGTGTTGGGAGGAACAGCCCACTACAGTAAACAAGGTTCTATTTCTTTAGATGTCTTGCAGGATTATTGGCAGGTAAGACACATGTTTAGTTCCTGCTTTTATATTCTCTGTTATGATAGTGTCAGCATCAGCATCTTTGTATTACAGAAGTGCCATAAATAATTCATATCTTTATTTAAATAAATGTGGGTTTATTTCCAATTGGCATGGAAAAGGCCTTTATTTTCTGTATCATTGTGCACAGTTGTCATACCAGCCCTTTATTTCAAAATGTTTGTGACTCACTCAGAGCACATGAGTAAATCAAATTGCAGCAAACTTAGCCTGAAATTTAATTAGATGATCAACAGTTGTAGCTCTGTACTTTCCTAATAAAACATATCTTATTGCAGACAGCTTACAAGGCATTGTCACCTCATGTGAACCCATTATTCCTGAAACAACATGGCAAAACATGAAGCAATTCTGTTGATTGTGCTCTGTTGAGTAACAGGGATCCTTGAGAGTCATTCTGGATTAGTTGGGGATGTGTAACTCAGCAGAGCAGGAAGGAACATAACCCTGGCAGTGCTTGCTCCTGCGGGATGGGAACCACATTAAAAATAATCTCCATGGTCAGCAAGCATGGCCTGGGCAGAGAAAGGATTCACTTTGTTATGTGAAGAGAAATCAAATGGGTAAATTAAAATAATCAGATGTGGGAGGCAGCTCCTGCCACACACAGCACCATGTAGTGGAACACAGACCGTTCATATTCAGGTTAGGTTTTGCTGAGCTAGAAAGATGGATATCTACATGAGTTAGGAGATAATGAAAAATTCCACAGATTAAGGCATGCAGGGTAGGTTAGAGCAGAATAGAAGCACAGGCAGGAAAAAGCAGCACAGCCTAGAGGAATATAAATCAATGGAGATTGCAAAAAAAGCAAAGAGGAACACGTGCCTTGATTTCATACTGCAAAGCCCAAAAGGAGCACAAGAAAAAGTAAAAACCCTGCTGACCAACCCATAAGGAAACAAAGGGTTTTTTGGTATATTTAGTTTTTCTGTTTCCAGGGAAAAAGCAACACAGTCTTTTGTTTTTATGATCACAGGAAATTGTTACACAGTTTTTCTTATAGGTTTTTCTGGACCTTTTTGTTTAAGTCTCTTTGTGAGCATGGATATGGAGTTATGGATAAGAGTGCTTCTGACAAAATTTATCGCTGGTGGAATTACTCACATCCAGATCTCAAGTCCTAACTCACTGGTAAGAAGGAATAAAACCTGGGTTTTGTTGTGAGTGGACCTGAAAACCTGCCAGGACCAGGGTGTCAGAGAGGAGCCGTTCCTCGGAGGTGGCTTGGAGACCATCCCTCCATCTGGGGTGGAGCCCAAGCTGAAAATAAAGCAGGTGTGGAAACAGGGGGAGAGCTGCTGCCTCTCTGTGGGCACCTCTGAACTCTTAATATTTTGATTTATTGTGCACAGTCTGTCTGCTTCTCCTCTCCTAGAAATATTATAACTTCTCTTCCTCTGCCAAAACCCCTAACCTAAAATATGTCAAATGGTCTAATATTATTGATTATACATGCCATCGACCTTTCTTATTTAACAAAGAGTATCAGTGTCCCTTGTTTGTCTAACAAAGGTTAAGTTTAACCTTCAGGGCACAGTGCAAAGAACATCTGTTTATTCAGACTTTTAGCCTGGGGTCTGAGAAGCACACTTTCTATTTGGGACCTCTGGCTGACATTTGTTAACTCAGTTTGCATGCATTTTAATGTGGTTTCTCCTACCCCAAGGCAGTTGTTTGGAATATAATATGATGGGATATAAATATATATATATGGCCAAATGATTATTTTCCAAGCTTTTCCTGCTGGAATAGGAAGGAGAAAATGAGTTTTCGAGATCTTAAAACTCTCAGAGGTCACCAAGATTTTCATCAAGATGAGGATGTGGCATGCTGGAAGTCAGCAGCATATGAAGCAGAGAAAGAGAGGAAAAAACCCCAAATCCGACTGGTCTGAGCCTTTTGCCTCTGTGGGAGAAGCTGCTGTTGGGGGCAATGGGTGGTGGCTGTGTGCTGAGCATGGAGGAGCTCAAACCTCTGGAAACGGAACCTCTCGGTCTCCAAAGCTCTTGTGCCTGTGTGGGGGCAGGCCAGTCAGGGAGAGCCTGGAAGGAGCCCTGACTGAGGAAGACCCAGAGTCTGTGCTGCAGAGATCTGCTGCCCATGAGACAACATCAGAAAGGTACAGGACTCCAGAAACATGCTAAATACAACATGCCTGTGTGGCTGTGGCCACACCAGTGTGACAGTGTCAAACTGCATGGTGTTGTGCCATGCTGGCAGCAGTGCTTTGGGTGGGGACACTGCTGCCACGGGTCACATCCCTGCCTGGGGGGACGCCTGGCCACTCTGGGGTCACCAAGTCCTGCGTCACCCTGTGAGAGCTCTCAGTCCCATCCTTGCTGGGTGTGATTTCTTATCTGCCAACATAATTCTGCATGAAGACTGCAAAGAAATGGGGGTTTGCAAGAAAATCCCATTTCCACTAGAAATCATGCTAAAATAATTTTTTTTTAAAATTGTTGTTATGATTGCATAGAACTTCTCTTAATGACATTTAAATATGGGGCCAAACTTGAGCTGATGGCATCTCATTAAAACCAAGGGAATAGAAATTCAAATGAATGTGCATCTTTCTCCAAGTGCTTTATCCAGCAGCAGGAGCTTATTATCTGGTGTGACAGTGTTATCTGCCAGGAACTGTGTATCTGTACTGAGCTGAAGACAGATACATTTAAACACTGAGGATTCTGAGTGTTTCTGATGGCTGAGATAACCAAAAACCTGTCTAAGGGTTCAGTACAGTTTGCTTAATGGCATCAAATATTCAAACAGGCTTCTTAATTGGTAGCATTATTGCACTGCAGAAGCCAAATGAGGCTTCTTATGATGCCTTAAGAAACCTAGAAATGAAACAACACACACTTTCAAGATAATATTAGTATAGTTGGTAATATATAGCCTGGTCTTTATTGGAGGCCTCCAGGGGCAAATACAGAAAAGGTCCACAAAAACCCACCCACCACAGGGGTGTATACAGTTTAATAAGTTTATTAAATTAGCATAACTGAAAAAATCTCTGATTAGCAACACAGGTGGTGATGCAATTCCCCCCCAGTTCAAGCCCCTCTAAATCCTCCCTCCTCAGATGGAAACTGAATCTGTTGATTAAAATGTGTTTCTAAGAGCTGGTTTTGGTCTTGGCTCCCAGGGAGAACCAAGATAGGATTGGGGCTTTGGAAAATGTTTTGTCTTTCTGCCTATCAGGGCAGGGAAAAGTACTGGGAAAACTAGCTCTGACTGCAATAGGCTACAGAGCTACAAATATTTGTGTAAAGAATACAGAGAATATATAAAAGAAAAAAAGGCAAAAATCAGTACAGCATCATTTAATGCAAGGATTTGTGTGCAGAGAGCTCAGACAGAAATGGATGTGTGTGTGCAGAACTGTGCCCTGCCTGTACTACCCCTCTTGAAGCACTTCACTTTTCTCTAGCAGCCCTGCCTAAGGAACAAGGGAAATTGCTGTGCCCCTTTTCAGCTGTTTTCATTCACAAAGATTTCAGTGACAAACTCTGACTTCTGATCCTTTGCAGGGTTGATCCCAGGGGCTCTGGTAGCTCCTCAGTCCCTCTTTGCTGCCAGATTGGAGATGTGCCTGCAGCCCCTCGCGTGCTGCTCGCATTTCCCTCCTCCTTAAACATCTCCCTGGCAGCCACAGGGCTCTGTTCCCTTCTGCTCAGGCCCCAGGTGACTCTTCTTGTGTTCTTCACCACCCTGTGGGCAAAGAACTGTTTCCTTCTCTGGAGCTGGAGCCCACTCACAATCTTCCTCCACAGCATCACTCTGGGAAGAACCTCAGAATCAGGAAAGTCTTGGATTTCTTTCTGATAGAGCCACCTCATGAAGCCCAAAATCATTTGCCTCTAATTTCCATATTCTAATTTCTACCTTACCATGCTGTGGGAAAAGTCATCTGGATATTTCTCTTGAAGCAGTAAAAGGAGACGGCTCTCAAGATGTCCTCTGAGCCTGTTACCATAAATGTCACAAACTCCTGATGAATTTCCCCTCCCTGACAAGAAAGCAGTTTGCTTTCAGATGTTACTGAACATTTTCTCCTGCAATAAGGTCTTGTGCCTTCCTGGTCACAGTCAAGCAAGAGCAAAAGCATTTGTCCTTGGCCTGGTATTTAAGCATATAAAATGATCACCTCCAGAGATGGAGAATTTGTGAACCTTTCTTGGGAAAAGCCGTGCTATTGCTTGGAAATCACACACCCACGTCAGGATAATCATCTGCAGTGGAGCTGTCTGTCCTGCAGCAATAGATGCTTAGGGAACAAAACAAACCCACCTCTTCAGAGGGGAACAGAGGCAAAATGTTCATCCCAGTGTGAAAGGGACAGGAGGGATCTCCACAGAAGAGGTTTAAGTGCAGGAGGCATCGCAGCTGAGCCCCTGGTGCCAGGTGGGTGCTGCCCTGCAGGGAGCTCTGGGGGCGGCTCACATTGCAGGAGCAGAGCCCTCCAGTGCTGCAGCTCTCCTGCTGTCCCTGGGGAGCTGTGGCTCCTCTCCATTGCCCTTTCCCATCCCTCTGTGATGCTCAGGGAGTGGGTCAAGGGCACTGTCCTTGCTCTCTATTACAGCTCAGAGGGATCTCTTCTTTCCAGGGCAGAAAATCTGCCTTCTTGGTCTTCCATCTCACAGCAGGATTCTGTGTGTGAGAGTTTCAAAAAGGCACAGCTGAGCCAATGCACTCACTGAGGCAGCGTGAGAGTGCTGCACAGGCAGTGGATGTGCCTCTGCCTTCAGGGTCCCATGGCCCTTGAGGTGCATTTCATCAGCTCTGTATACATTTCACTATCACTCAATAGGGTGAAAGCTTATTGTCATTAATTGTGAGGGTTTATGTTGGCAACCACTTAGTTCCTATGGTTACATCTCTAAGAAATTGTGAAATAGGCACTTCAAGGCTCTGGGCAGAGAAACAAATTGACTGTTAGAGAATTCATGAATGATAATAACTCATTTACTTATAATGCTAATAAATAATTGGTGTAAAATCTTCTAGTACAGCTTTAAAATACTTAGGGTATTTAAAGGTCAGCACTGCTCTTAACTCTCCATTAAAACCCCCATATTGCAATAATGGAGCCCAGATGGCAATTACAGTGTTTCAGAGTGTTCACTTAGCAGATCCATAACCTGGTGCTGCTCTGCAGGGCTGCCTGCCTGTGTTCCCCTAACACCACAGCAGGGCTTTCTACTCTGTGCTAGGTCAGGGTTACAAACCATCCTGCTTCTGGCCATGCTAAAGCTGTGCCATGGGAACAATATCCACTGCCTTTTTGTCTCATGCAGCCCTTTGTCTAGGCCATAGCAGGATCCGAAAGAAACAGTGTTTTGTGGCAGATAAATACTCTGCAATTTGTCTACAAGGTCACCCCTACTACCCCACCCCATCAGGGAACCTGAATCCTTCTGGTCTTTGGGTTATTTTCCTGGCTGTGTTTCTCATTATCCCTGTCTTTCAGTGTTCTGAGTCCTGGAGTATCTGCTTTGTGTTGCTGCTTTCCTAACTCCTCTTCCCCCCCATTTTCTTCCAGCTTGTGCGCTTTCCCTTTTTTTAACCTGTCCTCTGTTTGTCTCATGTGCAAGCAGGCAAAGCACCAGGTTTGCACTGGTTTAGGATGCTCTACCATGTCATGTCCTATTTGTCTCATCAGAACATGTAGCAGTTCAATTTTTGTCACTCTTTCCCTGCACAGATCTTACTTTGCCTACAATAAATTTTTATTACTTTTCTCTACCTTGTTTCTTTTTCCACCTTGTCCGGTGAGAGTCAGCTTTCCACAGTGAACCAGGGGTGGGGGAAAAAATAATCTATTTCTGTTACTGTGCTTCCATCTTTGCAGAATTTCTGCTCTGCAGCAGGATAGCTCCACACTTTGCTTTTGTCCATCAGCAATGTGTGCTAAGCACAGGCTTTCCCACTTAGGACTTACAATATATTGAGTTGGCTTTAAATTATTCCTTCGTGATTCCTGGTGTGGGATGAATCAAGATGAATCACACAGTGATGGAGGTAATTCCTCCCATCAGCTGAACAATGAATCAGTCTCTATTTTTCTCACAGTTAAGATGCCAATTTGCATGTGGTACTAAATAATGTTCCCAGTTAAAATGGAGAGGCTGAATAAAGTGGTCAGCTTGTTACAAGGTTACAGGCTGAGAGACAGAATGCACATCAGCTCTACTGCCTTCAGTGTAAGCAAACAGTGCTTCATCATTTGGAAGGGAAAGTCTGGGGGCAGGTCTGGAAAAACCATCTTCTAGAAACATAGGAACGAGCAATTGCTTCAGATAGAAAAACAAGCCCATCACCACCCAAGTTTCCTAAAGTCTCTGTAGGTCCTGAAAGCAAACCCAGGACTTAGTGCTGCAGTGCATATCTGGCAGTAGACAGTCCTGTCTGTTGGTGACCAGTATATTTAAAAAAAAAAAAAAAACAATGCAGAGATTGATATTACTTCAAAAATATTCATAGAAATGTAATGATCCTATTTGCAGTCATTCTAATTGTACCCTGTGTGGTGTGTGTTTAATGAATTAGAGCTGGGGGAAAAGGTTCTTCTCTTTTTCTGTGGGCCAAAGCCAAGAAGTGGACTGTCTTGATGAAAACCCAGAGATGCTCTGGCAAGCTGGCTGCTTGTTGTCCAGCATTCAGATCAGCAGCTGTGATATGGAAGGAGGGGAGGCACCAAAGCCTTGTGGAGAAGCTGTGCTGTTGGGAGTGTGGGGTAGCAGGAGATAACCTTGGAGAGAAGCCAAGGATCAGAGTGATGGAGTGGGCTTGGAGGCACTCAGCCCAGCACACAAACCCCTGGATTTCCCTCAGCCAGGCACAGATTTTCTGTACTGTTGCTCTGTGGCTGAATGTGCTCCAGGGGGCTCTTGCACAGCAAGGCCAGGGGCTGCAGACTCTGCTGGCTTTCCTCCTGGGGCAGGAAAAGTGAGTAGGAGGAGATGGCCTAAGCCCCAATGGCCTAAAGGGTCTGAGAGGTCCCATATCTGCTGCACACCTCCTCTGGGTACAAACCAGCAGATTAGCCTATGGCCTGGCCTGTTTTGGAAATGCCTTCACCTTTTTCTAGGTTAAAGGCTGAAAGATTTGCAACACAAACAAGGAGCTTGTGCCCTTTATTCATTATGTCACTTCCAGTGTTAGCTAAATAAAGAAAATCCTTGCTTCACTTGAATTTAAAATGACACCAAGTCATGATTCAAACTTGCAGTGACATTTATCCAGTTAGCTGGTGTTTGCTATAGGTTGAAGGGACACATAAATACAGTTGTCTTCATATCTCATGCACATTTCTCAGTGCTCTTTGTCAGTTATTAAGTGCATTAATTCTTCTGATGCTAATTTCTGTGCAGTACTGATGAAAAATGCATTTTTCCCAGGGAGCTGGCACTTGGCAAATATCTCGATGGCAATAAATTAACACGGGAGCTAAGTTTCTGTTGCTATGGTTTTCTTCTCCACTGGTACTTGCATTTACTCCATCTTTAATGTATCTTTACTCCAGCAAGGGTAGGGAAGCAAAGCCACATCCCAGATCCCCTGGGTGCCCCAAATCCTCTCCTGTCCCGGCTCTCTGGGGTTTGGGACAGAGCTCTTGCTCTGTGCAGGTTCTGTACAAATCTCACCTCACTGCCAGACCTGGCAGGGCTCCTGAGGAGCCAGGAGAAGAACAGGGATGCTGCTGAGGAGTGTTCAGGCACTGGAATGTTCCCCTGCACCCCTTCCCTGCCTCTCCCCCCTGCAAGGCAAACTTTGCCAGCCCCACTTCCCTCCTCTTCACCGGTGATGGGGCCAAAAGCAAAGTGCTTGAACTCAAGGCATCAAGGGACTGGGTTCCGTGCTTGGTGCCCTTACATAATTTAAGCTTCCTGAGGCTTCCCAGAGGCTTTTGAGGGGGTGCAGATAAAATTCAGTGGATCACCTGAGCTGTGCCCTGCAGCACAGGTTTAGCTAACAGGCCCCTTCTGCACAAACACATTTGTATTTCCCAAGGCTGAGATGACACAGGGTTGTGAACCAGTGCTGCTCTTCCCAAAAGAGTAAGGACAAGCCATGGAGATGGCAGTGGTCACACTATGTCCTCAGACTTTGTATGAAAGCAAAATATTGATTTGACAGGACCTCCTGCTGCACCTGCAGTGCTCCAGCTGTAGCATCATGCCAGCCCCACGTGCCCAGGAGAGCTTTATCCTGCCTGGGAAATGGTGATTGAGGGAAAAGCAGATCCTCAGGACTGCTGCTGAGGTCTTCCATCAAGCACCGGTGCTGCTATTGATGGCATGGCTGGTGAGGTCTGTACTGTGTTTCTCTCTTTGATGGACTGGAAATAGTTCTGTTCTCTACAGCTGGAGGCAAAAACGTTTTTCTCTCTTAAAAGAAAGATTGCAAATAAATTAGGTATTCTCTTTCTTTCAAATTATGAGTATATCTTTGCTGTTGTCTGTATAGAATCATAGTTCTATTTTTCATTCAAATTTGTCTTACTTTGTTGGCTTTATTAAGGAAGAGCTTTTCACTATTTTTGCTAATAATGCTACATCTAAACAAGACCTTCTAGCACAGTTTTAGCCCAACTATGGTTAAATATTTCTCTTTGAAATGTACAGATCTCTGCTTCTGAATCAAAGGGAATAAAATCCCTGCTTTGGCCTGATTCAGAGACAGGTCCTCTCTCTGGAACAAACACAAATGATGGAGTGGCAGAATTTCTAGTCTTAAGATACATCAGTTTTACGAAATAGATTTGTATGCTTCCAGCAGAAATAAAACACCTCTGAGAAACAAGACAGAACACAAGCACACTGTAAATTATTCTGGATGGTATTTTTGGGTGACTGTGCTGGGCTCCTTGGCAGTTCTCAGGTAGCTGGAGCACTGCCTGCACCTCATCCTGCCACATCCCAGCATGTGTGGGTGGGAAGATGCGCTGCAGAGGGTGCTTTGTCTGTGCTCATGAGATGTTCACATTGACAAAATTTGCCTTTGTGTTTTTACAGCTTCAGAAAGAGGCAAATGGCTCTCAGGAAAACCTGGAGTCTGCAACAAGTATTTCTCTCTCTGTGGGTCAAATCCCCTGGTGTTAAATTCCTCATTATTCCAGCATCCTTCCAGACTTGGGCCCTGCATTTATTGCTGTGTTTAAAGCAGGTGCTGGGCTGGGGGAGCAGAGATTGCTGCTCTTTGGCAGCCTGGGCTGGTGCTGCTGCCACCTCCCACCCTGCTGGCAGAGATTTGGGGATGTGGCCCCAAACAGCTCCTGCTGCTGCTGCCTTGGTGCAGCCAGGGCTTGCTGTGCCCCAGGGGCTGAGTGAGAGGAGTTTGCAGATTAATCCCTTGTAGAACTCCTGGCTGTGTATTCTCCCTCCATCATGACCCCCCTGGGAAACAGTGTCTGATAATACCACCAGGAGAGATCAAAGGGGCGTAATCTGCATTAGCTGAAGCAAAGAGAAGTCTTGCTCTAGCCAGTGCAAGAGCAGAAATACAAATCCTGGGTGCCAGGGTACAATTGCTGCCAGGTTGCTGATGGCAGCCTCCTCAGACCCCCATCAGGATTACAGCACTCAGCTGCTATGCAATTTATATTTATTAATACACACAGGGCTTGATTTAAGCACAGCAGCTCAGCAGCAAAACTGCCTCTGATTTATGGTGTAGGCAAGAGGTGACAGTGAGATACAATCCCTGGCATGGGTGTGCAGCCTAAAGAGCAAGGAGAGGCAAGGGGAAATGATCTGCATGGTTGCAGGTAACTGGCAGTTAATTTATGATACCCAGATATTTCATTCTATAGAATGCATATTTAAAGGTTTGATCATAGAGATTTGATTATGATTTTTAAAAGAATATTGGTTAATAGCACAAAACCCTATCCTTCCCTTTCCTTTCCTTTGTATCCATTTGTCAGTGTAAAAAAAAAAAAAAAAATTCCTATTCTTTAACCAATGGCATATCTAGGCTTCATACAATATTGAATGTTTCTATTTTTTCCCAGTGAGGTTTTTTTTAAATTCTAATATCACCTGATCTTTGTGCAGTTAATTCCCTTGTCATCAAGCCATGTAAGAACTGACCTCAGAATCTCAGAATAGCCTTTGCAAAAAAATAAAAACCCACAGTAATTTGCATCACTGTTGCTGAGGGTTCTGCATATTTCCATTATAAAGTCCCAGTTTCAGCAGGCTGGACAATACAGATTGGTGTGGCTGTTTTCAGCTTTCAGGAGGAAATTTATTCTTAGAAATTGGGTCAAAGAATTTGGTTTGGCAGGGCCGACTGAGAGTGGCTCCAGTTGAAAATAGAAGATTTGCAGAGCAGCTCATTAATTTAAACAATTAGGTTAAAACTTTCTTTATTTTAAAAGTGATAATAAAGTGAGAATAAAAGCAGACAAGTGACTTAAAGCTAGACTGAGATATACAGGTGGAAAAAACAAATGGGAGGTGTGCAGAAGACAAACCCAGAAAACTGATGCTTTTTTTTTTAACATTCTTTCCCTATCTTGCTTCCTTAATATTTCATAGTGTCAGTAAGTTAGGTCTTTCTCAATATTGTATGTCCTTTATGTCGTTGGCTTTGACATTGAAGAAAGGGAGTTATAAATTACACATCTGGCTGGTGGATGGGTTCTGAGCCCCCATGGACTCTGAGAGCTGGTTGGCAGATCAAGGTTTAAAAACAAACACTCACATTGAAATCCTGTTTATCTTTGCTTCCTTCTCATCTCAATCACAGAGATTTCCTGTGGGAAATTTTCCTGCAGGAAATGTGGAAATGAAGTGGCAGTGCCAGGCTGGCTTGTTTCCCCCACCACAAGAGCAGTTCCATCACAGGCTCCTTGTTCTTGTTCCCTTGTGTGCCTTCCCCATCCCTTCTCCGATGTGTCAGAGGCTCTTCAGGATCTTGAATCCACTTGGCTGAGAGCCATTCCTCTGAGATGGTCAAGTACACAGCATTCCTTCCTGAAAGCTTGTCAATTAACTTTCCCTTTCAAGGGCTAATGACTCTAAATAGCACCTTGAGCTCATCGATACCGTGCTGGGGAAGGAGGGGGACCCTGCAGCCAGCACAGCTCCAAATCTGGAAACATACCTGCTAAGAAGATTAAGTCTGCTATGCTGAGCATTAAGGCCATCAATATTTATGCAGCAGGCAAAATTCATATCAGAGCTGTCAGGCAGAATCTGTCACCGTGGTGTTTCTAAAAGGTTACCAGCCCCCAGATACCTGTTCCTCACTTATGAACGAGGCTGAAGATGAATTGTTTTGCAATTTGAGTCTTAGTCTACTGGTAAACTGCAGGATTCATCATTGAATTAATAGTTTGCTTGGGTCCATCTGCAGGCACTCCTCTAGTGCATGCAATGAATAGCAATCTGAAGGATCAAGGGGGTAAGCTGGAAATGTTTTCACTTCAGATAAAATGTCTGATTTGTTCAAGTGCCCTTTATCAGAGTTCCCATGTATGAAAGGCAAACCCTCAGTGGGCAGTTCTGGCCTACACAAGGGGGTCTCTGTTCAGTGGCACCTGGCCTTGACAGCAGCTACTGTGGGCAGCCTGGAGAAGAGCACAGGTACCTTGTGTAATACACTGAAAATCTTGGTGGAGCATTGTTTCAACAATTATCAGCTGGCACATCTGCCCCCAGCATCTCCCTGTGTGTGCTCTCTTCCCCCAGAACTGGGCTGAGGAGTGGAGCTGTTAGAGCTTTTAGGAAAAATAGAAGCAGGAAGGAGCCTCTGCTCTCGTCAAGTAGAAAGGGAATATTCACAGCAAAAGGAGCAGCAGAGCACAGCAGGATCCGGTGTGCAAAGGGTGCTAAACACAATTCCTCTTCTGACACATGGTGGTGTGACGGATACAAAACCAAGGAGGGGGTTATGAAAGTTTATATCCATGGTCTGGACAGTGTCCTTTTAATTCCTGCTACCCCTGGCAGACACTTTCAGCTCACTGCTCAGCACCCCAGTCCCTGCAGGGATATCTGTCCTTTTCCTTTCAGTGGAAGACATGCAGACTAGGGAAGGGAAATTTTTCTGATGTATAAATGGCATGGTGAGAGAAGGAAAATCAGCATGTGAGAAAACTATCTAGGTGATGTGTTTTGGGGAGCAGAATCCCTCTGCCAGATGATGCCCTCCCCGTGCTGCTGCAGATGATTGCTGCAGTGTGCAGGCAGTGTGCTGCTGAGCAGGTGATGTGTGAGGACTGCAGGCAGTGATGATGCTGGACATCTTCCCTTTTCTTCCCTTCAGGCTGCAATTCTGTAGTTTTGACTTGTCTTCTGTTTGCAATAGAAGTTATTAACCAACTGTGTTATCAGAGCATTACCTTATTAGTGTGGCACAAGAGTTTCCAGTCTCCTGACAATAATCTGCTGTAAAGGCAGAATCCCACTGAGGCACTGCATGATAAACACCCTCAGGATGCTGAAAGTAATTGATATGAGCTGCAGCTGTGGCTAAGGAGGATCCCTGCAGAGGACTGTCAGGATTCTCTGTATCTCCTGCACAATGTGGCCCTGGCAAGACTGGTTTAGAAGCCATAGGTACAGGAGCTCCAAAGGTCCTGGGGCTGTTTTCTGCTCCAGAAGCTGGGTAAGGAGGGAGCAAGGGCCCAGTGGGCTCTCTGATATCCCAAAGCCATGTTTTCTCTGCCAGCTGTAGCTTAGAAGGGCATGGACACAAGTCATGGTGCAAACATCAGCCTTGCTCTTTCCTCAGTGTAAAATTTCTGTATGAGTGGAAAATGAAAAAAATATTGAAAAACCCAATATGTTATTATCACTTGATATATCACCTAGGTGCTGCCTCTCCTTTGTTCCTGCTCTGTTACATAAAATTCGCTCTGCTTTTTTCCCCCTGGCCTACAAAAACCCCCTGTAATTTCCTTCTCATGGGAAATTAGTTGTACAGTAAAAATATTTATTGAGGCATGGACACCTTGATCCATTTCCTGTTTGAATCAATAGAAAGGTTGTTATTGATTTTGATGGGGTTTTTTTGAGACAGGCTCCAAGTTTTATCAATTTTTCAGTAGACAAATTCCCTGTTGATGCATGCTTTGTCCTGGTTCGTCCTCATCACGGTTTTTTATGACTTTTGGGAAGGAATAGGAACATAACAGAGAGTAAAAATGGCCATTTTATAAGTTAGAATATGAAAATGTGTCTTGGAGTTAGTGACTAGCATTGCTTTATCCTGAGTACCTACAGGTATGGTGGTTGAAGTTGGTATTTTTCATCTGTGATGTAAAAGCTGCCAACTCCATTAAAATCTGATTCAACGTGACATTTGTGTCACATCTGATCTGCTTGCATTGGTTAACATTATGTCAGCTGATGTGATGTAACCAGACACAGCCTAACAGGGAGTGATGTACATAACAGGCATTCTTCTTCTTCGTCTCCTTAGCTCGAGTGTAAGATAACACAAAAGGCAAATAATCTTTGTCTTCATGAATGTGACATTTTCAGGGGGTGGCTACCATGGAATTATACACTTTGTGCCACCCCATAATGTTATTCATCTAAATAGGCAACTCAGCTTCATCTTCAGAAGTGATGATGAAGGACATGAAATCCCCTCATGGCATTTGTGATTCCCCCCTGTATTGAGGAGTCTGCTGAGGTTGGTGTCTGGTGCTTTAGATCAATGAATCTGTATCAAAGGGCTTTTCCAGGCCAGCAGTTGTATGAAGAGGTGGGGCATGCAAAGGAACCACATCCCAGAGCTGTGCTTGGGAGATCCCCAGTGGCAGAGCAGTAGCCAAATCTGAAGGGAGATGGAGTCAGTATCCTGCTGGTGCTTTGATCCCAGCAACGGTCCTGCATCCTGGGACTCTTCTGAGCACAGCCTAAATTGGAGGTTCTGTGTTTGAGTTTGTCTGTGAGAAAATCCTTTCCAGGTGTTTAGGGGCACTGTGTGACTGCTGAGAAGTGAGGGAAGGTGGCCTTGTCAGGGAGGGTGCAGGGGGCAGCTCTTGGGGCTAGAAATCCTCACTAGGCCAAAATCCAAAGGCATGGTGGGACCTGCTGAGATCCTTTTACAGATTTGGCTCAAATGAGTCTACATGCCATAGCTCACCAGCACAGTATTTATTGTGTTTAAATTTTGTCATTGTGTGCTGGTTTTGGCTGGTGTAGAGTTAATTTTCTCTGCAGTAGCTGGTGCAGAGCTGTGGTTTGGATTCATGCTGGAAACAGTGTTGATAATTCGGGGATGGTTTTGGTACTGCTGGGTGAATCAAGGCCTTTTCTGCTGCTCAGCAGCCCCAAGGCTGGGGGTGCACAAGGAGCTGGGATGGGACAGAGCTGACCCCAGGTGAGCCAAGGGATTCCCAGCCCATGTGGCATCACGTTCCTGGCATGGAGCTGGGGAAGAAGAAGGAAGTGGGGATGTTCAGAGGATGGTGTTTGCCTGCCCAGGTCACTGTTACATGTGCCAGAGCCCTGCTGTCCTGGGGGTGGCTGCACACCCACCAGCCTGCCCTGGGGAAAGATTAATTAATTCCCTGCTTTCCCTTTGCTGCATGTGCAACTTTTGCTTTACCACTTAAATTGCATTTATCAGGACCCACAAGCTTTCTGTGTTTTACCCTTCCCATTCTCTCCCCGTCTCAGGGAAGGCAGTGAGCCAGAGGCCATGGGGGGTTGCACTATGACACACTGCCATAAAACAATCTATCAAATAACCCTGGTGTCCATCACACTGCAAACCTCAGGCACAATAAAAACCATGGGCAGTCGGGTATTCTTGAAAACTGAGCCAAGGCAGCATGACCATTCTGAAACACCTACATTTCTATGGGACTGCTGCTCCTATAAGTGATGGAGTCAACCTAGCTGGCCATCACATTTTACCTCAAAGACTACATATTTTGTCAATATTCAGCTTTTTGCAAGATGAAATACTGCTGGAAGAAAGATCTCTAGGCACACTTAACACATACAATACCAAGTGATATATTTATGCTGTTCAATAAAAGAGCTAGGAAAGGTATTTGTCAGGGAAGCAGTGGGCAAGGTAATTTATATTTTGTATGAAATGCCACTTAGGAACAGTTAAATGAAATCATCACAATACCTGTTTTTCTGCAGTAAGCTGGTCCTTGTAGTCATACAAACTGGCTTCCAGCCCAACACAGAGACCAAAGGTAACTGTCTCAGGGCTGCCAACAGGAAACCAGGAATATTTTCACTGTAGGAGAATGGCAGGAGCCTGTCTGCTCTTCACCCTCCTCAGTCCTTGGTGGGGAAGCTGAGGCTGCTGCTGTTCTGGGTAACTCAGCCTGGTGACAGGCTGAACTCAGAGCTCACAGTGGCAGGAATATGAGGATTAAAGGCCTCAGGAGCCAAACTTCAGCTGGGGCACTGGCACAGTTGCTGCCTTGCTCAGCGCTGTTATCGGAATCCTCAGCACAGGGTTGGAACTGAGATCTCCTAAAATTTTGTACCATCCCTCCCCTGAAATCTGTGAAGATCAGAGTGAGGGCTGTTGCTTTCTTCTTTGTGCTCTGACTTGAGCTGCACGCACATTTGCCAGCTCAAAGCCAGGATAAATATGTTTCATAAGTGGTGCTAGTCTGATTGGGCTGGGGGCAGAGCAGACAAACATAAATACTTCCTACTAGTCAGTAGTCTCAAAAATGTGACACCTTAAAGGTCCTTTTTATTTTGGCTAGCTGCTTTCCCAGTACAAGCCTATGATTAATTTCTATGCACTGCTAATTATTTTTTTCAATTTAGAAACTTACAGGAATTGTTGTGATAACATTTAAATGGCAAGAGGGGGTTGAGCTGTCCCACCATTGGTCCAGGAGTCCCTGCTAAACCTGCTGACATTTCATGGGCTAGGACTCTTGTTATCCATGCTGTTCAGCTGTTTCCAGCAAGATCACTTCTGTAACTTTTTCCTAGGGACATAATTTCTTCCCTGACACTATCTTGTGCTTCCTGTAACTCCAGCAACTCTGATGGGTAGATGCAATTTGGATGCAGCAAAGGTTGTAGCCCACTGGTAAATGAATTTGCGAGTTCCAATTTCTCCTGGCTGCTTTGAGATGGCTGCTGAGCAGATTGTGCAGGCTATAACCAGGATGGTGTCTTGAAATTATAAATAGTGATCAGATGGGTATGTTCAATTATTAACAACATTTTTCTACCTGCAGCAAAAAAATCTTACAAATGCAGCTTCCTGCTTTGTTTGACCATTTATAGGCTTGCATACTTCTCCCTCATGTTTTCTCCTGGTGATATTTGGAGCTGCTAAAGCAGATGAAGCTACAAACCTGTCCCCTACTTTGTCTGATATCAATGGCTGCTTCCTTCCTCTAGAGAACAGCACAAAGCTGAGACACCATCACCCAGCAAGGAAAAACACTGAAGGGCAGAGAAAGGCTTTGGAAACTCCCCAAAGGAACAGGGGATCCACTCAGGGGTCCCTCACATTAACATTTGCTGTTCCTCTGTATTACATCTCTAATATGTGACATTTGGAAGCGCTGGTTCTCCAGTTCCATGTGTTACATGCACCAGGGAGAAGATCTAAACAACATCTGCAGTGCCAAGAGAGGTTGCCACTGTGTGATGAAGCCCAAAATATTGTGCTAACCATGAAGGACAAGTGATGGATAGCAGTTGCTCCTTCTGATCACTGTTGGGAATGATGCCTTTTCTGTGCTAAGAACTCTGCCAAAATGTTGCAAGAAAAAGAAATCTGCTTTGCAGTCATCCATTTTCTCAGCTCTAAAAGTGTTGGCCCAGTAATTCACTCATTCCTGGTGATTTTGGTCTGCAGTGGGACAACTACACATTGGACACTGCACCTCCTGCAGGGAAGGGGACTGCAGCAAAAACCCTGCAGCAAAAAATCTGTGAGGAGATGCCACGCTGACCACAAGGTTTTCTGGGCTCAGTGACCTGGGTATTCCAAACCTGTTCAGTTTGAAGCTTGGATCCATCTGCTGAGCCATGGGATTATTCCAGAGGCTGAATCTTTGAATGCATTCCTGCTGTAGATGGGGCTGAGGCCTCTGAAGGCTCTGAGCAATTTAAGCTCTTCTGATTTCACTTCAAATTCAATGATGGAATTTTATATGCAGTAAGGTGTTGGCTGTAATATATGAGAACTGAATACTTGGAGAGAGTGAAAAAGAACAAGCATTTGGAAAAAGTGTTTAATAATATTTTAGTCTGAATTTGTTTTTAAAAAGGGCATATTTTACATGAAGTAAGCTATGCTAAAACCCAGTATCCAGGACACTGTTTAAAGAAGAAAAGGTCAGGGTCTTTAACACTTCCAGAGCTGAACCAGCAGTGAAATGAGTGAGCTCCCACTGTCCTGCAGTGACACTGTCACATCTGTGCTGCTTCTTGCTGGTGTGTCCCTGGAGGGAGTGTCAGTGGGGTAGATGTTACCATCTAAAGGTGGTGCAGATATACAGATCATCTATAGATGGTACAGATATACAGATCACCTACGGGTGACACAGATATACAGATCATCTACAGGTGACACAGATATACAGATCATCTACAGGTGACACAGATATACAGATCATCTACAGGTGACACGGATATACAGATCATCTACAGGTGACACAGAACCAATGTCAGGCACAACTCTGGGGCCATAAGTTCCAATTACCTTCTCCTGAATAACTGGAAATCTATGGAAACCAGACTCAGATTTCAGACTCTCGAGTCTGTAAATCCTTCCATTGTCATTGTTTGTTTTTAGATCAAAGACAAGACAAAGAGTTTTGATAATGAAAGAGAGGTATCTCTCTATCTACAAGTCCCTTGTGTTGTTTTGAAATCCCACTTGGTGTGCTGCATGCCCCTCCAAAATTCTTTAACTCTCTTTGTTCATTGTAAAGCTTTTGTAAAAGACTTCCCCATTATTTTCTTTTTGTGCTGAGTCTGGTGATATCAGCTATTTCCCTCTAAAGCCCTGCTTAGAAAACTGGGAATTTTTTTTCTCCTGTGATTCTCTCCACTGTGCTTTTCATCTCATCACTGAAATGGAAATATTTTACTAGTTAAACGGGGGGAAAAAGGCAGTTAAGGCAGATGCTGTTTCATCATCTGCCTAACACAGACCTCCTCAGCATTCAGAGCAGCAGTTTACTGCAACAAATTAAGTGCACAAATTTTTCATGTGGAAGAAATGATTCCTGAATTCCCTCTGAAACCTCATTTCTTCACTAGAAAGATGAGTTAATGAAGAAATTTACAATTTAGTGCCTGTTAGTGCTTATTGTGGCTCTCAAAAGCAGTTTTGTGTTAGTTTCCATTATTTTAAACTCCTTCAGCCATGACTTGGAAGCAGCAGCAGTGGTCATTCCTATAGATTTATGTTTTAGTTACTTACCTTTATTTGCTCAGTCCTAAACTGACCACTGGGTCTTTAGCCACATGCTTTTAGTCCTTCCAAAAATAATAGGAAAAGGGAGAGGGGAAAAGGCTGATTAAAGCCAGCATTTCTTGTTCTGCCTCTCTGGGGGTTCATCCCAGGTGTTTTGGTCCTGTCCCTCCCTGCTGTGCCAATGCACCACATCCCCAGAGGTGCAGAAACCCCCTCTGTGTGCAGGCTGCTCCCAGCATGGCACCAGGTCAGAAATGCTGCTGGGTTTTGGCTGGGAGAAGGAGCTGGTGCCATTCCCCAGATGGATGTGGATGTGTTTTTCCAGGTCTGCAGTTCTTGCAGGAAAGGCTCCCACAGAGCATGGTTCCTCCTGGAACATGGTTCCTCTATGGCTCCTCCTGGAAGGCAGTAAATACATTTTTGTGCTTTCAGAAATGGATGCACCCAGGGATTTTATTTTATTGACATCCAGGATGTGGATGTCACAGGAAAAAAAATGTTTCAGCCTAAAAATATAATTTTTGTTTTATTTCTAGGTTAATGATTTGGAAATTTTCTTTCTTGATATTTTCTTGAAAACATTATCTATTTTACTTCTGTCATGTCCTTCCTAACTGGGAAATAATTAGATGGCTACACTGAATAGTTCAATAAAAATGCTTGACTCCAGTTTGATTTCCTGTGACACAAAACACTTGACAGGTCTGTCTCAGGCGCCACTAGGATCAGTCATCTGTTACACATTTCAGCATTGCAGCACCAGATAGCAGGGCTGGACTTTTCCTTTTCCTTTTCCTTTTCCTTTTCCTTTTCCTTTTCCTTTCCCTTTTCCTTTTCCTTTTCCTTTTCCTTTTCCTTTTCCTTTTCCTTTTCCTTTTCCTTTTCCTTTTCCTTTTCCTTTTCCTTTTCCTTTTCCTTTTCCTTTTCCTTTTCCTTTTCCTTTTCCTTTTCCTTTTCCTTTTCCTTTTCCTTTCCCTTTCCCTTTCCCTTTCCCTTTCCCTTTCCCTTTCCCTCATGCTTTCATGGCTCAGGCAAAATGCCCCAGCTCAGGTGCAGATCTGGGAGGGAAAGAAGCTGCTCTTTGAAATGTAGATACAGCAGTTTTCCAAAGGCTAAAGAGAAATACTAAGTAAATTAGAAGACAGAAGCAGAAGAAAAAAATGTTAAAATACATTAACCAAGAAAATACCAAGCAGGGAAGTGCAGAAATTTCTGATTTTCTGTGCAGGGCAAAGGTTGAATGCTCATTGAAACACAATTCAAGGAACTTCAGATTGGAGCCACTCTTTCAACTTAAGAAGGAGGAACATTTAAGAGTGTGCTTTCCAAAATATAAAGCAATGAATTCCACTTCTTGATACTACTAACTCTTTAAACTAAAGAGATAAATCTGAAAAGAATTCAAGAAAACTTTAAAAGATTTTCGAAATGCAGAATATGACATTGTGAAATTAACTGAATAGAGAAACACCGTTCCCTTAAGGTATGAGTCTCATGGGAGGCACCTCTGCCTGCAGCCTGTGCTCCAGCAGGAAGGATGACAGGTGCAATCTAAAATACCAAAAATAGTCTCTAAAGCAGCAGCAGTTGAGCACCCAAGGCCCCAGCTGTGCCGTGGGATGTTCTCCTGCCGTGCTGCATCCCTGCTTGCTACCTGCATCTCTGTGGCTGCATGAAAGGAGGGAAGCTGAGGCACTCATTTCCTGCTGTGGCTTTTTTACAGAAATCTTTCAGTTGTCAAATTAATATTTTTTTTAACCTAACCATCTATTTACAAACCTGATCTCGGGGCCTGAATTAATCTGTCAGTGTTCTTCTTCAGCAGAAAGAACATATAGACAATTAGCCCACTGCTGAGGGAAATGGAGGGATGGTTGTCATCAGCTCTAATGATGCTCCTGTATTAAGGATGCTTTAGGAATAAGAAATCAATGAGACAGTGGTTTGAAATGACCCAAGGACTTTCCAGCCCAGTGATTTAATAACACAGTGAATACAAAAATGAATCTTGGTAATACTGGAACAGAATCTGCCCAAAGGAATTTTCTGATATTATTTTTATTTCCTTGTCTTAATACATTTCAGCTCCCTTTGCCCCTTTCTGTTCCATACATTATATTAAAGAAGAAAAAAAGTTTTTCAATTCAGTTTGAGTCCTTCATGAGCCTTTTTCCTCTCTGGTTGACTAGAAAGACATTAAAATACAAATATGTAATTAACTGACAGAACAATTTAAGACAAGTTTTAAAGTGGTTCTTCTAGCTGTGATGTGTGCCTGGAGAAGCAAAAAGGAGAAAATCCTTTACTTTGAGGCATGTTTTTTGGGGGGGTTTATTGTGGGTATTTTTTTGTTTTCTTGGTTGGTTTTTTGTTTCTTTTTCTCTGGGTTTTGTTTTGATTTTGGTTTGTTTTGGTTTGTTTGTTTGTTTGTTTTTGGGCAGACTTGAACCTTTTTGATCTCTCCCTTTTGTAAAGTACCTCTTTGTCAGATTAAATATGAAGATCCCTATCAGAATGCACTTGGCTTTGACAAGTCTGGCAGAGTCTTGTGTAGCCTGAAACATGGTAATGGCTGGCACTGAAATGAAAAGGTCTTGGAAAATGAATAAAGAATATTTTAGCAGCATGACTCATAAGTAATACAAAGGCAGCTCTGGCAATGTCTGTTCTAATTACAGACTAGTTGCTCTGTTGTAACAATCATGGGTATTAAGTGTGTGGGATGCTGAAATGTGTGGGCATCCTGCTAAGCTTGATCTCAGCTCCTTGCAACTCAAATCCTGTCTGTCCCAGCTGGAAAGTAGGTGCCTAAAAATGTACTGAGGGGGACTAAACGTGTGTTATCTATTTTTCAATGTTTTTTGTGGGGCCCTCCGGGCCACAAACTTTTTGAGCTGTCAGAATCACAGAATGTGCTGCTCAGTGCCCAAACTGTCCTGTGGAAGCTCTGGGGCTGCTCCTCATCCCCCAGCACTGCCACAGTGCAGCATTTCCAGGGCATCTTGGTGGGATCAAAGAGCAGGAGCAGCAGCAATTCCAGGGTCTGCTAGGTCTGTACAGGCTTGTGTTACCTCCAGGATTTCAGGGAATGAGGTAACGTGGGCTGCTGTGCCTTTGAGCAGCAGAGGTGGTGATAAATCTTGGATGGGAAGCCTGGAGCTGCTTGAGGGATCTGTGTGGATGGGACAGCTCTGCTGGACACTGCCTGCTGAGGGATTGTCCCCTGTTCTGGTTAGAGAGGCATGGGCTTAGGCAGTAAGATGTCAATGTGACTCAACCCTGCAATTTAATGAAGGCAGGTCCAGATGTAGAATTTGCTCCATTTCAACAGTTAATGAGTTGGAAAATTGTCCAAGCTCGATTTTCTGTTTCCTTCAAGGTTCTTGCTTCCTGAGTTTGGGTGATTATTTCCCTGGGCAACATTTGTCCTTGCCCACTCCTTGTCTTTCTGTTTTTCAGCATTAAAAGGATTTTTCTCTCTTTTCTGAATGGGGGGGGACCCTCTGCCTATTTCCCAGAAATTTTAGGGATGTTAAACATGGTACATGACTGCACAGGAGAGTGCTCAGAAGCTCAATCCCATGGGATCCTCTTGCAGGTGAAGATTTCTGTATTTAGGTGATGTGTAATAAGAAAGGCAGTCCCTGGGCCGGGAACCCTATGCACAGAAAATATATCCATGGGTGTTAACTCTCTGTGAATGCCATCTGATGATGATGCTTTAAAAATACATCTGTGGGTATTAACTATCCCCAGCTACCATCTGATGATGTTTTAAATATCAGCTGAAGCATGCCAGCCAGCTGAAGGATCACAGACTGCAGCAGGGAAGGAGAATGAACAACAGTAAGGTTTTGGTAAGGAGGGGTTGTTTTTGGATTAATGCCCTCAGTAATAGAGAATTGAGGGAAGACAGAAAATGCCTCTCTCACTGTGATCACCTTTTCTAATCACACTAATTGTCTGTAATAAAAACAACACTCAGCCTGCCCTTATTCCCCTTGGGGTGCTCCCCTAAATTCCCTGCTTTGTTGTCAGCACCCTGGTGCACAAGGAGAGGGGTGTTTTTCCACACCTCTGCTGTGATCCCTGCCAGCAAATTGTGCTAATCGTTCCCTTTGGAGCCAGCCCTCCCTCCTGTGTGGCACTGGTGCCAGCCAGGGCAGAGCTGGAGCAGAGCCAGGCTGCAGTGCCCAGTTTGCTGCTGCCCAGGCACTGGGGAGCAGTGGGAGAGGCCCCAAAAAGCTCACACCCCCCTCGGGCTCCCCCAGAACTCATGGCTGAGGATGTGCAGGCTGGGCTGTGAGTAATTCATGTTGAAGCTGAAAATGTTGCCTGATCACCACGTGGGTAAAGGAGTCTCCTTCTTGTTTGGGAGGTTCACAATATCTCTGCTTGCAAGGAGCATTTTTATTAAGTTAAGCAGAACACACTCTGCTCTACAGCACCATAATCCCATTAGATGCTCTGCAGGTTCAGGCTGGACTACATGTCCTTCACTATTTCTCCTTAAAGGGACACAGGCAGTGAACAACCACCAAAAGATTTTCCAGCTCCTTCTACCAGCATATTACAAATTTATAACCACAAAATCCTAATCACTTCTGGTTTTGTTTTGAAGAAAATAATTTCCCATATGCATTGAAATTAATATTTGCAACTACAGCAACAGTGCAAGTAATTATTTAGCCCCTGAGTATACATACAAAGTATCCTAAAGAATATCTTTTGTCCAACACCTTAATCAGGAGCTGAATTTAACAAAAGCTCAACTTCATGTGAATGAATATTCATGGGTTTGCACAACTGAAATGTTTATATTATGAGTAATCTTAAAAGCACTTACAATAATACTTTAATTCCAAAAGCATAGTGAGAGGTTTCCCAGAAGAGTACCCAGATGTAAAAATTCTGAACAATACCCAGGATTTTGCTTGGAGGGTGTTTTGAACAGACAGTAATGTTGTAAATGAAGCCTGTGGTAACAGTGAACAAAAAGATGTTCCCAGTCTCTGCATGGCTGTCATCTGCATGACTCAAATCCATCCCAACATGGCCAAAGGTGGCCCTGGGTTATTTTTCCCACACATGAGGCTGTCATGATGTTGCCAGAGGTGACAAAAATCTCTAAATATTGCAATGCATTGGTGAAATTTGTGTAACAGGCAAAGCTACTCACAGTGTGATTTCCAGGGGTTGTAAGCATGGAGAGCTTTTCAAACACAGAAAACATTCCCCAAGCAAGAGCCACTGCAACAAAAGAGCCAAGGAAGCACAGGGGGATGGAGAGGAACATCTGTCACAAATGGCCCTGTGGCACCCCAGTTTCTGCTCACAGGGAGCAAAAAGCAAGCCAGGAGAAAGGAGAGGAAATCCCCCCTGACTCTGAGAGTACTGTGAGAAAGTGTAGATGGGAAAATTCACCTGCTGAGTGCTTTGGCTAGGTCTTGGTATTTCCCTGTAGTGACTGAAAGGTGCAAGGGCCTTGGGAAGCTGGGAGAAACCTTTGGCTTTCACATCCATCCCAGGGAAGGGGAGCTGAAAACTCAGCCCAGAGCCAGGAGGGTTCTGGAGGATGGAGAATGGGGACAAGGCAGACGTGACCTGCAGAGGGGAGATGCAGAGGGTTCAGCATCCTTCCTGCTGCCCTTGGCAGCACCCTGGGGCAGTCACATTTTCATGGCAGAGTCCCCAGACCGAGGAGGGAGCAGAGCCATGGCCCAGCCCGGGGGACAAGGCAGTCCCACAGGGGGAGTGGGTGGAGGGAGGATGTGGCAGGACACAGTGCCCTGAAAGTGGGACACCCCCATTCCCTCCAGCCTGTCCTTGCTTTGCAGAATGAATTATTTTCAGCACCTCGGCCAGGGTGAGCAGAATTAGGCAGGGATTGCTTTTGCAGGGCAGTGCTCAGCTACAAAGCCACGTGGCACAGGTGCTATTGATAGCCCCAGTGTCCCTGTCCTCCCTGCATCATCTGCATATTCCAGTAGCTCTGCAGCACAAACCCCACAGGCACTAGGGACAGATTACTGTGCTTTGTTTTTTTGACATAGACCAGGAGTATGTCCAAGAGGTTGTAATGAGAAGAATACATAAATGAAGCATCAAATTTGCTTTATGTACAAATATATTGATATCTATATATATATATATGACTCTCTCTTTTCAATGTATCTATTGCTTGAAAAGGTTTAACACATGGCCCTGCAGGCAGTGTGGTGTCATTTCAATAAACAAACAAATTACCTGAATGGTGTCCCCATTCAGAAGTGCCTTGAAATGTCTTTTGCTGCCAGTGCTGTCACACCAGGTGAGTGCACAGGGGAAGGAACCAGCTCTGACTTGGCTAACGTGCAGACAGACAGACAGACAGACAGACAGACAGACCTAGCTGTGCCACTGCCCCAGCTGCAGAGCTGCCCTCCCTGGCACTGAGGGAGCTCTCTGCAAGGTCCCGCTGTTGCTCTGGGGGGTGAATCTCTCACCAGAGGCTGAGCCATCCCCCTGCCCTTCATATTTGGTGCCATCACCACACTTAACTCCTGCCCCAGCTGAAACATTCCTGCACTGAAATAAGGAGAGGCTGCAATAGGACTGCAATATTTGCATCACATTTTAGGCAACTCCCAAAGGCTTATTGATGAGAGTCCAATTCAACCCACAGCCCAAAGCAGCGTTGTCAATATTACCTTTTTACAGACTGCCCAGTTCTGTGTCCCTTCCCCACCTGTGTGCTGCATATCCACTTCCCTTGTGTTTGATTCTGAACAAGAGATGAGAGCAGACATCACCTTAAATATTCACAAGGAAATGTCAGCACAGATGAGGCAGTACAGGGAAAAGGATGGAGGTGGGCTCAGCATAAATCATTTATGGCCATGAGGCATGAATAGAGGTCACATCATTCTCAGCAACATTAGTTTAATAATGTGATGCAAATCTTCACTTTAATGGCAACCTGAAAATAAAGCAAGCACTTATTAGAAACATATTGGTGTCAGAAAGCTGACTGGAAGCTGGCAATTCAAAGGCTCTCAAGGGACTTGCACTGAATAACCCAGTGGAGTGAGTCCTCCCTATTGCAAGCCCCAACAAAGCTTGTTTTCAGCAAGTAACCAGCTCTGCTTCAGGTGAACCACCTGAACATCTCATCGTTTCAGAAATACCTGTAATTCCTTAGCACCAAGAAGCACAGAGCAGCCTTGGGTAGGTGATACATACCCAGCCAACGGTGAATATTTTATTCCTTTCATGTACAGTGCAGTTGTACTGGTGATGGCATTCAAGGGCTTTAAGGTGTCAGGTATATTAGGTTAAAACAACAAATCTCCTCAGAGACAGTTTCAGAAACTTTGGTTTCTCTGTAATTTCATGTCTGCCTTTGCTTTCAGCAGCTGCCACTAATTCTGACCTGCTGGCTCAGCTTGGCTTGACAATCAGCCTTGGCACAGCCCAGATGTGGCACAGCTGCATTACAGAGCATCCAATAAACTCTCCCTCAGGTACTCACCTCCCTGGGGTGACCTCCTGCAGCTCCTCCCCAGGGGCTGCACTGGCAGATTCTTGCATCAGAGGACAGCTGAATGTACACAATTTATTTCTGCTGTTGCTGAGATATTGTCAAGAACTTGTACAGTCACCTTGTCTGCATCACTGCTCACTTTCTGTGCTATTTTTTCCTGTCCTTTTTTCTCTGCAGGCTTTGCTGGAATGGTTTCTCTTGCCACAACCATTACATTTGACTTCACATACAAGACTTCCATTACCACGTTTTTCCCAATGTACTAGCAGTGCTTCCTTTCCAGTTTATCTCCTGTTCTGGGCTTTTTCAGGTGTTATATTGACTTTGTGATGTGCTAACAGGCTTATATTTTCAAGTTTTTCTTAGACTTTTTGGAAAACTCAGGTTTTTGCCTGCTTCTCCTAGACTGTGAATATTAATATTCCCTGTAACATATACTGGGGTAGATCTGACTTGTCTCCTTGTGTTAACCTTCTCCCACCATTTATCAGAGATTTCTTAACAGGGTAGAGAAAGCAAAGAGCTGTCTGGTCTTAGCTGAGTGTGCAGTTGGTTATAGGATAATGCCACCTCTGTCTCCCCTGTGAAAATCATGACTGGATAACCAACAAGGCCACTGGCAGAAGCAGAGTCCTCTTGATGCTTAAACTGATGGTTGTACTTCTTGTATAATAGGGAATACCAAAATTATTTGAGGAAATCAATGGTGAAAGAACAAAAGAGTCACATCAGTGTTTTACATGACATTAGAGGGAAGCTGTTGGTTTGTGGGATTAAAAACACTGGAACTGGGGCCAAAAAATAAGGTACAAGATTAGGAAGTTAGCTGTTCTCTATTAAGAGCTGTCATTAAAAAAGCAAGTTGTGCCTGTGACATTTGCTGATGTGGAAAATCTAAGCTGCCAAGGTGTCATCTTAAACCTCCTATTCCAGCTGCCCCAAAGGAAAAAAATTTGAACACGTTAGGTTTATGTCTTAACTAGTGAGACATCTGAAAAAGGCTCACATAGCTAAGAACAATGCTTTGAATTTTTGTAATACCTGGGATAATTTTATCGGAGAGGGATTTAAGTGGTGATGCATTACATTATCCTAGTGCTGTGCAAGACATATGGAAATTAGTGATGGATTAGATTTAAGAAAGCTTATAAAAAGAGTCTTGCAAGACCTTTAACCTTAAAATCGCTCATAGCTGAGAAATCCATTAAAATAAGTATTGAAGTAATCCTTGGCCATTACAGTAGTGAGAAATATGCTTGTGATTAATGGCTTTTGGTTATTTTCTTAAAAGTTTAATATGCAGCTGTACAGAAAATATCTGTGATAATGGCAGCCACAAGTCCTCACTCTGTTGTAAGAAAAGTTGGATGCAGAGCTGCTGCTGTTCCTGTGGTTTTTGCTGAGAGCAGAAGCAGTGCCAGAGCCCTTCGCAGCCCTGCTGGGTCTGTACCAGAGCCTGACAAATGTCAGTGAAGGCACTTTGGCTGTGCCTGGAGATTCCTGGTGCTGGGCAAGCCCCCAGCCATGGTGACACCTGTGGCACACCCTGGGCTCTTGTGGTGGCAGCTCTGGTGTTTCACAGCCCTGCTTGTCCCCAGCTGGGTCAGGGCTGGGCTGTGCCCGTGCAGAGATTTCCTCAGTGTCAGAGCAGATTATTCTGCCAAGGCAGCAATGTGACAGTCTTGTCTACACTGTTTTACAGAGCTGGGCTGCCTCTTGTCACCCAGCATAATTTTCTGGGCTGGAAATAGAATCTTAATGGTGGAAGTACAAATCAGATTTTCCTGTTGGACACTCATAGAGCTGGCAGCGCGTGGGACTTGCTGACTTTGCAGGGAGCAAGATCACTGTGCAAGGAATCATCACCAGTCTTGTGAGGAGTGCTGGAATATATATGTCTGCACCAAAACTCGTTGCCAAGGGTCTGCATTTTGAGCTGCTGGTGAGAGGCCTAATGCTGCAGGAAAGGAATTTCTCTGGTGATGCAAAGAAAACTGACCTGACAATGTCACTGGCCTCACTAAAGGGAGAACAGGGGGGAAGTGGTGGCTGTTCCCGTTCAGATCACACCCACCAGAGCTGTGCCCACCAGAGAAGGGCAGGTACATCTGTGCCCCCCTTTTCAGCTGGGCACAAGGCAGGTGTGTGATCTGTGCAGCTGCTGCAGAAGCAATGTCACCTGTGCAGTACCAGGCTGCCAGGGGTCACCATCAAGCAAGGACATCCCTTGTTAGATGAGCTAGAAATGTTTTTTTTTACAGTTTTGCTGGTAGAACAATCCTCTATTTAACAAGCTGTAACAATAATTTCTGTTCTGATACGGGCCTTCAATTTGATGTACGCTTGTACACTCCATGCATGCTTTCTCTTCTTTTAAAAATAATTTTCCAACCCATCCACCTGCTTCTGACACATTACCTTAGTACAAATAAGGATGTGCTGCTCTTTGCTGTTGCTGCCTATTCAGCACAACACATTGCTGGATGGCATTTTCCACCACTAATCACAAGAGCCATTTGGTTTATCATCACAAGAATTGCATTAACTCTGCTGACCAACAAAGGCCATTGCCCTTGGCTGCAGAAGCTGCTGGAACAAATGAAGAGACCTTCAGTGTGGATCACACAGCAACTCTGAGAGCTTGCTTTGCCTCCCACCTTTCTCTTCCAGATGTCAGGTGTTAGTGAAATGTGCCAGGGTTTCAGAGTAGTAATCACATCAATTTGAGCAGAGAACAAGCTGTTATAATTCACTGTACTAATGAAAATTATGATGACACCACAACAGAAATCTTTGCCAATCTAATCATCTCACACCACCACAGCACAACGTTATTTAAAGACTAATGTCCTTAGTAGCACATACAAGTTTAGGAACAGTTTCTGAAGATGATTAAACACCAAAGCAAAGTGGAGCTGTATGGAAAATGTAGCTCTTGCTTGGAGAGAATGGATTCTTCTAAGCACCAGCATGATTCCCACTGTATTAAAGCAAACAAGTTCAATAAAGCATAATGGAGAAAAAGCTGGGGAAAAGTGATTTTTGGCCACAAAAATGCTGGGGAATCAATGTTGCTGCCAAGCAGCATTTCTCTAGTGAAAAGATGCAAATGGGGATGCAGACTCAATTTGCTACCTCTGAATTTCCTTACCTTGGGTCATAAAGTTAAATTAATTGGAGGAGAAAAGGCTTAGAGAAGAGTTCTGAGGAAGAAGACATGATTCAGGTTATCTGAATATGTGGAGGGTTATCTCAGCAGCTGTTCACAGAGAACAGGGAGGAAGTTGTGGGTCCCTTCCATCCCCAGAACACAGTCATCACCATGGGTGTGCAAAAAATACATGTATTTACTGCATTATTGTTCAGGGGGAGCGTGTGGATGAAAGAATCCACAAAGGTTTATCAAAAAAGAGCATAAAATCAAATTATATTTAGGGAGCTGTTAGAACTAGTTTGTGTGATTTAATCTGCTTCAAACTCTATCTGCAGCAGTGACTCATGAAACAGCATGTCAAACTATAGTAAATTCAAGGAATAGATGCTGCATGAAAAGACTGAAGGAAAGCTAAAATTAATGTGAAAGTGGGCAGTCAAAAGGAAAAAGAACAAACAGGGAGGCTGGTGGGAGGATGGAGGGGGAACAAAGGGAATCTGAGGCAAAGAGGTGAATTGGGAACATGAGATTATGATGGACTCCACAGAGATATTCCCATATGTCATTAGATATTCTCTACTTCCTTATTTAGAGGCATTGTTCCTTGAAATAAATTTGAAAAGGTGATTTGAAAGAGGAATGAGAGCCTCAGGTGAGTGAAGGGAGAAATCTGTTTGGATTCAGTTTGGACTACAAGCCAAGGAGAATAATACTTGGCAAGTGTGGTCCCTTGAAGCTTGCCACGCAATTAAATATCCAGTTCCTGTGAAATAGAGGAACACAACATCAGATTCAAGGCACTGGTGGCACATTTTCCAGAGGAGAGGTGGCCCATGGCCCTGCAGATGGCCTCTGGCAGCCCTGGGAGCACCTGGGCCTCTGTGCAGCCTCCTGCCTTGGTGCTTCCCTGGGATGAGCTCACCTGGGCTGGAAAAGGGAGCTGAGCAGCCAAAACTACCTCCAAAGAGGGGATTACAACTGAAGAATTAAAAGGAAATCCCTGGAAATCCCCAAGACTCAGGCTGGGCTGCTGCTGAGGAGGGGAAGGCTCTGGATCCCGGCAGCTCTCAGTTCTGCTCCTGCTGGGCTCGGCAGGCTCGGTTCTCCTCCCACACACCCAGCGCTGCTCACACCCAGCCTGCGTGTGCTGGGGACATCTCTGTCTGATTTCTCAAGGAAATGAGGCATTCACACCCAGCCTAACTTCTGCTCCCCATGCCTGTCCATGGCCATCCTCTAATGCAGTGTGGCAGCAGGGATTTCCATCAGCTGAATTCCATGGAGCTCTGGGACTGCCTGGCCCCCAAGGCACAGCTGGCTTGCTTAGGCTAACAAACCAGCTCAGCTCTGCAGATATTTCTGGAGATCCCTCACATGAAGATGCTCCAACTGTCACTCTGCAGTCACAGATCTTTGTTGCTATTCTTTATATCCTGGCAACCTGTGTGTCATCAGCAGAGTAAGACAGATTTCTGCATTGCTCAGGGTGATGAGAATGGCTGCTCCTGGTTTTAAACATAAGCCAGACCTGCACAGAACCAGCACTGGTTTCTCTGCCCTGCATCCCCCAGTATGCCCTGGTCCAGCCCAATGGCAATGGCTCTTCCCAGAGCTCAGTTCAATTTATATCACCAAAAAGGAGAAACACATAAAACCACAGTTTCAGTGCTACAGACCTGCTCAGCTCTGTGCCCTTCAAGCAGTTTGTGGATACTGAAGAACTGTGTGCATGTACTTATAATTCAAGCACATGATAAGTTATTATAAGATATAGGGCTCTTTTTATTACACAACATACTAAAATGTTTACTGTATATGTCTCTCTCTTGATCTAGAATGACTGTATTTCTTTTCTTGGGACTTCAAGTCTCTCATTCAGTTGAGGCAAAAATAATACATTTTTCCTGTGCAAAAGGGCATTAAATTGGCAGTAAATTTGTGTGCTAGAGACTCCAAGAATGGTCTGTATCTGCCTGGAGCCAGCACTCCCAATTCTGCTAAAGAAGCAGTGGCAGTATTTAGCTGTGTAGCATTTTCTGAAGTGAGGGTGAGCTCCAGCTTCTCACCTGTCAGTTCTGAAACTCATTAGCCACGAAGGCAAACTTACCATCCTGGACAGGAATTTTTGGCAGAAGAGTTAGTTAAATATCATTCCATGCACAGGCTGAATTGCTGCACTCTCTCACATGCTGGGAATCTCCCTTCCAGGAAAACCCTAGGATTCAACCAAGAGAGGTGACAGATGTCTTTTGATTTTAAGGAGGATATGAGGGAAATGCAAATTGGAGAACTCTTTCAGAAGAACATCAGATATATGATGGTGCTATTCAGGTCCTGTCTTGCATCCTAAATGTAGCTTAAAGGTTAACAAAACCCACAGACAGGCACACTGGGAGCGCTGAATCGTTACATTTTACACAGTCCTTCACACTAGGAAACCTGGATGGTTCCCAAGAGCAAGCAATCTGGAAATAAAAATGTGTCTGATCAATAAAATTAAATGGCTTGAAGAAATTTGAGTTTAGTGCTCTGTAAGTCCTAATTGGCTTTGTGTGTACCAGAGGTGGCCTTGCCCTTCACAGCTCTTACAGTGTGTGCAGGGTTATTGCAAGGTTACAACAGTGCAGTGGTGAGCTCAGTGCTCTTGACAGCCCAAAAAAACCACCAACCACAGGAAAAATCAGCAGTGGGAAGGGCAGCAAGAATGGAAAAGTGCCCCAGTGGTGCCTGAGATTTCTATGCCCTGCTTGGGCTAGCAGGCTGTAACATCAACTCTCTCTCCATCAGACATGGATTAATTCCTATTTGCATCCCTACATGCCCCCTCCTTATTTTATGTCAAAGATACAAAATATAGACATACCACTAACATAGGTGGGATAATAAAAAAGACAAGTATTCTAACAGCATGAGCTATTTAAATAGGGAAGTTAAACAAAATCCTTCCCAACTGGCTTTCAAGTCTCAGCCTCATGATGTAAAAATCATTCTATTTTACTTACAGAATGCTAAAATCTCCAGAGGAATTGCTCCTCTCTTCTCAGCAACATATGCAGGCAGAATTAACTTCAGAGGCTTTACAAGGGTGAGTCAAGGGAGACAGCTCAGCAGAGCCCAGGCGCCTCCCACAAGTGCTCCAGTCCCCTCTAGCACACACCTGCCCTTTCATCAGCAGCATAAGAAAATCAGGGAAATTTACAGAGCAAAACGCATTGTAAGGTCTCACAGGGGGAGTTGGAAACTCAGTAGGTTTTAACACATTGCTTGCCTTCAGAGGGTCAGGTTTGAATGGGATTTCCAGCAATGCCCAGAGGTATCCCCAAAGATGTGTTCTAAACCTCTCTGCCACGGGATGAGCCAAAGCTCCCAGAAGTTTCCTTTCCCTTGCCACGTGCATTTGAGCTGGCAAAGAGGTTTGCTTCTCTGAGAACATGCAGCACTGCCAGGCTTCCTTTCACTGCCCTTTTTTATAGTCTGCATATTTCATCACCTGTGTTTTGTAACCTGGCATTGACAACACTCTTTGAGCTAAAATGTGACATTTCTCCCTTGTAATGAGAATATTGCATCCTTGTCCACTTAAGAATTCTAATAATACAAATCTGAAATGAATGCTGCATATTTAAACACTTTTAAATAAAACACTTGATGCTAGTGAGGAGCAAATGATGACTCTTCAGAGGGGAGCAGGAGAGAACAGTTCTGCTGCTCTGCTTCTGCTGCTGCAGGAAAAGTGTTTGGGATGTTGAGTGCTGATGATCCATTCCATGGCCACAGGCAGCCCCATAACCTGCGGGACACAAAAAATTGATATTATTTTTCCACCTATATGTATTCTATGTTTGAGTTACTGCTCTGACTTGCCACAAAAGACATTGCACAATGGGGTATCTGCCAAAATCCACCCCAACACAGACACTGGGCTGTGCCATGGGCTGATCCTGGGGTTTCCAGAGCTAGAAGTGCAAACCAGAGTTCAGATGGATCCATAAAAATGTTGCATCTGGGGGCAGCTAGTAGGATTTCTTAAAAGGCATGGAAATACAGAGTTTTTATTACCACAGGCAGGTCGCCTCAGAGCCACTGCAAAGCACAACCAACCTCAAGGCCACGTCTTATTCCCACTGTGAGAGCTGTGGAACCAGAGCTTTCAATCAAGCACTTTTCACAGGGACTCCACAACTTCTGCAGGAAGGCAATCCGTGCCAGCCTGGAGGCTTTTATCCAATTTGACAACACAGTGGTCATAGCTATGAGATTTGCTAAGCCTTGGGAACATGGAATTGTCAACAAAGGGATGGAGATATCTTTTATTTGAAGTCTTCTCTTCCACCCCCTCCAAAAAGTATTCTATAACTCTAGCAACATTTCTACAACTCTAGCAACATTTTTAATAACTCTGGCAATAAATTCTTAACCCTCCGAGGGCAAAAATGGAAGCTAGTGACAAGCCATGGTGCCTGGGGTGATGATCTGCTACTGTGTAATCTCACCATGTCATGGTAAATAACTAGTGTCATTTTCTTGTAAAGTTCTTATTGCTTTATCAGAATAAACATTAGAGAATACATCACATTCCTTTGTGTTCCTCAATTCCTATTAAACTCCTGGCTGCTTCAATGTGGCCTCTGTATGCAGCTTGGCTGCAGACTGGTGAGCTGTGACTTTCTGCAGCACAATATTATCATTTCTCAACTCCTGTTCAACTCCAACTGCAACTTTTCATGGGCAAAGATGGATGCCATGAGCAAAATCCAGGCTCAGGCAAAATTTATCTCAATTTATCCTGGACAGAAAAAGTAACTGAGGGTACCTTACTGAAAGCAAAATATACTGCTTGAATGAATTTACAGTAAATAATAAAATACACCAGGGACAGACTATTTACTGTAGAGGAAGAATGTAAAATATGATGTTGGTAATTCCCTTTAAAACTATGCTATTAAGCAAGTATAAAGGTGATAATCACTTTTTTAAGGCAATAATATTATATTTCTAAGCCAGTTGGTGTGTGACATCTACCAATATAAAGCAGCCATTTTTAATTTCTTCCAGAAAATGCTGTACCTGTTTTATGCCCCTTCCAGGACTGGCAGCTCTCACAGCAATGGGAAGGGTGAAGGTGGACCTGAGGCTCCCATCAAGGTGCACTGTCCTGAGGACCAGGGTGATGCCTTGGGGGCTGCCTGGAACAGAGGCCAGACAGTGTTAGAGGAATAAAGTAGGGATTTATTAAAAGGCCTTTAAAGGATGCACCTTGGGCAGTGCAAGAGCCCAGCCCAAGATGGGCCCAAGATGAACCCCAGGTCACAAGTTTCCATGCTTTTATAAGTTTTGGTCCATTTCAATATTGGCGTTAAATGTCCAATTCCAGCTCCGGGTTATGAAGTCCCACCCTCCCAGGTTGCTCTCCTCAATTCACTGTGGTTTGCACTGTTCGGGCCTGAAGCTGCAATGCTGTTCTTGGTTCTCAGGCTGGAAAAGGATTTTTTTGTCTAACTCAACTGTGAAGAAAACTTGCTAACACTTTATATGAAGTTCAGTATGCAGTACATACAATGCAGTACAAAATCTGGAAAATATGAAAGCAAAAACTTAAGGCATCAAGGGTGTAAACACTGGAATGACCTAATCTATGGAAGAACTGCTGAGGTCAGACGAGGAATAAAATCAGCCAACACACAGACTCATCTTAGTCCCAGCACTGCAGAAACCCAACAAGAACCCATCACAGATATTGAAGCCAGCCCTGGCCAGCCAGCAGAATCTTATTGCAGAACCAGGCTGTTTTTGCACAGATTAAGAAGAGCATAATTTCACACAATGAGGCATCTGTAGATATTTCACACATTGATCATTTGCAATTTAAACCTGCTTTGGGAGCCTTGAGTTGACTTTTGGCTCCTCTACCCAAAAAAATCACAGTCCAGTTCCTTCTTCACTCCATTTGCCCCGAGTCCTTCCTAGTCCTGGAGGTCACTTGGATCCCTGCTCTCCACATTTCTGTCATGGATTTACGGCTTCTTTTTTTGAATACAGGCACTGGGAATCACACAGAATATTCTTGCACAGCACCAGTATCATTTCCCTGTCACCACAGGGAACACTTTGCCTGCTGCAGAGGGATGAGCCAGCCCAGAACCTCTGGTTTCAAAAGCTCTGTGGATACCTGGATACCTCATTTATGGAGCTGCAGATCCCAGAGGCAGGTGATTACAGGAGAGTCTCAGCATCTCCTTTGCTTCTCCAAAAGGCTCAGAATAAAGCTTAAGCATGTGCATTTTGAAGGCTCAAATCCTAAAAGGGAAAAAAAAAAAAACCCAAACAAACCACTAGTTGTATTACTTTCTACACAGCTCATGATTTGTAAGTCAATATCCTGATACCATCATTGCATTTTGGCTTGGCAAGCAGACTCAGAGCAGAATTATCCCCTACAAACCTTGGGCAGGGAGCTCTTCCAGCACAGGCTTGATCCTTCTGTCTCTGCACAAGCAAATGCTGAACCCTGGTGACTTTAATGCATTTACCAGTAGCTCCTTTGCCCATCTAGAAGTTGGGCTTTAACTGCACAGGGCAGAGAGAACCTTCAGTCTCCAGGCAAGGCATTCCTGTTGATCCCTGTTCCTGTGGGCACGTTCTAAATCTTGCTTTTACAGTTAAACTCTCCTCATCAAGCAGAAGCGTCCTTATTAGATGATTTAGAAAAGCCCATAATTACCAAGGTCTAATTTATTAATGAGATGGGCAATTTAAACACCATCTTTGGAGATAATGAAACTGTGCTAACTCTGAGGCTGAGGGAACACCAACACCATGGAAACTGTCACCAACAAAAGCCACGATACTGCAGAGACGTGGTTTGCCCGCCTGCTGAAAACACCCAACACACTCAATCTCAAAATGGAAACAGCACAAATATTACTCAGGCTGCATGTGATGCTGGCAGAGAACAAAGAGCAGTTTGTGGGTTGCCACAGCAGTTTCCCTTGGCTGCTGTACATGGCATTGACATCCCAGAGTGTCCCAGAGGTGAAGAATGGATTCACTGGAAGCTCCACACGTGTTGAAGATAACTGCTCTCTCCAGGCACTTTCCAGAAGTATGTTCATTCTTCAGAGGCCTGTTAGAAAAATGGTGAAAAAGGAAAAAAACAATGTTAGAAAAATGGTGAAAAAGGAAAAAACACTCCTGTGCTCTTGAGCTGGTACTGAGCTGGCCTGTTTTGCCTGTCCTGCTGGTATAAGGCTGTTCACTGGTAATGGTGCACACTTAGCAAGATTTGATGTTGGGCTCTTTCTGCAGGGCCCCAGGGACAGCAAGCAACCCATCTCTGCTGCCCATAAAGAGTTTCTTTTCCAGCAGGAGACAAACCTCAGAGGTTGCCTGCAAGAGAAAGGGCCAGTGTGCAGGAACTCTCTGCAGGACCTCAGAGAGAAGTTCCAGCTGCCATCAGCACAGACTCTTCCCTGGACAACAAAGGTGCTGCTAGTGGGGTAAGCAGAGCATTGAAGGAGGTTTATTTAACTCTAGGGCCCTGACAGCAAGATTTCAAGGGATGCTGCAAGAAGACAAGCAGAGGTTTCAGAGGATGCAGCAGCATCCCAGCACTGGTGTAATTGCAGCCTCTCTTTGCAGGGCCCAGGGAGATGTGCTGCCCCATAAAACATCCCAACACTTGGAAAAGGCAGCAGGAGACGTGAGGAAAGCCTTATTTTCTGGTGACAGAAATACTTCTGCCTTTTAGCTGAGAAGCAAAACACTGCCCTGTAATTATTCCTGATGCAGAGCATCAGGCAGCAGCTCATGCAAACCAGGCTTCTCCATCAGATGCTTTAATGAGGAGGTCAGTGCATCTTGCACTGAGGGATTTGGGATTTGAACACTAACTGGAGTGGCATGTGTTAGAAGGACATGTGAATTAATGACACTATTTATAACCCATCTCATTATCACACACAGCTTGATGCCTCAGCCAGCCACTAATTCTCCTAACAAATTTCTTTTGCTGGAAATAAAACCGCTTTGCTTCAGCTGTGATCAGTTAGAAGAATGGTGCTGTTGTTATTGTTTGTTTTTTTAATGTAAACAGCCCCTTTCAAAGGAAGGCTCCACGACTGCATGGTGCAAGTCAGCCCCAAGTCTAGGTCTCAGATATGAAAATATTCATGTTGAAGCTGATAAATGAACAATGAACAAATTACATGCTTGAATCCCCTCCTTTGTTTTATTTTTGATCTCTAATATTGGAATGCTATAATTGTTTTGAAGCTCCTTGTGTGCACATTACCAATGCATATGTTACCACAGAAATGTAAAATTCAACATCTTGTCCTTTAAATTTTAAACGAAGTGTGCTCTTTCCTTTTATTTGTGTCCTGTTCTTTGAAACAAAGAAGAAAAGAAACCATCATCTGATAAATATTAAACACTTGGATATGATTCCAGCCTTTTTTCCTCTGAGGCTGTGGCATGGCACTGGCTTTTTGACTCTTTCAGCTGAAAGAGGACTCTGAATCCTAATCCTGTTTTTACAGAAAACAAGTTAAAAGGCACTTTTTTGGTTGTTATTCTAGATATCTCTTCTTTTATAAGTGTTTTTAAAATCCAGACACATAAGGGACAGATATAAGGAAATCAAATCCTCTTCTTAAACACAGACATCCAAGAGTAAAATCCATTCTTCCTTCTTTTCCCTGCTAAAATAAATCACTATTTGCAAGGCTGGCTGCCTGGGGGCAACCTCTCTGACCTGTCTTCAGTTTCCTCCTGCATTTGGAAATGATGACTTTTGAAGCAAGGAACAGAAAGTGTCAGTGCATCTACTATGGGCTAATTAATGCTTGCCCACAAACCAGGGTGGATTTCTGCTCCTCCTGTGTTCTTTGAGCTGGTACTGACAGCCCTTGGAGGACCCTGGTGTCAGTACAGACAGAATATCACCTCCCCATGTCTCCTTTTAACCAGCCCCTCAGGGGTGTGCAGAGGACAGGGTTTCATTACTCTTGAGATGGATGTCTTCATCTGCCCCTAAGTGATGAGGAAAAGAGAGGAGAGACCACATCCTGGTGGAGAAAGAGCAGGGCTGAGGGTGGAGGCAGCTTCTGCTCAGCAATGAGTGATGCTCTTTCTGTGCCTGAGAAAATAAACACAGGGAATCAATTAGCTCTAAATATAAGTGGCAATAATGGGACTGATCAGGCACCAGAATTGTTTTATTGATGGGAATGAGAAGGAATCCATTATAACTGACAATAAAGTGTTAATAAAGATCCATTTCCAGAGGTCTGGAGGAGTGGACAGGGCTGTAATCACAGCAGTGCTCTCCACCCTCCTCTTTTCCCCTGGGATGAAGGCAGAGCTCCTCACTTGCTGCAGCTGTTGAGACAGGGCAGAAAAAGACACCAGGAGGAAGAATCCCAACACTGCCCCATGCAAGGAAGGTGTGAAGTCACCAGTGATGGGACCTCTGCTCCCTCAGTCCCTCTGTGCTCACCAGTTTGCTCAGAGCCAGGCTCAGTCTAAAAGGAAGTACAGGAGACAGCTCCTGCCTCGTTGGTGGAAAAAACTTTGCTGGAAGGTATTTTCAGGAGTCTCTTCCAGCAGCCTCTACATGCAGGTGCTGTGCTTAATCACAGTTTCCATCAGGTGGCAAATCTACTGCAGATAATTCTCCATTGCTGCTGCCCCACTGGGAATCATCTCTGTGCACAGCCCTGCCCTGAAACCAGCACAGCCTGGCTGCATCTCAGAAGTGTCCTTTCCTTCACAAACAGCATTTCCAGACTACTCAGGGCCTATCAAGAAGAGGGATAAGCACGTGATACATTGCAGGGAAGGCAGGAGTTGATTTGCATCTCTTCTGTCACTATGAGACTTCCAGGATGGAGCATGGAGGAGGAGGATTTTGAACAATGCATGATGTCTTTAGGCTAAAATGTCATGGACAAAGAGGACCCCACTCAAAATCAGCCGAAGATGGCCTTTGGCAGGACTTTCAGAGAGCTTTGCTCCCAGTGAGCTGTTCCAGACATCTTCCCCCACAATGAGCCATAGCTGTGAGCTAATCTGTCATGTTAATTCAATGCAGCAAAGTGTGAATAGATTGCAATCCATTCTTGCCCCAAGTGTTGGCTGGTGACTATTTGCATGGAGGAATTATAAATGTGTCTTTTAGGCACATTTATACCCCTCCTTCTCTCCATGCAGACTGGCCAGGCAGTGTTCTTGCAGATGGCTCGGAGTGCACCAGGAGTGTGACTGTGACCATGTGATGATTCTGGGGTTTTGCTGCCTCTGGCTTCAGAAGAGCTGTGGGTGCTTTTTCTGGGCCTGTGTAAGGCACAGCCTGACACCTTTCACAGGGTGACTTATCTCACTCAGCTGGGGCAAGCCAGGGTCCTGCTGTTTCTCCTTGGTGCAGGAGCTCTCTCTCCATCCTGCCCTTCTGGGAGCACCACCTCACTGATTACCCTGACAAGGGGTTTGCAGAATTAAGTAATGTTCTCTCCATCCCTCCCTACCAGGAGTAGCACAGTGTGTGTGCCATCACCCCCTGCTAACTCCTCTAAGGCCATGGAGCAGCCTGAGAACCATTTGAAAATCCATTTTCCCATTTCTACTTCCACCAGAGCCCAATCCCTGGCTCCATGGCTTTGTCTCCTTGCATTTTCTCTGTGGCACAGTTTCCTGCTGAACACACTGAAAAGATCAAGCCTGGGTACCCGAAAGATTTCCTTTTTGAGGCAGCAGTGACCAGTAAAGCTCTAACTGGTGCTGCTTCTCCAAGACAGCAGGGATAAAGTGGAGAGTGGTACTGTTAAATGGTGTGCAGGGTAATGATCAACAATAATTAAAGCACAAGCAAATACATAACAATATGCCTCACAGTCTGATTCTGGTGCATTAGCCAAGTAATCTTGAATACAAAAACTCTCCCATTTTCCTCCAAATTAGGGGTCAAAATTCTTCTGCTGCAACTAAATGAGATGCCACTGAAACTGGAACATTTGTCACTTGGATCTAATTAAACATTGATTAGCTGCTCTGACCCCCAGTGTCCTCAAACACGTGAGGTTTAAATCTCACTCCAAAGACTGTCCCTAAGCAAAGGGCTGGGTTCTGGAAAGCTGCACTTTCCCCCTGAGCTCTGTACAGTAACTCTGAGAAGTTACTTTGAAAATGAATTCCTGAAGCCAGACCTGTCTGTCCCAGGTGCTGGGCCTGCTCCAGGCACACACTGCAACCCCAGCTACCAAACCTGGGGGCTAAAGGGATTTCCCTTGGCTCTGAGGGGCCCAAAAAGAAGGGGCAGGGGTCAGTTTGGCCTCTGGGCACTGGCAGGTTACACCCAGCCATCATAAGACAGGGCTCTGAGGTTGCCAACATCCATAAGGACAAAGCTGTAATGAAAACCTGTCACTCCAAATAAGCCCAGGGCCAAGAAAGGATCTCCTCTCAGGGACTGCATCTGTGTAAAAGAGCATCAGAAAAACACTCTCTCCCCTTTGTTACAGCTCTTGCTTCTAATTTAACATAATTTTTATCTAAAGAAGGTTCTGCCACAAGTCCTGTAGCTGTGGGATCCAGAGCACAAATTTCAGAGAGACAAATCTGGCTATCTTTGGGAAAATTTTCAGTTATAATGACTTGACCACAACTGCTCTGCAAATTGGTCCCAGTTAATTTCCTTTTCCCCAGAAAAAGAACTACTTTTTCAGTGTGAAGTAGCTTCAGTTTCCACCAAATTTTATTTTATTTCATCTACTACCCTGCAGCACTGGCTGCTACCAAGCTGCCCTCCATTACAAAGACAAGTGTAGATGGTCTTGTAGTCCAGCCAGAATTAATTATAGCCAGGAAAATAACTCATTTTCAGTTCTTAGAAACATATCTGTCCCTATCAGGGGAAGGTCAAATACAGATTTCTCCTGTGCCAAATCCATTGCTTTTTGAGTTAGGAGATTGCCATCTATAATTATCAAATATTTTCAAGACATTTCAGCCCTGCCAGCCTGAGACCTCTGTACGTCAGTCAGGCTGAAATCCCTTGTGGTAACTCAGCTTTCCTCCCCAGAGATTACCAGAGGGTGCATCAGGAGAGCATCACCTGGATTCTGTGGGACAAAGTGGCTGCAGCAGGGGTCAGCGCCCAGGTTCTGGGACATCTCCAAGCGTGTGTGTCCCCAGGTAGCCATGGGCATTTCTACAGTGTCAGACTGTACAACACCTTGCCATGGCAGGACCTGCTCATCCTTGCTGTTTTCCAGATGAACAGATTATAACCAAAAGCAACACTGACATCTCTACCTTGATGTACTCTCTGCTTAGTTTTATGCACTTAGAACAATGAAGGCATCACCTGGATTTTGGAAAAATATTCTGTATTTTATATATTTAGAGTATATATACAAAGTATATAGAGATAGAGTATATGGAGTAGAGAATTATATATATGTATGATATATTATTTTTATATATAATATATATTATATATTTTTTTACATTATATATATTTATACAGAGAGAGAGTATATAGAGTACAGATATATATTATACATTATTTTTTATATAATATATATTATAGACATATTTTTATATTATATATATGTATAAATATTCTGTATGATAACAGAATAACCCCTCTCTATTATCGACTACCTCTCTGTATTAATTGCAGATAGAAAAATTATCTCTAGATAATATTTCTATGGATTTAATGATTGTTCTCTTGAGATGCTCTTGGAAACACCTTTAAACTGCAACACTTAGCAATTGTTTTTCACAAATAGTATCCAGTTTAGCATCTATTTTTTATTAATAATATCTAGTTTCTTATAAATTAAAACCTACAATTTGAGTAACAACAATTTTTCAAAAGTAAAAAATATTATGAATATTGATGAGGTGAAAGCCTGAGTCTTCTTGGGAAGCTATCAAGTGTGTAAAAAAAGGGTAGAAATTGGAAGTAGTTGAATTTGCAGGCGAGTTGTCTCAGGTTACCAGAGACAGGGACAAAACCCACGCAGATAAAGATGCCATCTAAAAGCAATGGCTCCTGATGCTCCTCAGGGACCAGGGTTGGCTCTCTCCCATGGTGAGGGCAGCACACACAGGTGGGATTCTGGTCTCCTTCACCTGCTCTGCCACCACCCCAGGGAAGTGTGGGGAAATAATTAACAAGATATCAGGTGAAATAATTACCCCTGACAGATGCTACACATTCAGGAAAGCCAATAAGCAGTGCTTTGGCTCTCCTTTCCTCTGGCTTAAACTCAGATTTTTCCATTTGACGCATGGGATTGCACTGGAGGGCTGAACAGGTAATTGCCTCTCTCTATTTCCTACCTTTCCTCTGCATTCCAAGCTTATTTAAAGGGCACTCAAAGAAAGCAGCCACAACCTAAATTAAAATGTAATATGAAAAGAAAATGTTGGTAGGCTGTCTGGGAAGGTGATGCAGCAGGAATTACACACTGGACAAAATGTGGCTTTCTCCTCCCCCGAGCTTTGCCCCTGGGTTTCTGGGCTTGTTCTTATCAGCTTTTCTCAGCTGCTGTGGCAAAGAGGAGCTGCAGCCACACCCGGGTGGTCACAGGGGAGCTGCCACCCCCCAGCTGTGGGCAGGACGAGGCAGCTCAGCAGGGACACCCCGGGGCCTCTCCCCTGCCCTGGGACTGGGCTCCCCAGGCAGCTTTGCCTGTGCCCCAGCATCCGCTTCAGAGCATCTCCCTGGCAGGAGGAAAGTGCCAGATCTGCTGCTCCTCGCTGGGAACTTCTCTGTCTCAGTGGCTGACAGCACAAGACAGAGGTGCAGAACAGCTTAGGAAAAGAAAACACAAACCCACACAGGTATAACCCACACAGGCAACAGGAAAGGGGCAACATAGGAGCAACCAAAAGCCCTTGACACCAGAAAAATTTTGTTTTGGTTATAAATGAAATTGATTGAGCATTGCAACTACAAAAACCATGCCAAAGGCAGCGTGGCCCCAACGCTGCTCTCTCAGCAGAAGGCTGCTTTACTCTTCAGGCTGGGGTTATGGTTCAGGTTTAGAAAGCTCCAGGGACATTGCAACTACATAATAACCTAAAAGCAAACCATGGAAAATGGGAAAAATTAAATATTTGGTGGGACCTGGTCCTACTGAAAAACTGATGGGTAAATAAATTTGTTATTTCCTCAAGTGGGACCAAATCTGCCCTGAAACTCCCCAGCTAGCATGAAACTGGCTTTAATAACAATAAGACTGCAAAAAGTGAAGATTAAAAATTTATTCTGAACTAAATGAAGCTATTAACAGAACAGTTTTCTGCCATTACAAATTTATGATACATAATATACTAATACAGCTGCCTTCTTTTAGAACACTAAACCACACCGGTCACCCTCTGTGAGCACCCAGGAGTTCTGCTGCACCTCACCTTTGCTGCTCACTGCTGGACTCCAACACTGGAGGAACAATGAAAACACTTTTTTCAATTCTTTAAAGAATAAAAAGCTCACATTTCCCTAACTGAAACATTGTGAGAAAGTGTTGGAAGGGATCATCACAAAGTTCAAGATATTTTCTTTCTGCCCCTTTTCACATAATTTTCCAAGCATGAAATTCCTTTAAAACATCTGCTATAGAAAATTCCATTACAAATTATGGAATATTTAGTACATCCTGGAGCAATGATAAATAAAAAACCATGCAGTACAAAACCCTGTCAATCATTCATCCTAAAGGAATCCAGAAAGAACTGGAGGTGAGGAGACAACACTGAGTTACAGGAACAAGTAAATAAAAGAGAAGCAAGGATTATTCAAGTTGTAGTAACTCCAGATGCCCTGTGATGTGCTCAGTCAGCATTAACAGGGCCCTGCCGGCCATCAGGGCTGTATCAGACACAGGGACAGCCAGGGCTGCTGTCCCTGCACCCCTGGGAGCTCCTGGTGTCCCCTCTGCAGGGCGCTCGTCCCTCTCTGCACACCCAGCTGAGCTTCACTGGGGCGTTCTGCTCCCACTGCCCCAGAAATCCCAGTGGCACCAGCCCCACATCTGGGGTCCTTGGTGCTCAGAACTGCTGAGTAACAATCAGCACCAAAAGGAGCCACCAGGTTTTAAATACAGCAAGATATTGAATTTCTGGCCACACACAAGGGCTGTGAATGCTTTGCTGCACCTCCAGTCACTCTGCTCCCTTCAGAATTTGGGGTGTAATGCTGTGGCCATGTGGACCAGGTAGGTTTTTGTATTTCTTTATTTTCTGACACCTTGTAACTGCACTCTTGGTTTTATCTAACACTGTGGATAATTCTACTGAAGACAAAAATAACCTTAAATTAAAAAACGTTTTTAAAAGAAAGAGGAAATTGTTTTCTGGTTGAGGTGCTTGCCAGTACATATAAATTCAGGACAGAGTCTACTTCCCTATAAAATTTTGATGGTGTTCTCTGCTGGAAGGCTGACAAGACATTGAATTCCACATTCAGGAAATGTTTGACTCCATGATGTGTTTATAATTAAATTTATTTCCCTTGAATGCAGCCGAGCATCTCCCTGGCTTATTGCACAAGACAGCTGCATGTTCGGGATTATGCCTGTAGAATCAAATAGATTGATGACATGATTTAGGGCCTATCTGAAAAGATTAATTGATTTAAATATATCTTACACAATTTGCCTTAATCTCTGAGGAGAACCAGACCAACTTCACACCTTTGCTTTGCTCAAGAAACCTTATTGAAAGAGAGGAGGGGGAGAAGGAGAGCTTGTTTCATATAGTTAATTAAGAGCTCTGAATGTCCAATAAATTACTATTCTTAGGAGGGAAAATGTGAAATACTTATTGTCTCATTCCTTGTTTGTCTTTTTTTTTTTTTTTGCTTCTTTATGAATCAACAGAGTGGCTGCAGCCCTCATGGTGGGACTTCCAGGTCCCAACAATTTACCTGGCCAGATCTCCACCACAATGCCCACACCACACACAGGCAAAACGCAAATTAAGTTTTGTATTTCTGGGAATTTTGTGCTGCTCTACACAGCAAATCCTACAGATTTGTCTGCACAATGAGAGGTGGGATGTGAGCCTCACCCTGAGCTCAAGGATCTCCCATGTAACACTCTCAGCTGACACTGCCATTTCCCACATTACCACTTTGTTTTTGAGCTCAAAATTGCACAGGCAATTAAAAAATTTAATTTAAAATATGACAATTTTTTTCTCTCAGTAATACTTAGGGGTCTTTCCCTGCAGTGTGCATTTTCCATCGTAGAGAGCTTTTCCAGAGGATTTTGGTGTTGTTGGACAATACAGAAGCTCACAGCCAGCTCTGAGCTTGCACACCAGGCTCATTTTTGGCTCCCAGTGACCACAAAAGTTCAGTAATGGCTTGGTGGAGTTACAGACCCTCAGGCCACCAATCTGCACCTGCCAGGGCTCCCTGGCAGAGGCTCTAAGGATGGCAAAACATCACTCATTATATTGCTCAGAAGCAACACCACAGCACATCCCCAGGACAGACCAGCAAGAAGTACATTCAGCTGGAGCAGCAGGGGCCTGTTGGTATGCAGAAGCTCATTCTTTGGCTTGGATTTGGGCCAGAAAACAGTATCTAACATCCCTACTGGGGTGGGAAATGGGATTTTAAATCTCAGAGTCTTCAGCCAAGTAATTAGATGGACAATAAAATTCACACCCCCTCTCCCAATAGGTAGCCAGAGGCTTTTCAGTGATTTTTTTCCTTGTAATGTCTTTAATGAAAGCAGCATTGAAATGTAATATCACATCACCTACAGTTTGAACAGAACTTTAAACTGCACAGTCTTTAAATTAATTATATATTTAATTACTGTGTCCTTGTAGATACATTATGGTCATATTTATAACTATCTACAAAAATGACAAGTTGGCAATAAAAACAATGAGGTGCAAAGACTTACAAGGGCAGCATCATTTAGAATCAAAGTGTGTTATGTGGCTGTTCCAGTGCAAATGCCTGAAAGTTTAGTGCCACAGTTTCTCTGCTATATAGTCATCATGTAAATATTTGTGTCTGTAGAAAGAGTGATGTTCTTGCAAGGACACAATTTGTACAATATTTATATATAATTTGGCTTCAAAATAAACAGCCCCCTTTTGCTTTCAGTTCAGATCTGGCATCAAGCCACTAAATTTGCTCCAGATTTGTAATGCAAGCAGGAATTTTGCCCACTGCTTCTATAAGGCAGCTAATTTGCCAGTATTGTATTTTTGTTCTGTGCCAGCTAATTTGGAAACAACAGATTGGATTTAAGGGTCAAAAAGTCAAGAAAACTGACTGACTGAAGATGATGAAATATTTTTTCAAAACTGATTTAAGATAATTGAAAGAGCTCAGAGAAGTCATGGAGCATTTTATGAAATCTGTATTTCATAGAAGGTAAAATTGAATCTAGGTGCCAGCAGCAGCCCGACATTGGTCTTAGCATGCCTACCTCAAATCAATGTTTTCATCAAAAACTATTTAACTTCTGGCAATGCTGATGGCCAAGGAAAAAATAAAGAAAAAAGAAAAATTTACATCTGCACCCTAAAGTCCACAAAAACAGACACCAGAAAAACGAGCAAAGAACCAAAGAGCTTTCCTGACCCAAGCCACAGACCTGTTTGGAAAGTACCTGTAGCCAGATGTCAGACTGCACACCAGCCTTTTCTCCAGCACAGCAATGATGAACCAGAGACTGGAGTCCAAGCCTGGAGAGAGCAGTTTTCCCTCGTTGCAGCCCAACCCTGTGCGCAGCATTTCTCAAGAACCCAACTCAACCTCTCCTTCCACCTTGGTGAGGACAGTGAATGTGTGCATTTCTATTGCAATAGAAGCTATGAAGACAAGCAAAAAGCCTTTCTAACCTGGGGTGATACAAGGGGAATTAATAACTCCACATGGCAGGCAACAAGAGCAGAGCTTGGAGGGACTCTCCATTTCTGTGGGGCTGGGCCAGGATGAACAGAGCCCTGACCAGGAGTCCTGGTGAGGTGGGGAGGATTTATACAGCACAAAGGAAATGGGCCTTGGTGTCAGACTAAAGTCACTGCACATGAACTGGGCTAATTAGTGCTTATTGACACTCTGTGGCACAGAAACTCATACTCTTGAGTGGAAGTAAATCAGCAATTCCATTCACAGGCTGGCAAGCCACTCTGGGGACAAAAGCTGACACCTGAGTGAGTTGTTCACCCTGGTGACAGGACACAGAGAAAAGCAGCCAGTTTGTGGCTCCTGCAGTTTTTCTGGAAAAGATGCTGCATCTCTTTGTGCTCTTCTTGTCCCACAAGGCTCTGTCTGGGTGTGAGATGGAAAAAATGCCATCCCACTGTGCTCTTCCTGTCCCAAAACGTGCTCTCTGGGTGTGGGATGAGAAGAATGCCATCCCAGCTGCCATCCTCCAACGCTGCCTTTCAGTGAGCTGGGAGCTGTGAGCCCCCAGAGCTCTGAGCCCCTCACCTCACCCTGCTGCACAAGCACTGCAAGGGCAGCTTTTCACCCTGTGCTGAGGGACACAGGCCCACCAGGCTGCTCAGTCCTGGGCATGTTATTTGTATGGAAAATTCCTCCTGGTTAACTCCTGTGAGGCATCTCTGAGGCGGGCAGTGCCATGCAGCTCTCAGGCGCTCTGTGCTCAGCAGAGTGAGGGGCCCTGAGGGCTGGGAGCCATCAGAGCACCTGGGAACACCAGCAGTGCCATGTGAGCCTCAAGGACAGACCTACAGGATCAGGGGAAACAGGGCTGGGAGGCACCTCGCAGCTCCAGCTCATACATTTTCTTGCCTAGGGCAGGATCAGCTGAACCTCTGCCCATGAGATGTCTCATCTGTCCTTAACCACCTCCTCAGACTACTCAAGTATTATATTGCTCACTAGGAAGGTTTTACAGCTGTCTGGTTATGGTTGTCCCTTCACAGCTCACCTCTTGCCTTTTCTTCCTTGCTGATGCTGAAAATCTGCTGTGCCACATTTAATGTGTTTGCTCCTGGGAGGGGTCCCAGGGTTTGGACAGACATCCCCAGGGAACAGAAGCAGAGCTCCCTTTGCCAGAACCCCACAGCAGCAGAGAGGCTGCTCAGCCAGGGACAGAGGGGAGGATGAGGGGCTCTGCCACTGGACAAGCAATGACCCAGAGCAAGGCAAACAAAGGGTCACAGCCAGCATCAGTTCTGATCCCAGGTCAGGGAAAGGACAAGCACCTGCTAAACACTTTGTGGGCTTGTAGTTATCTAACACAGACCCAAGGAAGGCCCATTTCTGTAGAACTTTGTGCGGTTATAATGCAGAAATGCTGTTTTCCCAGCACTGCTGTCAGAGCCCTGCAGTGCCATGGTTGCTGCACCATTCCTCCATTGCATCACCAGCACAAGCACCCATGCTGCAGGGATTGCAGCCCAGAATGATTCCAGAGACTGTGCTGACCCTCTGCCCTCCTGGTACGTGCACCACAGTTTATGAGTTTTGTGCAGATCTCACATATACAGAAGTGCTGCAGCCAAAGGCTTTTCAGCAGTCCAGGAGTGCAAATGTATCTGCTTCAGTCCAAAAACCCCCACACAGGGGAGATTAAAGATGCTCCACCCAACAGCAAAAAAAATCTTCTGTTTCTAGTGACATCTCAATAAATGTTAACCAGAAAAGATGATCTAGGTTTTTCCTTGGGTGGTGGAGAGCTGTTCTAGACAATTATCACACCAAGACAGTAAATGCACTTGGAGTCCTTTGTTTTCTATATAGAAACATGAAATCATTTAGATTGGAAAAGGCTTTTAAGATGATCCAGTCCAACCAAGAACATAACACTGCCAAGTTCTTCCACCACATCCCTAAGTGCCACGTCACTGGGGACAAATTAAAAGCTGTTTATATGGTTGGAAGTAGTGCTGAATGTATTTGTGCACATAAACACCTACACAGACAGTCTTTGCTTGGAGGGATTCCTTTTCAAAGTCTGCCTATATGAGGCAGGTTGGTTTTGGTAAATCAGAGAGGGGCTTGGATGCAGCCACTGAGCAGCACCACAGAAGGTTGCAGGTCCCAAGAGGGTTGAATCCAGCCACTCAGCCTGCTGAGGCACTGCACTATAGCCATCCTGCCCCAAAACCCCATCCTGGCAGCACTCAGCATAACATCCACCAGGAAATTCCAGTTTTCCCTCTTCCAGGAGTCTCCAGCTCCAAATGGCACCGTGGACCTGAATTCAAGGTGCATCTCTACCATTGGTATCCTACTAGAATTACTTCAGGCTTTGTCCTTGGGAGGAAACATGCACTATGCACAGCAAGAATTTCTCCATCCATATTCCAGAATGCATTATCACTCTTGATAAGGGCTTTCCAAGCCACCAATCTCATTGGAAGGGAAGGTGAGCTGACCCATGAATGCTGCAGCTCTAAAGGGCTCCTTGCTAGGAACACCATCCAGGGGGCACAAGGGGCAGGAAGGCTCAGGACAGACCCTGGGTGACCTGCACTGACCCTGTCCCTGAGGCCACCCCTGGGTCACCTGCACTGACCCTGTCCCTGAGGCCACCCCTGGGTCACCTGCACTGACCCTGTCCCTGAGGCCACCTCTCCCATGTCCATTGCTGCTGAGGGCACTGAGAGCCTACAGGGAGCTGCAGAAGCAGGGGGAAGGAGACCACATCTTTGTGGAGGTATCAGGGACACAAAAACCAGAGATCTCAATAAACAGGAGATCTCCAAATGTCTCTTGGGGTTTCCCAAATCCAACACAGTAAGATTAAATTTAGCATGTTACAGTTTCCTTGGAATGGGTAGCAGGATGAGGGGATGTTTAGGGGCCAGTAGAACAGACACAGAGAGAAAGCCACTGATAATTTTGCAGGGCATGCTCTAGAAGTGGATACACATACACTAAAGCAAAATGCATTACCCTGTTTTACCTTCTGTACTGTAATAGCAAATTTCTTATTTCGCTAATGGAATGTGCAAATGTGGCAGGAAGTCTGAACCCAGACTCACAGGGGCTATTTTTACAGCTTGTAGAATCACAGAAAAATACCTCCCAGAGACACAAGGCAATGCAATCAGCCAGGGCCAGCAGTTGGCTGCTCCCTTAATGAGCAGGCATCTTATCCCTGTGTCCAAAAAGGCCACTCCAAGTACAGCTCTGCTCCCATTGTGTTCTAATCCCTCCCCCCATCAAATGGCAAAAAATATTTATGCCTGCTGTATTACATTAAAAATTTATATTTCTGAAAATTAATGAGTTATGACATGACACCAGGATGATAATTGAACCTCAGGGCCCAGCCCCGCTGAAGCTGTTTCAGAGCTGTCTTACTTTGGGGGTTAGAATAACCTCCAGATGGCATTGGGGATGTTAAAAATAAAGAGACATCCAAGCCTATAGACTGACTTTCCACCAAGGGATATGTCTAATTATACATCTGCTTTGCTTTCCCCTGCAATGTATTGGAAGCAATTATTTTAAATAGATAAAGGATGTCAGTGAGGCTCAATTTGCCTCTCTGTCTATCAGCTGTGCAATATGAGCATGCACAGAGTAAAGTCTTAGTCATGGAAGTGGATATGTCCTGAAGTTGCATTCTGACATTTGTGGGTCTCGTTCAATGTGATCCCTTCATTGGTTTGTTTTTTGTAATTGCAGCGTATGAAGATTTTCAAGATTTTCGATTCCACTCTTGGCATTTTATTTGAAGTGATCCTGAGTTTAGTGCCAAGGCACGTATTGGAAATGACCTTCAAGCTTGAGAGAAAATAATTTCATTTTAGAATCTGTCAATAAGCAATAGGCAGAAGCCTTATACATTTAGCAGCATCCATCAAACATTTTCCCTTAAGAACTTGCTGACCTTCTTGGCAGAGGCCATTCAACAACACACCACTTCTATTCACCTCCTTTATCAAAGAGATGGGATTGCCACTAAGCCATTTCTGCACTCAGAAATTAGGTCAGCTATCAGCAGCAACAGATTACAGAGCTCAAATGATCTGTGCTCTCTGCCTGATGAAAGGGAGGTGTAACAGGGGCCTTTCAGTGCCTTACAGACAGGGCATCCTCATCTCAGCTCTGCTCCTGCATTACATGACTATACTTTTAAAAAGGACAACAATTTTAAAAGGAGGCTATTTAGCAGCCAACTGCAAATCCACCAACAGTTGTTACATTCTGGTTTTGCTACCAGGAGGCCTGGCAAGCAGCTGATCAGATAATTTGCAGTGAATATTCAGAGGAGTATCTCAGGCTTTACAGCTGTGAGAGCAGGATCAGATCCTGAACAGAACTGGTCGCAGTGAATTACACAAGCACATTTGACAGAGAATTCATTTTGCACATCACAGGAAAGAAGGAGGAAGTTTTGAGTGACAGCCTCTTCAATAATAAGGTTTTGATTGCACAGTAGAAAAACTACAAATTAAAATTTTTAGAAAGCAGGTGATAAATTAAGAAAAGTAAGTGTTCTCAGATGATTTAAAGCTCTAAAAACACATCCCGTGCATACATTAGTTTTAGCAGAATGAAATTACCATGTTTCCAAAATTAATTCAGTAGCAACAAGCTTAACAGAAGGTAAACAGTTGCAAGTGTATCCCAGTAATTTATTTCATAGCACACATTCATTTTGTGGAAGAATCCCCTTTGCATTCTCACCAGTAGTCAGCTTTGAAGTGTTTCAGCCAGTTAGGGATGCTGCAGACATCCAGCTCACAGACATCCTTGTCACACAAAGGTAACTTGCAGATGTCCACAAGCCCTGAGCAGATGGTGCACTGAAGAATTTCTGCATACTGAGGGGCTGTTCAGAGCTAAAAGGAATTTTTATGAGACCACCAAGAAGTCGCTGCAAGCACAGATAATTTCTAATTATCAGACTTCCAGCATGAACAGGACAAGCCCTCTGTGCTGTGCTTCAGCACACTGGGGTAGAAAAGAGACTTCAGAACAAAGTATCAACAACCTCAGAGCAGAATCAAACCGGTGCGGCTTTTCCTGAGCCCAAATCCTCGCTCCTGTCCTCCCCAAGTCTCTGCTGGAAAAGGATGGATCTGTCCCACAAGAAACCCCTTGGGATTTATGGGCACTGGAAATGTAGGCAACAACAACAACAACAAATAATCAACCTATTTTTTTCATTTGAAAAAAATCCAAATTTTTGAGGCAGTAATTATAGCCGAGACAGATTTTCTCCAGATGTTGAAAATAATAGTTTCCCTTGCATGACAAAATAAGTTTGCTAATTTTCTAGTCTACTATTTTTTATGATTCTCAGCAGTGCTGCTAAGTGGAATTTGAGAAGCTAAAACTGACAGGTGGTTGTAAGGAAAGCATTGCAAACTTGCAGATGCACCAAGGAAATTCAGAGTTTTATACAGGATGTATTTTGGAATGGAGATATTTAAATCTGGAAGCATAAACTTCTAGAAGAGCAAACGCATATTTTGTGAGCTTATAAAGATTCGTTGCTATCATGTTTGTGCCATCCCACAGGCTTAAAGGATTTTTTTAAGGTTATTCTTTTTAAAGCTGAAAGTAAAAGCATAGAATTACATAAATTGTAAATAAGAGACCACTTGCAGTTCTCTATCCTGTGTGTTATCTTTGGCAAATAAATAGAGTATTCACAAATAATAGCCATTTAAATGCTCTTTTCTTTTTTTGTTTAATTTTTATACATAATGTTAGACATAATGTTTCACTCAGTGTGAAAACAGGTATTTTCAAATGTTAATTGGTAATAAAGTTTTCATTAAAGCAAGAGGACCTATCAGAAAAATCTTCATTAAAATCTCATTATTTTCTTACCTGTTTTAGCCTGGGAGATTTTTTTTGTGATTTTAACAACAAAATAAAATAAATAGTTTTTTTATAAAAAAAGACAAAGTATTCATTTTAACCCTTAGTTAATATAACATCAGCCTCCCTTACATCCCCAGTCACTTCCACCCCAGGTCTGTACTCTCCTGCCTGCACCATGCCTCCTCTGTGTGCTCCTGTTGAAAGCATCCACCTAAGCTGAATTTTTTAAAGAGAAAAAATGATGTCCTGATCCCCAGAATAAAAAAAAAGCCCTTTTCAGCCTCCATGAAACATTTAATTGGATGAACATACACTGAACTGAGTGCACATTAAGCGAACTAGAGCAAATCCACCTGCAAAATAGTTGCAAGTGGGGACCAAACTTTTCCTTTTGTTAATGTAACAACAGTAGAACCAAGATACCTTCCTCATTTTTCTGTTTATTTATTATTAACTTATTTTCCTATGGAAAAAAGGAAAAATTTTGTTACTAAAACATTCAATCATGTTTACAAATAATAAAGCAAAATCTAAATGTGGTCTTTCTCTCTAGTCAGTTCAGAGCCCTAATATCAAGTGCAGATATTCCTTGCAAAACTTTCAGATTTTTAACTAATTATGTTGTTAATCAAGAGCATGACTGCACTTTGATTGCACTCAGTTATCTCTCATCTCTTTCTTCTCAAAGCAGTAGAAAAAAAACTCCAGAACAAAAGGTTCACATCTCTCACAGCTGCTCTTTATGCACATCTAATTAATCTTGGGACTATTAAAATTCAATACAATGAGAAAGTGGCCGATACCATAATCAGATAAACGAGCTCACACAGTAGTGAAACAATCAAATCAAACAGGCTTCATCAAATATTCCTCAAAAGTGACAGAACAAATATGTCTCAATGCCTGTTCTCAAATTCCTCGATGATGTTCTGATAGCCTTGTCTGATCCTTCAGGGAACAACTGTGGTGTCTCCTACTGCATGTGATGCATTATCTACCCTTTGAAACACAGAGAATTATCTCTAGTACCTTTCTGGATCAAACACTTCTTGAAATTCTAAAGCAAACTAGAAATGGCTGTTCCTGCTTGAAGACAACTCAGCATCTGCAGATCAAAGGAGCTAAACAAACATTTCCTCTCCCAAACCCAACAAGAAAATCTTTCCAGTAGCAAAGAGATTCACTACATAGTTGCCACATGTTCCTTATCTCTCAGCAGCTTTAGATTTTATATTCAGAAATGTAATGGACATTATTTGAAATAGGACATTATTTCTGTCTTGATAATGGATTTATGTTTAGAGCCTCAGATTAATGAAATTCTCCTGAAATGCACTGATGAGAGAGAAACTGAGTAGGTTATTTTTGCCAGTTACTTAAGACAGTTGGGGACAGCTTCTCTGAGAATAAATATCTGTTCCTCCACAGGAGAACTGTCTCCTATAGGCCTTTCAATAGTCTAATTGCAGTGTTGAAGACAGAAAAAGAATATATCCACTGTCTTGAACAGGCAGGCTGTGTGTTCCTATGGAATGATGGCTGACTGAGAGGCTGTTGTTCCTCCTGTGATATGTCTGGTGACATGGTGAAAGGCTCTGTGGTTAATGCCATGTGAGCTCATGAACTGAAATTGTGTGAGATCATCATGGGATGTTGGCATTAATTATAAGTAGTGGAGGGAAATGAGTCCATCCTTAACTGCTTCCTTGCTTTACCTCATCTGCTCCCTACCTCTACCAGCACCACTAGAGGCAGGGATTGCTGGGATTGCTCTGCTGCAAGCCCTCCCACCAGACCTGATGCAGTTTGTACAGACAGCAACCAATAAATTCATACCTCTAAAAAGCACCTCTGAAAACCCGCAGAAGGAGACACAGCAAATCCACTTTTGGGTGACCATATTCAGACTAAAATTCTGGCCAGCCTCGCATACATTGATTGACTTGATAATCCAAAAAGCCCTGGGAGAAAATCACTACCTGTGAGCAGGCATTGAGCAATGTGCTTCCCAGAGCAGCAGTCCCTCCACCTGCCCAATGCTCTTCCCATCCAGATCAGGAATATTTTTTTCAGCAGATCTCTCCAGCAGATGAGATTTAGATCCCACGTTTGTGTAGGTGGCTACTTTTATGAACCCATTCAATAACAACTTGGGAGAATTTGTCAGCATGATTGAAAATATAAAAGTACTCAAAATGAGCGCCCTTTCCGTGTTTCATAATGCACCTGAGAGTTATCAGTAGAAATCTGAAAAGCACTTTTTAATTAAAATTAAACTTAAGTATAAACTGGATTTTTTTTAAACTTAGATCTCATTACAGCCCAGTGCTTCCCTCCAGGTGAAGAACTGGAGCTGTTTAAGGTTTCATCATGCAAATCCCTTTTCTTGCTGGGAGGTTTTTACTGCTGTTAAGCACAGTAAAAAAGGGAGATGGCCCAGGCTGCTGCTCCTTTGAGCTTCACACTGGTTATACTGGGGGTGTAGAAACCCTTCATGCTACGAAGCCCAGTGTATAAGGAGATGGATAATTTCAACTGACTTGTAAATCTCTGTGCCCTTTCCCCCCACCACATTCCTTGCTGTTGGGAGTAGTGCTGGGATTGAGGAGACCACAGCTTTATCCTGGTTCCTGCTGCAGTGTCCCTGTGTGACCTTGCACATTCTCCACTCACATTCTATTCTATAGTCCAGAGAAATTCACTCTCCACTTCATATGACACAAACCCTCAATCCCGGCCTGAAGCAAACCAACAACAGCCTTGATTAGGAGGGAAAAGTACAGCAAAGCACCTACAGACACCAGCACATGTAGCCCAGCACACTTTGCATTTCTCCTCTTTCCCTGCCCTGTGCACCTTCAGCACCCTGTTTCACTTCTCCCCCAGATGTCAGTGTAGCACCAAAATGGCAATTTCTTCCCCTGCTGAACTGCTGTCAATACCCAGGCACACAGAACCCTTCCAAGAAGGGGAGGGTGACAGCACAACTGCAATTCTCAAGGGTGCTTCCACCTTGTATGTTTTAGCAGTGCTCGTAAATTCCAGGGTTTGGAAAATTTTATCTGTCAATTCATATTAGTCCCAAGTTAAGAATATGCTATTTTTTACAGTTTGCTGTCTAAAAACCCTCTATTGAAACATATTACCATCTTACCTCCAAATATCACTAATATTTAGAGCAGTTGAAAATTGCAACCAAGTATCACAAAACCCATCTCAGCTTTGGGAAAGGCAGAGTGTTTTCCTTTGCCCTCATGTTATTAATGAATTAGGCAGTTTCCAGAAAAGCAAAGAACTGGAAAGTTTTTGCACCTGGTTATGATCACTATGCATGCCTTCAGCTCTGCTTCTTCAGCAGGAATTCAGCACCAGGAAATAACAGACTCTTTACCTGTTTTCCCTCTTTCCTTAAGCCATATTCCCCATTGCTTCCCACTGAGCAAGGGCTTTGCTTTCTCGCCCCATGGTCCAATTTCCTGAGTTCCCACAGTGCTGTGAGAATAACAGCATCCCAAATTGCCTTTTTCTGGTTGTGTGCTCACACACACACTCCCCATAACAAGCAGCCAAGGTTGTGGCTGTCCAGGCATGTGGAGAGGAGGAACAAGCTGCATAACTCAGACACAGCAGTCCACTGAGAAGCTGGGCTTCCACCAGCAAAGTCTTCTCCATGATTATGGATCCTCCTGAGGACATGGAGAGACTCTTCTAACAAAGCTCAGGGTTTGGGAACAGCCCTGTCACCCTGGCTGGTAAATCTGCACTGCTGCAGGCTTGGCTTGCCCCCTCTGCAGCTGTAAATGTGCCCTTTGTGCCCTTTGCCTGGAAATGTGGAGGCAGTCAGGAGTGACTGAGTCAGCAGAGAGGGAGGGAGGGGTGGAGGCACAGGGTCAGCATTACCTCCTCTCCACTGGGGTTATTCTCCACTGAAAAAATGAGAATTTTGTCCCATGGGATTTCTGCCAAAGTCGTGGATTGCAAAGGTGAGCCCAGAGGCAATGCAGGATCTCTGCTGTACCTCCACCCCTCCAAAACCTTTACAGATGCCTGACTTCTCACTGCATGAGCTGTAAGCACAAAACCACCTGCTAACTCAAACAGTGCTGGAGGTCCCCAGTCCCCAAACATCAGAGAAATGCAGGGTTTAACTCTGACCATGATGAAAGAAACTGGAGAAACCCCAGTGTGCCTGCAGACTGAGCCCCCTGTCCCTACAGCAAATAAACCCCACTCACTAACCCATTAATGCCTCGCATTGGGCATTTCCCAGCATTTTCCCTTTAACTACACAGCTAAATTAATATTAAAAAGAAAAAGGGGGCCAGATATTCCTCTTTGGTTGCCAAGGAACCTTCAAACACCGAGGTTCCTTTCAGCAGGCAGCGGCCTGGCTGCCATCCTGGGGCAGCAGGGCTGCTCTGTGGTGAGGAGCTGGGGTTTCACTGCATGCTGGAATAGCACAAAGCATTTCTCACAAAATCCTGAGTGTTGATCTGGGATGATTGGTGTGGGTTTTTGGTAGTGGGGGAGTACCACAGAAGTGGCTTCTGTGAGGAGCTGCTGGAAGCTTCCACCCTGTCTGACAGAGCTGATCTCTGGTGGCTCTGGAGATGGACACGCTGCTGGCCCGATTAGAGAGGTTGGTAACCCCTCTGTGATGACATATTTAAGAAGAAAATCAACACAGCACACATGCTTTTTTTTCCCAGGGGTGGCAAGGTGCCCCTGCAAACAGGGAGGGGCTGAGGGTGGGGGGGGAAGTGTTTTAAAGGCTTATTTTCCTTCTCATTATCCTCCCCTGACTCTGTTAATAATAAATTTACCCTACACCTTTAAATTTGAACCTGTTTTGCCCTTAGAGTGTTTTCTCCCAGTCCTTATCTCAACTCATGAACCCTTGTTTAATTTTTTCCCCCACTCTTCTGGGGAGAAGATGAGCAGGAGAAGGTGAGCAAACAGTTTTCATGGGTGCCTGGCATTTGGCCAGTGTCAAACTACAACATCATGGGAGATCACCATCACAAATACTTGGTGCCTTCAGCATTTTAATGGCACCTGTAAGCATTTCACTTTTCCGTGGAGAGTTACACAGCACCCACAGTGGCTTTGCTGGGATTACAGCACTTGTCCCCTCTCCTGCAGTCCTGGAACCCCCTGCAAAACCCAAATGCACCAACACAGACTGTCGGAAAGGCAGAAGGACAAGATGTGCCACGTGCCCCTTCTTCCTCCTCCTCACAGGCCTCTTTCCTGAGCAAGCAACAGGGCTTGGAGACAGCAGCCATTCTCAGCAGCTGATTGTTCTGGGAGCAGGAAAGAAGCCTGCAGCACTTCCTGTGCTGGAGAAAATCAGTGAGGGAGAAACTTGTTTGGTAGATCTGCATAAGCAGTGTCACCCTAGAGCCTCCCAAAATGGTTTCTGTAGGAACCAACACTCCTGGTCCTTGGAAGCACCAGAACTGATCTCAGCATCTGAATTTTCTTGTTCTGGTGTTGTTTCTTTCTGAAAATAGGATTTCCGAGTAGCTTAAGCTCCCAGCAACAGCCTAGGGAGTTGAGTTTATTCATATATATATTCATATAATTGGTTCTGCAGAATCACATGGAAATTCAAAGTGACACAGTTGAGGTGAAATCACAATATATTGATTTAAGGCATCTGCAGTCCCCTGCTGAGGCAGCAGGCATCCACACAAGATACACAGCCAGTATCCCTGACAGTAATTTAAAATGCCCTGCACTCTGCTCCCTCATGGAAAAGTGGCACAGCTCTGGCTCCCCAGCACACCCTCAGTTCCAGGATCAGCCCCAGCCCTGCAGACAGGCAGCATCACAACTTAAAAACATCAAGTAAAAGGTCAAAGTCACCTGGGCAGGGAGCAGAGAGCCAGCCTGCTGCAGAGCCAGCATCTGCCTCGGTGCTTCTACCTCTGCTCCAGACCCTGAGGGAGATCTGTGCTTTCTGACAGCACAGTCTGAGATGGGATGTCAAGGAATCCATGTCCTAATTATCCACTGTCCCTAGCACAGTAACCAAAACCCAAAAGGAGGGGAGACTTCTCGTCTTTCCCCCTGCTTTCTCTCCAGCTAGGCATCACTCACTAACTTCATCCAGCAATTGCATCTCATTTGTTTAATAATGATAGGGAATATTTGTGGGTGGTAACAACATACAGTGCTTTGATGTATATTTGATAACAAAAGCTAATGTGTGCTCAAAGGGAGAATGGAGCAAATCAGCCAAAGGAGAGTTCTGGGAGCAAATACATTTTGTGGTGTCTTCCAATGTCCAGCTCCATGTGCACTAACTCCCAAGTGCCAGAGAAACCCCTGGTACATCAGTGTCAGGCAGTGGGAAGTGGGGTCATGCTCACCCAGCTGCACTGGCAAAGCCCATTCCATTTCTGGGCTGTCAGTGCCGTGGTGCTCACCCAGGAGAGACGATGCTCTGACAAAGCTGTTCCCTCACTGCAGTGACCTAAAGAGAACAGCCTGGCTCACCAGAGAGTTGACAATTAAGTTGCTTGGGCAAGGAGACTGCAGCTGCTCTGAGTTTTAAAGAAGGATCTTTTAAAAAGAAGAAGCAAAAACCACTATTTTTCACTTGAGTTTCCAGAAGTTTAGAAGATTTTTCCTTTTGGGAAAGGAATATAATCTGAATGGATGCACAAGCCATGAAAGCAAGACACCCGTGAAAGCCCAGGTCTTGCAGGAGCTCTTCTGCAGGCTGGGGTGGAGAAGCTCACAGACCACAGGTGCCCTGTCCCCATCCAGTCTGGCTGCAGACAGCACACCCAGCATATCCTCCTTCCCAGGCCTTTGGCACAGGGACAATTTGTCATTCCTGATGCCTTGTAGGTCATGCTAGAAGGACATCTAGAGCCACTGCACAGCACACAAATATCTGTTTAATTCACAGACCCACGAAATGAACGAGGTGAGGAGGTCCCTCATGGCCCTTCAGTTTGTATCTTCAGATGAACCTTGCTCCTCTTTCCTTATGCCCCACACTTCAGGTAGGTAAAGGTGGAAATTAATTTCTGTTCCATCTCTTTATCTCCAGGCTGAACCATCCACATGCATCCCACACTCCAACCCTGCCAGCTCCTGATATGTGTTTCAATTAAAACAAAAAAAAAAAAAAGTGAAACCACCATCAGCAACAAAATTTACAAAACCTAAACAACTTCTCCCACCAATGACCCCAAATCTAACCTTTTAGGAAAATAAGAATAAAAAATGCCAGCAAATTATCACATCTCTAACTTATATAATGAAGATTTCAACTTCTAAATTATATTTCATGCTCTTGGCCTTTGACTGCATTTATATGCTTGGCTATAACTTAGGAAAAAACCCTTTGAGGATGAACAAGCCAAAGCAAAATTTTAACACTTAGTCTGATTCAGATTTCCAGCACTTAGAGAAAGTGCAAATTTTGCCATGCTAATCCTGCTCATTCATATTAATGCATGGGAGATCAATATTAGTACCATCAAAATGCATACTCAGTGTTGTGAGCTTATTTATTTAAAGAGGGTTTCTCATCAGAATGCAACATTGAGAGAACATTAATACTGTGAAGGCAGCAAGACTTGCTAAATTGCTTTGAGGACTTAAAACAACGTTATACAGAATACCTCAGAAGTTAATCAAGTACTTTGTGGGAATTATAGACCAGGGAATTAGAAGTCATACTGGACACAAGGTACAAGTGATAATCTTTGAGTGATTTGGTACAGTAGAACTAATCCCAGAAGGGACAAAATTATGTCCACAATGCTCAGTGAAAAAGCACAAATGTCACAAGATCTGTCAGTGTGAAGCCTCAAGTTTCTTAATGTCAGTTTGTCTGAAGAAAGGGAACGAAGCCAGTTAGCTCATGATATGCTTCAAAGTCTTTCATGAAAGATGACTTACAAGAATTCATTTAAAGATCCATCTAAATTCATTTCTGTAAAGAAAAAATGTATTTTTTGAAAACTGATGCCAATATTTTGGCTCAGAGGAGATGTGGGAGATAAGGGCAAACTGAATCTTTCTGTACACAACGCTCACGTGAGCAAAGCAGCATGGCAGCCTCGTGCAGTGGAAATGGATATTGTTCTTGTTCTTGTGGATTACATGCTGCTCAAAAACCAATGCTAAGAGAGATGAGAATAGTTTGATGGCTACTACCATTTCATCCATCCAGAAAGGATTTTAAAGCTTGCAAAGTTGATTACATTCTTTACATTTTTTGCTGCTAGAATGACAGTTATTTCTGTTCCCACTGCTAGTGGAGACATCTCCCACATAAAGCCAAAGCTGGCTTCTTGGAAATGAGAGCTGTGAAATGCTGACTGCCAGGAAGGGCAGCCAAGACAGACACAGTTCAGAGAGTATTAGTGGGAATCACACAGGCTCTTTTTATGTCTGACATCTCAGCTGATTTAGCTGTAATTTTCAGAACCATCCTAAAAGATATACATTTCTTAAATAAGGATGTTTCTGTATTTTTTCTCATTAATAAACTTGATCTTTTGAAGCTCTGAGGAGCTCAGCTTCTCTCTGAATGAAGCTTTGCACTCATTATTCCAGCTCGTTGCTGCAATGTTCTTGGGTAACGAAGCACAGCACATAATATGGCTGATCATTTAGCTCCAGAGGACACAAAGGCAGAAATTGCACTCCTGTTAGAAGATATTTTTATGAGCCATTCTAAAGAATGTTTTTTTTTTCCGCAGAGTTTAATTTACTTTCCCTCAGGAATCTACACAAGCTCCAAATCTAGACGATCATGAGAAGAAAAGCTACTCAATTCAATCAGCCAAGGAGTTTGTGGTTGGGGTTTTTTTTATTTAAATTCTCCCTCTTTTGCAGGACAGGTGGTACTTTGTCCTCCACCTGGAGCTCATTTCAGCTGGGCTGAATAGGGAGTTGCAGCAAGGCTTCCTCTCCTTGCTCCAGAGCAGAAGGACATGGTCCCTGCCTAAATCAAGCTCATGCTTCATTGAAGTCTGGTTTCAGCAGCCCTGGACTGGCCAGGCCACAAAAGATGCAATGAGGGTGGAACCCGAGAGTTCCCTGGAGCAGCCCAAAGCAGGCAGGAGTCAGGCAGTCAGCAGAGAGACCCCCCCAGTGCTTTCACTGGACTCCAGTTTGACCTCCAGCTATTCCAATTTGCAGAAATCTCCCTCTGTGAGGCAAGGTGGGAGGGAGGAGAGCCTGGTCACAGTTCCCAACAGGAGAGCAGCGCTGCTGAGCCATGCACAGGTGCCCAGGAGCATGCTGTGGGCAGAAGGATGGATTTGGGGCAGCCTCTGGAATGGCTCAGACTGCTCCAGAGCAATGCTGCAAAGCCAGGGAGCAGGAAGAGCCGTGGAGGGATGAGTGTCACACCCGACCTTGTGTCTGGAAAAGCACACGATGTACATAAAAACTTTGCAAAGAAACAACAAAATGTTGTGTACAACTGTGATCTACAACAGGGCAATATCTTTGTCCTCAGTTGCCCTTTGTGAAATTGCGCAGCTCCTTCCATAACAGTAGTGAGGGAGCTCAAATTCCACCCCCTCTCTCCTGCCAAAATAGCAAAGCTGAGCCCAGGTGCTCAAATTCAGGCTGCCCCACAGTGGGGTTCAGCCACTCTGTCCAGGGACAGTCAGCTCCACAGCAAAGCTCTCAAGGGGTGTCACCATATGAGCTCTCCTTCCCTTCTGGCTACACTACATCTGTTTGGGAGCAGGGACGTGGGACAGGCAGCTGTTCTGCATTGCCACAGCAAATCCCACATGGGGAATCAGCCACAGGGCCAAGGCTTCACCAGGGGCATGGGGGAGCTCCAAGGACCCAGGGAGCTGTGCCAACAGGGACACAGCATCACCTGCAGTCCCTTGCATCACCAAACACCTCCCTGCCAGAAGGCAGGAGGGGAAATGCCCAGGGAAAGGCTTGTTCAGCAAACATTTATTTATGGGCAATGCCTCTCTAAATAAGGAGCTCCTTGCCTTTGACTCTGTAGACATTCCCATGCCACCTTATGCCTAGGAAATGCTGTCTCTACCACATTCACTCTGGTTTTCAGTTGCTGAGAATTTTAAGCCAGGTTGCAAAAATCTCAGAACAGCTTTCCACAGCACAGGAAAGCTGTTGTGTTGGGTTTTATTTAGCTGCAAGTGTTCAAAAGAAAATGCTATGATTTATAAATCTGGGGAAACAGAGGTAAGAAAGAGCTGTAAAAATAAATCTGACTACTATCCTATGGCTGTTTAGCTCCAAGAGGAGCAGAGTGGTTTTCTGTGTGCAGCCTGAGCCATTCTGTAAACCACCATTTTATGCCAAATGACAAGGAAATGTTTGGCCAAAACAACCCCTAAAAAAACTGAAGAACGGTTTCAGAGCCATTACCATCACTCAGAACAAAACGATTGCTGACCCTGACGTGTGTTCATAAACACAACCTTTGTGAAGCCACTGGAGAAGGGACTGAAACAGCAGATCATTAGGAGACTAATTATGGCCAACTCAGAGACATTTTTATGACCTAGTTAACATTTGATGGCCAATATTAGCAGATGCAGCCGCCTGTGTCAGAGAACCTCAGTGGTGCCCATCTCTGTGCACTGCTGAGCCCTTGCTGGTCCTGTCCCTGCTAACCTAAGAACATAGCCCTGAGCCACAGAGAGAAACTCTGCTGCTCTTCAGAGGTGAGCTTTTTTTAATAAAGAGAGCAGCTGAAAGACACAGACAGAAGAGCTCCAGGGATCATAAAAAAGATCATGAAACTGCCTTCTTCTAAAATTAACCACACACCCTATGAGTTCTCCCACTTCTTGTAGGAGTAGTGGGGCTTTTTGGAGTGGATTTTTTTCATTTATTTTATTTAATCTTGTTTGTTAGTTTTGTATGACTTAATAAATCTAAACAGCCTTTACTGAACAGAAATGCCAAGACTGTCTTCTAACCAGAGGGCATTTAACTCTGTAGTAACAAACAAAGGGGGTTTTTTTTAAGTCTGTAATTAGCAGAAGTGATATTGCACCAAATAGATTTTCGTGGTGATCCGGAACAAAAAGGTCATGATCCAAAATAAAACAAAAAGCCCTTATAATTAAATACCAAACTACTGATGTAGTGTTGAACAATAAGTGATAGAGAGAGCAAAGGCAGCCTACGGCTGCAGGAACTTTCAGTGAAACTGACACTCTCATAGGAAAATGTTCAAAATTTATACTCTCAATAGCATGGCAGCATATCACAGGAGCAGCTGTGGCTTTGCCTTACCTTTAATGATCTCAGGTATAAAAGTAATAATGATGGACTAGTTAATTGCAGCTTTCCTATTCAGTAGTATAGAAGATCCTACTCTGCTTTAATTTTAATGTCAAAAGGGGTAGATAGAGAATGAAAAGACACCTAGGTAAGGAGCATACAATTTTGCTAAATATAATCCATGGTTTCACCAGCCCCCAACTGACACACATAGAAAAGAAGATATTTCATGCAAATGGGAAGCCCATTTCCTTCCAGCAGTCGATACCCAGCTCGATCAGCAGGGCCATTACTGCCTTTCCTCATGCCAGTGTGGGAGCTCTGCATTTCATCTCCTCCCACACAAGGCTACAGCCCCCAGTCTGCTCCCTTTGGTGGCAGAAGGGCTTTTGCTCTGAGCTGTGCAGGCTCCTCTGTGCAGATGCTGTGTCTGCAGTTGCAGACCTACCTGAGCACGAGTTCAGGAGATGTGGGAGATCAAGCAGAATCAGTCCAGCAGTGATTTCAGTTTTGCCTACCCCATCTTCATCACAGAGGAGTCTCAGGAAAAGGCTCACAATGTTTCCCCAAAACACCAGCTTCTGTGTGTAGATATTTATGAGGGCAAGAAAACAGCAGGGAGCCCAGCTCAGCCCAAACCAATGCAAAAATGAGCCTCCCTTTTGCCTTCAGAGTAGCCCACCCATCTCTCTTTGTTGTGTATTTCAGCTGAACTAACCCAGCACAGTTTTCAGACTGTGCCCACACTGTAATTGCTCAGGTTCCCATCATCTAGGGATATGCTGCCCTCAGCCCCCTAAGAGCTTACAAAAATATTAATGCAAAATGCTTTGTTTGCCTTTGCTCCATTTGATTTTCACCCTTCAGCCTTACATCAACAAGCTGAAGGCAGAAGGGAGCAGCCCTGAATTTCATCTGGCCTCAGCAGCACAGGAGATTGCTTTGCAAACAGACCGCCTCTCAAAGCAGCCCAGGGGTCTTGCCAGCATCTGAGCATCTGCCTCAAACACAGGAGATTGCGACCCTGCAGGGCGACCCTGCTGCTCTCAAAGCCCAGCCCCAGGGGGGCTCAGCCATGGCTGATCTGAGCTCTGCTCGCACCCCCAGTGCCTGTGGTGTCCCCCTGGGCCTGCTCAGCCTGGCAGGGAGGGAGCAGCCCTGTACCCCTGTACCCCTTTGCTGACACGGAGCCTGGGTGGGTGCGGGATCATTAGTTGGCCTGAGTGATCCCGAAAATGGTTGGAAAGTCTTAAAGAAGGAGTCAGGGCTCTTCATTTCACGGTCTCAAGGTTGTTTATTATTTCTTATCTATAAAATTCTTTCTCCTGCCCTGACGAGGTCAGCTTAGCAGGATCGTCTGAGGCATTCTGACCGCCCACGGGGCAGCCGTGTCTTCTTATAGTACAAACTACGTATAACATATTTACAATTATCTCCCAATGCCCATCACCTCTGTTAGACAGTGAGCCTCTACTCTAAACCAATCTGTGAGTGCCAACATCACTGAGAAGATGGATGCCAAGAAGAAGAAGAAAGACCACGAGGTCGGGGCCTGAATCCTCCATCTTGTCTCCCAAACCCCCCTGTACCAAAATCCTAAAATCTACATTTTTCACCCTGTGAACAAACCATTCAAACCCAAGTGATTCCCATGTCCCCACAAACAGGTGGCAGATCCCTAAAAGGGTCAAAGTCAAGGCACCAGGTGCTTTTGGCAACATTCCAGGACCTCCAAGCTCCCCAGGGGTTCTCTGGAGCTCTGAACATCCCGGAGGGATGTGCTGAATTCCCACAGGTGGGAGCTGAGCCCTTGGCACAGTGGGGTGAAGGAGGCTCATTCCAAGAAGGAATTGGGATGGTCACAATCTGTGCTGTCCTAGGGGAGCATGCAGTGCTCTTTCTAGCTGAATGCAGATTCTTCATGGCTCAAAAACCATGAAGAGTTGTGGCATGAAATACCCTGGGAAAAGTTCTGCAGCCTATTTACACCTGCCACCATTAGCTGAAAATTATTTTCCATAGGTGAGAACATTGAAGTTTCATTTTCTGTCAAAAATATCAGCAACATTGCTAAACCTTACAGATGAGCATTTTGCCAAACTCTACAAAAAGGAAAATACTTTTTGAGAGGTGAGGATGCTCTGGGAAAGGCAGGAATGCTAGCAGGTCACTGCTCAATGTCAAACCCCTTGCTGCTTATAAGGGGCAATTAACTAATTGCATCCTAACTAATTGGTAATAGTAATTAGTATTAGTAAGTACTAATATTTACTAATTACATGCTAACTTACATGCCTTATGGAGTTCTAATAAGAAATAAATAATAATCATCTCTTCAGAATCTTTTTTGAAAGTCTGAGTTTTATCCTTAGCTTTAAACACTCTTAAATCTTTAGCACAGCTCATAGCAAGAGCTTCAGAAAGGGGAGCACAGTCCATGGGTGGCTGTGCCTTTCAAAGGAGAAGGGGAGTTCTAAACAGCAAAAAACATAAAATAGAGCATTCAGGAGCATCTTAAAATAGAGAGACTAGGACACCTTGGGGGGCAAGTCAGGTACAAAACAAGCCAGCCTTCTGCAGAAAACATGCTCTGTGTCTCCCACTCTAACCTCATCAAAAACACAATAAAATTAACATTTTGCAAAATCATCTTTGCAATAAAGCCTCTAGAATAGGGTCTTCTCCCTTGACCTTGGTGGCTGCTGTCAGGCAGGATGGGCAGCAGCAGAAGAGGGGGAGGAAGAGAGAAGCACCACATCCCACCTTACTCCAAGCAGAGACATCCTTCTTTAGAGGAGTCAATAGATGTTGCTCATTTTGGGCTCACATCCCAGTGGCCTCTTAGCCATTCTGGAGTTGGCCAGCCCCTCTCCCTAGCTCTCAGACATGTCTATTTCTCATTTTGTTCCAGCACAGGACAAAAGTGGCTTCTAAAGCCCCACTGTGGCCATAAAGCAGAGCCAGGCAGCTCCATGCGCTGCTCCACTCACGTTTCCCTGCACCACGAGGAGAGAGATGGCACAGAGAAATTATAACCAACTCCTAGGCAGTCTCCCCCAAATGGGCTTCGCAATGGCAGTAGGGGAGCTAGAAACAAAAACATAGTGTAGCAAGATTTTTGTAAGTAAGTTTACTAAACACCCAGTGGCCTTTAGCAGCACAAGGCTGGGGAACAGGCTGGCAGGGGGTGTATGGAGGAGCATACTCACTTGGCTTCACGTGCTGTCTATGCAACAGTGATTTTTAACAATTCAGAGCTGCCCACTCTCCTGTCATATGAAAGTTCAACTGTTTTCCCCATTTCAGGATGAATCACAGGGTGATTAATTTGCCTGCTAGCTAAGGGCACAATCCAGCACTGGGTTGGCTGGCCCCTGGCTCTGCCCTAAACCCCACCAGCTTTGTTAAGACCCTCTGAACTGAGTCAACATGCCGGGCTGAGTTTTTGTGCTGACTCCCACAAAGCTGACTTATCTCCTTTTGAAATTCTCCAGCTGTGCATTAGAGAAAGATTAACCTGTGTTTACTAGGTGGAGGAAATGAGACAGACAAATGGATGTCTCTGCCTGATGCCAAGAGATCTCAGGTGGCCTGTACCAACAGAGGCTGCAAATCCACAGCCAGACAAAATGTCCTCTGTATTACTCAGCCTCTGACTATGGGAGCATTTAGCATTGTAAATTTGCTACAGTCAGAGCAAAGGGTTTCCTGATCGATCCAGCTTCACACAGGACTAAAAAGAGTGAAGAATTAAAAAGTGGCAAATTCCCAGTCTGTAATTCTGGGCAGTTCCCAGAAGCAGCAGAAGGGAAGGGACCTGTCAGAGCAGACTGGTGGTCTGGTAGATCACCTTCCACGTGGTACTGAAACTGCTCTGTGGTTTTGGATACAGACCTGGTTCACTGGCATCACACATGGTCTTGGCTCCTGCACAGCCAGAACGTGACTTACAGGGGTGGAATCCCTGCTGATCCATAACAAAGGAGAAAACCTGTTGAAATCCCATGGAATCAGGAATCACAATATCAGGAATCAGGACACTCACTGCCAACAACCTTCTCGTTCCTGTGAAGGAACTGAACTAGTTTCTCCTAGCTGTGTCTGCCTTTCTCTTGCAAATGCATCATGAACCTTCCTGTCATTTCCTCATAAAATTGTTCAGTCAAGATTTCCATACAGCTGGCTTGAGTGCATCCTTCCTCTCACATTTATATATGCAAATGGATAGCATTATTGATGCAAGCAAGGGGATAAAAGGTCACTGAAGCAAGTTTAATTAAAGAAAAAGTCTGAAGTTGAGCAAGACTTAGCTAAACTGAGACATATTGATTAGCTGAGCTAACAGTTTTAATTATTACAAGACAACCACAAGTTTGCTTTGATATTGAACAGAGACAATCCTTCAGATCACACTATCACATCTCTCTGACATTTCCAATCACTTGGGAGATTGCTTAGGCTAAAACCAACAAAAGGCAACTGCAAGTGAGCAGAGGTCTCCAGCCCAATGTGGGCAGAATTCCTGTTCTAGATGAAATTCAAACAGATGCTCCTGCAGAGGACCCTTCTGTGGGGTAAGTCAGTCAAAGCCATCTGTGTGAAAACTGGTCCTTGGAGCAAGACAGCAATGGCAGAATGGCTTAATTCCTGTCTAAGACATAGTAAAAATAATTTTTAAAAAATGACATCTTCAGGCATTCTAGAATTTGAAATAAATGTTTAAAAAAAGAAGGACGACAAAGGTGGGGGTATACACTCATCCTAGATTCATAAATGGTGTGGAGAAGGGAAAGAGAATAATAGTGGGATTTTGGTTTTTTCTTTTAACCTTTATAGAAACCAGGGTTTGGGCAATCAGCAGCACCTTTCCCAAACAGAGAATGCACCACAAGGCCCTTCTGCCACTATCAGCTTCTCAAGCAAAGGCTATTTCTCCCATCACTTGCACCATGAGACAACCCTGAATGCAAGTTAATATTTTTGGGTAAAGTTTTAAAATTATCCCAGAAAAACAGGTCACTTTCACCAAAGCTCACAAAAATTTTCTTTACTTCATCTCCCTCATTTTCAAAGCACTTTTTCCTCCAAATGAAGAGATATTGCCTGCACATTTGCTCCACATCACACTTGTGACCCTGCAGATATGCAGTGATAAAGGAGCACCAAGGGGGAAAGGACTCTGAGAAAGTTTGATCATCTGAGAGGGTATATCCAACTGAGAGTTGATGCTGGTGAGAGAAGAGAGGCAGAGAAATCCATCTCTGCACCACCACAGATGCAATTTAATCAAAAGGAAACTGCTTCCCATAAATTGTTTCAATGTCCTGAACAATCTGATAAACAATGAGACTCAGAGCATAAATACAAGAACAGGTCAGACTTTTAGTCATGGCAAACTCCAGCACAAGAGCAAAATATTCAGGGCAAATGCTGCCTAAGCAGAACAGAAGAGATAGCATCAGATGTGAAGAGCTAATTGAAATTATCCCAGTGTAGCTGAAATAATTAAGTTGAAGCTTAGTTCTAATAGGAGCTAATTCTCCTCTGGGGGAGGCTGCCCTCCGGTGCCAGCTGGGCAGTGCCCCCCTTGACCCTGCCAGCCCCCAGTGCCGCACAAACCCACCCACCTCAGCCACCCTCTGCATTGCCACAGACTGGGCACTGCCTCCCAGCCTTCAGCCCCTGCTCACCTCTGGAATCCCAGGGCTCTGGAGTTCAAGTCAGAGGTCCCTGCATGGCACAGAGCTGGAGAGAAGGGGGAAAGCAGCAGAGGCTGGTCCTCATCGTCCCAATGGGTGCCAGAAGGCAGCAAAGACCTTCAGGCATCCGCATCTACTTTGGGGCTGGGCAGTTCAGCTGCTGCCTCTAGAAAAGGTCCTACTACCAAAAGTAAGGGTGCTTCAGTAAGGGTAAACCCAGCAGGACCTCTGTTAACTGGTGATTCATACACAACAAATAACATGACAAAAGTCTGGGCCCCTCCACCTCCCGAGGGAAGAGGCTGCTGTTACATCCCTCTCTTTTCACCCTTGTTTCTCACTTGCCATTTCACCCCCAGCCCTGGCAATAGCAAAGTCATCATTTCTCTCCACACCTGAGGTTCACATTAACTCCTCACAGCTCTTCCCTCAGCCCCTCAGCTCCTGCTCATATTTTCCCAGTAATCTGCTGGAGCCAGAGGGACAAAGCCACCTGGTGCTCATCTCCATGAGGCTGCTCCATCCTGCCCTGTGGTCGGCTTTGGGTCTTGGCTTGCAGAAGCCCAGAACTGAATGGTCTGCAGGTTGCAGTGATGAGGAGTGATTGTACTTCAATCAGCAGCCAGCCCTGTGAAGACCAGCAGCTTTGATTTTGCTTGGTAGGACAAAGAGAGGTTAAAATACTCTAGCCTTGATCCCAGCTGGTCAGGTAAATTTTCAAAAGATGAAATAGAGCAAAGATTGTGTTAGGAAGTAGATTTTTGTGGTTTTGCCCCCCAGACTGAACAGAGTGCCAAGTGGTATTGTAAATAATATGTTGAAGGCCCCTGAACTGCAGTTCACAATCATAACCCAAATGATGCTCTGAACAGAGGACAAGGACTCCACCAGACAAGGAGTTTTTGCAATGAGAAATTGCACTTTAAAGGACATCATTATAGTCGCTGCATGAGGATGAGAGGCTGGATCATATTTAGTTACATCCTTGAAAAACAGCTCACAAAGTGCTTCCAGATGATTAGTGGAACCAGAGATGAAGAGAGGGTACAATCATGTCCTCAGCATGAGAGGAGAGAGCTGCTCTGCACAGGACAGTGAGGGAGCAGCCATGGACTCCCAGGGAATACCAGCCTCATCTCCTCTGAAACCGCCGTGTGCTGCTCCACACTTTCCATGAAATGGTAATTCAAATGCAGGCTGAGTCCTTGTTGGCTTCCCTTGGCTAAGTCAAGAGAGCTAAAACCCATTCACAAGTACTCTTACAGCTCAGTCACTGCTGTTTGTACAGCAGAGCCAGGAATAAAACATCTCAGAGTCAAGAATTCAAGGAGTCTCAAATCCCCCATGGTGGCAATCAGGCTGATCTCAAGCTCATCTTTTTCTAACTGAAAGTTAAATCTGAAAAGTTTACAACTAATCTGTCCTCTCTCTTCAAAATAACACATTTAGAAATAAAAATTCTTTCCTGCGTCTGACTTCAGATTTTTACCTCCATAACTATAAGGCAGAGCTGAGCTTTCTGCAAGGCTCAACTTCCCCTGATTTCCAGGCACCCACGCTGCTCTCTCCTAGGAAAAGCTCACTGTTCTGTTTGCTAAAATCCAGGCAGTAAGGGCATCCCAACATAACACATTACAACAGAACATTTCTGGTATTCAGTTGTTGCAGAGAAACAGATCTTCAGTCTCAATGTTAGCTGTATGGTTGCAGGAGAACAAACAGCTGCTGAAATTAATGATATCCACGTTCTTCGCTTCTAGGTTTTGGGCCTTCCACAAATAAAAGATCTTCCATTAAAAATATTTAGTCACTTGAACTTGCAATTTTTAATTTTATGTATAATTTTTCTTATTTTTACTGTGTCCTGAGTTTTTCTGACTAGGGATTCTTTCCACCACACCATGCTCCACGTCAAATCCTGCTTTGAAGACATGATACACCAAATGTCATAGTACCACACAGGATACCTGCCTAATAGACTTTCTCTCCTTTCATCTTCTTTCACATCAAAACACAAAGTATTTCCAAGCACTTTAGAAAGCCAGCATGGTCTCTGCAGCACACCAAGATCAATCTACAATTTTAATGTAGTTTTGTCAAAAAATATTAATGCACCTAATGGCAACATAATGAGGCAAGGCTTAACCCAGCTGCATGAAAATTAAAGCAGATGAATATTATTTCACAGGATCTAGTCCTTCAGCAAAGCAGTTACTTGCCTGTCTGCATGCCAAATTTGAAACTCTGGTTCTCTCTGATGTGAAATTCTACTTTCTGATAAAAAAATCCACATCGGACATGAAGAATTTGAGCCAACTTGATTTGCACTAATAATCTGTGGTTTTCAAGAAGTTGCCATATGGACCATCTATTAGAATCATCAGAAAATCCTGGGATGGGGTAAAGCACATAAAAGCCTCTCTGGACTCTGTTTTCAGGTGAAGAGTGCTGTACAGAGGCAATGCCCCTGCATTTCATTCTTTGCCATTTTCAAAGTTGCCATATGGATTAATTGAAAATCCTGGGATGGGGTAAAGCACATAAAAGCCTCTCTGAACTCTGTTTTCAGGTGGAGAGTGCTGTACAGAGGCAATGCCCCTGCATTTCATTCTTTGCCATTTTCAAAGGTGGGATTAATTGTTCCCACATGGGTGTTTGTGTTACTTCACATCACCTCACTTCCATTCCCTTCCCTTTTATTTCTGCCTTTGTATATTTTGGAGGCCTCTCAAGTCCTTGATATCCATACCCTGCAGCCTTCCCCACTTTATCCCATGTGATTTCTCCAAAAAGAAAGGTGGGGTGGTCTTTGCTGTCTTTGCTCTCCTGGGGAGCTTGACTCTCTCCATGTCCAGCACACAGTGAACTGAAAAGCCCAAGCAATGCTGTAAGCTAGGCAAATGCTCTGAGACTCCTGGATCTGTTTGTTTTCCCACTGCTTCATTTAATTCATGAAAACTGCAGGATTTCACAACAGTCCTTTCAAGCACAATAATGCTCCAGATAGAAAGGCAAACACAAACAATGAGAGGGAATTTTGTGCACCAGAGAAAAGAAACGGCAATAACAAAGCAACGCCCTGAAAAAAAGGAAAATTATAAGCAGCTGATAAAGCAGGAAAGAAAGTGAAAAATGCTGGTGATGGAAGCGAGAGAGCAGCAGAGCAAACCCTTGCCAGCTGGGGGATGCCACAGGGCAGGGAGGTCAGCACACAGGAGATGGCTGGTCTGTGCTCTGCAGGTTTCTGCCCTGGCTGTGAAAAAACCTCTTCTTGCCAGAACAGTAAAAGTGACCCAAGAATCCACCCCTCATGGTGTGTCTGCCCGGGCTCCTCCAGGAGGCACATGCAGTTCTGCTCTATCTAGCACAGCAACTCTGCAAAGGGACCAGAGCCCTCTAGTGCCTCCAGCCATCACTTCAGACAGACTTCCTTGGCTCTCCAACCAGCCATGAGAATGTCATTTATAAATAACCCATCAATTATCCATTTGCTAAAATGGCAGAGTCAGGTCAGACACCTCCTGGGCTGTCTGGGTCACTGAAACATTTCCAAGTGGATGGGTGCAGCAATGGATAGTTCTTCACATTTTCCATCTTTGTGCCTGTGGGAGTGGGAGCCTCATTCTAGAATTGGTTTTATTCTCTTCTGTTTGCTTTTCATATTTAATTTCAGATTCAGGACAAATTTAGCTTAAGTCTTTATGTGCACTAAATGCATTTTTTCTGCTGCTAAATTATTAGTTGTCTTTCATCCCATGCTGCCTGGTAAACCCAGAGTAAGCTACTTGCTGTTCTCCATCCTGAGAATAATCCAAGAGCATTTTCTTGACAGTTCTACACCCAAATGTGTTCAGCAAAGCACAGACAGTGTCATTGTCTGGGACAATGCCCTTGATCCAGGTCTGCTGCCAGCTGCTGCATGTGCTGCTCTTTGGAAAAATCTGATTTAATGAATGTAAGGCAGTCTCCCACAGGAGCCACAGTGCCACCAGCCAGCCCCACCTGCCACCTTCCTCTGAGCATTACCCACACAGAAGCATCAGGTACCAGTGGGATGGGCACCTGGTCTTTTTCTTATAGAAAACTGGCAATAAATAGACTGGGACATGAACTTTCAGCTGGATTAACTCTTAGCTATTTCACATTTCAAAGATTGTTCCTTTCCTTGCAAAAGCTACAAGCAGGCTACAAATTCACCTCCTGATGTCCCTGATGACCTCCTTGCTTAGGCAGCTCTGGAGGTGGGGATGGACTTCTGTGCTGTTCATTCTTGGTTCCTTTTGTTCTTCATTAAGAACCTATTCTTCTTTGAAATTTCTTATTTTAAAAACAACAAAAAGCTGAAGTTGTGTAAGACTGGGAAAACTTTCATCTGTTCAAGACAGCACAAAATGGAAGCTCTGTCCAAGTCAAAAAACAACTCTCTCGTCTTTTAGGAGCTGATGAGAGACCCCACACTTTCTCATCACCTCAAAACAGAGATTTAAAATCTGGAAAGTGCTGTCTCTAAAATGGTTGCATTATTAACTTCTGCACTAGGACTATTTGCTAAACTACAGCTTATTTCCAACAACAAGCATCTTTTATTAAGGAACTCAACTTCAATAATCAAGAACCACCCACTGCAAAATGAATGAAGTGTGTTCTCCAAAGACACAATTACTTTCTCTACCAGTGCTGTGCCTCAACAAAATGGTAATACATCCCTGACTTGGCAAATATGGCTCTGGAAAAGAAATATTATATTCTATCTATTTATTGCAGACAGACAAAATTGTTAAATTAAAGCAAAGTCTTACAGAGTATTAAATAGTGAACAAACAGACCTAATGGACCAACACTAAAAGCAGAGTCCTCCTTCCAAACTGTCAGCACCAGCTGCAAATTTCATTTCATTCAGAAGGAACTGAGTTAGCAAAAATATGAAAAGGCTACACTCTTCCCTCTTTCCAGACAAGTTAACTCTTAGTAAATAAAAGGTAGAAGAAATTACCAGATCGCTAACAGCATCTCTTCCTCACCATTGAGGAGATGAGAAAAGATAGTCTAGTTTGCTGTCATTTCTTTAAGAAGCTCTTGAATTCTGGCTGAAAGATCTGCAGGATGAATTTGCTCTTTTCTACAGAATTCATCACTGTAGTGTTGGCCAGGTTAGGTGGCATGAGGTGAGCACAGCTGGGCACAGCTAAACCTCAGCCCAGGTTTTGTTCCAGGTTCGGGAACACCTCCACACAAGCCATGGACAGTGAGGGCTTCCTGTCCTGTCCTGGGGATCCTGCACTTGGCACCAACTGAGAGACTTTGGTGGGGGGGATTTGATGAGAAAAATTCACTGCAAGGCAGCAAACACTGTATGAGCCAAAAAACCTCATTTTATACATGGGGAGAGATTTGAGGAGATGCCCAGGTGCTCCTGAAGTTCCTGGGAGGATGAATATCTGGAGCAGACAGTTGTGTGAAAAGTTGTGAAAAAATCAGGAAAAGGAACTTTTCTTTTCTTGTTTGACCTGGAATGAATGGATGCACTTACCTGCACTCTGCTGTCCAGACTCTGGGTGCAACTTGCACAAGGCAGCAATATCAAAGACCTGCACATTTGCCAATTCTAAACATGTATAGGACTCCCAGCAGGGCCTAATTTCACCCTATTTGGCCCAAGTTTACATCTACCAAGCTTTGCTCACAGGACAGCAGAAACAGGGATGAAATTTGTAGAGGGTGTATGACATAGAGGTTTCAAACCAGGTACTGAAAAACTCCCCCAAAAATATTTTATTTGTCATCTACAAAAGCTAGGCTCTTATTCCCACTCTCTGTGAGCCTTGCCCACCTTCTGTGCTAGCAGGGCACTCTCTGGCAGCAGATCTTGGCCAGAGCTGGGAGCTGTGCTGGGGCAACTCCACCCCTGAGCTTTGCAAGGCACAGCAATGGGCTGGGAGATTTGCATTTGGACTCAGAACACAGAGAAGTATTTTTGAAAAGTTCCTTGAACTATGAAACTTCCTTTTCTTCTTTTGTAAGCCTGTGATAGTGTTACAGAGAATAGTCAAACCCCATAAAATTTACTTTGTGTATCTAAGTGATACCCTGGGATACAGCACCCTCTATTAACAATGCAGTGATCAGATCCAGAGAACATCAGCCAATATTCCCAGCTAGGAATCAAAAGATACTGCCCCCAGCTTACATGGTTTAGTCTTTTCTCTACTTCCGTGGAGGTTAGGGATGGAGCTGTACCTTTCTTTTTTTTTTTTAATATGACTGGATGTGATGAAGATCTACTTTTTAGTGATTGAACCGCTGCATTTTGAAAGGCAGATTTTTCCTCTATTTTTGCCACTGATAAAACATTATTATGTTGTTTGTAGGAATTATGGTTTTTATCTTCCTGTCAACAAAATATGCATGCAAATAGACTTAGATTATTTATGGAGCAACATCAAATTAAACTGCTTGTATAATGACTTAAAACTGGTTATCACCATCCTGCATAATATCTGTTTAAACACACCACTTGCAACAAGCTTTGCTAATCAAAGGAGGAAACAAAAACACAGTGTCACTAATTTTATGCGTGCCACAGAGTGCTGCTCCCCTCTGAGCAGTGCAGTGCAGGAGAGGGATGCTGTTTTTACCAATATGTGCTCTTGAGCCCTTTGAAGAGTCCTCTATTGGCCAAATTTCACAATATAGGGCTCAGACACATTTGAAAATCTTATGTAGCCTTTCAGGCTCATTCTCTTGCTCCTGCCATGAGGTACAGAAATCTTGTGTGGAGGCTGGGAGCCGCAGGAGCAGGGTCTGTACAGATCTGTCCTTTCTACAAGCTTTATCCAGCCTTGGGATGGGAGATCCAGGACAACTGGGATTATTCAGTCACACCACGGAGCTTTTCAAACACCCGCAAACCATGTGGAGCATGGGAGGGTAGATGGGCAAAGGCCACCTGCCAGACCCTGGGACAGCCACCCCACGGCCCATCTGAGCCAGCCAAGGAGCAGCAGCAGGTCTGTGTGGGTGGGATATTGTGGAGGTGGATCCCTCTTCTCACCCATTATCTCTTGTCGCCTGCACCAGCTCTCCCACCAGCCAGTGGGGTTCCTCAGCATCACATTTGGCAGAGCAGGGCTGGTTTGCAGCACCTCAGCCGCCCTGCAGAGCTTGGCATTAGGCTGCTTTCCCAAACCTCACATTTTGGGCTGCTCTTCCTGGCTCAGCCTCACCTGCTCACATCAACTGAAAGCTATTAAAATCACCAAGTGCTTCAGAAATTGCTTTTGCCAGTAATAAAGCTGCATTCTGGCTGCCTTTGCTCTGGCCAGAGCTACAGTGCAAGCTGCAAGGAGCCTCACCCTGACACCATGAAAGCCACCACCTCTATTCCCACCTGAATTTTCCTCTGCAAACACAGCGGTCACTTAAAAACCACAGCAACAAAACAAAACAAAGACTGCACCCACTGCCTGAGCAGCTGCATGTGAGGTGCACCAGGGACACAGACTCTGAGCAAAGAGAGGCTGCTCAGCACCTGTAGGGCACTCCTCATCACACTGGAGCATGTGAGAATCTGACAGGAAATAAATTGGAGCTTCAGTCAACCATTTAGAAGTGTTAGAAACTTCCCGGTGCAGGTCATTTAATTTGGTAAGGAAAGAAAAATAGAGGTGGATTTTTTTTTTACCTGCCTCCCTATTTTTTCCTCTTAGGCTCACTCTGGTGGTGATGGAGTTGCTAATGCTATAGAGTGTCTCCAGTCCTCAAAGGAGGAAATTACCTCTTTTTCTGCGAGCTCCTGTTTTTTCTGAACTGTTTGATGATACTGGGTCTAGAATGCTGCTGCCATAAACTCATAGAAGAAAGTGACAAATTCTTCCCAGTTTTATCTGTTCTTCATCACTACAGCTCTGGTTTTTGTCACTCCTGCACTCAAAACATTGCTCCATTGAAGGGCAGGTGATCCCTTGTAAAACTGGTGCCTGTGGCCAGTGGGGGGGATTAGGCAGGGCAGGCAGGTGAGGAGGTGCAGAACCCTCCTGTCCTCCTGAGGTCTTCTTCTGTCTTCAACTCATGCATGTTCCTACTGGAAAGAGGAGGAAGAAACCATCCCTCATTTCCAAAACTCTCATTGAACAATGGGAAGGAAGAACAATGGGAAACTGAAAAGATTTTTTCCTGTCAAAAGGGAAAAGACCAAGGGAAGGAAAAATAGAGGTGCTTAGTGGATGCTACACAAACTCAGTTTTGCACCAGCAAACACCTATTTAGAAGGGAAACAAGTCCTGCCCTCAGAGCCTGCCTTCTGTTCAGAGCAAATTTGCTTTCTCAACATTTCCCAACAAGATTATGGATTCACTGAACTTTAAAAGTGATTAATCAACACAGTGCTGGCCATCAGCAAAGGCAGGAGCGGTTCTGAGGGCCTTTCCTGGCTGGCAGCCTCCCCTGAAACCCACCTAAGTGCACTGCTGCTTCTCACCATCCTCATGGATAGGTGAGAGTATTGCTAATAATACCTGCCTGCTCTTTGGGTATGCAACAGATGATCTGCCTCTAACAGCTACAAAATTTCACCTGCAGGTGCAAAATGAGCCAATGTCAAACTCCTCTGTTTGAGACAAGAGGTATTGATTGACAGCCTCGTTGCTAAACAGGCTGGAAAAAAAAAGATATTATAACACTAAACCCACAGCAGTGGGAAAAATCTTTGAGCTCTGAGGGTAGGTTTTACACATCCTGCTGAAACTTGTGGGCAGAATGTTGGCACAGCAAGGCTTCCTTAAATCAATTTATCCTATTTCTCTGAAGGCGTAAATGACCTGGTCTGTACCCACGTGTGGCACACACAGGGCGGGTGGGATCCTGGAACAATCCCTACGGCCAAGGGAGTCCCGTGGGGTCTGAGCCGTTGGACCCAGGTCCCTGCAGCTGGAGGTGGCCCAGGTGACAACGCTGGCCTGGAAAACAAATCAGCCCCGCGAGAGCAAAGTGAGACCTGTGCCTCCTGAAACCATGGCAACCAGAGAGGAACTTTTAAAATAAAGAAATGCTGGGTTTCTGGCAGAAGATACAGCAGCTTCTGCAAGGTGTGAGCGTTCTGTCTTCCTGATCAAACCTGGGCCAGATTCAGCCTCTGCCCTGCTGCAGAGTAAAAACTCAGTATTGACAAGGAAGAAGCAATATCTGCTGGTGTTCAAAGGTAAATAAACATCCATTTGGCTGAATCCTGAGCTTCCTGCTTAGAAAGGTGAAAGATGAAAAAAATATGGTCAAACAGGGACTGTAAAGCCTGACTGGATAGAAATTCAAGCCCCACTTTCTCCTCCCTATTTGACAGCTTTCACCTTTTTACTGAATAATATTAATAAACTATGTGTTGTGTATTCTCATTTTCATGGGCTTTTCACAGATATGTTGATGTGCAGTTTCTCATCTTTAATATAAAGTCTGAGCACAGCATTGGGACTCTCCCTAGAGTTAGAGCTGACAGCTTGGAGCTCTCACTCATCACAGCTGAAGGCATTAATAAAAGCTATTTCGCTCACGCACATGAAGTTGAATCTGGGCTTAATGGCTTTTTTTAATGACACAACAAGGAAAAAAATTAAAGAGTATATTCGGAAACTACTTAAATCTTAAACAAACAGCTGAATATAGAAAGCCAAAGGAGAAAGTTTTTATAAAATGCACTCAAGCCTCTGAGCAGGACTTCAGACATGCAGAAATGCTATGATGGAGTTTTCTCTGGAGCAGACTATTGAGGAACATGCAAATTGCACTGAAACACTGAGTTGCTGCATTGTTAGAAGCACTTAAAACACAAAATGGAGCAGAAACAGATTTCTTTACTCTCTTGGTGGGTGGTAGGGAGCTTTTAAATCAATTGTTATGTAAATCTACCTCTAGAGTCCTCCTAGGTTAAAAACTATTCTCCAGTCACTTAAAAACAGTCTCTAAAGTGGTTATTGCATGAAACTTAATTTTCCATAGATGTCAAGATGTGGTTTTGCATTTTAAAATGTAGCTGGGAGCCCCAGTCCCCTTTCACAAGACACGTGGGGGACAAATGCATAAACCAAGTGCACCAGAGAACTGAGCTTACCCTGAGCTGGCCACCCCAGCCAGGTCCACCAGAAAATCCCACCTGAAATAAGGGCTGGTGTTCTTCAGGCATGTCACCTGTCTAAGAGACACAGGTGGACTGAGATGTGTCAGAGCAATGGATCAGACACAACCCTGGGACCTGATTTGGTTTTATGGCAAGGCACTATCTCAGAGCAGTACCCCAAACCAGAGGCGAGGAAAGCTGGCTGCTACAGTGAGGACTGCCATGACTTCTGAAATTGCCCACTTCTGTCTGCCATTCCCTCAGGATGGATGCATCTCTTCATGTCCCATGGACTTGTGCACCTTTAGTTTTCCTCAAATGTTCTTGAACCTGATCTACAGTGGGTAATTCTTCCTTCTCCCAGTCCCTCATTTGCCTTCTGTGGCTTGGGCAGTGTGGCTGGAGCTCTTGCTCATGAGGCAAGAAGTCATTGAGTACCTCAGCCTTCTCCACATCCCATATACCACACAGTCCTCTTTGTTATGGCACTTGTCAAAAATGAAGCATCAAACACTTTGTAGCTCAAAACTGCAGAGGTTTGCACTTCTTAGCAGAGGAGTTTACATGAACTTGTGTTTCCAGCTCCCTCGTCTCAGATCACCTGCTTCTTCACCTCTCCAGAACAAAGCCAACATTTCTGTAAGACCAGCACTGTGAAACTGCTCCTGGTTTATGGCACCAGGCAACCAGTACACAGGTGATCTAAACACGCCGTTTTACATCAGGCAGACAGGTTTCCCTGTCAGCAACACACCTTCCCAGCCAGCATGCAGTACATAGGTAAAATGTGTAAGGATGTTAGTCAGGACACACAATGTGTGTGACAAACAGCACACACAGTGCTGACCCCTTCCCTGAGGGATCTGTGCCACTGTCATAATTTCTGGAAAAATCCCCTTGCCTAGGATTCTTCTCCTGGGAAGCTGAGAAGCCTCAGAGAAAAAGGAAAACAATATTATCTCATTTGCTTCTCCTGTGTTTTTCTGCTTTGGAACGTGGTTTGGAGATTGTTTATCCAACAGGTGCAGGTTTGATTGGTTTCATGTGAATTGTCTTGACTTAATGATCAATCACGGTCCCGTTGTGTCGGGGCTCTGGAGAGAGTCACTGCTTTTAATTGGTATCTTGTTAAGCCTTCTGTAAGTACCCTTTCTCTATTCCTTAGTATAGCTTTAGTGCAGCATTTTTTAATATAATACCATAAAATAATAAATTATCCTTCTAAGAACATCGAGTCAGATTCATCATTTCCTTCCTGCCACGGGGGACCCTGAAAATACCACAGATCTGGGTTTGCTTGGCTGCAAACACAGCCATCCTGTGCTCACTGAAACCTGAGTGAAGAGCAGCAGACTCAGCAAACACCACAAGCTGACAAGCATCAATACTACCCCAACCCCATAATGTGCAGGGGATCAGTGCTGGGGACTCAGGGACACCAGTCACAGCCTGGGAGCTGCTGTATGACACAGCACACACTACAGAGAGCAGTGGGATGGAGGCAGGATAATGGAGGATAATAGCTGTGGAGTGAGAAATCATAATAGCTCAGCCTACGCAGAGGTTAGACTCCAGGAGAGTCATTATCTCAGCTCTGATGTCTGGGTGTCAGAGCTCCTAGGCCTGGTTTATTGGTTAAGTACATGGCTTTATTGCTGTTTGTAGAAGTATGCCTGTGTTCTGAGCAGCAAGGGAGCACATTAGCAGGGAAGCACTGAGCTTGCACCAGCTGCTGTGGGAGAGTATCCAGACCCCAACCCAGCCTCAGTGAGAAGATTGGTAAGTGCATAAGGGAGGCTGCCTCAGATCTCAGGTCCCTGGCTGGTGTGTAAAAGCAACTCAAAACACATTTTCTTCTTGATGAAAACATTCTTAAAAGGGAAGAGGGAGTCAAATGAAGAGGGGGCAAACCCATCCCTTTTCTGTGCCACATTTGGGATGTTTCCTCTATCTCACTTCCAGGTTTGTGAGTATTTCTGCTTGCAGCCACTTTCTACATGTCACCACTCATCAGTGGTGCCCTTTCTAGTACACTCCCAGGGGATCCCTACAGGAGCTGGCCATTGCAGCAGGGTCTTAGGCAGAGTTCAGCAGCATCTCCAGGTGTCTGGGTGATGGGGAACCCCTTCCCAGTATCTCAAACCAGAGGCCTCAAACCTGATTAACCTAAGTCCTCAGCTCTTTTTAGAGCACATAAAGGGGTGATGCCTATGCCAGTCCACACTTGCCCTGACGCCCTCTCAGAGCAACACTGCTCTCAGGAGTGCAATTTTCCCACCTTGAAAAGGTATGGCATGGCACTGATTGCCTTTGTGGTGCATGTTGGGAGCTGCTGAGGAAAGCATTGTTATTAGTTATCCTTTCCATCTCATGGTAGCTCTGCCCTTCCCAAGAAAATGCCCCTCCGCCAGCTGCACTTCTCCCCCTTCTCCTTGGCTGTATCTTTTGTCTCTCAAGTACCAGTCATTATTGTCTCAGCAACAAATAGGAGAAAATTCCTTGAGAGAAAGAAACAAAAGGAAAAACCCTAACCCCCAACACTGTGGGAGTCAATAGGTAAGATACTTTGCCCATTTTTGCAGGGTATCACTGTGCTTCCCACTGGATCTGTATGTGCTCACACCACAGCAGTGGGTGCCCAGCAGTCCCCAGCCCACAGCATCCCCTGTGCCACCTGCACAAGGGCTCCGAGGAGAAGAAAAGCAGAAATGAGTGGGAAAGAACAACGTACAATAGCTGTATTTTAGCTTTGCATTAATGCTTGTTTGTCGAGTAAAATTGCCTTCTCCTGGGGCTTAGAGTCCTGAAACATTGGGATATTTAACTGCCTGCCTTTCACAGTTTTCTTCTGCTTCTTAAAACAACTTGAGACCATTCTGGAGATTGCTCCTTTCCCCCTGCAGCACCATTGCTTTAATGATGTCTTTATAACCCTAGTGGATGTCCTTGATACAGATTATAGCCCTGCTGGTAGAAATTTGTGGCAGGACAATGTTTAGACTGATAAAATTGCTTGTGGGGGATGAGAAGTTGAGTGCAAGGGGGTGCAATTCATAGAGCTCCATGTGAGCTGTGTTTGCATTCACACATTCTGCATACAGAGAAAAATGAACCATTAGGAATAATTGTAATTCACTCAGCTATTTTGGTTCCCATTTCATTTAGAAAAAGTCACAGGACCATTCATCATCTGTGGGATGCGTATTACAGACCAGCATGAAAATCCTGCTGTGTTCTGGTGTAGTTTCACCAGCAGTTTCCAATAACTCTGCTCATGCAGAACATACCTAAGCTGTGAATGAGCCCAACGCTTCCCTGTGAAACCCCACTCCAGACCGACCTCCTCCCTGTGGTGAGGAGGAGGTCACACACCCAGCAAACAGCAGTCCCTGCCCAACTAGCTCAAGGTTTGGGTCCTTCACTGAGGAACACTGCTGCAGAGGAGGAGTCAGGTGTGAGGTTTAGGTTTCCATGTAGAAAAGCTCTTGCCTGCACAGGGAAGGTGTGGAGCCAGCCTGACTAATGCAGTGCTGGAAGTTGTATCTGGATCCCTTACAGAGCAGAGAAATTAAATGCTCAGGTCCTTTCAGTGCCCTTCAGGAGCTACTTACTCATTATATGACTGTCACAGAGGTTTTGCAATACATCACACAGCACTGGCAATCATCAAGCTACTTAACCATGGAAAATTGCTTTAATGTTATCTCAATGCATTAATGAATGATTCATTCATTAATTCCAATTATTGAACACTGGCCTTGCTTTCCTGCTAGGCTAGAATGATTCCATGCCAAATTCAAGCAGGATAGTGGTGTTGAAGCCAGCTCTGAAATCATGGTGGCCATGAGGATCCCAGTGCCAGTGGTGGCAGCAGCCACCGCTTAACTTGCTGCAATGATGCCGAGCAAGGGAGAAATCAGGAGGCTGCTCCAAGCTGGAAAGATCATTGTGGTAAGAAGGAGCAGGTCCCTTTACACATCCAAACCATCACTGCATCCCACCCAGAGGAGACCTTTAGCCTTGATGCTGTTTTGAACTGGCAGGTCAAAGTTCCAGAAATAAAAGCAGATTTACAGGTATGTTGCTGCTCATGCACCTGCCGATGCCTTGGCCACAGACAGAGGAGAACCAGTTTCTGATGAATAGCCATTGTGCTTTTTAATTTTCCAGGGCAGTCAGTAAAATCTGGGAAGCTTTTACATCCCTTCTTTCTGCAAAGAGTACTAAATTATTGATTCTGTGCTAAAACCAACAAAACCAATCCATTTGGATTGTTTATGAGGGGGCTACTAATGTAGTTAATCACTTGATTCAGGAATAAACTCACTATAGTGTCAATCACTTAACTGGCCAGTAAACCAAAGATACCCACCAGGCAATGGTTAGAAACTCCAGGTGCTTTAAACACAGCAGCCATACAACTGCAAACAACAGCTGAGTAACACACAGGGAAGAGTTGGGTTGAAAATTTCCATATCGAAGACAATGTTCAATGCCTGGAAGCTGAAACTGTGTGCATTTAGACTAAAAAAAAAAGCAGCAGTTTCTCAGCTTGGTGGGAGACTAAACACTGGAAGAACAGGGTAGTCTTTAAAATTAGGTCTTTCTGAATCACAAGAAAAAAATGGAACAAATCCTTCTCAAGTGCAGGAACATACCAGTGTCACTAGACACTTGATTTATTTTTGACCCTGAGAAGGTCAAAACCAGAGGTCAAGTGAAGGGACTGAGATCTCCTGGCTGAGCTCAGACTTTTTTCCTCTGGTATACTGGGAGGCTCATGATGCAGAAACTCCCATAAAAGCTTGATCTCACCACATTGGAGGAAGAAAGCTCAGTGCACCCAGCTCTGCCCTGCAGCAGCCTGACTCCCTGGGGAAGCTAAGTCTCTGGAAATCACTGAAATTTCAAAAAGTCATGGATGATAACCTTAATCCACAGCCAGGAGGAGCTGGTTTTAATGGAAGCGGAATTAGATAACCCCAGCTACTACAGCAGAGCTTCCCCAATAATTGTTACTGTAATGCAAATCTCTGTGGCACCAACCACCAGTACATTGTTAACCACTGCCATACAAGAGTTCATTAAAACAGAAAAAATCCTGCAAGGGAAGAAGAACCCTTTTCCCCCAGCACAGAGCAGTAAACGGGGAGGTGAGAGCTGAAAGGACTCACCCTGGGTCTCTCTGAGCACCACAGCAAACCAGCACATTCTCAGCTCTGTCCCCTGCCTCAGAAAGGACCCAGCCCCTCTCCTCAGGGCCAGGCTGTCAAAACACAAGGCACCTTATTAAAAAGGAAAGAATAGCTCCTAGCCAGTAACACCTCCAGTCCCTTTTTAACTGCCTGGAGGATCAGGTGTGACACTGAAGCAATCCAGATGGGAGGGGAAATAAACTCACAACTATAAGGTGCTGAGGATCAGCCAATTATACATTCAGGACTCTGTGTTAATTAGAGGCTTTTCAAGAGGAGAGTCAAAGGACTTTGCAGACACAGATGGAAACAGATTTTAACAAGCAGTGATAAGTCCCAGTGTTGGAGAGGCATGTCCAGTTCACACAGGGGAGACTCCAGCTGAGGCTATGCTACACCAGCAGCCACCCACCACCAGCCACGTGCAGGCCAGAGGTCAGTCCAATTGGTTTTTTGGGACAGTATTATGATATTAAAATGAATAATCATGGAAGCACTGGTAAAGGATCTTTCCCTACATAAAAGTCATAGCTCTTTATAAGAGCCCAAAAGTACCCAGGTCATCTGGTCACTCAAATGCTTTACCAGTGGCTCAGGGAAGAAGAATTGATTTTTTCTTAATGATTATGTGTAATGTGGCAGCTTTATGCACTGTAGGCAGAGACCATGGCTGTTTAAGAGGATCTGATAATAGCTCACAACTAAAGAAGGTTTCTTTCCTAGGCAGAGGGAAGTGCAGAGCAGAGACTGGAACAAGTCACAATTAATTTTCTTGTTCTTTAGATATTGCTATGTTCATCTTCTTTCCTGCTTCAGTCAGGGAAGCTCAGAACATGGATGTGGATTTGTTTACAATCATCAAAATTGTTCCTTTAATTGTTACATGCATCTTCTGAAAAAGGGCACATGAAAGTAATTTAAGAATTAAAAAAAAAATCTGAGACTGAGCAAGCTCTTTTAGTTTATCCCCAAATGAGCACTAACTTTGAGGTAATTCTTGCAGTTTATTGCACTAACCAAGAAAACCAGGTCATATAAAATGAAAGAGCCCATATTACCTGTGAAGCAAAAGTGCCTTCTCAGCAGAGATTTGTTCATTCTCTTTTTGTCCTAGACCATTATTTCACTTCCCTGAGATGTGCTTTGTGAGGAATACTACAGGGACCAGACATCACTTTTGGTGAACTGTACTGCATGGGGCTGTGAGTCAGAAACAAGGACTGCAAGCCTGGAGATGTGACAGAGGTAACTTCTCCCTCACCCTAAACAGCATGGAGAGAAGTGCTCCTAAGAAGCACCAGAGGGAAAAAACTGCCCAAAAGCCACAGGCACAAATTATGGGAGTCCCAAAGCCCAACAACTGCTGCCCACCTGCCAGTGCCTCAGCCCAACTTTGCCAGCAGCTTGTTTGTGCAGTGCCACTTCAGCAATAAATGGATTTGATTTTTGACACAATGAACCACACAGACCTGAGCAGGAGCTTCCAAACTCCCCTGGAGTGCAAGTGTGACTGCTCCAAGTAATAAACCTTGGAAAGGCAAGCCCCATCGCGATGCTTGGGACATTGCCCCAGGGCTGAGCATGGCTACAGCAGCTCCTGTAGCAGCTGGGGTCAGACGGGCTGGGTTTTGCCATGCTGTGTCCCTTGAGACTCCATGCAGCACATCCAGCTCCACCAGCCAGCATTACAGGTCTTGAGGGGTTACATGTGACACTTGGGAATCAGAGCATCAGCACCCACAGGCATGAACCGGGACCTGTCTTGAAGTTCAGTCACTTTGTGAAAATGTAATTTTCAATATCTCATTAGGACTTCTCCCATCTGTTAAGCATAATCCCAGAGAGTTTGGTGACACACTAAATGAAGCTGTGAAGAGATGTGTTTGTTTTAGATGTAATTGGACAGCTGTTTTATTATGAGTTAATGAACTATGATGATTAAAAAGAATTCAGTTTTAGCAAACCATGTATTAACAATTACTCTGGACTAAAATCACAGCTAAGCAAGTGCTGGACAACTTTCATGACAATCATTGGGAGCAGTGATTGGATTGGAGGAGACCTGAGCACCAGCAGCACCATGAAAAGCTGATCCTGAGCTGGGGAGTCCCGCATTTGTCCTTTCCACACTCTGCAGTTTAAAAGAGATCTTTGTATATGAGCTGGGCCTGGTGCCAAAGGCCAGAAGTCACAAAAAGCAGTTCACTTCCATAGGAGGTTTCCAGTTTGCATGGAGCAGGTTTTAAGCAGTGAAGTCTCTGCTCTGAGAGTTTCAGTGAAAAAGCTCTTAAGAGTTAAACGAAGACAGGTCCATATGCCACATGTGCAAATCACTTATATCTTTATGTTAAAATAAATCTGTTCCAAATCATTGTGACTTCCTGAGAGCTGCCTCCTGACCTTTCTCCACTTCAGCCCTCCATTTGGCCTTCTTTTCTGCATTCACCCTCAGCAGCGTCTGATCCTTCTTGGCAGCCTGGAAACAATTTGGTGGAAATCATTGCATGCTCACAATTGCCACCACTAAATTTCCCCACATCTGCACCACTTCCTTTGACACCTCATTGTCCTTTTTGATATTTTGCAGTGATAGAAGTTAATCTGTTTCTTTGTTATACCACATTTTCAGCATTTGCAGCTCTGATTAGCAGGAGAATTACACGGTAAATTGTTTACAGGTGCACTGGGACTTGCAAGTCAAACTGGAGACCCAGCAGTGGTGTGGGATAGGGAGAGTCACAGCTCTTGGTGACCATGGTGGCATGCAGGACAGGCAGGCAGGACCACAGGAGCCTCATGGCTGGCAGATGTCAGGCAGAACCAGCCTCCATTGACACTGCCTGAGCTATTCCATTACCTTTGGCCCAGCCTCCTGTTGAGACACTGCTCATATAGAGCATTGCACTGCACACGTTTACGGCAGAGTGGGTCAGGAGCAACACATTAAACAGCAGGATGTGCTTTCCAGTGCCAGTGTCTCCTCTGGAGAAGGGGTGATACAGATCTTCTGCATACATTGCTCATGTGCACGTATTCTCAAATCTGTCACCCAGGTGCTTATTTCCAAAGAACATACATGTTGCAGACATCTTTTGTGAAAAATCCTTCCTTTAGGATTTTTCCCTTCTGAGAAACCGAGAGGCCTCAGAGACAAGATGTAAACAATTGTTATCTGCTGCTGTAGAATGCAACAGGTGCATCTGTGATTAGCTTTCTATGGGTGTTTAGATTTCCTGACCAGTCATGACAGAGCTAGCTCTCGCTCTCTGTCGGAGCCAGCTGCTTTGTTATTATTCTTTCTATTCTATTCTTAGCTAGCCTTCTGACAACTTCTTCCTTCTATCTCTTTCTAGTATAGTCATAATGTAATATATATATAATATAATAAATCAAGTCTTCTAATTATGGAGTCAAGATTCTCGTCTCCTCTTCATCCTCAAAACCCTGCTTCCCAAAGGGACAATACATACATAGACCATACATAAATAAACCAGTTCCCCCAGAAACAATACTCACTTCTTTGCCTGAGATGATCATGGTCACACAGCCCAGCACAGTCAGTGCAATCATGATGTAGCAAACCTTTATCCTGGCAATGTTCCTTGCAGTGTCAAGGACCTCAGACCTGTGGAGGACAGAGCAGATTTTCCATTCTGCAGCAGCCTGTATGAAATGGGATCATGGGGAGAGGGGCAATGAATGCTCAAGTCTTGCAGCTACTTCCTGTCAATGTACAATGGGGTTCAGCCTTCTCTTTCTGCAGCTGCTTAAAGGAGGACTGTGTAAAAATTAGCCTGTGGGGAAAAGATTTAGGTTAAAAGCCATCAGTAATAACAGGATTAAAAACTCTTGCTCTCCTGTGTTCTTTTATTGTGTGAGAGAGTGAAAGCCTGTAAAATGACAGGGACAGGAAAGTCTTTCCACTATAATAACAAAGGGCTGACCTTTGGGTGCTGCAGGGCAGGCCACGGGGTGCTGTGCAACACCAGATGGCACTGGGGCCATGCCACCAGAGCCAGGCAATGCCACCCTCAGGGAATTAAAAGCCCACCACAGCACAGCTCTGCCAGGCAGTTGGCACCAGCCCCACGAGCCTGTGGTGGGAAGGTGACTGGGTCAGAGCACACAACTGCACATTCCAGGAGTTTTCTTCCCAAGCAGCTGAACAGCCCCATCCATCACTGGAAATCTCCACCACCTTCCATTAGTAACTCCTGGCACGTAAGCAACAATTCATGCTTGCAAGGAACTGCAGCATGGCAATGAGCCATCCCTGAAATTATATCCAGCCATGGATTTACCCACACCTGCAGGGGGAAGGCCAGCTGGAGGTGAACCCAGGATGTCACAAGTCAGAAGCATTAGGACTCCAAAATTGAGTGACAATCCTTTAACAAAAGATCCCAAGAAGGAGGTGAAACCACAGCCCATACAGGAGGAACTCACTGCACAAGTCTGTCAACAAAGTTGTATGTAGCCCCAGCTTCTAATTAAAATTGATGTAGCATTATTTATCACTAATCAATAAAACCTAGAAAAGCATGTAAAAACAACCCAGATTGAATGGTATCTTATCATGGTGGCTTCTGAGTTTCAAAGCCACTTGTCTTGCAAAAGATACTTCATCTTAGTCTGAAATTTGTGATAACTAAAATAAGCAAATCCAGTTTATCTCACAGGGAATGACAAAAAGTTACAACAGGTACAATTATTTACAGCTATTTTTGGACACCAGCATGGGGGAGGCACTAACCCCCACAAGAGCACAGCTCTGGGTATGCAGACTGGGGTCTCCAACCTGCGTGTTCACAGCCAAAAAAATCATTCTGACAGGTCCACTTACGAAATGTGCCTGGGAATGTCTTCCTCCTTTTTAAAGCGTCCTGACCATACTAGCACCTTTTTATCAAAATTTGTAGGCCTTCTTTCATTCCTGAAAGGTTCTTTACCTGTAAGAGATTTTGTACAAAGCAATGAGTTAAGCTTCAAGAAGGGAAAAGAGCTGTTGGTACAGAGGGAAAAGGATTGAAAGTTTAAAATTACACTTTTCTATTCGGCGGAAGCTAAATGTGCTTTCTAACATCAAAAAGACTCAGCAGGTGGCATGAGGTCCTTTGTTACATTTGCATCTTATTTAATTTTACTTTCTTCCCTTTAATTTTGGTAGGGTTTAAACTAAAAATCTCTTCTAAACTTCCTGATTAAGAGGGCAAATGATGTGGGGCTGAAGTCCCTGAGCCCACAGCAACATCTCACCCTGTGAGCATCTTGCTTTTAAATGGCCCAACTAGTGAGTTAAGCAAACTGCCAGCAGCACAAGTAGCTAACTCCTCCACAGCTTCTCCTGAAATCACTGATGGAGAGATGATGTCTGCTACCATGCAGCCTGGTGGGAGACTGGCAGTTGTTCTCATGCGAGCTGGGTACCACATTACTGCACTCTAATGATGATACATTACACCCCATCAGGCTACCACGGTGATGCCATTTGCATGCTATCACCCACAGCACAGTGAGAAAAGGACTCTGGCTCCCCTTGATGGAAACAAGCACAATAACAGGCAACGACGACAGTGGCAGAGAGACCTGAAAACACAGTAAGCAATGGCTGGCTCAAACCCTGGCTTTTGCAGTGCACACCTGTACAAGTGGTCTTAGCAAGGCAGCTGAGACTGCTCACCCAGTACTTACATCCAGGTAGGTGCACCCAAGAAGCCACACTACAATGCCCTGTGTCTGCAAATGTGGGGCTTGTGTTGGGAAATGTCCAGTTGTGACCAGAATGGGCAGGAAGAGATGGACATGAAGATGTCTCCAGTCTCAGCATCTTCATTCCCTGCCTGTTGCTGGATTGCTGGTACTCAGCTGAAAGGAAATCACTGCTGCAGAACAGGGAATGGAGAGAATTTTCCTGCCTGTGTTCAGTTGGTGAAATTATACTAAGTGCCTTGGTCCCAGGGCTGCTCATGTATGCCAGGACTTGTAAGTGGCTGAAAAATCCCAGTTGTAAATCTTGGCCCAGGTAAATTTAGTCTCTTGCTTCTCCTATTTCTCTCACAAAGTGCAGTGAGACCAGGAGAGCTACATCAGCAGGTGCCAGAATCAAATCAGCAGCAAGCAGTGCACTTGCTGAAAGCAGATGCTCCATCCCAAGGAGGACAAGGGCAAAGCCCCATGCTGGAGACCCCCAGCCATCCCACAGGAGCACAACCAGGCCCATGCAGCCCAGCTTGCCTCGGGTGAGGGGTCTGCAAAGGCACAGCTAAGAAAGTGGTGGTGCAAAGAAGAGAAACTGTGTCCCTACCAGGAAGCTTGTTCATCTGGGAGCAGCCCACGCCTACTCCCTGCCTCATAATCCAGGGCACTGCCTGGCACAAGCACACACGGCTGTGGCTGTAACCTGGCAAGGAGCAGAGCAGGAAGCAGAGGGGAGTAAATCCTCTGCTTGCACCAGCCCTGCACCCACAGGGACATGCACTGATCCTCCTCTGGAGACCTGGCAGCTGGGTAAGAGGAGGAACATTTATTTGTTTTAATTGACAGATTCCCTGACAGGAAGCATCAGTTGGTATTTGCTGCCATAGGAGAACAGCTGTGTAATAGAAAAAGCTTTACCCCTGTGCGCTGTGCTGGTCAGAGCTCTGGGTGTGCTCCCTGCCCCAGGGGCACCTGTAGCCCCAGGAGACAAAGCACTGCAGTAACTCAGCCATGGCTGAGAATGAGGCTCATTTTCTCACCCTTTCCTGCAAATACCCTTTCCCTCCGTGCTGCAGCACCAAACAGTGACCAAAGGCTTTCCACCCACCTGCATCAGCCGTCTGCCAAGCCTTGTCCTGGATGTTCTTTGCTTTGCTGCCAGCAGCCCTGGCGGGGCACAGGAGTGGCCGAGCCACCCTCTGGCTGTGCCCCAGCAGCCTCCCCAGCATCCTGCCCTGGACCACCACTGCCCCACCAGCCTAGGCAGGAGCCCAGGAGGCTGCTGCTAGGACTTCCTACAGTAAAAATAGCCCTTCCTGTAAGAAGGGAGTAGCATGCACTTCCACCCTAACTGACAAAGGCTTGGCTTACATCATGATGACGAGTTAAATTTATCAGCTGTGATTACCAAAATGACACACCCTGGGAGCTGGGCAGGTACAAATCACCACTGGGGCAGCTCACACCCAGCCCTGACTCTGCCCCAGGCTCCCCATCCCAAGGAGCTGCTCAGGAGAACAGTAGTTATTTACATTATTTTCTTAGTCCTACTATGCAAGAACTAAAATAAGACAGTGTGCTGTATTTCCCCAAAGACAGGCTTAGTGAGTGCTAATTATCACAGCTGGTTAAGCTGTTAGGGTTCTTAATTGTTCTCAGCTACAAAATAATCTTGCAAATCAGTTGCTTTAAACAGATTTTATGAAAATGAGAAGTGTTTACTGCATCTCAAAATAAATGTGGTTTGGTGGCAGGAAAATAAAGTTGATGTCTGTACCTATAAATGCAGTATAGGGAGTCCATCTCACATGCAGACTGCAAACTTTCCTAGCAAAGAAATATACTTCATATATGCTTCAGGTTTAAAAAGTAAACGAAGAAATTATAACAAAAACCTCAGCTAATGTAGTACTTGTAAGTCAGTAAAATTGTCATTAAAAAGTAGTGATACCTATAAAGTATTTGCCCTCCACAAAGTCTGGGTAGTGCTGAATGTTTTCCATAACACCAACTGTTCTAACCAGAGAAAGAACCACAATCAATGCTGTTTTATCACTTTGACATTTCTCCTGCATTTTGCACAAAATTCTTCCTGATAGGTCAGGAAATGGAAATGCAAAATACTTCTTTCATTTGGAGCTGTGGGGTATTTACTCTCCTTAGACATGCAAGGCCCTAAAGCTGATTTACAGGTGAGGAAAAAAATTCCATTCAAAAGTGAAGAAGCAGTTGCCAAAAGGAAAATTTGCAGAACTACTTAGCAATACTATCAAATGCAACATTGCAGATAATCAAAATGTGTCTAAGAGCAAGGGGAGGGACTGCAAGGGAAGAGTACAGCAGGTGTGGGCAGGGATATTCTTAAGGGGCTGAAAGGATGAAAGATGTGAAACAGATGCATCTCTGGCTCCTCAGCTTCTGCCCCAAGAAAAAAACACTGTCATTTATGGAGATGTTTTTATATTTTTTGGGAACGTGGAGTTAATGATACTGAGGAAAGAAGAAAAACACAGCCGTGACAAATGTGTTTTTTCCTCTTTCATGAAAGCACCACGATGTATCCGGACACAGCACAATGTGTTCATCTTAATTCACTTGTAATTTGGTAAAGCAAATTAGATCCATTTCCAGATTAGGAACCTATACAGAAAATAAATCGTGTTTTGAGCTTCCAGCTGCAAACAAGACCTGCAAACAAGAAGAAATCAGTGGATGTGATTATGTTGAAAAAAGCAGAAGGGAAAGCTGGTAAAGTCAGAGAGAATATTTGTGTCCTGCTCAGGATTTCCCTGTGGTAAAATGGGTATGAGGGAAGATGCATTTATAGCCTGAAGTTTATGGCCAGCGTGACTGAGCATTCCCACAAGCTCCCTTCTCACCTTGTGCAAGAGCTGCTGAGTGAAAAAAAGGCATTGTACATCTGGACAGCCCTTGGTCCCCAAGCCAGGAGGGCGGGAGGGGCTGTGGGCAGTGGATGGGATGTGCTGCCTTGGTGCTTGTGTCACACTTGGACCTGCCTGGCCCCACAGGGGATCCAGCTGTGCAGAACATGAGAGCATCTTCACTCTAACAGGCACTCTTCAAAATACTCATTGCAGAAGTGACTGTTCTTTGTGTCATGCCTGATTATGGATTTGAAAAGGAAAAAGAGAACATTTTTATGTTAGGTCTTAATTTCTCAAAAGGGGAGAAAATTGTGGGGGTTGCAGGCTTCCATTGCTTGTTCACCTAAGGGTTGCCAATTGTTTCCTCTAGCAGACACACCAGCTAACAGCTGTATTAATCATGTCTGCTGTGAGCAAAAAGGCACTTCAGGATTTATTATGCCAGCATTTGGAAGTGCAAAGACACCAGAGGTCCTCACAAAACCACAAAGGCAGTTACTTGTTCCTGAATTTTATTTGTTTGTCTGGCACCATGAATGTTTAATGACAGGCTGAGTTTTACTGCAGTGCATGAAAGCTACAGACACCTCTGTGTTAGGAATTCCAGCTTTCCCTTCAACACTGTGGATCTCCCTCCAGCCCAGAGCAACTTGGATCCCTTTCTGAACAGCAGAGAGATGCAGAATGCTCTTGGACTAAGGTAGACAAGGTAGCTTGTGAGCAACCTCATGAACTTTGGTCTCCTTAGAGGTGTGTTGTGCCTATCTCAGTGCATGCACGTCCCCTCTGGCCAGGTTACAGCACATCCACAGGAGGCTCATCCAGTCACTCCCACACCAAGCCATCCCTTAATACCCATCAGTGACTCATTGCCAAAGTGCAGCCAGTATTTCATAACCATTAATATCACATGTAGGGAGTTGATTGAATAGGAGTAACAACTTGTTCAGAGTTCCAGAATTAGAAAAACTGGGTCTAAAGCACCATCTCCTCTGCCTTCCACATCCTTTTGCCAGGAGGGGAGCAGGACCCCAATTCCTGAGCAAACTCTGGACAATACAGAAAGCACTGACCAGCTCTACAGGCATTTCCCAGCCTTCCTCTGCCCTCACTGCAAGGGGAGGGCACAGATCTGAAGGGTTTTGAGTCACAAAGGACCAGACTAGCTCAGACAGAGCAGAGGATGGTCTGCAGCTGTGGTGGGGCAGACTCATGACATTTCTGGTTTCTGTGTGAGAGTGATAGGTAGCTGCAACACTTGTTGCACAGTGCTGCCAACACTGAAGATTTAAAATAAACATAAAACTTCACAACACTCCATCATGGTTCTGCATCCTCTTCACAACCCTTCTGCCAGCTCAAACTCTGCTACTTCAGCTGCCTCCACAGCAAGGACTGGCAGCCAGCCCCTAAACATACCCAAAAACCTTTGCAGAACTGGAACAGAGGGACCACAATATAAACCCAGTTGGTGTTTGTGAAACTCCATTGCTCTGGTTTATGGCTGACTTCATACTGTTATTCCCAGGGCCTTAATGATGTTGGCCCAAGACTAAAACACTAAAAATAAATAATACAACTTGCTTTCATTTGGGGGCTGGATATTAAAGAGGCAGACCTGTTGATTTGCCTTTTTTTTTTTTTTTTTTTTTTTGCATAGTACATTTCCATTCTTGAAAGACAAAAGTCACATGTATATACTAAAACACAGTCATCCAAACAGCCATCTCAGCGTCCCTTGGACATGATGGCAAACAGAGGGGGAATCTCCGGTCCTTGTACTCGGTGTCAACCATGTGGCTGTACCGCTCCCCTCGGTGTTGCGCCAGGTAGGGGCCCCAGTTTGCTGCAGGCCGGCAGCAGCTGACAACGCGCTGCAAAGCAAAACCAAGAGACATTCAATGTCTTCCTTTAGTCCAGACTGCTTCTATAATTCAGTAAAATTCGAGCTCTAGACACACACTGCAACTCAACAAATGGCAAATCACCAAAGCTGTTTAAAATCGTTCCAAGCGTCTTGGTGGTTGGTGGGTTCTGGACACTGAGGTCAAAGAACAGGGAAAGCTGTGACCAACACAACTGTTTGGGAAAGCTTGCCAAGAGCAGAATATCTCAGATCTGTCACTTGCTTCTGTGAGGAATGGGAGGCTAAACTCCAGAAAATTATATGGGGATAGAAAGCAATAGAAATTCTTCAGAGAATTTAAAGAAGCTGGAATAGCAACAGAACTGATGAAAAATCTCTCTCAAATGGTGTGTGTGCACTCCCAAAGAATTAGACTTTATCTTTTTATCAGAACATGGTAGGGAGATGCACCTTTGATGCAACTACTAGAGTTAATGCTTTGGTCTAAAAATCCATTTGAAAAACATGTCAAAGTACCAGATGTGTTGGAGAAAAAAGCACAGGTGGTCCTGATAATACCAAAGAAATTCAGATTTGAGGCTTTATCAGTGGGTTTTTTTGCCCTTACCTCAAGAAGGCTTCCTTCAGCGTTACGTATTTTTACAATAGCAACAACAGGAATCCAGAGGATGCTGAAGATGATCATGCACCAGCCAAGAATGTTTCCCCAGGCTGGGTATACAACTGGGCCATAAGTGGGATTTGAAAATGTGCTCAAAGACCAGAACAAAATAACCTAGAAAAAATGGCAAAAACAATAAGAGAAAAGCAGGTTTCCAACAACATTGAATTTGCACTGCTTCCAAGTTGGTTTAATAAAAAGAAGGGCTGTCTCCAAGTTCTGCACAGTTCCCTCTTGTTTTCTGAGTATGAGAACAGTTGTGCAGGATTTGGTGTTCAGTCATCACCAAACAGCAAGACTGAAGGCCAGGACTGAAAAATGACACCAGTGCTGAGATGCACTAAGTATATTTGTGTTTAAACATAACTTGATCTCCGGGTTCTCTTTAAATCTTATGTTGGATAATATATGCATTGCTGGCTGAGCCCAGTACCCTCTTTCTATATGTTGTTTGCGTTCCTGTATTCCATTATTTACAGGAATACAGGAAAGAATCTAAGATTAGAAATTGGAGAATATTGCTGCAGAAATCGGATAGTTTTAAGCAGCATTTTCTAAACTATAGTCTGGGCAGATTACAGGTAATGTGCTGGCCAGAGTGACTTGCCACTGTTCCTGGATTGGGAATGTTAATAAATTCTGTCACAGTAACATAATCCAACCATCTACACTCACAAATGGAAGTACAGGTTTAACAAAAACCAAACATTCAACAGGACATTTAAAGGTCTGTTAGACAGGAGAACAGCAGAACATCTGACCCAAAATGGCATTTCCCTCAAAAGGTTTTCAAACCAATCTCAGTCTAACATTAAGATAATCCAGCTGCCAAGGCAGAGGATCTAGCTGCCCTGTGTTAGTCCTTGGGAGTGTAGACCCAGCTCTCTAGTTACTGATCTCAAACCCCAGCCTCTCCTGGAGTGGATCAAAGGAGGAAGGAGTGTATCAGAAAGCAGAGACAGCCCATAGTTCACTTCACTGGCACAGCTATGCCCCATCTTTATACATAGAGCCTGGGCAGTCAGCCCTGAATCTTCACAAAGAAACCTCTTCAATATTAAGTTACTAAATTCCATCACACTAACACAATCCAGTCATGTGCACTCACTAGTAATACCACAGGAGTGAGGAAAAACCAGCATATTTTCCACCACAGCCAGAACGAATTGGTCTTCTTTCCAATCATCATTTCAATGTCTTCAATGAACCTTTTTCCTCCTGTTGGAAGACAACCATGGGACTCACTGTAAAGCAGGTACCTCCCTTGCAGGTGGGGTTACTCAAAAGTGATCAAAGAAAAGCAATAATCAAGGACAGTTGCTCCAGTTCTGCATTAAAGTTTTTTTAAATCATATTATTATTCAGATGGTCAACTCATAAATTCTTTATTGTAATAATTAGTATTTTATATCCCTGGCACTGCTCAAGGCCAGCCTGGATGGGGCTTTCAGAAACCTGCTCTATTGGAAGGTGTCCCTGCCCATGACAGGGGCTTGAAACAGGATGATTTTTCAAGTTCCTTCCACCCCAAAACCATACTGTGACTCTATGATATACACGGCTCCTGGGATTGCTTGGTTTAATTAATGGATTTTCAATGCAAATAATTTACCGTAAATGTAGGCGATGCCCATTACTTCCAGGAGAGCTGTAATGAGGAGTCCCCATCCAGCACAGAAGTGATCTATTAGGTTAACCCAGTAAATTCCTGCCTGCAGGACAAACATTAGAGGTTAAAATTTGAGCAGTAACATACAAATAAGATGCATTTGTTCAAGACAATTTAACTAATCATGACTCTGAGTTTTTAAGTTCACAGTTCTCCAGGTCAAGTACAGATTTGTGAATATTATTTTCTTTAAATCCTCGATGGAAAGTTGAAAAGAACATCTAACAAAATACTATAGATGCTAAAAGCAAGATCTATGCATATATAGAGCATATATAAACAGCTGAGAGCAAGGTTTAAATTTGGAGCTCACAGGAATAAATTTTGCGCTGAAGTTTTTATAGTGAACTACAGCAACGGCTATAGCAGTTATCAGTTCTGGCAGGCTTCAATCCTCCCTACATGCCTGACTTCTCCATGGGGTTAACCACAGCTTTGAACACCAGCATGCAATAGCAGGATCCCAGAGCAGGAAACAATCTCTGAGCCATTCCACACTCTTGTGATTGAGTCCCTTGCAAGCTTCCCCACCACCCTGTTTCATGACTTAACGTCCTTTGCTTGACCATACAAATGTCTACTCACCACAATTACCTCCTTCACCTTCTCAGTCTAATTACACACATAAATCTGCATTTCTAGATGGAGTAATAGCAGTGAACCTTTATACCCTTAAAAGCAACTGCCTCAAGAAATTTTACACAGTATACTTAAAATTCCTTTTCTGTATATCTATTTATATAACCATGCACATGCAGGAGAAGTAACCATGCAATCTACAAATGCTCATGAGCTAATGGGTTTTTAGTGCATGGATAGGCCATTCCTTAATTCTTGTCCTCCTTGGTAGTGACTTCTGAACAAAAAGATCCCATCAGCATTTATTAGCAGTACCCACTGTGCTGCGGACATGTTCTATGCGTGTACTTGTGATTACACAAATAAATTCCTGAACTGAGGAACCATAAATCAGGCTGATCATTCACAGGCTCTGTAAAAGCCTTCTAATTAAAAGCATGTCTCAGTTCAATAATCACAGAACACCTTAGGTTCTTCAAGCTTTCCCTGGGAATTGCTTGCTTGTGTGTTCAGGCACACTGTCAAAATTCAAGGGTCTCTAAGATTTATCCACAAAGACAGCAACAGTTGGAAAGGGTATTTTGATTTGAGTTCATCACTTGCAGCATAACTACACTCACTACCAAAAAACTTTAATGTCTTACCTGAGTAACACAGGTAAACCCAAATAAAAACAATACTGCACACACACACAAGGTCATAGGTCCTCTTACTTTTTTCATGATGATGGGATTTATATCATAAATGCTGGTTGTAATTGTTTCTGCAAAGGAAGAAGAAGTGAGTTTGAGCAGCAAAATTAAGAAAGGCAGTGGTCATTTGAAAAGACATGAGTCACTTAAAACCCCACTTACCTACATCGGCAAACTGGGAGTCAATGCCCAAAAGCACAAGCATCAAGAAAAACAAGACAGACCACAGAGGAGAAGCTGGTAAGTGGGAGAGAGCTTCTGGGTAGGCTACAAAGGCCAGTTCAAACCCTGGAACGTAGTGGAGAGAAGGATGTTGTTGTCGTGCCTTGGCCAATGCAAGTGCCAATACCAACAGTGTGACCGTCAGCCTACCTGACTCCACCACCTCTGAGACAGGCTTCTGAGACACAAATGCCATATGTCCCAGGATGGAGAAAATTGCAAACCCAGCAAATACACTGGTGGCACAGTTGGTCACGCAAACTAGAATGGCATCTGCGTAGCAGTTGTTGTGGAACTTGTTGTATGAAGACAAAGCAACAAGCCCGCCCCACCCCACAGACAGGGAGAAAAATATCTGGGTGGCTGCATCTTTCCAAACCTAACCAAAAAAAAAAAAGCACATGAGAATTGCTGTATTACTTATAGTATTGATCATAAACATTGAAGTCTGTCCACCATTGAAGCTCAAGGGTATTTTCAGCCTGTGTATCCAATTCCATTTCATATGAATTTTAGGGAGGATAGAATACAGCATGCTGGTGACCTTGCAGTCTCAATCACAAACTGTATCTCTATGGTGTCTAAAGGTCACATCCCAAGCATGTTGCCAAATACTTTAATCGTAGTGGGCTAACCCTGAAGAAAAGATTAGATTGGTTCACATAGGTGAATTGCTGAGATATGAATCTTGACACAGAGACAACAAATATGGACATCCAGGACTGGCTGCAGGAGTGAGAACTTCCATGTACTCTCCCACTTGTGTGACCCAAACAAACCACTCCTGCCTCTGATGTAGCCCCTCAGCCAGTGCCAAGCACTCATATAAATACCACAAATAAATATCACACCTAATGGTTGCTTTTGATAAAACTGCAATAATATTGGGCATAAGCCAGAACAAAGAAAGTTCTGGCTTTCTTTGCATGAGGTGCCCTTCCTGGTCCACCTAACTACCCAAGGTAATTTCCTAGGCAAGGCATGGCCTGAATTTCAAACTCAGGGATCCCTTCAGCCTTATGATCAAGTCCCTTAAAATTAGCAGCAAGAACTCTGTCAGCAGATCTTGCTATGATTAAACTCCAGCATGATCCCCAAGAACTGTTTAGAAGCAATAGCACAGTTTCTCATCACTGCTGTGGCAGGGAGGGGGAAGGAGGTGACTGTCTTTCAATTGGAGAGCAGCTGCAATAGGGGCTTGGACTTTTTACACAACCAGCTGCTGGTACAAAATGCAGGGCAGGACCTGAAGCACCTGACTGCATAAAAAAGAAGAAAGCCACAGAACCAGGAAAGTGTGTCACAATTCTGGGGCTGAACCTCCTCTCACCTCTGCCTCCATCAGCTTGGTGATGTTGGACTCTGCCCCAATGTAGAACTCGATGCCATCCAAAGCACCTTCCAGGGTGGCACCTCGCACCAACAGGATGAACAGGATGACATATGGGAAGATTGCAGTAAAGTAGACAACCTGCAGAAAGATCAGCAGCGACACACATTAGGTGTGAGGGGATCCACAGACCTTCATGCAGGAAGACTGGACAGGATTTAGGCTCAGGTCTGCTGGTACAAAAGAAAAACAGGCAACCAGAGAAATGAACACATGCCAGCCATCAAACCATCTGGCTTAGCCGGTTCTGGAGCTGCATTCCAGCAGAAGCAGAAGGCCCAAGCCACATATCCACTTTTGAGATAGCACTTGACCCGTTTCAGAAATGCATTGCTCTGGCATGATTTGCTGCTGTAGGTCTGGATTCAACTAGCCCAGACGTCTCTTGCTAGGCAGTGCTTCTAGCAAGTGCAAGCTGAAAGCCAGGAAAAACTAGGTGACCAGGGCGGAATTATCTCCTGATGAGCTCTCTGCTACTCCCCCCGACCATCCCTCAAAAAAAAAGCCAAAACAAAAATTTTTTGAAAGTGACTGTTCTGGAAGCTTTCTTTGCTGGAGCAAGGACTTTTAGGTTCTCTCAGAAACAGTTCTGTTCTGTTGTACCAGCACAATGGGACCAAAGGCAGCAGTACAGTTATAGTCACACAGGCTACGTTCAACAATCCTCTGGTTTCTTGAGTCTTAGCTTCAGTGTTATTCAGACAGGTAATTGACCCAGGACTGCTGGCTCCACCAAGCCAGAGCATTGTGCCATTGTGTGGTGAGTCTGACATTTCCAAAGACTTCCTTCACGCTTGCCTAGAACAATTCTCTCTGCCTTTCATCTGTCTTACTCCTGCCCAGCTAGATTCTTCCAAGTCTCACCTTAATCTCCAAAGAAAACTGTCTTCCTGCCAGAAAAAAATGACAACAGGAAGAGCAACTGCCAGGAACCCAAAGAACACGAGATTAAGAAGAGCCATACAGCCAAATAATTGAGGCTGGGCAAGAACAGATACTCCACCCCAAAGCACTGAGACAAGAACAGAAAGCTCCAAATAGAAATCAAAACAGGAGGAGACATCTCACTGAGCAGAGGAAAGGAGGCAGCAAGGAACCAAAAAAGGCACAATGACAGAAAAAAGGGGGGAAAAATCTGTGCAGAGAAGGTGAACAAAAGAGCAAAGGCAACTACAACTGAGACTGAAGATGTAAATGATGGAGATGCAAGACGAAGGGGAGAAAAGAGTATGAGGAGGAAGAAACAAAACCAAGAAAAGGGTCTCATTTGAAATTCAGCCTGCCTGAAGTCAGCCTAGCCCAAGAAAAACTCCAGAAAACCATGCTGCAGCTTGTGGAAATGGGAGCTGTCATGGTTTGAGCCTGGCACCATGCCAGTGCTCTCATGAAAATATCTTCTCTCTGGTTCCTGTTGTGAGATGTGACTAGGAATAAGCAAAGCAGGCTTCTACTTAGAAATATAGAAAACGAAACTTTATTAACTACACTACAATGGGAAAGAAAAAAAAAAAAAACCTACACACAAGTAAAATGAAAACCTTACAAACACATTTCCTCCTCCCCTCACCAAATTTCCAACACAATACATCGCTCAAATCACCGACTCTCTGTCTATCACCACCCTGTAGATAATCAATTCTCCATTTATCAAGAGGAGAGGAGTCTTTCTTGCGCCGTGGTGACCTCTTCTTTTTCCATGTCCAGTGCTCTCACCACTGAACAGGAACCAGAGCTGCTTCTAGGGTTGTCTTTTTAAGGATGCTTTGTCTCATTCCAAAAAGAGTACAGTCTCACCTTTGGGACACCTGTCTCCCCCAAATTTTACCCCCTGGGGCCTATGGGCTCCAACACTGGACCCTCTTGGTTCTGAGGCATCGCCTCCCCCTGGATGCAGTCTCTGTATCACCGGAAGCATGGTTCTGTCCATGGCTATACAAGAAGAGTCCAGCTAAGGCCACTCCATCATCTCTTCCCACCTAGGATTCTTCTCTACTCTCCCAACATCTTTCACTTGCCCGGACCTCTACACTTGCACATTTCTTTCTGCTATTTCATTTCTATCTCTCTTCTAGGAAAAGTTAATGTTCTGCAAAGTTTTCATTGTCTAGAAAAGGGTTAAAAAAACTCAGGTTCTGCCCACCCGAAGACTCCCACAGCAGCCGGACACCTTCTCGCTGCACCCCCCCCCCCTTCTTCTCCTTCTCGGCTGTGCTGCTGGCACATGTTATCAAATTTCAAGGTAGCACAGTCCAGGCACGGGCTGTACTCTCTCTCTCTCCTGAGGGGGGGGGGGGCTGCCCGATGCCTCCGGTATTTCCTTCTACCCTTCCACCCTGGGGCGGGCCAGGCTAGGCCTACCCCATTCTCGGTCCAGGCCCAGGCCTACCGCATGGCTGCCCCCTCCCCTCCTCCACCCAGCAGGGACAGCTGGACGGGGGAGATCTGACCTCCTTCCCGGCAGACTCCCAAGAGACCTTCCCAGGGGAGAGCTCTGCTTTTAACTCCTTTAATTTTAGCACCCAATTGGACTGACCACAAAAATCCCAGAAATCCACCTCCTCTCAAACTACGACAGGAGCTCAGCAGAGACAGATTCTGAAAACAAGCATCTAAGTACCTTGTCCCTACAACTAATTTCAACTCTTGGGAACAAACAACATTTCACAATCTGCCGGAAACCTGCACACACACACCTGTTCACACCACCTGACCTGTATGGTCCAACCATCTCAGCCAGACTGGACATACAAAATAATCACCGGGTGTTCCCAGGGCGTGTGCCCATGTGTGCCATCACACGCACGCTTCCATCACACAGCCCAGGCAACGGCTAAAACTCAGCTGGAATCACTGGCACAACAGCAAGATTCCAAAATACAGGGCAGCCCAGTGGAGTGGAGGCCCAGGAGTGAAGTAATGGCTGTGTAATCAGCACCTTGCTCATATTTGAGGTGACAGTTATGAAGCCCAGGAGCAGCAGGGAGGCCAAATGCTGAGCCCAGCAGAGGGGGGTGTGTTAGGACTGCATCCCATCCTTGTGCTAAACTTCCCTGGGTCCAACTGACATTGGGAGGGCAGAATCAGGCCAAAAGTCATCTCCTCGGTCTTCCTAACATACCTTTCCAGAAGATTTGATTCCTTTATACAGGGAAGCTGCAACAATTATCCAGGCGAGCAGGAGGCAGAGAGCCAGGTGCCAGACGACTCTGCCGGTCTCCTCCAGCCCACTCGAGCGCTGCAGAGCCACTTTGCTGAAAGCACACGATGCTCCCGTGAGGAGGGGATGGCAGCAGCACACAAACCTCACACTCCTCTTCCTTCTCCAGACAAAATGAGCTGCTGTGTGAGGCTATTACAAGACTCTGCAGCCTCTTCCAAGAGCGTGCAGTTAGAATTGCATGATTGGCAATGAGAAGCTGTATATTTAACTGCAATTTTTCCTTCCTTCTGAAGCCTACCAGCTCTCATCTCTCCATACATCTCCTGTAAGACCCACCTAAGATATTCTCTGTTAATCATGCAATTCTGACAGGAAAAGAAGAGCCCAAAAGAATCCGTTTCCAGGAACCCAGTGAACACGAGGCAAATTGAGCCCGTGGGGCAATAAAGAAATGGCAATTTTACACACAACAGGCCCAGATTCAGAATAAGGTGAATATATTTTACACAGGAACTCCTGAGAGAAAGAAAAGTATATGCTATGTGTAAAGATGCCAAGTAGTGCCTACCAGGACTCCAGAGAAGAGGACTTCTATAAATGGCAGTATTTTTCAATTGGTTAAAGGTTGACTCACTGGCTTCTCTTTCTATACATAATTTCTCTTAAAAAAGCCAAACTTATCAATTAAATTTTAAGTCCCCTCTCTAGTGATTTGCATGCCCATGTCCCTTGACTAGATTTTTTCTGGACTGCAAGATAAGACAAAAATAAAAGGCACATCCAAAACCACAAGGCATAAAAAGGTATTTTTTCAGTAATTTCTTTAAAGTATTTACTTACTTCCAGTATTGCTCGGTGGGAAATTGCACTGGTTTGTAGGTTATGGTGCCATTTATACATGTGAGATTGTTGGCCTCGACAAATGAGTAGTTTGCACGAATGATTTCCCCCTGGTAGGTTGTGTTGCAGTCATTTACTGAAATCAAGAAAAAGGAATCATTAATACTGGGATGACTATTATTTAAAAAATCAGACCGATACAGCAAATGTGTTTCCTAAGCAATTACAGCTTCAGTTTGGAAACAAACCTGAAATGTCACCTGCAGCTGTGATTTCGCTACTTGACTGTAAATCAAAACGCCAAGAATCTGGTGTGCTCACCACATTTTACTTATCCTCAAGAATACTTATAAAAATCAAATCTGAGCAGAGTTAAAACTGTAGCCTTGGTTACTCTATGAAAACATTTGTCCCAAACCAAGGTGACACATGGATCATCTGGTATCTGACATTCATCTTATTGTGGCAGAGGGCTTGTTAGGACACTTTAAATATTTTCCTTGGAGCAGAGTTGGAGGAATGGAAACTGGGGTTGGGAATTTTTTGCCAGAACATACAATAAAAAACACCTTATCAGCATATGTATCAGCTGATTTACTGGAAATTCTTGTTGAAGCCTGTTTCAGGACAGCTTCTTCAGTTCAGTTTTGTGTTCCCCCAAAACTTACAAATGAGGTGCTGAAATCTGTTTTGTTTTGCCAATAAATAAGCATCAACTTTTTCTTACATAAGGCCTCTTAGAAGATATTTTCAGATATATGGTTGAGATATATTTACATTAATACTGTAAACAATATAATCCATCCTCATCTTGTCCTTGTTATTTTAATAACCACCGGTTAGCAGGCAAGAACATTTCCAGCTGCTAACTGGTAATTACCTCACCAACTTCACCTTTTGCCTTACACTGGCCTGATACAGAAACTGGGGAGATAAGTGCTTAGGCCCTACATCTGCTGGGAAACACAAGAACAATGGTGTGGAGATACATTCTAAAGATTCGGTGAAGAGTGAAACCAGCGCCTCAGTGGTGCTCAGGATTACCATAGCCACAGGGGAGGCAAGGAGTAATGAAAAGACCTCGATAAAAACTACTGCAGTAGTTTGTCACATGGAAGGTATTTTTTTGCCACAAAGCCTGATGAAATGGGAATGCAGTATTTCAAGCGACTGGAAATGTATGTACTAGAAAAAAGCTGAGGTTTAAAAGGGAAAAAAAAGGATCCAACAAAGTGATTTCAGCCCAGTTCTCTGTAGATTTCCCAAGCATCCAGAACTGGTGGCAAAGAAGGGGATAAGCATCACTCCTCTGTGTTCAGATGCAAAACTCCAGGAAGGACTTCTGAAGCCATGGGTAGCTGTCTTGATCCTGTACTTTCACCCAGAAAACAGTCCAATTACCAAAAACAATCATATTAAACTCTGTCTGGTAACTATGGTACCTAGTCGTCTCTTGCTGCAGAATTCATCTGCCCAGGAAAAGCAATCCGACCACGGCAGCACTCTTTGAAATGAGGCAAAGAAATAGAAGAGTGCATAAGCAATGATAACATTGTAGTAGATAGTCACAAATGCTGAGAGGATGACCATTGTGATGCCCACTCCTAGGAAAGAGAAACACAAAATATCTTAACCACCTCAAACTCGGGTTGCAAAACCCCTCCTCCCACCAAAACAAATAGCCTTCACTTGACTTTTAAAAGGCTATTTGGGAAGAAGTTGAAGTTGGTTTTTGGTTGGTTTTAAAATATTTTTTTAACACCAAACAAACAGCGACATTTTAAACCCATTAAATGACGGATATGATCCAAACTGACCATCTCAAACATGCTTTGGAAACAGAATTTGAATCAGACCCATAGAAAAATGGACTATTTACAAAGTCTAAAGGAGAAATTCAGTATTTTGTTCTCTCCCCATTCAGAGGGAAATTTAGTAAAATAAAACAAACTGTACCAGGACTGCCCAAGCCGTTTCAAAGATTCCACTGCAATGAATGCTTTAAACCATAGTAAATCTTGTAAATATTACTGTTCTCCCCTTGTTAAAATCAGTTTTGTTCTGTGAGTTTGGAAAAGCCTGACAAACTGTACCAGTCATCTTAGAAACTATATATAAGTTTCTCTCTTTACAGATATATAAAATATATGCTGTGTTTAAAACCTTTTGCTTTAAGATAGACACTCTGCTTTCATGAAAGTTTCTTGTGCTGCAGAACAGAGACTGGCAAAAGGAGTAAATGTTGGGGCAACCAGTACCTGCAGGTGACAAGCAAATTCTTGTTGCATCAGAAGGAAACTTCCTCCTTCCTACGTTAACTCCTCGGGTAAATTAAGACAAACAAAACTTTTGCAGAGTCCTTTACACCCCTGGTACAGGACCAGGATGGACAGGCATGAGTAAAGCACATGCTTAATTGTTTCCAAACAAATCTCCCTATGAGAGTGTTTGAAATACAAACCCTCACTACAAACTCAAACTACCACTACAGCATGCAACGATTTCTCTTATCCCAAGAGGCAGCCCACTTTACAAAGCCAGAGTCCAGGCTATTTTATCTCACCAGCAGATGACTCCCAAGGCAGCTGCTGGGTGATTGTGCACAACATTGCACAGAGCACCCAGACCTGTGTGCCTGTGCCCACACTGGCAGCCAAATACACAATTAACCCATCCAACACACAATTGCCTTGCAAGCTACACTGGACGTGAAGCATAAAAAACCAGTGATAAAGTCAACTTCTAAAGTTTATTTTCAATCTGTTGCACACATTACACCAGTTCTTTTACTGAGTTTTTCCCTCACAAAGCAAAACAGAGATATTTCCTTCTGCCTGCACAGCTGGAGTGAGAGTGACGTGCGGTTGAGCACAAGAATCTCTGATAAAACCTTTCATAACCAAGAACCCTTTTGGGGGAATCTTTACTCAGCATCTGTTTATTAACTGAATAATGAGGAAGTATATACCTGGGTGCAGAACACTGACCCTGAAACATTGGGAATAGTCACAACACAGATATTGGAGTCTCAGAATTAGTAACTTCATGAAGAAATCATTAATTCACAACAGTTTATTGTTAGAATAAAAGGAAAGATAAGAAAACCAACCTTGAAACAATGGTAGCATTCTCCAGCCGGAAACAGGCCCTAGACTGGCAAACTGCCCAAGGGAACATTCCATGAAAAATAAGGGCAAGCCAGCTAATGCCAGCATGATGGTGTAGGGGATTAGAAAGGCACCTGAGAGGAGATAAAAAATGGGGGGAAAAGCACAATCACACACACAGAAAACAATGCATCTTTCAGCATTCACCACAGTTTTAGCACATTTGATACTCCTCCTTTCTCCCCGGCTCCCCACCATAGGCGCTTGTTTGTGAAATAGAGAGATTTGTTTCTAAGTCCTGTTTTCTATAAGACTAAATAGTACCTACAATGAATGTCAGAACTGCTGATTTAAAAAGAATGACTTCTCTTAGAGAAAGTAAATTAATTTTATAAAAAACTATTGAAGATGTGCTCTAATACAAGTAAGAACACTGCTCAGCTGTAGGCACCATCAGCCTTGTCCACTTTCTATTTAATCCTCCAAGTTTTAATTTAAAGAGGAACAGAACCTTTCCTGTGTGTGCTCAGCTGTGTTTTGCAACTGCCCTGTTAAGCAGCTACTGGACATCAAAGCATGAAGATTATTTTCCATGGTTGGCTGAGTCCTGTGTCAAACATCATCTCAGGATGGCTCTTGCTCAAGTCCATTTAAAAGTGCATGTTAACCTGATATCAGCGAGCACCTTGTTCTGTGAAAGGGACTGGCACTTCTTTGTGTGTGCACAGAAGACAGGGAAAGCGAGAGCACGAGTTTCATAAACACAACACGATATCCCTGCAGGAATCTGTCCTCATCACTCTCAGTGAATTTAAAGCAATCAAGGGCCCACTTCTGCAAGGAACTGCAAATACCTGATGTAATTTCAGGAAGTAAATTGTCCCACAGAATTAACTGGATTACTCCTGTGTTTCAAAACAGGGATGTAACAGTTGTCCTTATCAATCATGGGCAAGGGGCACAGAAAAGGCTGCAAGCAACAGCACAAATATGCTTTAATTGCAAAGTCTCTGCTGCAGCAGACAAAAAAAAAAGATCTAGTCCAAGGGCTGACGTCACAACTTATTTTGTTTTCACCATTTTCTTCAACAAAACTTCAAGTAATGCAAACCAGCCCATCTCACTCCAATAAAAATTCCATACTGGGAATGCCTCCTTATGTTCCATGTGCAGCTGTCTGGGCTGTACTGCCTTTACAGGCCAGAATTTTACTTCAACAACAGTTACGCAGAGCAAACAGGTACATATAAGAAAGTTCTCTGCAGTTACTATTTACGCGCTCTTTAATTACCAGGGGTAGCCTGGCAAGTAGATAAAGCTCTGGAATACAAGCCAAGGAAACCAGTGCCTCTGCTTGGCTTTGCCACTAGTTCATTGTGTAAGCACGTAGAGGCTCTCTCTGTCTCACACTTCCCAACTGTTTGATCTGGGTAATTATTGAGCTGAGATAATTATTCCAGCTTAGAGTGTTTGCATGGAAAAACAAAGGTGCAGGGGGGATTCCACTGTTCTCTATAAACATACCAGGTATGGTATATAACATAAACTTACCAGAGGGTAAGCACTGGGGAGGGAGAGCAGCTATTTAGACAAGTAGAGCAATTGCTACATGGACAAAAAGGTACACGTTGTCTACAAGTAATTCAGAAGATGGAATTCTCAGGTAGAAATTTGCAACTCAAATTAAGTACAATTTCCCTTCTCAGCTGGTACCAAAAAAGCACACGGGTGCCTCTTAGTGCCCTTTCCCATGAGCAGCCTCTCTCCCAGTTCCCAGGGCAATAGAGCTCACATCCAGCTTTGACAGAACGTGCCCAGCCTCAGAGCTGGCCCTTGGAGCTGGCTCTCCTCTCTCCTGGGGATAGCAAGGTGTGCCCACCCTGGGACCCGTTCAGCACAGGTACCTCCTCCATTCTGGTAGGCGAGGTAGGGAAAGCGCCAGACGTTGCCCAGGCCCACGGCATAGCCCACCATGGACAGCAGATATTCCCTTTTGTTTGCCCAGTTGCCACGCTCCAAGTTCTCATCGGCGCCACTGGTATCTCCTTCACGTGTGACACTGGAGTCCTTGGAAGAGAAGAGGGAAGGCCTTGTGATACCCACCAGGCAAGAAGGGCAATCATATCATCATTTCTCTGTCCAGAGACCTACCTTGGGATCGCTGACAGCACGGGCAGAGTCAGTTTTTTGGCTGCCAGTCCCCCTGGACCCTGGCAGGAAAGCACAGACCTGTGAGAAAGGGTCCCACCAGAGAGCCCAAACACCTCCACAATCTTGCCTTACTCCTGCCTTACTCCTTTGTGCTATCAGCTCCAGGAGACTCCTCTATTCTGCCCCTGCAGATGTCCCCATACTTGTTCAGATCTTCGCATCAGCACATACCTGTATGCCCACTTTAAAAAACACCTGTCCTAGTGCCTTGCACATCTGCCGAGGAGCTCATCCCACTTTACCTTCCACTACCTATTCGGATCTCGCCTGCCCAGACAACTTCATACCTGCCCTCAGCTGCCGACCGACCTGCGCCCTGCTTGCCCCAGTGCCGCTACGCCCACCTGGGCACCTCCACAGCCCACCTGCCCAGCTGCACCCACACTCGCCTACATTCCCGCACACCTGCCCAGGTGCCTCGGCACCCCACCTGCCCGGGAGCCTCCGGCCCGCCCCCCCCGCCGCCTCACCTTCTTCTTCCCGCAGGACAGAAAGCCGGGCAGGCTGAGCATCCCCATCTCTGCCGCCGCCGCCGCCGCCGCCGCTGCGCTCTGCCCGCGCCGCCCGCCGCCCGCCGCTTTATCGGGCCGGCAGCCGCCCGCCCCTCGCTGCCCTGCCGGGAACCGCGGCCCCTGGGCTGCCCCAGGGCCCGGCCGGGGCCGCCTCCCGCCCCCGGGGCAGCCCCTCGCAGCCCGTGCCCGCTTCCCCGCCCGCTGACCCTCCTCCGGCCCCGCGCCCACTTCCTCGCCAACACCCGCCTGCCTAAAACGCCTTGCACGGTCACCTGCCCACTTCCCCTCCTAAATACTGCCTGCCCTCCACACGCCCTCGCTCCTCGCCTTACCCCGAGCCGCTTCCCTGCCACCAACCTGCCTGGCCTCGCTCCCCCTCTCAGGGCTCTTCAGCTCTCCTTGCACCTCTGGCCTGGCCGCCTCTCTGTCACACACCTTCACTTCTAGCATGTCCCCCCACTCCTTCCCCTCCTCCTCCTCTTCCAACACTTACCCACACACTCTCCTTCTTGTTCTCTACCTCAGCGCTGCCAATTCCCCATCAAACACTGACCCTCACCTGAGCAGCCCACCCCGCTGCTCCCTAGGCCTGCTCCCCACGGACGCACTGCCTGTCTGCCTCACCTTTGCCCACTGCCCCGGTGTCCTCTTTGAGCTCTGAAGGGGTCATATTGCGTGGAAATTTCAGCACCTGAACACAACTTTCAGGTACAGACACAGAAAGGGCAAGTCATAAAAGTTAAGTCATCTCCAGCGGAGGAATTGGAGTAGAAAGACTGGGCAACCACCTCCACAACTCACCTGCCCCACCCCAACCACAGACGTGGCTGTGACACCTTGACAAATACCTTTTCTGTCCAAATTAGTGGGACTTTATTTGAGCAAAGTGCAACCCAGTGTGTCTCAATCTAGCCACAACAAGAGGTTCACCAGGACTGAGGACTGTGTGGAACAGCATCTGAAAGGTGGGAAAGTAAAAGACTTTATTTTATCACCCTGTGCAGCAGATTCTCAAGGAGAGTTATATTTTAGATACTGGAAAGATGCCAGAACACTCTTACCTTTGGAACAAAAAGGAAGTACAGGTGCAGTGTCCTGACAGGACACCGGCTTTGGGAGAAAATAATAAATAAAAATTAAAGAAAACAAGCCTCTACAGGCTGTCTGCAGTGAGCAGGGGAGAGAGGACCATCTCCAGAGAGGACTGTGCCTGAAGCAGGGCTGTATTTCTCCTGTTAGCTCTGCAGATGAACAGCACAGCAGCTCCCCTTGCATTCACTAGGGGCTGAGTCCATCAGATTGATCCCTGAGTCTGGTTCCTCATAGCTTGAACAGCCACCCACCAACCAAGCACCGTGCCAGCCAGTCACCCCTGGAATGTCTCAGCTATGAATACGGAATTATCAGCCAGCAAACCAGAGCCTGTTTGGTTCTACCATAGATGAGATATCCCATCTCCTGACCAGCAGCCTATCTGACGTCATGTTTCTAGTTTGGAAAGCACCCCTGGATTACTATCAATGCCATTTACTGAATCTTCTGTTAATCCAATGGGTAGAAAAAATAATTTAGAAATAAATTAATTATAATCTTAACATGCTGAGAATACAGCAAACAATTCTGACATTTCCTCGGAGCAGTGAGATACCCGTGTTTTCCATTTGGTTGCACCAGTGCTATTATCAGATGTTGGGTATTGCCCTTAGCTAACACAAACAGCTCTGGTGATACAGCAGAGTGTGTTTGATGTGCTTATTTAAGAATACGATGAGTAAATTCTGTTCTTAGAGAAACACACTATCTTCTGTGATAGCAATGCTTACTAATATTGGCACTAATATCGACACACACATCCAAAACTGATTCAGCAGGCAAAGCTGGGGCTCATTTAGCTCTCCCCTTCCCAACTGGTGTGAGCTAAAGACCTGAAAACTCCTTTGCAAATCACTTCAGAATACACTAAATCCTGGCAGGCCAACACACACAGACCAATCAACCAACATCAACAAAAAAACCCTATATTGGCCTTCAGGATCTGAGGAAGATGACCTAAATCATTTAACTGTCTATCAACAGCATGTAATTACTCTCATCCAGAACTCAAGTGGCAATGTTACACTCTCTAGAGGAGACATCAGACAGACAGGACTGCTATAAACAGACAGGTGAAGCAAGGCAGAAAACTTAGAAAGGTGGCTCCTGCAGCTGCAGGAATTATCCTCTCCTCTGCAGCTGAATGGAACCAAGCCCTATAGTTCAATTTAAATTAAGGCTTTCTGCCTAAGAAAGCCTTAACCTTGATTTTAAAGACAAAGTCATTAAAAGCGAGACCATTTCCTTGGTGTTGAACTGATCCACAGGCAGCTTAGACCAAACCTTTACCACTAACTTAAAAAAAAAAAAATCAATCATTGGTCTAGTAGCCCATGAAAGCAAGGCAGCATTCTCCATCTGATGAGAAATGTCTTTATTTCACTGTGAGCCTGCTGTAAGCAAGGTGGAAGTGTATCTACAAGGAGGGCATGTCAAGAAGCGGCCCTTCTGCTTAGGAGACAGAATGGAGGGGTGAAGATGGTGCTGTCAAGGACAAATTACAAAGGCAATGGTTCCTGAAATGGCCATCTATGACTCCAGAGAGGTGCCTGTGGAAGCAGACAGGGTTTGTAGCAAAACACAGTCTGGGAATTACTTGCTAAAGAGCCCTCGTGCCAATACTGGCTTGCCTGGCTCTAATGGTTCATCCCACTGTTTGTGCAACAAAGGTAGGAAGCAAATTTTCCTTCCAATCCTGCCAATCCCTCCAGGGTGAGGAGGTTTTGCTCATGGGAAAAGGAGTTGATGTATTATATATCCTTCCTGGATTCTTATTTTTAATCAGTTTTGCTTTTCTCCATAACTGGGATGTTCATTGCTGCTGCTCAACAAGCCACCAGGACACACACATCTACTCAATATGGATCTCAAGCCACAAATATTTTTTCATTAAATGGAAATAATGAAACAATTTTATTCAGAAAAACATCAAAAGTTTTCAGCACTGTGTGATAAGTTTGGCTTACTAACATAACAGTAATTCATTCTATTACGAATTACATAATCATATTAAAGACCTGTATTGGCAAAATCACAATGAGGTGCTTAATCCAATTTTCTCCAACTTCAGGACTTTTGGATTCATCTCTAAAGCCATCTCAGAGGTGAGAAATGCAGCAAGGTCACTCCTACTTGCCTCTATGGACAGTCTGCTATCACAACCAAAAGAAGCAGCTGAAACCTTGCTCATTTATCTCCTTACAATGGAACAGTTGCAAAAGTGCTACAAATGCAAAATGCTTAAGCCTTCATGCTTATATTATGGGTGGGGATTTGAAACTATATGGAAAGCAGATTTGCCCTCAGGCCTTTTCAGCAGGTTGCAACCTGCAAATCATTAATATTATATGCAGTAATCAAGTTAGTGATGGGGAAGTTTTACATATGCATGTAGAAAAAACTTATAAGACAGAAATAAATTAAAATATACCAATAAAACGGAAAGGCTCTGCAGAACTGCTTTTCTACAACACTGAGCCTGGAAGATTTTGTTGTCCCAGCCACTCAAGAGGAAGCCACAGGTCTCCAACCACAAAATTAATGAAGGTGTTTTCATGACTCCTGGCAAGATTGACTGTTCTGTATCAATGGAACATTAATCTCCACTTTAGTTAATTTTATTCAAGAGTTGGAATGTGCTCCTCAATCATTTCACCCTCTGACCAAAACTCCAGGATAACATGGTCTTTCTTGTAGCACTGCCTCTCTCTAGTCCCTAAGAGCTCAACAATCAGTCAGAGATTACTGAAGTTGCCATACAGGAAAAAAAAGGTTGTTCTCAAACACAGAGCTCCATATAGAATAAGGAGAAAAGCAACCAAGAAAGGATTAAATGTTGATAAAGGTCAAAGATGTTCAAAACACACCACCATCTGGAAATCTCTGCTGAAATCCGGACTTGCACTAGAGTTACCAAAGCACAGTGAACACCAGCATTTGCAGCCCAGGGCTCCTAATCCCCCCAGTTCTGCTTCGGCTTTTGGCACAGAGCATCTGAGTTTTCCATGAATCATTGAAACCTTGTGCCAAACAAACATCCAAGCCTTGCCGAGATGCATCAGGCAGGTGTCACTCTACCTGCCCCCTCCCTGACCATCCTAGAGGCAGGTTCCAAACACGTTCAACTCGTCTTTGAGCAACTGAAAGGCTCTGTAAACACAAAACCTCGGGTATCACACGAGGGAGGACATAACAACAGGTACAACGAAGGAAAGGGGAGAGATAAAGTATGGGAAAACGAAAAACTGGAAGCATGCAATTATCAAAACTTAATGATCAGGGAGCACAGAGATGTCAGAATATAATGACTTTTCTATTAGGAAATATTTCAGAGGTGGGGCCAGTAGAAACTAAGGAGTCATTTTTAATTGAGTAAAATAAAGACTAGGAGTGAGTACAGTAGTAATTTTCAAATATGCTGTAGTGAGTTCATCAATCATGAACAGTTTCATTTTTAAATTCTTCCCCAACACTAAGTGCCAATATTTATGGAGTTCAGCACAGCCAAGAGATGGTGGCAGGTGGTTTCTCTTCCCCAGCCCCCCAATTCTATACTTTCTCGCTAATTGCTAAAAAAAAAAAAAAAAGCTTTTCACAGAAGATAACATAAATGCATATTCTTGAGAAACTTTTGACTAACAGAAAGGCTTTGAAATACAAGTATTGGCTATCACACAGCAAAAAGAAGACCTTTCAGCTCAGTCCTTTCCTCGAGGTAATTTTACATATTGACATGCAGTCTTGCCATGTGATAGCCAAGAGAATTATCTTTGTGATTGTCCTCCTTCACAAAAGGACAAAAGCCAGGCTGTTAGTCCTGCCTGATATCTTTGGAATGGAAATACCTCCATCAACACTTTCCTCTGTGTGATACCTGTTCCTGCAGGTCAGTAATTACTCTCAGAAAAAGCCTCATCCAACTCACTGGGGCTTCTCACATAAGATAAAACAACCTCGTATCAAGTAGTAATGCCATAAAGTCACCTGCTGCAATAACATGATTCTGAGTCTAAAACGAAAAAGCAAGACTTGCAGGGACACTAGAACAATTACTTAGCTAAGCATTTTCACAATTTTGAAAAAAAAAAGTCATTTAAAAGAAGTTAAATACTAGAGGTATTAATATTACTCCTTCTGCTGTCTGGATCTCCTACAACTCTTTTCATCATTAGACTTAGAAATCCTTTCTAAAAGAAATTGATCTATTTACCTTCTTTCAAGGATGGTAGCAGAGGTAGGGCTCAAGTATTTAATATAGCACAAGCTTTGCAGAGAGCATGTGAACTGCAGTGGTTACAAGCATTAGACCCTGTAATTTCTTTAGCTTCACCACAGAACATCCTCTCCTCTAAAATCAGGGGGTGCATTTGTATTCCCCTTAAGCAGGGAAGAAAGTTGACCACCCCAAAATAATCCATAACTGACTGGGAAGAAAAGCTTCAACAAGAAACACCATAAGTTATTTTACCACCTACAACACTCACCCTGGCTGCCACAAATCAGGTCACTCCCCTGACATTCCTTTCCAGGCCCTCAGGCTCTCTCCCTCTGGCTCAGGCTCTCCTAAACAGGCATCCTCAGAGCCCAGACCATCCTTTCTCCTGCAGGATCAGGAACAGCCATATCTGACCCCAAAGGGCCAGGGAATGGCTGGGTGGAAGGGATGTGAAGGCAACTCCCTGCTTCCCATGGGCCTACCATTAGCAAGGCAGCCGTGGCATCACCTGCTCTGGGGTGGATCCTCTCAGCACACTCTCACCTGACCCAAAAGCCAAAGAGAAGCCATTTTCTAATGAAACACTGATTTTAACCAAGCCTCTCAGAACTCCCAACACTGAGGATTTTCTGGACTTTGCCTGACTTCCTGTGCCTAAACTTGGGGCCCACAGGTTTTAAATGCGTTAGGCAGCATCTCAGCATGAGGCCTCTAGGATTACAGTTTTGGATTAGTGTTCCACAGAATTGCCACTTTAATTGATTTGGGGGAAGGGCTGAAGTCTCTGTCAGACTTCAAGGGATCTCAGTATAGAAATGTGAGGGGCTGAGTACTGTCCTGATGTGAAGTCTCAGTGCAGCTGTACTTCTGAATGGTGAATTGCTAAAATTATTAGTATACCAAATGGCAACAACATGCATCCACTAGGTTACAGCTGCTCTGTAGTGCTAAGGGCGTCCACTCCTACAAATGTTTTACTCCAGAGGATAAAAAAAAAGTACGCTCCACTTTCCTGAAAGCTGAATACTAATGTATGACGTTTTACACTGTTATTTTTTTGTTCTCAAAGGACCTGCATTTTCTGTGGCTGGTTTTAATGTTCAAGTGAAAAAAAGTATTACGAAGACATGTTGGGGTTTTTTTTCCTTAAAGCTGGGGCAATTATATAAAGGCTGATATCCGGTATATCAACATTTGGCCCTCATCTGGACACCTCTGCATTGTGAAGCTTTGCAAACTTTTATACAGTCATTAGTTTCTTTACATAATCTTGGTCTGGCAGTGTTATAATCTCCTACACTCCTCCTTATAAACTTTTCCTTGACTGGCAAACAAGGGAGTAAAGTTTGAACAGGAGTGCAGGAAGGCAAAGCAAGGAAGTGCACTGACGTCCTTCCCACGAGATGAAGCAAGACACAAGAAGCTGTGTTTATGCTCTTGGCAGGGAACACCAGGACAAGTCAGAAACACCACTAAAAACAGTGGGTCAGTCCCTGGAAAGGTACCAATAAACTGTGATGGACAGCAAGTACTGATCCAAAGGGAACTAGCTGTGAGAAATGCTCTGCTTTATGGTGGCAGACTGGGTGTGCTGGTTGTAAAATGTTCTGTTTCTTATCCCCAGGGCTCACCTTCTCTCTGTTGGTTTGGTTTTGGTTTTTTATGAAGAGTTGCAAAAGCCAAAGGAGACCATGATGGGAAGTCTCCAGGACTGTTCCACACATTACAGAGCACTTGCAACTGCTTTTAGGACCATGTAAAAAAGTGCCCTACAGATTTATTGCTGAGTCGTGGTACCCAGTAAGAAGTTAAAAATAATAGCAAGCCCCGGAGTTTACGTAGAACGGCTACTTCAAACCCAAGAAATGTGCGCAGAGATTGTATTTGTTTGCATCTCCAGATACATGCTTTGCAGCCATACCTCCCTCACCAGTACACATAGGAGTATTTGCCCTGTTTTAGCAGCCTGAGGCATGCAGTAAAAACACATCATATTTTCAGGCTACTGAGTAGAGAGGACCCACCTTGATTAAAGAATTTAATCAAGTAACGTGATTAGATGATTTAGTCAAAGCAGATCTTGTCCTACTGACATCATGTAACATGATAATTTTCCCAGTTGCACAGTGCAGCACCTGGAAAAAGTCCCAGGAAACTTCTCTCCGTTATTCCACCCAATCCCATGCACTTCTGAGCTGATAATTCAACACTTAGTACAATCACTCCAGAGCTGTTGCACTATGGAGAAAACTTGAAAAAGTAATTTTTGGGTGTTAATTTTCATTTAAAAAATTGATGATTTATGTCCAAACCACAAGATTCTATGTTTATTTATCTTCACTTTGCATAATTTCATTAACTAAGCACATATCACTTCCTTCTACAGATATTTCAAGGTAGCATTTCATTTAGGACATTCTAGTGGTAGATATTAACCAAAAGGTAAATTTACAGCATTGTTTCCAGTGATGCTTGTAGTGCCAGCAATTGTCCAGTTTGTGGAAGCAACCATGCTTATACAAGTTTCTGTGGTTATGAAACAATCCTGTGAGGCAGGGCTGTGTTAGTTACAGGAAAATTTGCTTTCACTTTGAAATGAGAGTTTCCTTTGCTGTTATTTTTTTTAATTTGTTCCTTGGAAAGTGAATGTTGATACTGGAAAATAGTTCCATTTAGAAGGAATTATTCAGGAGGTAGCTTGGTCACCTCTATTCTGATACATGTGCAGGGAAACAGAACAAATTTGCCTGGATCTGAATCTTCCTAGGGTATAAATCATGATTGCCTTCTTTACTGGGACACTGAGGGATGGTCCCAGGTCTGTCTGCAGCATTAGGATGACACTAATACTAAACTGGGCACTGGTAGTAAAAAGGACAACATTGACACGAGTCCTTCCAGCAAGGGCTTAATATTGGCTGCTTTCTTTTACTGATGTTTCAATGCTTCTCATGTCTTGGCTTTTGCCCATATACAGTGTGGCTTTACAGGATAAATTACACAGCTTTGTGTCCTTCCTTTTAGTGCCCTTCCTAGCTAAGTGAATGTTGAAGCAGAGGAGGAAACATCGTGGTACAAAGTAAAGCAAGACAAGAGAGCTGTGTTTACTCCCCTGCTTAACTAAGAAGACAATCATGGTTTTTCCTTTACATTCAAATTTCATGCACTTGGGACTTACCCTGGGTGTATATACCTGAAACACTAAATAAATAGATTTTTTTTATTTTTTAACCTCAACAAGATTACATGGAGGCTGATAAAAGAAACATTTTCCCATCGAAGACTAAAAGACTACTGGTGATAGGAGTTCAATCAGAAATCCTGGTACATTTATCTGGACTTTTTGCTAAGGCTTTCCAGGGTTCACTTGGCAATAAATATTCTTTCTCCAAGGGCATGCATTGGCTGATAAAGTGGATGTGGATGGTGGAGAGGAAACTGAAACCTAGAGAAGAGTTCCATCTGCCAGCTAGCAAACAGATTTACTGCTATGCTGCTGGCTGTTTATATAAAGATTGAGGTCAGGTCCTTCCTTATTTGCCTAAATCAAGGGCAGATAACATCTCTACTAGTTTGAATATTTCAAGCACAATATTTAATGACAGGGACACTTGTTTTAGGCTTTTCGTTTTGAAAGACAGTGATAGCAAACACAAGAACACAATCACCACATAGCACTCTGAGCAAGGTCAGGAGATTCACAGGCACACTAAGGTCACAAATGATAAAACAGACTGCAAATGGCTAACTGGCTAGCTTTGCTCCAAAATAGAAAGGATATTTGGCAACTTGACACCTGGATCTTCTTTACCAAAACAATATATCAAGCATTCCTATTACAGGGTCAGGAAAAAGGAAGTAAATATTTCTGCAAAAATTTGTTAGAATGGATAATCTGCAAGGGTTTATCCTAGCTGTCTTTTTTAGTAGGAAGGGTCACTCTGGTGTCAGAAGGCCCAAAGCAGGAGTTCGGAGACAGGCAGATTTAGGTTGTACAATCCAATATTCTGTGGACAGTAGCCTCATTCCATTCCTCTCAAAGTGATCAAACCTCAATTTAACCTGTTAAGGCTTTCCACACGCTCCTCCAGATAGAGCATTTCCACAATCTGACACCTCTGAAGACAAAATGTACCTTTAACAACTGTACTTGTGCTTAATTCACTTTATTTTTCCTCCTTTGCTTTTTCCCCACTTCTCCCCTTTCCTTCTGTCTTTCCTCTTGCCCTTTTCTACTGAGACCTGTCATATCTCTTCTCACTCTGGCATTTCTAAGGTAAATAAACCAAATTCCTCTAGTCACATCTCAGTTCCTCTGGTTATTCTGACATCCCTTCTCTGCACAGTCTGGATTAAGTCTCCAGTGTGGATTAAGCTCCTTTGAACATGGGGAACCACAGGCAGGGACAAAGAGCAGGGAGGCCAAGGGTGCAAACTTTGAAGACAACCTAAGCATCCTGTTTATATGAGAACCCAAACAGAAGAGGCATTCTATTCTATTCTATTCTATTCTATTCTATTCTATTCTATTCTATTCTATTCTATTCTATTCTATTCTATTCTATTCTATTCTATTCTATTCTATTCTATTCTATTCTATTCTATTCTATTCTATTCTATTCTCCAGCCATTTAAAAAGCTGTTGATCCTAGCAAGGTGATGAAGTAGAACCAGTAAGTCTAAATTCTTTATCAGCTTAATACATTTATTTATTGAGGTGTTTCTTTCTTTACTGTTTGAAGGTAGTTCCCCAGTGGAAACAGAACAAACAGCTATTTTTGCAGATGATTAGATTGTATTAGTCTGTTTTATAAAGAGAGAAGTATTTAGGACGAAGTCACTGGGGCAAGATGTCTTTTTTAAATGGCAAACTCAATAGAACTGACTTTCCAAAGAACTAACTCATCTCAAATTTAACAAAAAGCTCAGGCATTTAAAATTTTTAAAAAGAAAAAATACTGTAACATAGTTTTTTAACTTTTATTTGCAAAATATCTTTTAAATTTTGTTGTAATTGCCTTTTTTTTTTTCTTTCAACTTAACCTGAGCATTTATAGGACAACAGACTCAGAAACAGAACAACTCAGGCAGGAATGTACCTCTAGTCCAGACTCCTGCCTATCAGGTGAACAGGTTTTTGCCTTTTTTATATGAAATTAACTAAAGAGAATGGAAATCTAGGGTGAAGCAAGCAGTCAGGTTTTGCTTTACACTGAAACTATTTTTACCTTCAGAAGAGAGCCAGGACAAATAGCTTATCTGCATCTCAGAGTGAGCAGAGGCAATCAGAGGTGGCCTGTTGTAATATTGTCAGAGTAAACATGTCTGCTAAAAGTCCTGAGATCTGTTTTACCGAACCTGTTGTAGTGGAAATGAGATTCCTGAAAGAGAGAAATTGAGAAAAAACTTCCAAAAAATCAATATCAAAGCAAAAGGCTGCTGGAGATGAGGGAAAGAAAAAAAAAATGAAATAGAACAACTAAAAGCTTCTAACACCCTAAAATCATTTAAAGTTATAGGGAAAAATGAAAACAGGGCTTTGCCAGTCATAGAGAAGCAATTCAGCAGGAAAAGGCAGAAAAAATCATTAATATTTCTGAAGCCCAGAGATGTAGTTTGGATATATTATGGCACTTCACAGGCTCAGCAGGCAGAACGCAGTACATAGGTCATCTCCTCATGGCCCATGAAACAGAAAATCTTGCCTGACTAATGCCAGAAAAGAGAAGATACTTTTCTTCTGAGAAAAAAACAACCAAACCCAGTAAAGACCTGTAGCATTTCCCCCACTCAGCTCTTCTGCTGAGATGACATTTGAGATGGCATGGGAATCTCAAAAGGAAAGATTTGAGATCAGGCATTAGAACAAGAAATCACAGCTGCTATTGCTCCAGAGTCAATGTTGTGTATCCCATGCTTAAACAATATGGTAGATTCATCACATACTCAAATGTTGAGATGACACTATGAAACCTTACAATAATGAAATAATAACACTGTGATGTCATCCAAACCCTTCAGTTGTCTTTTTGCAACTCTCTCTCTCTGAGTCAATTGGCTGTATCTGCCTCACTGGATTGAAATGTACTTCTATGTCTCTTTTATCTGGTCACAATACCTGGTTTCTCACTGTTACTGAAATCTGCTAGGTTCTAAACTTTTGGCCACACTTAATTTATGTCATGAATGAAGAAGAATTTACAAATGAAGTAGAAAAAGTGTGGGGAGGTGTGTGTTGATTCTTTCCTTTTCTCTTTGAGAAGAGCCTTTGCATCTGTTCTTGTTTTTTCCAGTTTGGACCAACTGACGTATAACACAAACACAATTTAACCAACATACACAAAACCTAAGCCACATGCAATCACAACAGAAATTCCAATTTCACAGCAGGATGGTGAGAAAGAGACAAAGTTCAAGCTTGATTGTGGAAGAAGGATAGCAAGCACAACTTGTATGTTTACCATCACTATCTCCATTTCTCACCCCTCTGCTGAGATGCCAAGCTTAGCCTGTGTACAAGCCAAGCTGAGATGAGCCTTGGAGCCTGTGTTGGCCACGTTGGTCAAAGACACTCAGATGACCTCCAAGCTCTTTCTAAAAATATCTACTTCTTCCTCTTCCATAAGCTCCAGGACAATTGTTTTCTTTAGGAGGCTCACTCGTGTTTACAGTTGCTGAAGAAACCAAGATGTGTTAAGAGGACTGAAACCCACAGGGCTGGTTTTGCTGATGACAGAACCAGTCTCCTCCTCCTTCTCCTTGGCCAAGTTTTCAAACCCCAGCAATGATCTGGGACCTCCTTGGGCAGGCAGTTTGGAACACCTTGCAATGGAGCCTGATGAAAGTGCTCTCTGCCAAGGCAGCACCTGCACACAGGCAGCACCTCAGTGCTGGGAATAATAGCTCTTGGCTCTGCTGAGGGGCAATTTCAGAGCCAAGAACTGAGAATTTATTGAGAATAAAGCTGTTTGTTCAATAGCAACATTTGAGTACTGGAGCAAACTCCCATGTGCAGCAGTTTAGTTGTGTCTATTGGACAAAGCATTTAGATAAAATGCCAGTATAGCCCAAAAATTATGTGGAATAATCCACAGCAAAACACCTTTATATCTATTTTATTCTTCCTGTCCCCCTTCAGCTCTTTTTATGACAAAACACTTGGAAGCCATCAGAGGTAGATGATGGTTTCTCCACTCAGTGAAGAAAACTTCCTTTTTAGATAAACTTTTCCTTCTTGTTTATACAGGTAAGATAGAGTTGGATAGCAATGGACTCATAGTTTGCTTAAGCTAGTAGTCAAAGGGTGTTTACAGCTTTCGTAAAAGAATGTGATTATTTTATGCTTGTATTTATTCAAAATGAGAAATTATCATCAATTTCCCTCTATTAGCATTTTATTTTCTTCCACTGAATTCTATTCCTTAGATTCTGTTTTGGAAAACTCAAATAATTTAATGTTCCTGTGTCTACTATATTTTCTCTGGATTAGACTATTTAGAGCATGAAAGACATGTCAGGCTTGTTCTAATTCTTTATTAAACTACACCATCATCTCTCAGGTGGATGCCTAACAGATGTAACAGCCATTTTCTTTTTTATTTGCAGTATATTCAGATCACAGGACTTCTGTATGAGCAAAGAGAGTAATCATGGACCAGGCAGAAAACTGGATTCCAAAAGGCTACACCAAATTCCTTTTATTTCCCAAATGGGATACAGTAGGTTCCCATGGAAGTTGCCAGATTAGCTTAGGATAATTATATCTATTTTCACAAAGCCTGCTAAATGAACCCTATGAAGACATGTTAATTGCTTTAAATATTGCAGTAACCTCCTACCAAGCTATGCCAAATCTTGTAGTTGCAATGTCTTTTCCTTGTTCTTCCAAACTCTGACTCTGTCAGCAAGTCCTGAACAGAAGAAAACTTAAAAGCCTCCTGTGTTGAGCTAAAGGAACCAAAGAATTATAGAATATCTCAGGTTGGAAGGGATCCATAAAGATGGGAGTCCAGCTCCCTGCTCTTCACAGGACTAAAAAAGCTATCCCAAATGACCAAGAATGTTCTCCAGACACTCCTTGAACTCTGACAGGCTTGGTGCCATGGCCACATCCCAGTGTGGAGCCTGTTACAGTGACCAACCACTCTCCCAGTGAAGAACCTTCTCCTAATGTCTAATCAGAACTTCCCCTGACACAGCTTCATCCCATTTCCTCATACTTTGCTGGTCACCAGAGAGAGGAGATCAGCATCTCCCCCTCCACTGCCCTCCCTGAACAACCTGCAGACTGTGGTGAGGTCCCTCAGCCTTCCCTTCTCCAAGCTGAACAAACCAGGTGACCTCAGACACTCCTCCAAGTCTTGCCCTTTTCACCATCTTGGTTGCCCTCCTTTGAACATGCTCTATAATTTGATGTCCTTCTTACAAAGAAGCATCAAACCTGCACATGGGACTCAGGATGGGGCTGCACCAGCACAGAACAGAGCAGGACAATCCCCTCCCTCAAATGGCCGCTGATGCTGGGGTTGATGCACCACAGGACATGGTTGACATATTCAGCTTGCCATCAACCCAAGCCCCCAGTAGAGTTCTGAGGTAAAATACTCAGAAAGGCCTGAGGAGCAGGGATGCCTGGTCAGAATTGTCCATTTCAAGATGCCACAAGGTCTATTTTGTCATGCTCACCATTCCATGTGACAAGAGGGATCACAACAGGCAGGTGATCCTGCAGCAGCCCCTCTTTGCCCACAGAGTCCCAGAAACACACACATGAGGTGAAGCCCTGCTAGGTGTAAATGTAGGAGGCCTCAATAGCTGTCATGGAGCTGTGCAAAAGGCAACTCCCAGATACTGTCAATTGTCTGGCTCTGTTTATCTTTTCTGGCTGGTTTGTTTCAAAGTTGTGAGGTTTATTTTTTTTGAACTTTCCTTCAAGTTACTTGGTCTGGCATTGAGGAAGGTAATTTATTTACATAGAAGGGGCTGGAGTTTAAACACAAAGATGACCCAAGATAACCTTCCCTTCTCTGTTTTACCCAAAAGGAATTTACTGAAAGCCTTTATCAAACCCTCTCCTCCCTCAGACTTGGGAGCAGGAAGAGGCATAAATGGATTAGTGCCTGTTCCACCTGCAGCAGTCACCGAGTACAGGCCAAACAGTGAGAAGTTCAAGAAAGTAGGTAACATTGGCACCTCACAAAGGTCTGGGGACCCGGTCAGTTGTGAAACACACTAACAGCATGGGGCTGGCCCAGCCTTTGAAACAAAAAGCTGAAAACAAGATTTAGTCTGACACCACAAGGTTTCTGGCTGGTTTGTTTCAAAGTTGTGAGGTTTATTTTTTTTGAACTTTCCTTCAAGTTACTTGGTCTGGCATTGAGGAAGGTAATTTATTTACATAGAAGGGGCTGGAGTTTAAACACAAAGATGACCCAAGATAACCTTCCCTTCTCTGTTTTACCCAAAAGGAATTTACTGAAAGCCTTTATCAAACCCTCTCCTCCCTCAGACTTGGGAGCAGGAAGAGGCATAAATGGATTAGTGCCTGTTCCACCTGCAGCAGTCACCGAGTACAGGCCAAACAGTGAGAAGTTCAAGAAAGTAGGTAACATTGGCACCTCACAAAGGTCTGGGGACCCGGTCAGTTGTGAAACACACTAACAGCATGGGGCTGGCCCAGCCTTTGAAACAAAAAGCTGAAAACAAGATTTAGTCTGACACCACAAGGAGAGGAAGCACTGGAGCTCAATCAGGAGGAATGCGTTGAGTTGCAAACTGCAGGGATTTATTGCAATTCCTACTTCCAGTAAAATCACAACTGGGGATCAGGGGGCTGGCTCTGTTCCTGTCCTTGGCACAAGAGGCAGCTCTTGGCTCTCCAGTTTGTCTTAAGCCTGTCCTGTAGCTCTGGGTGTGCTGTGGTTTAACTCCAGCTGGCAGCCAAGCACCACAGGCCACTCAGGTCACTCCCTCACCAGCAGGACTGGGGAGAGAACTGGAAGGGTAAAATGTAGGAAAATCAGGGGTTGAAAAGAAGACAATTTAATAGAGAAAGAAAAAGCCATGCACACAATCAGAGCAAAACAAGAAATTAATTCACTTTATCCCATGGGCAGGCAGGAGTTCAGCCACATCCATGAGAGCAGGGCCCCAACACACAGACCTAGGAAGACAAATGCCATCACTCTAAATGTCCGTCCTTCCTTCCTTCCTTCCTTCCTTCCTTCCTTCCTTCCTTCCTTCCTTCCTTCCTTCCTTCCTTCCTTCCTTCCTTCCTTCCTTCCTTCCTTCCTTCCTTCCTTCCTTCCTTCCTTCCTTCCTTCCTTCCTTCCTTCCTTCCTTCCTTCCTTCCTCCCTCCCTCCCTCCCTCCCTGCCCCGCTCCCTGCCCCGCTCCCTCCCTACTTTATATACTGAGCATGACATCATGGGGCATCTTTCTGCAATAAAGAACAGTGTCATAACAACAGCTACAACTGCAGAAGGTCACAATTTCCTCTGTTCAGAGACATAGCCTCACCAGGGCAAGGATAAGGTAGAAATAAATGTGGAAGTGTATGTGTCCCTCACAGCTCATTTTGTGTGTATTTAGCACTCCAGTACAAACTTGCTGCTAGTTCTCTGTAGCTCACTGTTGTATTCACTGTTTGCTGAACTTTTCTTCAAAAATGGGCAAATACTTCATGGCTAAATTTGGGTCAAAAGATACTGCAGTGGTGAGATTTAGATTACACTTTATGTAACTGGAAGCTCATATCAGCATTCCAAATCTGAAAGGGGGACTCAAAATTTTCTTTTTGGATTCTGCTCAGAAGAATCTAGTCAGACAATCTCACAAATAAATAAAATTTTGACAACATTATGAGTGTCATTAACAAATTGATTATTTTTCTACAGCTGTCTCTCTGCCAGCTGCCTGAAGTTAAATGTCCAGAGTCAACAGGAACATGCTGAAAGAACTGCAAGAAATAGTTTCTTTTTTCAAACAGCATCTAATTGGTATTTTCTGAAGATTGAAGATAAGGAAATATCAAATTCCCTAACTTTCAATCAGCCTAGAAAATCCTGTGCATTTATGGAAACCACACACACACAAGGTAGGATTCTGTTGTCTTAGGCAATGTGGGACTTCACCTGTTGCTTGGGTATATCTTTCTTGCAATTTCCTCCTCTTCATATAGGAGGAAGCTCCTGTATTGCTTAATACAAGGATTTATGTCCTACAGCTTGTGCTCCCTCCAGCAGCCTCTTCTTTCCACAGAGCATGGCCTTAAAGACATGCAATGTTCTTCCATAAGTGCCAGCAGCAGAGTTCAACAATTTTTCACTTTGTTTTGGTCTCTCCTTCATTTATTATCCTTACCATGACCTGGTCTGTCCCTAGGATTTACCACAAATAAAACATATTTGTTTTTGTAAGTAACAACATTAGCTTAACTACTGATGCTAGAAAGAGGCTCTGTATTAAAAATAACATGCCTAAAACCATACTGAACACAAAGGATCTTGGAAGCCACATGGTTTGGAATAAACACACCACAGGGCTTTTTCACTTACAGGTGCCTGGATTTGGCTGCTTCGGCAGTGAGTGCCCAGCAGCTGCTGCCTGTGAGTGCTGAGGACTTGGCACCTGTTAGAGGAAATTCAGCATTAAACACTCTGATCTTGCCCATGAAGCAGTCACCCCTCTCCCTTTATTTGCATAGATAAAAACTTTCCATGCATGTGTTTCTGCATTGTCCTAAACACTGCCCTGCAAACCTGACCCATACCAGGGTGGCAAACAGAGCCTGTGAGTGTGTAACAAATGCTGCTCACACCAGACAGAGCTCCCTGGCCATGGCAGGGATCCCTGGAAGGAAAGCAGCCACCAGGCCATGACTAACAGAGGAGCAAGAATTAAATGTGAGTCATCATCTTCCAAAGTATCAAAACCAAAACAACATTAGGTGGCAGATACACGCACATTGATACAGACAAGCTGCACTTCCCTTGCCAGAGCAACACAAAGTTCACTCATTATTCTTTCATAAGCCACCAACACTGGTAATTCCTGGTGGAAAGGACACACAGGGCCCTCTCCGACAGCAGCTCCCTCCCTGTGGCAATGCTGCTCCATCCTACTCTTACCTGTGCTGCTCCTGCCCACCACAACAACACCTGTGTGCTTGTACTGCTGGAAAGCGTGGGCAGCAGGGGACAGATTCCCACAGGAACACAGGAGCAGATTCCCACAGGAACACTGGGGCTGCAGGGATCTGCAGGGACAGATTCCCACAGAACACAGGGGCTGTAGAGCTGCCTGGCAGAGTTCAGTCAGCTCCTCTCTGGGAGGGGCACCCATTCCTGTACCATCTTTCATCACCATCGCCTTGGCATTCAGGTCAAGGTTAGCATGCACTTTAATCTTCTTTTACTGAAGGTAGCTGCAGGAGTTTGTTTGGGTTTTTAAATTCCATTTCTGTTTCTGATATTGATTTTGTTGGTGCTGCACATACCTAAAAGAGAGATAACATAACATGAACTCAAATGGCAATGGCAATCCAAAGATAGTTTGTTTGAAGCGCTGTAAAAACCTTATGAGATCACACAAACACACTGTTGAGAGAATGTGTAAACAAAACTAAATGTCTTGTATAAGCTGCTACAGCACTCTTAATCAGGAAGCTTTCATTGCTGTCAATCTTAGTTAGTCATTACCTTCATTGTTAATTATAACCCTCCCAAATTTTATTCCATATGATTGTTAAGATCTAGGCATTCTTACTGGGACAATCTTTGAGGCCAACACCACAATATAGAAACCTCTGAGACAGAAGTGCCTGTCTATAACAAAAAGTACATGGAGGTCAGCCCAATTAGCCAGGTAAAACTCCTTGAGCATCATGACCAACTTAATGGGTAAAGGCTCCATCTGCTCCTAGTAACTTCAATATTTTATCCTAATACAAAGTTACTGCTTCATATTATTTGTAAAATTTATTAAATGTAAGACATGAAAATTCTAAAGATTTAGTAAAACTTCAGAATGATATTTCACTTTGGCTGAAGTCACAGGAATCTAAAGCAGGAAATGGGAGTGGACATTGACTCTAGACAATGAACAATTTGTTCAAGCGAGCATTTAGAATTTGTGAAAACTCTTACATATTGTGCAAAACACTAATGAAAAACCTTTCATCCTGTGGTGCAATATCCACACTTCTGCCTAGGTCTTACATGCATAGAGATCTTTTATTTGCTGATTACAGTGGCCTCTGCCCACACTCCAGCTCTCAGACTGAAGTGCACTTGGCCACTGAGTACTTGCTCTTCACGTAGATGGTGTCATGATTTGTATGTTGTGAAGACATTTTGTACTCATTATTAATACAGCAGTATTTCTGTACTTTGAACATCATCTGAAAGACCATCTGTATAGTTTTCAGAATTAAATAATGCACAAAAAACAAATCCACTGATGTTCCAAAGTTTACTGAGAACAGAATTTATAATTGCTTATGTACATTGCTCCCTTTTCAACTTGTACTCCAACAACTACCTAGATTCATTAGGATACCTGTCAGGACTTCAAAACTCTTCTTGGGACTGCACATAGAGGAAACATTGTAACTTCCTCATTCTCTGAAGACATGGAATGTTTTGGAAAGGCTGGTTTACCTGAAGAACAACAAGGAAACAAGGTCAAGCTCAGAAGTGGAGGCATCAGACAAATTCAGAACTCTGAACTGCAACCCAGATCTTATGGCTGAATTTCAATTTGCCATAGGTGAAATGCCATGTCCTTCCTCAGAACTGGTCAATTAGATTAGAACTCTGGTAGAGAATCATATTTGATGATGAATTTTGCAGGAAGCCAGTTTTAAGCAGAAAGCAGTTTAAACAAAACTGAAGGTCACTGCTGACTATTTACAGTGCTGCAGTGATATTAACTGGTAGGGAGAATTTGGTTTGGCTTTTGGCAAGGAAATACTTCTAAAGGTTATCACAGACTATCACAGAGAGATTGTGAAGTTTGGGGAGTGAGCAAGGGGAGGGATTCTGGGAAAGGAAGAAAGAAAAGACTGGAAACAACTGCCAGGTCAGAACCACTTATTCTCTTGTGGATTGTATTTCCCCACTGTAGTAATAACCTGACCTGATTCAGTAGAAATTGTTTCAAGGCGAGGGAAAGGCAAACAAAAGCGCACATCAGAAAGCTGCAAACAGAACTGACACTGCAGGATCAGGATTTCATCACCTCCAGGAAAAGACAGCCTGAGCATTTCCCACGGGGAATACCAAAACAATCTCCCTTGCCCTACAGGCACATGGCTGGATCCAAGGCAATTGCAGAGGAGAAACCAATCTTCTGCTCTTCCAGTAAGGGGCACAGACAGCCCTCAGTGATGCCATGCCCACAGCAGTTTTCAAACATGAAATCAGAAACTATTTGAAAAATAATTGGCAGTTGCCAAACTAAATACTCAGAATGTTCTATTTGTTTCATAACTGTATGCTTGTTTCTATCATATTGCTATGAAAAGCTGTGGCACCTCTCATTAGATGCCTCTAATTCTAAGTTCCTATAAAAATTATTTGCCACAGAGTCTTAGGAATGATGGGAAAAGCCCACCAGTCTCATTCTTTCAATTGCTGTTAGATCTAGCTGGAAATTCACCCACAGAGCAATTCTCCAAAAGAGCAGTAACTTGGTAGTGTTGTGCAAGGGTTTTAGGCAACATTAAATTTGTATCTGTTCTCTACAGAAATATTTTGTTTTGACTTCAAAGAACTCAATGTTAATCTTTCTTTTAGTCCAATAGAATTAACAATTTTGGGGTTAACACTGCTGGGAAAGTAATGAAATGCCTTGATCTAGTAAAATAAATTATCTTTATCTTGATCATTTAGAAGTAAAATGTATCAGAAAAAATTAATGGTAGTAAATAAAAAAGGTCAGCTTTTCATAACAATTATAAAGAAAAGAATTCTTAGAACTTCTAGTCAGAAAAATTTTCTTCTTTTTTTTTATTACAGGTGAGATTGATGGAATCACTGGCATCATTTCACTTTCTCATGGCTCATGAGTACATTCTTACAAGTTTTAAATCAGAGACCATGTAGCTTGGCAGACACAACAGGGAACTGGAAACTGCAAACATCCATCCTGAGTCTGACACAGACTCACTGCTGCTCAACTCCCATCCTCCTGCTCGCCCACAGCTCTCAGGGAGCCTGTGGGAGGCTGGGATATGCCTGGAATGCAGACACGTGGCTCAAGAGGGCAATTTTATCTTTCTTTTTCCTCCTATATGGGAACTGGGAGAGCTACTAAGCTACAAATCTAACCTAAGATTATCCTTGCACAGCATTTTGTAGTGCAGAGCAACTCAAGACCTTGCACCTGTTTGATTTATCAATAGGAGTCATACAGGATTAAAGATTTTAAGGATTAAAATTTAAGGATTCAAGAGTGATTATTCAAAAAAGCTGTGTACAGAGGTGTGTTCCTCAGTCCTGACAGGTGATGTGCCTCAGCAGAGGCAGAGCCCACATCCTCTCCAGGAGCTGAGTGCAATGAAGAAAGAGGCAGAGGTTCATCCTATGACCAAAATCTGTAATCCCTTCCCCTTCCTTCTTCCCTCACCCACCAGCCAACCTGCCCTGGGATTTGGGGGCAGATCCCAAATCAGCTTGTTGGGTGTTTGCAGAGCACTGTCTGAAAGCAAAGCCTGACCAGCTGCTGTTCCCTGCTGGCTGCTGGAGGATCCCAGCAGTGCTAAAAACACCAAGAACACATACTAGGGGAATGACAACAAAGCTGAGCTTCAGGCAGCCTCTGAGAAGCTGATAGCAGACACAGACAGACTGGGGAGGAGTACCAATAACACAAGAAACTCCTTAATCTTTTGTTAAATTATCATACCACAGGGTGCAATTAAGTCTTAGGACAGTGTAGGCTCTAAGGGCTGTACTTGTGTGTGGGTGAGGGGTGATTTTCTCTCTCCCAAAATTCATGTGCACATTCCTCAGCTCCACTGACCTCACTGAAAGGGTGGAGAAGAGTGAGGAGGACTTCACCAAAGGATACAGGTGTTCCTGCAGTAATAGAAAGTAAAGGCAAGACTGAGAATTCCTCCTTCTTCCAGGCCCCTATCCCACCATATTCACCCCCTGTCAGGCTTCTCCTATGGCCCTGCATTCTGGGAAAGTTAAAACCCCACAGCCTGCCTCCACCAGATCTTATGACCCACTCAGGCTGCATTTGAAGTCCTGTGCCTGTGGTGCAGTTTGGCACAGAGAGTTCCCAGAGGGCCAAGGCAGAGGCACCTCCCCACTGCAGAGCACAGACAACTTTCCCCCTGCGTAGGAAAGTCCTTCCCTCAAAGGCTTCTCCCCTCAAACTGACCAACTGATTAACACCCCTGGGGAGCTTCTTTGGCTTTAGCAAGAAATGTTCCCACTCATGTGGGGCTGGTCTGGAATCTGACCAGAATGGTGCCTGATTTCCCAACACCAGCTCTCAAGTGGTTCTGGAGACCTGCCAGCTCAGCACCATGCCCCAGCCTGGTGCAGAGGGTCACCCTCTCCAGCAGGAACAGCCCCTGGCAGATGTTTGGTTTGTAATTCCTTGCCTTGTGGTTACTCTGTGCTCCAGCTGGACCTTCCCAAGGCAGTCCTGCTTCAGAGAAGGAACAAAACTGTTGCTCAATAGGGAGAGTTTTGTGAGTGTTATGAGATAAAGCTTCCAAGAAATTAGAAGGAAATCAGGAATGCTTTGGTTGCCAGATTAAAAACAAACACTGAGCAGCCCCTCTCCCTCCCTCATTCAAAGGTAAATACAACATCAGCCTTTCTCCCCACCCCTCATGTGCTCCCAGCAAGTTCCTGCCCCATCCAAAAAACAGCAGTAAAACCTCTGACCTGCTGCCTGGTGGCAGAAAGAAGAGGAAGCAACATCACTGACTTTGTTGAGTGGTGTCCCAAGGCACATAACTGAGAATTAGAGAAATACCGGTTTGGAGGATTAAGACCCACAGCAAAAAGTTTAGAGGATTACACTGAAATAATACCTGGCCAGTTCTTTAGGAAGCACCACACAGATTATTCATGTCATAATTTTTGAGGGTAGTTTTCTGCGCAGTCTGTGCAGAGACCCAGAGGAACATTCACAGTTACACCTACTCAAATAGTTGCTTTTTATGACTCACAGAAGAAGTTTAGAAGGCTATTAAAAAAAAAAAAAAAGAGAGAGAGCTGACCCATAGAAAGCTATTAGATCAAAAATCTTGGACAAACACCACTCTGTTTCCTACATCAGGCAGTGATCAAGAAAAAAACCAAAACACAGAAAAACAATTAAGATGAACTAAAGAAAGATCCTCTGGGGAGGTGTCTTCTTCTCCAGTGCAGAGCCTGGGACAAATTTAGAAACAGGCATAACTACTGGATGGTTGATTTCGTGTTTTCCTTGGATTTTTCTGAGTGCAGTAAAGAGATGTATTTGCTAAAAAGTAAGAAAAATCTAACTGCAAATATTTTGTTTTATAAGGCCTTTCTCTAGATGTTGAAAGTTGGAGAAAGGAGGTTTGATGCTGGAGGCGAGAGGTGCCTTGGCAGCCCACCACACCCTTTCTTCTCAAAGAAGATTTATGGGCTTTACTGGTATGACCAAGCATTCCAACTGCAAGAAACTGGATTTTCTGAAGCTGAAATGGAAGAAAAAGGTGAAGGAAAGGAAGAAGCCACAGCTCCCCACTTTGTAAATCAAGTGGCAAAGTCCAGCAACTGAAGGAGGTGATGTGGTTTTTTATTTAAAGGAGTACAAGGCAGGGCTCCTGTATTATACTCTCTAACAGGTACATGTGCCATCCCAGGGCTGCTCTCATCATCTCTGTGGTAGGGTTTGAGCCAAGGAAGAAGACAAGGTTAACAAATTTGGGAGAAACTCACTGTAAACAACCAACTCTCATGTCTGACCATATGCAACTTATTGCATTGAAAGTTAAAATCACCCAGTGAAACATGGTTTTTATCAGAAAGAAAACAAAAGTAAAGGTTCTACAGAAACCAAGAAAAGCCAGGAAAAAGAAAGTAACCACGCCACAGGAGACAAAAGACAAGTAAAATCAGGCAGAAAATCTAACTTCAGGCCTGAGGAATGCAGTACTAAAGCTCTGTGATTGCTGTGAACCAAGTAGGAAGATGCATGAGTTGAGATGGCCAGAGATTTGCCAAACAGAAAAGGTAAGCTTAAAAAAAGAGGAATAGAACCAGCAAGGACAAACAGGTTCAGATCTGAAGCGCTGACCTGACAGCTTTGGTAGGCTGCACAAAAGCAAAAGGGAGAAAAGGGAATGTAAAAAGATTTGGCTACTTCTGTCTTCCATCAGGAGTTATTGCAGTGGGTGATACTAATGGGTAACATTAGATTTCTCAGTATTAGCTTTGTGTTGCAAACGGCAAAAAAAAATCTGATAGTATGGTGTTAAACAGAATTTTACAGAAGAATGTTCCCACTTGGCTGAAATGTGCCATTTTTGTCTGTGTGTGTTCTTTCTACGTGCAATTTTTATCTGTATTTTTTCTTCAGTTTTGGAAAGTTAAGACATTAGTACTAGGGAATTTTGAAGCTTATCAGAAAAGCTCTAGAGCATTCCTTCAGTTCTTGTATCTTAGGGGGTTTATGAACGTTTCCTCAGTTGCACAAGACAGAAAACACTGGAGGATTCTGCAGGCAGAAATTAGAGCTGCTGATAAATCTGCCACATGGTATTTATTTACTCTCAAGTAGTTACTTTGCTTCAGATAGGAAAGAGAACAGGTTTTGTAAAGGTACCAGAGAGAGACCTGGCAAATCTGCTTTTTGGGTCCATATGTGCAGGAAAGAGAACAGCAGTGTTCAGTAGCAGCCCAGAGGGTCCCCAGAGGAGGCACTGCTCATTGCAGTGTCAAACACACCGTTTGTAGACTCTGATTGTAGTGCATTATTCCTGACTGTGTTTTGGAAGGAGACCCAAAGATAAAGTTTGCTGCTCCCTTCCAAGTTGACAAACCTCCAACAAGGTTTCCCGACAGATAAAGATCAGCAGCACAAACTATTTGTTTACCTGAAGTGTATTGACCTCCATGTAACGAATATTTTTCTTCTCCATGATCAACCCAACTGGTTTGTAAATGATACTGGTATCAGTGGCTCATGGGTGGAGGCAGTGCTGTGTAGACATGGAGGGATCAGCAGTGGTGCCTATGGCACCTTCTGACCTCAGAGAGTGTGAGTTTGCGTGTGCAGATCTTGTCACCTGCCCTTTTGTTTGCAGCGTGTTCAAATCACGTTCCACCACGTACGTCATGGTTTCCCAGTCTGATGGAAAACACAGCTCTGTGGTTTGGCACCTCTTCCCCAGGATCCCTGCAGACCAGTGGACTACTTCTACAAAGAATAATTATAAAAAAACAGCCATGTAGTACTCTCTCAGTCTTGCACTTCCATAGGATTTTTTAAGGATTCCTATATCCAAATAGTTAGAAAAACACAACCTGGCTGAAGTTGGACTGTGTAGGAGATAAGGGTAGTCAATTATAAACATTATAAATATCCGTCTTATCTTAAAATCTTGGAATTTCAGATATTAGACAGACATAGTGAAACCCTTAAGCTCCCACTACCCTATGTGAACTGTCCTCTTCAAGAACAGAACACGTATCCAAGAGCACACCTGGGATAGACTTGATATTATGGGCCAGATAACTGGGAGGCATTAAAACCCAGCTCCAAGGACTTCTGTTCCTATTAATTTTTGACTAACTTTGTTTTTTATTTGCTGCAATCTAACTGTTTTGCTCTGGAATTTATTACCCACATAGATGCCAGACTGAGTTAGAGCTTCTACTGAAATATGTAAAAGAGCTGGAATTACCACATGAAACTGCCACACTTTCCAAACATAATAAATAATTCACTTAGGAACAAAATCATATCCATGTTTGTAGATTTTGTCACAATGAGTCCTCTAAATATAGCTTTTTCACTGAAGTTATGCAATTTTTAAAAACTATTACTATTTTTGCTGTTATACTGCAATCCCCATCTAATCTGGTACACAACAATTTATGCCTGCAGCAAAATGCCTCAAACACAAAACAAAGTTGATTTCATCAATATGTAATCTTACATGTAATCTTTCCTTATCTTCTGACTTACCCTGTACTTCTATGTAAATTTTTGAGAAACTTTGTAGAACAGAACCCCATTCTTATTATGCTACACAACAAATTAAACTGACCTGCTGGAAATTACCAAAGCATTGATGTGCATAGTGAATATTTATAGGGAAGAGGTATTTTCATGAGACTGCTTGCACAAACTGATACAGGCATGTGTGCACAGAAACATTGATTTCTGGATGTTTCAAAGAAGATACTTAGGACCTAATCTGGAAACTACTAAACTTACAGAAGGTTCCAGCCCTCAGTGACTAAGGAGTGAAACTAAGCACCAAAATATGACAAATCTAAAATTTAAGAACTTTGTTTCAGCCATCTTTTTGGATAACACTCTGGCTCACAAGAGGAAATGGAAAAGTGATTTTTTCTCCTCTCAAGGGAATAGTTTCATGTTGTGTAATGCCTCATGTCAGATACAAATGGGGATTTACCTTCTTACCCTGAACTCTGTACAGTAGATTCACCTTTGAAAGCAAAGAGTGTCACTGGAGCTCTGATTGAACACTAGAGCATGCAATACCAGTATTTAACAGAGATGCCTGATACATGCCTTGGGGGATTATTCATGCCATCTACCTTAGTTATTCAGGTATGATAAGCACAGTCTCCTAGGAGAACATTTCCTCCCGCAGACAATGCTTGAAAAGCCAGGTATCTCCAGAAGACAGCAAAGAGACCTCAGGTCAAAACCCCATCAGTTTAGACCCTACCCCAAACATATCCCCACGCTCTCATAAAAATCAATCAGAAAGAGGAGCAAAGCCAGCAAATAATTCAGTTTTATCACAAATTGCAGGGGTACCTTTTTCAACACTGAATATAAAGCAAGCCAGAGATCCTGCAGTGCCAGTGGGATCTCTGCAGCCCCCAGGGATTTTCTGTGGTGTCCCAGCAGCTGGTCTGGCACCAGCAGTTAAGGTTCATGAACGTCTCTTCACTGCCCTGCACCCCTTGCTCAGCTGGGACAGAGTTCTGCGGGGCAGTGGGGTGCTCACAAATTAATTAATTACCAGTGGGACTGTTTTCTGAGGGCTACCTGAACGTCCAGGAGCTGGAAGACTCACTTTTTATGGCAAGCAGTGGATCCATCTGTAAAACAGACACTATGAATTTTTAAAGTATGGCTAATTGAGATCTGATTCTTAATGTCTAACAATCCTGGGTTTAAAAAAAAAAAACAACCTTCCAAAAAAAGTATTATTATTGCATTGAAGTTGTTTTCATACCTTCCAAGCAGATAGTCTCCTACAGCAGTCTGTAATTCAGCACTAGGTGGCCTCTTTCTTCTTTCAGAGAAGGTCTGATACATCATTATATCACCTAATGACTTAACCAAAAGTAAAAAAACATCAGGCAAGTCTAAAGAACTTGTTCAGAAGGATTTTAAGACAAATATTCCAAAACTGATCATTGTTTCCTAACTGGAATGCATTCAATATAGCTCAGAATACAGAACTGATTCTCTGTAACTTGGCTTGCAGCTTAAGCCTTGAGCAATGTTTTATCCACACAGCTTCCTAGGGGGTACACATAGTATTTTATTCCTGAAAAAAAGCCCAAGCCCTCATCCAAGTCATAGATGCAAGAGCAAACAGAGGGGAAGAGGATGCGAAGATAAAATAATTACACTTTTCTACTCAGCTTAGGTTTTGCCAGGTGAGATCCAAAATAGCTTCACCCCCCCTGCTCTAAAAAAAGCTCTTGCACTCCAGCAGCATGTGCTCTTTCTGCCAAGGGGTCTGCAAAAGCAGAAAACGCTGATAAATCATGGAGCATTTAAGAGACTCATAGGACGGGATTGAGGTTTCTAATGCAGAGACCAGCATAATTGTTTAATTGGAGCATTTAGCTTTCTTGAAGAGGCTAGCAAGGAAATGAGCATTGCCTACAGCAAGACAGCACTCTGGCAAAATGGCCTCAGGAAAGGGGTTCTTAATTTGCCTTTCAGAATTTCCCAACCACCAAAAGCACAATCATTTCATTGCAAAATCACTGTGCTTCTGCAGGATAAGCTTTGTGCTAAACAAATGCTTGTAGCAGTATGGGCACTTAGGTGAGATCATATGAGGAAATAAAATCTGTTTTGCCATGGTGTGGCTGAGCAGTGACTTCCTCCATCAGTTGAAATGGGATAATTTGTTTATAGAGCAGGTAAACACTTCTTGCTAGGCAAAGAATGAAGACTGGAGCCTGTAGAGCTAGTAAATGTGAGCCAGCAGAAAGGTGATTTATGCCAGGCTGCTTCTCTGGGGAATTTTGTGGGCATCCCCATGAAAAGGAAAGTAGTGACTTCTTTTGGTCACCCCATGAAGGGAAGCACGAGGCTGTCTGTCCCTGATGTGCTGCTCTGCCTCTGACTTACCTACTCTGCTCCTTTGGAGTATTTTTCTTCTCAAACAAGTAATAGGAAGGGTTTAAGACCCCAGTGAAATTGAAGAGATTTCCTCTATGTATTGTCATTAAATATTTGGTCCGAGGCAGAAAGGAAGCAAGGCCAAAGGAAATGCTCTGTGTGACAGCTTTGGGTGCCAGCTGCCAGCATTGTTCTACTTTATTATGGGTTCAGATGGCCTGAACACAACACAACAAAAATTATAGGACAGGCACAGGTGGCATCATGAACATATCCAAGACTTACAACAGGATCTAAGGTAGAAGGGAGCTCTGGGATCAACCTCTCAATTCTTTGTGTGTCTCCAACCGCGTCTAACCCTGTCACCAGTGTCGCAACAAGTCCTCAGCACTGTCACCTGCCCTGCCACCCAAGGAGAACCTGTGAACATTCCTCAGTAATTATTCAGAGGCTTTCAACAGACCCTCCTGCTGAATCCACCCTGTTCATTCCACCTGAATCTCTGACATTTTTTAAAAGGTGGATTTTTTTTTTTTTTTTGATGGCATGCCTTACAAGAGTCTTGCTTAACCCAAGTGCTGTCTTTGTAATCAACAAGTACATCATTTCCACCCAGCTTGGGTATGGATAAAATCTGCTCCTACCTTCAGCATGAAGACTGCTCTGGGTACTACTGCAGCTGAATTAGCTACAGGGTAGCCCAACATCAACAACTTTTTCTTTTCATTACCTATTTGTGTTCGTCATTCATCCTAAAGTTATCTGCAAAGTATCAAACATCAGAATAAAAATAGCTAGAAAAGCAACTTATTGTGTCATAGTTCAGATTCATGTGTGACTCAGAACTGAAGGAATAAACATTCCTAGCTCCTGTTGGTAATTTCTTTTTCGAGTGTTCCAGTGGGTGAAAGAAAAGCCTCTCTGCATTCCTGCAGGGAAAGAAGATCAACATAAAATTAGATGAAAGACTGTCAGATCCCAGGCTGAGTGCCAGTGAAGTCCACAGGGCTTTACCCAGTTAATACAGCATATTTAGTGTCATACTATAAAATCCTTTTTCTTAGACTTGTCCTTGAAAACAACTCCCTTGGGTTGTATAATTTTCATAGTAAAAGCCCATATATACTGAGCTATAGCAGTATATTAGCACAGATTGAAAAGAAAAATTAATCTTTTCACTATTAAACACGTCAGTTACATTATGAAGTCTGTCTTGGTCTAGAAGTACATTCTTAAGCAGATTTTTGTCAAACATTTTTACTGCACACTGAATGCACATGGAGGAATTGTCTTGCAAAGAAGCACAATCACTTTGAAGAACAAATTCTGCACACTGTACTTATCTAACAGCCTTCCAGAATTTCCCAACCACCCAAATGCTGTGCAGCATTACTAACAGCAGACAGCTAATACAGTAAACGAGGACACTCAGCACTTTATGATAAAAAGGGATTCATAAGCACAACAGTAGAGATACGTACAGAGAGACAAATTGCAGAGCCCTTCCCTTGGGAGAAACCTGGCTGTGATTAGTGGACGTGCTTTCAGGGTGAGATGGATCACATGAGTACCATAAGATCTATTTCACTACGTGTAAAACTCCTCAAAGCACTCGCCAGAGCAAGTCAAAAACCACAAAGTAATGCTGCTCAGCCTCTACTGAGAAAACTTACCCTGCTTCCCTGCAATTGCAGGCCTTAAATAGTTGTATGTCACATAAACGCCACCTCTTGGAGCGCTCCATTTTCTCCAGAGACTGGGTGCTTGCTACATATTTTCCACCCTGCCATGACACATCTGCACGCTTAGCACACGCTGTATTCATCATGTTCACTTTCCTGCCATTGCGAAAGAGCTGATGTTTGGATGCTGTCCTGGCTGCTCCTGCAGATGTTTTTTTGCTGTGCTGGTTGAAGGAGGCTGTGCTCTGGGTATGGCACTGCACCCTGGCCTGTGGGGCATCCCAGAGTGCCTGGGGCTGGATGGCTGAGGGCACAAAGGGACAAGTTTAAGGCACAGACAAGTTACTTCAGAGTTCAGTGCCGTGCCTGCAGCACAGCAAACAGCTCTGCATGCATGTACTTCCTCCACAATGAATGAACTGCAATATGTGTGGGCAGAGGGATCCAGAGCAGAGGCATCACCAGGGAATGCAGAACACACAGTAAAACCCAAGTTTAAACAGTAATAATTAAATGCTGATTCTGTCTCCTCATGGATGTATTATATGAATGTGACATCTTTTTATTCCATTGCACACAAGCTCTCCCACACATCGTTCAAGAGTAATTGTATCTCATATATCCATTACATCTCTAAATGCATTTAATGATTTTACCATTTCCCTTCCTGTTAGAAAGGCTTCTTACAGTTGTTTCAGGAAAGTGTGATTTCTAGAGACAGCTTTGTGTCTGTTCCATTTTAGCTGTCTGTCATGTAGAACTGACAGCTGTGTCAGATAAATCCCATTTGCACTCTTGCAGTTGCTGATTTTCTTATTTAAATTTACAATAGTAGAAGCCAAAAATCACACTGGATCCTGGCTTCCCATAACTGCTTGTCTTACAGAGATGAAGCACAGCTTTGTGATTTTATGTTTGCTTACTCCAAAGAGCTACTGGTTGTCAGAAGGGGATAGGGGGCAAGTTCAGATGTCCCTCATGAAATTAATGTCATGATGCTCATCCACTTCCACATCCCTCTGCTTTGCCCCTGTGAAGTGCTTTGAGGATTAACTGAGTTCTATCCAGAGCTTACAGTGTCAAATCCAGGCTCTGCCTCAGCTGAAGAGGAAGTGGAAAATAAACATTTGAAAGAGGCAATGAGAGAGGTTGGCTTGCTCCCTATCCTGGGACACTCTACTCCAGGACCCCACTGTTTTCAATAAACAAATCTCAATTTTTATCCATTTTTTGTCATTACTTTTTCTTTCCCATTTTGGTTCTAATGAAAGCTGGCAAACAGGAGGGAGCCTCCTCTTTCCCAGGTGCCTCACTGGACGCTCTTCCACAGCCACAGCAATGAGATGACCACAGCACCCAAAGCAGAGGAAATGGGATGTTGAAGACAGCAGCCTGGGCTCCTTCTGTAGAGAGGTATCTCACAAGAAAAAGCCATGGGAGACTCAAACCCTTGCTGGCAGAGCCCATGGGCCACAGGAGCAGGGCCACAATGGGCCACAGGAACAAGCCCCTCTCTGTTGCACCCACTGGATCCTGCAGCAGGCAGATGTGAGCAAAGCACACCCCAGGACCTTGTGGAATGGAACAGCCCTTCCCAACAGCAGCAGCCTCATTTTCCTCCATGGGAAGGGGATTTCAGATGAGATCAGCAAGGCTGCCAGCTTGGAGCAAAGGCTTCCAGACCACCTCAATCCCCACGCTTCAGGTTTCCTGCATTCCTGCCAGGACCGCTCAGAATATCCAAAAGGCCTCATTTCATAGGGGAACATGAGCAGTTCCCTTGCTCCCTGGCACCTCCTCACCCTTCAGCCAGGACAAGGGGAGGTGTGAAGGGAAGCCAAGCCCTGGCAGTCAGCTACAGCGTGGCAAGATGATATTCCTGCTCAGAATATGGCAGGAACTGCCAGAACTCTTGTGCTGAGTGGGAGCCAGCACAAGATTCAGGCCCTGTTGAGTCCTCAGGGAGAACATGCTGTACCAAACATTTCTTATTGTATATCTTACATAAACAAAACATTTAGCTCACCACCCAGCACTAGCTCCTAATAAAAAGCCAGTGGCTTTCTCTGCTGAGTACATTGAAGCTGTGTAGTCAAGTCAGCTCAGGGACACGCACAGGATGCTCAAAGTGGTCTGAGCAATCAACTAGAGCTAAAAAAGGAAGCCACAAAGAGGTTTTGCTGAGCAAATACATCAGAGACAGACTGACCCATGTAAGAAACCATCCCTTCCATCTCTCCTTGGGGAAAGACCATCTGACAGGTCCAGAAGCGCCCCAGGACATTTCCCTCTCTAAACCCATTAGAATTTCCATATGGTCCATCACAAAACACCCCTTCCACAGCAGGCTCTCCTTTCCACTGACACTGCTGCACCACAGCAGAGCCAAAACCTAGTGGTTGCTCACAAATTCATCTTTCTGCACTTGCAGGGTGCACAACCCAGAGTGACCACACACTCTCCCAAAGTCCCTGCCAAAAGTGTGAGTAGCTCTGGTGTCCCAAAGTCCAGGTGGGTGCTGTGGGGTGGCCAGGCTGGCCTGAGCAGGCCCCAGGCTTGCACACCCCAGGAAGGAGCTGCAGGACTCCTGCCTGGGAGAGGGGCTTGCATTTTTTAGGAGACCCTAAGGCACCATCCAAAGGACCTTGCAAATATCGGAGTCTGACTGACAGAGGTAGCAGCCCTGCACAACTATGAGAAAAATTTTCAAATAGCAGCAAAATTTTCTCTTGAAAGGAAAAAAGAAGTGTCTAAAATTCAAGGAAAAACCTGCTTAAATTTCCATCCTCTTTCTCTAGCTGAAAATCACAAGAAAATAAACACAATATGCGGAAACCCTGAAACCCCTCCCACACACACATTTTATTTTAAAAGTCCCTCAAAAATCTCATAAGAACTCGAGTAGGATGGAAGAAATTCTTAGAGCTCAACATTAATCAGTTTGCTCTAAAAATAAAGCAAAACCCTTGATACAGAACCTCCCCTGTTTCCCCCCTCTTGAGACAGAATTTTTGGGATGTTTGTTTAACCGCACTGCTCAAATTCATGACCTATTAGAGGTACAAGGCAGATCTAGCAAACAAAAATGTCACACTGAGGGTCACTAAGTTTGTCACTCTTGCAGAATATGACCTTCAGGGTAGACTTCTTTTGAAACTGCATTTTGAAAGAAAGAATTTTCCTCCCCTCTCAGTTCACCTCACATTTAATACTCTTTTTTTGTTCACCTGTTTGTAGGAAAGTGACACTGGGTGCAGCTGTCTCAGCCCCTGCAAGTGGTTATCAATCCCTGCCCTCCAGCAGCCAACCATCAGTTTGTCCCACAACAGTAGGAGATGCTGCATTGTTGCTCTCTCCTTGGGAAAACCTTATTCTCATTTTCTCCAGCCTCTCACAGCTGTAAATGCAACTGGATTTCAGATTCCTGGAGTATTTCCCTATCAGCATAAGTCTGCACTCCAGGCAAAAGGCACAATCCTTGTTAAACACTGTTGGTTTTTAGTAGGTCCCACCTGACATGCAGAGAACGTGCAGCCTGTCCTCTCAGGAGGAGGACAGGAGCTCAGATGGTGCAGGTCAGCTTTTGATTTGAGACTTCAAAGGCATCAATTAATGCCCCACCGCTGTTCATTACCAACCTGTATTGCAGCAAAGGTAAAAAGCTTCCACAACTTCTCATTATCCCTCTGAGCTTGCTGCCTTGAGCACCTGGTGATTTTCTAAGTGTGCTGGTTTGTTTTGCTGTAGCACAACTGCTTTGCTGTCCTCATTGCTAAGCAATTAACAGTTTGTCCTTCCAGAAATATCCAACGCCCCAGACACTATTAGCTCCTCGGAACATTTTCAACAAAAACATTCCAGGGGAGCTGCATGGGTAGCTCTGCCACTTTCAGGGATAAGCATCTCTCCAGCCACATACCCCACTACAGAACTCCAGAGGAGGACAGGGAGAAGGGGTTACTTATGGTCAGGCCCTGCTCTGCCCAGTTCTGCACAAACTTTTCATCTCACATCACTCTGAGACTCACACATTTCTTGTAAAATCCAGTGAAGAAACTTACCCCTACCTACCAGAGGAGTGAACCTGCACAGGTTCCCATGGTTTCCAGCCAGTTGGGACTTCCAGGGAGGTTGGCTTGACCCCTGGATCAAGACTGTGAATTCAAGCTTCAAGAGTAACTCTGATATCAAAGACAATTCCCTGAAACTAATGATCCTTGGTCACTCATCCTGAGTGAAACCTGCAGGCAATGGTAAAAGGTGCTATAACAGACTCCTCTTTTTGACTGAGCCTATCGAAGGGTCCAAGAGGACCAGTACCTCTCCAGCAAAAAAAAATTCAAATAAACATCAAAATAGAATCAGTATTTCCCAAATACTTTTTTTCTCATTCATTCTTTTAGTTAAAATGAGTAAAACTCACACCATGGTTTTGCTTCTGGGTGACAAGACAGAGTCACTCAGGATTTCTGCATGCAGTACTCCAAATTCACATTAGTAATTGACATTTAAAATGCAAAAGGTCCACACAATCAGCAAGCACTTGCTACGAAGGCTGCTGGACAGTGTGTGAGGCTCAGCAGGCTCACATAGCAGTGGGACACTGCTATGTTCACTTCCTGCAGCATTTTTATCACAAATAACCACACTGAATCAAAGAAAGGACCATCTGGCCTATGGACACGTTACCTGCTATGAGAAAGGTATAAAAATGTGCACTTTTTGGTTTTACTTTCCCACAAGAATACCCTCCTACCTTCAGCAGTCTGCAGAGCCACGTCTCCACAGATTCTCAGGATCACAGGCTGAAGCAAGCTGGAAGTGTATTTGATGCATTTTACATACATCTCTAGCCATTTATTTTAAAAAATTAAAATATACAAAATAAATGTCAAAATGTTTTCTTACAGGTAGGTACAGAAATATCTGCACTGCTTTATTTACACATTCTCTAGTGAGAATCTCTTTTAGAAAATCAGTTTAGGGTATAATATTCAGCACCTATGCAATTGTAGCTATGGTGTAATGGTCCTTCAGTATATTTAGACTTCTGGTGTTACAGATAACATTTGCCTGATCTCAGCCATACAAAAAGCTGATATTTATAGTGCCATCAATATAGTTATTTGTCAGAACCTTCCCTCTGTGTGAAACTTGAGTTCTCCTTGTGAAAAGGAAGGAGGAATAAATCCCCGTGTATGACAAAAACAGATTCTCCTCCAAACAGCTGGTGAATGAATGGCCACAAAACAAAGGGAAGAGGAGAAAGGAATGTCACAACTGCAGGGACATCCATCTGCATTGACATCACCCCAGAGCCTACAGGAAGGACTCAGGTTCCCCTTCTTTGCCCACGGGGGTTTCAGGCTCCCTGAAGCAGCTGCCCCTCCTGGCAGAGGAGCTCTCGCGGTGGCTGCTGAGCTGGTGAACCCTCCTCTTGAACAGGCGGTGCAGCTTCTCCTGGAACTGGTTGCCAATGAAGCAGTACAGCAGGGGGTTGATGCAGCTGTTGGCAAAGGCCATGCAGATGCCGAAGGGCAGCGCCGTGTCGATGAGCCCCACCACCTCACAGCTGGCAATGACCTCCATGTGAGCCAGAGCGTTCAGGAACGTCAGGACGTGGAATGGCAGCCAGGAGATCAGGAAGGCCACGACAACAGCAGCCACCAGCTTCAGGACCTTGTCCCTCTTCTGCCTGCTCTTCCCAAACTGCTGTGCTTTAAGCAAGTGCCTCCTGATCCAGATGTAGCAGGTGGTGATCACTGCCAAGGGGATGAAGAAACCCAGGGTGTTTTTCAGGAAGGCTGTTGCCACAGACCATTGTGCATAGTTCTCATAAGGAAAGGCCATAATGCAAGCATTGACCTCCAAGCTTTCAACGTAGTAAGTGTCTCGGAAATAAAAAGTAGGGAGGGAGGACAAGCAGGCGAGGCCCCACACAACCAATGCCACAAAATAAGCTTGCTGTGGAGTTCTCCTCTGGGAGTGAATAGGGTGGACAATGGCATGGTACCGGTCCACGCTCATGCACGTAATGAAAAAAATACTTGCAAACATATTCAGACACAGGACAGAACTGGAGATCTTGCACATGAGAGACCCGAAGAGCCAGTTGTATCCCTGAGCATAGTAGGTGGCCCAGAAGGGGAGGGTGGCCAGGCACAGCAGGTCTGCCATGGCCAGGTTGAAAATGTAGATATTAGCAACTGTCTTGGGGCCAGTGTGACGACAGAGCACCACAACCACCACGCTGTTGCCAACCAAGCCAAGAACAAAAACCACAGAGAAGAGGGCTGGAATCAGTGAAAACTGATAATCTGAAGAGGTAAGGGGGCAGGGAGGGGATGAGTGAGACGCAGCTGATGAGTTTGTCAGTGCTGTAGACAGGACTTGGAGACTTTCCCGGGTGGTGACAACCAGGGAGTAATTGCTCTGCATGTTGGTGCTGGTGGAAAGGGAGTTTCTTCAGGAAATTCATGGGCTGGCAGCACTTTCCTATCCCATTGCTCACCTGCAGATCAGAAACCGTGTGTTAGACATGCACTCTGCAGCTCTCTTAGGTCACACAGACACGATAAAATAAAAACCATTTGAAGTTCTAACAGTAAGCTGAGTGCTGAAATACCAGGCAGCCCTGCTGAACTCCTTACCTCCATCCCACTGACAGAACACAATTAGCCCTAGGGACGTCACAGCACTTTTTAATTAGCCTGGCAGAGAAGGGAGCAGCTGGGGTTTATCTGTGATTACAGATGGTGCTTTCTGTGGCCAGCAGAGCAGAAGGATTATGGACTCAGGAGCTGGAGACACTTTGGGAGCTTCTGTGACCCAAAGGCCCCGCTGAAGCTCCTCATGATCCTTTTCTCAGTTTCTCATGCTATTTCCAGCACTCTGAGCAGTTAAAATAATATAAAAAGGCAGACGTGAAAGCAGACATTAAAAAGGACTATTAGGAAAGCAAGCTGTGATTTTTTTTTTTTTTTTGCCCCCCAGTTCACAGGGCTGGACACAAAGACACTGAAGGGTCTTTGCAAAATGTCATTCACTGTCAGTGTCCTTCTGACACATATCTGCATCTCCTTCCCTCATGACAGCTTTAATCAGAACAGTAAAAGAGATAATTTCAATGTAGACACAAGCAATAAACTCAGTCCTTGCAGGCACTGGATTTAACAGTACTGTGTGCCATTCATTTAGAAAAATCAGGACTGGATTTCAGTAGGGGAAAATGTAGCTATAAAACAGCTAAAACAAGAGAGTTCATTGACAGGTCTGTCTTTGTTGCATTTCAATGTCTTGTGTCTGCACTCTGAGTAGGACATTTTGCAAACTTTAAGACTTTCTAAGTCAATGAAGAAGACATCATACCCAAGTATTTTATTTTACATACTAGAAAGAGGAAATTAATTTTTAATCAAGCTTTTGTGGAACCAGTCAGGCATTTAAGAATTCTCAAGGAACCCTAAAAATAACAGAACTTTTCACCAAGACAACAGATTTGGGTAATGATCTCTCATTTAACAGAAGGCAACGGATCATTTCAAACATATTTTTCTTTATCAACAGTTTATTTATCATTTGCTCAATGCAAAATACTCAATATACTACTTTGGATATATTGACAAAAATTTCATTTTAAATATATTGTCTCAACAATGAAAATTCAGCAGGGGAATTTCTGCAGAGTGCTGGTAATTAAAGTCAAAAATAGTTGATCATAAGCCCATGTTCTGTATTCAAAGGGGTCCTAAACCAAATGAAAGCTTTTTTGTTTGGGAACACAAATATTCAGAGAAGGTCTGGAGTCCCATTTCATCCTTATGTCCTGAGCCCTTCACTTTAACATATAGAACTTCAAATCTCAGAATTAATCACAAAGCAATACATACATACCTCCCTGACTCCTAGCAGAGGGACCACACCATAATTATTTGTACTGCATTACAAGAGAACAAGGTTTCATTGACAAACACACTGCCCCCCTCTCTGGCCATGCATCAGTGGTGCCTGAGGATCTGCTCTGAGCTGCTCCTTCCTCCTCTCACTGCAGGCACAAGACATTCCAGCACAAATGGAATTAAATCAATGGAAATTATGTTCCAACAGCAGATAGAAAACTTACCTCTCAAGCCTCCAGAATTCTGTGCTCCTTTATTCCCTTTTCCTTCTGGTGAGTATTGCCACCAGCAATCTGCTCTCTCATATCTTCCCTTTTCCACTGGGAGACTTTAACCTACATAGCTCCAGAACTGAAATATGAATGCCTGCCAGCTTCTTTTCCTTTTGGAAGCAAAACAGTTTGAGAACCCCCCTTTCCAAGGCCACGTGAGCACATGCAGTAAATCAGGAGAGAGCAACAAGACAGCCAGAAAAAAAGGAAAAAAAAAAAGGAAATGAAGCAAGCAAGAAAAAGGAAATTCACACAAATATCCCTGTGGTTTTCTACTGCAGCACTTGGGCCAGGAGGATACACCCACAGTTTCAGCCCCTTTCTGCCCTCCACATGCACACACAACATGTGGGAGCCTCCATGGAAGGATTTGTGCATCTCTGAGGGCAGCGGGGTTCCCATGCAGTCCGTGGAGTCCCAGCACCGGCTAACACATTTGAGAATGAAATAGGCTGTTAGTCCTGGCAGAATTGACTACAATGTCAACACAGAGAGACAGAAAGTGCAGGAACATCACTGCATTCACACCAGCACTGCCTGGGTAAGGGGGCTGACCCCATCTCCCAGTTAGAATGGGAAAGCCACTGCCCTATTTCTTGCAAAAACATGCACACTGCTGGGGCTGAGGAGGGCAGCAGGACAAATCAGGAGAAATCAGGAGAAATCAGGCAGCAGGACATGGCTGAGAGCAGGCTTGGTTCTGAGGCTGCACTGGGGTAGGACATGACCAAAAGGAGCTCATGCCAACTCCACACAACACAGAGTTTGCCCATCTGCTCCTTCCTTGCATCTCCAGCTGTGCCTGGCCCCAGCCTCCTCTGCATGGAAGGAGCTCCAAGGGGGCTCCTGGAGGATAAGAACAGGGCAAAGGAAGCACCCAGAGGCTTAAACACTTTGCCCTGATGCCTGAGTGTGATCTCTGCTACAGCTGCCCATCTACTGGGGGCACATGTTCTGTGCTCCCCAGCAAGGCTCATGTCCCAGACAGAAAGAACCACTGGAGCTCCTGGCAGTGACACATCCCTTTGCTACTGGCTCTCAATCACTGGCCAGCACTGGACCCAAGCTCGCCCCATCCTCTGAACACCAGCACAGCCTTGGGGTGAGGTGTATCCCCCTGTGGGGGCTTGGGGGAACCCCAGTGCTGCCCTTGCTCCAGGACTGAGCAGCACACCAGGGACAGCAGCCACCACCAGCTCTGCTGACACCAGAGTGACCCAGAGGAGAGATGGAAAACAGCCTTTTAACAGCATCTTCAGGGGAACCAAGGGCTGAGCAGGCTGTGGAGAACAGTCTCACCAGTTTCACCACAGCCCAGCTGTGTTTTTGACCAGAAAAAGCCTCAGAGAGTGTTGAAAAAGCTTATCAGCAAACTCATATACACCCAGTCCCTGGAGGTGAGTGCTACATTCAAGGCAGAGAGAAGAGTCCTTGGCAGCTTTTGTCTTTATCTGCCTCATAATTCAAAGTCCAGTTCTTAGCATTTTCTGTGCTAAAAGGAGACGGAGTTATTTAAAGAAAGGGAATCCCACACAGCATTTCTATTTACCACAGTGCAACGATTTACTGCTTCAAGGACATGATGACAAAGCAGTCCATGGTCAGGACTGTCAGGCTGCAAACACACAGAAGAGAGAGAAAGTCATGAGTCCTGCTGCAAAGGAGCAGAGATGCACCTTCTGCCACCAATTTCCCCTGCACAGACCCTGCCTGGGGTCTGCAGGACTGCTGGCCCACTGGTGAGTGACCTAAGATATCAGCACTCACTCTGAACCATATTTATTAAATTTTCTTTGGTGACAAGATGTGCCAGGACACCCTCAGCCAGGAGTCTTTGCTGCTAGTTGCACACAAACCATTGGTAAAAGGCTTTGCTCCATTCCTCAGCAAACACCCAGTGAAGGGAAAATGCACAAGAATGTTTGTTTTTCAAAAATAACAAACACTAGTTGTTTAGACTTAAATATAAAGTGTTCCTTTCCCCACAACTTTTGATCCTTACAGTTCCTGTGTTTATTCTGCACACAGTGCAATGGGGGTCATAGCTCAGGCTGCCCTTTGACAAATCCTGTTCCTGTTCTTTCCCCTGCCAATACTCAATGCATCTGATTCCTTATCTGAACCCAAGTCCTCACTGCAAAGCTTCCTCTCACTAATGTACAAATCCCTCTCTCTCTTTCCCCACCATTTCTTTCTTCCTCTCACTATTTCTGAACATCTTGTGTGGCTGTAAAACAGATGCCCAAGTTGTCCATGCACAAAAGAACCTCATCCATGTAGTGCTGCAGCTGAGTTAATGCCCCTGAGCTTGTGGGATGTGTTTTCTACAGCCAGGCTGGTAAATCCAGAACATGGATCTGCTGCAGCAGAGCCCAGCACACAGCTCAGCACAGGGCAGAGCTTTTCATTGCTCATCTGGCTGCAAAGTTACAAAAGCTGAGAGTTTTCAACACAAGACCTGTTTGGTTTTAGATTAGTAGAAGCTTGAGGTTTCTGGGAGTTGAATTTGGGGAAGGATTTTGAGTACATCTTTTACACCAACTAAAATAATTCACAGTTCAAGAGGAGCAAGAAATTTGCTGCAGGCCCACATACAGCCCTTAGGTTTGCCTTTCCATCCTCAAGCCTTTGGACCTAAAGAGATCAAAAGTTACTAGAAGTAACTAGAAGTGTTAAAAAAAACCCCAAACCCAAAAAACCCCAAACCACCACCACACACAAGTCAAATAGCACCTTCTGATCAACTGTCCAAATAAAAAAAAAAAGGATCCATGCACTCCAGGTTCTAGGTCTTGGATTTTGCAGGAAAGTGCTGCCACTGTCAGGGATGGAATATTCCAAACAAGCAGCCTGACAGTGCCAGCAGGCAGTCAGAGCCACCTCTTGAGGCTAAACCTTGCCAGCCTGCCAAGGGCTCCAGGTAATGTGAGATCCAGATGCAAACTGTACTCATGAGCTTGATTTGTTCCTTTTGGAGAAAGCAAGAGGGAAAAAAACCTTTTATAAATGTGCTCCCCAGGATGCATAACCCAACACACATCACTGTGGCTGTGTTTGGTGTTGATTTACAGCAGGATCCCCTGACTCCCTGGTGCCAGGGCTGGCAGCAGGGGTTGGGGATCCAGCACCAGCTGCCAGGACAATGATGATTTTCATCATTCCAGACCCCAGGATTAGCTCAGTCCAATTGGATGGAGCATGGTCCTAACTAATGCCAAGACTGCAGGTTTGATCCCTGCATGGGCTGGAAGAGCTGGACTTGATGATCCTTGTGGGTCCCTTCCAGCCCAGAATATTCTGTGTTGCTGGGGTGTGCTGTGCCAAACATTCCAGCATTCCATGAACTTTTCTAAGCATTCCTCCTTCCTGCATTTGTTTATTTAAGGGTTTCTTTAGGGATTCATTGCTCAGTCCTGCAAGTAAGATTGGAGAATCTACCTCACCCTTCTTCCCCAGCCCCAGAGCACTCCTTCAGAGAAGCTGACTGCTTGCATCCTTTCTGGGGACTCAGGGAAGGGAGCAGCTGTGAGCACTGACCCTTGAAGGCTGAAGTTTGAGGCAATGAGTCCCATTCCCATCCATGGTTCTTGTTGGGTCAGTTCTGGGTCCTTGCACAGCATGATCAGTTCTGGCAGTGGCTGTCTGCAAACCTGGTGTTTTGGCCAAGAGGGAGAGCTGCCAGCATCCTCAAAAGCAACACCTTGGTCAGTGTTGCACTCTCCCTGCTGGATCCATGATTTCATGTGGAAGAACTAAGCTTTTTAAAGTGCTGCTTTTTCACTTCACAGCAGCCCAGCAGTGGCCACAAGGGCCACCCAGACAGGGCCCATCAGATACTCTGGGAGAACAGACCTTCTATGCTGGAAGAGGTCAGGTTTGGAGCAGTTCAGTGAGAGCAACAGAGGCATTTGGGAGGGAAGAGGGATGCCCTTCCTACCTTTCAGCATGCAGAAAACTTATCCAAAGCATTTATTTTATGAGAGATGTTTGTGTCCAGCCAACAGCACTGCCAAGATTGAGGTTATCCTCCATGACATTGTTTGTTCAAATTATTGGCTGTAAGCATTTTACAAGCTACTAAAAGAAGTAAAGAAAACAAGCAGATAAGTGATTTTGAAAACAAGCTGCTATTAAAGGCAGGAAGTGCACACACCCTGGCACCACTGCCTGTTCTTGGGGCAAGCCCTGCTCTTGCTGAAGGCAGCAGGACTCGGTCAAAACTCCATCCCTGAGAGCTGCACAGCTCCCAGCCATGCCCCCAACACACACAGACCACCAGACTTGCCAAAAACAGGCACAGAGCCTTCATGGCCAGAGCAGCATCAGTGGCAGAGCAGCATTTCAGCAACTGAGACCACAACAGGAACCCACAGTCAGCTTTCATAATTCATCATCACAGGTCATTTTCTCCTCATTTCTCTCAAACCATTTGTTGTGATGAGCAGCAGAAGTCAAGACACTGGTGCCCAGAGCTTGTGGGAGAGAGTTCCCTCCTGTTTAACTTCTGCTTTATTTGAATTAATATAGTTGTAAATAGCCTGGCATTCAAAGGATGTGGGAGAATGCTTCACATTTCTCTTTAGGGTCTCAAGGTGGTATTTAGGAAGAGTTAGGACTCTGTGGAAATTTTTATAGAGTCACAGAGCACCCAAAGGGTCTCTTTCCAGAGATCTTTTAAAAATAAAAGTCTTCCTCCCTTTGCTATTTTGAGCTATAACCACTGTAAACAGCCTTCCCACTTTTTAAGTGCTTTTACTAGCCATTCCTCTTATGTTCCAAGAATACTGAGATACACAAAAGAGAGTTCACCAGCTAGATAAAGCTTTGGGGGTGTCAGATTATTCCTGACATTTGCATATTCCACATTATTTAATCAATCTTTTAACCAACAAAGCTATTAAATAATCCTACTAATTCCACATTTCCCCAACAAAAAGTTTAAAGAATGCAAACCTTGCTCCTTTAACTTATTAGACCAGCAAGACCATCCCAAAGCAGAAGTTTTGACTACTGCCTTGATCTTCTAAAGAGAATTCTTCTCCTTAAAATCTACAGTATTAGGCAAGGCTCTTGACATCAGCTACAAACAATTTCTGAAGAGGATGAGCTGGGCTATAAATCCCAGATGTCAGATAAATCAGTGACTGAAAAAAGGACAAAAACACAGCCATGGCCATGTGGTGGGTGGAATACATTTTAACAGAAGACCTGCAGTGGTTCAGCTTTTCCATTAAAGCCGGGTGGATGAGGCACCTCAGCCAAAACACATGATGCACTCCAGAAACCCTCCAGGCAGATGGAGAGAGACAATCAGAGTCCCTGCACGTGGAGCACAAAGAGCTGAGCCTGGAAAAGAGAACCCCAGAGCAGGATGCTAATATTTGAACAGACCATAAAGGGAAAGTTTGCTAAAAAGGTAGCTGGAGGAAAAACTCATGTGTCAGTTCTTCTCAAGGAGCACATCCTTACCTTGTCTCTGCAGCACTTGGTGTGGCAGTGACCGCAGCAGAGATGCTCAGGAAGCTGAAGCAGTGCTGAGCACAGGAGCACTGGGCACTGCAGCATACACAGGACATTCCTGTGGCCACTCTCTTGGACCAGCACTCAGCCCCCAGCAAAGGTTTAGCTCTCCACAGTGCTGGGTGTTGGCACACCACTGCACTGCTTCCACCCCAAGGGCAGCTGCAGCCTGGGCTGCCATCGGTAAGTTTGGGCAAAATCCTCTCAAGGCAGCTGCCACCCCACCTCCATGCTTTGTGGAATCCTTACAGGGAGAAACTGAAATTGCCAAACCTGTGTAAAAATCTGGTCACTTTGATACTTATGGGTTTCCTTGGCTCTATAGGCTCTAAAGCAAGGAAACATTCTGCAGCTGCATGGTGCTGTTCCACCGCAGTGTTTGAGTCCAGTTCAGCAACATCTGGCAGCAGTGAGCTCCGAGAGCTGCATGCTTTTGATCTGAAAATTTCCAATATGAAATCAAGGAAAGCTACACTACAGAGAGCACTGGGCTTTACTAAGAGCTAGAACATGGTAACACTGCTGGAATTACAACCAGAATTACAACCAGAAATAAACCCTGTGTAGAATAAAAGGGACACCAGAGCAAGAGATGCATCTTTTTCAGCCTGAACTACAAACTTCAGCTAAAGGCAAGAGCATTCCCAAGCACACAGTGCAGCTCACCTGTCCTGCACAGGGATCAGCAGAAACCTGTCTCCTTCAGAGGGTTGCACTGACAAAGTCATGGAGGGATGGAGATTCCCAGCTGTGCTGCATCAGGAGGCAGGAGAAGCCATGGAGACCCCAGCAGCAGGACACCAAACCAAGGTGATGTCCTTGGAGGAGCAGCCCCAGCTGAGCCAGGAATATAGAAAACAAAGATTCACCCACCAAAACCTTTGGCCTGACCCCAGACACAATCAGGTGGATGGGGTGAGCAGTGCACATTTCCTCCTTCCTCTGGAGCTCCCAGGACCAGCCCTGGGCTTGGTGCCAGCACTGTTGCTCGTGGTGGAAACCAGATTTTGGCCCCCAGTAACACTGCACCAAAGCCTGTCTAACTAAATAAATGATGTTGTTTACAGCTGGAAGATGGTCTCCATTACACAACATGATCATCCTGGCCAAGCTTCCAGGGAGAAGCTGTTCTTCAGGGGATTGTTGCTTGAAAAAATGAAGAAGAAAACAGAACTAGCTGAAGCCAATATAGTGATTTAACAGCACAGGAAATATAATCTGCTTCTGCTGAGAAAACAACAGAGCTGCAAACTTGTCCAGGTCACACTTACTGTTGGGCATACTGTATATTTGGGGGTTTAGCCACTGCCTGGACAGAGCTGGCAGAACAAGGGAAAGAAAGAAAACCCAACCTGTAAAACATGAAAAAAAGAAAAAAGCTGAGCCGGACCAAGAAATTAACAGCAAGGAAATGCACTGGAAGGCAGGGAGCTGACAAAAGGTGCTTCAAGCACATCAGAACACATGAGAACTCCAGCAGAGAGAAGTGGAAAAGAAAAATTTAGAGTGACAAAAACAAGAGCAGCAATTGCTCACTAATGACCCATCAGCTGCAAGCCCGGGTCTGGTCCTCCTGCAGAATGATCAGTCTGGAAATTGCTGATCCCTGGCTGTTGAGTTCATCAAACAGGCCCCCAAATGCACTTTCCCTTTGCACTGTGGATATAGAATAAAAAACAGGGCAGGGCAAGGACACAGATTTTAAAGGACCTAAGTCCAGCTCCAGTTTCTCAGTGGCATCTTCAGACCTGCTGGAGGCAAGCAGTGCCCTGGGAAGGACAGTGTGCCCTTGGGGTGCTCCATGTTTCAACCACTTTTTCACCCCTCATAGATAGCTCAGGGCCCATCCCAAGAAGAGGCACTGCCAGGACAGAGCATTCCCCTGTGCTTTCAAGAGAAAAATGTCAGAGAAATATCTCTCATATCAGAGAATGAGGCTTGCACAGCTCCTGGCAGTCTCCCAGGGGACAATTTTACTGCAGGGGAGTCACAGCCATCACCAAGGGAAATCCCTGAGCCTGGGGCATCTCTCAGTGTGTGCAGCCTCTGTCAGGGTGAGAGCCCTCACCTCACACCTGGATGGCACAGACACCTTGCACTGCCTTTGCTGAAGCTCCAGCTGGAGAAAACTGCAAAAATTCCTCCCAGAATAGTTTTTTTGAGCCAACTGCCAAGCAGACTCTGAGAATGATGATAACTCATGAGCAGGAGCCTGTCCCAGACAGCTGCCAGGGGAAGTCTGTTACCTGTTGCTATTTGCAGAGGGCAGGAGGTGAGAAAAACCACTATCAGAGCATGACCCTGGGCTGAGAAGTCTCCCTGCCTCTCAGGGCAGCATTTGATCAGCTCTGACGTGCCTAAACACTTAATCCCCACGGGGCTGCAGCAGGAGGAACCAGCTGATTTATTTTCACTGTGCACAGTCCAACCAACCCTGCCCTGCCTGTGGTTCACCTGCCCAAAGGTACATGTTCTTTTTCTTGTCTCCTCCTCTACTGTCCATCAGGTATTAGATGCTGTGGCTGATGTGTGGCTGGTCATGTTCTCTCTCGTTATATTTATATTTACTTGTGCAGCAAAGGCTGGGCTGAGTCTGAATGTCTCCAGTTCATGCCCAAGCATGTGCAAATGTACACCTGAAGAGACCATCCTCTGCAACAGAGCTGGACTGAAAACCCTACCTGGAGAAATTGCACCATCCACCATCTCTCTAAACCTCTCCAACAATTATTTGCGGATTCTCAACACCAACACCTTCAGAAACCTGACTTTCCTCCACAGCCTCTGGCTAGATGGGAACAATCTGACTTTCCTGACCCCAGGAACTTTCCATGCTCTCAGCAGGCTGCAAGAGCTGCACCTCAGCAGGAACTCACGCCTCACCTACCTGCATGCAAACACTTTCAGAGGACTGTTAAACCTCATCAGCCTGGATTTGTCCCACTGCAACATCTTCGAAATCCACCCACTTCTATTTTCACACTTGCCTTCTTTAGAAAGACTTGATTTAGCCTCCAATAACATGAGGTATGTCCCACAAGCCTTCAGGAACCTCTCCAGCCTCACGAGGCTGTCCCTTGAGGGCAATCACATAGAGGCCATCGGCAGAGATTCCCTGAAGGACCTGGAAACCCTGAACGATCTCAATCTCAGGAAGAATCGGATATGGATCATCCAAAACGGAGCTTTCTCAAAGCTTCTCAGATTGGGAATGTTAAATTTAGGCCACAACTTCATCACTGATTTGCCTAATCAGCTTTTTGAAGGATTGATCCAGCTCAAGACCATGCACCTTGAAGCCAACAGAATCACTGCTGTGGACTGCACCTTCAGGCAGCTGCTCAACCTGAGAAACTTGTACTTGAACAACAACCAGATCACCTCCATCTCAGACGCTGCTTTTCTGTACCTAAACAAGCTGCACTTCCTTCACCTGAGCAGAAACAACCTCAGCTCGCTGCCTGTGCGCCTGTTCTCCTCCCTGCCCAGGCTGAGGTACGTGTTCCTGTCCCACAACCCCTGGAGCTGCGACTGCAGCGCGCTCTGGCTCCGGCGCTGGACGGCCGCGCTCATCCAGGGGCTGGACTGCGCCTTCCCTGGCCCTGCCAACGCCACAGCAGCCCAGCAGCCCCTCCCTGGGCTCCTGGGGGACTGCCCCGTGCCCCTGGAGATGGCCACCGAGGACAGGTGCAGGGTGGCTGGCACCAGCGTGGCCCCCAGGCCCCCCGCGCTGCCCGGCCAGCTCATCCTGCTGGCGCTGGCCTGCCACACGTGGGGATGGGGCACCCTGCTGGCCACCTTTTAATGGGGTTTCAGGGTAGCCGGCTCTGGGCCTGCTAGGGCTCCGTGGAGGGGAGAGGCCTAAAGACAGGAAAGGCCGTGTCACGGTGAAATAGCAAGAAGCCCCTCTCTTCCACCTTTCGGACCCCTGCTAATCTCTCTGTAACCCCATAGGTCACTTTCCCTTAACCTCTGCTCTTGGACAATTTTGGATCCCCCTATACCCTATATAAAGGGCTGTTTTAGCCCATTCTGGTCAGAAGAGCCATCACTGGAACCCTTCACAGACCCTAATAAAGTGGAACTCCAGCTGCCTTCTCCCCTCTCACGTCTGCCTTTCGGTCGGCCTGCAACTGTGCCTTAGCAAGCAAAGAGCGGAAATCATAAGAGAGCTGATAATCACTAAAAGGAGCTGATATCCCTTAAGCTTGCTAAGGTTGCCTGTGGCTAAGAGTGGCCTGGGTACCGGGACAGTCTGCCCCCAAGGACTGAGCTATCCAGCCCGTGCTGCCTGCTCGGGGGCAAACCTGCCCAGCAGGAGGCCTGGACATTTCAGTTATAAAGTGGAGGCTGTTTATTTGTTTTCTTGAAATTTGTTTATGAACAATGGTTTTGATGGCAGATGAATTTTATATGCAAATAAAGAAATTTCATTATATATGAATATATTATTTCCTTTATGGGCAATACTCTAATCTGAAATGCTAACATCAAAATTTAATGCAAATGCTCAAATTGGCAAGTTCAGGGCTGGGGCTTGTGCTGATGATGTGGGGCTGGGAAGCATGTTCCATTCTGCCTTCCCCATTTCCCAACTGACCACAGCCAGGTGTGACCTGCCTGGGAGGGGCTGCCTTCCTGCACCCAGCCCATACTGGGAATATTGTGAGTGAGTACTGCTGAAATAGGAATAAATTGCACATGCCCCAGGACATCTGGAGTCCTGAGAAAAGGCCCAGTCCATCAACATCACTGTGAGCACGTGGTGCCTTCCCACAGCAGGCCCATGGGCATCTCTGCTGCTGGGATGTAAGACAGTGTGGGAGGTGTGGGCAAAAACACCTCCATGTAAAACATTTTATCACCCAGGTGTTCCTCACAGCTCTGAAACTCAGCTAATGTGGCTCTGCATTTATCCCCTGCAAGGAGGTCATTTGTCTCAGGGATGGTCTGTACAAGTTGTGTTTCCCTGCATGCTGTTAAGGAGCTCTGCCCCAGCACAATTCCAGTGCCACATCCCCAGTCTGCCTCCCTTCAGCTGCTGGGAGACACAGATCAGCCTTCTCTGTCCTCACAAATGGAATTTTCCACTTGTGCAGGTATATTAAAAGCCCTTATCCAATGTTTACTGGATGCTCACAGAAGGAAGCAAAGGAATGTGTGCCAGACACACCACATTTGTCCCTGTCCTTAGAGGAATTACCCCAAGCTGATAAGAGAGAAATAAACCCTTGTTTGGGGCTGATAACACACAAACCTGCACAATTTGACAGGGGAAACCTGCCATGGAGTGCAGAGCAGGACCAACCTTTGCTGTTACACCAGGGAAGGGACAAAGTGGGGCTTCACAAAACCACACCTGTTGCAGCCTTGTTATATTTGTGGTTAGGTTTGTGCAAAGTATTTAACGGTCAATACAATAAATTTTTGCTTACATTGTTGGTGCTGTTTCATCATCTTCACTTCCCTCAGCTTCACATACTTTGAGAAGTGGTGGAAAAATACTACAGCTGGTTTCTTGCTTTTGCACTACTCTGTCAAGCTGCAGTAGAAAAAGGCAGAAGCAAAAAAGCAAGCAAAGTCCACCTCAGCAATTGCTAAAGTCCCTGAAAGATTCTATTTTTCCATTGAATAATACAATTTGCTGAAAATTTTATATGGACAAGAACCTTGTCTTCTCTGAACACTTTGAGAAAACATTCCTTCCACTTTTACACCACCACCTCATTAAAGAGTAACAGGAACACAACTAAATTGCTTCCTTTGTGCTATGATAGAAAGTCATAGAAATATTTAACAAGTTATACACAGTATGCTCAGGGAGAACATGTGGCCACATTTTTAATCCACAAAAAATGAAACTTGCAAGGAATACATGAAGAAGGCCAGAAAACACAGGTCCTGAGGAGTCAGTCTGGGCTGGCAAAGATATTTGAAGGAGAACCTTAAGATGCAGGATAAGAACATGCACCCACAAGGGCAGCAGCAAGTCCAACTGTTTAAAAAAATATCAGTATGAACAAAGATGACACTGTTAAAAAAAAACTTGCAAACAAAAAAGCATGTAATTGAAGAAGCAAAACAAAGTATAAACACTAACAAATAATTTAATATTAAAGAGCAAGAAGAGTTGCTGGAAGAAGGAAATGTGCTGAGGTTTACATCTCCTTGATGTGATTTGAAAATTTTAGGTGTGTTTGTCAAAACAAACTATTTGAAAACCTGCTTGTTAAGAGTGCTCAGTGGAGAGAAAGCACTGGGTTTGTCCTGACTGCCTGCACTGGACCTTCAGTGTGAGAAATCCACTTTGCTTGGACCCCAAACTTTTCTTTCTTAAATACATCCAGCACAAGGAGACACTTTCCCATCCTGTAATTGTCAAAGTACTCGCTTCTCCCCCTTTAACCTGGTACCAGAGGCAAAAGAGGCAAGACAGTACAGATGCACATGGCCACTTCCAAGGTCCAAGAATTTTGACCTTAATCACACCACACCCCCAGCCAGTGCCATAAATCACCAGAACAATTTCAGTGGGATGGCTGCGACTCTACTTACAGTATATCACTCCATCTTGAGTGAAAACATGCAATTTCCTGTGGGAAGATTTGTTAACATACTTCTCTTGAAAAAAATTGTACCAGTGGAAAGTTTCCAGCCAGCTCTGCACAAGGATTCATGCAGGGAATCCCTGGGGTGGTTTTCTGACATCCCACACCCAGAGCAGGGAGCACTCCCAGCCAGTGCCACCCCTGCAGATGGCAGGGCTCCTGCTTATCTTGTCATTTTCACCTGTCTTTTTTTCATCTCCTACACAAAGGAAAATTAATTCCCTTTCACTAAATTAGTGATACAAATAGTCATACAAATGTTAACCTCTGAAGCCCCCAAGGCACAACAACACAGAAGCTGCTGCTTCAAACAAACTTTGCTTTTCAGGGACCTTTCCCTGCTGTGCTGCCAGCAGCACCAACCCCTCACCATGCTCTGAAGGACCAGTACCTGGCATCAGATTTACATCAGGCCAATAAAGATGAAGACTGTGTGTGGCATCAGCTGGAACTGAAGACAGGCTGCCATTGCAGGGTCAGTGCAAATAAGGAGAGAACCATGTATTTAAATGTTTTTATTTCAACTGATGCTTTGCCACCATATTACATCACTTTGAATAGCTTGGAATAGCAATATGATCTCAAAATATAGCAAACAGCTTGCCAAAGCAAGAGAATATGAAATCCTATGGATACAGCATCTTCCTTCTTTGGCGACAATGCTTCCTTCCATTTATCTCCAAAAATAATTTTATATTCCAGCACATTTGCTGTTCACTTTATTGAACCCTGCTGTTTATACCATTTGCCTCTTCCCTGCACAAAACCTCTCCACAATGTAGTATGGTTTTGTATCTAACAGCATTTTAAATAAAAAAGTTATAGTTTTCATGCAGATTTTTGTAAAAATTATTTTCTAGGTGCACAGAACTGAACCAAGATGCATACAAAAATGCATTCACTTCCATTCTCAGGTGTAACCGTGCCATCAGCAACATGATCATATGTTACTGCAAGAGGTCCAAGGATGGTGGTATTATTATATGCAGTATAACCTTAAAAAACAAACAAACAAACAAAAAAAAACCCCTTTGTATAAGCAGCAAGAGAAAAACTGCCATGCTTTATTTGTAAAGTAATCAAAATAGTTAGATGTACAAAAAAGCACCATGTACAAAGAATACCAGAGGAAGTACATCTTCCTAATTAACATTTCTCATTTAGCATTGCGAGCTGGCCTGCAGGTCCCAACTTGTACTGTAGATTTATTTGCAAAATTAAGGATGTGGTCAAACCTAAAATATGCTTGGACTGTATGATAGAAATTAAAGTGGACTGCAGATAGAAATTAGATTTGTTTCCACTACAACTTATACCAACCACCTTATAGCCCTCAAGGGTATAAAACCACACATCAAGTATTTGAGAAATAATGGAGTGAAGACAGCTCCAGAGCAATATTGCAAGATGCAGGTCTGCTATGAATGCATTTCTGTGAGCTCTTGATAAGTTAAACTTTCCTTTGGGAAAAGAGCACGTCTGTTGGTTATAACTCCTCCCCCTGAGAATTTTAATAAATTTGTCTTGCAAAGCAAAACAAAGTCCTTTGAACTTCAACAGTTCCAAGGCCAACAGCATTTCAACATGGTCACAGCCCATCTGCTACTCATGCACCCAGGGTGGCAGGTTGGGTTTTTGTTGCATTTTGTTTTTTTTTCTTTGCGTGGATCATCCCTTTTATACTCGCTTCATTCCTCTGCCCATCAAGCAGGCGAACACGGTCATGACCATCTTTGGCTTCACCTCCACAAGATCCTCTGGAAGAGCATAAACTCTGGCACCAATTCTTCTTGCCATGGACACAGCATACCTATTCACCGTGGAAAGATAAAGGTGGTCAGCACTGAGACTGCTATCAGTAAATGGCAAGTCAAATCCTACCCCATCCAACACAATTTCACCTATTCTTTATTAAGATTTAACATGTGGGACCAGTTTATTCACACCACATCCTTTTGTTTTACAAGTTTTTCTCATTTTTTGCTGTTTTCCTTTTCCACAGTGAAGTGTTTTTAACGTGCAAATTGACCTTTGAATGTCAAGCCCACTTTACTGACAGTTAAAGAATTTTAATTAATATTTGTTAGGGCTAATAGCATATATAATGAAGGATTAATCATGTAACACTTCCTTTTCTGTTTGCTCCTTATGAATAACAAAGTGAGACTATTATCTGCCAGAAATTTTGCTGTCATTCTGCCACTGCAGAACAGTCACAGAACACACATTTCAAAGGCATGCTTTAATATGCATACTTTAAACTTGACAATCTGTGATGATTCAACAAGACATAAGACACACAAGAGTTCAATTTCAAAACTCCAAGCCACCAGCTGAACACTTCAAATGCCTGAACAAACAGGTGAGAAATGGAGAGTCACTGGTAAGAACTGCTGGAGCTGCTCTGCATTTCTCTCAGCGAGCCAGAGCTCAGCCAACTGCTCCCTCCAGTGTCACGGGCAAGGACAGCAACTCGATTTCATTAAGTGCTGCCTGTGTAAAAAGTACTGTGCTAAAAACAACTGAAAACCACAGCAATAAACTGGTCAAAACACCTTCAGCTTGAGGCCAGCACATTGAATGTGCTCACTTTTCAATGCCACACAGCTTTTGAGACAGCAAACTCACTTAGCATTATTTTGCTTGTCATCTTCTGATAGGTGACCAGTCTTTACGAGGTCATAGTTGATACAACCAGGCTGGATGGCATCAATTAAATCCACAACTGCCAGGCTTGTGCTGATGGTCTTGTCCTAGAGAATACAGGGACAGAGAAGTAAAGATGAGTGTCCAACCCTTAAAGCATAATTCTCACCTCAATTCAGCTGCTCTGCAACATGCAACCAAAGAAGTTTTAAACCAGCTTTTTCAAAGCAGCAGTGTTAGTGACTATTCCCAGGTGGACCAGAGGGAAAACCAAACTGCTGCCTCAGCTTTGGTGATAATACAACACTATTACTCCAATTTACTGCAAGTGCTCTGGAAAACCAAAGAGGCAATCATTGTGCAGGCAGCAGCTCTGCCCTGCTGAGCACAGCCCAGGGCACAGTGTTCACCTCCAAATGCACACCAGCTCCAGCCCTTTGCTTGCCAGCATCTCACCTCCCATCCCTGCCCCAGATCCTGCCCACCCTCCCTCCTCAGGCACTATTCCCCACTATGGGCAGATCCAAAAATTCTCCTGTCTTAGAGCTTGAAGCCACTCAGCTCCCAGCACAGTCTGAATCCTGTCCTGTTTAAACTCCCTAAGATGCCCCTCCTGTTCCTCCAGCCAAGGAAAAAAATTTTGGGGCATTTGTCTCCTTTTGTAGGCAAGAAGGGAACCTGTACCTTGAAGTTCTGGATGGAGGTGGACTTGCCAGCTTCTTTCAGGGTCTGGTTTACCCAGCTGACTATAATGTCATCGTTGGCTTTCTGACCATCACCCAGGTCCTCGAGGACATTCAGTGTGTACCTGAGAACCAGCAGAGAGAACAGATTAGGCACAGAGCCAGGACAAAGCCATGCAGCCAGGATGCAACATGAGCCATGGCACCTTGGAAAACCTTTACAAAGCTCTGGGTTTGGGTTTTTTTTTAAACTCCTTTAGCAAAAAGAAAGAACCATGTATCTTATCTGAAGTGTGATTTCTGTTAAAGCATTAGTCTTTGTAGCACTTCATGTCATTTAATAGGAGCTCACAAAATTGCCTGGGCTCAGGACACTTGTTAAACTGTTTTATCATTGAGCATTTGCTCCATTACCTAAAAGATGTGGATTACCTCAGGAGCTGGCATTCAGACCTCTAATGTCAAATTAGGACCTACCATGCACCTTTTTTCCAGACATATACTTGCATAATCTTACAATTCTTTAGAACTAGATAACAGGAAGATCAATTTTGTCTGTTATTAAGTTTCTTCCTTCCCCCATTCCAATGCAAAAGAGATCCATAAAGCAGCCCCAGAATGTTTCCCTCTCAATTTCCAATTAAAAATCAGAACATAAAAGTTGTGTAATGTTACTGCTCAGGGTTTCTGCTTGTGGACCAGACTTGAGCAGGTGAGAGAGGTGATCCTTGTCACAGGATGATCACAGGTCCACCAACAGGCTGTCCACAGGTGCCTGCTCCAGCCTCTCATGTGCAGCTCTATCACAGTTTTGTCCAGGTGTGTCTCAGCCACCCCCCAAAGGACAGAGGTTTTACAATCATGGTGATCTATTCCAGTACTGCAACTCTCTCATGGAAGAAACTTCCCAAATTCTGTACTCCATTCACAAGTTTCACATGTTTGAGAGGGGTCCTACCTTCTCATCAACTGCCAGACCAAGGCCAGTGTCAGCGTTGGGTTTCCATCATTCAGATCTTGCCCTCCAATGCCAACCAGGGAGAATTTAGCTGGATGCTTTCCCAAGTCCACAGCATAGTTACAGTTTTCCAGCTACACAGGACAAGAGTTTAAACAGCAAAATCACTCACAAACACACACAATTGACTGGAAGCCTCGACCAGGAAATTTAGTGTCCATGGCTTCCTTTAAAGTCTTTTGATATATTTACCTTTTTCATATTTGCTCCAAGTTTAGGGTATGGAGGCTTGTTAACCTTATTCCAGTCAACAGGAACTTTGATCTTCTCATATAATTGTAGTATTACCAGTGCATCTTGGAGATCACTAAAGTGGAAAACACGGATTAAGTCTAATGCTTCAAGATTTGAGTGCACTCTGACTTTGTCACATCAATAATTCTATTGATTAAAAATAGAATTAAAATTCTTTAAAAAAATTAAAATTCTTTACAAGAGTTTGCAATTTCAACAACAACAATAAAAATAAAAAAAAAAAAGAGCCTGAAGCTTACCCATAGAGGTGATTTACGTGGGGGTTCACACCCAGGGAGTTCATCCAGTTGCGGAAGGTCCGCTCCTCGCGCGTCTCTCCTACATGATGGAAAACAGATTCATTGCAAATTCTGCAAGTTCAAAGCTCAGCAGGGATTTCCACCCTGCAAGGCAGGGAGCTTTGAGCAGCAGAGCTCACCAGGAGGTTTAAAGCAGAGAAAGGGTATTTTTTTTCTACTATAATTTTTTTCAAAGGGAGAGGGTGACCATGCTATCTAGTCTTGGATGTTATTTTGATTTTCTCAGGCCTCAGAAGAGCCTTTTGCACTTTCTGCAAGAAAAAGGAGCAGAAAGGTCATTCACATGGTTGTTATCTAACTGCTCTCACAGCCCAGTCCCAGTTGTGCCAACAATTAGCATTCCCATGGACATCTCACTGCATTTCTGAGGTTTTCTTGCCCATCACAGGAAATGGCAAAACCAAATTCCCCAGCATGGTGAGTGATGGGGTGCTGGCAGAGTACCTACAGGTTCAGGCTCCACAACAGGGTCAGAGCAGCTGAACAGGCTGCCAGGTGCCCTTTTCATCTGCCCCAAATGAGTGAACACCCACTGCAGCACTGAAGCCTCAAATCATAGGTGTTACTTCAACAGAGATACCTCTGCAGGGCACAGCCTCCAGTGACACAACTGTTTACTTAGGCAGTCCCCCCACTGCTAATTTTGTGACTGATAAGGGCCATCACCTTCCAAGAGGGTCCAGTCGATGTCCTGGTTTTCAGGCTTGGTAAGTGCTGGGTACTTGTTGAACAGGTTGGCCACAAAGGCCAGGTTCAGTTTGGGGTTGCCACTGACCACGTCAGCCGGCGTGACGAACTGGCGGCAGCCCAGCCGATCCGCCTGCTGCAGCATGAACTCTGCCCTGCGCAAGTCATCCTTCTCCTGCAGGGATGCAATGGACAGCAGCTGTCATGGAACACACTGGGCTACACTGCACAGCAGATGGGAAGCTCCTGACCACTGTCTGGAGCAATGTCACAAGTCCATGTTTGGCATCAGTCATTAACCGGGCAAAGGGATGAGGCACACACACCAACCCCTGCTGCTGTGCCGTTGTCATGGCTTGTCTTGCTATCTTTCTTAGCATTCTTTTCTTTCCAAACTCACATGCTGTCAAATTTTACTGCTTTTGGAACTTAGTGGTTCAAAAGAAGTCAATATGCTCCCCAATGGAGCAAGCCCACAGAGGATTTCTCAGTTATCTCTGTTAATTGGAGGGTAGTGACCAGGCTGGCAGCAAGCACTCATTGAGCACACACCTGAGGTGAGCACATGGTCACTGACACTGTACACGCTCCAGAAATTAAGGTACCAGGTTACCCAGATGTCATGGGGCAATGACAGGGTACAGGGAGCTCAGGATTCTACAGGATGAGGACATGACAGCCTGAATACTTACATTGAAACCCGACATGTTAATATCAATCTGAGGCTCTCCTTCTTTCTGCCCTTTGGGGGCAATTTGATTGAGGAGGTGGAAATAGGCTCTGGAATCCTGAAATGAATGAAAAATAAAATTCAGCTCTCCTGCACAGCAGTGAATACACCATAACAATTCATTTCAAGCTCATTTTTAGCAAGTCACCATGCATAATTGGCTTATGTACCTTTACTGAATTGCCAAAATCTGTAAGCTTAAAAGAAAGCACAATGGTAGAAATCCAGGCAGCAGGAAAGGAAACAAAGGGAAAAGGTTAGAAATATTTAAGAAGACAATTATGTGGTTTGTTTGAAAGCTGCCTTTGCTGCAAGCTCTGGTGTCACAGCTACCTCTGCAATGGCTGAAGGAGGCAATGACCCCATGCTGCTCTCACTCATGGCCCCCAGATGCCCCAAGGCAGCCCTAACCTCTAAACAAGGCAGCCATTCCTACTGCCACAGCAATGATGAAAATGGCTCAGTGAAGACAAATTCCAAGCAAAAAGCTGATTGTAAGATGTTTGAATATTTTTTCTGTGCCTGCACATTTGCTAGAACAGCTTAGAGGAGAGAGGCCAGGGATGGTCACAAAGCAGGAGGAGCCAAAAGCTGTGGTGATTATTTATCAACTACATGTCCTTTCAGTCCTCAGCACTAGGGAGGACCTCAGCATATCATGGCAGTCTAAGGGATGCACCAGAGAAGCCAACAGCTATCAGCAAAACTGTAAGTAATTTTGAAATTGGAAATAAGAGTGACCACCCACACAACAGGTCAGATCTGTGATACTCATACACCTCAATTATCAATTTCTTTTTCTATCTCAATCTTCTTTCTTCGACTTAAAACTGCTGGCCATGTGAATAAGCTCCCGAAAACTGCTGAGACCAGTGTCCAGATGCCCCACAGTGACCCAGAGTCACCATCCTCCTTTCTCACCAGTGCCCTCACTCACATGTGAAAAGCAGCTTTAGGAGTCCCCACTCCCATTCCTACTAAACCCTGTGTGAAGAAGAGGCCTTGTCTCCCTTCCTCTCTCCAGCCCATGACATTTTAGATGAAATGCCATCACCTGCCAAGTATGTGGAAGTCTCACTCTCCAGTGAAGCATTTCCCCTGTTATCTCCTTTAAAATATGGATTAAGGACATTTGAAAACATATAAGCAATACCAGTTTCATAGCTGATCAAAACACAACAGCAGCCCTGGAGGATCAGACAGTTCAACACTGGGCTCACCCTCATGGCAAGAGAGAACAGCACTGCAGGACCTCAAATACAACATCCAAAACCCCCCTGGTAAGAGCACTCAGTGTGTTCGGGTCAAAAAAGGTGCTGCTGAGGATGAAAGGCCTCATTTTCACATGCAAACACATCCCTGTCCAGCTCCCAGCCTTTTCCCAGGCGCTGCAAACCAGGAGAGCTTTGGTACCTTGATATCTGTGCTGAAGTTACTGATTTTGTGCCAGCCTGCGTTTTCCAGGTGGAAGTTGGCCCATCTTAGGAGCAGCTCTTCTGGGGATAGCTTCATAAGGTCCTCCAGATTTTCACCATCACGAAGTAAGGCAGCCAGTGCTACAAGAAAAATTATTGTAGGGAAGAGTTAAACCTGCAGGCCAGAATTTGAGCTGCAGCAAGATTTCAGGGGGGTAAAATACCAACTACCTGATTATAGCAAAATATTCTGGATATTAGCAGAGTTTTCCTGAGTTGGTTGTTACACAGAGAGGAGTATAAATTATCTAGAAATATATGTGTAAAAAAGTATTTTCCCTTTTCTTGTGTAACAAAATTCTCTGGACTTTTGTGCAGTCTTTTAAGCTGATAACAGGAAGCTAAATGCAAATGCACTTCTATCTCAATGAAAACTGCTTCCAAGCAGTTTCATAAGCACCATTAAAAAAACCCAAAGGAGCCAAGATAAGCACCCTTTCAGCTGGCCAGTGCTTCCTCTGCCATGAATTTTCAATCTAAACCAAACAATATCAACACTTCATGATGGGGAAGCTTAAATAAAAGACACTGAAGCCTTTCCATCCATCTGGATGCTCTGATGGCACATGCAGGAATATCAGAGCTCTTCAGATGATTTGAAAAAGTTTAAATTTTGGAGACTGTCATGCAGGACCAAGTGAGCACAGGGAGGGATCTGCAGCATCAGTCTCACCACCAAGGACAAAGTGAGAGCTCCAAGCTGCTCCACTGACAGTACCAAGGAGGATTTTAGAACCAAATAACTAACACAGAGCCGAAGCCCCCTTTTAATTTTTTTTTCTTTGAGAAAGTTATGCAGTTGTCTATAATCCTTAAAGGATCCAAGCAGCTTTTGGCATATCCCAACACCATAGGAGCCTGCAGCTGGAGCAGCCTAGGGCATCACCAAGCAGTGTGTTCCCAGGTTCAAGCCAAGCTGCATCCTGACTTACAGGCTGGTGTTCAGCCAGCTCTGCAAGGCTGATACACACCACCAGGATGGCAGAGCCCACCTGCACGACCCTGCTGCACAGCTCCCAACAGGCTGGAGAACATTCAGCTTGGCACATGCCCCAGTGATCCTCCTTCCAGCACAGAGGAGGGAGGGGAGAGGCAGAGGCAGGGCTGGGGCTGGCAGCACAAGCCATGCTGTGTCCATGCTGTGGAGGAATCACTCAGGATTTCATTACCTTCATTTCTGCTGAGCTCAATGTCAGCAAACAAGCCGATCTTGATGACCTGCCAGAGCAGCCCCAGGACCAGGTGGGGCTTCCCTTCCCTCAAGTCCTCCGCGCCAATGTTGACAACATGGCAGCCGATGGCAGACGCAGAATTCAAGGCCAGGTTCAGGTTCTCCTGCAAACAGCAGAGCCCAGTCACACACAGCCCAGGGAGATGCTGCTTCCCCTTTCATCCAGCACCAGCACAGGGCAGGTTCCCCCCTTGTCCTTGCTCCAGCTCAGAGGACACACTCCCAGCTGAAGTTTTAAGGGAGCTGTGGTGGCAGCAGGCTGAATCAATAAGAACTGAACTAGGCACCAGGGTTTAATTTCAGCCTCTGGTATTTAGTTTCAGCCTCTGAGTTAGTTGCATCTAGTGGCATCGACAAGAATAAGGCTAGAGAAGTGCTAATTTGCACACTCAGAGGGATCCTCACAAAAACAACCTGCTCTAGTATGAAATGATTCATGATTAACACCAATATCACATTGTTTAAAAAAGGCAGTGCTGTACCTAATCACCACAGCAATATTACATGTGCACAGCATTTCAGCCACTTTACCCATTTTGTCATTAATTCAGCATTTTTTAACCATGCCCACAGAACTGTCAATTATGCATGATACAAAACTGCATTTAATAATTAAACAGAAGCTATAAAATTTGCTCCTTTCCAACATTGCACAATAATGCCTTGAGCCACCATGCTACATTAATTCTATATTAATATGAATTTTAGAAAATAAAATACAGAAAAGCTTTATACCTGAATTATGAATGGTGTCAGTTTCTTCTTATTAATTGCCCTTTCATCAATTGTGTCAGGAACAGAAAGATTGATCATTTTGCTGTTAGGAAGAAAACCAGTGATATTTGAACAACACTTAGTATTTAATCTGAACAAAACTCAATGCACTGTGACAATACTCACCACAGCACATTTCCTTCAGCCTGCTTGTTTTTGTGTAATTTTTTTACATAAAAATCAAGACTGCATAAATCAGAAGTTAATATTTACATTATCAAGAATGTATTTGTAACTAATAGCTAAGCCTGAAACTTTAAACATGTTCCCAGCCACTACTGATCTCAGCTCCTGGAGCAAAAAGAGCACATGAATTATTCACAGTGTAGTCCCTGAACTAGTGAAGACTCATTGCTCTGCTGACATCCACTGCACATTCTAGTAAAACAACAAACTTCCTCCTATTGTAAAGGTTTACAACTGCTGGCAAGAAAACCTGCCCCAAAAAAGAACAAACACTTGGAGAGCTCAGCGGGGAGCATGTGAGCACAATGAATTTTTAATCAACACCAAAAATGGCAAATTTAAACTTTAGAGTATGAACTACTTCCTACTCAGTTCAGTCTTTGCCTAAAGCCAGGAATTACTTGAAACTTGGGAAACAAATAAACTAAAAATATCCATCACAAGCTAAAGTTAAAAAATAAAAGCAGTTAAAGAGAAGAGGTAACTCACTCACACTTACTTTGTGTATTGATACAGAGATCCTGAAATTCCAGGCTGATCCAGTTCTCCACTATATTAATTCACTTACAATAAAACAAATGAACCTAACCCATAAAACCAACAAAAATCTCACACACAGAAGGTTGCTGGTATTTAGCAGCCCTGGATGCCTTCTGTTCTCAGCATGTAACAGAATAAGTCACCAAACCTCCTTAGCGCAGTTATTCAAAAGAACAAGAAGACTCCCAGAAAATCCATTTTTGGGTTAATGCCTAATAAGGTCACTAACATTCCCATGGAGAACACTGTCTGCCTAAACATCCAAGTGAATGGGTCATTTATCACATGTGCCTCTCCTCAAGCTACCCAGCACCCATCTGAGTTTGCACCAGGACAACTCCTGCTCCCACAGAGCACCTTCTGCCCCCTCAGCAAACTCAAGTCTCAAGCCCAAACAAAAGCACTGGATGAAAATATCAGCTGGCACCAAAGCTGAGGCATCACACAATGGCAATGAAAGCCTGAGAGTCTGAGCCTCTTTTTATATGTGCAGAACGTTATGCACACACACCAGTCACAAAACCAGCCTAGAACAGGATGAAAATTCCCCAAGCTACATTTTCAGAAGTTATTTTGCTGATTTTTAACCTGTTTAATTCAGGAGCCATCATGACTTACCATAGCACAATCCCATCTCCCACAGCGTTGAACAGATCATCTGTATTTGGGTTCATGGGAATAACGTGCCGACAGTCGGGATCATTTTCCAGAGCTTTGTTTATCCAGTTTACAAAGGCATATTTCTCCTCCTCTAAAATAACCAATCATAAATTTAATACAGATTTTCTCATAACAAAGATTTTCCCAAAAGAAGCAGAGTACAATAGCCCAGGGAGATAACAGCCCCTCTATCATTACCATACATTTTATTAGACATACAAAGTTTAAAGAAAGAAGACGCTCACAACTATCAGAATATTTCTGTAATTTACTTGTTACTTAACAACTTTATCATACTCAAGTGTGACACAAGGACTTCATCAGCAAGCAAATAAGAACACATTTAACTTATACACTGTTAAATTTGCAGCACATAAATTCTGTCCTGCTTTCACCCTGATGTGAGATCACTCAGCTCTCAGAGAACTAGAGCACAGTACAAGGCATGGTGTGGTAGAAATGGGCTGGTTTTGGCACAGGACCTCCAAAAACCCAAGAGAAGAGTGAGAGGCAGAGTGGTACCTGAGTAGGAGTGCTGGGTGCCCTCACTGGAGAGCTCTGAGGTGCCCCCAATGGCACAGATTCCTTCCTTCCTGTTAATGGCTCTCCGGAACGTTTTAGCGATATCGCTGCTTTTCACCTCTTGGAAAATCTACAATTGAAAGTGCTCTGTTAGGCAAGAAAAATCCATCCTCATGGACAAAAAGGACCACAGAAGGAGCTATTTCTTCTCAGTTTTAAAGCAAACTTCACAGTAAAATCAGCAAATGTGAAGGGCCCAGCAAGGGTGTAGTGGTATTAAATCTGCCATGGACAGTGGGCAGTCATCCCCCTTTCCCAAACACACACTGCAAGTGCCTATTGGAACAGAAGCATTAGGCATGAAGTACCTTGCATAGATTTACCTTTACAAGTAGATTTCAAAGAGATCACAAGAAAAAACCATGAAACCTTTGCAGTCTGAGCACAGGTAACACATGCAGCAGGTCCTGCAGGGCCAAACTTGAGAAAGCTGTGGTGCAATTTTAACCCTTCTGTGTAAGCCAGATGCTCATGTGACTGTGACTTTAGTTCACACAAAAGACTTCATCCACAACCCAACAACAATATGCTCTCTTTAGGATATACCAGTCAAATCTGCAATACAGTGTAACAATGAGTGCTCCAAGTAAAGATTCCCCCTTCCTTAACAGCAGGCTCCACCTGAATGGTGAAACACCCTCTTTTTGGAGGGCAGAAAGATGCTTTAGCACAGAACACTGCACATGCCATTTGCACAGGTTGGATGCTACTGTTACAGGTCCCAAGGCCCTACAGAACTGAGCACCTATTAGTAAAAAACACATTCATGGCTGGAAAGCCTACTGTAACTCCCTCAAAATTAAGCTAAATTAGTTTAAACCAAGCTGAAAACACAAATTAAATATGTAGAGGTTCTCTAAACACTACCCAGAAAAGGACAATGAAACTACAGGGCCAGGCTGCTGGCTGTCACATCTTACCTTCCCCATTCCTTAAACACAGGGAAGGTGGCCAGTCAAAATGATGACACAGCACAGTTAAATCATCCCATGATGGCATGCAGAGGTTGATCAGGTAAAGCTGACTGAAGATCTGAGAGCCCCAAAGTTGGGGATTTTTGGTTGGTTGTCTTTAACCACAAGGATTTTGTTTTAGAACTATTTATTTTAAATTTTCCTGGGTTAACTATTATCTTCTTGAGAATATGTGCTCTAAATGCTGAGGTACCACTAAATCACTTGTTCCCAATGTAAAGACAGTTCATGCCATTCTTTGTACCATAAACTCCAGAAAAAATGCTCAGAGCAAGAGTTCAGTTTGTAAAAATCATCCAGGTAAGCATTGCTAATGTACACCTCAGCTGCCCTAAGACATTTTGCATTTACTCAATCATTGGAACCTTTCAAATGTGACAGAAGAGATTTATTTCCTCCTTCCTAGTGCAAGGTTAGGAGTTATGGACCAGCTCAAACCAACAGCTGAAACATGCACCCAGCATGCAAGTGTTTACAAACTGCAAACTCCAACTTACTAGCTGGCTCCGAACTCAAAAAGTTCAGAGGGTCTGAAAACAATTAAGGAACAGAAAGTGAAGATAAATTAAGAAATGTCAAGAAAACTAATTGACATAAAAACAGCTCCCTCAGTGTACTGCACATACTTTAATTACTCCTTCAGCATTCAGTCATCAGAGCATCAAAAGGATGAAAAACAAACATTGAAGAAGTCTTGCACTTTTGTAACAATTAATAAATGTTTAAATTCTGGCCTATTTCTACTAAAAAAGACTGATCTTCCAACTTGTACCCATCACCTTATTCCTGTTTTTCCTTTTCCAGGCAAGAGATTTGAATTTTCCTAGATTAGCACCTAACACAAATCCAAGTGTGTCTTGAGATGCCCTTTCAACTCTTTAGCAAATACTTGTAGTTCCATTAAATCGAGAACGGAAATTATACTGATACAGAGGGAAAAGAAGCATTCATCTGTGTGCCTGGAAAAACTGAACAGCTTCCAGTAAATACTGTAAGCTTGGATCATTGCAAGTCTTACTTTCCAATTGTCACATCATGTGGAAACAGTATTCTGGCCTCTAATGAAGCTATCACACAGTAAAACCACATGGATTCTTTTTGTTTGGTTGGTTGGCTTTTGTTCAAAAACCAACCAATATTTCTCCTCTGTCCAAATCTAAGGGCTGTCAATAACAGCACAAAAAACTGATCATATACAGACACCTGTACAAAGAGCTGATTTTTACATGGCTAGAACGAGTTTGTCAAAAGAAAATTAGAATTAGGGTAAGTGGCTGAGAAGTCAGGTTCAATCTCTTCTATGGTCTTCCTTAGCTTTGTCTAAAAGAGGCTCCCCAGGCTGCTGGTAATTCAGAAATATCACTTACATAGACGAACTCTTCAAAACTAATCTTCCCATCTTTGTTCTTGTCACCATCAATCATGAGCTTCTGGATGATCTCTCTCACTTTGTAGCCAGGGAGAGGCAGGCTGGCCTCCTTGAACAGCTCGTGCAACTCGTAGTCACAGATGAACCCATTGCTGTTGAGGTCTGAGGAAGAGAAGAGGCAGCAGAAGGTTTTAGAAATGTCTCTGTACCTGACAGAACTGACCCCCAACAGAGGGGCAAAAATGTGACCCCCCATGTCCAAGAGCTTTATAGAGAGCAACCTGCACACTGGGGACCTGCTGAATCCATGCCACACCAAAAAATATCAAGGAGTTCTGGGGACCTGCTGAATCTTCCCATCTTTGTTCTTGTCACCATCAATCATGGCTTCTGGATGACACAGCCAGGAGAGGCAGGCTGGCTCCTTGAAAGTGCCAGTCACAGATGAAATAGGCCAGAAAGTTTTAGAAATGTCCCTGTACCTGACAGAACTGACCCCCAACAGAGGGGCAAAAATGTGACCCCCATGTCCAAGAGCTTTATAGAGAGCAACCTGCACACTGGGGACCTGCTGAATCCATGGGCACACAGCAGGATGGCCACACCAAAAATATCAAGGAGTTCAAAGGACACTTGAAGGCACCAAAGGCACACAGTAAATACACACAGCACATCCTCAGAGAGTGCCCCAGCACAAGTCCTGGGAACCCTCCAGCTCTGGCAACAGCAGCTTTGAAGCAGGACTGCCCACGATGACTCTGGGCACATGTGACCAGTCTGGTGTTAAAGTTTCACAACAGAACATCTGTATTTTCATAAACAATCTCCAGAATGTCTCTTTTAATGCCTAAATACCACAGCCCTTGCATGTTAAAAATAGATGGTCATGAAACACAGCACCTCTTATATTCTGAACTAAAAACACCAAGTCAGCTCTGCAGTTGCATTTTTATCATGTTGTCAATGATATTCTCCATTTAACACTGACAGCAAATTGCAGATATTTTATTGCTGCCCAAGAATGCTCTGCCAGGACATTTGCTTTCAGAGTCTATCACCAAGCCACAGCAGCACCATGTGTTTGGTGAGATAGTGTCACCTATCTGAGGAAGAAAACAAGAATCCAGCGTGTCACTGGAGCTTTGAACATCACAGATCCCAACCTCTTTGGGGACATCACCACATCTACTGACCACACATGGCAAATCCAGCACCCCCAGACCTTCTTCAGGCAAGTGAGGTTTTCCAGCCACTGTGGACAGGCAGGGGTTGGGTGCCTCCTTCCCCAGGATGAGCAGAGTGCTGCTCACAGCAGAGCTGGCGCCCAGATTTCAGCAGAGTTGGGTCCCCAAGCAGACAGAGCATTTGAAGTAGTTGCACAGCCCAGATTCACACCTCAAGACATAAGTATGACCCTCCAGCCCCATCTCTGGGGAGGCAGGGATTCAGGGCATGTTGTGCTGGTACTGGCTCAGGATGCTAAAATGCCTTTGCTGTAGGCAAATGCTACAGACAGCCCAGGGAAGTTAATTTAGTGCCTGAAGAGCTGCACCAGCCTCAGAGTTTGGTTGTCTTCAAGAGGGAATCTCACCACAGCCACTGGGGTCAGTATTTATGCTTGAAGGGAGATAAAGAATAAAGAAAACAATCAGGATAGCTCTAAGATCCAGGGTTATTTTTTTAACCAAATTGTGGAAGTCAATTTAATTTTAATGAGGATTCTGTGATTTTTAGGTTTTGTTTCACAGCAGTGTTCCAGCAAGCAGCACGTGTGCACCACCACTCCAACCATTGCACCACCAGTCCTCATCTTCTAGATCCACATGGGAATATGGGATTTTAAAATTGTTTTTATCAGTCAGCAAGAAAGTGAAACTGCTCAGTGGCAAATACCTGAAGCAACCAGAGCAAACCTGTACTCCCTCCTCCACCCAAGTCTCTGTGTCTCAGACTAAGCAAGAGCATCAATTCCAGTGGAACAATAAATACTCTAAACTACTTCATGAAAAGTCAGTGTTTACAATAGTGCTGAGGAATAAAGTGGTTTGGGGCAATGATTAATGATAACAATAGGCTGCTCTCTGGCCCTCAATTTTAGAATTTTATTCTGAAATAATACAAGGTTACAAAGGCAAGATTTATTAACAGTCCAGCCTGAGATGTCATGAGCAAACTATTTCCCCTCTAGATAAATCACAGCTTCTTCTATTACAGTATTTTTATTACTGAATCTAACTTTACAATATGCATCTTTTCCCCTCCTTACAGCCAGTGAGGAAAATAAGTCAAGAAGGGATTTCCTAATCTCCAGGGCCTATGAACCTAAACCAAAACTTTACTTTCACCCTCAGCCTGCAGCCAACTCCCTTGCTTTTGCCTGTGCCTGACTGAATCAACCAAAATTCCTCAGCATGCTGCCAAATTAAGCAGGTAAATCCAAAATCACTTCTTCCAGTCAATCCAGTCAAAGTTTTACAGCTACCCAAATGTTAAGAGTAGATGTAAGCAGCAGGCAAAGGACAGAGAAAAATAAGACTTCAAAATATAAATAGTATCCTTGATGGGACCCAATTTTGATTCAGATTTGGTAAAGGTTTTCCTCTTTAAATGTCTAGGTTAAGCATTTAGAAGTGTTTCTGATTCAGGCTTGCATGTGCTATGTCTGAGCCTATTCAGATGCAGAAGGGATAAAACCTTGCCTGGTATTTAATGAGGCAGAAGCCTCTTAGGTGAGACAACAGGAAACTGAGCTCCAAAGTCTGCAACTCCAATAAGGGACACATGGATAAAAGGAAGCTGAAAACCTTTAAAGATCTTGGTTCTACATATGAAGCCCAGCAGGGCAGGTATGAGAAATTTACTCCAAGCTGGGTCAACATCTGCCCAGTTGGGTTTCATTCACTCCTACAATCAGTATCTTCCCAGTCCTCCAGGCGTGCTTAGTTCAAAGATTTACCTTTGCTCACTAAAAAAAAAATAAAATAAATAGGAGCTTTGCCACACAAAGAGCCACTGAAATGCACACTCACAAGGGAGCTCACATAGGTCAGCAGCATGGCACAAAGAAAGATTTTGCCCACCAGGAAAGGCTGCACTGGGCTCAAACAAACAGCACAAAATCAAGTGTGAAGGACAACCTTAACTAACTCAAAACCTTTGATCCTCAGGACTCAGGACCTAAGCTCTTGCAACCCTTGACAATATCCCAAACACCCACTTGTATGAGCTACTCAGCCATAGTATTCTGGGAAAAAAATTAATCACTGATTTACTTCATAGAGTAAAAGGGCATCCATGTGCCAGACATTTGGGAGCGGGAATTACAAGTAAATCAGGTCTGTTAGTTTAACTGTAAGAACACACACCAAGTTACTGGTTTTGCACTGAAGATACTCTCATCTCAAGTTTTAGCTTCTTGGCCCCAGAAGGGCAGATTTGAGTGTTAAAACTGCTGGTTTTACCATAAAGTGCTGCTGGCCCGTGGTTCTGGTAGCAGAGTCAAGTAGTGATTGACTATGAGATGGAAAATGGAGCTGTTCTTAACATGTCAACCAGCCTGACATGACAAATAGACCTGCAACCCCTATTCCACAGGGCAGCTGCTTCCCTTCCTACTGCCTCTGTTCCCCTTATGGCATCAAATGTACAAAGAAGCAGCATTTTAAAAAATAATTAAACACCAAAAAACTCCCCCCCTGCAGTACCAGCCAGTTGCAAAACTATTTCCAACATCACTGCAGGCCCACCATATGGTGCTTTGCTGGATGTCCTGCAACAGGCCCTGACTTCAGACAGAGCTCTCTAACAAAACCTGAGCTGGTGTTGAGCAGCTGAAGAGGCTGTCAAAATAGAAGCCATCCCAAATGAAATGGTTCGGCGGCCTGCCCAGGATTACTAATGGAAGAAAGCAAAATTGTTTTAACAGACAAGCTACAGCCTGGATTCATTATAGTCTGCCTGATGGAAAGGAAACTACAGCACATCTGAAGTTTCCTATTTCTACTGAAAGATGCATGCATGCCAGCGTGCTAAACCTGGGAAAGGTCATGGCACAAGGCACAGCACCTCTGCCGTGTGCAGGTGGCGCAGCAAAGCCGCCACGAATCCCAAAAGCTGCTTCAAGCTCCAGCTCAGCTTCCTCCTGAGGACAAGAACTTAAAATAGCTTAAATAACAGGATGCTAGAGGGGGAAAGTAACCCACACGTTTCCTTTTAAGGACATATGCTCAGCAGGAGCACAGGATCACAGATCCCTATTTGCCCTAAGCAAACGTTTCGGAGCATTGTTTTACCACCTTGGAGTGCTGAACAAAGTGTTCAGCCCAGTTATGATTTTTGAGTACTTCATGTTTCCAGAAAAGATGCTTATCTCTGCTTATCTTAGAAGGAGAGAGAATAAGACAAATAAACAGAGCAAGTTTGTGGATTTTTTTTCTGCCACGCCTCCCCTCTGAAGTGCCCCTGTTTGGTCAAGGACACACACAGGCACCTGTTCCACAGAACAAATTCAGAGATCCAATGAGATCTGGAGCAACCTGTTCCTCTCCCACTAACCTGTGGGTCACTCAAAGCCTAGACAGTTCCAATGCCCCACTAATTATTGTTTTCAAACATTACAAAGCTTTTTTCCCCCCACTACTCTTTACCACTTGGATCAGTTCCAAGACAAATAACTGCCTGTAGGATGGTGGGAGCTGCTTGTCTGTGCTATAGCTGCCTTTAGTGATAACCTTCAATAGTGGTTTCTCACCTGTGGACTGTTCTAATAAGCAGTAGGATGTCTATGGGACTCATGCCTTTTGCTGGCTGTCAGAGAACAGCACATCAGTTGCATGGGAGAGAGGAAATACCTTCTAGTGGCATGGAAGGCCAAGTGGTGACAGAGCACACAGTAACACACCTCACTGCCTTCCAGCACCCTCAGATGTCTCAATCCAGTCCAGCTGCAGGCAGAAAAGCTGGTCAAACACACAGCTTTAAAGCCCCATCAACCTACCTACCCATCCAGAGCAGCAGCTTGTCCCTGGAGTTAAAGCAGGTCTCCAGGAAGCCCAACCAGCTGCGCATTGGAGCAGGGCACACCTTGGTGAGCAACCTGTTTCCTCCTCCCCACATCTCCTTCATGACATCCTAAAAGCCAACCAGCTGAGTTTTCCTATAACCATGGTTCTCAGCTGTGTCCCAAATCTTGCAGATAGCTGGGAGATGAAAAACAGGCTGCATTTTACACAGCAGTCTTAGTCCAGCTTCTGTTCACATTCACTGGAGATGCTATTAGAAGTTCACAGTGAAAGGCAGTCACCCAGCCAGTGACCAGCCCTATATCCCAGGGCAAACAGGGCTCCTTCAGGCAAGAATAAAGGGAATGAGAGCATTAAAGACACTCCTGGCAGGTGTGTCTCACATGCTTGCGGGCTCTACCATGCCTAAAGCACACAAAACAAGGCAGTTGAAAAGAACTACCAGATCCTCTATCTCATTTGTGGGTATGTCCACGATAATTAGCACATTCCTCATTAAAATTAAAGTTCTGACACTGCCTTTATAATTTAAAACCAAACAGGGACCCACATCCTGAGCAGGGTGAGCTGGTTTCCTACAACAAACCAGGACTGGACTTGCATTTCTCCATGTTTCCAACCTAATCTTGATCATTTCCCCCACACCAATGACAAAAAGCCACCACATTCCAGAGAGGTTAATAATTTTAAATGTATCCAAGGACAGAACAGGCTGCCTACATCTCAGCCTTAATGAGACTGCACTAAGAGGCACATTAGACAGAGAGAAACACTATGCTGCCTCCCAAGGAACATCTCCCTCTGTGGCAGGTCACTTCTACCTGCTGCAAAAGTCTTAAGAGCAAGAGAGGGAACTCCTTAAAATGCAACTTCCTTCAAGTTACAACAGGGGTTACTGCTCCATGAGAATCAGTTGCCTCTGAAATTCTCATTTCTCTTTGCAGATGGGAAATTCTGAGCAAGTGAGAGTTTTCACAGCCACCCTGCCCTAGAGGGTGGTACCCCCCAATACAGATAAGAGGCAACTATGATTTTATATACATAACCAGTGCTCAAGTGATGCCCATGTCCAGTTAGGAAAACAAAATGCTGGCTCTCACTGCTTGATCCCGGCCAGTGCCAGTCCCGGGTGTGGCTCCCCAGCTGAACACACTGACCTCAGTCCCCCAGGGCTGTGCTCCAGCGCCCATCCCACCCCTCCCTGCTGGTTCTCTGACCCTTCAGTAAGCCATAGCAAGAAACTAAACCAACAGGAAAACATGTTTTCCATTATGTCAGTTCTTTGCCCATTTCAGCTTCCTGAAGCAGCCTGCCAGAGGTTTCTGTGATGCCAGGGCAGGGGGAAAGCTGGGAGGCAGGAGGAGCAGCCCTGGAGGAGGCTGTGCAGTGCAGCCCCTGGAGCACAGCAGGCTGAGGGAGATCAGCAGAGATGGAGCCAGCAGAGGGCAATGGAGGTGTGCTCAGCACAAGGCATTGATCCTCACCACAAGCTGCTCCATAAGGCCAGGTAAACAAATTCAGTTTTGCCTACAAGCCCCAAAATGCACCTGCACATGTCAGAAATGCAGCACCTACACTGGCCATGCACACAGCTCAGCCAATCTGCCAAAACAACACCACCAGAACCATGCACTCTGCAAGCCCTGAAGTGCTGCCAAGGCCAAAGCAATGCAAAACCTGTTTGGATATTTCTTCTGCCATCAGGAAGCAACAAAGCCCACCCTGGAGCAAGAGTGCAGGGCTGTCTGCCAGTGCTCCCTGATAGCCAGACTGCCTTGTTCCTGCCTTTGTGCTCCTTGGCCAAAGTGACAAGCCAGAAGCAACAAAGCTGCCAAGGGACTCCTTGGCACAGAGACAATCATGAGACCAGCAGAATGCCCACATCCTGCTGGCACTGCTGCTCATCACAGGGGTGGGATAGATCCAATTCAAATGTGCAGCAGACAGGAGCAAGGTGCCCTCCTCTGTGTGACTTACCAACTTTAGCAAAAGCCTCCTTGAGTTCCTCCAGCTCATCTTTGGAGATTTGCATGGTGTTGGCCATCTCATGAATTTAGGGAGTACCTAAAGAGAGAAAAAGAACACTGTATGAAACCAGGCTGCATTCAACAACACAGTTTCCAACAGCAGCATAGCAACAATCAGTACCAGTGTCACCACACTTCCTGGGACCATGTTTATCTTTCCACTAAGAAAACAGATGTGTCAAACTCAGAGATGGGAAATACAGTCTTTAACAAGTCAAAAAGCCCATTAGCCTTGTCAATATTTAGCTCTGTATGTTATTTTATGACTATGGTGTTCTAAACATATTAAGGTACCTGCTGTCAGTGTATTCTGTAGGCCAAAACTCACATCTCCAGAGATTTTCCACAACTTTGAACAAAATCAGAATCCAGTGTCAAAATATTAATGGAGAGCACACAGCTACCAAACCCAAATAAAAGATTCTGAACAGTATATGGAGAGGGTATTTTGGCACAAAGTAGTATACCTGGTACTGTCTGCAAAAAGGAAATAGTTTGTTCTTCTGCAAGAAAACTCTTTGAATCAACACCTACTTGTTTCCCCAGAGTCAGACTCCCAAAAAACTGCAAGGAACAGGCTGTTTGCATGGCCAGTATTTCCATGAATGGCAGAAGCACCATGAGCAAGCACAGAAGAGCAGGCATGAGGAACAGTGAGACCCCGAGTTCACAGAAACCCCAGATCAGATCTTCTTGGCATCTAAGAAACTGAGAGGATGGAGCACAGAGTTCCTCCACCCATCTGCCATCATGCTCCTTTCCAAGCACTGATGAGGTGCCACCCAGCCAGCCTGGACAGGAGGTATCACCACAGGGATGGGAGAAAGTCAGACACCTACGCACATCCCCATCCCAGACATTTGTGAAGGGCATCGGATGCCCTGGTGGCACTCTGGCCATGAGAGAGCAGTGACTGATGCAACAAGGAACAGAAACACTGACAAGCACATTCTAACACCTCTGCTAGCTCTAGCTCAGGGTCTGTAATAGGGATTTAGGCAGGCTTGGTGCGACTTCAAATGAGATTTGCACCCTGAGATTTTCCAGCTCCCACATTGTTCACTACAATCCTGAAGCTGAGAAATAAAAGGTTCCTCCTCTGCCTATGGGAACAGACACAGCTGCCTCCTCCTTTGTAAGCAAAATGATGAGGGGTGGATTGAGGTTCACAGACTGTCAGAAGGCAGGATCCTGAACAGGCTGGCTCTGGCTCAAGGCTCAAGGAACAAGAGGCTCAGTTTAACAAATGCCTGTGCTCTGATTAGCAACCTTCTTTTGTCTGAGACTCCCAGCTGCCTTCACAAGCACTCACACAAGTTTGCCTGTAGCTGTAAATATTCATTTTCTGTAACACTTCACTCAGTCTGGAAAGAATGAAGTTGTTAGAGATGAGAGCAATGGGCAGGTGTGGCAGCCTGGGAAAGCAGCTCAGACAGGTGCTCGCAGCAGAGAAACTCAACAAGAGTTGCATCACTGCAGAGACACGAAGGAAAGCGCTTCAGACCCCACCTCCCAGCATTAGCAGGCACAACAAGATGTTGAACAGTCAGTAAAAGCCACCAACAGCAAGACAACAAACTTCATTGGGCTCGAGTAGAAAAAATGGGGCACAGGGAGGAATCGCAGCAAAGCTGCATCAGACTGATAGAAATAAAAAATAAATCTTTATAAAAGTAATTTTTTTTACTGTTTCACAGTAAAAAGGCTAATTGACCAAGGCAATGCTACCATGCAGGTCCCTGCAAGATGCAGGAATGCTGTGTGCAGCACTGACTGTCTTGCTTGATCTCCAGTGTGGGATCTGTCTCCATTCCTGGAGCAGCCCCTTCCCTGTAGCACTCCCATGGGTGCCTCAGCCAAGCCTCAGTGCCACCAAAACCTGGCTATTTCCAGGGGATAAAGGAGTTGCTTAGCAAGAAAATCAGCTCTGAGCAAGCTTGTTGCATGATACAAGAGATGGATTTCACAACTGGCAGAAACACTTGGAGAATGCTACCAAGAACAGAGCCAGATTTGGCTATGCAGGCAGGTGGCATGAGCTGCCAGGCAGGAGAGGCTGAGCTACAGACTGAAAATTCAGCCAAAGCTCCTCCACAAGTTCTGCCTTCTTCCTAATTCTCATTTGCACCAATTCATTTTCAAACCATGATGATTTCCCTTAAAAAGGGATTTCACAAAGCATCATTACCTAACCACTTAATTGGAATTTAATTTGCTGCTGACTATCTCTAACATCTTTAACACCAAAAGAAGCAGCAAACACCACCATAAGCTGAGAGCTTTCAAAAATGCTGCTCTGTTTGACTTTATCAGGTAAATATTATGCTCTGGATATGCCCTACGGTTGTTTGTATGGGTCTTGACTTAAAAAAAAAATCTTCATTCCAATCCCTCAGCTCAGTCCTAAAACAGGTTTCACTCTCAGTTTTTATGATATCACTTCTTCCTTCTGTTTCTCTGCTTCAGAGGAGGGAGGGAGAATTCAAACCAGCAGAGAAAAAGCAGACACCTGACCTTGTCAGGGCTGTCTGTGAAGGGAAAGGGTCTTATAACAAAACAGTCCATGGAAAGGTTAATGGTCCACAGAGTTACAGCTCCCAAAGCAATTGTACAGAGCTTTTCTGCAACGCAGAGGGATTACACCATCACTGGGACACTGGGCTGGGGGGCAGGGGAGCTTTTCTTTTTCTTGTTGTGTGGGGGTTTTTATGTTTGTTTGTTTTTAATAGCTGAGTCTAGGGCAATCAGAATCGTGTTTTTCATTCAGTTGCATTTTTAAACAAGAGGCTTTGTCTTGTGGGACATAAAAGGCCCTTTTATCACACTGGCACAGGGATCACACATCAGCTGCCTCCCTGGAAGCCCTGTGGGGACTCTCCACGCTGCTCACGCCTGGCCAGGTCACACTCACACTGCAAGAAAGCCTCCACCAGGGTAGGACAGGCAGAGACACTTAAACACCCATCTTAGAACAAGAGAGCAGTTTTAGTCTGGTGGCTGACAGCCCATGGGTCAATGCATAGATAAACAAAGTGTACAAGGAAGCAATCCCTGCTCCAGATCCCTCATCCTGCCTTCATCCCTCACCCCACAGAAGAAAGTGTGCATCCTGTCACACACGGATGCACAAAGGCACCTACCCAGCAGAGCATGGCTGGCAGACACTGCAGCCTCTTTCTGTCCTCTGAAGACTACCTGGGATACAATCAGAGCTGCTTCAGTACAAGGTTTTGGAATATCAACTCCTTCCCTGAGACTGGCTGTATAAAGCTCCTGTGCAAACAAATTTTACAGGTTCTGAACACACTGCAGTCACCAAACTGGGGTTAGTTTATTTGCAGAACTGCAACAGGGGCAGGTCAGGAAAGCTGTCCCAGCGTGTGTTTTGACAGCTGTGAGCCACCTGGGGACAGGCCACTGCAGGGCTGTCACTGGAGGGATGCCTCTGCTGAGGCACTCAGCACTTCCAGCACTAGTGCCAGAAGCTAACCAGGATATTTGGGAGGATTAACTGCTCAGACAGCAACTTAAGAACACTCAAGCACAGAGAAAAAATGTTCTCAAGACTCTTCCCCAAGAGGGGAAGCCCTGGAAGCTGCATCCTGGAAGCTCCATTACACAGAGGACTAGTAGAAAACTGATGAAGGGGGGATATTCAGACATTTGTACATCTTGAAAGTTGGCAGATTAATTCAAATTTGAAAGCTCATGACAACCAAATATTTCCTGAGAGCCACTTGAACACTTCCAACAGAAACAGAGCTGGAATTTGCTGCTGATCCAAATGGAAGAATTTACTTTCTTAGCAGCTCTGTGTTACTCTGAAAACTGAGTGCTTCATCCCTTCCAGGCCTGCCTTACTTTAATATCTCTACAATGACTGATTAACAATATCAACTTGTTTACTCAAACAGGCCAGTGCAGAGACACATTAAAGAGTCAACAAAAAGGTATTAGAATGTCCTATTTCCACCCAACCTAAAAAAAAAAAAAAGAAATAAAAAAATCCAACACAAGTGAGCAAGACCTAGTCTGGAGAGGTGACTCAGTTTCTGAGGAACCTGTGGTTTTGCTCCCTTTTCATGACAAAAGCTCCTGACATCAGAAGACAAGTCAGTTAGCATTAGCTAATTAAGAATACTCAAACCCCACATACCTGTGACCACTAAGCCAGCTCACATCTTTTGGAATAAGGAATGGGACAGCCAGGCACTCGGTCCCCTCACAACCACAGCAAGTGCCAGAGCCCTGAGGCTGCCTGGCCAATGTGGAGGAAACTCAGTGATTCAGCTGCCACAGGATGCAGCCCCCAGGCCTCCTGTGGCTCACCTAATCCTCCTTTTCCTCCCTGTTCTGCAGGTAGGGCTGGTCCCTGCCAAGAAAGAGCAGCATTGCAGAGTGGGGTGGCTGTGTGCTCTCCCCTCTTCACCCTCCCCAGCCCCCCCCGAAAGCAGCCAGCAGCACTCTGCCCATCCCAAAGGGCTCTGCAAGCTCCAGAGCTGCCAGGACAGCCCAGAGCAGCCACCCTCAGGACGGTGAGGGAAGAGTCACTGGCAAGGGATACAAGCCTGAGTTTTCTTTGCATCCCTTCCCAGGTGAGTGGAAGCTGCAGAGGATGCTGAGATTGTCAGAGCAATCTCCTGACACTGCGGGAACCCTCCTCCACAGGCACAGGCCTGGGCCCACGCTGCTTTTGGAAATGTTTGCAGGCAGGAGAGGGCACAGACACATCCACTGCCATCTCCATCCTCAGCTCTGATGGCTGCTTTTAGTGGTCCAGTCCAAGCAAAGCCTTTGGGGTTTTACAGACAACAGTCCCAGAACTGACATTGACAGGAGGACATGATGGTGCACAGACTTGGTCTGGTGAATTCTCTGAGGTAAATAGTTTCCAATGCTTGGGAGGGAGACAGGAAGGGTGAGGGATTGATGGCCTGTAAATGAAAACCTATCATAAAATCCATCCTCTCCTGCTCATAATCAGTTTGTGTGCTCATCAAACGCTCACCACAGTGTTTTGCTCATCAAATTCCTACAAGACAGCACCCACACCCTGGATGTGGTTGTTAGCAAACACCAAGCTGATGGAAGCACATAAACGTTTAATTGGCAATTACCTTCCAGACAGCCACTGGTCAGAGGTACTGGCTGAAACCAGACCTTCACCTTCACACTGTGGTGGTAGGTGTCATCCTGGTAGGAGCAGTGATCAGGAGATGGTGCCCCATCCAGAGAGGCTCCACCATGGTGGTGCCTAACCCCTTCCCATCAGCATGATGACGCAGATTCTGAAATCAGTTTGGTGTTGCTCTTTGCACAATTGTGGTTCTTGTGCTCACAAACACTGTGGTGTTCCTATGCACTCAGGGAGCTGATTTCCCTGCCTCAGGAAGAAAGGGGCACACAATGCTTTGAGCAGCCTTTGCTTTGTGGTGCCGCATTTGGCTGAGTGGCTGCATCTCTCATCTGTGGATCTCCCCTTCAGGAAAGTTTTCCCAGCCCCATACACATCAGGCTCAACAGCAGTGAATCTACAACTCTGCAGTGCTTTAGCTGTTGAACACCACTGTACTCTAACACCTGCAAAGCCATTACCCAAATTTCTTTTAGTTCAACTTTTCTTGGCCATGCAAAGCACCAAAAACTCACCTCAACAGCCAAGACCAACTACATAAATTCAGCTTTAATTCTCAATTACTTTAAGCTTGCCTGGCTATTTGAATTGACCACCTTACACCACCCAGCTCCCTGCCTTTACACACAGAACACCTTCTGACTGACCCATGCTGGCTGTGTAACCCACCAGCTGCATCACAGGGAAAGGACACAGGGCTGCAGATAGAGATTCCCACTGCACAGGCACCCTCCAGGTCGCTTCATCCCAATTCCATGTTGAGATTGCCTCCAGCTGCTGTTTCTGAAGCACCCCTAAAGCAGCAGAAGTCCCACCAGCAGGCTTTGCTTTATATTCTTTCAGACTCCTGAAACTGCCATGCTGGGAGAGGCAAGCTCCTTGCTATGCTTATGATCACCTGGGAGTGGACTGTGAAACTTTGCTCCAATTGTTGCACAACCCACCACTGCTGCAGGGGAAAAATCTGCCAAATCCATCAGGAGCAGACACACATGTTGGAGTTAGTCACTGCTCTTGGCTTGCCAGAGCTTCTCTCCAGATCTGGAGGCATGTCTCAATGGGGTCTCCACCTCTGGACAAGTATGTTCCTCCAGCAAATCGAGGTTAGAAACTCAGTTTCTCCCAGCTAGACCTGCATAGAGTGATGCCAGGTATTTTTGTGAGCAGCACTTGGGTAGATGCCCAGCAGGGATCTGGGCTGCAGAGAGGCAGGGCCACTACAACAGTATGGGAACAAATGCAGCAGATCACTATTCCTATGCCTTCTGCACAGATTTTATCCACCACCCCAGCATCCACTGGCAGCCTGGACAACCTGATCCTTCCCCTTTTGCATGCTGGTCCAAGTGTTTTCTCTCCCTTCATGACAGAACCAGATTCACAAGCTTCAATCATCTTAAATCTTTAGTAAAAGCAACTGCTGAGCCATCAGCCAATTTACATGCCTTTGACAGCCCTGCACAGCCAAGGAAGCTCTCTGGGGTGTGGTCAGGCCTGGATAATGATCAGCATGATCAGAACTGAACTGCAGCCAGCACCCAGAGAAAATCCAAAATCAGCATCAAACTTGCTCACAGCATCAAACGGGAATCAGCCCCTTGATAAAAGCCCAGGAGAGACATGTCCTCCACAGCAGCATCCAAATTACTGAAAGCTGGGGATATGAACAGAAATTCACAGGGATTCAAGTACACTAATCCCTCTGTCTCCCAGATATGAGAAAACAGGCAGAGAGCAAGCAGCTGAGGGTGCTTGGTCACATGATACCAAATTGCCCAGAGGCTGGAAGGAAGCACAAGTCAGAAGAACACAAATGCTTCCACTCCAATTGCCCAAGGAAAGGAAAAAATAAAGCTTCCCCAGCCCTCAATGAAATTTCCCCCAACACATCCCTGTCCCCTGAGCCAGAGCTGCCTCTGATGCTCACTACGGGTAAGATGCAGTCCTGGAGCAGAATGGATGGATGCTTGGTTACTGTCATCTGCCTGAAGAAGGCTGGACAGGAACACAAAACTGATTTGGGATTCAAATGGAAGGGGGAGAAGCTTTCTGCAATAAAAGCTCCTTCCTGCAGATGGATTGGAATGGATGGATTTGATGGATGGATGGTGGATGGAAGATGGATGGGGCCATGGATGGATTGGATGGATGGATGGATGGATGGATGGATGGATGGATGGATGGATGGATGGATGGATGGATGGATGGATGGATGGATGGATGGATGGATGGATGGATGGATGGATGGATGGATGGATGGATGGATGGATGGATGGATGGATGGTCACAGAGGAGACCAAGTGCACTCACACACCCCCATCATGCTGCAGGCTCACAGCCACAGCCCACGGACCTTGCTCAAAATGTATTACACATCTCTACAGAGCCCTTATAATCTACAGGGCACAGTAGAAAACAGATAAAATACTGCTCAAGGCACTGATGAATCAATCCTTAAAAGCCTCTTCAATAAATACTCCTACTAAGTGTTGCATTTTGACACACCTCCAATTTTAGTAGAGCAGCTGCTCCAGGGTTAGAGAACATTTGAAATCATAACCCACTAGATTGGTTTAACTAACTTTTGAAATAGTTTGTTCATGTCAGTGGAAACAGAAGAGCAATATTCTCATTACCTAGCTAGCACAACATGGAACAGGTGATCCTTTCAAGACGTCTCAGGAAAGGAAGAGCTGAACACTCATCTACCTGGAACTTGCAAAAGCAAACAGAGATTATTTAATTTTAAGTGCAAGAAGGTAAAAGAGAGGGGGGCTGAGGTCAGGTGTCGCTAATGGACTGAAACTCAGAAGGCTTCATTTAAATTCCTGGCTCAGACACAGAAAAGTCATGCAAGCCTCTCAGGAAATTCTTATGTTGATAGTAATTCTTATTCTTGCGTAGTTCCAAAAAAAAAAGAGCAGCATTAACAATTCCTTCTGCCTATTCTGTACCTTAACCATAAATGTCTTAAAGAATGGACCAATCTCTAACCCTCCATTGCAAAAACTCAGCATCCCTCATTTTATGAGGGCACTCTCAGAGCAATAGTGTAAAAGACAGTAGGTTTCCTGCCAGCATAAGCAAGAAGGAATGAGGTTCACAAGGCTGAATCTGTGCAAATTTTCCTCCCCAGAAGCGAATGGGACCTGCTTGCTGAGACCTGCAGGTTACCCTCAACATGCTTTAAGCATATGTCCCTCAATTTCCCAATATTCAGCCCCAAAGGAGCCCAGTTCCTTACAAGGTGGGCTGCAGTGCTGAGCCTGCAGCCTGGCTCAGGGGCAGCTGGATGAAGCCCTGCAAAGCCCATGCAGCCCAGAACATTCTCCAGCTCCCCAGCAGCTCCAGCTCTGCTCTCAGGCAGCACCTTTGGCAGGTAAAGGAACTGATATCCAGCGTGCCACGATAAAGCAAGAAGCATTACTCAGTCTGTTAAACTTCCTCTCCACCCAGGTGGGGAATCAACCAGATCCCTAAATTAAATCACAGCACAGTCACTGCTTATTCAACAGCAGCAAACAAGCTCCTGCAAGCCAAACACCCAGCATGACGGTGCTGATCCCTGGCAAGCTGGACAAAAGGAGTTTCAGCTGTTAATTTTGGGAGGGTGGGTTCTGTGCAACCTTTTAGAAGGTACAGCTGTGGTCAAGCAGTTTGCAAACCGTTCTATCAGCTGAAGGTAAAGAGAGCTGTCCGGAAAGAGACAGCCAAGGCTGAAATTCTGGCTGCCCACATGATAAACATTCAGAGAAATGTGTCAATTAATGTTTTCTTAAATAAGAAACAAAACACTAGAAACTACAAACCGTACCCTAAGTGTTGTAATTATGTTTCAAAAGTGTCTAAACCCCAGGAATTTCAGTAACAGATCTCTCACTAGAAAAAGCTACTGCAAAAAGAAAAACCATTTTCCATCCTTCCCCTGTTGTCTGTGATCTTGTTTAGAAAGCACTTGGGAAAAAGGGAAAGAAGTCACATTGATTTGTTTCAGAGCAAGAAAGCAACATCAGACTGCAATAAATCAGTGTCACTACATAGCTGTCCTAGTGGCTTATGAAGTAGGAAAAATCTCTGTAAATTCACCACTTATTTACTGTAGAATAGATGGTGTAGATCCTATCTACTCTTCACAAAATCAGAAACATTAATCTCAAAACTTAATGCAAAATGGCTCCTTTGCCTCCCAGGAGGTTGCAATGACAGTGAAATCACATTTAGTCTAACTGCAGGGTGCTCCCCACACTTCTCTATAATTTAACTTAATATGGGGAGGAGCGATAGGGAGCCAAAGACAGCAGCCATCAGTTCAGGATCAGGCAAGCTCTGGTTCGTGACTCCTGGACTTTGGAGAAGCATTAAAAACCTCCACAAAATGCAATCTCATTAGCAGGTTTCAAGGTTAGGTAAATGTATCAAGCATCAAGGCTGGGAAAATGCATCAGGCACTCCTGGAGATGAGCACCAACTTCTCCTTAGGTCCCTTCAAGCTGCTTTGCTTCCTCCTCCTCCTCCTCCTCCTCCTCCCTCCATTTCCCAGCTCAGCCAGTGCCCAATACCCCTAGGACAGATGTTGTGGTTAGAGAGATGTATGCCCTGTAAACAGCATGCAACCTCACCGCTACTTTGAATTTCACGAGGGTATGAGAGTCCTCCAGCTGTGGAAAGCATTCTTTAGAGACAGATGCTTTGCAGAATAAATGCAGAGTAAAATATCTCTTCTTAGCCTTTTGGCTAAGAGATAATATAGCATCAGTTTAATAAAACGTAACTTAGCAAAACCTCAGAGCAATACATTCAGTAGAAACAAAATTAGGATGTGAAAAAGCTCTACTAGAAGTGTTTTACAGGTGTGCAGACAAAATAAGTTTTTAGAACAAAAAATTCAGCATTTCAGTTCAATACTTAAAAGTACTGGTATGCAAGTGCTTTAAGCTAGTAGCACTACTAAAGTGTTTGGAGAGGGTCTGCCTTGGCTTCCAGCATCAGTTATAATAGCCAGAAACCACAGGCAAGGAAGATAAACTCCTGTGTTAGGAGATGAAATCCTGCCAGCCTGTAATGCCCCACCTCATGCCATGCCAGCTGCAATGGCAGGGCAGCATTCAGAGCCCAACCCCTCCAGGTGAAAGACCCCAAAAAGTTCAGCAGCCACCACAGCCAGCAGCCTACAGCCACTTCCCAAAAGCACTCAGAGCTCCTCGCACTTTCTGCAAGGCAGAGGTTTAAATATTTAACACTTTAACATGCAAGTTTAAGCAGTTCTGCCTTGTAAAAGCCTGCAGCAGACTGAGATGGAACAAACCCAGAGTTGGGAAGACACACCCTGAGCCCTAAACACGAAACCCTCGCTGATGCCCAGCCTGGGCAGCCCTCGCTGCTGCTGCTGCTGCTTGCACGCGTTTATCAAGTGCACTGATAAATTCCCAACCCAGACACACCAAAACCTGAAACTCGCTCTGCCCTCAGCTGTTTTCCCCCATCCACTACAGCAGGAGGAATCACAAGACTTGGAGCAGAGAAAAGCACAGCAGCGCAAGTCCTCTGCAGGACGATCTCCGGCACGGGCCCGCACCGGCGCACGGCCAGCCCAGCCCAGCCCGGGACACCGGGACACCTTCCCGGCTTTCCTTACCCTCCTCTCTCCTGCCAGGGACGCCGAATCGCTCCCTCGGCCGGCCCGAAGCGTCTCCCCCGCCCCCGGCCCGGAGCTGGGCAGCCAGCATTCCTTCCTTCCTCCTCCTCCCCGCCCAGCGAGGGGAGGTCGCTTCCCAGGGATGCGGTCACGCCGCGAGAGACGCGCGACAGCGGCCCGAGCATCCCCTGAGCGCGGGGATTCTCCCAAAAAACAGCTCGTGGTCCTTTATGGCTTGGCACTTGGGATCAGGAAGCAGTAAGATACAGAGCTTTTAGGTAAGAAAACTTTTTTTTTTAATTAATAAAAAACAAAACACAAACTTCCCCTCAAAGAACTGAACAAAAAAATCCCTCTACTGCTCTTTACTCTTCAGAACAAATGGATTTTGATTTGCTCGTTCTCAGCGTGTCCAAACAGCAACGCAGAGCTTGTATTTGGCTTTATGTACTTATTTTATGGATGTCTTTGAAACAACCAGCTCACAGAATACTCAGGATCCAGACCTATCTGGCCTTAGTCTGCACTGAAGGAGGATGCTGTCTGCTATCTCACCTCATAGTTCCTCAAAAACAAACAAACAAAAAATTTTAAAATGCTCTGAATAGATTAGATTAAATGAAATACAGAGTTCAGAGCTGGCCCATACTGTAATATATTGCATTACCTCAGCAATTAATCCTTGTCTGCTCTAGATGAAACAGGAACAGACATCTGCTGCTAGCCAGGAAGACACAAGCAACAGAAACATCATGTACTGTGTGCTGCTGATGCAATGAACAGGAGCAGAATCAATCACCAGAAAGGTTAAGTTGGCTTTCCAAACTATAATCATATATTTTACAGATTTCTGTTCCTGTTAAGTCCATAATGTTTGAGCATTTCCATAGCTAAAATGAAAATATGTCATTTACTAACAAACACAATATTTGAATTAGTAAAAAATCTGAAGAACTCATGACTGTTCTAAAAATTATGGTCACTGGGTGGTTTTTTTGTTATTTCTCTTTAAAAATTACATCAGCCAGGAAAGTGAGTCACTGCCTGGTACCATTTCTTGGGTATCACCTGAAAATTTAGCTTCCAGCTGTAAAGTTTCAAAAGAGGAATAAAACACACCCCAAAAAACAAAACAAAACAAAAAACCTAACCCCAAACCCACAGCCTGCCAGCTTCCTCAGGATGGTAAACATCATGGAAACCAAAATAGAGGGTTTTATGCCCAGAACTGCAGCTGCAGCTTAAAAAGAAAGATGTTGGATTGGAAAAACACTCCTGCAGTCCATGGAGACCAGGCTGAGTGCACATCAGGCAGGGTTTAGGAAGAGCAACTTCAGCTCTGCTCTGACTTGCACCAGCAGCCAGCTTCAGCATCACATCACATCTGGGTGCAGGGAGCCCAAGTGGCTGCTCTGACCAAAACCAGGGACTGCATCCAGCCTCTGAAGTCCAGGGGCAATCATGCAACAAAAATGAAAAAACTCATCTCGTGAAGTTTAGTGTCTCCCCTTTCCATCCTACATGTGAGTACATTGCACAGCATAAATCCATCCCGTAAGGGTTAGTGAGGCTTTGGGGCTTGACAGCTCTGGGGGAGAGCACACCGGAGAACAGCTCCCAAAGCAGGCTGTGACTTTCTGTCAGTGGCAGAGCCATCGCACAAGCAATGTCTGCTCAATGTCTGTCACCTGTGTTGCTGGAACAGCAGGGCAGCATCTGCAGGTGTGCAGGTGGGCAGACTGGCACTGCAGAGGGAGATGCCTAAAATCCACCAGCCCATGGGTCTTCAGACCTCTGCTTACCCACTTTTTTCAGGCAAGCGTAAAGCATCCTACAGGGCTATCAGGTATAATCATTCCCTCTGACTGAGAGGGAGAGGACATCCCTGCCCCATCACCAGCCAGCACAGGTCCCCAGTGGCTCCACCACAAGGAGTTCAATTCACGCACAGCGCACGTGCAATCCCCATCTCCTACATTTGCAAAGGATCAGAGATAGCCAGTTTTTCCAGAGCTTTAAGAGCCCTCTGCTCTGTGAATACTCAAAATCCAGTCCTGGCGGTCCAACCTGCAATTACAGTCAAACCTAAAATAGCAGCTCGGTGGTGCCAGCACCACTCATCCCCACGTCATGTCCCGAGACTCAGCACACCAGGGTGTGGCGTGGCAGGCAGTGAACGCTCAGTTCCCCGGGCACTCCACTCCCAGCAGACTTCCTCACACGCCTGGTCTCACACCACTCCCCACACTCTTCCAAAATAGGAATTTTTTTTGGTAGAGCCAGTATAGCAGTGTATTTTCCTCTTCTTCCTGCTTTAAAAAGAGCCTTTTAGGGAAGAAGAAGGTGCCTGAGGTGCTCAGGTGACGCATCCTCTCCCCTGCATGGAAGATGTAGGTTTATGCACAAAGAGAACTTCCAGCACTGGCAGGATTCCCCCAGTCCATCATTGCGCAAGGGGACACATCTCCTCCACAGCTCCAGCTGCCAAGTTTCACTGGGAGGCCACTAATGCATATTCGCCCTCCAGAAGGTACTCAGTGATGGCTGTGGGAGTGGCAGCTGCTGCCTTCCAGGTGACAGGGGAGCAGAAAGGGTAAATTCAGGAGTCATCTTTCACCACAAACCCTCAAGAACACACCCTTTGGGGAAGTTCTGGGGAAGGAAGGGAGCTCAGACCCTTTGGGGAAGTTCTGGGGAAGGAAGGGAGCTCTTCCAGTGTGCTGGCCTTTGGCTACAGTGGGCTGTGCAGCCCCACTGCTCTCCCCAGTGAGTCCAGAAGAGGACAACCATCTGACACCAAGGTTTCCTGCCCACTCCAGAAGTGGTGTTTTCCTCACTAACACCAAGACATACCATGCTGATGTTGGAAGCTGTTCAAGATAACTGGTGATGACATCCATGGTGACGAACAAATCCCTGGGCATGCCACATCTGTCCCAGTGATTTTTGGGGTGGGTTTTAACTGCTGGCACTTCTAGCTCCTGCCTAAAATATCTATTTTCTGGGATACAGCCAGCTCCACTGTCAACCAGCTTTGGGAGTATATACTAGAGAGACCTCCATGGGCAGAGGGCTGGGCCACAGAAGCCTCAGGAGATCCCAGAGCCAACAGAGCATCAGCAGACCCAGCAAACCTTCAGGACCTGCAAAGGTGGCTCAGTCTCCTGCCTCTGCCTCTGCTGGTGCTGCAAATCAAGGGTTTTCAGGAACATCCTCTCTTCTTACAAAAAAAATTTAAAAATTAAAGAGAGAGAGAAGGGGGAGAAGTTCAAAAGAGTACCCAACTGAAAGAGAAAACCAGTTAACTTAAATAGTCTGCTTCACCTGAGAAAAACCACCACTCTCTATGAGCCAGGGCTTTAGACAGCAAAGCTGAGTGGCCAGCCACCAGCCTGTTTTGGACTGACATCAGTGACCATTTACCATGGGCAAGATGCTTCCCTTCTCCAGTTCTGTCCACAATCTCTTTTAAATGTAAGGATTTTAATGAAATTATGAACAGACAGAAAGCATCTCACCTGTGCTTTTTGATACAAATTGAGGGTTTATGCACTTTTTGCTTTCTCCTTCAGTGCCAACCAATGGCAGCGTACATCCCATCAATGTAAACAGCTACGGAAAGATGTGACAACTGAGGAGCAAGCATTTGACCCTAATTCCTCAGTTTATCAGTCTTTCTAAAGAAAAAACAGGTCCATCTTTGCTAGCTTTCCCCCTTAAAAGCTTCCTGAGCTGCTCTGTCAGCGAGCCTGTCATCTGGAAGAAAGCAAGACATTAGTCAGGCTCATGCTTATTTAATAAAAACCTTGCATATGCAGGAGGGACTGAAAGTTGGTCTTTATTTAAAAATCGCCTGCAAACTTGAGTATGATTTTGCAGTGCAAAACAGATCTGAGGACTCGCCCGATTTACCCTGTGCTCCACCAGTGCTCAGCTTAGCAATTAACCAGCTAATTATTCACAGCTTAGATCAGGGAGCCAAGCAGCCACCACAGAAGTCCACAAGTATGCCCAGATCACCGCGCAAAGGACATTTCACGTCTTGCTATTTCATAAGGAAATTGGGAGCTTCAACTGATGTCAGCTCCAGGAAATGAGCCCCAGGCAGATGATGCCGGAAGCAGCAGGCTTTATATTTAGTACTGAGTCACCCAGTATTATTAAATACAAAATACAAAAAAGGTGGGTGTGGAGAGGGGATAAGTGGAAAAAAGTGAACAAGTTATTCTCTGGAGATCACGGGCCATGGAGAGTCTAGCAGTGGATGGGAGTTTTTTTGTAAAGGGAGAAAGAAATTAAGAGATTACCTAAAACCCATTCTGCACATCCACTGGAAAAGAAGTTGCCAGAGGAGCTGCACTTCCCAGGGCAGAAGCCAGCACTGAAACCACTGCAGGAGTCTGCAGTGCCTTTGGGATCTCTCCAGCCAGTCCTGCAGGCCTGAGCAGAGCATCACCAGCTCTGAGGCACTTCCCATCCTGTCTGCTACATCTTTGAGCCAAAGGAGAATCCACTGGAAGGAACTTGGAGTAGGGAATATTTTCAGGCCAGTTTTGCATCTCCACCTAACCAGTCACGAAGGGCACCTTGCAACAATCACAAAGAAAGCACTTTGGGTGATTACAACAGCTTCAGATGAAGCCTAATGGCTGTTACTGAGGCATGGGAAGAGAAACTGCCCTGGCACAGTAAAACTGCACCTAGGCAGGGCTGACATCATCCAAAGGCCATCCTGTCCCTTTCCTTCTCCTCAGCATTTCAGTCCTCCCACCCTGGCTGGCTGCGGGGTCAAATGGACACCAGCACAAGGAAGAGGAGGCAGTGGGCAGAGGGGCTGCTGTTGGCACAGCATCCCAGCTAGAGCCAGCTCAGGCACCCCACAGACCAGGCCCTGGAGAAAGAGTGGCAGTGGCTCTGGTAGGAGGGTCCTGGAGGAACAAACATACTTCTTCATCTTTCATCTCAGCTGCCAGCTCTGTCCATCACCCAAGTCTGTCCTTGACATGACTTAGGCAATCCTCTGCTCTCTTGGAGAACATGCTCTAGATAACTACCCACCCTCAGTCACTACTCAAGGAAATAGTATTTTAGGCTAGAGCTGCACTACTGCAGAACACAAGTGACTGTTCACACAATATTTCTGAAGAAGAAAACCCTTCTGATCCATTTTTAGTAACATTCAATTTAGACACATCTACAATTGAGATGTATACAGCATTCATGTGGACTGCATCCTCGTGGAATGTATTAATATGGGAAAGCTGCCATTTAATAGGAATGTAGTTCTTTGAACTAAGGTCTTTTAACATACACTAAAGAAAGCTTTAAGAAGCACCAAAAAAACAATCGTAATGCAAATGGTGGCACAATGCAAATTACAGGAGCACAGATTTGCTTAGAAGAGGTTCATATTTTCATACAAGTCTGTCACAGGCCTTTTAACTTTCTATCAGTGATAAATACTCTGTAGCCTGAGCAGCAGCAACATCTTTGCAAAGTTTTCAGCTACTTGAGCCAGATTTTGCCCCTGAGAAGATTCCCTTTCTAAATACTAAAACATAAATACTGGTACCAAAGCCAAGCACTACACCTCATTTCATCTTAAAAAAAGTCAACTGGAAACAAGCTCTCTCTAAAGCCAAATACCAACAGGGATTTGCTTATAGGAGCACCCTATTAGATTACTAATAAAATAGGTGTAATCTTCAAAATAAAACCACAACAGTTAAAAGGATGTGGTTTGAAAAATAGATCCATGGACTGTAGCAAGGCTGGCAATTATGCAGAACCAGAGGTCAGGAAGTGCTTAATACCTTCCACCTTTACGCAAGAAGAGATTACACCTCTGCAGTCACAGCCAGCTCTGGCCACCAAGTGACATTTGACCAACTGCTGACCACTGTGCAGACCAGTTTGCTGCACCCACTCCTGGCCGGTGGGAGGCTGTGGGAGATTGCCACTGGGTGGCTCCTGAGCCCCACACAGCCCATCAACACCTGCAGGTGAGCTCCCACTGTCACAGAGGTTCCAGGTACTGCCCAGCCTGGGCAGCAGCACACACACCCAGCCCAGGCAGGCAGGATCTCCAGGAAGGGATTGTATCTCATCAGGACATCATCCTGCCAGGGCCACTGGCTCATCACATTGTACAAATTCATCTGTGTTGAACTAGTCCAAAATCTCATCTCAAGGGGCGTTGAAGCTTTGTCTGGTATTTAGCTCATGCACTCGTTGGCTTCCCTCCAACTGCTCTTTTTATCTCAGACCCCAACAGAAATTCTTCTGCAGGATGGACCCACCAGACAGGGTAACTCCAGAGGCTCCCACAACTACTGCACTCTTTTCAAATGTGTAGAAAGGTGGGGTAGAGCTGGATCACCACCCACACATACACTGTAAATTGTCACCCATAGCCTTCAGGTCCCTAGAGCACAATCTTCACCACACAGCTCATTACACTGTTAATTAGGAAGCCATCTCCCATTTTCCAGATCATAAAAATCATCTAGTAGTAGCAGACTGATCTCTGTGCTGTGAAGCCAGTCTTTGCTTTGACAGCAGATTTCTTATATTCTCTAATCTGTGCTTGCTGTTGACTTCAATGCTTAGTATTAAATATTTAATGCTTAGTATTAAAATATTTTAGTATTAGTATTAAAGAAACCTCTTATCCTGTAAGTTAACAAAACAAAACCAAAAACCAAATATCTACAGATCCTACATAAAGCCAAACAAGGTATTTGATAGAAGTCATGAAGCAACTCTGGAGCTCAGGCAGAAGAGGCAGATCTATAGCTGGGAGCAATGACACAAGGTTCAACGTGGATCACACCAAAGGGGTCCAAATGCTGAGCAAGAATATCAGCTGTGAGTGTTACACGTGAAAGGGCAATGCACCAAAGAAAGTGCAATGCCTTGCTTTGTGCCAAGGTGATATCAAACCCATGCACAGAGCTTTAATTGCTGAAGTGAATCATTGACTGGTACTGGTTGTAAAGGCTCTTGCATAACAGGGCTTCAAGGACTGTGCAGGGCAGAATCTTACTCCATTTCATGCCTTTCAAAACTCTTTTCATACAGACCTTCAGAACACAGGGAGCAAAGGGACCAACTAAAACAACCCTATATAACCCTGAAAAAGTTGTACTACTTAGAGAAAGGGAAGGAAGGGAGAGAGGAATAAAATTGTTGCCATTAGTGATGGATCTAGCTAATGTAGGCTGGGCACTGCCATTACCATCCGTCCAGCACAGCTACAGAACTTCTGGGAGCTTCTCAGATGGGCAGCAGCAATGTCAATTTTTCAAGTTTTCAGCAAGAAGTCTGACTATGCTGCCTTTGCTTGAGCATTTGGTTTATATAATACAGTGGCAAGAGCCCAGCTGGAAATCAGATCAACGAGAACATTGCAAAGGGGTGGGCAAAAGAAGGGCAGGAGCAGGATTGCACAGGAACCTCCCATCCATGTCCCCAAGGAAAGCTCAGTCCCAGCCTCAGCCAAACAGTGCAGAAAGGAACGGGCTAAAGTTTAGGTCAGACATTAAGGCTGCTTATTCAAAGTATTTTCAGTCTTCAGAAGGCCTGGTTTCCCCTCTCTCCATATGGAAAGGGGAATTCTAGCTAAGTGAGGATTCAGAAACTTGCTTGTTATTTCCAGGAGCACTGAGAAACATGAATGTTTTTGTAAATGTATTTCCATTTGTTCTCTACTGACCTTCAGAATGTTGCTATCTCAGAAACATTTCTTAAAAGAAAGGGACAACTTTCTCCCTGAAAGCCTGCCCAACACCAATCACAACAGGGTAACTTTATATACACCCACGACACCCTATGTATTCCCTAAAATAAAACTCCTCACAATCCATTCTTGGAGGCAAAACATTTTGTGCAAAATTCAGGAAAAAACAGCTTAATTGCAATATTGTTTTAGAACTCACTTCCTTTATTTCTGTAACCAGCTGGAGACAAGCACCTTGTTCTGCGCTGGGTCAAGGAAATGTTTAACTACAGGATTTATAGCACAAATATATGTGTGTATATATCACCACAGCACTGCAGCTGCTCAACAGTTATAGCAGAAAGCAAACACTGGTTCAGCCCAAGGAAAACAGGGATGGGCTGGAATATCAGCCTGCTCACTAATATCTCGCTGCAGAGGCTCCAAGGCAGGAGAACATCCAAGCCAGTCCCTGGGACAAGACTCAGCACCCTGGAATCTCAAAACCACAGCCCTGTTCCAAACCCAAACAACACTCCACAAACCCCTCCTGGCTGATTAGCAGGAAGGAGCACAAGGTTGCGATGGCAGCACAAACAAGGAGCCAGAATTGATGATCTTTCAAACCCAGCTGAAGCACTGCTTCACAAAATATGAATGCCAATTACAGGGATGGGTAGCTTGAATTCAAGTTTCCACTTGGTTAGTGCTGCACTGGACAGACTGAGAACTTTGGTGCTTGCCCAGCAGTTTCATCTGCACCAAGATCTTCCATGAAAACAGGGACAGAGACTGTGAAACCCATGGGACCTCCTCCAGTTCCTGACCTTCCCAGCAGGGCAGAGTCAAAGGCAACAAGTTCAGTCCTACTGTTTGTGAAAGTAGAGCAAGACATTTTCTACCTTGTAGTACAGAAGGGAGGGGAAGAGGCAGATCAGCACCTCCCCTTCCCTGTTATTTTGAGCAGAATCCATGGAGCAGAGGTCCTGGCACCTGGGCTTCTGCTGCCAGGGCTGGGACAGTACCACATGCACCAACATCACTGAGGCAAAGATCCATACAAACATCAAAAAAATCCAAATCTGATCAAAAAAGGGACTTTGAGGGGATGAGCACATAGAAAAAAGGATTTCAGCTATAGTTTTCGGATAACACAACAGGCAAGGAAGAATATTAAAATGGCACCCAGGTGACTGTGCAAACTTGTTTCAGGAACAACTCACTGCACATCACCTTCCATCTAACCCAGACAGGATACAAGCTTCTTTTTTCCAAGGTCTTCAATCTGAATTTCAAACATCTTGTGTGTTCAGGTCTGGAGAGCCCCTAATTTAATCACTAATATATTGGCAAAAAATAAGCCACACAGATAAAATGCAGAATCACATGCCTTCCTATTTGCTTTAAAGTATAGAAATACTTTTCATATATCAACTTTCAGGGGGAAAAAAGCAAGATAAAACAAAGGGGATTTTTCTATAGTTTCCTTTCCCACCACCTCAAAGAGATAACAATTTCAGGAGCAATCCAAGAGGATGTCCCCAGAACTCTGCAATCAATTCTTTCTGATTTCCCCCTAGCAAGACAGTCTCCCCATCACTTGGGCACAAGGCAGGAGAAGCAGTTCTAGCACACAAAACTCCAGCAGAAACACAAAACGAACAGGACATAGGCCAGGGGCAGGATTACCCACAGCACCTGAGCCACAGCCCCATTCTGCAGCTGGTATGGCAAACAACTGATAGAGGCCAGCAGTATTTCTGATGTTACTCAGCCTGTCTCATCTACCAGACTATCAGATCTGCTTTTCCCAAGTTGGTGTTTTGCAGGTATTTCCTTGTCTTGACCTGACCCTGCAGTGGGCAGCAACTCACTTTTCCTTGTGTAAGTTCCTGTATTTATACATTTTTTTTAAAGCCTGGCTAGCATATTTTCAGGAAAAAATTTTGGTTTCCTCTAGGAAGAAAAAAAAATCTGCAGTAAAGACCTAACTGTAGAAGTCAGTTTTTCCACTTTAAAAATTTGAGATACAAATAAATAGCCCCTTGACTCTCAAAGTAAAAATCATGCAACTGAGCTAGACAAAGGCTGAAAGCTCATCCCTAGGCTTTGGGAGAAATAAAATCCTTCTAGTGTCCTTCTACAGACAGTTTCATGACTGTTTACAAAGATTTTATGAGACAATACAATATTTCACATTTTTAAGTTTTTTTTACAGTCTACTCTAGAATGGAATTCCCAGAAACAGAACAGGCCGAGGCAGAGTCTACAAAAACTGAAGAGAAGGCAGCATTTTCTCTGATTACAGAGAGACCTTTGATCGCCAAGGTCACGTAAACCCGGCACACAGAGCACGCCAGTCATTAACAGCCATGGAACAGGCACTGGGCAGAGTCTCCCTGCCCTCCTCCCATCACTCCCCGGCTCATTTATTCCCAGCCCTGCCCTAAACAGCCATAAAGGCTGTGTCTGAGCTGGAGGAATTGCCAGGCAGCACTGCCTGCTTCCAGATCCTGGCTCAGCTGCATCCTGCCTTTCCCCACGGAGCAGCCCTGGGCCTGCCAGCAGCATTTCCCACTACCCTGCAAAAGCACTCGCTGCCCCACCAAGCATGGCCAAGGACAGTGGAAAACACATGGAACAACACAAGAAGTCAACACTTGAGGTTCATGAGGCAGAGGACAGATGCCCAGGGCAAGGAGACACTCAGATCTTCCCTCTGCTATGCCATGGCCATCCACCCAGACCTGCCTAAGCTTGGGTTTGAGGCCTGGCCTCGCCAAGAGGCAGTGGGGGAATGAGATCACCACACCAGACACTGGTCAGCCTCCTGCCCTCAACGCTTTTTCTGTTTTATACCAAGAGGGAGGAGTGTGCAGCTCAGGTCTGGACAGACAGGACTGAGCTGGAGGCTGTGGGGCTGTCCCCTGGCCCCTGGCCATCCCTGCAGCACCTGAGCTGAGGCATTCCTAAAGGGGCAGCCTAAGGCATAGGCTGTGGACTAGAGCTCTCAATTGTTTCAGGTCCTTCAAGAAGCTAAACCTTGATCAACATCTATGATTACTACGTGGCTGGCAGTCAGACATCTGGCTCTACACCTTTCCAACCGTGGTCACCTTAGCACTTCTGCATTAATTAGCAGCAAACAGATTTCCTGAGGTATTTTATAGCTGAAGGGCTTCCTGTGGCTGCCAATACCCCAGAAACCAAGACATAAATGTGTTGTGTACAGCCTGATGAAAAGGAAGACTATTTTTAATCCAAGCCTACGTAGGGTGGGGCTCAGTCTCCAACCAGGCCAAAAAGCCACTATAATCCACAAGACCAGTGCCTGGCAATCTTTGCTTGCAGGCTGATGCCTGTTCTATTTTGGGGATGGGAGGAATTTAGAATAAAAAGATATATAAATTAAAAACAAAGGAGGCTATGAAAAGTGAATAGAGGGAAGGGCCAGACTTATCCTGTGTATTTTGGTCCAAAGAACAGGGCTCTGAAAGAAAACAAATCAGAATTACTCTATTTTCCATTTCCCACAGCAGTTTATAATTTATAACACGGGCTGAGGAGAGTACAGCCCCAGTACATTTTTTTGCAGGAGGAAAAGCCAATCCATGGCTCCTTCCACAGCAGTGAGACCCTTGGGAAGACAAGGCAGGAAAACAATCACCAGCCACAGACATCCCACCAGGATCCCATACAGGGTTCCTATCTCAGACACCAGTACAACAGCTGTTGGGACACCTCACTGTTTTGTGCAGTTGGGACTGCAAAAAAGGCAAAGCAGAGGATTGGAATCTGGCAAGTTTTGCTTATTTAGGCCTTCTGGCCACCAGGCAACCAACCCACTAAAAGCAGAATTTTTTGTACTCTCAGCACCTAAACTTCAGACATAACATCCCACTAGGTTTTATTTGCTACAGACCCTGTCTACCTTGGCATTCAAGCCAACTCAACACAGCCATGTACTTTGCCACATCAGCCCCACATTCCTTGCAGTGCACAGGTCATTTGTCTAAAAGCAGATAGAGACAGCCTCTCTCACTGTCTTCAGGTGCCCCTTTAGCACACAGCCATAAACTGTGAAACACTTGCACAGGCATCAGCATCTCTTCACCTGGCCAGGGCTGGATCATTAACCCAAGTACAGAAGTCTGCAGTTAATTCTCTTGGCAGAATTATTGGCAGGATTCCCCCTGCAGGAAGGGCAGGACAAAGAGATGTACACAGGGATAAGTGGAGGACCAACAATGATGGACCTCAAGCACTGCTATCACTTTGCTCACAGACTTTTTTAGGAAAAAAGCCAACATCTAAGCAACATTGTGAAGTTTAACCCAAACATTATAAGCATAGTAGCAAAACTGGATGTTGAACACCTCAACACATGATTATGGACAACTTCACTTCATCCTTCCTTGTTCTACACATAAGTAACCTGATCAACTCCCTCCTCTCTCATGGACAACACTAAGGGCAGTATGTGATGAGGAAACAGTGAATGAGACAGTTAAGTCTATTGTCAACTTAAAAAAGAAAAAACAAAAAAGCTTACTTAAAACATCAGTAATTAGGCCTCCTGCAGAGACACTACACTTTATCTTCTCTTGAAGATCACAGTAATATTCTCTCTTCCCAGCTATTCAGTGGGGACTCCCAGCAGCATCTGTGAGCTGTCACTCTTTTTACAGGAACAAAAAACCTACTGAAGCGGCAGGAAAAACAGCTGTAAGCATTTCAGAGAAGGAAATGAGACAAGGAGACTGGTTAGAAGCATATGGCCCATATGGATTGACATGAGCAATCTGCAGCAGCCCTAACCAGAGCTTCCCATTTCAGACAGTTATCCTGCTCCCCACATCCTCAGACACATGGCAAATCAATCATTATTTTATTTCCTCCATACTAACTCCCAAATGTTACTGGTGCACAGGCCCCACAGCCCATGGGGACAGCTTGGATGTTGCAGGAGGAGTCAGTTTGCCCCCAGGGATGTGCACATTGCCCAGCAGCACAGGGGACACAAGGAAGGGGACCTAAGGCAGGCAGCCCACTGGCCAAGGATGCTGCATTTCATGGGCAGTGGTCACCCTCATGGCCCAGCTGCTGAAAGGTAGAGACAAACTAACAGGAATCAGCTGGGAAAACAAACAAAAGGGAACGAATGACTGTGGATAGCTCCATCTCTGCTGATAGCAGCTCTCCTGAGGGCATGGAAGCCCCCTTTCCATCATGATTCCACTCACAAACCCAGTGCAAAACTAGCTTTAAGTAGCCCAGGCATGAACCCACAAACCCAGACAGGAAACCCTGGCTGTTAGAGGAGCACACATGATATAATTCTTCAAGCAGGCCAGACAGGACTTGCTTATCATCCTTGGCATTTCTAATCTATTACCAAAAAAAGCCAACAGATTTTAGATTCCCAGGAGACCAGTGGATGCCACAGCAGCTGAGTGGACTGGCTGGCCACCACGCCTCAGCACCCTGCCCAAGGAAGTCCACGCCCCTGATGGGAACAGAACTGCAGGGCAGGCAAGCAAACAGTCCTGGTGACAGGGCAGCTGCTGGTCAGCACTGATGTCAGTCGTGGTCAGCACTGATGTCAGATGTGCCCACCTCAAGGAAAAGCTCTGTCACCTCCAAATTGAGCAGTGTGGCACAAGCAGAGTACAGATGTGCACATCTTCTCCTCCCACCCCACTATCCAGGCCTTCAGGTGGGGACTTCTGTCTTCAGCTCCATCAATTAACCACATTTGCTTGTTTAGCTGGTACAGTTGTTCCTTACATGGCTGGCAAGATCTCACAGGAACACACCAAACATCTGAAATCCCAAACACAGCTCCTGCTGTCCCCACTGGGTTCTGCAGCCACAAACACCTAAGTGCCATATTTTGGCTATAAACAAATCATCTCTTCAATCAACAGTAAAAAGGGTGGGTCTCCATCACCCTCCCTAGGCAGCATGTCCCCATGTCACAGCACAGCCACCCCAGGGGTGCCATTTGCCAGTGGAGATGGGCTGGACTGGGGCTGCAGCACAGGGAGGTGAGGAAGGAGGGGTTTCTGACAGCCAGGATCCCCTGTCCCCATGCTGATGGCACAGCCTGGCAATGCCACCCAGGTAAAGCAGAGGAAATCTACACCTGGAGCCCTTCACTTGGGAAGTACTTGCACAAACCAGTAGACTTTTCACAGAGCATTCTGCAGTGCTCCAAGTGGATCTCACAACACATGGAAAGCTGCTATTCAAGCCTCCCCTTCAGAGACACTTGACCTAGAAGCAGGAAGGATATCCAGGGCAGGAAACACTGGCAAGGACAGGACAGGCTTGACCCATCACCCACAACTTCAGCATTGAAAAGCACAAAGTAGGCAGCTGCTAAGACTAAAGCTGAACTAATGCTGCTGTGTCCAAACACCACCCACCTCATCCTTACTCCCTGCAAACTGGAGATTCCCATTTTTAATTCAATAAATCCCAGAGAGACAGCACACCCACAGGCACACCCAAACCCCTGTGTACAGAGCAGGGGACACAACAGTAGCTCATTCCTGAGCAGCAGTCACACAGCTAAAAGGGATTACAGCAGCCCAGTCCCTGTCAGCTGAGCTGCTGCTGCTCAGGGGACCTCCAGGATGCCCCCTGAGCATCAGCTCTCCCAGCCACTGCACCCAGGGCCCAGATGTTGGACCATCACACAACTGCCTTCAGCCGTCACACTTCCCACCTACTCACCCACCAGCAGCAAGAGCAGCAGCCACCTCTGGGGTAGAAAAGAGCTTTAATGGTGCAAGCAGGGGCAGCTGATTCTGCACAGGAGTCTGAGCAACTCTCTGGGATGGTCACAGGGTAAACAGTCCTTTCATGCCCTCCCCTACCAGCAGTGGAGGGCAGAGCTCTGCCAAGACATCACCCACCACAAACACAACCACTGCTGCTTGTGCAATAATGCAATTCCCAAAGTGCCAGCAGGAATGTGCGTGCAGAGATGTCAACAGATGCCAACCAAGGGGCTTGGGGGCCAGGGATAGGTGACGTTGTGACGTTTGTTACAGTAACCCAACAAATTAATTCAAGGTTTAATTCAACCTTGCATCACCCTCATTACAAGAGCTGGTCTCAGTTTTGCAACATGCTTGAAAAATAAAAAGATATTCAGGAATGTTTTGCTTTGCTTATGCATTAAGGCTATTTGGTAAACTTTTAAAATTCAATATCCACCTTTCACACATCTGCGGGTAGGGGTTTCTGGATTCGTGTTTGGCTTTTTTGATATAATTAGCAACTGTAATTACATCATGAGCTCAATGTCCAAAAAGATACAGAGATCACTAAATGCACAGTAGTATTTAGTCCAAAAAGTGCTGAGCATCCAAATACCAGCAATTGGTTGATAAATATTTAACATAAAATGTTGTGGCTATTCCCAATTTGACAAGAAACTTAAAAGAAAGTTAAAAATTAATATCTGTTATTGCACCAGGCAGGTTGATAGCTTGTCAGTCATGTTTAAACAGCTGGCCTGAAGAGATGAGAATCTGCTTTTTTCATGCTGAACTACTGCTCTAACATATGTGGAGGAAGAGCAATATTCAAAGGCTGAACAAAACATCAACTTAAACCATGTTTCTTTTGCTGCTTAGTGCTACTTGGCGGTACACAGATAGAAACCAAGTAGCAGCAGGGTTAATTTCACCTGTCCAAGCCTCTGCAAACTGCACAGCAACACTGTAGCAGCTGGCATCTCCCTGCTTCCTTCGCCTCTCTCTGTGATCAGAAGCACCTCCATACCCCTGCACAGGGTTAAACTAACTCCCCCCAACGTGGCAGGTCAAGAGCTGCCCCTGTGAGCACCATTAGGAGGGCCAGGACTGAGCTTTGCAGGGCGCTGATGGATCTGCACAAATCCTGTGCTGGAATAATACAAACAGGCTGGATGCTGCTTTTCCATCACCTCCCCTGCCACAGGCAATCCACATGCAAGGAAATCAAGCTAACAGGCCTGTACCTAGAAAGGGACAAATGTCCTCAGAGAATTCCAATCTACAGCTCTCAGTTTCACGAAGCACAGAGATGCAAAACATTGTAGGTTAAAAAAACAAACAAACCTCAACCACAAACAAGAAATACCTCGTACTGTTATAAAGCAGAACTTACTTGGTCTTTGGCTCTGCTGAAAACATGGCCCCTTTGTGTTTCACCACCTATTATTTAATGCTGTGTAAAATAAGATTACCAAGAACATTATCTGTGTGTTGGGACGCGTCACCAAATAAATTAGCACTACTTAAAATATCACCACCAAGACAACCTCAGGTGTGAAATGAGCTACTGATCACATCATCTACTTAGATAAGGAAGCACAGTATCTATGATGGGCACACCCTCCCTAAACACATTGCCAATCATGTAAAAGAAAAGTATTTATCTTCTCCCAATGCACTATATGTTATCAATAATGCAACTACCATACTGGAGCTCCAAGTGGAGCATTTGCAGTTTTACCACACAAAAAGTGCAGATAAAGTGGTTCACAAGGCACACAGATCACCAGCAGCTGCTTAAAAACAGCTACTGAATTAACTGTTCCTAGCATCCCTTCCAGTCAATCATGAACAGGGCTCTCCTTTGCTTCCCTAAAGTCAGAAATGCTGCGTTTCCGTTTCTCCAAAGCCACTGAAGTCACTGCACTAGAAAGCCAAGTAAACACAGGAAAGAGTTACTAGAGTTACTAGAGGATCCCGCATGAGTGGATTCAGCACAAACTCATTTAACCAGACTGCAATTCCTTCACTCACCATCTTAATCTCACAACAATTGAAACCCGGAGCAGAGAAGTCAGCAAGGGAGCCCCAGGGGAAGGGCTTCCTCTGCATTTATCCAAATACCTAATGAAGTCATCAGTCCCCAGAGCCCTGTCCACTGTAAAGCTCATCTAGCCAAAAGTGGTAAATAGGTTTCTGGAGTTTGGGGCATTCTTAATCTGGGGAGACATTTGCGTACTTTACAGGAGGGGAAACTTCATCAGATTAACTTTGATAAGAGAACAAAGACCCTGATGAAACACAATTCTTTACATCTAGCACTGAATAACTGAGTTTAATAATCACATTATGATCTCTTAGCTCAGACAAAGAATGAGTAATTCATCTTTCACAAGCAGAAAATTCCTTCAAAGGAGCTTGGTTACAACCAAGCAACATCCTCAAATTGTTAAAACTGTTGGCAAGATTAACAGACTATGATAACAACAACGTTTGGAAAAGGTTTCATTTAACAAATTATTTTATTAGTTTCTTTTTTAAGAGTTATTTAGATGCAAACAAACAGATCTGGAATTTTAAGTCTCTGTGTGTGCACACACTCCACATGAGGCCATCAAACACCCCCAGGGCAGAATCAGCTGCAGAATATTGCACCCAGGGGACTTGCCTTGTGTCCACTAATCCCCCTGAATCACTGCTCTCCACTCACAAACCACCAGCAGCTCCTCTTTGCACAAGATTTCTTTTCAAAACAGATTGAATTTCTATACATCATTATGCACAGCACTAGCACATGCTGATCTCGGTAACTATTCCCTCTTTATATCCAGGTTCCAGCTGTTGTCTTTAAAGTTACTCTGAGAGTGTCTCCCTGCATTAAGGAGTTTTGCTTCTCAGGTTACCAGGCTCACTGGAGAAGTCACAAGTGCTACTGGCTGAACAATGGCTCCAAGCTGTCATGCAAAAGCAATTTACTTGAGATATCTATTATCTTTTATAGTCGCTTCTACAGATTGACCAAAAACAGGAAGCCCAGCTCTCACATTCCACTGGAATTGTGTAACAGCAATAACAACCTCAAAGGCTGATTCAATGGCATTTGCTCAGATCTATACCAGCAGCTCTCCTAAGAAATCAGCGAGTCCAAGGGATGCCCTGCTTGAAGGTAGGGATGCTCTTACAGAGCAGGCACATGCAGCCTGTCCCAAGGAAGCATTAACTGGAGGTCGGTTCCCATGCATATGTTTCACCACTGTTTCTACTCAGAAACTTACAACTGGAGCACAGTCATGCCTGCAGAGCTGTTACTTCTGTGAGCACTGGGACTCGATGTTATCCATTACAATATTTCCAGACAGAACGAGGGTGCCCCAGCAAAGGAAAGTTTGAAGCTTTAAGTCCTGAAAAAATTCCCTGCTCTTCCTTTTCCCTTCCCAGGCTCCCAACAAGAAGCCATTGTTAGGGGGAGTAGGGTGACACTTCCTCTCCCAGTACAAATTAGAGATGTATAAAAATAAACCCACACAGCTATCCCACGACTTCTCATCTAATTGAAGCGGGGTGAAATAAAGTGAAGTCGTTCCCATTTCCTCGCACTCTCTGCTTTGGGAATACTACCCTGCACAAAAGATAAAAGTGAAGTACAAACCGAACCCCTTTTCAGTGCCGCTCTGCGGGAACCCACAGCGGGAAGCGGCACCTCCCCGCCCCTCGGCCGGGTTCTGCTTCTACCAACTCGCACAAAGCCCCGCGTCTGCCGCAGCCGGGGCTCCATCCCAGCGCATCCCCCGGGCCGGGCCCGCCCCGGCTCAGCCCGGGGCTGAACTTTTCCAGGGGGATGAATCAGACAAGTGCCTTTTCATCGCCGCGGGGAGCTGGGAGCGGCGGCCGCGGCGCGCCCGGCGGACACGTCCCCCGCGTCCCGCCGGCACCGAGCGCTCCGGGCTCCGCGCCCGCCCCGCCGCCCCAGGGCCCCGGCAGCCCCGGGGACACGCCTGCTCGGCAGCGAGAGCAGGGCCGGGCCGGGCCCCGCGGAGCCGCCGGGGCCGGTCGGTGTCCCCCCACCCCCGCCGCCGCGGGCGCGATGCTGCTCTGCGCGGGCTGGCGCCCGGCCAGCGGCGGGGCGAGCGCCGCAAGTTTGCCCGAGTTGGAGGCGCGCTGGAGGAGCCCCGGGAGCACTCACCGTCCGCGCCGTGCCGTGCCGTGCCGCGCCGTGCCGCTCCGAGCCGTCCCGCCGCCGCAGCCCCGCCCGCTGCCCGCGCTCGGCGCGCCCCGGCCCCGCCGCCCCGGCCCCATTGGGCCGCCGGCCCGCACATCACCGGGCCCCGCGCTGCGAGTGGGCGGCCGCGGAGTCACTCAGGGCCGGGCAGAGCTGAGCTCCGGCGAGGGCACGCCCCGTCCTCGTCCCTGCCGCCGTCGGGCGGCTCTGCCGCGTCTGCCCCTCGCCGTTCCCTGCCTTCATCCCCCTTGCATCCGTCCGTCCTCACCCCCTGCGTGTATCCCCAACCCCGCGCACGCCTCACGCCTGCCCGCAGAGCATCCCGCGTTCTTCTCCTGTGTGCAGCTCTCCTCCAAGCAGTCCTTTCTTCCCTGCAGGCATCCCCTCCTCCTGTGCTGTCCCTCCTCCCCGTGTCCTGTCTCCCAGGCACACGCAGCCCCGGCTGCCTCAGCCCTGCCACGCAGACAGAGCAGCTCTGGGCTTCTCTTGCAAAGTCCCCTTGTCCCCCCAGGAACAGCCCTGCGGGCTGATGCTGAGGATGTCCAGGGAAGGCTGGCGCCGGTGGGCACATCGGGCAAGGAGCTTCCCACAGAACAGAGCCAGGGCTCAGTGGAGGGCAGGTGCCTGTCCCTTGCACCCTGCTATGCTGTGCTCCTGGACAGACAGTGTTGCCATGGCCTTTCCCCACGCAGCTTCCAGCTGTCCAATTTGGGATAGGTGACCTCATAACTGTCCTAATTTCTACATTTGCTACACAGATATTCACACTGAACATTGCTAGAAGGGTTCAGGAAATCAAGGGCCTTGGGGACGCTTTTGCATAAAAGTGGTGGAGAGCAGAAGTTAATCCAAATAGGCTTTGAAAAGAGAAAGAAAAAGCAAACACCTGCTGTGGGAAGAGGGAGGTGAGCAGGGAGAAGGAGATGGGGCCAGACCTGCACTTCGGACCCAGGCTGAAAAAAAGGGGAAGTTGTGTCCCCACTCTCTTGGCCGACACTGGTACATCCACCAGGACCAGGAGAAAACCTGAGTTTGGATATAAATGTCTTCTTCTGGTTTTAGGAGAAAAGTAAATATGCATTCAGGCACAAAAAACTCTTTCCAGGCCAGAAAGATGAGACATTCCCATGCCTGGATGTGAGAACAGCACAAAGTAATAAATTCTGTAACAACCAGGAACACTAATGGAAGATGTCAGTTCTTGTATAATGTAAAAGCACATCTCATATTTTGGTGTTTAACTATTTCCACTACTGTTAAAAAAATTAAGCTTGCAAAAAGGTGACAGTTACCTAACAGACTATTAATAGATAAGGCACACACCAACATTAGATCATTCTTTCTCTTCTCTTTCAAGCTTAAATAAATGTAGGACATATTTAACTAGAACTGCTCAGTGAAATTGATTGCAATGAGTACTTAGTTCTCTGTGTTGGCAATGTTACAGGTGCACATTTCTAGATCTGTATTGCATAGTCCTATGTTATGAATTTTTATATGAATTATTTACAGAAAGGCTGTCAGTCTGATCATTATAACATAAGGTAAAACACATTTTATTGTCAAAACTGCCAGGAAAATTCATTTTGCAGTATTTTTTCCAAAGCTACAAAGTGGCATGGTCTCATAAAGTTGTCCCACATGATGGAAGCGACATGGCTCACAGTGGGAGTTTCCTCATCACATTAGCAGGAGCAGCTTCCTGAGAAAAATCAGACTCTCTTCCCATCATTCTTTTATTCTTTTTATACAGTTGGATTTCTCATTGGATATCAGAAACTCTTACATATTCATCAGTTTGTTAGGCTGTGTCTTGAAGATAGGAGTGGGTAATTTTAGACTGATTTAAAAGATTAGTTCAATTTTATGCTCTGTGGTGGTAGTCCTGTGTTTAGATTAGACCAGTGCTTCACAGCGCATTACAAACACAACAGAACTGGGAATATTTCTGATTCTGATTCTGGATTTTAGCAAAAAAATTATGCATTGGTTTTCTTCTTGTCCCCTTCTGCTAGCATGCCAACATAAAACAACAGGAGACATGAAATCATCTTTGTGAATCTTGACTATTCAGAAAATGCAGATTACACATTTCCATGCCCTGCTTTTGTCCAAACCAGTAGTGTGAAACAGGCAACTCTTTGTTCTCTAAATGAGGGAGTAAAGTATTAAACATATTGAACATTTACCAGTTGCCTCTTTATTAGGATTTCCCCATGTCTTCTTTCACAAAGAAAGCTGAGCTATAGTAGACACATCCATTCATTCAACTACCACTGCTTAGTACCCTGATAAAGTCATCAAGCTTAGTTTAATATTTTTATTATGTACTCAATGTAATTACCATATTCTGAGTGAGATGTCAAAATGTGGAGTTTCATTTACACAAAATTAGTGAACACCTTGTTTGCAAAAGCACACAACTGCACTTTCTTGGGTGATTATTTCTGGCTAAAAACACTCTAACACAAATATTGGTTTCCCTTTCTCAGGGCTTTGTGAAAGAGTGGACAGAATTTTCAAGATCACCTGACAGCAGGCAGTTGGATTCGTATTTCACTGCATCCACAGGTGATGTAACTGGTGAAAGGTGAAATTTTGCCAAAGGTCACAGGGGAAAAGCAGTCCCCTTACGAAATGTCCCATGGAGATTTTAAACACAGACTGAAGCACAGAGTGGATCTGGGATATTTGTGTTGGCCAATTCCTAAAATTGTATTTGGGACATGTTTAAAAATTTAAAAGTTAGAAATTTAAAATAAAAATTAAATATTTAGACAGTGACAAAGAGCACTGTTTGCACAGAGGGACTTTCCAAACAGTGCCATGAGAACAGAGGACTTGGGGCCAGTCAGGAGACAGGTATTTCCAACCTGACTTGCAACAGGACTAGTGTTATTTAATATGACTTTTAAATGAAGTTATTGCAAAATATTCTTGTAGAAAATATGCAGACAGAGGATTCTGACTTCACCAATTACTAGCACATAGGAACTTAGGAGGAAGGAAATAGGCCATACTTTTTGAAGACTTGTTTAAACTGTTTAAACAGTTCAACAGTTTAACATTAATTCTCTTCTTCAGCAGAGTACAGTGAATTTAACAGATGTTAGAAAATGCCCCAGCTACGGGGCCACAATGGAAGGAGACTGCCTGTTGGATTTCTTTAATTTGTAAGGATATGGATTTCTATAAATGCAATTTATTGCCATAATAATCAGCAGGCAGATGGAGGGTTAGCCTTGAGTCCAGTATGACTTTGTTACTGATTCCAGTGGAAGCTGGATGGGCCCTTAAGAGACTTTGCCACTGCCAGGTTAATGTTAGTGTGACTCTGCCTAGAGAACTGAAATGAATTTTTACTATCTCTGTTGAAATGTAAGCTTCTTATCTGGCAGCTTAGCAATGCTTCTCCTGTACTGCTTTTCCATTGCATGAAAGTTAATTCATTGCTCTTGGCTGGTTATTGAACAGTGCTGATACCCATGGCTGAGACAGCTGCCCTGAGATAAAGATCACCACAGGCTGTAAGCGAGGGGTGGTGGCAATCGGGAGGGGGGAAAGGAAGCCTGGCAGGGCAGCTCAAAACTTGTGTTGTGATGCACATTATGCAAGGGAGAGAGAGAAACTGCAAAACACATTGTAGGAGTTCATGTGGGTTCAGAGGAGGCCTTTAAGGAGTTGGTGTGAAATTCTTCCATTAGAATTAGGGCATCTGTTCTCAACTAGACTTTTGTTTTGTTTTCTACAAATACTTACCCGCAACATTAACAGAATATAAGAACTAGGATATTAATGTCAAAAGCACTTGTCATCAAGCAAAGAGAACAACTGAGTGGTACTGTGAATAGATTAATAATCTGGAACTATTTTTTTCCATTGCAAGAAAGCAGATGGGAATCTGCATAATATTTTGAAATACAGAAAATTGAATTTGCCTCCCACTAGAAACATTTACTCAAATAATTCTGGGCACTTCTTTACTTAAAAACAACTTTTGTGAGATAATTATCAGTAAGTTTATCCATTAAGTTTGTCCAGCAGAGGGGACCCATATTCAAAATCTACAGAAGTCTCTGAGACTCCTCACATGAGTGCAGATTACCCACCAAAGGTAACAGCCTGCCAGGCTGTGGGCAGGCTGCCTTCCCTCTCACTGTCCTGGCTGCCAGATAACATATCGCCTCATGGAACCTAGATTGTGTTGGGAAACCACCAGTGCCTTGTATTTAATCTGCTCTTGCTTTGGCAAAGGAGCTTTCCAGACTCTCGTGTTGTCTCTATCCAGCAGTGCGTGTTTTATTTGTTTAAAATTGTATTCTCTCTCGTCAAGGAGAGTTTTTCAGGGATTGCCCATGAAGCATTACAAGAGCTCTTCAGTTCCAACTCATCAGGGGCAAGCCAGTTACACATGTGATGCCTTTGTACAGCCCTCAATTACAGGGTTTTTTTTGTGGGCTGAGCTTATAGAGGACTCACTGACCTCCAAAGCACATGGGAGAATGTGTGACTTAAGATTTTATTTGCAGTTCATATCAACAGGGTGAACACCCCTCCTTCACCATGGTGGACCAAAACCAAAAAAAAGCATGACAATGAAAAAGTGGTTTTGTCTCTTCTCTTTACTTGATTTATCAACCCATCAAGATCAGATCCTGAGGAGTTACTGAATCCACATTTCTTTCCTTGTAGCTAGGGTACAAGCAGCTGCTTACAAAGAAAATCATGTTTCCGGAGAAGATGAGATACAGAAGGTCAGATGCAGTTGGTTTAGGGCAGAAGAACCAAGCAGAGTTACCTGCAAATTTTGGAAAATAGTCTCTGCCATGTAGCTGGCAATTGGTCGTTTTTTATCTGGGGTGACACTCTAGTGTGCAGTAACCTGGTTATTACCAGGGCCTGATGTTCTGCATGCAGCTCCTTATTATTAAATCCTGACAATGTGCTCAGAGCTGGACAACTTTATCCTGGAATGAAGTTTTTAGGAGAGGCTTGAAGTGAGAAAAGTCTTGGCAAGATAGGTTTGGCAAGATAGGCCAACACTGGGGGTCAAACCTTCATGCTGTATTTTTTTGGTTTTGCACTGGGGCAAGACTGGAGGCAGGAAGCATAACACTGCTTATGCAGGCAATTCTGGGTGGTGTAGAGAGCTTGGGAGGGATGAACAGGGACATGGACAGGGCCTCCAAGGAGGAGTCTGAGTGCACAGTGATAACCTTCATGCTGGTCAGGCTTGCAGCAATGGCCTTGCTTTCATTTTTCTATCCACTCTGCCTTCCTTTGGCTCAACTCAAGTTGAAATGAGGTACACAGAGACTGCATGGCAGCTGATGGATTATATTCACCTGCAGGCTGAGAGCTGGAGGCTGTTCTTGATAACTGAGGAAGAGTTCTGCTCAAGGACACTTTTTCTTATGTTCCTAATACTTAGTAATTTGTTCATATCTTCACCAAGAGAGTTGTCAAGCACTCAAACAGGCTGCCCAGGGAAATGGTTGAGTCACTATCCCTGGAGAGATTTTAAAGTCTCTGTAGATGTAGCACTGAGGGACATGGTTTAGTTGTGGGCTTGGCAGTGCTGGATTAACACTGATGATCTTAAAAGTCTTTTACAACCTAAATTATTCTGTGATTCTAACTAATTTGGGCTTTTTAGTCCTTTTAGTCTGTAACATATCTGTGAATATTTTGTTCTCATTTTCTCTGGACTTTCTCCTTGATTTCTCTTACTGTTTTGCTGCTCTAACTTTTGCCTCCTCCTTCCTTTCTCTCGTGCTAGCACTGAGTTCCTTCAGCTCCTACAAAACTCAGTCATCCCACAGCTTCCAGAATCTATGGTGAGCGGAAGTGAAGCAGGGCTGTCTACATTCCTGCAAGCCCAGGGCCTGGAGATGGTGTGGATGTGTGCCAGTGCTAATAAATAGGGAACTATTAGTGACTGTGTAAGGCAGGAAAATTGCAGAACAAGATAAGACTCACAGAATTCTCTTATGCTGATTTTGGATAAGGATATTTACCCAGGGAAAAAAAAATAAAGTTTTCCTTAAAAGCAATGCTCTCTCTCTATCCGTGTGTGTGTTTGTGCAGGAGCTGTGCCCGGTGGGACAGGAGCAGGACCCCGTGTGCAGGTGTGGCTGTGACACTCTCCCTCCTCTCACCCTGCCCAGCACAGAAGTTCCTCTGCAGTCTCACAGCCCAGGCTGTGGCCGTTCCCAGCTCTGAGGCCAGGCTGCACCACACCTGCCAAACCAAACACCCCATGGACTCCACTTGGGCCCAATGCAATGGCTGGGACAAGCTCAGAGGAGCAGCTTCTTTAACAGGCCCAGGAGCTGCAAGGCTTTGTTTGCTTCTCCTGTGCTCTGCAGAGCAGAGATCAGGCCAGGTGCCCTGATCTGAGCAGATCCAAGGAAGCTGCTCTGCCCTGAGCTGCATCTCCAGGTAGCTGAATGCTGCTGGGGCAGGGCTGATCCTGCTGATGAGAACCAGAAGGCTGGGGTGGGTACCATCCTCCTTGATCAAAACCAGAAGGCTCTGGTGGGTACCAGCCTCCTCAGGATATGTGGGTGCATGGACTGGTACTCACATTTATATATCCCTGCTTTGCATTCCCCAAACTTTATTGCCAAAGACACAGCAGGAAAGAGAGAACTGCTGGGAAGTAATGTGACTTTTGAGGCAATTGTGTGTGGGATGGGGCAGAAAGCAAAGGAACTCCTTGTGATAGAAAAGAAGAACATAAGGAATTACAGAGACAGGGCAAACAAAAGTCAGCCTAGGGTGGGTCAGGTTCATGTCTACTGCTCTAGGATATGGCTAGTTACCCTCTCCAAGGCACTTCCAGCCTTATCTCTTGCTGTTGCCACTCCTGTTTGTTGCAGGAAAACAAATTTTAGTGCTAGTCACACTGGGATTTCTTTCCTTTCCCATCCATCTGTGCAGGATCCCAGGCAGCAGAGAGGGCGCAGCCACAGTGCGTGGAGCAGCTGCAGGCTGGGTGTACAATGGAGTTAACCTCATTTCCAGCCCCATAAGTGGTGCTCAGCTCCATCCCCTGGCACAGGAGCATGGATCATTCCTCCAGGCAGCAGCATCGGGGAGTGTTGCATCCAGCTGGCAGCAATGCTTTCGCCTTCCTGACCCCGCCACTGTACTCCCTGTGCTTAGCTCTTGCTGTTCTAGTTTTTGCTGATCTAGACGTGTTAAAATTAATTTTTCTCTTGGTGCCTGACTCTAGGCAAGGTTATTAGATAGCTGGGTCACTGCAGTCTGTGACTGTCAGCTGCTGAAATCGTTTGCATTGGGCTGTGGGCTGGTAACCCACTGAATGCCCACCTTTGATGATTAACCAGCATCCAAACTCCTGCAAGCTTCATTTTAAAAACAAGGAGTATTTTATGCAAAGAGAACAAGAAAAATACAATTCCATGTTGTAAAATGATTGGCTTCCATGTGTCAAGAGCCCAGCTCAATTTCCCTCTGCTCTGCATTCTGGAATCATTGCCACATTTACTTCCAGTAGTGCAGAAAGCCTTTTCCATATGCCTCCACCTCAGCCAGCAGTCTGTAGCTTGTGTTTAATGTCTCCTAGGCAGGAGGAGACGAGGACAAACCAACAGCTCTACTGCGATGACAACAACTGTACAGAACATAAAACCTTTCTCCAAAAGCAGTCCCCACCTCTGAAAGCAGGCCCAGCCCTGCAGGGAGTGCTTCAGCCCCTCTGAGGAGTGTGCAGCCTTGGGACAGTCTGTAAAAGGAGCTCACAGAAACCTTCTGTGTCCCAAAACATCCTCTTTGGCCAGAGCAGCATTGTACCTCATCCTGGCTGAGGGAAGAGAGCTCAGCAATGAAGAGGATGCATAAAGTTAAAAATTCACTTGGACATAATTTTTTCTGAAGTCATTACAAAATGTGTTTTGCATGGATATTTGCTTTCACAGCATTTAAGGACATTTGTGGCAAATGAGATGGGTCAGAACAAACTTCTTTTTCTGCATTCACATAATTTGCATCACAGGATTTTTAAGTGGACACTGTCCTGGCATTTCACATTCCAGCCCAACAACTGTCCTCAGGTTTTGACCAATGTGCTCTATAAAAAAAGTAATTTACTGGAAGAGGACAGTAAACAGATTATAAAAAGAGTTTCTCAGCATCAGCTGCAGACAGGAATTCCTCCCAGGAGCCTCTCCTGCTCACTTTGTTAGAGCTGATAGGGACGTGCTGGATCAAAGGGAATTCAGAGCTGCGACATGGCTTAAAAACAGAAGACAATAATACTCTGGTGGGGGAAAAAAGGCTCTCTAGTGGGCTGGGCACAGGCAGAATTAGAAAACAGGCTGTGTTGTCCTCAGGCAAGGGCATTCCATGTCCTCCTGCTTCTGCAGCAGGTACTGACAGTCTTTTTACGAGTGGCAGATGAAAGCACTCCTCGATTCCCATTGTGGAGGATGCCTGAAATGACCAGGCCCTGACCTGTAGAGAAAGGACAACCTGGCTCTTAGGAGGGCACTGTGCCCCTGCCCTCAGCCCAGGCCAAGGGTATTCCCCAAACCCTCTGCCCCAGGCACTTCATCACCTCAGTGCCTAAGGGGAGCACTTTGGGTCCCTGCCTCAGCAGCCACTCCAGCAGAAGAGCCCAAAGCTCTGTTTCTTTAGAAATGCAGCTTTTTGACAGGGGCTGTGTGGTCCAAGCCTTCTCCAAGGGCCTCATTGCAGGGAGGTGGCCATGTGAGCCCAGCTCCAGCCTCAGCACCTCCTGTGCTGCACATGGAGACAAACCAGGGTTAAGGGCTGCCAGCACCAAGTGTCCAGGGAGAGCAGGGCACTCCTCTGATGGACACAGTAACACAGAGATCTCATTTCCATTTTGGCTTGGCAGTGGGAAGAGTTTTGATTTCTTCCTGCTTTTTGTTGTTGTTTTAGCATTATCTGTCCTCACTTTTCATATTTTTGATGTTCCATCCAGACCAACATCAACTGCTGTGACAGCTATGAATAAAAAGCTTTCTTCTAGAAGTAGGGCAAGCAACATTTGGCTTTAGTTTTGATTTTATCCCAAACATTTTTACAATTGCCTTAGTTTTTGTGTTCACACATGTATCTCATAAGAAATTTGAGAATGAAGCACTGCCAAAGGCATTAACACACAAAAACATTTTTCAGCCACTAAATATCCCTTTTTGATCTGTGAAAAGAGTTTTTTCCAATCATTTTATGCTTATGGTGCATCAAATTGGTACTGGAAGAAAACCTGAGGTAGCTTTCTCTGTCACATAGCTGCTAAGTGGTTCATATTTGTTTTATCTTCTGAAACACACCATTTTTGGTGGTGATGACATCAACACTGACTGATGGCTTTGTCAGGCCAGCTAGCCACAAAGGCAGCCTGAAAAACCTGACCTTGTTTACAAGTGATTGTAAAGATCTGTGTTCCCTGTGGATTTAATTCCTGTATTAATGCAACTACTTAAGGATTGTCTGGAAAGAAAAAGAGGTGGAAATTCCACATTATGAGAGGTCCTGATGGATTGCAGTTCATCAAAACCTGCTCCATGATGGGTCCCTTCCATGGGGTCAGCCCTTCAGGAAGAGGCTGCTCCAGGTGAATGACAGAAAGTGTGGAGTCAGGTCAAACTCAGCAAATGGCCCCAAATCCTGGGGAATACAAATTCTAACCACAGATTCAAGTGCAATATTTCAAAACACAATCACTTCTCTTTGAATGTGAGGTTAAACACTTAAAGGAGGCCACAGGTGTTGAAAATCTTCAAGATGATGCAAAATGAGTTATTTATTTTCACTCCAGCTACAACTTATCCTTCTCCTGTTTTGGTTGGTTTTGGGGGGGTGTTTTGGGTTTTTTGGGGTTGGTTTGTTTGTTTGTTTTTGTTTTTTTGTTTTGTTTTGTTTTGTTTTGGGGTTTTTTGGTTTTTGGTTTGGTTTTTGTTTGTTTGTTTGTTTGTTTGTTTTTTTGCCAGCCGAACTGTGATTTTCCCATTTTGTAATGGGAAAAAGAATCTAACTTCCCCACTGGGGACCAGCCTCACAGACCTGGGAGCTGGAGGATGTGCTGTGCAGCACACACTAAATAAAACCTTTGCTGCCCTGCAGTTCAAACAAGCCTGTAATGGTTTTACATCCCCAACTGGGAGGAAGGTTTTTCCATGCAGCTTTCTGGTGCATTCGCAGTTCCTCAGGTTTAAATGCCAGCTTGAGACCCTGGCATTTTCTTCTCATCATGATAGTAATCCCCAAGTGAGCAAAACAGAATTATAAATTCTTCCCTTATCAAGTCCCACCCTAGCTAAAGCCACCCAGCTTCTTAGTCCTTACAACCTCTGGGCTGGTGGCACAGCCCAACATTTTTTGTTAATTTTTTGCAATATTTTGCATGATTTTTAAAAATTTGAACTCTTCTTGAACAGTGCCACCTCCTTGAATCCACTACCTGGTGTCTGCCTGCCTTTCACTCTTTATTCAGAGTGTTTGGATAATTTGGGATAAAGATGATCCTGTCCCCTGGCCATGGGCCATCTAGCAGAGTGGGTGCTGCTCCACAGTGAGGATGCTCAGAACCATGAATATGGAGGCAGTGGTGGCATCCCCGAGGGGCACAGGAGGGTCATGGGCTGCGAAGGACACAAATCCACATTTTCTGCAGACAGACCCCTGGGTGACCAGTGTGCTGTGATCTGGGTGGCCTTTAATGGCAGCTTTTCCTTCTGGACACGGATTTGCCAGGGGCTGACAGTGCCTCTGTCCCAAAGTGCCCTTTGAGATTTGCCCTTGGCATCACCTGCAGCTCTGGTTTATTGTGTGGCCACTGCCCCCAGCTCAGGACAGACCACTCAGTTCCCCAGTGAGCCCTCCTCCACAGTGGGAACTGCTGTGAAACCCTGCAGAGAAAAGCTTTGATCTTTATCAGCATGAAAATAAAGACTTCTTGGAGGCCACCCTTCCCCAGCTGCTCTGGCCAAGTGGAGCTGCAGCCACGGCTGGCAGTTCTGGGCATGCCAAGGGAATGCTGGCACGTGCAAGGGGATTAGGGTGACACAGCTGTTGGGACAGCAGCTGGCTGGGCTGACCCTGGGCACAGGCAGCTGCCTGTGGTGTGCTTACAGAATCACCTGTGGCATGGGGTGCTGCTCCTCTCAGCCCTCTTGCACACCCGTGTGTCTGCAAAACTGATTTTTCAGTTATTATTAGAAGCATAATTTATTCATGCAGGAGTGCAGTACTTCCTCACTTGCTGTATGAAAATCATGATTCAGCTGGGGACAGTCCATAATACTGTTTGCCTTCTGTCCCCTTTCCCTCACACAGCGTGGAAGAAAACAGGCAGTGGGAGAAGTCCCACATGGTCAGACCACAGCCTGTTTTAGCAGGAGGGTTGAGACCAGAGCCTGCAGTTTTCTGTAAAGGACCTCAAACACAAACACAGATCTACCCAGATGTCAGCAGATCCTCCCCAGGATCTCCTTTACTGCTTCTCTGGCCTTGACCATGAAGTAGCTGATCTGAGCTGCTCCTTGCTTCCTCCAGCAGCCTGCTGTGGGTCCACAGGCTGCTGGGCAAACACTCTCTGTTTACTTTTTATTGCCTGTGCTATCTCTGTCCTAGCAGCACAATTATCTGCCCAATGTGTCATACACCAGCTCTCCTGTAAAACTGCCCGTGTTCATGGTTTTGTCAACAGGACTCTTCCATGACATTGCAGGAGGATCAGGGATGGCAGGAGGATCAGGGATGACAGTACTCCTTGATGAGGGATTGAGAGGAAGAATTACACAAGCCACCAGTGTAGATGTTGAAACTTCCACACATCAGTCTGCTGGCCTGTATCTTTATGCTGCCACTTCTGGCTGTCCCTGATGATCTGGAAGAGGCTTAAAGTGTGTGATAAGCACCTGTCCTGGAGTGAACAGCGTCAGGAATCCATCAAAGGGCAGAAAGTGAAGGAACCACAAAGCAAGGAACCTTATTGTGACACAATGTATCTCCAAAATGCTTTGCTGAGCTCAAAGCCCTCTGAATCCTGGTGTCTTTCCAAGTGAGGATGCTTTCAGGAGTGAGAGCTGATCTGCAATGTGGCGAGGGGCACCCATGCAGCCGGACCCAGCAAGGCAGCACCCACTCACTGGGGATGAGGGCTGGAGCTGCTCCCATGCTGCTGCCATGGGGATGGGGTCCCTTCCTCTGCTGCTGTTGCCATGATATTTTCTAAAAAATCCTTTCCTTAGGATTTTTCCTCCTGAGAAGCTGAGAGGCCTCAGGAACAAAATGTAAACAATGATTATCTGCTGCTGTGGAATGCAACAGGTGGATCTGTGATTGGTCTCATGTGGTTGTTTCTAATTAATGGCCAATTGCAGTCCAGCTGCCTGGACTGTCTTAGTCAGTCACAAGCCTTTGCTATCATTCCTTTTCTATTCTTAGCTAGCCTTCTGATGAAATCCTTTCTTCTATTCTTTTAGTATAGCATTAATATAGTATATATCATTAAAAAAAAATAAATCAAACCTTCTGAAACATGGAGTCAACATTCTCGTCTCTTCCCTCATCCTAAGCCCCCTGTGAACACCATCACAGCTGCCCACCCAGTCAGGCTGACAGAATAGGTTCTCTGACCTAGCAAATTGGTAGGTGATATAAAACTCATGATAAGGAAGGACTGTGACCCCACCTGCCATGCGGGTACTTACAAGAAAGGTATAAAGGGTAATGCAGGTCCATGGCCTTGGCTCTGCCCAAGGTGCAAGAAGACCTGCTAAGGTCAAATTGGCTCTTTTACAAGGAAAAAAAAAATCCATGAAGGGAAAGTAAAAGGGTCCTTCTTTTCTCCTCAAAGAAACCTCAGTGCTGGCACTGAGGGAGACCATGGGTTTCCACAGCTCCATCAGCCTGCTCTGCCACAGCCCAGCCTGCCCACAGGGCTCAGCATGGCTGTCTCCACCATCACAGTGCTGAGCATGCCTTTTCTCAGCTGGCAGGGGAGAAAATGTGCTGGAAAGCAGAGATAAAGGTTTTAAATTCAAAGAGCTCAAGGCAAATGAGAACGCCGGGGGGGAAAAACAAGAATCTTACTAAAGGTGCACCTACTGTACCCTCGAGCACAGAGGAGGGAGCATTTGTCAGCTCAGAGGTCAAAACAAACCAGAAGGAGAACATGTCTGGGTTAGCAAGCCAGGGAGGAGAAAAATATTTAATCTTGAGCAATCAGAAGCATTTCATTCAACCTGAACATTCCTGTGTTTCCTAACTCTATATTTAACTCCCCTTACACTTAAGGTTACTTGTAATGGAAAAAATGCATTTTAAAATCTTTCATTGGAAATTCAAATAGTTACAGAGGTCCTCAGGTGAAACAAAGGGAAAACCAGAAGATGTTGAATCAAACATGTTTTTCAGCTCTAGTTGTTGTCAAAATCTTGAGTACTTTTTGTTCTCCCCAAATGCCTTTGTGCACTCATTTTCTGAAGGGGAGGTGGGAGAACCACCCATGGGCAGCAGCTCCAAGACTATCCAGGTAAAGAAGAAAAAAATCATTAAATATTTTAAGAGGAAGGAGGCAGCTCAGGCCTGTATCTGTGCCTGAGTGTGCACACAATGAGACAGGTTCCTGACTGCCTGAACTAATGGCATATTTATTATGAACACATAATCACCCACCTGCAAATGGCAGTGGGTGCCCGAGTTCATTAACCTTTGCATCTGGCAAGGGCTCATACCCAATGAACCCCTCTGCCTTGGCTTTTGGGCTATCCACTGCTGGAGGAAGTGATGAGAAAGCAGAGCCTCTGCCATGGAGCAAGGTAGACTCAGCAGCTCAGAGGCTCTTGGTAACAGGAGGAGCCAAGGATGTGCCAAGCAATGGAGCCTGAGGTTTTTGCTTTCTATGTTTTTAGGGTAGAATGGTGCCAGACACACCTGGGGCCTAATCTCCCTTTGAGTGTTTAGGTGGGACTTGCCCTTCAGCCCTTGCAAAGTGAGGGGAGCTCAGCCCGAGGGCGGTGGTGAGGGACAAAGGGTGTGACATGTGGCACCTCTCCTTCCCTTCTCCCTGCCAGGACACCCCCAGCCTGCAGATTTTATAGAAATGTTTCTCAGATCCCTTGTTGGGAGCACTTGGAACTATTCTGAGGAAAAAACGAAAATATATAATTTTTTCAACAACTAAAGCATGAAGCAAACTGAATTAAGAGGGACCTTTGGTTATTAAGAGTTTTGGAGAGCAGTTTTAGGTTCATGAGTTGATTACGTGGAGTATGGATGAGAAGGGCAAGCATGAGTGTGTGCAGGGCTCCAGCACAGCAGATCCTGGTACAAACAGGCATTTTCTCTTTCCCTTCCCAGGGGCATCACCCCTGATAGCCATTCATCCTAAGGATGATGGTGCCTGGTGGGGAGCACTCAGGAAAGGTGTCCCACCCTGCACTGGCAGCCTTCAGAGATAGCATCTACCCCCACAGCAAAGCTTCAGATGTGTCAGAAAAGCAGTGTCAGCACTAGGAAAAATGTGTCACTCAACTAGTCTCAATTTGGACTTTACCTTGGACTGTATCCACTGCAGGGCAAAGGAAGTCAAACCTTAAAAACAACTTTGTAACGGCTTTTGATATCAGAGGCGTTTTGATCCTGATAAGATTTTAAGTTACCTTGTGCTAAATGCCAGAAGTTCCTTGAACCATTATCCTTCAGTTTCAACAACACCATCCCATGGGAGGGCAAACTCCTGCACTCCAGAGTGAGGTGACAGAGAGGAGAAATCACCTCTGTCTCTCCTCCCTGTCTGACACAGCAACCCTGGAGCACAACCCATGGGCCAGCTCCCATGCAGGGGGGAGCTCCCAGCCCCCTGTACTGCTGCAGGACAGCTGGCCCCAACACCCAGTACATGCACAGACCTGTGACACAGCCCAGGCACGGCCACCCAGCTGCCCCCAGTGCAGCCTGAGAGGCTTTTCCTGCCATGTCCCTCCCTCACTCTGTAGAAGGCACCCAGTGATCACCATGGCTTCTCTTGTAACCAAAGCACCTGATGCCCGAACAATGTGCATCTGCAGCTAAATAAGGGGGCACTCTGTGCTGTTCAAGGTAGATCTTCCTGATAATGCAGGTTGGGCTTTGGACTAGAAACAGAGAGGAGCATCACCCTTCATAGAACCAAAACAGATGAGTTCTTTGCAGTGTCACAGTCCTGATGCTGCCAGACAGTCGGTGTAGACACCATGTTCAAGGGAATTGTAGCCTGATGCTATTTTGTTCTTTGGACATGGGCCACAGTACCAAGAACCTGCACAGAGCCTAGTCAGAGCATCACCAGCAGCCAGCATCAGTCTTACAGCCCAACAGGGACCATCCTGGGCTGGGGGTGAGAGCTGGTGAGTGCTGCCTTCTCCTCTCTAACCCTGCAAGGGTCTCCCACAGCACCACAGAGAAAGCTGGAGGTCCAGCAGCACTGCTTTGCCCAGTACTCTGCAGAAAGGCTACACAAGCTTCATGCTGCCAGTGCTGAAGGTCTCACAGCAGTCATGATGCTCTTTCCCATTTTCTTTCTTTTCTTTACTTTGTACTTACTGTTTCCATTTAAATAATAACCTTCCCATTACTCAGCATAGCCAGAAAAATCAAACTTCTGTATGTGAGAAGCAAATCTGATTCATCTGTAGGATTTTGGATGTCAATCACAGTAAATCAGTGACATTGTTTAAAAATGAGCTGCAGAACAAGGACTGAGCAGCAGCCTGTTTCAGCTGTGTCTGTGATTCCTTTGTTATGATTCACCTTATACAAATATCCAAACAAACAAGTTTGCTGCCAGGAATATTCTGGTGAGAGGCAAAATGTTGAAAGAAGTCAGTGAACTCTTGCTCTGAATGGAGAAATTCTTCCCGACAATTTGATCATCGAAGGTGCCCCGGCTTGCCAGGACGCTCTGTGCCCGAGGCAGGTACCCACACCACGTGCTTGGCACAGTCACACCAGGAATATGCACAGTGTTTTCTTGGCACATCTCAAGGAAATGCATATTTTTCCACTGTGCTGTATTTTTGAACCCTAAATAGAAAAGTATCATTAAATGCTGTTCCAATATTCTCTTCAGTTTTGCTGATCCTGGTGTCTGAATGCAGATGAATCTTCTAACCAGGACTTTGCCACTATAACAAGGGTTTCTTCCTTATCAGAGACTTCCACAGTCTCTTCTATTTCTTGGTGGATTCTATCTTTCTAAAAACAAATAGCTGATTTCCCACTACAGTGTCCAGTGTATCAGCAGATCTGTTGATTTCAGTAGATCAGTGAATATCTAACATTCCTCTTGCTTATGTGGACAAAACCCTTCAGCGTGTGTCCCAGTGCCAGTGTGGTTCCAGTGTGGCACCATAACGTGGCCTCTTGACCCAGAGTGAAGCCACCACAGTGGTGTCTGCAAGAATTTAGTGCTGTTGCCTGGGCTAGCAGCTTGCAAAATATTTGAGATGCTGAAATATATCCCGAAGACAAAGACGACAACTGCTTCAGACAGGCTGACAAATGAGCCTGTTACCCTCTGTCCCTCAGCAGATCTTGTGCCATTTATTAACTCCTGTCAGAAATGGCTCAGGGCTGATCCCCTGGGTTTAATGTTCTAATTTCTAGGGGTTATGCATATGGGGCACGCCGAAGTCCAGGGCCTGGAGCACACACAGTCTGGCTCTGCAGACTCTGCAGCCGTCTACAGCCACTGCCCAGGAAAGGGGGTCCGTGGAGGGTGGAAAAAGAGCAGAGAGTGAATGCTCCCCCATAGATTGTCTCCTTTTTCTCCCACTTAAAGAATTCACTGAGCCTTTCTGAGCTTGGGCTGTTTGTATGTTTGCATTAACACAGGGTTAAGTTGTTACTACACAGGTATTCCAGAAAAAGAAAAAACAATACCTACAAGATATTTTTAAATGTATTTAACTGTCTAAATGTCTTTAACTGTCATCCTTTTGCTAGATGTAACCTCAAAACCAAAACTATTCCTTCTCATTTTCTTCAGACAGTGCACACTCCCAGGACACAGAAATAGCCCAGCATCCCTTTTCAATAGTTTATGAGCTGTCATCCATGCTCATTGTGTCCTGTGTTTAGAAATCATCTAGAGCAGCAGGATGTATGTACCAGGCCCAAGAAGTCTGTTTTATTTCGTACACGTCACTATTTAGAGCAGCTGTGCTGGTGAGATTTCCTCACATTACTGCTATTGTGAGAAGAGCAAAAGACACTGAAATGCTCTATTTCAGAAGGCTGCTAAATGACAATGTTTGAAGTCTTGATTGCAGAGCAAAGTGTCTCTAATTCAGAATTGTAGAACTTTCCCTGGAGCCACGTGGATTTTCAGGAAGTCATTCAAAGGAGCAGTTTTTGAAAAGGGAGGAGGTTCACAGGAGGATCTCAAACACATCTTGAGTTTTTATGAAAAGAAACCAGTGTGTTATAAGAGCTGTCTGCTGACTATTTCTGTACTACTTCATGAGATGTGAGCCACAAGGACACCAGGGAAGGGGCTGCAGGAGCCCACACATGGTCCCACCCAGCAGGGAAACCCTTCCTGCTGGCAAATGGCACAAGGAGATAATGCACAGAAATAACGACCAGGGAAGAAGCTGGGGAAGGGGCAGGGGCAGATAAATGTGCAGAAACACTGGACACCACCATCCTTTCTCCAACAGAAGAAAAGTTTTCATTTCTATGTCAGCATTGCTGACTGCAAAAGAGAAAAATGTACAATGAAAATATTATAATAGCCATCATATACTAATGCAGAAATAATTATTTATTGGTTATGGATCTGCTGTTGAGCCAAGAAGCTCCATGCACCCCTGGCTGTGCAGTTCAGCTTCTGCTCTGGCTGCATCTCCCCAGCCATGAGTCACACTCACTGCTGTGAAGGGCAAAGGAATTTGTCTCTTTTGTAGCTCTTGGAACTAAAAAGTCATCTTCCACAGTGATTTGAAATACTCCAGGAAAGTTATTCTTTCATACATAATTATTTTTTATTTTTAAAAATTTTATTTAAATGGTCATTATTTTTCAAAATCAGAAGTGAAGTTGTGAAGGATGTTAAAAATGTCAGTCTATTTTCTCGAAATCCTCAGGATTTGCTCAAACACAACCATTCTCATTTTGCCAGACATCAAAATATTTCCCTAATCCTGCATTTCTCATGAATTTTGTCTGTTTAAATTGCCAAAAAAAAAAAAAAAAGAAAAATTAAAAATTCTTGTTCTCTGCTGGACAAATGAGGGATAAGCTGAGAGCAGACTGTGCTCCTGTGTCCTGCCTGCTCCAGGCAGCAGGCTCTAGATGACCTGCTAAATTGGGAGCAGAGGGATGCAGGTATATATGGAAGGGAATCAGAACAGCCCTGGGAATGCAGTCACTGTTTGAGCTGTGTGTCACTTTGTGAGCCCAAAAGCATCTCTGACTGCTGCATTCGGGCACCTAAATGCAGGGGAAACAGGGCATTTCCATGCAGGTATCTCCAGACATCCCCTGGCTGTTCCCTGGTGTGTGGCTCTGGTGATGTTGTGTGTTGTAGCTCGGAGCAGAAAGCAGCTGCCTGGAGGAAGGATGATCCCTGGGGCATTGCCTTTCACATCCAGTGCTGCTGCAAATAATAACCTCCAGGCAGGCAGGAACTTTCCAAGTCAGGCAGAGTTTGCCTGGAAATGCCCTGATAGGAAGCATTTGACAACAACTCCCAGACCCAGGGTGCAGGCTCAGGGTCCAACTGTGGAGCCATGCTTAGGGATGGAGTCATCGCAGCCCTCCTGGGACTTGCTCTGGAAAACCTTTCATACCCCAAAAGCAAATAGGATCCTCATTTTCAGGCCTCTGTGAGGCAGGAGGTGAGCTTTCCTTCCTTACCAAATATATATATTTAGGAGACCAAAGCCTGTCCAGTCTGGGGTGGGACACAAGCCAAGCTGCTCATGGGGCAATGCCCTGTGTCATTCATGATGTGTGATGATTACAGGTTACTAAACGGAGCTCAACTGACTAAACTAGGCTCAACCAACAGTTCCCCAGATGCCTTTCCTTCCCCCATTCCTGCACAGCCGTTCCCTCCACACTGCCAGAGGTGTTCAAGGAGGAGAGCAGGAGGCAGCAGCCCCACACCTGCTGGGTGCCATCTCATGTCTCTCCTCCCCACTTCTTTCTCCTCTCGTGTTCTTGCAAAATCTGCAAATCAGTGCTCCCCCAGCAGAGCTGGTTTCCTCTCTGGTCCCTTTTTGGGCAGGGGTAGATGGGTGCGTGTGAGACACAGCAACAGAGACTGAAGTTATGGAAAGGCAGAGCTCAAACCCAGGAGGGGCAAAGGAAAATTTCTTTTGTTGTTTTTGGATTAGCTCACCCAGAGTTTCTCTTTGTTTTTCTGCCAGGGCTGCTCTTAAATGTCTGACTGCACACTTTTCAATGCTTATTGAAAGATCATTGCTTCCCACAGCTCAACATTTTTTCCACGCAGCTCATAAGCCCTCCGGTGCCATGCACTCCCCCAAAGTGCTCTGTCCCTCTGCAGCCTGGGGCAGGGCAGCTCCCGGGGATGGGGGAATGGGGGCATCTCTGCAAAATGCATCCTGTTCAGATTTGATCAGCTACAAAGCTGTGAAAGCTCAGAGGGGAAAAAAAATCAGGTGCTAATGGCCCTGAACTCAGTGATAACTTTATCAGGACTGGGTGTGAGGGAGCTGCTTCCAGCTGGGAAATTGCCGTGGGGTCAATTGAAGGAAATAGCAGAGCAGAGGTGGTGTCTTGGAACGCGGTGTCCTTGCAGGCAGAGCTGGCGGTGTCAGGCTTACCCTGTCACAGCTTGGCCCTACCCGTGGGCCATCAGCTCCACAGCCCTCTCTGCTCACTGGAGCACTGCCCTGGATGTGGGGGTGCTGCACGGGGTCTCTGGTTATTGGGGCAAAGCAAGGAACACGGCAGCCTCACCCTCAGGCTTGGCCTGGGGAAGAGGCTCAGGCCAGCAGCTTCCCCTGAAATGTGAATTTGGGGCGAGTTTTCACTCTCTCAGAAGCGCTTCCTTCCTTGGGCTCTCCCAAAGGGAAAGAGAGATAACTTGCAGGCATGGAGGCAATATGTGGCTGTCCTGGCACAGCTTTCTTCCATAGCCCTAAATGCCGCATGATCTCTTCTTTGCTGTCACCCTCAGAGGTCCTTTAATTTTAATGGCTACAAGAGAAAGCAGAGGCCAAGCAGGGAGCATGCTGGGCACGTAAATCCTGACTGAGAACAAGTGCACACCATAATAAGGTCTGAAATCTTACTCTGGCAGATCACCTTGACCCCCATCTGTCTGCAAGGAGCACCAGCAGTGCAGAAAGGCAGCTGGGGAAATGGGATGCCAGGGGTGGAGGGAGCTGAGCAGCCCAGTCCTGTGGGCTGGGCACCATGTCCTGTACAGCAAGGTCAGGGGGGACCCCAAATGGGGCTGATGAGAAGCATCAGGAACCAGGAGCTGCTCCCCCTGTCCTGGGGGCAGTTGAACTGACAGCCTTGTGTAGGGTCGATGTCCCTTTCCTTGCCTCTGACTGCAATTCTGTTTCAAAAGTGGTTTTATATTTCTGATTCTCACAGGAGCAACCTGTATTCAGTCATCAAGTGAACTGGCCTCCTTTAGTTGCTCTTAAGTGCTTTCAATCTGTGTGCCTTGCTAGGAAAACCACTGTCTCCCGTAAGAAAGAAACACATCCAGTAAATTCAGGAGCATTTTAGGCGTCCCAGCAGTGCAATAAGACGTTTAAGATGCATTTGAGGAAAGCTGCCCTTTGCTGAACTGTTTCATCACGCTCTGTTTAATGCAGTTGCTGTCTCCTTGCCTTGAATAATGTATGTAATAGCCAGGGTTAGCTGTGGTCTCTGGTGTGTGAATAACAAACAGCAGCCATGGTCAGACTGGCTCTGGTGAGGAGGCACAGTGCTTCCACTCTCATCTCCTCCAAAGAGGAAGTCAGCAAACACTGGCAGCTCTCATAAAATAAAGAATTCATGCACCCCAATGTGCACACAGTGAATATTGGGCAGACATATTGCATCCTTTGTCAGTAGTCAATATTAGCACCCAGCTGAAGTCACACCAGGATATGCTGATACGCACCAGGAGCTGCAGCCCTGGGGAGCGGGGCACTGAGAACACAGCAAAGGATTGCTGCCCTGGGCAAGGCTCCGACCATTGCCAGGGATCAGGGTGAGAACTGCAGGAGATGAGGTCTTTTCCCAAGCCATATTTTGTTCTGGTGGCCCCAGGAGCAAGGATCATCTAGGGAAAATTATCTCTATGGTTAGGTGAACCGTGGATTGTGTAGGTAGCAGTGAACTGTGGTGCTGGGCTACAGAAGGAGGCTGGAGCATGAGGGACAGAGTATTAAAGCAAGGACACAGGGCTGCAGCAGAGCAGCCAAGAGAAGAAAAAGGCACTGATAAACATTTTTTTTCCACTACGTTGGCAAAGCAAGTGCTGAAAACAGTCTGTGAAAACTGGAGGAATTTAAAATGTTTTAATAACAACCTCTCATCTTATCAAGGGGATTTCCCCAGTGCATCTCAAACACTTTACCAATGAGTTTAATACCCCTTATGCTCAAAAAACAGATAAGAAGACTGAGGCTCAGCTGGGCAAAAAAACATCCAGCTATCAGCCACAGAGAGCTCCTGTCCCACACCAAGTTCTGCCCCCACACTCCCCAGCGCAGAGCTGTGCATAGCAAAATCCTCCTTCTCAACACACGTGACCCAAAGTGTGATGGAAATGGCAACATTCCTCAGGTCCATATTCCTAATGCTCCCACAGCCTGGCTGCCATGAGCCATGACACCAGGAAGGGACAGTGCAGCACATCGAATACACAGAGATCATTCTTCCCAGATTTTGAGACTGAGATGTACCATGCACCCAGAAATGTCTCCTATGACTTATCTGAAACATCCCCTGAGTTATGTGATCATCCTAAATTCTACAGCTCAATGAAAGGTGAAAAGAGGGAAAAGAAAAGCCTGGATTCTTTTCTGTAAACTGTTGGCTCTTCACTCTGTATTCTTCACAGGCCAGGCATGGTGTCCTGCAGATGCTCAGCCAGTTTTGCTAATATTTCATTTCCAAACGGAAGCAACATCTTGACCAGCAGTGGGTCAAAAACCTGCAGCACCCCTGATGGCCAGTTCAGCTGGTGGGCAGCATGCTGCATCCAGCTGATCATGTCACACAGGGCAGTAAGAAACCTGTTGTGATAATTCCATCCCCTTAATCACCAGCTGCTCCTAAATTTCTCTGTGGCAGGTTTGAAATTAGCTACTGTTTGCACAGTCCTGCGGCTTGACAGCTGCAGAGAGGACAGGCCTCACCAGTTGCTGCTGGGCACAGCTGTCACTGGTCACCCTCAGCCCCCCTGGGCTCGGGGAGAAATGCTGCTCAGCCCCAATGGAGCCTTTGGGCAGCATCTCAGTGGAAATGTGCAAACAGAAATGATGTGTTTGTGCACACTCCAGAAGCCCAAGGAAGGAACCCTGTGACACAGTGCCCTCTCTTTTATTTCTGGAGTTTCCTGCTGGAGTGCAAAGCTCTTAGGCTTTCCAAGGGTCTAAACTTCCTTGAGTACTAATGCAGGGCAGAGAGGGAAGGCAGCAAAGTGCCCTACTTCTTGCTTTCATTTTCATCCTGCCTTGACAACACATTGCTGCCCCTAGCACATCTCCTCTCCCCTTCTCTTTTATTAGCAAATGCACTTTGACTGCTTGAATGATTCATGCAAATAATTTACCAGGCCACATAAAGGAAGCTTTTCTCTTCCTGCGTTATCCTCAAATGAACAGGTACATTTTATGGATGTATTTGCTGTCTGTAGCTGCTCAGTGAAAAGGCTGCGAGTGCTTGAGATGGAGAGTTGTTTGTGAGCTGCTGTGTGGCCGGGCTGAGCTGTCTCTGGGAAGGAGAAGGGAGCAGACAGGCACGGAGCAGTCTGACCCCATTTACACTGGAGGCTGTGGAGTCCCTTCTGTCTCACAAGTGCCCTGATTTGTCAGAGCAGCAGCCACTGTGAATATTATCACAGGCAAAGCCCTGCACCCACCCATGTTTGCACAAATGGGACAAGAAAAGGTGACACATAGTTGAACATATCATCTCAAGTGAACATTTTGCAGCACTAGGTCAGGTCAATTGCTCATCCACCATCAATTTGTGCTGTGGGAGAGATTTCAGTCAAATGAAAATCCCAGATTCATTGTACAATGTTTACAGTCATTCTGTGAAGGCAGAACTAAGACCTTCCATGTGTTTGAACAGTCCTTACCAAATCATCTAGATTTTCTCCAAGTGTCACATTTTTCTAGCAGTTTACCCATCTAGCATGGCATTTTTTTATTTTTAAGATGAGTTTCAGTGCTGGTTGGGCAAAATTTAACCACATCATTGGTTCTAGAGGCTCTTGGTATTATAGAAGTACAAGCAATTCTGCATTTGTCCATTGTAAAAGAAAAGAACTTTGCTTGAAGCAGTGAAGCAGCACCAGTTTACACCAGGGAAACATTTCCAGTATATATCACAACATCATCCAGCTTCTTTTATGCTTCTTTTATGGACGCATCATAAGTCTTGGTTGCTGGAATATGGTCTACTGTAAAGAGCATTTCCCATCAAAGAGGTTATTGTGCTCCAGGAGATAAAGAAAATACAGCCTGTGGTGGCTGCCAGATCCACCTGTATCACTGGAAACAACCAGAAAACCATCAAGGGTGCTTCTGTGACCTGTGTCATGCTGTTGAATTAAAATTTTTTTAAAAAGTGCATTATAAGAAGTGCTATTTGCAATACAAACTTTCTGTTTTGGTTTAGCTTACTGTCATGAATGTGTTCCAGCTCTTCCTATTCTGACCAGATTTTTGGAATCACACAGTTTTTTACCTTGCAGAAGTTTTGTACACTTTTCTCTTCACTTAGAAAAAAAAAATTTAAGGCAGAGAGAGAAGGAGGGACAAGGTTCCATTGCCTACACTTCAGACTTTGCAACCTTCCTAATTCTGCTCTGGGGCTGTAAATTCAGCCAGACTTTTTTTTTTTTTTTTTTTCCCAAAATCCAGCTTGTATTCAAAAATTAATTCCATTTCTGCAGGTGAAGGGAAAAAAATCATTGTTGTGCAGCAAGATGAATGTGAGCTTTGAACATACATTCACTCACAGCTCTGCCCATCACTGCACACTCACAGTTTCCTGCCCACACAAAGACTTTCTCTGAAGAAAAATCTCATTTACTCCATGAACAGGTCTGACAAGGGTTGAAATTAGACTGCTGAATTCCTGAAGTTTCATCTCTGTTACCTCAACAGTGCAAAGGAAGAAATGCTGTCATGCTGGAATTCGTCCTGAAATCAAAATGAAACTGGAGATTAGTGTGAAAATGCTATAGGAAAGTAATGTAATAATAGCAGTGCAAGTAATTTTCATGGGTTTCTGATTAAAAGTATAATGAAATGAGATTTAAAACTTATGGAAGATCAGTATTAACTAATCCTGCAGATGCAGTGCAGTCATCTTCTCACTAATAAGATGGAAAGCTTTAAAATATGTTGTCAAGTAGCTGTTTGTTTGGGTTTTTTTTAATTGTCTAAGTGGAGCCCCTTTTCTGAAAACTTATCAACCTCTTGTCTACTTTCACTGTCCCTCAAAAATATGGGCTGTTGGAAACACCCAGAACTGTCTGTAGTTTACCCTCTACATCTGCCTGTCCTAGGCAGCAACGCAAAAAAGCAGCACAAGGAGAGTAACAAACTACTCCATCAGCATTTCTAGCTCCTGAAATTCGGGAATGTAATAACAGAGGGCATGGAGTCATCAGCCCCGTGCAGCTTGGGCCAATTTCCCCCAATTTTCCCCTGTTCCTGGCCACCAGGTGGGCTGAGACTGGAGCAGCTGAGCTCCCCCCATCCCTGACCATCCATCACATGCATGGCTGGGAACAGATTATTAGTAAAGCTGGAAAATGACAGAGGAGCTGACAAATTATGCCCAAGGCAGGTGATTTGTTAGACCTGGGTAATTTTCATTGTTGCAAAATTTTTTTCTTGGATAATGGGAAAAAAAAAAAAAAGAGGAAGAAGAAGAAAACAACCAACCAAAACCAAAACCCAGTCACATTGTTGGCTGCTGGTGAGTTGCTCTGGTTTGAGGGCACTGGTACTTCCCAGCCACCCTTGCAAGATGTGGTGGCCACTGTCTAGACTAATGCAAACTCAGACCTTGTGCTGGCACAGCTTGAAACCTCACTGTCAGCCTCAGGTCCTGCTTTAGAACGCTCTTCCCCTTTTTCAGTGGAAACTCCTTAGAAAACAAAATGGTTCCCTGCTAGGCAGCTTTTCTCACAGAAATAATTCATGGTAACTTGAACCTGAGATCCATGCAGGACTGGTACTTCTGCATATGAAGCAGAAGTTGGCTCTACTGGCCAAGGGAGTGGAAGAGGGAAAAACAGGCAAACAAAACTCAGCACCTCCCATTCTGATGTAAATATATTCCAGGATGCTCAATGCTTAGAAGAAGCTCAAGAGAGAGCCACAAAAATTGCTTGCAATCCAGAAACATGCCTTCAGCATGGAGCTGAGCAGTCTGTTTGTCCAGGAGGAGAAAGGAGGGTGGCTCCATCATAGCCTGCCTACATGAGGATGCATTTTTAACAACAAGCACTTTTAAAATTGACCTAAAAGGGTAACATTGAAATCAAGGTGTAAATAGCTAGTAATGAAGCTAAGTAATTATTAAGATAGAAAGAAGGTAAATTTTTCTTCACAGTAATAGCAACAGAAAGAGTGGCTGTTCACCTTCTACAAAATATGCTGCAGTACAACCAGCAGTGACAGGCTGAATGCAGGAGATACTCATTGAGAATGTAAAGCCCACATGTCTGTCTTCCAACAGATGCCATCCCATGCCTTTTATTTTTGCTTGGAATATAGCCACATGTAGAATTCCCAGATGTGAATGATGCCATCTATTTGGCTTTAAATAGCAGCAAGTCTTGAATAATTTATTACTATTAACAGTAATGAGACTTTTCTTCATATGCCTCAAAGAGCAAGCACGATCTCCTGTGCTTGTCTGAATTCTGCAGCACTGATGACAGATTTTTCTCTAAAGGACTTCTTAGGAGCCAGGTCATCACAGGGAGGTTGGTAGTGATAGTCTACTAGAGAGTGAGCATGTATTCCAGCAATCTTTCCAAGGTGGTTGTCAGCTGAATTTTCCTTCACAGTCAGAGTTCCTAGGGCCTGGTGACCACAACCTTGTGATAGTGACAAAGCAGTTCTAGGATGAAATTATACAATCAGGAGAAAAAAGTTCATGTCCCCTTGCAAAATGATGCAGCACCTCTGTCAATGTTGCCCTGTGCTCTTGACATGCAGCCCTGAGCTACTTCTCCACCCCACATTATCTGAACAATCTCTCTATTAAACCATGTTCATTTGTGGTGACGTTCTTTGCAGGATCTGCTCTGTCTTGGCAAAGATAGAGCACATGTCAGGAACCGGTGACTATCTCAGATTTTGCTAATGTGATTCTTCTTTATTGAATTCAGCTTCTTAAAAATGGGTTTTCTGAAGCAGCACAGGGGATGGATGATGGTGCCCCAAAGAATACAAGACATGACTCTGCTGTCTGGCTGGCCTTGGAGCCAGTTCAGGCCTCACAGAGGCATTTGTGGGACCAGGAGAAGGCAGCCAGGGTACAGATCCCCCTTTATCCCAGCACCCAGAGGAGCCTGTGGAGCACCAGGGCTGGGATGTGGCACAGGGAGCTCTTGGTGGGATTCCTCGTGGGGATTCCTCACCCCTACTGTGGATACCCACAGCAACACGGCCAGGTCAGTGCCAGGCAGGCTCAGCCCTGATCCCCTGGGCTCCCCAGGCTGAAGGTGCTCTGGATATGGCTCCAGGTGTGTTCAGCTCTGGATATGGCTCCAGGTGTATTCAGCTCTGGATATGGCTCCAGGTGTGTTCAGCTCTGGATATGGCTCCAGGTGTGTTCAGCTCTGGATATGGCTCCAGGTGTATTCAGCTGTGTGTCACAGCCATCGCCATCCCTGAGAGCCACCACCCTGAGCTGCAGGCTCAGCAGCACCCTCCTGGCACTGCTCTTCCTCCACAGCACAGCTTTTCCTCTCAGAGCTGCCACTGCTGATGTGGCAGTTCAGGCTCCAAACTCCAAGTGCCAGTCCAAAGGCACTGGTCTCTGCCAGCCAGCTTGTTTCCACTGATCCCTGAGATACCTTCCCAGAGCACTGAGGGACCAGTCCTGAAAAAATGCAGAAGAATTTTAACATTTTCAGTCTTGGTATGTGCAATGGCTAGGGCACACAGAGGATATTAGTGTTATGCATTACAGGGGTTTAAATTAACCAAATTATAGCAGTTAATACAGAACCAGTAGGACACAGTGTCTCCTCCATGAAAAAGAACAGTGCAGATATAAAAAATTTTGGTTAGTTTTAAAATAGGAAAAAAAGTTCTTAGCTTGCAGTTTGTTGCCACATGAAAAGCTTTTTTCAGCTCTTTTAAAAAAAAAAAAAAAAAGAAAGAGTCTAAGATGCAAATAACATTTCCTGATATGGAAAGCAGAAAACACTCCTAACACATTTTCCAAGGTCAGCTCAGAAAAGGAAGCTGCTTCCAGACTGTAGCTACAAAAATTAGCAAGCCAAAAGTTAGAATTCTCTTCTATAGTTAGTCTGTTCATAAAAAAAGACTGAGCACCTTGGTCCTCTTCTTACTCCAGAAACATCCTGCCTTACATCACTGGGACATTCTGGGTATTGGGTACTCCCAGAACTTGAGTAAATATCCAAATACAGACTCAGGAACCTACATTTGAATCTGCTTGAAATGCAGGTCAATTTTAAAAGTGCTTGTTGTTAAAAATGCATCCTCACTCATGTAAAAAAAACCCCAAAGTCTTTCATTTCAAGCAGAGAGACAGCAGAATAGTAAACTATATTTTCCATGTCTTCACCAAGTCTAAAGCTACTCTCTCTCTTTGTTTACTGTGCAAAGTGCTTCCCCACAAAATGAAATGATCTCCCCAACCCAAATCTCACTTTATTTAGAGCAGTGGGCAAGGACTGTGCCCTGGGAGGTGGGGAGCTCACAGCAGGGCTCACTGCCCTCCCCACAGGCTCCTCAACAAACAGAACCCAAAGTGCTGATGGTGCAGCCATGGAAGGGCTCAGTACCAAGCTGTGAATGCTCAAATCAGCAGCCAAGCAAAGCACCACCAGGAGCTTTCACTTGCATTTGCTGAGGGCTACACACAGTTACTCACTGTAACTCCACAGATCTGCAGAATCTCAAGAAGTCAAAGATCTGTCCAAGTATTTTCATCTGGATGAATAAAAGGCATATGCCCATTAACATTTCAGCTCTCCTAACAGGAGCTCACCTCAGTCAGGATGGGTCAAACCCACTGGTTATTTTCCCTTGGTGCTTAGAGCAGCTCTAGGGACAGGCTCCAAACATGATCAGCTGCTGTTCCATCATCCTTGTCAGCAGAGGTGCACCCAGCAGCTGCTCTGGAGAAGGGACAGGTGTCTGACTGTGGCTGGGCCAGGCAAAAGCAACAATCTTTCTGCAGGCAAAAGCTCTGGGAGTCTCTGTGGATCTTCCCAGAGCAAGGAAGAGATACTAAGAGGCAGCACAACATATCAGGCAAGGATGCATTAAAAATAACAAAAAAAATTTACAAAAACTGTGACTTCTTTGTGTCTTTTTGTTCTGTGATCATCCTGAAATAGCACGTGTGATTCAGAAGCAAGCCTAAAGCCACAGCCACTGCCACCTCCCTCCAGCCTGCTGACAGCAGCCACAGGACCCCACTGCCCAGGGGCTGCTGTTCATCTGCCCTGCTCCACGTTTAAACAATCCTGGGCTGTACTTGCTGTAATGAGTATGATCAAGACGAAGCACATGGGACATAAATAATCCAAATGCAAGTTGTACTCACAGCCAAATCCAGTTACAGCTCTAATTTGCACATTTCCTCTTTGAAAGCAGTTCTTTCATCTTCTATATAGAGCTGAGCCTCTCCCAGAAGCCATTTGCAAGCCAGGAGAGGTGCTTTGCATCAGAGCCAAGGCAACACAGAGACCTGCAGGACATTTCTGACCCACCCCCCATGTGAGGTGCAGGACAGAGCCCTTCAGCCAGCTCTTCTCAGCAGCAGCAGTTCCTGAGCCTCCCCAGCTTTGCAGGGAGCTCTGGTTCAGATGGGAGAGCTCCAGAGCTCAAGAGCAGCCCTTGGCTGAGCTCCCCACGCCGTCCCTCATTGCAGCAGAGATGGCACAAAGCAGGAGGAGACACAAAGAGCTGCCTGTCACTGAAGCTGTACCTGTGGCCCTCAGTTCCAGAACCTGCTCCTGGTTTGCATCCCCAGACACTTCATTATAAAGCAGAACAGGCTAGTGTTGACTTTCTTTTTCTTGTTCCTCCCTCAATTCCCCCTCCTTTCCAGGCTGTTGATGTTATGTGTTGTGCTCCTGTATTTATTCATCCCAGCAGGCACAGGCACCCCAGCCCAGGCACTTGCTCCCCAGATTTTGCCTTTGCCAGCAGATCTTTGGGAGTACCTGTCAAACAACAGACACAGAGGCTGTTAAGAGACCTTGTAGGTGAGGGGTGTAGTCAATGACAGAGGGAGAGGACAAGACACAGCCAGTTTTTATGAAAATAGTTATTGTTTACCATTCCAGCATTTCCTGCAGTTTTGGGATGTTATGGCTCAGAGGTTTCATTAACAACTCCTTGATGAGATTATTCTCTAAGAAATCTCTTATGTATAAAAACAAAAAATCATGAGGAATATCTTGGCCCTGGAAACATCTAAGCCTAGCTCCAGAGCAGAGCTGTGTTTGTACAATCTCAACCAGATAAACTGCTCTGGGAGCCCAGGTGCAGCTGAGCTCTGTCCTTGCAGCTGCTGCCCATGCACACATCCCTGGCAGTGCCCCAGGCCAGGCTGGACAGAACTTGGAGCAACCTGGGAGGGTGGAAGTTGTCCCCACCCATGGAAGGGGCACTGCAACCAGAGGAGCTTTAAGGCCTCTTCCAACATAAACCATTTTATGATTCTATCTTTCCTGATGCGTTACACACAGAAAAGACTTTTTTTTTTTTTTACCAGCTAAGGAAAAGCTTGTGTTTTCCTGTGCAGATAAGTGGAAGAATTTCATATTCACAAGTGGAAAAAAAAGCAAAACAAAAACCTAGAAGTGACAATTTTGTTCGAGAATAGTAAGCCTGGCCAGAAAGTTCAGCAACAAAATTTGAATCTCAAACTCCTATACTAAGATGATGTTTAACAGGTCTATTGTTCAGAATAATTACTTTAGCTTATTTTTGAAAACAAATGCCAGCCAAGTCTGGGGAAAAAGATTTTGTAAGAAAAGTAACAGGATAATTCAGTCATGGACTCCCAACAAAACACCAAGGATTTTTGTTTGTTCAATAGAAGCAAATAATGTTCTGGATCAATATTTGGACTTTGTCCAATTATTCATTGTTTAGCCAAGAAAGCGACAAATCCACTAAGAATTATTATTTATTTGGAAATTGGTAGTGTATATGATAAACCAGCTTCAACTGTCCCTGATCCAGCATAACATACAGCCCCTGTGATTTTTTATTTATTACCCTGGATTCCTTAAACTCATTCAGTTTCAGCAGTTTGCTTCCAAGGGCTGACCCAGTGTGCCTTTCCCCACCAGGTGAGTGCTGCTGGATGGCAGATGCAGGTCTTGGGAGGAGCAGGGGGTCAGTAAGCTTGGGACACTAATGGTGGTAGGTCTGTTGCTATGAGACACTTTGGTTTCCCTGAGGAAAATATTCTGAGCAACTCAGTTCTGATCATTAAAGTCACTCAAAATATTATTTCAGATAATTCTTGAGGATGCTGGCATAAATCTCTGATTAGAAGTAATTGCCACAGGAAATTCACCCTTTCCTGTTTGGCTTCTGCCGCACATGGCAGCTAAAATTTATTCTGTAGTTTGCAGCAGCAGAAAAAGGATAAGTGGATCTAAACACATACATTTAATAGAGACACACATGGCACAGCCAAAATCTTCAAGATGCTGACATAGATGGAGCTGCTGGTCTAGAGTTTAAGCCGTGGTCTTTGCTTGGTCTTGCCCAGAAGCCCCTGTCTGATCCCAGGTGATTCGATGCCTGGGTTTAATGGCAAGCCATCCTTAATAAGCTTGACCCACGGACTTGAGCAAGAACACAGCGTCTGGAGCACTACACTGAGCCTGCTTTATTCCGTGTTGATCACAAGGCAGAGCAGAAAGCCCAAATTGCTCTGGCCCCTGCAACCTCAAACACCACGATCCACGTGTTGGGAAAACAAAGCTTTGTGTGGTGCAGCTGGCACAGAGATAACAGCACAGCCAGAAAGGTTACAGCCTCTCTCCCACAGGAATTGGCTTTTCAGCCTTCCCAGTCTTCCTGTTGGCTTTAAACAGAGTTTCCACACTAATGATGCAGTTCATACCGTGCATCTCCACTCAGGCAGGGTTTCCTTGCTGTTCATGCTGCTTTAGGCTCTTCCATGGCTCTTTCTGCCTCATCACCTTCCTGTGGCCAGGGACCCAGCCCTGCCTGGCACTTCCCATGCCATAAGCTGTAGCTCCATTGATCCCAAATGCCTTTGGCAAGCCAGAGAAATGCTTTGTAGGCAGAGACCTGCAGCATGGGCATTATTTTCTGTCCCCGATGCTACAGGGGCAGTGGAAACACCTCAGGGCAGACCTGGCTGCTGCCCAAGTGCCTCCCATGGATTAGATGAAACAAATAAGCCCAAGCAACTGCTGTAACGAGGTATCTGAAGGCAAACAGGGCTGCCAAGCAATTAGTGTCCAAACAATGCCTAATTAGTCCCTTGGGTGCCTCATATTACAGAGCAGAGCAGAAGCTGCCTGTCTGGGTGTTACTGTGTGGGATGCTGGTCTGACTGGGGCTGGTGCAGGGCAGCAGGGGCAGGGCTGCTGGGGGTCATTCCCAGGACACACCTGGGGGAGACCTGTTCTTGCTCTCACAGCTCTGGACACAGCTCTGTCCGGGAGGTTTCTGCTGCAGGGGAGTGAGATGGGGTTCACAGGGGTCCGAGGATGAGGGAAGAGATGAGGATCTGACTCCGTGTTTCAGAAGGCTTGATTTATTATTCTATGATGTATATTATATTAACACTATACTAAAAGAATAGAAGAAAGGATTTCATCAGAAGGCTAGCTAAGAATAGCAAAAAAGGAAGAATTAATAACAAAGGCTTGTGTATCAGAGAGAGTCTGAGCCAGCTGACTGTGATTGGCCATTAATTAGAAACAACCCCATGAGACCAATCACAGATGCACCTGTTGCATTCCACAGCAGCAGATAACCTTTGTTTTCATTTTGTTCCTGAGGCCTCTCAGCTTCTCATGAGGAAAAATCCTAAGGAAAGGATTTTTCATAAAAGATGTCTGTGACAGGGGAGGGCAGGAGAAGAACTCTCAGTCTGCGAGCAGTGCAACACTGAGAGCTGCAGGTTTTATTCTGAATTAGCTGTAGTAGCTCAGATGTAGGTATCAAGTAGATCAGATCAGATGTAGATACAAAGGCAGTTTTGTGTAGCCTGTTAGAGATACACTGTAGAACTTAAAACTTTGTTACACAGTAAATAATACAATGTGAGTAATGTACAACGCGTTGGCTTGGGGGGGTAGCCATGAGAAATGAAGCTTCTAATTGATAACATAAGGAATTTCTTAGCTAAAATCAGGCATTCAAAGCTCATCAAGTGTTACTGTGAAATTCTAGAGCCAGAAATAGACAGAATTTGAATGGGGACCGAAATCCTGCTCAGTAACTGTAAATCCCAGCAAACCACACTTCTGTGTCAAAAAGAAAACACAGGCATGCATTGGTTGGCTTTGGCAGAGAAAAAACCAAATTTGCTTTCCCAAATCTGCTGACATGTTTATCAGGATATCATGAATGAATACACTGCATTTGCCAATATAGCACATAGGGGCAGCTGAAAGTAGAAAATTATTTGAAAAGGAATTACAAATTATTTGGCTGCACACAAGGGGCTTTATCTGCCCTGCCTGGACAGTGAATTGCACTCCCGAGCAAGATGAGACTGAGCAGCAAAGCTGACTGCTGACTGTGGCTCTGGGTAGGGGCAGTCTGGGGAGAAACAGGTCACTGAAGCACCCAGCGAACCCCTCCTGCTGTCTCCAATACCCTGGACCTCTGCAGAAGCTAAGAGGTCTCTGCCCTTAATGGGTACTTCCATTTTAAAAGCCTGAACAAATATTTTCAACCCATTTGCTTTAATTCTTCTGTGGAGTTTTCACTCTGCACTGCCTGGTTGGAACAGAGAACATGCAACAAAAAGGACGGGAGCTAATGGTGAAAAATACCCTTTGCTTCCAGCTTTTTGTGTTTGCTGGAAAATAACAGATTTTCTTGGCAAATATCAAGGGGATATTTGTGACTGAGCTTGCTCTAATGACCATGAGCTGTGCTGTGCCTCTAAGGCCTGTTGCACTTTCAGATGATTTCACCACTTTACAATCCAGCTCTTATGATAACATTTAGCACACACTTGTTGAACCATTCAGTGCTAAGGCAGCACAAAGCCCAGCAAAGGGCAGCACTGGGCACAATCAGTTTCGAGGTGGAGCCATATTGCAGAAAAAACTCAAGTGAGCAACACAAGGGCTGAGGTGTTGTAACGTTTTTAGGGCAGGGAGTAGAATTCATTGACAGTGCTAATGTGCTTTAAGCAAATTGAGCAAAGTAACACACGGAGCTGTCTTTTAGTGCTCTTGCATTGTGTGGGTTTTACTTCGTCAGTTGTTTTAAAAAGCAACCAGCAATTTCTGGGAATGCTGAGTTTAAAAAAAAATGGAGGGGGAGGGGAAAGGGGACAGAAAAAACTTATCAGGCATTTCTATAGCTTAGTAAAGATGATTAATCTGACTCAGCAAGACTGAACCAAAGAGCTTTCATTGACCAGTTGATGTTCAGAAACATCTTTGTTTAAATATGGTTTAAAATGACACAAAAATTAGATCTATTCCTGAAACCCTGACACATGCAAAGTTCTTGTTGTCTGTACATCTGGGCTTATGGTAAGATCTATTTTAATGTCTTTTTAAAAAATACAAGTGCTAGTAGGCAACCAGAGAGTCATCACAGCTTCTTCAGGGCTTAAAGGAATACAGAGCAAAAACCAGTATGAAATTAAAGTCTCTAAAGGCCCAAAATACGTTCTGCAGGTGTCCTTTTGCCTGCTCATCTGTGTAATGGCACAGTCCTTGGCAGATCTGCAGCTGGCAGGATGAAGGATGGATTCCCCTCAGGTGTCACTTCACCTGCCACGAGAGACAGGAGCTGAGTGTGCTCCTCATCTGTCAGCATCGGGTACAAGTGACCCTGAGGAGCAGCAGGCACAGGGACAGGCGGCTGTGCTGCTGTAAATGTGATGTGTCACTCACTCTCTACCTTAAGTGGTGCCCCCCAGTCCTCCCCTGCTCCAGGGGGGCCCTCACTGCAGTGTGGCCGTGCAGCAGCTCAGCCCAAGTGCAGGCGCCACTCAGCAGGGCAGGTTTGGGGCTGGGTTGTGGAAAAGGCAAAGCTCACGTGGCTGTGGGCAGAAACAGCAGTCATGCTTGGGCTTCTCAAGACGTTCGCCACATTTGGGCAGGATGAAATTTGTTGCTGCTGCAAAATGATGCAGCACCTCTGAGCGGAGCCTCTCTCAGCCCATCTGACCCTGACAAACAAGGTCACATTCATTCCTATAATTTGTTGACGTTTCTTTGAAAACCTTTTAAAGATTTTCTTTCACTGTGTCTGGAGTTACAGCTGGCAGTTCCCAGCAGCTGTTGGGAAGGAGAGGACAGATGGATGCAGACAACAGCAGCTCTTGGAAGAGAGACCTGTTATAATGGCACCTGCAGAGACCGACAGGATGTGGAAAGGAACCCATAAATTGTGGAATGATTCTGGGACTTGATTTAATGTATACAAAAAAATCTGAAAAAAGACTGAATATCCTCTATCTTGCCAGAACACTTCATTGCAATAAATAACCCCTATAGAAATGTTTATTTCCTTTACTCCCAGCAGTGTCCCTTTTCCCTTCAGAAGTGCTGTAGTGTTCATCTGCATCACAGATCCATGATCAGGCACACAAACAGGATGGATCAAAGTGCTCCTAGATGCAATGTTTGATCCATTGTAAAATCCAGGGCATCTCCAGAAGCAGCCCAGGTGTAGCTGTACCTGGGCCTGTTGGTTTCTGGATTGCTGTAGAAACACAACCCAAAATGCCCCTTTTTTTCCCCACTGGGGTTGCCTAGCAGGGCTTGCAGGCACAAGCTGCAGCAAGCAGGGTCATCCAAGCACCTGGGCAGGGCAGGGGATCCCCTGCCTGAGGAGACCCTGGGAACAAGGCTGTCTCTGGTGCTTGCTAACACTCAGATGCACCCTCCAGCATTTCATGGCCATGGAAGGATGCCAAGTGCCTCTGTCTCACCAGCTTCCTTTCTGCTGCCAGGGCTTCCTGGCCAGGGAGGAGGTGATCAGGGAGCACAGATACAAAACACAGGCAAGCTTTGTGCCTTGAGCAAAAAAAAAAAAAAACCCTCTGCAGCTCCGACAGGGTTTTGTCTCTTTTTCCCTTCCTCTTGCAGTCTCTCCACCTTCCCCAGCCCTTGTCAGCTGTTTGATGCCAATATCCAAGCAGGGCACATTCCCAATGATCCTTCCCCTTTTCATCACTATCAGCAAAATAAACAAATGTGTGTTTTTTCCTGTGGTGTGGAGCTGGTGAACTCTTAAAAGCCTGTTTTCTTCTCTAAGAACTGAGATCCCTGAGGAATCTGCCTCCCTTGCTCTTTCTTGTGTTGAGGTGGAATTAGTCACATTTTTTGCAAATGACAGCAGTTTCTCAGAAAAAAAAAAAAAAGAGCAAGTTCTGGACAATTTATAGGCTTATGCAAAAAAAAAATAGTAAATCAGTCTCTAGCTGTTTGGACTGTGCTCTCTTTTCATTGCACACAAGCAACTTCCATCACTACTAATATGCAAATAGAGATATTTGGCCTCAATCTTTCCTACAGGGAGAAAACCCTCAGCAATGCCACGTACCCTACAGCCAAGGCTGGTCTCATGTCAGACCACATTTTCTTCCCTAGCCTCAGTCCATGCAGGCTAAGAAACCCACAGGATCCCACATATCCACAGACCAGATCTCTAAAGATGTTTCAGCTCAGCCCTGCCTCAGGTGAGGTTTTTCACAAGTTATTTTTCATATCACAGAAGTGTTGTAACTACACAATTGTAGTGATGGAAACTGAGCCTCGGCTGGTGAGAGCTGTTTAGTCTGTTGTTAATATACAGCAGGCAGCCCACAGACACTGAAATGCAGCTTAGATCCCTGTCCTTACCCAGGCATTTTCTGCATACCAAAATTAACTGTGGTCAACAAAGAAACCTCGGATTGGTCGGCCCTGAAATCCTTTAGGCAAATGCACAGATGAATCATTGTGCCAGGTCTGGGGAAGATCTGTGTTTAGGATGCATGCCCTCTGCAGGCCCAGAGGACTTGTGAAATCCATGAGCTCCTGCAGATTCCCCCTTGGCAAGGATGACCTGGGGAGGTGCAGAAGGGGCTGGTATTAAATATTGCTGCCCTGACTGGTGGCACTATGGGGTTGTGCTCCCAGCAGAGCACTCTCCTTGTAGCTCAGCCTGTCCTTGCTCCAGAGAGAAGGAACTGCAGTGCCTGAGATGCTGTTTGGGTCTCAGGTTTCTGTTTCATACATGCCTGTGGTTTGTGGCTGTCTGAATGCCTCCAAGGACCCCTAAAAACCAACAACCCCTGCTGCTGCCAGCAAGCTCCACTGACACTGTGCACCTTCGAGCTGGGCCATGAGCTCCTGCCCTGCCTGACTCTGCTTTGCAGCCAGCCTGACAGACATCAGCACCAGGAGCCCCCTCCAATGTGGGACAGAATGCCAGCCCCTGGGAGGGATTCCCTGGCCCCTGCTTTGCTCCAGGCTGGAGTTCACTGATGGGTCTGCTCCAATGGGACCTGTTACTCTTGAGGCCCCTCCTGCCACCCTGCTCCTCCAAGGGCACCATTTTGTGCTATTCTGGCAATGCAAGTGCCCCAGAATTTTGGGGAGTAACCTGATGCACTTCTTCTACTGGTTATATGACACGAAAATCATCCAGAATCGACAAACAGAGATATTTGGAGGGAGCACTGGCATTCTCTCCCATCTGTGAAGCTCATTAAAGGTGGCTTTTAGCATCAAACCAGACATCCTATGAAAAGCAAAGAAAATACCAAATGTCTTCTTAGCTGGGGGAGCAGACCCTTGGGCACATCCTCTTGCAGCCAGCCCTCCCAGGAGTCCTCTCTCCCACCAATACGTGGGCTCCTGCAGAAAACATTCCCTGGAAACTTGTTGTGTGAAACCAATAGAACTGTGCCTTTCCATTTCCTACTCCAGGCAGCTATTCTGGGCTAAAAAGCAACTGGAATTGGAATGCTAGGAATTGTTAGGAGAGGAACAGAAAACAAAGCAGAGCCTCCCTATAAATCTGTCTCAATTATTGTGTCTGCTCCAGCCCTGCTGTCTCAGGCAGAGCTGCAGAGGTGATGAGAGGGCTGGATCAGCTTCCAGGCAGTGGGCAAAGAGATAACAGAGGCTCTTCGAGAACAGAGGTGAGCAAAGGACAACACAGCACGTGTCTGTAAAGGAAAGAACATTCACTGGCAACACTGCGTTTTGGAGGCACAGAGTCAGAAGCAGCCTCGGTCCGCAGCTGGTGGGTGACAGGGGATCCCCGGGAGGCTGATGGCTGTGTCATCAGCGATTTGTGTTGGCTGAGCCCTGCCTGAGGGCTGAGCAGAGCCTCTCTAACAGGGACAGACTGACACGGGCACCATTTCCAGTCAGCGCTGCCTTTTGCATCAGTCCCTCCCATTGCCCTGGTGCAAGGGCCAGAAGAGGGAGCTGAGCTCAGGCTCTCGCTGCAGAGGATCTGCCCTCCCCAGGCTGCAGGAGAGCTGGGCTGCAAGCTTGGTGACCTACCAGGGACTGCTCTGGCAAGCAGGCAAGAGACAGGGGCAGGCCCAGGGTGCTGCCTGAAGGGAGCAAGACAGGGAAAAAACAACTTAAAGGGGCAGAAGCAGGAATAAAAAACAAAGGGCCATTAAACATAGCGAGACCATAAAAAGAAACAGTTTGCCAAATTCAGTGCTTGTCAAGAGAGGAACATTTACACAACTGCACTTCTGCAGTGAAGGGACATGGTTTGCAAAGAAAATACCTGCTGGCCCCACAGAGCCAGTGAGCTGCATTGCATCTCTGTGCATTTTCCCAGGCAGCATTTCCAGCAGTAAGGAGTGAAGCACCCCAAGGTGCTGCTGGGGAGCTGCTTCCTGCAGGCATGCCCTGGTGCCCTCTTCAGTACAGGCAGTGAGTAAGGATATTTCAAGCTAAAAATAATTAAATAAACAAAGAAACAAATAAATAAATATTGTGGTCCAGTCTTTGCTTGCCAAGTGCTAGACTGTGGGCACTTAGAGTTGTTCCAAGTTGCTGTGGGGTTGGCTTGCAGATGTTTGAGTCATTTGCGTGTCTGTATCAAAAGGCTTCTCCCATTTCACAGTTAATGCACAACCATGTGAGCTCAGATTGACAGGTTTCCTGACTGGAGTGTTCCTGCCTTTGTAAAGAATCACATTGGTGGAAGGCTTCTCTCTTCTATAGTATTTCAAAGCAAATAATGTGTTTTTCAATCTTACACCAAATAAGAACCGTAGCAAGACTTTGGGAAGATAAATCATTTAGTATTGTGAAAAAATAATTTCCTTTTCTAGAATAAATTAATATGTGATTCTTGCATCACTATGTATATATTCTTATATTACATTAAGTTAACCTTGTAATCAATTTGCAACACTGTAACCATAAATCAAGTTTTGAAGAATGCTAAAATAGGGCGGGGGGGGTTTTGTAGGACATGACTGTTTTAATGAGGGTTTGGAGAACAACAATAAATTTGGAGACAATTCAGGAATACTGTTCCTGTTCCTGGTTGTAAGAGAGGAGTGGTGGAGTGAGCCCTTTAAATTGCCAGGTATCAGCTCAAGAGGTGGAGGGATAAGGAATACAGCTGTTCCCAAATATGTTTAGTCATTTGCGTGTCTGTATCAAAAGGCTTCTCCCATTTCACAGTTAATTCACAACCATGTGAGCTCAGATTGACAGGTTTCCTGACTGGAGTGTTCCTGCCTTTGTAAAGAATCACATTGGTGGAAGGCTTCTCTCTTCTATAGTATTTCAAAGCAAATAATGTGTTTTTCAATCTTACACCAAATAAGAACCGTAGCAAGACTTTGGGAAGATAAATCATTTAGTATTGTGAAAAAAATAATTTCCTTTTCTAGAATAAATTAATATGTGATTCTTGCATCACTATGTATATATTCTTATATTACATTAAGTTAACCTTGTAATCAATTTGCAACACTGTAACCATAAATCAAGTTTTGAAGAATGCTAAAATAGGGCGGGGGGGGTTTTGTAGGACATGACTGTTTTAATGAGGGTTTGGAGAACAACAATAAATTTGGAGACAATTCAGGAATACTGTTCCTGTTCCTGGTTGTAAGAGAGGAGTGGTGGAGTGAGCCCTTTAAATTGCCAGGTATCAGCTCAAGAGGTGGAGGGATAAGGAAGGTACAGCTGTTCCCAAATGTCATAGAGAATTTTGCTGAATTTTATGATCTCTGATCACCTCAAAGAACCATCTACATAAAAATTGTACAGACACCATCCTTTATATGCCTCTGCACAGTATTTGTATGCACAGGTGAGTGCAGGCACACATACATATGGAATAGCATTTTCTCAGTTGATTTTATAAGCTTCAGATTTGGCATAGTTTTACTGAATTGGGTCCTGTGGGGTTTACAAAAAAATATCTTTACAAAATGTGTTCCTAAAAATTTTAAATTATTTCCTAAAAAACAAATTCCATGTCATCTCACCTTACTATTGCCATTTAGAGTAGGAATGTTAAAATTCACCACTATTTGTCCTTCACCCAGAGCATTTTCCAAGGTTCAGTGAAGTCAAAAAAGAGACTGCTGGTGACTTGTCAGGGGGCTGTGGCTCAGAGACACACTTTTCAGTAGCAAGTGGATACCCCACACCACAGACACTGATTCCCAGTACTGTGACAGCCGTGTGGCAGATTGTTCTTGCTCTTTAGTGTAAAATTCCTTTTCTTTTTCATTCATGGCTTTCCCTTTTTCAAGTTCAAATGCTTAGGTCTTGTCTCCGCTCAGTAACACATTAAAAATAAAAGTTTGAAATATTTTCCTTTGAAAATAACTTTTTGAGTTATGTTTAAGAGTGGAGAGATGGGAAGGGATGTATGTGCTCACCATTAAAGTAATTCTTAGGGCTTTGCTCCAAGTGTTGCTAATATTAGACTGGCTTGGTATAGAAGGTGGAAATCCAGCGGGTAGATGGGCCTCTGTGAGAGGTGGTTATTACTTTCTGCACTGATGAAAATCTATGCAATTAGCAGGTCATGTGTGCTCTGTAAGCTTTAAAAAACCCCATCAAAGTGGTGAGCATGATGGCACATTCAGTGGCTCTGTCCTGGAGGCAGAAATAAGGGAGCCCTGACCACGCATGTGCATGGAGTGTGGTTATTCCTGAAAATAAAGACTAGCATGACTCAGGTGTTGAGTGTGGCTGGGTATTAAGAGAGTAATAAGCAGTTGCTGGGAGGCATAACTCTACAGTGGCTTCCACTTACTGAACCAAGGGGTTGAACATGGGAGCACAGCTCACTGGGTAGGAAGTGGTGGTGGCCGTCCCACAGAACAAACAGGCTGGAGCCTGCAGCACCTTGTGCAAGGAACTGCAGGAGGACAGACACTGCTGGGGGCTGCTCTGATTGCTTCATGCTTCAGGGCTTGGACCAGCACAAAAAACCTGAGCAAAGCTATAATACCAGGTTTTTTCTTTCCTGGAACTGGCACCTTCATGCCCAGGGATCGATGCACACACACTGATTGCTAACAGCAGTGTAAGCTAAGCCAAGTGCTGAGATTACAGCAGGATTGCTTGGTGGAAACACCCCAGGTGTAGATAAAAAAGTCCATGGAAGGGACCAGGTTTTAATAGATTTAGTGAGGGATCAGTTTCCAACAAGAAAATAGAGAAAGGGGAGAGGGAGAGGGAGAGGGAGAGGGAGAGGGAGAGGGAGAGGGAGAGGGAGAGGGAGAGGGAGAGGGAGAGGGAGAGGGAGAGGGACCCAAACAGCCCTTGCAGAGTTCTGCTGCAGAACTGCAGAAGGTGCAAAAGCAAAACAGTTGGGAATGAGAATATAGGGAATGCAGAGCACACAGCCCTGCTCATGTTGCTGTATAAGTTGCCAGGTTAATTTTTATCACCTGCCCAGATTTTAATTTACTGACTTGCCATTAAAACTGGCCTGTTCTGCAAATACTTTCCTAGCAATATATACACTGTTCAAGTCATTCACCTCTCCCAGCTACCTTTGGAAGCAAAGATAGAAGTGGGGAAAGGCTGGTAAAACTGAAGGTTTGTCACCACCAGCAGGTTGCAGAAAAAATGTCTCAGTATTGACCCCTCTCAGAGTTCCTTTGGAGAACCAGGGCAGCACCTGCTTTCCAGTCCTCAACCCAATCAGCTGGAAACCACATCCCGACTGATGGGAAGCAACAGCAACAATAAATAATGCATTATTTTTAAATAGTTTTTCTCATTTCTTACCTCAAATAAATGAAGACTAGTAACTTACCATCTGGCAGCATATAGAGATTATTTCTTCTCATGCTTAATTCTCTGAATGACTGCAGTTTTTCTATTTGCTGGGGAAGAACATGAAGTTCACTGCAAATAATATCCTAATAAATAAATAATTAATAAAGGAACCAAACATCTTAAATGGAATTAAACAAAGGAAAACTGTTATCAAAACTACTATAAAGCATAAAATTAAAGAAGAAGTTCTATCTTTCTGAGTGTTTCACAAAAAGAAGTTGTACCATGTCAAATCTCATTATTTCTTCAGTACTTAGTGTATCAAGTTTCAGAAACTCAGTTCAAAAAGTTAAATCATGATGAAAGACTGGTTCAGAGATTAAAACTGTAGCCTAGGAATCAGGAGTTCCTGGTTTAAATCCCACATCAGTTAAAAAATTCTTGTGCTACTGCTGGCAAATGACTTGCCAGCAATCAGCTTCTTTTCTTAGAAATTATTATTCCTTAAAAAACACTGAACCAGTCCATACAGATAAAAATTTATTGGGACTAACAGCAGGCTCACCAACTTCTTGGATATGAGCACTAGAGGGTGACAAAGCTGCACCAAACAAACACAGACTACAGCAATTTCTGGCACTAAGGTAACATTTATTTATGCAGTCCAGACTGATTCGATAAACACATGGATAAAGACCATTCCTAACCTATTTTTATTCTAATTTGATAAGAGTGACTTCAAAGGTTAATGGATCTATTGCAGGTTCTTCTCTGTCCATGTGACCGAAGTTAAACTGGGATTCCCTTCCTGAAAGCACCTTCCTAGCACATGGCTTCGATGTCAACTTTCTTTTTTAATGTGTATGTATATTATTTATGTTCTAAACAGGCATATCACAGGCACTGGAACGAAACCCTCTCTAGAATGTCCTTTATCTGTGTCATCAGGCATGCATTCTAGGTTTGACAGCTCTGAGAAAGAAGCCAAAATTACTACAACTGCAATCCTCAAAAACATTCACTTCCTGTAAACAGTAGCAGTGATCTCACCTTGAAATGCCATGACACTGAAGTGAGCATAGAGAATTTCTCACTAAATAGTAAAGACATTAGAAAACACTCACAGACATTCAGAATATCTCACACTACTTGTAAATTAAAAGACAATGTTGATTTATAGCTCAGAAATTAGGTAATGTGGAAAGAATTTTCAGGGCATACACAACTACTGTGGAATGGGATAATGCAGTGACCACAGAAATCATGAATGCTGTTAAAAAATGAAAATCCCTAGTCCAAGTGCCAGGTCAGTGAATAACTGTACATAGTAATTTGTGTTTACCCCCCATTTTTGAAACTCCACAATTCATTGCACCTGTAATTTCAGCTGAAACACTGAGAAGATAAAACCCGTTGTTGCAATTCCCCTGCCGTGGGCAGCGACACCTTCCACTAGACCGGACTGCTCAAAGGCACATCCAACCTGCCCTGAACCATTCCAGGGATGGAGCTTGCCCCGCTTCTCCGGGGATCCTGTGTCTCCCCCATCGCCCTGAGCCCGTGCGCGGAGCGGAGCTTGTCCTGCTTCTCCGGGGATCCCGTGTCTCCCCCATCGCCCATCGCCCCGTGCCCGGGAGTGGAGCGGAGCTTGTCCCGCTTCTCCGGGGATCCCGTGTCTCCCCCATCGCCCATCGCCCCGTGCCCGGGAGTGGAGCGGAGCTTGTCCCGTTTCTCCGGGGATCCTGTGTCTCCCCATCGCCCTGAGCCCGTGCCCGGAGCGCAGCGGCCGCTGCCGCCCCCGGGCCGCGCGGGGGCGAACGAGCAAACGGACAGACAGAAAAAGGCACGTCCGCAAAATTAATCCACAAACGCCAAAGTTTTACGTCCGAAAGGAGACAGAAGAGTCCTGCAACTTTATTCGAATAAAGGGAGCGAGTCCAGTGGGGACACACGCCCGCAGGGTTTTCTCTCTCGAGGTTTCGGAGGGCGCAGCCTCCGTTTATCCTGAACTCCCGGCCCTCTTTGCCCCGTTCCTTTCCCCATTGGCCGAGGTACCAGGAAGGCGCAGCCTTCCCGAACCGCCCACCGCGTATTCCCCCCTTTGAACCTGCTCAGAAACTCGAGCTCGTACGGACCCGTGTCTGTCTCAGGAGCCAGACTGTCTGGGCTCTGCGATAAATCTGCTGCCCAAAGTCAGTAGAGGCATTAAGAGACATTTGAAAGCTGTTAACATCCATACCTTCACCCATCGAATTGTTTGTAAAGACATTAGCACACATCTTCCTTCTCGGGGACGAAGGGACAAAGGGCGGCAGCAGCCGCGACTCTACCGACCCCGTTACCTCTTCTGCTCGCCCTCCTCCTCTCCCGTTCCCGTCTCTCTCACCCTCCTGTGTCCCGCCCTGTCCCCGCTCCTCCCGGAGCTGCTTCCCCCCGCTCGGGGCGGCCGCCGCGGTCTCTTCCCCGCCCGGCTCTCGCCGTTCCGGCGGTGGCTCCGCCTGGCCCGGCCCCGGCCGCCGCCTCCTGCGCGGCTTCCCCGGCCGAGCTCCGCCGCTCGGTGCCCGCTCCAGATGGGGAAGCCCGGCCCGGACCCCGGGAAGGGGAAGGTACCGGGTGGGGCCGCTGCTGGGGACTTGACCAAGTCAGCCGAAAGTGGCCGGAATGTCCAAAGTTACTCTGGAGCGGAGGGGAAGCGCTCGGCCCTCTGCATATCCATCAAACCAGCTGTGCACAAGGGGAAATGTCACACTGGAGTACAGAGGTGACCAATGACCTGAGTGCGACCGGACAGGCCTGGGGGTGACACTGTCATCAGCCCGGGGACGGCACGGCCAGCGTGGGGAGCAGAGCTGGTGTCATCCGCGGGGACCTTGGTTGTGTCCTGCATACCTTCGGGACGCTTCTGTGGCCGTGGGTTTGCTCGGGTTTTAAGGGGTTTTGGAAGAAGAGTGTGTCTTGGGGACTTGTTGATTTTCTGGCGTTCTTCTAAGGGGTGGGAGTGTTGATTTGGGTTTTGCTTGTGCTAAACTGATGTTCCTAAAGCTGCAGAGCCCCCGCTAGCCCCGGGCGGGGAGCCCCGGAGAGCGGCGCTGGCTGGAGCCGACACTGGGTGGCAGGAGGCTCCCGCAAACGGCTCCTGTGCGGGCCCTTCGTCCCTTCCCAGCCCATCACCTCCAGCACAGGCTGCTCGTGCACCCCCTGGGCTGATCCAGAACCCCCTTGTGCCCTCCTGGCCAGCCCTGCTCAGTGTGCCCCGGCCCCCCAAGTGCACACAGCCCCCCACCCCATTGACACCCGGGCACCCTGCGGCCCCGGTGTGTGCCGGTGTGCTCACGGGTGTGCAAGGCTGCTGGGGGAATGCAGGTGTGCTCCGAGGAGTGCGTGCACATTCCAGGGTCACTCGGACCAATGCTTGGGTGAGCAGACAGAGGACATCCTTCCTGCTGTTTGAATAAACTGGGGGATGTCTGCCCGTGGGGCATTAACAGCTCAGAGGACTCTCAGAGCACAGGGACCTTCCATGTGAGAATGTCCCTGAACTGCAGCCTCCTACCAACCTCCTGCTCTTGTGTGAGAGTCCTCCTGCTCTTCCTACTTCTCCGCTGTGGATGCACAATCCTTGGCCCAAACACGGAGGAGCACCTGGAAGGACCAATAGGGGCTTTGGTCGAGGTGTCAAATGCAGCCCAAGGGTGGGAAGGGAGTGGTTTGGGCTCCAGTGATGTGAACCTACAAGGAGTTGCCTACACACCGACATCCTGAAATTTAATTTTTTTTTTTTAAGCAAATTCAGTGGGTGAGAGCTGCCCATGGCTGTATTGCCCAATAGCTACCCAGCGTCAGCAGCAAATCTTATGTTCCCTTTTGCAGAGAGGGCACTTGCAGTCACCTTTGACCCCTGCTCCCTGGGAACAGGCACTCTCTGATACTTCCACAAAATCTGATTTTTTTGCCTTAACTGACTCTGTGTTTTCTAGGAAGGAGGAGCAAGCAGCCTGTGACCAGCCACTCTGGGATGTTTGACAACGTGCCACACTCTGCTTTAGGGCTCCCAGTAGCAGAAGATGGGTGCTGTGGTCAGCAGGTTACCTCTGCACCACTGCCTTCCCATGGCATTGTGGACATCCAGTGCTGGTGCCTGGAGGACCATTTGTCAGCACAATACAAACATGCTTTATGCTCTTGCCAGATCAAGAGGAACAAATAAATGTTCAACGGGACACATAAATAGGAAAGGACTCTGGGCTGCTCTGCCAGGATAGCCTGAAGTAGTAAAGCACATGAGAAGAGTCCCTCAGGGCAGAGGGCAGATTGGAGTGCCCAGGCCCTGCTTGAAAGCCCCAGATGACCGAGGAAGGGTGACATTCTATTAGTAAACCACTAATGACCACCTCTTTGGCATTTCCTGAAAACTACCATAGGCTGGCTGGTTCCTGGAGGAGCGCTGTGATGTCAGCAGCCAGAAATCCTGTGGAACCGGCCAGACTGGCAAATGCATGAAAGTCAGCTAATCTGCTGCTTTATCACTCCTCCTCCACCCCCAAATCCCCGTCCACTTCAGGCATTGGAGGGAAGCTGATTGACTCAAGCTTCCTTTTTGTGCTCAAACACCTTGGCTGCCTCGGTTATTTTCTCTCATTTTTGTTTCATACAAACAGATCAGCTTCAAAGGCGGTGCTGGCCCAGGTGTTATGTGATACATATCTACCAAATAACTGGGGAGAGGCCTTGCTTCACCAGGTGCTCTCTGCCTCTGGGTGATCTGGTCACAGTTTTGCTGCCTCTCCCCACTCATTGGGGTGAGAGTTACTGCTGGGAAAGGACATCAGTTGTTGCTCACCTTCCCTCTTTTCCTTTATCCCTCAAACAGAGGAAAGTGGAGACTTTGGGCAGTAATGGCCAATGTGGAGTGGCCTTCCAGAGAATGGGACCTCAGCAGGGACATGGCACCATTCCTCAGAGTGGTTTTTGTAGTGAGAAGGGCAGATGTTCATGGAAGTGGCTTCCTGGATGGGGGCTGACCCAGAGGCTGAGGCTCCCATCTTCACCTTACCTGACCCAATAAGTTTGACTCTGATCCTCACCCTCCTCCACCCTGCAGATTGCTGGATGGGCACGCTGCCAGGCTGTATTTTCCCTTACCAGGTTGGAGACACAGTATAAACTTGGAGGCAGGTGGGAGGTGCTGAGCTCTTGCCTTGGCAGCAACTGGGACAATCCACCTCCTCATCCCTGACACCTCACTGGTGTGAGAAAATAGGAGCAGGTTGAATTGAGTTCCTCACAAGGGCCCCCACTCTTAAACACGCAGGGAGTTTCAGGGATCTATGCAGGGAAGAAGCTGTAGCCCTCCCCACTGGATGTGCCAGGGGCATGCACTGAGCCAAGAACCAGCTGGGTGTCCCCTCTGTCCCTGGCAGGGAGATGTGTGTCTAGGTTTGCACCAAACAGCCATGGAGGCAGCTCTCAAAAACCAGTCCAGGACATAGGGTCACCTATGCTGGACCCCAGAGAAACCACATGGGGTCTTTCTGTGCTGTGGCCTGCTCTTCAGGTCCCTCCTGTGGAAAATTCCAGGCTGGGGAGTAACTGGGACAAAACCAAAAGGCTGAGAAAGCTGTGCTGTAGGACACAAGAGGGTGTTTATCACAGTAATGTACAGAAGGGTCTGCAGGCCATGCACACAAATATTTGTATATGTGTGTGAGAGCATCGTTGTTTCATTTTGATGTAGAACCATAGCAGTGATATCCAGCTGGAATAAATTGTTCCAACCTCAGGTACTTGCATGCCACAGGAGTACCAGCGTGGGCAGGTGAGAGAGGCAAGTTGCTAGACCTGAGAGCAAAAGCATGTGATTTAAATGAGATCTATTTATACAGGCACCTCTGGAGCACAGCAGAGCACCTACAGAAACCACCTGCAGAAACCCCTGGGGAAATCCAGGGGAAGCGCTGCAGCTGCAGGTGAGGCTCTGCACAGACCCTGCTGCAACGTGCCAGCACAGCATGGTCAGGGCTGTGCAGAGCCATGGTGGGAACAGGGAGGTGGGTGGGAAGCAGGATGCACTGCCAGGGCCTTACCTGCTCACCAAAACATGCTGTGCCAGATGGAGAGGCACCAGGAGAGGCTCCAATCTACCCCAGCTATAATTAGCCAGGAGGTGAATGTAGCTATACAAACAAGGCTGCAGGAGCTCTGTGTAACCTGGATGTGACGAGGTCCTGGTGACACTGCCTGTGCCAGGAACAGAAGGGGTGGAAGGGATATGGGCACAGGGGCCACTGGGACTCGGCATGAGGGACCCCAGCACTCTGGCAAGTGCAAACCCTGCAGTTCCTGCAGGTCAATGTCATGGTGGGCACCTCTGCCAGGGGCCATCCACTGCTGCTGGCTGTGTCCCTGCTCTCTCCACAGCCACACATCAGAGTAAAGCAGGTTCCCACTGCCCTTGCCCATCACATCAGGGAGAAGTGGAAGGAAAGCACTGCAGCTCAAAAACAGCAATGGTAGTTGTCCATCCCTGTGGCAGTATGACCTGCCAACAGCAGGAAGTTCAAAATCTGCTCTTTGGGCTGGGACAAGGCAGCCAGCAGCCAGCAGCCAGCAATACATCCCTCTGAGCAGCCATAAATCACCAAACTGCATTGCTGGAAGACATGCCAGAGAAGGCATGTAGGGTAATAAACAGGTAAGGTGGAACCTACCTAATCCATAGGGGCATGAGGCCAAGTATCTGGTGGCCGGGCCTGTTTCTCAGGGCTTGGTGCTGCCTCTGAGCAGCTCATGGGACCTGGGAATCAGCTGAAGCACAAACCTCTGCACACTGGCACCACTTTGGGCCAGTCTGGGTGTGTTACTTGTCCTTCTGACCTTACATTTGCAGATTTGTGACCCATCTCGCCTCAGGATCTGGCAGAAGAGGAAGAGCACTTTGCAGGGTTTTCTCTGCTTGGTGGCTGGATGTGGGGCAGAGGGGACATTTGAGGATGCTGGCTCACCGTGCCAGGCAGCACCCCCTTGTCAGATGCACAAGGGCAGGCAGCATGGGCACACGGCAGTGACAGAGCTGACATCACTTGCACCTTGCTCCACTCACAGGACCCTCTGGCCCAGGCTAGTACCTCCTGGCGCTGCAACATTCCTCCTCTTATTTAGCCTGTTTGTGCAAAATCACTTCACTTGTTTGTTTGCTCTTGCTACACGTGCCGATGGATGTGGCCTAGCCAAACAGTTCATCCTTTTGGCTTGTGCAAGCCCTTTCAGGAGCTTATTCCTCTTAATTCCTCTTATCTGTGAGTTGATGTTTAACCAAGTCAAGCATTATTTTGTTACAATCTTTCAGCATTGGCACTGTTGCCCTTGAGCCGTCCATCTCCTCCTGATGTTTTTGAGAAGTCTGTCAGCATCCTCCTGATCCTTCCCTGCCATAAGCACAGGCATTTTATGGTGATGCTATGCTTTGTGTTCATCCTGTTTAACTTGCACAAACTTCCAGATCACCTCTGGTCTTCTGTCCACGCTGCAGTATGGGTTGAAAGTGGAAAGTTTTATTAGAGAACACTCCTGTGCATTCTCTACTTTTTACATATAATCCATAAGTTGTCACTGATGCTGTAGAAACACAAAGTATTGCTTTCCTTTGAGCAAAGAGGAGAGGACAGGTACAGAGGAGAGGAAATGGAAAGAGATGCCCTGGTGTGCTGCTCAGGAGCAATCAGACCAGCATAGAGCAAAACTACAGCATGTCAAATTTGCTCGCTCTGAATTGCAAAAAGAACAGCTCTTTTTGCAAGAATACACAGCTTTGCTGCGGTTTTTTTCCTCCCTAGGGTTACAAAATCTGCTCCCGGGCCCCCAGGCAACAGTCTCTGCTGCAAAGGCAAAGCCTTGCTCTGGTGGGATGCTCTCGCGGCAGGAGAGCTTTCAGAGTTCTGTAACCTTCCAAAGCAAGGGTGAGCCCACCTTTTCACAGCTGGGTTATGCATTTTATCCTGCCTCCTACAAATATAACTTTAGTCCATAAAATCGGTGTGTGAAATAAGGTTAGTCACAGGACTTCCTGGCAGCAGCTCATAAACAAGCTTTCCTCACTTCCCTCTTATGAAAGGTCATCTCTCCCCTGCTGCACTGACTTCTTTTTTTCCCTCTTCTCCCATTTATCCCCTGACTCCCATCAGTATCTCAGTCACTCTGGTAAATGTTTTGTCCTGTGGCAGCCTCGCCAAACACAGCAGGAGGATCAGGCTCTGGAGCACACTCTTGACACATCTCCTGGGGATGGATCCTTTTGCACTTTCTGGTAGGTTATTTCGCTATCGTTCCTCATTCACACATTGAGCAAGGGGGAACCAATGGCCCAAGTATTCAGCAGCTCGTTAGCAGTGAAAGGTAATAGGGTCTGTGAAGCTTCCTCTTCCCTTCATCCCCTTCTCACTCATATCCTCCCCCTACTTTTACCCTTGTAGTGGCAGTTAGTTTTCTGGGCTGAGTCTGCTGATCAACGTCTGGTAGCAGAGGGTGGTATTTAACTAGGTCTCACGATTATTTATGTTTCTATGAAAAACACACCCACTTTCCTGGGTGCAAAGGTGGCCAAACACTAGCACACATGAAGGAGTCACCACCTATTGAGTGTTTTATGGATGCAGCCTTCTAGCACACAGGTCACACTGTCAACATCATGGCATTTACAGTCTCACTAGTAGCCTTGCTGGCCTTGATCCACATGTTTACATCTGACTTCCTCATCAGCACAAGGGATAAGTGTATGTAGCAGTTGGACCAGATAGAGGAGAGTTCCAAAAGCAGCCAGGGGAGATGTGTACTCATGAGTCATCAGCTCTTTGGTTGCTCTTAGCTGGCAGAAAAGTGATTCTGTTGTGGAAATTTCCCTTCCTTGCTGCAGCCTCTGTCATTGAACACACTGCACTTAGATCCACACACTCACCATGCTGGTGGCCTGATCTCACCCATTCAGGCAGAGAAACCCCGGCCCTTGCCTGAAGTTTTATTTTACCTACCAGGCTCTGCCTGTACCAGTCTGACTGCAGGTCTGGGACTAAGAACTGTCACCCTATCGTCACCCCATTTGCCCCCTGGCTAGTCGCAGCTGTGATGGCAGCTGGGTTGGTTTGCAGCATTGCTTGAGGGTTCATTTCCTGGAAACAAGAATTGTGAAGCCAGGAAAATTTTCAGATCGCCCTATTTACATATTCAAACAGAGATTAAAACCTAGCAGGATTTTCTGCTAGCCCTATGTTTCCTTTTCCTCTGTGTCATCCTTTTACCCTGTTGCTGTAAAACTGACAAAGCTCTCAAACCCCCATCTCAGCCTCAGGCTGCTCCCCTTCTCCTTACTGTCCTTGCTGAAATCTTGAGCATCTCCTGATTTTTTTCACCCAAAAGCCACCATCTGTGACATCTAGCAGTTCACACAAAGCTGCGTGCTTGCTGTTCGTGAGTGACAGCCCAACTGGGACACAGATGTTGAGTCTCATTTCCCACAATCCGGTGGCTTTTGGACATTTTTCCGAGATATTTGTTCCATTCTCTCCTCATGTTCAAGCTCCCTTTTAATAACCAACTCAACTGAGTATGTTTTTTATGCAAACAGCAATTTCTTTTTGAAGCTCCCAGTGAAGGCCATGTTTGTCACTCAGTGCTCTGAGGGGAATTTGGGTAAATTGGACTGGAGACAAAAATACCTCTGTTGCCTCTCCCAGGAACATATCAGATTCCTGCATTTCATATGCATTTCTGGTCTAAGAAGCTCAGTAAAGTGGTATTGTCATGTCTCTTCACATTGATTCCTGGCTCAACCACACACAATTCACTCATTAAAAAGACCTCTTGCCATCATTACTAAGTTCCAGCTGAAGGTTCAGGTGAGTCTCCATGACCCAAGCTGTGGTCTTTCTCCTGCTAGGACACCATCACTAAGAGCAAAGGAAATACATAACAAATGCAGCACTTGGGTGCACTGGCTGTGACTGTCACTGCCTCATTTGGACTCAGCTCAGTGCTGTGTCACAGTCCTGTCTCTGCAGGGATATGGGAATGGAAAGCAAAAAAGAGAGGATTGCATTTAATATCTCAGTTTGTCTGGGCAGAACTTGTGGGTAGAGGCAAAGGCAATGTGTCTATTCTGCCTGTTCTGACCACTCCTCAGGGAAATGAATGTAAAGTAAGAACCATCAAACACACTTCTCCCTGAATGGTTTCCAGGGAAAAATGCTTTTCCACAGCCACATCCCCCTGCTTTCTTCCTCTGCCTGCACTGGGGCAACTGGGAAGAAACTGTGGGCTGAGGTGATGAGCACATGTCTCGGCCACATGGAAGGGACTGTAGTGCCATCGTTTCTTCCTATTGCCAGCATCACTGCAGGGGCAGTGGATTTCTGAGCTCTATTCCTCCAAGGGAACCATGAAGTTATTTCTAGCTTTGACCAAAGTTTTCTCTTCTGAGTGTCCCCGTCTGTGCTCCCCACTGCGCTGTGACCGCTCCATCAGCGTGTTTTCAGCAGGTACTGATAGCTGTGATGTGCCAGAAGCCCTTGGAGGGCTGCCCGAGCATTTTGTGAGCCCTGTTGCCACGATACTGAACGCAGAGCAGATGTTTATTTCAATAGAGATGGCTTTGATTCCTTTTCAACTTTTCACTCGAGCTGCCATCGTGTGTGAATACTCCTTCCCAGGAGCCAAGCGTGCTGTCAGAGCCCAACAGGCAGGCCTTGTGGCTGCAGCCAGTGAGGAGGGAACAAGGCTGAGAGGCAAGTGCCAGAGCAGCACAAAGCAAGCTGATGGCCCTGGCCTCTCAGGAAGGATGGCAGAAACTCTGGGGACAGGGACTGAGGATGTGTGTGTGTCCACATTCACGCGTTTGTGCACACGTGTGTCTGTGTGTGTGTTTACGCACACCTCTGTGTGTGTGTTTCTGTGGCTCTGTTTTGGTGCTGGCAGCCTGGCAAGGCTGGGAAAAAGCAGTCTCTGTCTCACACCTAGTGCTCCCTAGCACTTCATTGTCCTTTTTTCCCCCTCCCAGTTGCCACCATCAGATCACCGTTGCCTTGCTGCACACGTGGACCAGCTTAGCTGGAGGCTGAGGTGAAGAGAACATCTTCTTGAGAACAACAGAAACCAGGCACCAAAAATATTGAAGATGTGGTAGGAAAGGTAAGGAGATCTCTTCCTTTAGTACAGTAATTCCAAGTGAGAATTATCAAGATGATATAATCACTTCTTTCTGATTTTTTCTTTCCTTCTCCTTTACCCTTTCCTTTCCTTCCTTTTTTTCAGTTGGTATATTTGAAAAAATACCTCCTTTTTTCCTTTTTTCTCTCTCTTCTTTAACCCATCTTGTTTGTTTGTCTCCACCCTTTTCTCGGTGCTGGCAGAGCAACATGCCCTCACAAATACCCTGCCCAGAGTTCTGCCCAGGGCTATAAGCCTCTTTGGAAGGGGTGCTTTGTTAGTGTAGGAATTCCACCAGAACCAGCTTCTTGCTGTTACCTTATATAGAAATGTTTTTAATTCTATAAATACTGTATGCATTTTACTAAAAAAAAATTAGGGAAAAAAAAGGTTGGACTGGCTATGTAAAGACACTTTGCTGTTGGGGCTGGAGTTTTGTTTGCCCACTGGCAGGGCCTCTCACTTCCTTCACCCTTTCCACTGTTGTGAGCAAACTATTTTTGGTATTCCAACAGCGCAAGCTTTGCTGAAATTCTGGTTTCCTGCTTTGGAGCAGGGAAGAGTTATTTAAAATTACAAAATATATTTGCAAACAGGAGGAAGAATAGATGAGAACAATAATTTGAGAACAATGTTCTGTGATACTAAACTACTGAATTCCATACAATTACCTGAAAATACATATATGTGTGTCTCCATGTGTGTATTTAGAGATGTGTGGATTATTTTAGAGATGGAAGTGTAAATACAATATATTTGTAATAAAGAGGTCAGAAACAAAACAGTAGTTCTATCTCACTTATCTTGCAATCTTGGAAGAACAGAACTATCCTACAGAAGATCATCTTTTTTAAGCCAAATATTGTATTGAAATAAAAAGTTAACTGGCTCAAGGATCTTTTGTGTTGAAGGTGGAAATGTTGCCCTTGAACTTGTGAACAGTCCATTCAATTTATCATAATCCTCAGGAACATAGTGACTCACCATTCACCAGACTGGTACAATACACGTGCACTATCAGCTTAGTACCCTCATAAAGACAACTCACTGATTTTTTTTTTTTTTTTTTCCCTGTTATGGAAAATTAAAGATTATGTCAGCACAAAATTCCTGTGCTACAGACTCATCTAGTACCATGGGCACTGTGTTTCCTGGTCCTGTTAACAAGTATCTCTACCTACCATTCCAGGGCAGCTCCTCCCATCTCAGCTGAGTACTTTGGCAAAATTTTAACCCTCCAGGCTGAAACTTCTGCATGGAACAGGCCAATCATGCAAGGACAAAGCCCATCCACCACAATAGCTCATCTCTGATGGGAGCCAGTGGCAGGGGCTGGGGAAGTGGGTGAGAATGGAGTGAGCAGAGGCAGTGCCTGCACTTGCCTGACAGGATTTGCAGCTCACCTGATTCCTCAGTCAGAGGTGCCAGTTTTATAAACAGTATTTCCCAGTGTTAGGGCTTTTTTTTTTCCTTCCATGAAACTGTCCAGTCACTTTTGGCCTGTAGCAAATAGTTCACCAGCTTAACTATACCCTGTGTGAAGAAGTGCCTTCTTTTGTTTGTTTTGAACTTGGCATCTGCTTGTTTGATTTAATGATCTTCAGTCTTTACATTGAAGGAGATGGTGAACCAGCATCCTTCACCCACCTCTTCCATCCTAGGCATTTACCTCAGACTGATTATTTTCCTTAAAAGTACAGGAAGTGTCAATTAAAAAATAGTTCAGGCATTTCTAAGAGGAAGATTGCAAGAAGATGTATCATTTTGCCCTGCTAAGAAATATCATTTTGTTCTCTTTGCTTATGAGGGAGGATGTGGAACATCATCCTTGTGTCAAGCATGTGCCATTGCTGTCTCCTGGAGAAAATGTATGGTTTTGCTATATTACATGAAATTCTCAATTTTTTAACACTCAGTTGGCAGTGGCAGACTTTGGCAGCTGAATTATCTAAATAATCCATTTGTGCTGGAGGAGCTCCATGCACCTGGTGTCGTACAAAACAACTGAGCTGCCTCCTCTGGGGGAACTGAGAGCTGCAGAGGCCACAAGGAAGGTGGGATACTGAGAATACTAGAGAATGAAACAAGAGGTTTCATTCCTGGGCATGGGAATGATGGTGGTGAGCAGAAGTGAATGTACCATGGTCCGGGTTCTAGTCCAGCTGCAAGGCTCTATAATTTTAAATTATTTATTGGATACAGAGATGTCAAAGTTGTACTATGGTATTGACAAGAACTACATTTGTCTCCCATGAGTTAGTGAGTATCAGCAGCTTCTAGTGCTGGAAATTCTGAAGGTCCTAAAAACGTTGCCTTGAAGACAAAGTGACTTCCCTAATGCCTGTGAATTAGAGACTGATTTATGTCAAAAAATTATAAAATTATATTCTTACAAAACATTTTAATTCTTTCTTTGACATCCCTGATGTTCTCATTAATAAAATAAATTAAACTTTTAACTCCCACAACATCTTTGGCAAGGTGTTTCAGACTTAAAATCATGAAAGGCATTCGAAGCTACTGGTTTGGGATGCTGAATTCCACTTTTATGGGACAACCCTTTAGCTGTGCTGCTTGTTTTAGTAGAAGGGTGCCAGGCATTAGAATTGTGGGTGCCTCTAAATGCATCGCATGGGATTGTCACCACAAGCCCAGGTCAGTGCAGCACCAGCCAGCTGAACTTTGCAAAGGCGCTGAAGGGTTTGCAACACCAGATCCATCCTGATACATAGAAACTGGGCATCATATTTTTAGAGAGATGTGTGAGTTTGCATCAGCTCTGCTAGAACCAGATCAGAACCTGTTCCCTACCTCCCCCCAGCACACCACTGTGAGCAGTCTTTGGAGTCTGTAAAATACAGTATTTTTTTTGCTTAGCACTCTAATTAATTTAATTTTATTCATTTACATTTGAAAGTTTAAGAGACATTTCTACCACTTTTTGTGGTAGGTCTAAAGCAACTAACGTGGTGCAGGCACTCTCCAAAAGCTCTGTGGTTTTGATAGCTCCCTGCAGTCTTCTGATGTAAAAATAATTATATTTTCACACCAGCAACACAAAAATAGTAGTTAAAAAACATGAAACAGTTGAAGGTCTGACTTGGGTCACATCGCTACTGTGAGGCCCTGGGAGCTGTCCTAAGTGAATTATAGACACATTTTAAGTCTTGAAAAACAGCAGCACCAGGTATTTAAAGGGCAGGCTGGGAGGGAGCAGGGAAGGTCTTTCATAGAGCAATATCAGCAACTGACCACCTGTCTTTCTTAATGCACAAACTAGAATTTGCTAATTACAGAGGGGAATACAATATTACAGCCCTTTTCTTAGATGTTATGGTGCCAGTCTACCTCACTTCACAGCCTGGCTCAATGATTCAGTCATTGCATGAGCAGCTGATTACTTAAGATTCCCTGGCGGGTTTTCCTCCCTGGCTTTGCTCACCATGTTATTCCTGGGCTTTCTGACCTGCCTTTTCACAGGATGTTTTTCTTTGTGTTTTTGTCATTTTGCAGTTCCTTTGGTAAACCTGCCATGCACGGGACATAGCTACAGATATAATTGCTGGGGAGAATATTTTATCACATGCTTCACAGTTGTCCTGCAAAAGCAGAAGTAGAACTCTCTTAAATATATCTGCTACAGTCCCTTTTATGTTATATTAAGCTGCCTGCAAGTCAGAAATACGTAAAAGGCCAAAAGTCTCAGTATATGGCCCCAAAATAGGAAGAATGGATTGGCAATTAGTATTCTCTGGTATAAAGTAAACAGAGAGAAAATATGTATAACATCAAGACAAGACTGAGATAAACAGTTAGCAGGAATCTGGAGAGAAAAGGTAATATATGGATAAAAAGAGAAAAGCAAAGCCTCAGAACCAGAAGAGGAGCAGCAGGTCTGCAATGCAGCAACAGCAAGAAATAAAAATCATCCTATTTCATTTGTCAGGATTTTTTCAGGGCTTATGTTCTAAAGATTATTAAAAGGTAGCAAGAGAAGTGATTTAAGTGTATTTGAGCAGAATGAATCAGGCAGGATTCAGAAGTACCATGAGTGAATAGTCATTCATTTATTTGCTGAACCACTGTACACAATTAAGAAAGATTTTTGTTAGTAGAAATCCCCATTTCTTTCCAGAGGTTTATTAATGGAAAACATTTTTGAATTTAAGTATATGGTATCAACTTGCAGCAAATACTTACCTTAAACATTCCATGCATTAAAATTAACTCCAGGTAGGCTCATAAGTATCTCAGATATATAACTATCACACAGAAGCCTTTTTAAGTCATGCTATTTTTTTTTAATGTGCAGAAGAAAGTAAATATTTTAGTAACAGTAAGGGCTTAACAAACTGGCAAGTTGGAAAAAAAAATATTCCACCATGATCCACAAGCCCATGTTTAGCAAACATTACTGTTTGTTTTTTGGTTCAAACCACAGTGAGTTAAGGATGGAAAGACTGCCTAACTTTGAAATTCTTGTCTTCAGCCTGTTTTAACACAGCCTTACCTTAAACAGGGGTGTTTTGTGTTCCTTGCCCAGTGCAACATTCCTCTGAGTCCTAAGGGAGGGAGACTGCCTGCTGTCACATCCTTTCTGAAGGGACCCACCCTCTCAGCAGGATAGCTCTGGCATAGCCAGCAATCCAACACCTCCAGTTTACCTTACTTTTTCTTGGCTTTTAGACCTAGAAACCTATGAATTTGAGGGAAGCCCTCACATATCCATGAGGTTATTTGTGATGGATCCATGTGATTTCTATACTCTCGCTCAGAGGGCTGCTTGGGAAGACCAGTGCCATAAAAGGTGTCAGTTTGAGCTTTGCTTCAGTAACTGGCAAAACTTACATGTGTAGGAACGTGAATCACACACACTAATTTGTGACTCATGCATAAATGGGAAAAAAGTCACTTCAAAAACACTGTTATTTTCCCCTTTCCAGGCCTTGGTAGAATGCTGGGGCAGCCCACCTCACCAGGAAAGCAGGTGGTGGTGAGGGACAGGAAAGCAGGTGGTGATGCAGGACAGAGGTATGTGCTGGGACAGCCCTGCAGCAGCCGGTGCAGGGTGGGGAGAGCTGGCCAAGGAGGGGGGAACCCCCCTGGTGAGCCAAGAAAGAGCTAACCACCCTGAAATGGGAGCTGAACCTCCAAAGACCAACTGGACCTGCCCTCACCACCTCCGCCACAGCTGCCAGGAGCACCCCTGAGACAAGACATCACTTTTGTCACAAAAGCAAGTAAACCCCATCAAATATTCCCTTGGTTATTTGGACCCTGTTACTACCCTGTGTCTCTGGGGTGCAGGAGCCAGCATTACAGGGGTGATGGGGTGCTGGGGACAGTGGGACCAAGGAGCAGCGCTGTGACTGTGCAGGAGGGACCCCATGGAAGCACCCAAGGGGTCGGCACTGCCACTGGTGAGGCTGCATCTTCAGCGCTGTGTCCAGTTCTGGGGCCCTCAGCTCAGGAAGGACATTGAGGTGTTGGACCGGGTCCAGAGAAGGGCAACAGAAGTGGGGGAAGCCCTTGGAGCAGCACAAGTGTGATGAGAGCTCCCGAGGGAGCTGGGGGTGTTTGGCCCGGAGGAAAGGGCGCTCAGGGAGGGCCTGACTGCTCTGCACAACGCCCCGACAGGGGCTGCAGCCAGGCCGGGGTCTTCTCCCAGGGAACCACGACAGGACAAGGGGATAAGATCTTAGCTGTGCCACGGGAGGTTTAGGTTGGACATCAGAGAGAATTTCTTCACAGAAAAGGTGATTAGACATTGGAACAGGCAGCCCGGGAAGGTGGTGGAGTCACCGTTCCTGGAGGTGTTTAAGGAAAGACTGAACGTGGCACTCGGTGCCATGGCCTGGCTGACAAAGTGGCGTTGGGCCATCGGTTGGACTCCGTGACCTCAGAGGTCTTTCCCAACCTATTTGTTGGTCACTCTGTGACAGTGCCGGCGGCCGCCGTCCCCAGCCCGGGGCGAGCTGACGCTGAGGGGTCCCCACGGCCCCTCCCTCCCTCCGCCGTGCCCCGGTGCCGGCCCGCCCGGGGAGGCGGGCGCCGTGACGCCAGGGCCGTGCGGCGGCTCCGCCCCGCGAGGCCGGAGCCGAGACGGAAGCAGCCGCCGCACATCAGCCGCCGCCTGCAGCCGGAGCCCGACATGGCGCTCTGAGCCAGCCCCGGCCGCGCCGAGAGCCGCCACCCCGGGGGACCCCGAGCAGCCGCCCCCGCGCCGGGTCCGGGGAGCGGGGCATGGGCAGGGCCGCTGCGGGGAGCGCGGGGAGCCCGGCGGGCAGGGGACAGCGGCGCTAGCGACCCCCGCCCGCCCTTCGCGCAGCGCAGCCCCGCGGCCGCGAGGTGAGGAGCCGGCGGCGGGCGGGGGCCGGCGGGCAGGGCGGGGAGGGAAGGAGGGAGCGCGGCCCGCGCTGAAGCCGCCGCCTCCCCGCCGCTTTGTCCTTCCAGGCCCCGCCGCCGCCGCCGCCCAGGAGAAAGAGGCCGAGATCGGGGAGCAGCGGGCGGCGCCCGCCCGGCCGCCGCAGCCCGCCATGGCCCACTCGCCCGTGGCGGTGCAAGTGCCCGGCATGCAGGTGAGCTCCGCACCGGGCCCAAAATGGAGGCGACGGGCCCGGCCCCGGCCCGGCTCCGGCTCCGGAAGCGGCGCTTGCGGCCCGCACCGGGCGGAGCCGCCGCCGGGGCGCGGGGGGCCGCGGGTGGGCGAAGCGGAGCGGGGCCGCGGGGAGGCCGCGTTCGGGCTGGGGGGAGGCTGGGCCGGCCGGGGAGCGAGGGAGGCAGGGAGGGAACCTGCTCCGAGGTAACGGGAGGCTGCGGGAACCGCGTACCTGCACCCCGGCGGAGGAGAAGGGATTTCCCTCCCTCCTTGCCTCCCTTTGTTCAGGGGTGGCCGCGCCGCATCCAGGAGCACGTAAGAGCCTCTAAAACTGATTAAAGGCGAAGTGAAGTTAATCGCAGGGTGTGTGGGTGCGCTGTAAATGACATACCAGGCGCGCTGGCAGGCCGACCTGCTGCAGGACTTCCCCACCAGCCTGGCGCTGGGCCTGTAGTGCAGCTTCCCGGAGGACCCTGGGATTCATGGAAAGGTGGTGTCTGCCAGGTCTGGTGGGGACAGAGCTCCGGGGAACATAGTCTGTCAGAAACCTGCACCTCTCCTCGCCTGGGAATATGAGGCCTAGTGTCGTTTCTGTATGTTTGTCTTACCTGCTTAGAAAACAAACAATTTGGTATGTTACTGACTTTCATCAGAAAGGTGGAATACCTATGATTCTTTTACTCCACCGGATAATCTGATACAAATTTAGCCAGAGATCTTTATCAATGTAAAGATCAGCGCATTTCAGTGCTGATTTTTGCTTGTCAGACACTGGCAGCCCAGTCAGTGTTTTAAGCATTCTCTTCTGGGATAGTGATACCTGTATAACCTCAGAGTTTTTTTCACTTCAAATAATACAGAAACATTTATGATACATCTCTGTGTATGTGAGAGATACAGTAGAGAGTTCAGAAGGCTTCAGAACAAAAAATTAATATATCTCTTGGTCAGTTAACTTTATGACTTCTAAAAAGTGTAGAGTTGATGTATAAACAGTATTTGTATATTTATGCCACTTACTATGGTTTACCAGTGCTATGGTTTAGTTTACCTTTCTCTTTTCTAATAATTTCTAGGATTTCTGAAATCTGTTAAATTATGGTTATTCACTTTCTGTTTCTATAAGAGGACACAAGCCACATCTTCTCAACCTACTTGTTCCATTGTGTCAGAATAACTGTTGCATTAGAACGTCCTGAAGAAATTTTGTGATAAAAGATTTAAAGGCTTTAGTCTGAGCTTCTTTAATTACAGCCTCTGGGCTTTCTAGTGTGTTTGTATTTGTAAAACTTCTGTTTCAGCATTCTAGTTTGTCAATTTCCTATTTTTATATCTGCTTAACATAGTGCTGTCCTATTTTCCGACTGTAACTGCCAACACAAAAGGACCTTGAAATTATTTAAGGTTCTGTTTTTTCATTGTTATACCAATAAACTTTGTCCTAATAGCATCCTTATCCCCACTAGTATTGTTATTATTGCTGTTACCCACAGCCCTTAACATATATCAGTATGTTAAAAACTTTTTTTAGACTATGAGATAAATCCAGATGCATAGAATTAAACCACATTTTTTTCCTTGGTGTGGTGTTCTTTTTTTTTTTTTTTATGAAGATGATTACACAAGTCCTGAAATCCTCAGAATACAAAAAAATAGAATTTGATGTGATGTTAATCGGCTCATCCTTCTTCTAGAAGAATCATAATACAGTGTTTTAATTTTAAAAATAAACTAAAACCAACACAACAACTTCATGGCAGCCTGAGGTAGAAGAGTTATTTCCTTTGGGGTTTTTTAACCTATCTGGACTGTTCAGGCAGGATCATCTAAGTGATGGTAAAAGCGTGCCTGCTTCTGCTCAGTGTTAAAGTAAATGTGTGGTGATTGATTAAAGAAGGAATAAACAGGTTCCTCTGTGATGCAAGATATAATAGTTATGTTAAAACTATCACTATGGGAAAGTGTAATGTCAAACCTCTTGTTTTGTAATCTGTTGAGGAAAGGTTTTATTGAATATAACAGTTGGAAACTGAATTTGTCAGAGAATGTCACAAGCCTGAAGTTTTCAGCTTTATTGTCATCTTATACTTTCCCTTACATTTGATTATACAAAAAATATCAAGAAAAATCCAGAAATAAACATGTTATGTAATTCACATACTCCAAAAACAAGGCTTAAGACAGTTTATCACCAAAGTATATCAGAAGCTTTTTTGACTCTTTTATGATTTTTTCATCTCAGGAAGAGTCACGTCCCCTTTAAAAAAACCTCAAACATGAAGAATTACAGAAAATCACACAGAGTTATTTTGGTGGACTTGGAGTCTGACTTGAGTCCCCTGGCAGCAATGGCAGACCCAGAGGTGGTATTATCTGCTGCCCTTATGAGTAGTTACAGAGCCATTTGTTTATGTAGTGGTTACATTCTGTTTAACCTGTCTTGTGTCCCTAACAAAACCAAATTTTATACCTAACAATTCTTGCCTCTGCAAACAACTTCCTAAACACATTCAATTCCCTTGCTCCTTTGGAAAGGCTCCACTTGATACAGTTGTACAGTGTTGGCTTAGCCAGCTGCCAAACTTCTGAGCCCATTCAGTAAAATCCAAGTACTCAATGTATGTATAATATGAGTGGTCTGAACCTGAACAGGATACCCAAATGATGGCATTTTACACGGAATCCAAGATGAGATGGAAAATGGAAAGGGTGGTGAGCACAGTTAAGGTGTCCTGGTTACAGGAAGCACAGTTTGCAGTGAGCTTGATTGTCAGGTTTGAGGTTTTATTCAGTAATGTCACAGTAACTTTGTTCTTGGGATAAAAATATTCAAACTAGTTCTTAGTCTAGAATGCTTTGAGATCTCACAGTGAGAAACCTGTTCACCAGCACTGTCTTCAAGGAATCCAGTTGAACTCCTACAGAACATTTGTGGATACAGCTTGCAGGAGACATGTTGCCTGTGTCTTTGCCAGCCCAGGTGCTGAAAGCAGCTGGAGTGAAGAAGGTGTTGGATCCCTTATTATTAGTCCTAAGTGCTCTGGTATTGCCCAGCAGACAGAGTACACAGTTCAGAGGATTGTTTGTTTCAAGTGATCAGAACATTTCAAGGATGTCATTTGAGATTGATGTGTTTCTGATGAACTTGTGTTCTTGGCTGCATCTCACACAATGCTCCAAAACCCTTTACAAATAAAAGAGGTTGGAAACTGTTCACTTGCAAGTGAGTAACAACCTTTCTAAGGTGAACAGGGAGGCTACTTTTCAATATGTCAGCATTTAAATTTTCTAAACAAGTCTGTAAATTTGCTGGAGCACTGCTCCAGTGATAAATGTCTTTTTTAGCTGGTGGAGTTTTAATGTATAAACTTACTCTTTTCCTATTCTAATTTTTCATGCAAAACTTTAAGTCTGTGAAATATTAATTTATTAACTGATGGAAATATTGATTATTCTCATTTATATTTTTCATTAGTATCTGTGTCTTTGGAACCTGATTTGGGGCTTTATGTCCCATTGTCTCTGCTATCCTATTCATCTAAACACTTTCTGTTTCCTTTCTCATGGCTTTGTTGATACCTCCTGATGCTGTATGACAGTAGTTTTGAGCACAGCCAGAAAGGTTGTTTAGAGCTGCTCTCCATCTGTTTTTGTTGGCATTCAGGCTATTTGCAATAAAGAACCTAACTTCCTCTAAAAGTGTAGCAGCCAGGAGCATGTGACCTGTCAGGCAGTGTACTCTGATTCACAATTGAAGGATTGCTTGATTAAATCAAATCTGGGATGTCAAGGTGAGCTTTGCTCTCTGTGCTGCCAGTTAACAGAGCTGCTCACTGACCGGCCTCAGAGCAGCTGGAGAGCCCCTCCCTGCAGGCTGCTCAGGGCCAGATCACTTAATGCCTGGTTGGGTGAGTAGAGAAAGATGAGAGGTGGTGTTTAATTTTGTAAGTGGTCTTTTTCATAGCCCTAGAAAAAACCCCACATTTTCTCTTAAATTAGTGCACATCCAGAAATGTGTGGTACCTAAAGCTAGCCTGGAAGTGTGTCAGATTTCTAGTAAACCTTATGCACTGAAGGTAAAAGAATATGGCTTCTGTTAAGAGTAACCAGTCTGTTGTTGTAAAATACTTAAATGTTTAGAAAGTGCATGTTGGAGAAACTTAAACCTTCAAAGAAAGATGCTTTCAAAGTTCTTTTAATTTATTCCTCCTAGGAACTGAGCTGTATCCAGATGCTTCTACGGCAAATTTGAAAAGGCTTTTAAAAACTTATACTATTTAGAAACTGTCTTACTTAAGGGAAACTGGAAAGTTCAGCACTTGTTGGACACCAGGAGACTTCCACAGTGCCTAGAAAACTGATGTCTTATGATTAAGTTGATGTGAACTGTGTTGTTTTTTCCAGTTTCAGTTCCTTGATTGCTGCTTTGAGCTGTGGTGCAGGTAGACTGCAGGAAGACAGTATTTTAAGCCTTATGGAGAACAAGCCTCTTTTCTGCTTGAAGCACAAAATATTTGTGGAATTCAGCACTGCAGTTGTTCCTTTCCTGGTTCTGCAGGGCCTACAAGTTCTATTGTCTCTAATAGTAGATTCCTGAATCAGCTCAGGCTGTATTAGCTGAACTTGGTTCTTCCCTCTTGTGCCTTGTGGTAAGTTACTCTGGTGGCAAGAAAAGTATGGCTCAGTTATCCTTGTAATGTCTTACTGGTGTCAAAGGAGGAGAGTAGACAGAGCTCTGAAAAGTATTCAGTACATGGGAGCTGTGCAGCTGTAATCACCTGGAATTCAGCAGATGCTTTTGTCAAGGTTAAAAGAAAAAGTCCAGTCCTGTAGTAGTATTTTCTGTGCATATTTTACAGTTTTATAGACACATTGACTGCTTTGACTTGGAATTCAGAGGCAAACCAGCTGAAGCTGCAGAGAGCATGTAAACCAGCTCACCTTAATCTCTGTGTTGTTCTGTACCATCATACACTGTCAGTTTTGGGCAGAGAATAATATTCCCCCAAAGGTAAAAACTTTACATCTGAAAATAGAGTTCTAACTTTTAAAAGGATATAATTGCTATTTTATTCTGATTTTAACATTGAATATATTTGCACTGGCTGTTTTTGAACTCCATTGTCTCAGCTATACAAGTCCTTATGGAAGCTTTGTCTTGCTTTTCTCCTTTTTCTCCAAAAGGGGAATGTATAGCAAGCAATAATTCAGTAATATATTACAATTTTTTATTTAGGTACATATTTTGAGGGGAGGAATGTTTCTTTCTATGTAGAAACTCAGTGGTGCACCAGGAGGTTATGTATGACTGAGTGTGCCTCTGCTGCAGCATTTGTCCTATGATACCTGTGAAATGTGTTGGTGAAGATAGACAAGAGCAGTAGCCTCAGCTTTCAGTCACCTATAAAAGTGAAAGGCTGAATTTTAAAACCAGTAGTAAAAATACCACTTGTTTTCTCTTTAGTGATTGTCTTCAGATTTAGAAGTCGTGAAATTTGGAAAATTATAAGACACTTTTTTTTTTGCCTTTCATTTATTCTTAGGGACTGAATTTAGTAATTGACAAAAGCATTCAGAAATGGGTTTTGGGAAGATGAGGTTGGAGATAGATGAATAGCACAAAGTTGGTTTTGAAATGCTTCTGTGATAAATATTTTTTGTCATGCCGTAGAGTCTGCTTGTATGGTATCTTCAAAAAAATAGTTGGTGAGGTATCTATTGCGTCAGGAGTCACTGTTGCAATTCCTGCTATTTCTTTCTTACAATAATTGGAAAGAAAATTCCTTCCTAATGCTGCTTCACCAGGATTTATTTAAAGAACTGTCATTTGTCCTTTAAATTTAAACTTGTTGCAGTTCTTCTGGAACATGTCTGTTCTGCTGATTAGCTGAGGATCACTGAGCACACTCCTTAGCTCTGAAGGAGAAGCTTAAATCTCCTGGGCAGGGTGCCCACCTGGTGATATTCACTGAAATCTCCTCTGCCACAGGATTGCTAGCCAAAGAGATTTGGCAAAAACAACTGAATCAGAGAAATTAATACAGGTACTGACTAGGTAGCAGTAGCTTGCTGGTCTCATTCTTCATCGTATTTTGTCCATATGTTTTTGCAGAGATGGGCTATATTGATTAGGTCCATAGCTCAGGAGAGAGCATGGCTCCAACTCCATTCCTTCTTCATAAGGAAAACTTTGAAGAATTGGAAAAAAACTGCAGTTTTTGGAAGTGTGTATCCAAGTTTGTGTTGCTGAAAACTGGATTTGAATGGTCTTGATTGAGGCAGCATATCTGAAAAAGCTTTCTGACAAGGTCTGTCATGGTTCTGCATAAATTCTCTGTGCATCAGTGAAGGAAAAAAAGGAATGAGAAATGTGCAGAAATCTGCAGGTTTCACACTTGAGCCTTGGAAGGGAGAGTCTGAGAGCCCAGAGTGGCTTCACTGTTTACATGAGCCAGAATTCAAGAACCATGTGTTCAGTCCTGGAGAATCGACGGTTTATTCCTGTTTCCTCCTGCTCCCCAATCTTTTGCAGGCTTTTCTCTCAACTGGGTACTGTTATATGTTCTGAATATCTGAATAATGTTGACTGGGGGAGGATCAGAGGGTGTCTATGCTTTGCTAGATGTTGAGTTGTGTATCAGTGGAGGCTTCTGTGTTGAGGGCTGAATGCAGAATAATGAAAACAGTGTACAGCTTGAAGCGACCATGAGTGTTGTAGCATGCCTAAATGTAAAACACTGAGTAAAAAGATTGAATTTCTACTGATGTAGATCAGTTGAAAACATAGAAAATTATGAGGGGAGCAAAATGTTCTTGCTGTTGATCTCTCACCTAGGAAGGTGTCATCTGGCAGCTGGTCGTAGCAAGAACATTTTTACATTCCTGCACAGCTTTATTCTAGCCGAGTTGGCAAGAAGAATCTGATTCTTTTTTTTTTTCTCCAGGGTGTTTCTTTTCCTCCCCTCCCCCTTCCCCTTGCCTTTTATGTAATGAGATGCTTTGCCATGCTATGAATGAGCTGCAAAGTAATTGAAAAAGGAGTTTCCTGAAACGGGCAGGTTGGTTCTGGCAGCAGAGGTTTCTTTCTTTGCAGCTCGTTTTGGAGTTGTATTTCTGGTTTTTCTTTGTGTGCTTTTTGTAGCTTCAGGTCCAGTATCATTGATAGATCAAGGGCCAATGTTCAAGAAGAAAGTACGGCTTTCAAGCTTGTGGTCCTCTAGCCTTAGGGGAGGGGACAGAAGCTGTAGGATTCTGGTAGACTGCTGTTTGCCTTCCTTTCTCCAAATGGTCCCTCCCCAAAGTAGAGGAATAGTGATACCCTCTAAGTATGGGGTGCCACTTAGGGGTGCATTGCAGGCAGTCGCTGTGCCTGGAGCCTTATCTGTGGTAACTAAACTTGTGGCCTGCTCTTTAACCCACCCACACTGTGGTTTGGAGCCATCCTTTTTCAACTAGCGTGTTTGTGCTTCACTTTAATTTTGTTGGCCTGAAAATAAGTAATGACTTCTTCAGTGGAGAGATCTAGCAAAAGTACTAATGTGTGTCATACTTGAGGTCTTTCTACTGCTTTTTAGTTTATGAATTGGCAAGTTAAAAACCTGGATTTTGTTGTTATTTGTGTTCTAGCTGGCTTGTAGTATAATTCTAATCTTATTTACGGGAGGAAGGTCTGTGAATCAAGTCCTAACTTACACAGGAAACACTAAAATGTCTTCTAGAGTGAGAAGGCCTGTCAAATTTATGTAACAGTTGCCACTTAGCTGTATTTAAATGTTAGGGAGATGGTTGAAATGTTGTAGTGATATAGGTTATTGCTGGCAGAGTTCTGACACGGTTATTCCTTTAAATGGGTGTGGCAAGAAAAATTGTTTGTGTACTGATAAGCGGGCTGGTGCTGAAAGGAAAGGCACACTGCTAAAAGTAGGCTGCAGCCCATAAATGGCTATTTTTCCATATTCCTGTTAGATGTGGCCTTTGAAGTCTCTCTGCAGAGTACGTTTTACAAAGCAGTTCTTTAAATGGAGAGGTTACAAGTGTTCTTAAGCAAGGAGAAATTTCAGTAGTCCTTTATCTTCTGACTTCTGATTCAGGTTAGTTCATTGAGGTGGGCAAGTTTCTCATTCAGCAGTCACTTGTCCTGCACTGTTCAACAGAGAGGATGAAACTTGTGAAAGATCAGTTTGTTGAACTCTTAATAAATGCAGAATAGAGTTAGTTGATACACTGGGACATCAGAACCTGTTGATATCTTGAACTGATTTCTGTCTCCGTTTCAGGATGTCCATGCTTCCAGCTAGAAAACATTCAGCCACTCACATATTTTTCAAATTGTGGTGAAGACTCAATTGTGTAATTTGTGTGTCCCCCCCCACCTTAATTTCTCTGATTTTTTTTTTAATGGGCTGTGCTCCTCAAAGATGTGAACAGATTGGAGGTTATGCAGGTGTATGCAGTGGTTTGAGGACATTTAAAAAATATACTGGGTAGTTAAAAGGTATTGATACATAGAATAGAAGCCAAGTGGGACTCCATTTGAACTGTAGGATGTGTAGGATATCAGTTCTAGAGAAACTCACTGTCATGGGAAATTTCTTTTTGTTTCCTTTCCTCCATGCAAAGTGCTCTTTATTTATAATTGGTGTAATTTTTTTAAATTGCCTTGTGTCAAAGAGCTAATCTTTGCGAGATATGGTATTAGTTTTTTTTTTGTGCTTATTTATGCTTTTTCCTAAGCTGCTTTATGGTGTGTGAAAGAAAAGCTAAGAATAGAGGAAGTGAGTTCAGTGGTTTCCATTTCCAGCATAACGTACAATTGACAGCTCGCATCTGCCAAGGGTCAGAGGTGGTTTGAATATGAAGGTGATTCTTTCTTCAAAATCTGACAATAGGTGCATTTGAATGCTGATTTTAGAGTTTTGATAGTCATAGAAATTCTCAAGCAGCTCACCTTATGGCTAACTTGATGAAAACAAAGCCACAAACGTTTTTGCTTGCTGTTTTTGCTTTGATATGAAGTTCCCTAGGTTCTCACTAAAAATGGCAATGAGTCTTGGCCTTGTCAGATAAGAGAGATGTTTCATAAAGGGTGTAACTCAGGTCAGGTCCCATTTAAGGACAGCAAACCCAGATCTAGTTTTTATTGCCCACTGAGTAGAAAAACTTGTAGATAATGTAAAAATTGGATAAAATCAAATTGTTTTGTTGTTAAAGTAATATTTGCTGCATATGTATCATACAGTTCCAGTAAATATAATCAAATTCCAATATCTTAGTCTTGAACAGGACTGCAGGGCAACATCAGAGTTTATTTACATGCTAAAATAGCTGAAAAAAAGTGTGTATATGTTCAAGATGAAGAAAAAGATGTCTACAGGTTCTACCTTTGTCTTGAATGTCACCAGGTTCATTTTTTCTTATTCTTTTTAAGTAATAATGGATCTGCACCTGTGCCTTCATTAACTTCAAACTATTTAAATTTTTATTTATAGACACACACACGCCTGTGGCACAGTTTCTGTGAGTAATTTCCTTATGCAAGTTAAATATGAAAAAATATATCATTTATGTGAATAAATATTGTTACATGTTTTAATATGCATGGGGTATAATTAGTGTATATATATTTATATATATATATTAAAATACCTGAAATTACATGCAGATAGTGTGCAGAAGATGGCAAGAGATAAAGAAGGCTATCTGTTTGATTAACACATTACTCTTAAGAAAGTACTGTAGCCTATCAGGTTTGTCAGTCTTGCTCCCTCTGAATTTTATTCTTGGGGGGTCTGAAGAGAAAAAAATTTAGGAGGTACTTTATTATCTGAGAATAGGTAAATGCCTGCAAATGGAATTGCTTGAAATCACAGTATTTTAAACACAGATAATTCTGATGGCTTCCAAAGATACCAGGACCTGTTAGGCTGCCATAGCAGTGGGTGCTTGAAAAACAAGTAAATACTCTATGGGCTTCTCTTACCAACCTTTTATAAAATCCTCTGAACTAATTATTACATCTTTATTTAATGCATATTTGGGTAATGTAGGTGTAAGTGTAGGTGAGCTGCTCTGCAGCAGTGCTACAATTCTAAGGGAACTTCTGTTCCAGATAAAGCCTGGGAGATGCTTCAAAGTCCTCATAGTGTAACAGCATTTCTTAGTCAGGCTTTAGAAATACCGTCAAGACAAGAGGATATATGTTCTCACACTGACAGACTACTTAGAAGAAATCTCAGGACTGTTAAAATTGTTGCTTTAAGAATCCTAGAGGATGTTGGGTGCTTGATTTTGTTTGAGTCAAAGCGTTAGTTCAGTCTCTGAGATTCTTTGAAGTTTTGTTTTTTCATTCAGTTGTGTTCAGTACCTTTGAATGAAATTCATCAATGGGCATTTTCAGAAGACCTGTTTCTGTAAAAGAGCTGTCCTGAACTGACAGGATATGGACACAGCCTGACAAGCTGTTTCTTCTCATTTGGTCTGTGTCATTAGATTTCTATATAATCTTGGAACTTACATATTCAGTATGTTTTAAGTTTTTTTAAAAGGAAAAATTCAGAATTTGAAGAACAAGTACATGACAGGGTCAGAGGTGAAAAGGTGAATCAGCAAGTCAGTCTTGTAGCAGAACACAGCCAGGACATTGCTTCAGAAACATCTGTTTATTTGAATCAAAGGAAAGAGGTTATATAAGCCAGATTGGCAGAATGCTTGACACAACAACTGGCAAAAATTATGTTAAAAAAAGTATGCTGGCAAAAATGATGCTATAGTGTTTTTTATTTGGGGCTTCTCAGCAGTTGGTCAGGCTGGATGACATCCTGAGGTCCTTTAGGAGCCAGATTGTGTGACTCTGTGTGCACATTCAGATGTGTATAAACCCATACAGTGATGGCATAAGGTTGAATAAGAGAGGAGGAGAGATTTCCTGAAGGCCCCAGGCTGTGTGCTGAGCTGGGCTGGTGGAATGGTGCACTTGGAAACCGTGCAGAGAGGGCTTGTGTTGTCACGCTCGTGCTGCTGCTGCTCTCAGTCACACCGGCGGGACTGCAGCTGGCATGGGGATGTGCCTGTGCTTGTCAGACTTGCTGCTGCTTTTGTCTGGGCTTAGGGAGGGAAAGAGCAAGACATTCCCTGCCTGATTTGTCCGCTTATAGGTATTATCTTGGAGAGGTGATGATGGAGTCCATGTAGTGTCTATTGTGTTGTTACCATCTGCTGCCCAGCAGACCTGGCTTCCATGGAAACCAGTATATATTTTTAAAAAAAGAATACTGGTTATTCATGCAGGCATCTTTCAAAGCTTTTTTCCACTTCAGTGAAAAATCCATGAAACAACAAGGAATAAAAATGGGTGGTTTTGCTCAGGAGTGTTAATAGTGTTAAAAATTTTCATTTCTACCCTATTAGAAGTTTAGCTGGCAGCTGTGTTGCAGAAATTTACTGCTATGTATTGAAGATATGTATACACACATATACACTTCTATTTATATAAAATATATCTCCATCCTTTTCTATACATTTGTTTACAGAGCAGTCTTGTAAAGTTTTGTTTTCGTTAGTTACAGGAAAACATTCCTGTAGAACAGTAGGCTTAAAGACAAGGAAATTAAGAATGGTAAAAGCAAATCTGTTTCAAAATGCAGTCTTTGTTCTCAGGCCATGTTTTAAGTTATGTAGTGTTAAAAGTTTGAAGTCTTTCCAAAGGACATTATCTCAGTATTAGCTGTAGTTGGTCGGAAATATTTGTCCTTATCCTGGAGTGTCCCACAGTCCCTTGTCAGCCTCGGTGAGCAGCAGAAGCTGTAAAGCTGACTTTGCTTGCTGTGAGAGGATTTTCTGAGAATAGAAAGATGTGACTGTTTCCTCAAGTAGTCCTGCACAGTTTGTTCTCCTCTGATGCCCCTGTGTTCCACCTCCTCCTCCCAGGGATTTGTACATGGAGTTCTGCAGCACTGGGAAGTCCAGCCATGACTGATCTCCCTGTACTCCAGCACTCACACATAATGGCATCAGGAGTTGTTGGAAGATAAAATTGCCTTTAAAGCTCTGATTCACCTGAAGTAGCTTGGGGGAGGGAATTTGTAGGCCTGGTTTGTTCTGTTGATGGTGGTTAAGTGTATAGGATGGAGTGATGTGCTTTTCTACTGAGGAGCCCAGAGGAATTTTCTGCTTAAGGTTTCTCCCCCAGCAAAATCCAAGTGTTGCCCTTTGAGGTGGTCAGACATTTATGAAGGGCTGGATTAGCTGAGCATGTCTGTTATTAAATTGCTTTTCTTTTATCTGACTGGAAGTGCTTAGCAGGTTTAATTTCAAATTAGTATGAATGATTCCTGAAATCCCAGATTCCAAGTATGTCTTAAATTGAAGCTAGGTTTTGTGAAGATGAGTATTTAAGCATCAATAAAAAGTTTTTCCAGTCATCTCTCTTGTTTCTTGGAAGTGTGTGTCTTTGTTTATTGTAAATTGAGAACTATCAGTTAATTATTCCATATTGTAACTAATGCAGTTGAGAAATTATTCCTGTCTAGAGGACAGTTTGGCATCTTACCTGGCATCAGGGAAAGGCTGGGTGGCAGTCACTGCTGGTTTTGCCACACCTGTCCCTACAAGAATTTTTTTTGGAGCACACCTGAAAATAGATTCTAAATTCAGATGTTTTTAAAAAATTGTTTTCACTCTTAGGGATGAAATGATGGTAGGACTGGTGCAGCCTGCACAGCAATGTGTCTGTCTTTGGACAGTCTCAAGATTTATTGTTCTTCTGTGACCATTTTAACTAAAAGCTTTATGAGCACCTGAAGGCATCTGTCATTTTCTTTCCCAGTATAACAAAATTAGTTCTTCCAGGTTTCAAACCAAATAGGTTCTTTTTTTATTTTTTCTCTCTTCATTTGCTTTGATTGTGTATTTGTTCATCTTTTAGGTCTTTCGCTGTCTCTATCAACAGAAGAAAATACAATTTTTTGTTTAAATATTTCTAAGAATTGTTTTTAATGGAGTAGAATAACAATGAGCTCATTACAGACAAAAGGGAAATTCCTCATTCTGCAGTTGTAATGTGCTGCTCAGGAGCAGCAGTGTGTCTTGTCTTTTTGCAAAATCTAGAAATCTTACCTCCCCAGATCAGTATGAATCTGCTGTACTAATTCATGTTCCCTCCTCTTGTGATAACAGAAATAACAGCTTGGTTTATATGAGCTGTGAGCTGATTCAGCTGAAGATAAACCTGGAAAATCATATGGTTAACTCTTAGCTAAATCTGTTTCCTGATTCATTTCACCATATTGTGGAATAAATTCTGGTTCTGGTCAAAGGGAAGAAGCAGCAGTAAGGGCCCAGATGTAAGAAAATGGGACTGTCCCTTTTGGACTAGCTTAAAGTACTTACGCATTTTTTTCCCAGTAAAGATTTTCTCAGGAATTTTCAAGAACACCAATGTAAAGTTATTTTCTGGGGTTTCATGCTTTTGCCAAACCTGCCACTTTTTTGCTGGTTCTGACTTTTGGACTGTGAAAGAGATGCAGAGCAAAGCATTTCTTCCATATTTTCAAAATTTCTTTCTGAATTAGAGGGCTTTTTTCAGGCAGGGATGTTTCTTTATTCAACACTGATTCATGCAGTCAGTTGCCCAGTTCTGATAGCAGTAAGGTGTTTAACTCTGTTGCTCTGCAAAGCATGGGCTGTTCTGTTCTTTTGGTGTGTCTGTCTGACCTCTTCAGAACAATTCTCTGTAAACTTTTGTACTCTGATCTCAAGTTTTGCGTTGTTAAACTGTGGAGTGTGTCATCCATGTCCTTCAAAAGCTAGTGCTCTGATGTTGGGATATGCAAGGTTCTCTAAGCTACATGGCATGCTTTATCTTGAAGGGAAAATGAGACTTTGCTTCCTTTTTGTTGCCCTCCCGACTACTTGTCTACTAAGAAATTTACTTATTGTCTACTAAGAAATCTACTTGACTACTAAGAGATTTAAAATATTTTTATAATAACCAGTCTGGTTATTTTAAGAGTAGTTATTCAGCAGAGATTCCAAGCCAGCAGTGTCCTCAGCAGTGCTCTGCTCCCCTCTGTAAGGCACATGTGGTGATACCAGCCAGTTCTGAGCAGTGCCATGGGTCCAACACTCCATGACAGCTTTTCATTCCTTTGCTGAACACCTCTGTCCTTTGGCTCATCTTTCTGTCAGCCCTTTTAACTGCCCCAAAGACACCTGGTCTCACCTGGGCTCTGGCAGTTGTGCCATCCTCTCCTGGGCACCCCTCACTGTGTTCCATGACAGGGAGCTGTGCCTGCCCCAGGCTATTGGCCAGGTGGGAAGCCAAACCTTTCCTGCCTGGGTGGTGTTGGTGGTGGTCCTGTGCCAGTAATTGCATTCCCCAGCCTTCTGAATTCCTGCACAGACAGGATTAATGTTAAGAACAGCTCTGTTCTTTAAAGGGTGGTTATGTGAGGAAGTGAAATGAGGTTTGTACCTGACTCCCTCCCTGGTAAGGCTCACTTACCTTTCACAGAATTGCATAATGTATGTTCTGTAACTAATAGCTGAATTGGAAGTTAGTGTGTAGGAAATAAATTAACCTGATGCAACCCTTCTGGTGATGATAAATCTGGATGGTGTGCTTCTTGGGGAGTAATGAGGGCTAATAACTTGGAAGTAAATTAGGAAACTCAGGTGTCTTTTTTCCTTTTTTTTTCTTCTAGAACCACAGAGCAGACCCAGAAGAACTCTTCACAAAATTGGAACGCATTGGGAAGGGCTCCTTTGGTGAGGTCTTCAAAGGAATTGATAATCGGACACAGCAAGTGGTTGCCATAAAAATCATAGACCTTGAGGAAGCAGAAGATGAAATAGAAGATATACAGCAAGAGATAACTGTTTTAAGTCAGTGTGATAGTCCTTATGTAACGAAATACTATGGATCATATTTAAAGGTAATGTATAATATTGCACAAAGAATGCTGCTAGGAAAATCATCTAAAATTAAGGAAGATTTATCATGCCAACTTGGCATTTTTAGTAGGTTTTTTTTTTCTTTGAACAGGGTTTTTCACTTAATTTTCTCTTTTTGCTGTTTGCTCTTTGGGCCTGGGATTTGCACAAAATGGCTAAAGAATGAACAGAGTTGATAAAGGATTCTTTTTGTCATTGCTTTTGGGCCTTGGTTTTCTCTCCTCCCTCCACAATTCCTAGCACAGTTTTGTGGCCTTTCTGAGCAAAAGAAATACACCTTCATAGTTAAAGAAGCAAAAGCTGTTCCTGTGTGGAAAGAAACCCTGCATCGTGTAAAATGTGTTGGCAGTTATGCAGCTTAGTAGGCCTGAGACAAAGTAACACTGACATCAGCAGTTATGTAACCACTTTGTGAAATATTATCTAAGGCATAATTTAACAAACAAACAAAAATGAAAACCTACAGAAAACCAAATTGTTGAGTAAAACTTTCCACCTTAAGTACTGCTTAAATGTTTTACACTGCTGACATATTTTAAGTGATTTTAAAAAATCCCTGAAAACATTTAATGAAAGCTAAAGTTTTAGTGATTGTTCACAGTATATAAAGTATCTGGGAGGGGTTATTTGCTTGTGTTTGGGTTTTTCATTGGTTATGGTTTGTTTCCTTTAATTAGGGAGGTTTTTCTGGTTGGTTCTGTTTTTTGGTGCTTGGTCTCCCTCTCAGCATTTCTGCTTTCTTAAGGTGTAGTGGGGTTTTGTACATTTTAGAGACAGATTTCTGGTAAGTGTTCTCTGCTCACACTTGTGCTGTATCTTTCAGTGATACATAAAAGTATTTGCAGAATTTTAATAATATTCTTTGTAGATTTTGCTTTTTTCCATTTAAATTGCAAAAGTATTCAGTCTTTTATACTTTAATACTAGCGGGGCAAGTTATTGTTCCAATATTTTCGGTATATTTAGTATACTCCAAATACTAACTTCTCATTTTGACTAATATAAGACAGCTATAGTGGCTGTGCTGTTTACTGTGAGTTCTTCACACCTGAGTAAACATACAAATTGCCATTGATAACCCATTTTTGCTTCTCTTTATTGGGCTCAGTTGGTGGTATTTTTGTTGTGTTTGTGAATAAGTAGTAAATGTCTGAGAAGTAGGATTTACTTTCTACCATCACAGCATATTAGAACAAGCAGGTTCATCTCAAGATAACTTTGAGTTCAACTAGTAAGGTTCCCCTGGAGCAGTGCACAAATGGTGCTGCAGATCCAGACATGATCAGTCTTTTTTACAGTCCTTTATTTTCTGTGATGAGCTAAGTCCTAAATTCTATTCTCCTGCATATCCATCATTTCAGCTTTGTGCTGTAAAAGCCCAGTTGTTTGCCCTGAAGTACAAACAGGTCAAAGTAACTCATGGGAAGTGTTCTTACTTGTCAATGTTTTTGCTTGGAAAAGTGTTTTGTGAAATCTCAGAACTGAACAGTGATTTCAGCAGCTATGAATGGAGGAATTAAACTTTGATTGGGTGGGGATTTATTTTGTTTGTTCTTTGTTTTCTCAGAGGTGGGGGTGGAAAAAGCTTTATAAGTTAAGAATTGGATAGAGAAAGAAAATAGTCTTATCATTATTTACAGCAATAGAGGTGTGGAAAGTAAAGTCTAGCTATTCTATCAGTGCTATACAGCTATTAAATTCTGCTTAGGGTTCTTTTTATTTAAAAAAAAATCTTGGCAAATGTAGGATCATGTTAATGCAACAGTACTCTCCTGACCACTCTGTGAGTTCTTTCCATTTCTGTTCTAAATGGATACATTCTGAAAGATTAATGCTGATCTCTTGTTTACTTTTCACACTTGGAAAGTTTTTGGGGAAGGAAGATTTCTCTGCATGGAGTTTAGGGACGTGTTTGTGGACTTTTGGTTACTTTCTCATTCCTTTAAGAAATTCCTCTTGGAAAAAAAAACCCAACAAAACAACAACGACAAAAGTAAAAAATTGTTCACAGGAATGTTTTGCATCCTAGAGTAGCATGATAGGTAGTTCTGCTGCTTGCTATTCCCCAAGTAAAATGAATAAAATGTCCTCAAATAAATTAACACCTTTAATTCTGTAATTAAAAATAAACAAAGCAACTTTTAAAGTAGTATCTTCTATCTAAATTGTTCTTAGACTAGATTAATCCCTGGTTGCTAGTTCAAGATCTTTCAGCTTGAGACTCCTCAGGGGAAAGAGGGTATTGGCTTTGTTCAGTGTGCAAAGAATCTTTTATTCTGCCTTTTCATTTTAGTAATAGCAGGTACTTTGAGAGTTGTGTCTGTCTACTTTTTGTTTGTTTGTTTTACTTAATTGATCTCGCTGGGAACTTTGTTAGCTATTTCTTTGAGAGTGGCTGTCAGCCGAAATTGTTAAACTGTGTAGTACTTAATTCAGGATTTGATTTTTCTGTACATTGTAAGTATCTCTTTGAAACAATGAAATGGGTACAGTTGTGTACCAAATGACTGTGTAAGGTTAAAGAATACTGAGGTTAAATTCTGAAAAATAAGATGTCTTATTTCTCACAAAGCCAAGTCCTAAGCTGCAGAGATCAGACACAGTTCACCATGGATATAAGTAGTGTGAAGTTCACATTCATAATGGTCCCATATGTTTAATCCTGGATACTTCAATTTATATGTAAAGATCACTGAAAAATTCCTAGAAATACTTTTTAAAGATAATGGTTAAAAAGAGCATAAGGTAAATAAAAGGTATTTCAAATTTGAAGATTTTTTTTCTTTTGCATCTTTATTTACAGGCAAACAAAACAGTTGAGCCAGTGTGATGTGTTTCAGATCATGCTTTATGAACTAGAAATAGTTTACTAAAGTGTATTAATCATACATGTAGCTCTCCCTGAAGCTGTAGGGAGAGCTGTTCAAAGAGTAAAACTACAAACATTTGTATTTTCCTGACTAAATACCAAAGCAAACCCTCAGTGCAAAGGCATTCAGGTTGCCTATAGCACTTACTGATATTTCTCTAGTTGAGTAATCTAAATCTGTCTTAAATCTTTAAATGTTGTGGTTTCTACTTTGAAGAGATCACCACTGAGACCATGTGTTAGCTTCAATTTTATCATGTAAGCCACAGTTCATCCAGTTCAACTGTAATGGAACATCTTCTGTTGTAACTTACTGTTTTTTAACCAATTCTAACTAAGCTTAGAGTAAGCAGATTGTTCTCGTCATCATTTTGTAGTTTTTGAGTTTTCCCTCCAGCAACATAGTTGATAGCTAAAAGTTGTTACAACTAAAACATGGAAGAAGAGATGTAATTGTGAGGGGGTTCTAATTGCAAACATTTCAGATGAGAGATTTTATTTTTTGTACCAGTGATAAGGTCTGTTCTACATATTCTGTATCTTGATAGTTTCTTTGAACTTCAGGATGCAGAGGCAGCCTTGTGGCTGATGGAAATGGAGTGGCCCAGTGCCAGGGGGCCTGGGGCTTGCCAGCTGCATGCAGACTCTCCCAGGTGCCCCTGCTGCAGAAAGGAAGAGTGTCTTTATTTCAATTAATTGACTTACTAACTTGTGACATTCTGCAGCCTAGCTGTTCATTAGCTACAGCTTGTATATCCAACCTGTAAATGTGATTTTAAAGGTATGGACAGTCCTTTAATAGTTTTCCTAGTAGTGCAATGTTACTTGTCTTTTATCAGGTATTTTAGTCTTGAAAAACCTTATCATTGGTGCAAGATGGCAAGGTCTGCTTCCTTGAGGTTGAATTTAATGCCAGTTATTGTGACACAAAATGTACAAAAGCCCCATATCATGGTAATGTGGGATATCTTGAGGTTCAAATGGGAGTTTCCCATTGAATTAACCTTAAAGCTTAGGTATTAGTAATTTTTTCCTAAATTTTCCTTGGGTGTTGAGACAGAGTAAAAAATCCTGGCAAGATCAATAGTGTTTCCTGAACATACTGGTAGGTGATGTGCAAGCATATATACAGTCAAAGAATGCACCTTAATAAACACATTTGTGTACAATAATAAAATGTTTTACCTTTGTATCATGGCTTTCACTAATGTGGGTAGAATCATATGAGCTTTAGCTGTATTGCAGCTTTTGTGGTTGTAAGATAATTTAAGTCCTGATGGAGGTATTTGTAGCTAGTTCATATTTGTAGAAGGTCAGGATCTAAATTTGTCTCCTCATCCCCTGTTGCACTTGGATTGCAATTAACATCTCAATTAATAAACCATTGGGTGTGGAGGGTCCCCTTGATAAGTTAGGTTAGATAGCTGAAATGAGTGTTTTCCGCCAGGTTAATGGCTTGTCAAAATGCATTACTCCCTTACCAGTTCAGGCAAGAAAAAGATTAAAAGTGTTAAAAGTTACCGTAGTTCTGGCATGTTCTGGTTACACAAATTTGGAAAGTGCACTTGATGAAGTGCTTCAGCTGGACTTTCCAGCAGGACCATAGAGATAAACCTCTTGATGACTGGAATTCCATGACTGTTTTCCTTATTTGTGCCATTTAGACCAAGGTTTTCAGTCTCTAGCTTTGTAACTATTACAGCCACCTGAGCTTGCTCTTTTCTTTTGCAATTAAAACAAACCTGAAATTATTCTCAGCTTTTCAGATTTAAATATGGAGAAATCCTACAGTGACATCCAGAGACTTCCATCAGAATTGTACAGCATTTGTGCAGCAAAGCTTTGAGACAATCTGAAGATACTGGTTGTTCTGCCCTGTCTATTTATACTTGGCTGACAGAAAATAGCCAGGAAAAAGGTTGTTCATGCCTGGCTAGAAAATGCCCACACCCGAGTACAGTGGATAGTAGCAATTTCTTTGAGACATTGTTTGAGAAACAGTACTTACTCATTTTCACCCTGTACTGTTTTCAAGTAATAGTCAAATTCTCCAAACATGTCTGGTAACCACAATGTTTGCCTTGAACAGGAGTTCCTTGCAGGTCTTCTGAGCTGACAAAGTTGGGCTTTATAAAAACTGCTAAAATTAGCCAGCCCTTCCCTGCTGAGATCATAATATTGGAATAGACTCTCATAAATGGTGTGGTTTTAAAATTTAGTATAAATCTAATAGAGCACACTTTGTTAGGATGATTGGATGCGGTGCTTTCAGAAACTGCACCTTTATTTGCTTGCTGAGTTTTCTTTAGATTTCCATCCCTGGGCAGGCCATAGGGTGGGAAAGTATACAATGGAGAATGCAAGAGGCTTTAAAGAGTACTCCTGCCCTAAGCTTGTGCTCTGTAATGAGAAACTAGCACTGGTAAATATTTGCTGGAAACTTATACAGTGTGTGTGGTACTTCACCAGCTGTGGTTCAGTTATTTTTAATAACTGGGTTTTATTTTAAATAAATATATTTATTCATGACATTTTCTTGACTAGCACCACATAGATTCATATTTGAGCTTTGTCCTTTGAGGGGACTCTGGCAAGAAGTAGTCTGTAGATTTGCTAAGTGTTTCCAGTTTTGTTTCTATGAACCAGCCACCTTTTGCAGTTACAAACCAAGGACAAAGTCAGTACCTAGAAATCGGTGTTACAATTATTTGTCAGTTCTAGAGGTTGAGACATCTCCACAAAGGAACTGCAGAAACTCACATATTCTCAAGGTCCATTTTAAACAATTATTTGTATTTAATTAAAACTTAAACCACTGGCTAATCACTTTGTTCCCCTCTAAGTTCTGTTCCTTTAAGTGAAGTAATTTTAGACACTATTTAGCAGAAATTGGTTAGAAGGGATGGTGTTTTTTCGTTGCTTTTTTAAATACAGAAGTCAAACTTATTAATTAATATATTAGACTTCACAGGAGCTGTGTGATCATTCTACAAGAAGTAATTGCATACAATTAGGTGATTAACAACTCTCTATTTGCCTTTTCCTAAGAGTGTGCTGGTAGTCTATTGAAATATATATATAAATTTTTTATGGCAGCCATGGACTATTGACAACTCATGCATTCCTTTACAGGGCACAAAACTATGGATAATAATGGAATACTTGGGTGGAGGGTCAGCTTTGGATCTTGTAAGTATATGATTTTTTTTTTGCATTATAAGTATCAGTGAACTTCATTTCATTGTGGTTTTATATCACTTTATAAAAATAAGTACCTGGAGGCAGCTGATACTACATCACTGCTATGTGGTAATGGTCTAAAAAGTGTGAATTTGAATGGTACTCTTGTCACATTGTGTTAATTTTTCTCTATTGCTCTTTGGCTGTAAGCATTAGGAAGCATCCATTTGTTTTCAGTTCTCAGGGTTTTTTCAGTCTGAGAAGTCCTTTTCTTGTCATATGTTTGATGGAGGTTGGGGTCCTCTGTCCATCACTTCCCACCTCCTCCAAGTAGAATTCATTGCAGTTCAGTAAAAAATGTTTCCTTTAGGTTTGGGTCTTGGGAATGAATGAGGAGTGTGTCCACAGACAGTTCATTTGAACTTTCCATGTTCAGGTATTTTCAGTTAAGCATGAAAGTGCCTTTTACTTCAGATAGTGTGGCATTCATGGAGGGTGTAGCCTGGAGGGTGCACAAGCACAGTCTGCTGAGTGTCAATGTGGTTTCCCCATGGTTTCAGGGCAGCTCTGCCTCAGCTGCAATGCTACAGACCCACCCTTTCCTGTAAGATAATATAGCTCAGTCTTTGTGTGATTCTGGAGGGAAAATACCATGTCTTCACTATTACAGAATGGTAATAATTATGTTTTCACTAACAGGGGTCCTGTCTGTGAGAGTTGAAGTATGTGCTTGACTTCACAAATCTATTTAAACTTCTTTATCAAATTACATCACATCAGCTCATCAAAAGCATAGTAATTAGGTGTAGCTTGTGGTAGTTTGTAGCTCTAGAACTTGGCCCTTTTGAGGCAGGGGCTGTGAGATACTCTAAAACTTTTGAGTAATTGATTGTATTCTGTGGAGGGTCAGAAACAGGGAAATAGCTATTACTAGTGCTAATTTAAATCACTGAACCTGTAGAGGAATAAAATTTTAGAAGAATAAAATTTCAGTTTTGCCTCACTTTGCCTTACCATAATTTCGTGGTGTTCACTGTTTTGGTGCTGTGGTATTGGTATTGTTTGCTGTGTTTGCTGCTTGTAGGGAAATACAACTTTGTGGAAAGTTAGTTGTTGCTTTTCTTGTGCTTTGCATACTGAGGGGAGCACAGACAGAGTATGTTTGAGGAGTAAGAGCATTTTCAGTGTATTGGCAGTAGAGATGTGAAAGGTGATCATTCCAGTGGCACCTATTTCAATTAGAATACTGACATATTGCATTGAATATTGCGTTAATTTTGTTAGTTCTCTAATTTTGAAAAATGTTTCGGGTTTAAGATTTAATTTAATCAAAGCAAGGCAAAAATTAGATACAAGACTAAAATTATTTTAATATGTCTTTTTTCCAAAGCTGCGTGCTGGCCCATTTGATGAGTTCCAGATTGCTACTATGCTAAAGGAAATCTTGAAAGGTCTTGACTACCTACACTCAGAGAAGAAAATTCACAGGGATATAAAAGGTGTGCAACATTTCAAATGTTACTTTGTTAAAGCCCTTAAAAACCATAAAACAGTATTCTAAGTAGTTATTATGTTATTTCCCTTTGGCAGCTGCCAATGTCTTGTTATCAGAACAAGGTGATGTTAAGCTTGCTGATTTTGGAGTTGCTGGGCAGCTAACAGACACACAAATTAAGAGAAATACCTTTGTTGGAACCCCATTTTGGATGGCCCCTGAAGTTATTCAACAGTCAGCATATGATTCAAAAGTAAGTAAAACTTTTTTTTTAAATCTGGTTATCCAATAGCATTTGTTTTGATTTTTTGTGCTTTTAGCTCTATCAGTATGAGGAGAAAAAAAAATAGATTTGAAATTACAGGGTTTCAAATAATAAAATTAAAAGTAGGATTTAATTGGTTTTATACAGTAGTTACCTGTCATTATACTCAGGTACAAAGTCACCAAGTAAAATGGTGATGTCATGTCTCTTTCAGAGCAACTCCCTGAATGTGGGGTGATTGGTTGATTTGGTTTCAATCCAATGTTTTGCATTTAATTCAAACAGTAATAAAGTACTCAGAAGGAAAAATGCCACCAGAATATGGCAGTTCATTTAAAGCCAAGATGGTGGCCAAAGTGTTCATTCCTTCTCACATTTCTATACATACAGATCTGGGTATAATTTCTCAAATAGTATTTCTGAAGATCCATGTAATACTGAAAATTTTAGCACAGGTCTTGAGAAGGTAAAAGTAACTTGGTGGCTGTGGCTCAGTAGTATTGTAGGTATTGAAAGGTACCTTGTGTCTTTCTGTGTCATGAGAGCTCTTGATGGATGACTAATTGCAAAGGAGAGTTTCCCTATGTGGACTAGCAGTAGAAAAGCAGGGTTCTTCCATGTTTTTCTGAGAGCTGAAAACTGGTGCTAGAAATGACAATAAGGAGGGAACAGTCCCCTCTTCTGTGTGTAAAACCACAGGATGTCCTAGAGTGTGGTTGGTGAAACAGAAGCATGTTTCAGTCTGGCACTGGACTTCCCACACTCTGTAGACAAAACCTTAAAATAGCATCAAGAGAATAAAAACCCTGGTATGTGTAAAGTAATACTTTCTTAATACTTTTTCTCAAATAGTAGACATGAAACTATACTTACATGATGTGCATATATTTTTAAAAAAATCTGGTGGATATCTAGAGTGTCCTGAAAACATTGACACTCCAGGAGACTTTCCTAGGATCAGTCAGACTTGAAGGAATTTGTGTACTTGTCACAAGGGTTCTTGCTGATAAAAAAGTTGGAATTCTCCTGTTTAGGGTTTCAGTGGTCCCACTGTAATGTGTTCCCTAAGGCACTTTGGAAAAGCTCTCTACCCTGCTTTAAAAATGTGTGTTGGCCGGTCAGACTGGGAATAATTGTTCTTCCTCTTACCCTGTGTATAGATCAGCTTTACCACCCCTTCATTTACATTTCCCCAGCAACCTCATCTTTTGCCTTCTATATCTCCTCAGTGCTCAATGCAAGAGCAATGTCTTCCCCCTTTTTTTCCATGCCAGTAGGCTGGTGGGAGAGCACAGAAGATAGAAGCCTTTGGTAGGAGAGATGAAGGATTTGGATAGGATACACTTCAGTTTCTAGACTAATACTGATGACTGTTTTAGTATCTGGACTGAATTTTAATCTTTCTTCTCTCTGTACTCCAAAAGGCTGGAAAGTAAACTAGAAATTCATACATTTTAGTACTTCCAGAAATTTGTAAGCCCCATCTCTTCTTCTAAATAATTTTGTTCCAATACACAGTTGTTGGTTATGGTATTTCAGTAATAAACAGTGAGTTAGTTTAATTCTTTGCTATAAAGTACAGCTATTTTAGGTCTTGTGAGCAAAAGGGAATATTGGAGAGATGCAAATTATAATCCTTGTTTACTCTATGGGCAGTTTTGGTTTATGTTTCTGGGCCAAATGTAGTCGACTACTGCTAAACACTTTTTTAATGAGAAACACCTTTAGTGATCTACGTAGCTATTGTAGCTCATCTGAAAAGATGCAAGTAATAATATATTTCACTTGGGAAAAGAAATCAAAATCAGGAAGGAATTTTAGTATACTAGTATTTTATGTATGAGATCAAAATACCATACTATGTTTTGATACAAAGGCAGAATTTGTTTACAATGATGCTTTTAGCTAAAATAAATAGTACTTAATTATTCTGCTGTGACTTACACTGTTAACTTGATGCTTCAAGTCTAACTAGTTGTCAATAATTCTTCAGCTAAATTCATCAAGCAGTCTGTTAGGAAAGAAATTAAGTGATCCCCTGCTGAATTTGGTTCAGCTTTCTGCCTTATTCATTTAGAGTGAGCTGTCAAACAAGGTTGGATACCTAAACAAACTCTGAATTAGACATAGGAAATCTGTGGTAATTAATTGTGGTAATTAAGCTGTGGTCATTAACATATGGAAAATATCAAAGGAAGATCAATATCTCTGAAGCTTTTCCAAAAGTGTGTAAATTTAGGTGTCCATTTAACTTGCTGGCAGTGTTGGAACACTAACTGCAACAAAAATGATGATCTATGATGTTTGTCATTAAACACTGATTAAATCAGCCAGGTCTTTGTGAGTCAGGTGTTCCTGAAGTGTTAGAAGGGAATGTTTGCATTATCTACTTAGGCCACCATTAATTTTATTATATAGATGCGTTATATGTGAAGATGTCAGTTATTGAATACTTAGTCATGACAGCCCATAATTTTGTACTAACAGTCCCTTTTCCCTCTCTCAGGCTGACATTTGGTCACTGGGCATCACTGCAATTGAACTGGCCAAGGGGGAGCCTCCCAACTCGGATATGCATCCAATGAGAGTTCTGTTCCTCATTCCAAAAAACAATCCTCCCACTTTATTAGGAGACTTCAGTAAACCTTTTAAAGAATTCATTGATGCATGTCTGAATAAGGACCCAACATTTGTGAGTAGATAAATATGTGTGCATGTCTGTGAAGATGTTTCAGTTTTGTTTTCTGCTCTCCTGTGCTTGTGAAGTATTTTGCTGGCATTGTACATCTTCAGTGATTTAAATAATTTTAGGGACTATACTTTGCACTGTGAATTTTAGTGGTGCTTTTTTATATCTCTGTCTCTATCCTAGTTTGTTTTGTTTAAAATACTCAAAAGGAGGAGGGAGAACAGTGAAAGAAATTACAATGGCAGAGGCAGATTCCTAAAATGCATTCTAAACTAGGATAATGTCAGAAGAGAAGCCTTAACAGAGGAGAGAATCATCTGAAATCCTTTTCTTCAGCACAGCTTTTACTGTCTGAATTCAGCTTACAAGGAAATGTTGCACTGGAGAGTTTTCATTAGTCATTTTCCTGGGTGTGACCTTCTAACGTAGAAGGATAAAGCTCTATAGTCTATGGGTGACTTGATCATATTTTTAGCATGCTTGTAAATGTGAATTACTGGCTTTTCTGACTTCCTGTTTCACTAATTTCCTGATATTATACAAGTTAGCTCTAGAAGTCGGTTGTCTTACTAAGTGTCCCCTATTAGCATTTAAAATCATGAAGTGTTAGCATGACATTAAATATTTAATGTGTTTCTTACAGCGCCCCACTGCAAAAGAACTTCTGAAGCACAAATTCATTATGAAAAATGCCAAGAAGACTTCCTATCTGACAGAGCTGATTGATAGGTTTAAGAGATGGAAAGCAGAGGGACACAGTAGTGATGAAAGTGATTCAGATGGTTCAGATTCGTAAGTTTATTTTGTAGTCTTATTTGGGTGTGATTTTTTGGTTTTGATAATGTTCTTAAAGTGGGTTTGCTGCAGCTTTTCTGTGTAATAACACCATTTCTGTACACCTGTCTCTGGTCCTTGTTTTTTATTGTCTTCTTCCAAGAAAACCCCTGTGTGGCCCTAAAGAGTAACACATAAGTCAATCTGTGTGCTCGTTACATCTTTAAATTTTCTTTCTTTAGACCCAATTTCAGTTCTGTTTAAGTGCTATCTATTTCCTAGTCTGAGGCCAGTGGTTGTACCAAAACCACTGAGTCACAATTAGAGATATTGCAGAGCAAAGCTGAGGTGCATGAAGAAGTTTGCATAGTGCCTGTGGAATAACATGCGTTCTGTAAGTGTCTTGTTTTTCTGGCTATCAGATAACTCTTAAATGGCATGCCATGGGAGGAGGTAAGCCTTGTAGGCAGATACCATCTTCTGTTTGCTTTTGATCACATTTCAATTTATTCAGCCTCTTTTCCAGTTCAGTTAATGTTTCAATATGTGTTTTTCTTCTTATTTTAAGGAATACGGAACTAATCCTGATAGACTTGTGATGTATTTGAGTTACCTGTGCTTGCTTGGTGTTCTCTTGTGGCTAGTATTATGTACATCATGTCCTTTCTGTTTCAGGGAGTCCAGCAACAAAGAGAATAATTCTCACCCTGAGTGGAGCTTCACTACAGTTCGGAAGAAGCCGGATGCAAAGAAGCTCCAGAACGGAACGGTGCGTACAGACAGAGGAGTTCTTCTTTTAACTGCTGCTTCTGAAGCCACTTTAAGGAAGATAGTGATAAAACTTAGTAACTTCACTTTTCATGAGAACTGACTGGGTTTTTTGCAGTTCAAGAGATAATGCATGTTAGTGGTATTTCCTATGCCCTGTCAGCCTCAAATGCAAAATATACTGCAGATACACTGTAGTATCCATTCATAGAGATGGGAATTTTAAAGTCTCTTACTAGTGAGGGAAAACTGAACTGTTTTTCTGATGCTGAATGGCACTGTCTGAGGTGTGTCATCAGGCACGTGTTTCAACATCCCATAACATTTGTTGATGTACTGTGTCTTTGTGGGTTTTGTTATGTATTTTAAACACTTTGTTAAATTTAATTCAAGTCCCAAAATCGCATGTGTTGTGTTAAGAGGCAGTGTGTATGGTGTATATATGCTGATGTGTGTTGTGATATGCTGATGTAATCCATATTTGTTAACTTCTAGGATCAGGATCTTGTTAAAACCCTGAGTTGTTTAACTATGATAATCACCCCTGTGTTTGCTGAGGTAAGTGTTGGCTTAAAAATCTTTCTGAAAGTATTAGCCAAGTGTCTAATAACTTCTCTGAGTTTTAATTTCTTTGGTTTTCTCCTCAGCTCAAGCAGCAGGACACAAATAATGCTAACAGAAAGAAAGCAATTGAAGAACTTGAGAAAAGCATCAATGTGGCAGAAGCAACATGTCCAGGGATCACAGATAAGATGGTGAAGAAACTTATGGAGAAATTTCAGAAGTAAGTAGTTTAGTGATGAGAGAGAGATCTGCTATGTCCATTGCTTTAGCTTTGTAGTTACAAGTTGCAGTATGATTCCAATAGTTACAGGTTACACTTTTGTTTGAGGCCAATACTAATACTAACAATTACTGTATCTGGTCTTGAAGTGCTACAGCTTTACTGTAGTTGCTACATCTTGCTTCTTTAATTTAGCCTGCAGTTTTGTCTTAAGCATATTTACAGGCAATAGGGGAGACAGAGAATCTTTTTCTTACCTCTTTTAGGAATGTTTTCTTAAAAATGTCACTTCTGGTGGGTTTTGTACTATAAACTATTGAGAATGAGGGCATATACTACTTTAGTGATGCAGAAACATTTGTGTGCTGTTTGCCTAGCTGAAACAATAAAAGTAACAAATTTTTAAACTTGCATTTTTTATCTGTAGATTTTCTGTTAATGACTCATCCTAAGAAACTTCACACAATTGACTGCTGTTTCGTATGGACCCAGTGAAACCCACCAAAACTACTTCAAGCTTGGCAGTGCTTAGCTCATGAGCTCCTTGTGCCTTTTGGATCTTTGCAACATATTGATGGTGATTGAGGATTTGAAGAACCTACTCAACTATTTTGTGGCAGTGCACATGGTTTTATATTTTCAGGAAATTATTTTGTAAAGAACAACTTTTAATATTGTAGTTTCACCTGTTTAATCTGATAAATGTTGAGGTGCAGTTTTGCTTTTAGAAATAACCATTACTTTAGTTAATAGAATGTGCAAGTACAGTATGTTTTGATGCTATTTTGTTCCTGTACATGGAGTTGTACAGGTCTTTTATATTCATGAGTTAAACTTTTGTAAATCACTAACGAGCTTCAGAGAAAAATAGCTTTTTCACAAGCATATTCAAGACATGTAATGTAGTGGCAAGGGTATTGCTGTAGCACCTGCTTCAACCAGCATATAGTTATCGTGCCCTGAAAAACAAACCTGCAACAGTATCTATTTTAATTCTAAATTGGTACAGTATTTTAGGCAGCTCTATGATTAAATATATTTGAGAGCAATATGGCAATAGTTTGCAGGTGATATGTAGCAACAGGTCTATCCTGATGTACAGTCTGTGTATTACCTTTTAGAACAGGTTTTGAAGTAGTAACTCAATCTTATATCATCATGGTAGGAAAATTTAGAGCAATACAGTTGAGGGGGTGGGGCTTTCGGCAATAATGGACAAAACCTGAAGTCCAATTTAACTTAATTTAATTTTTTTTCCTGAGTCTACATGCCTGGGTGGAAGGGAGCCAGAGAAGCCGAGCGTCGCATGTTACATACCTCACCCACAGGTATCGGTGTAACACCAGCGTTCTGTGTGGTGGTGTTGTTTCTCCTGTAAGATATTTATACACATTTTTGTTCTGAAATACATTAAATACAGTACATCAACATCATTTGTTTATAATTTTCTGAAAGTGTATTTTAAATATGTATTTACCAGTTAATATGCAAATAACTGAGTTATAGATATTCTTTCACAAAAAGGTAGTACTGTGCAGTACGGAGTGATTTTTTTCATAAAAAGTAGGTAAGACTATAAAGTTGCTTTCAGTTATATATTTATGGTACTGCTAGATGGGTAATCTCTTCTGTTGTTTTGTTTTGATTTGGTTTTTTCCCTTTTTCAACCCAGTATGTATATTATGCTGAAGTTTTGAACTGGGATTGTTTTTCAGTACTTAGCTGTGGAACTGTTGGTGTAAATTTATTTTTGATAAAGGCTGGGTGTGTTTATTTTATGGTTCAGACCTGCACATTTTGTTTTTGCACAAAAGTCATTTTAAAGAATCTGAAATATATCTGCCAAATATTGAAAAAGTAATGGTGTGCACGTAAATACTGCATTTTTCGTCAAATGTTGCCATTACATCGTTTTTATATAAAGGACACTTGTGAGAGATGGTGGTTAGATATGCCAAGGACAATTATTTTCAATGGTGCCTACACTGTAAAAAAAATTACTTTTAACTCCTTGTTTTAATTTTAAAAAAATGTTTCTGTTTAAAACTTTCATCTGCTATATAACTGAAATTCAATTAGAATTTATATCTGAGAAAAAAGTCTGGAAATAGTTTTTGAAAACAATAATGTTATGGATTAAATAAATATTTTTATAAATGTAAAAGCAGCAAAAGTTGTAAATACAGTTGATCTGAAGCTTTACAAAATAACTGCATCACAGAAACAAATTGTAGTGCTCCTCTAGCTTCTGTAGTTGTTAGTCTTGTAAATCTGTTTATAGATGAAGCTTATTTCAATGTTTTGGGGGGTTTAAAATGGTTTAAAAATAAATATTTAAGTTCTGTAAACTTTCATGAGCTTGTTCTGTTGTGCATCATTTTATTCTGGATTTCAGCAGCTGTGCAGAGGTGTGGACATGTCGGGCACAGACCCGTGTTGGGAGAAAGGTGTTCCCTGCCCAGGTGCTTTGCAAAGCTCTGGGTGCCCCACGCTGTCCTTGGCCAGGGGACACCTCCCAGCTGCTGTGCCCCAGGGAATGGATGGAGCAGTCCCAGGGTTCAGTTTGGTTCCTTTCCTAGAGAGGAGACTCTGGGATGGGTGAGCTCAGACCTGGCTGGCAGTGCAGCAGTGTCACAGCTCTGTCACAGCAGAGCTTTGGCCTCGGCACTGGGCAGTGAAGGGACACAGAAGCCTGTGCCACAGCTCCCTCGACTTTCACCTCGGCAGCCTCAACACAAATCTCATTTTAAGGAGCTCCATATACATTTTTCAGAATTAAAAACATGTTTTTACTTCTGTGTCACTTCCCTTAAGGTGTTCTTTTCCTGTGGCAGTCTGATGGGAATTCCTCCTGAGTTTTGTAACTGGTTGACACAGGATCTTTAATCTGTGCAGCTTTACAGACAGTTCTGGGTAGGTGGGGTTAGCAAATGGCATGGGAAATTGGAACCTGACATGTTTGAGATAAAACTCTAGTAAGTTGCTGAACTATAATGCCTCTTCTTTTCCTGTGGAATGGGTGGGATGTATACCTACCTCATGGGACACATGGGAAAATCTCCCCCACATTTGAACAAAGCAGACTCATTCTCTTGAATTACAGTCCATTCAAGAAGGTTTTTTTGTTGTGCTGCATATGCCTGAAGTCTCTCTGCATAGTAAAATTCTAATTAGCTCCTGAGAAGGGACATCTGTATTGCTGATTCCAGAAATGAGCTGTCTTTTTCCCATGTTTTAGTTATTGATGAACTGTGTAACTTAATCAGCAGTATTCTGTTGCTGGCAGGTAGCTAACGGAAAGATAGATCCAAATATTCATGCAGGAACATCTTCTTGCTCTTTTGGTTTGCCAGGCCTCCTGCTGTAGGCTGAGAATAATTGTTGCTGAAGTAATCTTATCAAAGTAGTCTTAATTGCAGAGAAATGTATTTGTTCTAGATGAGTCCTTTATCAATGTAACCAACCATTCTTTAAGCCTTTGGTCTCTGACCTCTGTTAATTTCAGTGCAGTGTAGTGTCATCACACCTGCTCTTGCCTTGCAGTTTCGACAGCTGAATAGGAGAATGTATAGGTTTTAATGTGTTTAGTGATTGTTAAGAGTCTGATTTTTATTGCACTGTTTTATGACTTAACACTGGAATAAGATTCTTTTCCTCTTGGCAAAGTTTTAGTGGTGTGTATGTCAGCTTATTTCACAGCTTTATCTATTTTGTCTAAACCTTTATCTGTTTTATATAAACCAGTTACTTCTATCTGAATGCACTGAGTAGCTTAATGTTTTCCCACTGTGATGCTGCCGTGCCTCCCCCCCTTCAATAATCCTTTGTGTAAGGACTGTAACAGTTCACATTTTCCAGGTTCTGCCGTTTGTCTTTCACCACCAGCAAACCAAATCTTTCCATGTCCTCTCTCCATCCTTGTTTTCTTCCCTAGGGAAACAAAATCACTTAAATAGTCCATATCTTGAGGGTGAATAGGGCTGAGCAGGGAGTGCAGGGAAGGACTTAGGCAAGGGTTGTTTCAATTGTTCCTTGACAAGTAAGCCACTGCTTACTGGGATTGTTCCTTAATTTTAGTCAGTCCCACTAAAGTGCTTTAAGCAATGAATTTAGTTCAGAGATGTTGATTTGTGTCACTTGCTAACAAGCTGCTTTGTTCCTCTGCTATTGTTGACTGGGTGTAGGATGTGCTGAGGCACAGTGCCCACATTGCCCAGTGCTCCCTAGTCCATGGAAAAATCCAAAAATAGTTCCTAAGCCCTTTTCTCCCTCTCAATGCTGTTTTCCCAGCATAGTCTTGAAGACCAGCCCTGGCAGTTCCTGAAGATTTGGGCAGGGTGTTTGTACAGTGATTTCTCGTAGTAAGACATGCTCAAGGTGTGTCTCCACATGCTTTGAGGAGCTGACAGTGATTGTGGAGTATCCCAGGGCTATGAGTGCAGCCTGTGTTTGAAACACTGCTGCTTTTTTAACCCTCTACCAAACTGTGCCCACAGACTGCCATTCTTAGATGTTGTACTGAGTGGTGATTCTTGCTATTTCCAAGGTCCAGAGCTTTGGGAATGGGGAAGAAACAACCCTTTTGGCAGAAAGATTATCCCTTTTTTCAGTAGAACATGTGCCAGAGCAGCATGAGGAATCACTGCAGCTCCCAGCTTCAGCACAGGGTAACTAGGAGCAGAAGCAAACCTTACAATGTGCTCACTTCTTGGGCTAATGCATTTCTTTGGGCAGCCAACCAAGAATGTTGCTGTTTTCAGCAGCCTTCAGGGATCTCCACGAGTCTCCCCAGTTGCTGGGACAGCAAAGGCACAGAGGAGGCCAGGCAGCAGAGCAGGAGAGGGAAAACCAGTTCCTGGGAGCACTGAGGGAAGCTCCTGAGCTGGGAAGCACAGGATAAGGTCTGCTGGGGGGGGTGCCTGCAGGACTGGGGGTGCAGATTTCACAGGGCAGAAGGAGGAACTCAAAACTCCAGTGTGAACAACTGCTTTTTATTGTCCACCTTCTAAAACAAAGGACAGCAACATGCAGAGTGAGCAGGACCCATAAGCCCAGTTCATTCTTCATTTTAATCTTTTTTTTTGTCCCATTTTGTCCCTATTTTTTTTTTAAATCCTTCTAGCAAGCTGCAGTGGTTTCTCCACTGCGGATTTTCTGGGCTGTCTCCCTGCTTACAATCATGTCCTACAAAGACTTAGAGGGTTGTTCTTGAAGAAAATTATCAAGATTCCCCCCCCCACCCTAAAATCTTATGGAGGTGTCATAATTCTCAAGGTTTCCAAGTAGATTTGATGTAGGTTTAGAGTAACAGTAAGTTTTAAAAATAAAAGTACTTCCAAGAAGCTGCTTGTTCCATTCTTACCTGCTCCTGATAGCTTTTTTCCCATGCTGCTTAGCTGAGGACAGATCTGGGGAAGCAAAGGACCCCAAAGAGCCCCCTTACACATCTCTCTCCCTCAGATTTAAGCAGAGCACTGAGGTACTGGGGCTGCCTAGGCAAAGCACAGTTAGAGAGTGTGAACCCACTTCCCAGTGCTCACCACGGGGTGCTTCTAAAGCTTGACAAGCACTCCTGAGATATTTCTGGAGAAGGATAATCCCCTAAACCGGCCAGGGAGAATACAGCCACACAGAGCCTTGCCTTTGAGTGCCTGGTATTCCCTGCAGCACTGGAGGGAGGTGAGGCAGGTGGAGGAGATGGGCTGTGTGCTGGGGTTTTGTCCTGTCCACATGGCATCTGCTCCAGGAGCAGCCCCCCATGAAGATCTTGCTCCTTTCCAAAAGGGCCTGAAGCACCGTTCCCTCCAGTGTGCCTCCCTGCAGCTGGGAAAAGCAGCAGCTGAAACTATTCTGTGAGAAGTCTCTTTCTCCCTCCCCCTCAATGAAGACTCCAGCAGCTGAGCTCCAAGCATCAGCTTGGGTAGGACATAGAAGCTTAGCAGGGCTTTAGGAGATCTCTGGCTTCTGGCTGAAATAAGACTCCCTGAAATAAGTGTGGTGACAGAGGCAAACTAGCTTCCAAGTGTGGTGCAGGGGTTGAATACTTCTGAGCACACCCCTGATGTCCATTAACACATCCTCTAGAGCTAAGAGCACTCACACAACGATCCCATCAATGTTTCATAAGCTGTAAGCAGACCTGCAAACGAAGAGTGTCACCATTCTTTGACCCTGGGTCACCACCGGCCACCTCTGCTCCCTCTGGCCGGTGTCAGGCACCTAGGTGAAATACTTGGAGGCCCCTTTGGAAATCCTCTCCTCAGCAGCACTGGTGGCAAAGGACACCTCCTCATCCTCCTCATCCAGCTGGAGGCTGCCCGAGGAGAGCCGCACGCGGGCCATGGGCGGGCGCAGCACGCGGCCGTACCGGGAGCAGTGCTCGGCGCCCAGCAGCTCCGGGTCTGAGTCGCTGGACTCGGTGCTGCTGCCCAGGTAACGCTCGGGGCAGCGCCGCAGCCCCGGTGCCAGCCCTTGCTGGGCTGGGACGTGCCAAAAACCACCCCCTTTGCGACTGCTGAGAGCAGGGCACGGTCCCAGGGGCCTGAACTCCGAGCCGTAGGGGAAGCGGATGGTTTTCATGTCCGACTGGCTCCATGAGCGCTTGGGAGGCTGCTCCTGAAGGCCGTAAGCGAAGGAGCGAGCCAGTGACCTGCTGTCCCCCGCCATGCTCGTGCCCACGGCCGTGCCTGCAGCCTCACCATGGAGCTGCCCAGCCTGGGCCCCGCTCGGGCTCTGCTGGGGGGTTTTGCTGCCACGGGGCCGCTTGCACCGGCCGGTCCTGCTGTGTCCTCACCAGGGACCAGTGCAGGGCACGGGGGCTGCAGTGCCCTGTCCAGATAGAAGAGCACAGGGGGCGCCGGGGCCACCAGGGGCAGGGGACAGGGCACATCCGTGTACACCAGCTGCCGGGCGCTCACCTCCCGCATGTTGCCCACGGAGGTGCTCTTGCTGTTCCCAGCAAACTGGTGGTGGGGCCGGAAGGATGTCAAGGGATTCCTGGCTCCAAAGAGGTCGATGGGCTCCCATGCCCGCTCCATCTCCAGCTCAGCGTAGAGCAGGGGGAAGGCAGAGGAGCTCTTGGAGTGGGGCAGGAAGGTGGGGGATGCTTCGGGCTTGGAGCGCTCCAGCTCAGCAGCAAAGGTCACCTCCATGGTGGAGCTGCGGCGCCGGCTGTCCAGGGTGGGCTCGGAGCCGTGCACCCCGTTGGCGTGGTAGGAGCCCCGGCTGCCGTAGGCCAGGCGCAGCTCCTCCACCTGGGCAGGGCACAGAGAGGGTGGAAGGGAGCACCCAGAGCTGAGGGTCTGGCCCCAGCTGAGGCAGCAATGCCAAGGCCCTGGCACAGAGCTTTTGCTGAGGCCATGGGGACTGACCTGCTTTGATACATCCGTCAGGAGGTCTGGGGAGGAGCGGCACTGCCTCTCGTCATAGCAGGATGTGTAGTGCTTCCTGCAGGACAAGAACAAGGGTAGGTGTATGTCCAGGAGGGTCCTTCCCCTCTCCCCCTCCATGCCCCCAGTACCTCTCGAAGGGCAGGCTCTTCATCTTAGCCTTCCTCCCGTGCTCCAGCAGCTGCCGCTGAGTCCTGCCACTGCAGCAGGGAGGGAGAAACGTGAGCAGCACCATCAGCCCCAGCCCTTTTGCCCCATATGGGGGATGCAGCAGGGCCAAGGCAGGGGTCTCTCCAGGAGAAGTATCTGTTATCACCCCATCAGATTCAGACAGGGCTGACATATAAGGGAGGAGGCCCTTCCCAGCCCCAGCAGTTTGGGTTTCCCCTGGGAATTTACCTGTAGCGGAAGCTGGAGCCTTTGCTGCACAGAAGGGCTTTGGGCTTTGACTTGGGCTCCTCAGAGAGCCTGAAGAAGGCGTGGTACTCCACACATGTCTTCCAGAAGGCCTTGCAGGTGTCCCGGCTGGCCATGGTGAACTCCAGCGTGTCCTTGCACAGTGCCTGTGTGCCAGAGACGGGACAGCCGGGGTCAGGAGCACGGCACAAGCTCTGCCATGTGCCCTCCTGATCCCCAGAGGTCATATGGGCTGCCAGTGCCTCCAGGCAGTGCACTGTCACCTTGCTGGGGACACAGGAGTAGCCCTCAAGAAGGAGCACCATCATGGGCAGCAGGAATGGATTTTACTCAAAACTGGGGACTTTGTGTGGCTGACCTTCCATCCACAGCTGTCTGCTCCTGAACCCAGCAGTGCCTGTGGTGTGGTACTTACAGAGATGTTTGCATGGAGCTTGATGAGAAAATGCTTCCTCTTGAAACTCAGTTTGCGAATTTTGGACCAGTTGAAGGTGTTGATCTTTGTATTGCCCTGCAAGGATAAACACAGCAATTACAGCTGGATGGGGCAACCTGTAAGTACAGAAATGCAGTGGGCCAAGGCCTGAGCTCACAGGACACTGCATCAGACTCCAATGCAGCTCCTGAAGATGCTGAGGTCTGGGGAAAGGGTGCTGGGGTTTGGTGTTTGACTATGCATCAGCTAGTTCTACAAGTAGAAATTGTGGTTCAGGGCTTAATTCTGCCTGATGAAGCCCTTTGCAAAAGTCCAAGATCCCCAGAAAAACCTCAGAGAGGTTAAGGCAGGGAATCCTGTCTGTGCCAGCTCAAATATCACATGAGTTAAGGCAGAATCAGGGCCCTAAATAAATAATATTCTCCCCTCCTCTGCTGGGAAGTGCAGCAGTGCTCAGTTCACCCCCACACCTTTAAACCTGGCTTAAGCAAGCTGCAAGCACACATTAATTACTCTGTTATATCCTTTTGCACAAGGTTAGATGCAGCCACATGGCAGAACCAGGAAAAATCACGTTACCCCACTCTGTGGCACCAGGACCCTCTGAGCTTTCTGCGAGAGCCCAGATTTTAATGGGCTCACAGATGCTCTAATCATGCGTGAGGGGTGTTTATGGCTCTGAATAAACAACCAGGTCTGGCAGCACTAATTACCAACAGCAGACCCACAGCTAGGTTTTATGTTTGGGTTTGTTGGTTTTTTTTTTTTTTGCTGTGACAAGATGTTCCCAGGTTGAAATCAGCTGGTGTGGGAGCGGAGAGGAAGTCTGTATTTAGTGCCCAGCTCGGCTGTGATTACAGCCTTATATAATTGCACAGACGTGGGGGGCTATTTTCACTGGAAGATTACACAGTGAGCACATGTGACAGAGCCGTGGAACCTGTGCTGCTCACAGGGCCACCACGCTCGTGGGACAAGGGCCAGCAGGGCTGGGGCACATTCAGAGGCACGCAGGGCTGGTGGGGCTGAGTCCTACAGCATCCCCTTCGCCCCCATGGCCTGTGGAAGAGAGAGTTTGGGAGAGTTTGGGGTGCTCAATGGGTCTGTGGGGGTGGAGGCTCACCCAGGTTGATCTGGGGTGACCTGCAGCACCAGCACCCCAGTGCTGGGGCCAGGTTGATCCTGTCCCCTCACCAGCACCCCATGTGTGTCACAGCCAGGTTGATCTGTGTCCCCTCAGCACCAGCACCCCATGTGTGTCACAGCCAGGTTGATCTGTGTCCCCTCACCCTCAGCACCAGCACCCCATGTGTGTCACAGCCAGGTTGATCTGTGTCCCCCCAGCATGTGTGTCACAGCCAGGTTGATCTGTGTCCCCTCACCCTCAGCACCAGCACCCCCATGTGTGTCACAGCCAGGTTGATCTGTGTCCCCTCAGCACCAGCACCCCCATGTGTGTCACAGCCAGGTTGATCTGTGTCCCCTCAGCACCAGCACCCTCACAGCCAGCACCAGCACCCCCATGTGTGTCACAGCCAGGTTGATCTGTGTCCCCTCACCCTCAGCACCAGCACCAGCACCCCATGTGTGTCACAGCCAGGTTGATCTGTGTCCCCTCACCCTCAGCACCAGCACCCCCATGTGTGTCACAGCCAGGTTGATCTGTGTCCCCTCAGCACCAGCACCCCCATGTGTGTCACAGCCAGGTTGATCTGTGTCCCCTCACCCTCAGCACCAGCACCCCCATGTGTGTCACAGCCAGGTTGATCTGTGTCCCCTCACCCTCAGCACCAGCACCCCCATGTGTGTCACAGCCAGGTTGATCTGTGTCCCCTCACCCTCAGCACCAGCACCCCCATGTGTGTCACGGCCAGGTTGATCTGTGTCCCCTCGCCGTCGCTGGCAGGGTGGGGCCGGATCCCGTACATCTCCAACTTCCTGGCCACATCCAGCAGCTGAGCGTCCGACTCGGCCGGCGTCTTCCCTCTGCAGACACAGCGCACAGGAAGGACAGGAGTGAGAAGGGAGATGCTGAAATGGGCTGAAAAAAGACATTTCGTAGGTGCACAAGCTGGCATCACACCCATCCCACTGCCATCCCTGCCTGCTGATGGGAGCACCGTGCCAGCAGAGGTCCATGGGGGAGCACCCTTACCTGTGTCTCCGGTGGTAGTGCATGATCTTGTTGTCCAGGTACTCCTGGTTGGGCAGGTACCTGTGTGTGGCCAGGTGCTGCTGGTCGGTCTCCTCGTGGAAGTCGCCCAGCTCAGCTTTGGGGACAGGGAGAGCATGGATTAGGCTGAGAGGGGTCAGTGCAGAGGGGAGCCCTGGCTGCATGGCCAAAGCCCATCCACAGGGAAGGGGCCCTGGCCCTGCAGGCCCTTTCTCGCCCTTACACTGCAGCAGGTGGGAGACGAGCAGCGCCGCGCTCTTGTCGCTGCAGGGCAGCCGCCCCTGTGCCAGGTCCTTCTTGATCTGGAGGGTGAAGAGGTACCTGTGGAGGGGGACAGGAGCATCCCTGGGGGGACTGGGTGCTGGGCTGAGCCGTGAGGGCTGTGCCTGTTCCCAAATCTCATGGGATGCACATCCACAGGGTCACAGGATGAGCATGCAGCCCCTGCAGCTCGGCACCAGTAGGACCAGCACGTCCCTGTCAGTGAAATGCTCATTAGTAGATTTTAAAATTAACATTCCTTTCTGTTTTGGAGGGCATTTGCTTCTCTTGGGGCTGACATTCTGCATAAATACTGTCTTGATTTTATTCTTAGTCCCTGTTTGCAATGCTTTCCCTAAAATTGTAGAAGCTAACAATGTCATTTTTAAAAATAAAACTAAAGTTGTTCTCTCAGAACACTGCTTGAGGCAGGAGCTAGACTGAGCAGTCAGACTCTGTGCCCAACTGTTAAAGTGTTTGTCAGTAAACAAATTGCAGCCTCATAAGACAGCTGATCCTTCAAGTGGATTGTGTTTAAAAACAGAGGATCAAGAAAATATATTGTCTGGTTTTATTCTGTAAAGTAATACTTAGGATACTTAGGATAACCAGTGCACACAAACAGGCTGGGGTGGATGAAGATAAAGAATTAACACACCGCAAAAACACAGAACTGTGTGGTAGGAAAGTAATAAAACAAGCACTGTACCTGGTCAGTTCTTCTCTCAGGTGGCCGGGGTCCACTGGGAAAAATTTCACCATAAATTTGAAAAGAACCTCCTTAGGATCTTAAAACACAACATCTTCATAAGTTTTCTTTTACATGTCTATTGAGAACATTTACAACTCTCTTCACACATGCTGCCTCCTGACAGGGTAAATTATCTGGACCCTTACAAATCAGGGACTACAGCCTGCCCCCCAAAACCAGCCTGCCCAGGCCCCCAGTGTTACCAATGAATACAAACAGAGATTTGGATATCTAAAGAATACAAAAGAGAAAAATGTCCCAGCAATTCTTGAAATTGCAAAAATCCCTGTTGGAGGGGGTTTCCACGAAATGGTGCCAGGGAGCCTGGCCAGAGCCTTGGTGTCATTGCCATCACTGGGGCTGTGTGTTAAATTCAGCCCTCCAAGCACTTGGGATGCCACAGCTCCATAGGAGGCTGCCTGGACAAAGGGATTTTTTGTGGGATGAGGGAGAACAAGCAGCCAAGCCCAAGGCAAAATGTGTGAAGGGGGGAGGCAATTATGTAAGCACTGACTGTCACAGAACACCCTGGGATGGCTCAGAGGGACAGGCCAGAAGGTAAAGGAAATAGGTGCCTGCAACAATTCCATTTGTGGGGCACCCAGAAAGGGAAGGCTCCTTATCAGGCTTTCCCCTTTCAGGGAAATTCATGCAAACCCTGCTCTGCAGCCCTCCCCATGGCAAAGTCTGGGGTCATGGCCCCAAGCTGTGTCACCTCCCAGCCCTCGTGTACTTGGGGAAAATATTGTGGGGATGGAAAGAGGCCTGGAAGCAGCACTGAGCTAACCCTGGTCCTGGCCATGGCACAGGAGGCTGGGCCTGAGCTCAGGTCAGGCTCTGCAGCGTCTCTGGGGCTGGGGGGGAGCTGCAGGGCAGGGGGGACCCTGCCTCAGGAAGGTGCCTGGGCCACGCTGGGCTGCTGAGGGAAAAGGAGGACAAGCAGGAGCAGAGCCTGTCGCGCTGCCAGCACGGCCACACAGGCACTCAGCCACCCCTGCTCCTCTGCCAAGCTGTCAGATTACCAACAGCTCCAGCCTAAAATGGTGCAGATAGCAGATTGCAAAGGCAGTGGCATTTCTGTGGGATTTTGTAGGGACTGAGGTGTCCTTGTAAACAATCCTGCCCAGCCTCACCCTCTAAAATGAGCCTGGTTCAGTGCTGGAAGTCAGACATCCTGTCCCCCAGAAACAGCACTGCTTGAATGTGTCTGTGCTAGACTCTCACTGGTAATGATTTATAAGAATTTCATGCTTGAAATACTTACTTTTCACTTGCTTTGTTATGGGTTTTAGTGGTTCCAACCAGACCTGAAATAAGGCAAAGAAGAGCTGGGTAAATAAACAGCACAAGAAATGGGGAACAAAAGCAGCAGCAGCAGCGTGACAGAATGCAGCATGAAGATGCTGGCCAGCTTGGCTGCTGTGACAAGTGTCCTGCTGGGCAGTGCCACACAGATGGGTGGCTGTGGATAGAACATGAGCTGCACATATCACTGGGGCTTGTGGCTCCCCTCCTGAATGGGAATTCTCAGGGTTTTCCTGCCATCATGGCAAAACTTCCTATTTAATTTTCCATTTGGAATTTCAGGGAGGTGCTGACAATCCCCAGCCATGCAGGCACTGCCAGCTGCACTCACCTGGTTCCCAGCCTGGCTGTGAAACTCCAGCCCAAAATACTCCTTCTCCACGAGGTTCAGGTGGCTGCAGGTGAGGTTGAAGAGCCCTTTCCCACAGGATTTTTGCTAGCAAACAAACACAGCACAGAAGCAGCAGGTTAGGCAATGCTGACAGCAGCAGTGATGGGATTTCAGAGAGTTGGGGAGAAGTTTCAGCTCCCTTCCTGCACCCCTTTCCTGACCACACAGCAGCAGAACCTTACTCAATAACTGCTCTTGGGTTCAGACGTACAAAAGGACAACTGCATGCTGTGCTCCCTGCTTTTGGAAATCAGATTCCTTCCCATCACTTCTCCCCTTTGTTAAGGAACATAAACCAGAAAGGAGAGCAAGAGAAGACAAACCATGTTTTGACTCAGTGCTCACAGCTATCCCTGTGTGGGCAGTTCTGTCCCTGGCAAAGCAGTGAGTGATCCCAGGACGAGCACCTGCCTGAGCCAGGGGCAGCCGTGGCCAACATGCTGCATTCAGAGCCAACGGGAGCAGCCTCAAACCTGTGCAGTGAGTCTGGGTGTCCCAACAGCTGGGGCTGAGCTGCCATTATGGTTCATGGTAATTAACAGCAACAGGGCCACAGATCCTGTGCCGTGGGCTCTGAGTCACCCCTGGGCTTTAGCAATGGGAATTAAGTGGTGCTGCATGCTGATAAGGGAGGCCAGGCTGTAGTTATTCCCAGTAAACAGAAACACTTGGAGGGTGTTTTCTTGAATTGTTGCCATGCTGTATGACCTGGCTGGAGAACAAACCAGGAGGCCCCTGACTCTGGAAAATGCTCCAGAAAACACCAAAACTTAAAATGGCAGCGACCCACCCCAACAAAACCCTGAAATGCCTTCAACAGCTTGTGAAAAGGCAGAGCAAAAAGAAGTAATGGTTATTGCAAAAGCAGGCTGGAGCAGAGAGGCCAGGTTAGACAGCTGCTAAATTATCACATGTTGGGTGATGGAGGGGAAGACAGGCTGCAGCTCCCTGTGGCAGTGGCTGTCCCCAGCAGGGATGGGAGGGACCTGGCTGCTGGTGGTGATGCACACTAATAACCACCTTTCAGGGCTTCTCCTGGGATGAAATTGCTGGCTCTGTGCTGAAAGGCTGCAGAAAAGTGATAGCATAATAACAGCATTCTCTCTGCAGCACTCCCAGCTCTCCTCAAAATTACTGGATCACAAGGGTAATTAAAAAAATTATAAATGTTTTTTTTTCCAAGCTAGAATTTTCTAGCATGAAAGGCCTTGGCCTTTGTCAGGCAGCCAGAAAAGCCAAGCATTTCTGACTGGGTTATTGCCTACCATATGTCTGCTGGGAGCAACCCACTCTGCTCCAAGGCCAGCAATGCCCAGGGCAGGAACCACGGGACAGGAGCAGCCCCAAACCCAGGAAAACCTGCTGGGACACACAGCCCTGCTGCTGCAGGGGCTGCTTTCGAAGCAGAGCCTTGCTCTTGCAGGGAGCTGCTTGCAGGTGTCCTGTCCTGGATTTCAGGGGGCTGAGGCCGGTGCTTCCTCAAGCCCTGGGGTACAGAGGGGCTCAGCAGCATCAGCCCTGCCCTGCACCGCGTGAGGGGAGTGGGGTCTGTGCTGGGGGAGCCCAGTGCAAGGCACGAGAATGGCATATGGGGCTGTCTGTGCCTGTCCCAGCCCACAGGCGCCTCTGGGGATGAGGCAGGGCAGGGGAGCACCCCCGGCAGAAAGCCCAGAGCAGGAGGTGAAAAGGGAGGCGGCACTTGTCCTTCCCTCCTCGGTGAAAGCATCTGGCACTGGGAGCAGAATCAGAAAGCCAGAGGCACTTCAGGGGCAGCCAGCAGCACGTGCAGCACACAGGGGACACACACACACACCCCCATGTCCCCAAAGGGACTCTGGCAGCACCTGCAGCCCAAAGGCAAAGCCCATTTCTGCAGCATTCCCACAGGACAGGCTGCTACAGCCAGGTCCATGAGTTTGGGGCGAGCAAATCCCTCCTGGGATTTGGTGTGATTTTTCCCCACCGCCTTGGGAGATGCCTGCCCTGTCAGCACAGTGTCATGCACCTAAAGCCACCAGCCTCCCTGCCCCCACTCCTCTGCCACCAGGCCCACACACATCCTGCAAGGAATTCCCAGCTTAGAGGGAGCACACAACCACAGGAGGCTCTGTCCTTCACCCAGCCTCAGCAGTGAGTTTTTCCAGGCTTGTTTGGTTTGCCCACAGCATCCCAGGCCCAGCCATGGGGTGTTCAGCAGGGAGGGCACAGTGGGGACATTCAGAGACGTGCCAAGCCCCTGTCTGCCCTGCCCTGAGGGCTCAGACCTGTTATCCCAGGAGCCAGAACTCAGCTGAAGGAAATCCTGGGAACCCAATGGTCCCAGCTGATACAGATGGAGGCAGAAGCCTCCCTGGGGCAGCATCCAGCACCAGGAGAGGGACTTGCTCTCATGCAAGCAGGAAAGGGGACCCTGCTGCACACGCCAGCAGCTGTGACACCCACGTGAGGCAGGTGGAGATGTTGACACTGAGCTTGAGGTGCAGGGCCAGTCAGCCCCTCTGTGTTTTCTCTCTTTTGTCCTTTACCCTCCCATTATACTGAAGTACTCCTCATTCAAAAGAGCTTTCCAAAGTCAGGAGGGGTTTAGGAAGAGTTGCTTAAAATATCTGCTCAAAATTTAGCCCAAAGCACTCCTTTTATACTGGAGAAGTCACTAATTCAGCTACTCATTTATTGTACCCACACAGCAGCAGCAAATGCATGAAATGCCTAAAAGGGGTTTCCAATACCATTCCATGCTAAAAAAGGAAATGACCAGGAGTTCCTCTAATGGAAGCTATTTGCTGCAATAACATGTCGTGCAGAGCTATAGTGCTGCGTTTGGGCAAATAAGAAAACAGAGGTGGAAAAAAAAGCAGCAACATTGTAGGAGAAGCATCTTTTGAATTGTGTCTCACTATGACCGATCTAATCAATGGGGGGAGGAGGGGGAGGCATTTTAAAATGACCAGTCTCATTTTTAAGCTGACTCCTGGACTAGGATAGATTAATTAAACTAAATCAAACAACTTCCATACTGTGTCAAGGCATGGAATTGCTTTATAATCCTCTTTTGTGCAAAATACTGTCACAAAGAAATGGAGCTGTGCATCTGAGAGACCAGTTCTCAGGCTGTGCTATAAACCACAGAAGAGAACAGCAGAAGAAAAGCAACAGAACTTGAAAAAAAAAAACCCACTTTATATTAAACACTCTGCTCCCACAGGAGATGCAGGTAAGTACCAGAACAAATCCACTTGAATTAGCTGATTCAATTAGCTACTGTGATTATTAAACACTAACCAACAGTAAATGTGCAATCACACTTGTAAAAAGATGCTTCTAACACACAGACAAGACATACCTGCTTTCAGTTATCTATACACATATGCATAAATCCAACACCATAGATAATAGTACTTAATATTTTATACCTAGTTCAGAGTTAGCATTTTTTAAATGTGAATTATTAATCACAATGTGTTGTGGACACTGCCATGCAGAAAATAAGACAGAGTTTTTTTTCCTCAGCTATTCACAAAACCACACAGTTTTCTTTTTCAGCTGAATGCCCAGGAGAAGATGTGTGCAGATGTTTCTCAACAGGGATAACTTGGATAAATATGCTATTTTTATTCTGTTCCCAGACTTTTCTTCCTTGCTGAATGTTTACACTGGCAGCCGGACAAATGAGAAAACTCAACACTCGTCAAGACCATCACTTAATATGAACTGATTTACTAAAGATCACATCAGGTAAGTAAAAGCCATTCCTCCTTCTTCATAAATAATTCCAATAATAGGGGAGCACAGGAGTATGCTGATACCAAAAAACACTTACCAATTAGTTCTAGAAAGCTTCATTTTGAATTTGAGATTGGCTTTCTTGTTTGTGTGCTGGGTTTTTTTAAAGCTGAAAACCAGAAGTTATCAGAAACCATGCAATCCTTCAGAGCAGCAATGATTTAATAATTAACACCAAAAAATCATTAAGAATATGATACCCACTTACATCAACTACAAAGATCTTCTGGGAATCATCCAGGAACTGGACTTTGAGGTGCAGCATCCTCGGGCAGGCAGCTGGGTGTGCAGCAGGCACGGCAGTGCTAGCAGTGTGAGCTGGGAGCTGGGAAGGGAGCCCTGACTCCTCTTGCACACATAATTCCCTCTCAGCTGGATGGAGAAGGCTGCACTCACAGATGTGGAGCAGGGGCTGGAGCGAACGAGCTGACTGACTAAAAACTAATTAAAAAAAAAAAACAAAAACCCTGACAAACCAATACCTCCCTTGGTTTAAATGTCACCACTGCAATAAAAGATGTTTTCTGCCTGTGAATTATGGGTGTATTAATAGGGGGGAGATCAGCAGTAATGGGGCTGAGATAAACCCTCAGCTCTTACAGCTGGTGGTGAGCAATGAGAGGGCAAAGCAAGCCCATGCTTGGTGCCATGGGCCAGGGGAGAAGAGCTGAGCATCTCCCCTGCCAAAGTCACCCAGCAGTGAGTGTCACCCTTGCCTGCTCTGCTCAAGGTGCACTGGGAGAGCAGCTGGCTGGCAGCTGTGCTGGCTCCATGGGCTGGGCAGATCATGTCCTGTACACTGAGTGATGTGTGGATGGGCCAGAGACTGGAAAATGTTTCCAACTGGACACAGGGCAGAGAGCTGAACACGGCAGCTACACCCTGCAGAGCCTCCTGCAAGGGTGAGCATTGTCACTGGGCACTGAGCCAGCCAGGGCAGAGCTGCTGTCCTGGTTTGGGGCTGGGGATGGGCACGGAAATGCCCCAGATCTCCCCACTGCCTCCTGAGAGAGGAGCAGGCTGTGAGAGAACAAACTGTGGCAGAGAAGGGACATGACATGGTGCCCCCACATCACTGTGCATTGCTGTCCCTTAGACTTTGTCATGTTTATCTGCAAATATGGTTCAGAGGAAGGAAATTGAGATGTATCGATAAAGTCATTGAATAGAGACCTGCCAGGGGATTTTAACCACCACAGTCCAAGAGGGAAGAACCCACACCCAGCTCATTGCTGAGCAGACAGAAATGCACACCTGAAATGCCAGGCAGGACTCACCCAGGTGGACTTTGGTCAGCTGTGACCTTTCATACACTCACATTTCACCTCCCCTTCCTCAGCTGGAGCTGCAAGGAGAGCATCCACGCTCCCTCCTCAGCCAGCCAGAACCCTCCCAGCTGCAGGGCTAGCGGGCAGCCCAGCCCTTGGCTGCATTACTGAGAGCAGCTCTGGCACAGCCAAAATCCCTCTGAGCAGCTCAGGCCCACAACAGGCTCTCCCAGCTGGGCAATGAACCCAAGGCATGGCACCAGCACTGTCAACAGGGACATTTCTATCCAGAATAGGGTACCTACCACATTCCTGCTGCCCTTCCAGGAGGAATGGCTTCACTCTCAGCTGGGCTCCCAGCTCATACACAGCTGCTTTAAACTTTTTACAAAATAAACCCCTAAAAAAATTAAAAAAAAAAAAGCCTGAAAATTTATTTAGCTTAAAAAGAGAAGAAAGGAACAACAATCACTTGATTGATGCAGAGCCACTCCAGAATGGATCAGCTGTGTTCCTAAGAAAAGAGAAAATTAAGAGTTTGCTAGAAACTGCAGGGAAGATATGAGTTAGGTCCTAGGAAAAATCCTTAAATTGTGAGGCAGAAAAACCACTGGAGCAGGCTGGAAACACCAGAGTTGATTTAGATGCACCTGTAGGGGACAGTCCAGGTACATGGTTCTTCCTTTAATCCTTTAACAGTGATCATTGTTTTACATTTTCTCCACATTACATCTTGGACATATCTCAGCAGTTAGACCTGACTTGCCATGTCCTGCCCTTCTAAAAACTTCTGCCTCAAAACTGTTATATTTATTGAATATAATAAACAATGATACATTTACATTTTCATCAAATTTTGCTTACCAACCACCAGCTAAATAATCTGACATCAGTGAGTTGAAACTCATTACTCATTAATAATCGCTTGGAAAATGGAAATAATTGCATTTTTTATTTTGTGTTTAGGTGGGGTTCACCCATAACCTTCCAACTGCAGGATAAGACTTCTCTGAGCATCATTTTGATATCAGAAGGTGACATTATGCAGCAGCATTTTGCCCCAGTCCCACCCAAGGCAAAATCAGTGCATAATCTCGTGCTCAAAGAATCATAGAGTCAAAGAAAATCTTATTCTTGTGATTATATTTTTATTTCAGCTTCAGCAGCTAAGGTAAGTGTCTCTTTTTACCTACCTGCAATAACAGAGTAAGAAATCCCAAATTATGCAATAAAGACTCCAAGCACAACTGCAATTCCAGACACCTGAGACAAATTAACCCTAGGTGCAACACATTCTTTGGAGTCTCGAAGCCCTGAAACCTGAATTTATTTCCATTTCTGTTCTGTTTTCAGCCTGTGTTTGGCGGCCAAGGCCGGAGCACCGCCCTGCTCTGAGCTGGACCATCCAGGAGGAGCCACTCGCTGCCTCCACGCTCCCTCTCGTGGTGTTGGTGGTGCCCCACAACAGCCACAGAGAGGACTCGGCGTGCAGGGATGAGCAGGTCCCTCCTGCGATCACACTTTGCAGCGTGCACCCATGGCCATTGCTGACCTTTCCTCCTTTTTCAGATTTTACATGTTATGTAAAAACTACTACCAGGACTGCAGAAGGCAGCTTGCTGTAAGCAAATACAAATGACAGCACAAGCTGTCCAAGAAACTAAATACTGCCCTGACTCTGGTGATATTCAGAGCACTTTATCTCATTTTTGATATGCCAGTTGCACTGTGTTGTTGGCACAGCTATATAAAAAGCACTTTGTGATGTTTAATTCAAACAGGTCACTTCAAAGACATGAGAAAGCAATTTATGCAGCTAGAGAAAGCCTCCTAAATGTATTGAATCAAAGGAGCACTGATGTCTCCAAGGACCTGGGCATTGCACAGCATTCACTGATTCCCACCTGGGGAGGGGCACCTCACCACACCTGTCAGCAGTGCACAGCACTGCGCTGGTACCTTTATTTTTTGCTGTTCTTTTATTTTTTCAAACACTGTTGCTGGGCCACTTGCTGAGCATCAGCAAGGATCCTACAGCCAATGGCTTCATGTGAGGAAGCTGCCAAATGGAGTCTGCAGCGCCAGGTGAATCCGAGTGGGAAGGATAGAGTTCTAAGGAACTATACTGCTTGTTTTCATGACAGATGTGGTTTCCTTCTTGGCTCAAGACCAATGACTCTGGTTGGGTAAGCCTTGATTGCACCTAGACAAAGCAAGCACATGTTCTCCAGGTACCTCCTGGCCAATGGATCAGACCCATTGCACCATCTGGATCTTCATCCTGAGTTTAATTAACACCTCCCTCCCAGGTAGCCCCTCTACCCCCACTCTTTTTTTTCCCTTCTATTCTTTCCCAAAAGACTCTTACCACACTTCAGTCCTACCAGGGCACACCAGATTCCAGCAGTACAGCTCACAGCAGAGGGAAAGGTGTGTCAAAGCCACTCTTCACAGCAGGCAGAGGAGGAGAACAGAGCAGTGCCCACCTGAAGCTGGGAGCTTGGTACTTTTGTAGTGATCAAAGGCGCTCCCCACTCCATGGCTTCTCTGCCAGGGCCTTCTGGCAGGTGGTGGCAGCTACAAGACAGACACATTTCCAAAACCTGGAAACATTCCTACACTGTGACTGTCCCAGGGTCTCAGGGGTACATTCACAAAACCTTCCCAGATTATTGAAGTGGGCCCCAAGAGGGAGCCATTTGGATGATCCTGTGCTGACAACTACTTCAGAGACAGCTGAAAGGAAAGGAATGCAGCTGGACACCCAAGCACTTCTAACCACAGCCTGATAATGGGCAGGCCCTGCAGCTAAAATCTTTCTTCTAACCTATTAAAACATCTGCATTACTGAGATTAGACCCAGAGCATTTGGCAAGGCTGTGCTAATTCCTGGAACAACAAATGGAAAATAATGACAAGATCAGTAATGTGACTGTGATCCCTACAAGGGACTTCAGAGACCCCATGTGACAGCCCAACACACAGAGGCAGGAGCTGCACTCACCTCACACACTCCTTCCTCCAGCAGTGGTTATCCAGTACCATCTTAGAAAATCCCTCACCACCCCACAGAGCTGCAACCTACGTGTGCTTGTGAGCAGCTTTCTCTCTTTTCCAACATAGATCAGCTTTCTGAAAATTCAGTTAAATTCTTCTTGTTTTCCCACAGAAGCCAGGCTGCTAGAGATTACAAAATCATTATTAATTTGAAGAAAAGGGGTCTAAGATCTGTCCCAGCAGTAGGATGAATCTCAAGCTGATGACTGATCATCCTATCTTGCCAGTTCCCAAAAAGACAAGTAGCCCTTCAGGAATGTCACACACAGCAAGTGTATTTTCTCTTTTCTGAGCTGACCAAGTAATTTAAACATTATGTCAATGTAGATCTTCTAAGGACATAAAACTGCATGAAATAGTTCAGCCTAGTGGCAGGAGAAAAATAATTTCTGGAAAAGCCAGAAATTTCCCAGAAAGATGATTGTTTGCTTTACTGAGTTACAGCTACAAACCAATTAAAGCTTTTAGTAGAAGCATGAGCCTCAAGAATGAACAAGTTACACTGCAGTCACACAAAAGTATGAAATACTAATCCTTTTCGTAAGTCTGAGAACTTTCAACTTTGTTATTTAAGTACTAGTCCACTTATTTATTTACATGCAAGAAGTCCAATTTCAAAATTATTCTACAATGCTGGTGCATCTGATTCCAAGCAAGTCCAAGCACCTCCACATCTCTAACACACCCTTGCCCATATGCCCCCAGGAGGGAAGTGCCACAGTCAGGATTTTTTGTCCCAGGCAAGAACAATTGAGGCCACCCCATGACTGGCAGCGTCGCTGAGTCTCAAATCCCACGCAAGCCTCATCACTGGAAATGTGCTTAGGAGGAAGTAAGGCACTGCTAAGAGAGCTCACAGCACACTCAGACTAAACCAGCAGAACAGCAAGGAGCACACACACGCCACACACCAAACAAGCACTAAAAGCCTCTCCTGTGAGTGAATATTTCACAAGTTCCTACAACATGAGAGACTCTTTCCCATCAATTATTGCAGTTATTGTTCCGGAGCCTTTGAAGGGACTTGAAGAAAATGGTTTTGAAGGAGTGCACCAGCGGCAAGGAAGCTGATTCCATAGTAAATACATTGTTTTCACGGAGAACAAGTTTCATCCCCCACAATCATGCAATCAGCAGGGTCACTGCCAGCCCAGCTCAGCGCTGCCCTCAGCAGCACCAGCACACTGCTGCCAGCAGGACATCACCTCTGCACCGAGCTCAGAGTCCTCCTCTGCTCCTCGCAGCTGCATGGACCAGGCAGAGATAAAAGTGGCTATGTAAAATACCCCAAACCCACATTATTTCACTTTCAGAGAGCAGAACATCGGGCCACGTCATCTCCTGACAGAGCGCCCGCAGCGCCGGGAGCCGCTCGCGTTTCCTCAGAGCGAGCCGTGAGTCACCAGCCCCAGCACGGCCCAGGCTGCTGCCTTCCAGCACAGATAACTCACACAGGTCACTATGCACTGCTCTGGAACCCAGATCTCATTTTAATTAAGGCTAGACACTTCCACCTAGTTCCACACTGTAATTACAGCCCAGCCTCCCGGGGCAGATGCCAGCGTGCAGCTCCACACGAGGTGTGGCCAGCGCTTCACCCTCCGCCCTGGCAGGGTCTCTGTGCCCAGTGTGGGGTGTGTGTGGCTGTGGGGTGCACCCCCACACACCCAGCCGGGCTGCAGGGCCCAGCTCTGCCCTGGGCAGTGGCACAGTTACGTGTCACCCGTGCTGGCTGGGGGAGCAGGGTGGGGACAGGCTGGTGCTGCAGCTGGCTCCTGCTCTCTGATGACACCCCTGTCCTCTGGCTGCACAGGACACTACAGGCACCTGTAGAGCAAGACCTGGTAGACCAAAGAAAAAGCTGCCATGAAACACTACCTAAACAGCCCCAAAACCAGACAGAGCAACACGACACTGCCACACCTATTTAACAAAGGATGCTACACAAGTCTGTGCAGCAGCAACCAAGTTCATTCTCAGCACCAAAGACTTTTGAAAGATAACAGCTTAAATAACAATCCTACATCCTTCCTTAAAACCCCCAACCCAGCCTGTATTACACTGTCACCTGGAAACAAATTAGTGGTGTAAATCACAGGGCTTTAACTCACATCACTTCCCAACCTACAAGTGGATTGAGGAAGCAGCTTCCTTAGTTACACTGAGTGCCATAAGGAATTGGGAGTACTGTTGCTGCATTCTGACTTCTTTTAAACCACACAAGTCAGACTCACACAGCAATGAACCCAACAGTAACACCTCAAAGCAGACAGACCCTGAACTGTCAGCTCCCACCCTCAGTGACACTACTGAGAACAGGGCATGCTTCATCCTCACATCTCAGCTAGCTTAGGGAAGCACACATCTCGCCCAAAATCACTTAGAAGCACACCCTGCTCTTCTTTATCATTTTTCTCTTGCAATGGAAACTACTTCTCTGTTGCAGCAGAGGAAGTGTGAGCAGGAAGAAGAAACGGCACAGAAACCTACCTACAAGATAAGGCTAATGCTGCTTCAGCTGGAGGAGGGGTGGTGAGCAGGCTACGTGGTTTTGCCTGCTGACACACTGCTGAGGACTGAAGGTACCAAGGTATCAACTTTTTCTCAACTTGAAATCACATTTTCCATTAATGCACAGCTTTAGTTACAAATGCAGCACCACGGGTCAGAGCCAAGACTGTCCTGAGGAAGATGCACTTTTTGTTACAGGGCCCAGATGACAATCATTGACTTGGCAAATTCAGGGCTTTTACTGAGCATTTAAGATAATTGTTATCAAATAGCTTTGGGCACTTTGGTTTTCTGGAAAAATCTTGTGCCTCTCCTGTGGCAGAGCTCCAGGAGCACTCACTCTGCCAGAGTGGTGGGAAGATGTCAGCTCTGGCTGGAGGGCAGCTACAGACACTGCAAGGTGATGTCAGGACTTGTGGCCATCTTCACACACAGAAAGCCTGCATGGAAACAAGAACATTACAGACTCATACAAGACAAACAGAGATTTCCTTTGACCAAAGCTCCACCACACTGGCCTGTGAGGGGGCTCTCTGATCTGGCCCCCAGCTCAGGGAGTGCCTGCCTTGCACAGGAAGATGGTGCACAGCCCTTGCTCCCCCCTTCTCTCTCCTCTGAGCACTCGACACTGTGAGATTTACACCCAGCTGGAGCACAGCTGTATACCCTGCTCCCCCACACCAGGACTCACTCAAGACAATTCAGAGGTGGTTACTTCATTTAGAATAAAAACAGGACCTCAAAAACAACCCACAAAACAAAAAGCAGCAGCAACTTTTCAGTTCAGCCCACTCCAGAAGAAACTGAACACAGACTACTCACCCCAGTTTGGTAATACAGGTATCTATTTTATTAAAAAAGTTACAAACAGGTGGACTGTAGGGTTGTCTTACAAAATGACAAGAATGAATTCTACTGGAAAAAACTTTTTACAAAGCATTATAGGTAATTGTTCCATTTTTGCACTTGTTATTCCAGATTTCACCTATCACTGATAAAGATACAGTACATTAGATACAAGATGTTAGGTTACATTTTTATTTGTAGAGCCCTACTGCAGTGATTTGAACAACTCCTAAACAGATGCCATAGTAAAGACAATACATATTGCATTTATTATTAGCCTCTTACTCTAATAAGCAACTTCACATGCAAACTATTGAGGAAGCCTAAATAAACTTTTGGTCCCTTTTTCCCCCCAAAGTGTGCTGAACAAACCATCTCTCATTTTCCCAGTCCTGTCACTCTAAGCTAGTTCAAGTTTAAGGTTTTTTTTCATTTGTTTGTTTTTTTGTGGTTTTTTTTTCTTTTTTTCTTTTTTTGCTGAGGTCAATGAAAATGAACACTGCTTTGAAAACTACCCATAGGAATGAACCACTGATCAATATCAACCAACTTTTTCCTTCTTAGACAAAGGAAAACTAGGATCTTTATGAATTACTTTCATATCCTATTACTTCCTTACAACCTACCAAAATGATCAACAACCATCACTTAAAAAAAAGTCTAGTTTGAATACAAGGTTTGGTTTAATTCTGATATTAAAGTGCAAACCTAAGTATTAGCCTCAGCCTGTTTATAAAGTTTGTACAAACAGGAAAAAAAAAATTCAAGTAACCCCACAGAAAAAGAATCAGGTGTTTTAATAACCAGGCAGAAATCCTGTCCTCTTCTTATCAGGATTCAAATTCAACACTGAATGTAGACACAATCTTTATTTCTGCTAATATTGTAGTCAGCCTGCATTATTACCAATAAAACACATTAATATTGAGATACTGTACCGGTGATCTTTTATTGTTTTAAATGCCATCATCCACAATACAATTTGTGAGTTTTCAACTGCTTAACCTCATATATCCATCACTGCTTTTACTGGAGCTTTTCTCATAGATATTTAACTATTACAGGGAAAGAATGTACACTTCTAGAAGCATGTTCAAATGACTAAAGCTGGGCTCCTAAAAACCTAGAACTTTGGTGCAGTAGGTGAGCTGCAGTTATTAAATTTCTGCAAAAAAAAATTACACATTTTAAACCACTGCTAGAAAAAGCTCTCATGTATGCAACACGTTAATAGAGGTGAACAAAAAGATTTCGTCTGTTCTTTGTACATTTTCATTCTGCTTTTTATACCTGTGTTATTGTTAAAATTTTCAAGTATTCAGAGAAAATGTTGATCAGGTAAACAATAAGGAAGGCAATGGCTGTTTAAAGCACGCTTGCAGTTAGTATCACTGAAACCTGGTGCTTTTCCCCTTGTTACACCAACTTGTCTCTAACATTAAACTTGTTTATTGGGGAAAAAAAACCAAACTAAAAAGCAATTTGTGACAGTGCAAGAAAAATTTTAACAAATATTGCTTTAAAATATTATTCAGAAAGACAAATATTAGAAACTATAAAATGTAAAGTGATCTTATTTGCATTAGATTTACATATGCAGAGGTCTACTAGATGTCTCTTACTGTGCCAGGCAAAGCTGAGCTGACAGAGTAGGCATAGAGCCCATTTTGAAGGATACATTATCCCTTTTCAAAGGCATAGAGAAGCAATTTGTAAACAAACAAGTTTAGAAACTCAGTAGAAGGAAAAGTGTGCTGCTGTTTTTCAATGCTACAATTGTCATTTTCAATTAAGAAACCCGAGATTGCGAGAAACATCAGCTGGAGACTTTCTATGCCATTCCAAGTAATCCCTTCTGTCAAATCAGACCAAAATGTGTGTTACAAACACATTGTCACAGCTGCATTTGCCAAGAAAAGGGATACTACATCCAGACAGAGTGCCTTCAGTATCTTTCCATATCACTGTCACACGTAAACAAAATGTCTCAAAGAATGACCAACTACATTGTAGGAGAAAACTTTGCAAATAGAAATAAGCACTGATGCGAGGTAATATACAGAAGTAACCATTTGTTTAAGGCTCAACTTATTCTCCATTAAAACTCTCTTCTTTTAAAAGGCATTGAGTAGGTAATACTGAGTTTAAGTATTTAATAAATACAAATTCAGAATTGATTAAAGAAATCAATTAAAATATTAAAAATGAACTCTTGCATATTAGCCATTATATGAACTTAGAAAGCTATAAAAGGACTGATAGATAAAGAACAGATTTTAAAACTTATGGTAAACATGCTAAGCATTCTGATTAAGGTGTGTGGATCCTGGAGGCCACCAACCTTATGCACTTAGATGTATGGCAATGTGCTGTAATAGAGACAGGTTTACCAAGGCTCAGCTCTGCAACCTGGGCTGAAAGTTCTCCAAAGCAGCATCTGTGCAAGTTTCCTCTGAGTTTTATCTGCAATTTAAACAAACAAACAAAAAAAACCTAATGAAAGCCATATTCAATACTTTTCAAAGTGAACAGGGCTCCTCCCCTGCCTGGAATGGCCAGTTTTCCATCCTGAGCTCCAAAGCACAGTTTTCCACAGCAGCATTCCCAAATGCTCCACTAACTCTGGTAATACAGGAGGCAAGCAGGTAACAACCTATTGCTATTCACTTTGTAACAGCTGCTGCTCTGGGATAGGAAATTGCACCTAAAGATCTGAAAAAGCCAGGAAATTTAAGTTCTCTTGTACAGATGCACCAATGCAGGACCCAGTGTATGTGTAGCACCCAGTAACACACAGCAAGGGCCTTTAGCACAAGTTCTGGGAACAGGCAGATGAGCCAGCAAAGTCAGTTTTGACACCTGTGCTCTCAGCAATCAGACCCTCTAAATAACTCCAAAAAAAGCTCCTTAGCATTCAGACAGCCTCAGCAGGGACACAGCTGTACACCACCATCCTCAGTCAAGCACACCAATGTATTTCCAATGTGACCAAACTATCTTTGCATTTTAGATAACTTGCTTGTAGCTCCCAGGATTTATCTGCAGATATCCTAAAAGTCTCAGGGGAAGCTCAAAATCTGTAGAAACCTGTCACATGTATGTGCATGTACTTCACTCTAGCTTGATCCATGGCTTTTCAGGGATTTTGAGGAGCCTTCTCAATTCTTCAATTTCTCCAAATGAGTCAGGACCTTATGTTTCCTACTGCAACATTTCTTTCCAGCTGTTGGTTTGCTCTCAGCTAACAATCTGTCACCAGAGTGCTCTGACATGGCCAGGGTTCCCATTTCTTGCCTAGCTGGCAGCTGCCCTGATAGGAGCCAACACCCAGGTTTTTCTTGCAGGTTTGTATGTTTTCCAACTAACAGCAATTCTCTCCCAGTCTGGTGAGATCACTCCCACCCCACACTGTTGCTGGTTCACAAGTTTTAGACAGAGTCCCTGTACTGTCAGAAGCAGCAAACCAACATCTAGCTTCTAATGGGGATGGATTAGACCTGCTTAATAGATGTTTTCTCTTTGCTTAGAGCACAAAAGAGGCAAATAATTTACAGTATAGCTCCTCATCCTACCAGAGTTAGATCCACCCCAAAAACTTAATCTAAACCCAGCATTCAATAATGTGGCCAGCAAAGAATTGCTGGGAATAGTAAGAACAGAAAAATGAATGAATGGTCTTTTCCTCCACAGGCCCTTCAGCGTCCTTGCATTTGCAGGTTAGGGACCTCCCAGTTCAGATTTGTCATCTTTCCATTTGTGTTTAGTTACTAAAATGAACACTACAGGATACCTCATCTGGCTTCATTTGCCTGTGATATTTTATACCACTCTCTCCTCTCTTCTGTGAGCAGGCAGGAGAGAAGGGGAAGTCAGACAATATAGTATAATAAATGTGTCTGTGCTGCACAGCCACACAGACCAGAACAGAGAACACTTTCAGTTTTTATTCCTAGAGTATTCCTCTTCCTTCGGCCTTGCTAACACCAGTTACTCATGAACACAGGGGACAGAAACCACTAATCAGAATCAGTGTTTCATCCCAACCTTTAAGGTGTTACCAATCCTATTAGTACCAGAAAGGCTTTAGTGCACAAGCACTGTACCAGGTACCATACTTTAAAGAAGATTCAAAATACAAAACAGTGTCATACTGAAAACTCAAGGGGCAAGGAACACAAAGCAAGTCCTGGAATTCTCCCATCTCTGAATACAAGAGCAAAGGACAGAAGACCACTGCAGAAACACAAAAGAGGAGGCGGGAAACAGGATGTGAGAACAACACACATTTTTAAAAGGAACTAAGGGTTATCCTGATTATGCAGTTATGTTCCATCCTCCATCTCAGCCAAGGCAGCTGACTGGAACAACAGTTTAGCAAATGCTTCCCAAAAGTGTCATGAAAGAACCTACACATCATAGCTGACAAACAGGCTGAAGTATCAGCACCAAAAAGAGCTCAGGTTAAGTGGTACCTGAGAGTTAAAACTGACACTGGAACAGCCTCAGGCAAAGCCAGGCTCAGAAAATAAACCCAGCCCCACCCCTCTGGTGCCCTCCTGGCACCAGAACTGCAGGAACACCAACTGTTGTATGTACTGCCCTGTGAGCCGACACACCCGAGGACTCCTCCTGGACACAGCCAGCTTACAGAACTCAGAGATGATGATGATGATGATGATGATGATCCCAGGACACAACTGTAGTTCAAGCCCACAGATTTTCAGACAGGTGATTCTACCTCCTCAGTTGCAATTTACCTAGGAGGGGTCACTCCTAAAGCAGAGGTCTGACAAGCAGCAATTGTTTCCTGGATCACAGATAAGCAGGATTACAAAGCTGATTACAGCTATCACCAGACACCATCAGCACCTCTCCTACCAGAGCACATCAGACAGAAATTATCAACCAGCAAAGGCTTACGATAAAGTTAATGAGATCCTACATTTACTCAATCAAAGAACAAGGATAGAGTGGGAGCCAGGAAGAGGAAAGTACCCCAAAAGTGTTAGCCTGAAATGAAATACACAGAGCATGAAGCCTGTGAAAAGCCAGAATGAGTAATAAAAAGTTCCAGACATGGTGAGAACTGGACTGAAGAGGAAATGGATCAGGAAGGAAAGACTTGTTTGGCACAGGTGATGAGACTACACTAGGCAGAGACAGCACTCCCCAGAAGCAAGGAAGCAGTTTGCTGCTAAAGGCTCGGGGTGATTGTCTAAGCCAGGCAGAAGGAAGGAGAGGAAATCTCTATCACAAAAGCTTAGATCCCCTGTCTCAAGACCTCACAAAGACATAAGAATACAGATGTTTTTCTGAAGCAAGAACATGTTTAGGAAGCCACCAAATCTAGGTAAAAGTTATCATTCAAAGGAATAACATGTGGCCCTGCCCCTTCTTCAATTTCACCTTTAAGATCAAATGTGCTACTTAGTGCTATATCCAGAAGCAGACAGGTTACAAAGCCTCCCTTAGAACAATCAATTCCAGAATTCTAAACTTCAAGGATGAAAGGCCTGAATTTGTCAGAGTTTAAGACAGTAGCCTGCGCAAGACAAACCATTAGTAACTCAGAGAATGGCCATACCCTTTGGCATGATACTTCTAGTCCACATAATCTTGTTTGTGAAGCTGCCTTAGAAATAGCTCCAACATTGCATTACTATACACAATTCAGGATATTACCCCTGCAGCACTCAATTTAAAAAACAAGGCAGTAATTTCTTAGATTCATTTCTTCCTAGAACTCCATAGACTCTGCAGGTGTGATTAATGTACAATGAAAGACTTTATTTGTATTGTCCTCTGCTCCAAAACAACAAGTTTGCTCACCTTTCAACAAGGAAATCTCAAACTTACACCTCTTACACAGTGACAGCAGCCCTTCCTAATTTCACAGAATTGGAGATAAAACCATCATGTATTATCTGTAGCATGACAGTGCTAGGGTTATGAGCACCAAAAACTTGGTATTTACAAAGCACTTGATAACAATCTCAAAGAGAAGCTTTGAGACTTCACTCTGACCTTGCACTCCAGATTAAAGAGGATACATGGTCCAAAGCCTCCAGTAATAATAATCTATTTTCCCCTCTTGTCACTCAGACACAAAAAGCTCCTTTGAGTTAATCAAGTTACTACCATGGCAGTGGGAGTCTGAGCCTCAAGCAGTGCAGCTGTCAGGAGGGGCAGTTCCTTCCCCTGAGTTTCCACATCCTCCCTCACTCCTGCACTTGCTCTCGGAGATCACGAGTTGTTTGTGAAGGTCCAACAGACAACTGGAGGTCTGAGGGCCCAGCTGGCTGCACAAGGAGCACACCAAGGGTGCTTTGCAGGCACATGGATCTGAGCCAGAGGTGAAACAAGACCTGCAACAGCTACAGGGGAAACAGGAGTGGGGAGGGTTCAGAACCACCTCATGGGAATGCACACTGGGGAGGGACAGACCCATGCACAGTCAGGAGGAAAAAGGTGATGAAAAAGACCAAACATGTGAAAGGCCAAAGGCAGCTGTCCTGGAGGGGAAAAAATGAAAATGAAAGCAACACCTGACACAGGGAAAGCCTTACAGAGAGCCCTCTGAACAGTGGACTCTCATCACACCTCTTGTGAGTCACTGGGAAAGGAGAGCTGTGCATTGGGAAGCCATTTTACAGCGTGTTCTCTGCTCTGGAGATTTGAGATGAAGAGCACTTTGTGCACGCCCTTGACTATTACATGTGGGCTTTGAGCCACTTCTCACCACTCAGGGTGGTTCTCTTGCAGGAGAAACTCATTCCACTGATAAGGCAGAAGGGTACTGTCAGTTTCTGTACTACAGAACTTTATTTCTTTTAAACAAGCTCAAAGTCTTCTAAGTAAAACTGCTGGGAAATTTGGTCACAATAATCCCATTGAACTCCAAGGTAACTCCCATTACTGGAAAATAACTCAGATACCAGCTACAAGAATAAACCCACTGCAACATCACAAAGCACTTATGCAGAATAACACAGCATCAAATACAGCACTGACAGTCAAAATAGGTGCAGATGAGATCATTCACTTTGTGTCATTGTAAAATTACTGCAAGCAAACGCAGCATTCCCTGACTAACCCTGCTGAGGTAACACGAGAAGTCCATTTGACTCAACCATGTGCACAAGTTCCCATCTCTTTTGGAGGAAGGCTGCCTCATTTCAGACTCCCTGTCTCTTTATCTCTTACTGAAACACCACGTTTAGGCACCTCAGTTAGTTATGACTGTTCCACCAACCTGCTCTGTATGGCCATGGTTGAGGTTTTTCTTAATCTCTCTCACTGGACGATGCAAGTTGTACAACATTGATCTTGTTTTTCAGGCAGGGAGGCATAGTTCATTTGCCTGACGATCTCAGCAAACAGTTCATCCACCATTGTTTTGCTCTTGGCTGACGTCTCCATGAAGGGACAGCCCCACTCCTGAGCCAGGGCTCTGCCTTCTGCAGACGGGACTTCCCTCTCCGACTCCAGATCCACTTTATTCCCCACCAGGATCAGAGGAACTTTCTCGTATCTCTTCACCCGGACAATCTGGTCCCTCATGGGCTTGATGTCCTGGTCAGACAATCCAGCTGGTTAGTACATGCAAGGCATCACATGGAACTGCTACACAACCACTGCAGAAACACATTTAATAACCCTCACGTGCAGCTGAACATTAAAAATACATCAGAAGGCTTTTTAAACTCACAGGCATGCAGATCTAGAATTCAGAGAAAATTTACTACCTACCGCTAAGTTACTTCTTCTTTTATATAAAAGCATGCACACTTTATAGAATTTTATGTGCCTTTACAAAAATAAAGTGACTGCTGTGCTCTCAGACAGTCTCAGCCAGAGGAGGACACGGCACTGCTGCTCTGAAGGCTGGTTTCAGCTTTCTGAAGAAGTTGTCTCAAGTCTAAGGACCTGTAACCCTAGCAGGGGCATGCCATTACACAACCATTTAGGAAGTTTGTGCTTAGTTTACAGCTTGAGAAAGCCATCAATTTAAATAAAGCCTTCTCAGTCCTAGAATGCTTAGAATAATTCATTGTGAACACATTTAATCACATGTAAGTAACCAAATTAGACGTTGTAAAGAGATTTTATTACCTAGAGATGCATTTATTCAAGCCTGAGCCGACACGGGGCGTTTACACTTGAAAGTCTGAGTCAGCCTCCTCTGCCCCCTGAGTGTTTTAAGTTGCTATCAGTACTACAAATTCTTGCATAGTTCTGAGACAAAACAATCCCAGCGTTTGAAGTTACCACTGTGTAAAGAACTGCAGAGAGGTTTACACCTACAGCCTTCAGAGCAAACACTACAGACAGACGGGAATAATTAAATATTAACAAGGTGGATTACTGCACATCCAATCCTCAAATAATGAGGGCTCACTGGAACCCAAAAATCAGTGAAAATGAGAGCAGAAGCATCCCAATGCCACTGCTGTTGTTTTCCAAAGATAAGGGTGTCTTCAGCTTGCACAGGGTTGTTTCGAGGCCTCTGCTAAGATAAGGTTTAGCCTTCAGCAGAAGCAAACAGTGGGGGTGTGCAAGGTCTTGCCAAGCAGCTGGAACACACCCAGCTCAGCAGCCCAGCCAAGGCAGGAGCTGCAAATCCCCGCGCTGCACGGAGTGCTGCTAAACTCACTTATTGCCCAAAAACAAAGCCCCGCTTCTACAGGCAGCTTAGAGCAGCTAGTAGCTGAGACATTTCCTTTTTTCTTTTTTGGAGAGTTTTAATAGTAGAAATCAAATCCAGACCCACAAATGATCGTGTATAGCTAGCTCTCCTCTCCAGTACTCCACCTACGCTGTGAGAGCATCCAGCTCGTGCTGGACAGGAATATATTTTGGGGGCAGGGAGCGGAAAATAGCAGCTCACTTAACAAGTCACAACTGCAGAACAATGAGACTCTCTTCAAGAGCAACTGCAGAAACATGCCTTTTAGGAAGGAGAGGGGGTTGGAAGGGGAAGTCTCGGGTTTAATATCGAGTGATTTCTTCACAAAGGGGGATTGCCAAGAGATTTCTGTTGGGGAAGTGGGAGCTAGTCATTGTTCTCCAGCTCTGCGTGGGATTTAACAATGGTGGCACCCTGATAAGTACCTGCAAAGCAAGCAGTTTTCCATCAGGAAGCAGGGCTGGTAAACGCGCTTTCAAGCTGGGCATGTACACTTTTGGCCCTTGGGAGATAAAGCGCTTTCCACGCACACGTGGCTACCCCTAAAACTTCCTCCTCGGCCCAGCGCCTTCCCCGGGGCAGGGCCGGCTCCAACCGAGGACGGAAACCCGGGCGAGGTTACCTGGAAGGACTGCTGGTTGACCAGGCTGTAGACGAGGATGAATCCCTGCCCGTTCTTGATGTAGAGGTCGCGCATGGAGGCGAACTGCTCGGTGCCCGCCGTGTCCAGGATCTCCAGCACCGAGGGGGACGAGTCCACCTCGATCTCCTTGCGGTAGAAGTCCTCAATGGTGGGGTCGTACTTCTCGATGAAGGTCCCGGTGACGAACTGCACCGTCAGGGCGGACTTCCCCACCCCCCCGCTGCCCAGCACCACCACCTTGTACTCCCGCATCGGGCCCCGCTCGCCGCTCCCCTCCGGGCCCGGGCCTAGGGCAGGCGGCACCGCGGCCCTCGCATAGCCCCGGCCCGCCTCAGGTGAAGGGCGAGGCCCCACTGCTCCCGCGCCGTCCTGGGGGGAGCGAGACCCCCGTCAGCGCCCGGCGCGGCCCCGGCCCCGCTGCGCTCCTTCACCGCCGCGCTCCCGCCATCGCCGCCTCGGCCGCGGGACCCGCCCGCCAGGGCCACCCCCACCCGGAAGGGTTTTGCTGAGGCACCGGAGGCGGCCCCGCCCCGTCGTCACTGCTCACTTCCGGCGTGCTGCGTCACGGCCCGCGCGGACTGCGCCCGGGGGGGCAGGTTTGAGTGTGGCACCGAGGCACCCGCGCTGTGACGGGGGACAGGTTTGAGTGTGGCACCGAGGCACCCGCGCTGTGACGGGGGACAGGTTTGAGTGTGGCACCGAGGCAATGTCCCTGCCCGGCCCCTCAACATGGCGGCCCTAACATGGCGGCTGCAGCCCCTCAGAGGGCGGTTCTGTGAGCGCTGCGTTGTCCCTCCACGAGCTCCTGCTCGGCACTCGATAACTTGCACAAATTCCATAACAAACTCCTCCCAGGCACTGCGGGAAGAGACCCGCGAGGGAGGGGACCCGGGCTGTGACACCGGCGGGTGTCCAGAGTGGGACATCGGCCCCGCGGTTCTTATCCCTGGCAGCCCGCTGGGCTGGTGACAAAGAAGGTCACCAAGTTGATCACAGGGATGGGGCACCTCTAATATAAGGAAAGGCTGGGAGAATTGGAATTGTTCAGCCTGGAGATGAGAAAGCTTCGGTGTGACATAATTGCCCCTTCCAGTGCCTGAAGGGGAGACAGAGGGAAGACAGAGGGACTGTTTACAAATACATGTAGTGACAGGAAAGGGGGAATGAATGGGCTCAGACTGAGGCTGTAGGTTTAGATTCGACATTAGGAAGAAAATCTTTACTGTCGGGGTGGCGAGGCCCCAGCACAGGCTGTGCAGAGAAGCTGCCCCAATCTCTGGAGCGGCCAAGGCCATCCACGGCAGGGCTGAAACCAGATCGCCTTTAAGGTCCTTCCCAACCCGAACCACTCCGGGATTCTGTGAAAGTTGTTACCTCTACCTGCAAGATTCGTCCCGTGCCTTTACACTCCCACAGCTGCCCAAGCCTCCCTGCCTGTCTGCCCCGCGCTTTTCCCCGTTCCGGGAAAATCCCTCCAGAAGCGGCCGGAGATGCCGGGCTGTGCTGGGCTGGGCTCGGGGAGCTGGGCTGGGCTCGGGGCACTGGGCTGGGGACGCTGGGCTGGGCTCGGGGAGCTGGGCTGGGCTGGGCTGGGCTGGGCTCGGGGCACTGGGCTGGGCTCGGGGAGCTGGGCTGGACTCGGGGCACTGGGCTGGGCTGGGCTCGGGGAGCTGGGCTGGGCTGGGCTCGGGGAGCTGGGCTGGGCTGGGCTGGGCTGGGCTGGGCTCGGCTGGGCTCGGCTCGGCGTCCCACGGCAGTGCTGACAGCAGGTGTCAGCACGGCACCAGAGCCATCCCCGCCAGTGAAACTCCCCCTTGTTAAGAGGAAGCAACTAAAAAGAATCAGCGTCTGTTTTCTCTCTAAAATAAAACCCCCCAGTCACTTCAGACCCAACTCGATGATTCCCACCCATAGAGAAGGTCCCCTCCAGTATAACCACATTTGTTTCTGCTGTTCCCTGCGGACTGCAGAATTTCAGTAGGCACGTGTGAGGCGCTGGATTTGTCCCTGTCCCCTTTGCATCACCTGTTTGATTGCAAGTCCAGGGCAGACACAGCTGCCGCGTTGTGTCCATCCCGGGCTTCCAGCAGCCATAGAGAGGTGCCTGGTCAAGGCTAAAACCATCCAAAGGTACTGAGGAGGTGACTCTGCTTGTGGCTGTTTTCACAAACAGCTTTATTTTATTCACTTTCTTTTCCATAAAGAGAACATGTCCATTATGGGAAAAGGTCAATGAGGACTTTTATCCTCCAGAACAAATCTTACTTAAGTTACACCAAATTTGATTCACTTTTCTTTATTACATGTAAGTAAAAAGCCCTCTCCTTCCTTCACTGTTGCCTCCAGAATTGTGTTGTCAAGTGAATTGCTGGCAGGAGGCAGACGTGCCTGGATGGAAGATTTTAATGTGGCTGGTGAATCAGCTCGAAAATGTAAAAAGGTGAGCCTTAAAACAGGCTGCCTCCTACTTTAACCCCATTAGAAATCACGAGTTGTTGCAAAGTACCTTAAAGCACTCAGGGTGCTCGGGATAAAGGAAAGCCGCAGTTGCTCCCAGAGGAGCTTCCCATCTAATTTTAACCATGACACAATCGGCGACAGTGACAAATGGGGGGAGGGAGAAAAGGGGCAAGGGAGGATGAGGGTGACAATAATAAGATTACACGGTCACTTAGGTTCATTATGTGCACGTCTTTGTGGCACTGCAGGTCCATTATGTGTGTGATGGGTGAGGAATGACTGCGGGAGAGGAAGGGGCAAAAAGCACAGTGGGAGAAAAGCCAAATATATTTTTGTGCAATTGACTTTAACCAGCAATGCCTCACCCTTGAGCTGAGGGGAGGTCCAAGCAGGTGGACACAGGATTGGGCAAATGGATTTTTTTCCCTCCTCCAGTATTAATTTGGATTGCCAAGATTTATTTCCCAACTCACAGGACTTTATACCTGGGCATAGATGCCCATAGCTAAAAGAAAGAGCCGATCTCAAAGTGCACCAGGTTGTTATCCTTAAGACGAGTCATTCCCTTCATTAAACAGTTTGCACAGCTCTTTCACCACCTTGTGCCCTACCACATATCCCAAGCCACAAAAATAGCTGGTGATGTAAAAGGTTTTGAAAGTCTGGATGGGAAGAGCTGCTTCTGCCATAAATGGCCAAGCCCTGAGCCAGCCATGCAGGGCACCTCCTGCCAGCACCACCTCTGCCCCTCCCTCACTATCACCATCCCCTCCCCTGAGGTGTGGCACATCCCGGGTCAAAGGCCTGATTTAATCTCTGCTGCCTCTTTCTCCACAGCTCCTGCCAAGGAGAAAGGAGCAGGGCTCAGCCCTCGGTGCTGCCCCAGGAGGGTTTGCCCTTTCTCAGCAGAACAACCTTCCCAAATGAGCATCCGGGCAGGGTTTGATTTCTGCCAGAGCAGCTCTGTGCTGTTGATGGACTCAGCTGCTCGATGCTGTGCCTGCAGCCAGCAACAATAAAGCAGGCTCTTATTAAATTAACCTGCTAAGACACAGATCCTGCAGGGATGTTCAGGGAACAGACAGATGGCACAAGCAAGGGCCAGGAATAATTGCAATCCCCATCTCACCAATGTGAGAGATGAATCCTGCCTGGTGCTGTGCCCAGCAGGGAGATGGGACTGGGAGCAGAACCCTGAGAAGTGACAAAGGAGCCCCTCCAAGCCGTGGATGGGGTGAGGAGTCTGGAACATGTCCTGTGGATGCCAGGGTGGGACTGCACCACCCCCCAGCAGCCAAAGCCTCCCCACTGCAGGCACAGTGTGGGTGCTGCACGGCCGCCACCACCTCTTGTGGGCTGTCCCCACTGCCATCATTGATCTGCTCTGACTCCCTGTGTCTGCTCGAGCTGCAAACCAGGCTCTCCTCTGCCAGGAAGCCTGCAGCAGGCTGCTGAGCCAGGGCAGCAGGGATAGCCCAGATTTCACCTCAGTTACCATCTAGCTGGGGACGTCATTTGCGTAAATACATGCAAAACCAGCTTAAGGCCCAGCGTCCTTTCTTCTTTGCCTCTTCCAGAGGTTTTGCTAATCCACTTATTGTGCCTTATGGTGTTCAGCAGGGAAGCTGCAGGGTAGGACCAGCTCCTCAGGGCTCGAATGGCTGCTGGAGCACTGGGGGCTGCTCTCGCATGCAGCTCATTCAAGGAGGTTGTGTTACACCAGTCACATAACTGCAATGACAGCTTTTGATCTCAGCCCTGTCAGGTTCCAGTGAAATGTGTCTTAGGGGTTGAATGTGTCCACCTGGCCCAGACTCCTAATTCTGGGGCTGTTTCAGAACCTGCAGAGATGCTTTTCTTTTTTGCCAGCTTTTCCTGCCAATATAGAGATGACTCAGAGGCAAATCCTGAGGACCTTTCTCAGAAATTTCTGATTTTCTGCCATCCCTCAGCTTTTAGCCATTACTTTAGTTGCAACAAAAGGCATGATGGTGCTTCAAAGAGGTAAAGGACATTTTCCAAAGCAATTACCAATTCTGAAGCAGAAGTAGGGCTGCACTAAAATATAATTGATACAAGGCGAATATTGGGATTTCTGGGAGAAGCATCTCTCTGGCTCACAGACATGGTAGCAGCTCAGCAGCCATTTAGAAGAGCTTGGCCCAGGAGACGATCAGCACCACAGGAAGCCACGCTCAGTGCCTGCAACCCCTCAGCTCCCCACCAGCCCTCTCTCCTGGCTGTCTCCTCTGATGCTGCACCTCCTGCCTGCAGGATCTGAGCAGTTCTCTGGGTCTCTGGGTGGTGATGAGTCACTGCTCCACGTGAGCAGGCCGTGCTGGTGAAGCCAGCAATGTGCTTTCACGGGTCATTCCTCTTCCTATTTTCTCCAGACGTCGAGCTGAGCTCTCTCCTCGTTGCCCTTCACAGTCCAAGCTGCTGTAATCCTTTCTGCAGTGCCTGGAAGCGCCTCCAGCTTTTGCTCTCCGGGTCTGTTGGGCTCACACCAAGCTGCAGCTCTGTGGCTCTCAGAGTGGCCTGTCCTGCACACACCCAACATGATGCCAGCACAGCACCCTCTCCTTGGGTACCACCTTCCACAAATGTCTGCAAAGCTGAGGGGGCAGGGCTGTCCTCAGATTTGCCTTTGTTAAATCACCAACACATGGGATAGCCTCTTCATAGAAATACAAATACATATTTTAAAGTTTCTAGCCAACAGTAGAGTAAAACTGAAAATACAGCTCCTTAAGGCTAAAAAAGGCAACAGTGAACACATAAACCAAACCTGTTGCTTTAAACTCCAAATGAAAAGAAAGGAGGGGGAAGGTAAATACCCAGACAAGATATATTTTTAAGATTTGTAAGTATAAAGCAATTTTAAACTGATATCTTACAGAAAGGTTTCCATTTGCTTTTAGAATTCCACGTGTTTTCCCTTTTTTATCATATTCCTGCAGCATTTGAAATTCAAATGCTACAGAAATGTGTAACCTTGCTCATGAAATTTGCTGGCCAAATGAAGCAGACAACAATTAATTAGAGTGAAACCCCCTGCTTTACTCCCATTGGTGAGAACAAAAGAGAGAAAATGTAAAATTCTACCCAAATGGGGTATTGAGAAAATACTTTAATATGATGTTGATCTTAATAAGCAAAACCATTTCTTTCCTCCCTCCTTTTTTAGTAAATTGCTTTTCACTTGACAATTTCCTCCCAGAGAAGTGACAAGTATTATTCCGAGTCGTTAATTCCTCCATGCAGGCTCTGAGCTCATTAAAGCGTGCCGAGTCCCCGGGCGGGCACTGCCAGGTTGTGCGGTGACCTGAGACCAGAACACCCCTGCCTCGTGCTGTCCCCAGCCCTGGACAGGCAGTGTCACTGAGACAGCCGAGCACCTCATCCTCGTGGCTCCTCAGTGCCTTGGGTGGGTGACATGGGGACATTTCTGTAGGAATACTGGTGGTCCTTTCCTGGAACATCACTCCTGGCCGGCATGGGATGCACAATATCTGAGTTCTGGCAGCACCCATGGCGTGTGGGAGATTCTTCCCAGGTGGGCACTGCCACTGTCACCAAATGCTGCAGGGTGGCACATCCCACTTGGTTTAGAGTGATGGAATATCAAATCAGAATATCACAGGCCATCTTCCTGCCATGGCCCTGTTCCCCATGCTGAGGACACTCACTTTCCCATCCAGCTCTTTTCCCCAGCCACACAAACACATCAGCAGAGAGTCCCCGTGCCTGGCACATGTCCCCAAATGGCCACCCTGCACGTCTTGGATGAGCTGCCTCCAGAGATCAGCCTGAGGCCAGAGGGAAAGGCTTTCCACGGCAGTGCAGTGGCAGAGCCACGGGCAGTGGGAGCCAGGCAGAGCTTCCCCCCAGGCTGCCTTTGGCAGCAGCCAACAAACCGTCTGCAGAGCAGGAACACGGCGAGCTCATTATGAGACACTTGATCAGCTTCCCTGTCAAGGGACGCCAATGGGACAAAGCTGTGTGTCCTCCACACCAGAGCCTGTCAGCTCTCCTGGAAAGAACACCTGGCTGCTTGGAGACAATCCAGACACCAGCAAGGGTCTTCATAACACCCTGGAGAGTTGCAGCCTGGATGACATGTGGCATCCATCATCATCATTGTCCAAGGGAGCCAAACCAGCAGACCTCAGAGGCTGACTGCTCCAGGAGCCTGGGAACCAAGGGGTTAAAGTGCTTGGCCAGGGAAAGTCCTGGGAGGAGAAAAGCACCGAAACTGCTTAATTAGAGTATTCAAATTAGATGGAGTTGCAAAGCAGTTAATTTCTCGACTTGAAAAAAACCAAAATTAATATTTGCCAGCCAGGATCAGAAGCAGTGGGAGCAATCGACAGCTTTGCTGGGGCTCCTCGTGCTGAGAGGACTCCAGAGGTCTCTGCCGTAATTACCTGCAGTCTTTAGTATTTTGTTCTGCAGTTTATGAACTTGCTTAAGCATTTTGTGGATAAAAGCCGATCAAACCCCAGCTGTATTTCTGCTTAAAAAGCAAAGGGCTGCTGCCTGGGATAGCAGTGTGACACTTTGGTGTCTTCAAAGAGTTTTCTAATTTGCACAGTCTGGAGGATCAAACCAGTGGGTGGTGGAAGCAAACTGTGGCTCTGCCAGGCTGGTGCTCCCTCCCAGCCTCCAGGACCAGGCAGGCACCCCCATCCGACATTTCTGTAGGAATACTGGTGGTCCTTTCCTGGAACATCACTCCTGGCCGGCATGGGATGCACAATATCTGAGTTCTGGCAGCACTCATGGCATGTGGGAGATTCTTCCCAGGTGGGCACTGCCACTGTCACCAAAAGCTGCAGGGTGGCACATCCCACTTGATTTAGAGTCATGGAATATCAAATCAGAATATCACAGGCCATCTTCCTGCCATGGCCCTGTTCCCCATGCTGAGGACACTCATTTTCCCATCCAGCTCTTTTCCCCAGCCACACAAACACATCAGCAGAGAGTCCCCGTGCCTGGCACATGTCCCCAAATGGCCACCCTGCACGTCTTGGATGAGCTGCCTCCAGAGATCAGCCTGAGGCCAGAGGGAAAGGCTTTCCACGGCAGTGCAGTGGCAGAGCCACGGGCAGTGGGAGCCAGGCAGAGCTTCCCCCCAGGCTGCCTTTGGCAGCAGCCAACAAACCGTCTGCAGAGCAGGAACACGGCGAGCTCATTATGAGACACTTGATCAGCTTCCCTGTCAAGGGACGCCAATGGGACAAAGCTGTGTGTCCTCCACACCAGAGCCTGTCAGCTCTCCTGGAAAGAACACCTGGCTGCTTGGAGACAATCCAGACACCAGCAAGGGTCTTCATAACACCCTGGAGAGTTGCAGCCTGGATGACATGTGGCATCCATCATCATCATTGTCCAAGGGAGCCAAACCAGCAGACCTCAGAGGCTGACTGCTCCAGGAGCCTGGGAACCAAGGGGTTAAAGTGCTTGGCCAGGGAAAGTCCTGGGAGGAGAAAAGCACCGAAACTGCTTAATTAGAGTATTCAAATTAGATGGAGTTGCAAAGCAGTTAATTTCTCGACTTGAAAAAAACCAAAATTAATATTGGCCAGCCAGGATCAGAAGCAGTGGGAGCAATCGACAGCTTTGCTGGGGCTCCTCGTGCTGAGAGGACTCCAGAGGTCTCTGCCGTAATTACCTGCAGTCTTTAGTATTTTGTTCTGCAGTTTATGAACTTGCTTAAGCATTTTGTGGATAAAAGCCGATCCAAACCCCAGCTGTATTTCTGCTTAAAGAAGCAAAGGGCTGCTGCCTGGGATAGCAGTGTGACACTTTGGTGTCTTCAAAGAGTTTCCTAATTTGCACAGTCTGGAGAGGATCAAACCAGTGGGTGGTGGAAGCAAACTGTGGCTCTGCCAGGCTGGTGCTCCCTCCCAGCCTCCAGGACCAGGCAGGCACCCCCCATCCTGCAGAGATGGACCAACAAACAGCCCTGTATGGGCTGAGCCAGCACTCACACCAAGGGCTCAATGCCTCACTGATCCACAGCCATGGGCGCCTCACTGCCAGCAGCCCCTGAGCGAGTCCAGCCATGCCAGTGCCAGGGAGAGGATTCTCTTCCCTCTGCCTTGTGCCACAGCTCCAGTGTGGAAATGTGGACTTGGGATGCTGTGGGGACAGTGCTAGGACACATCCCTTGGATAGTCCTTATCCACAGTCCTTGTCCTGTGGGCTGACAACTTTCCTTGCTCTGGTCCATCTGCCTCACCCCTCTGGCTTTTCTCATCTGTTTTTTGCTGGTGTAATATTTTCCCTAATATTTAATCCCATGCCAAATTCTTTCCCATCCTCTTAAAATTCTGAAATTCTCTAATTTTTTTCCTTATCTTGTCTGCATAATTGAGAACCACCTTGAATCCCTCTGTGTTCAGACTTCATACCTTGTGCTGCCACGATGTTCCAATCACTTAAACATGAGATCTTTGCATATTATTCCCGTGGAGACAAAATTTTGCATGTTCCCTAGAAAGAAAGTCATCCTCCATTAGCAAGTGGTGAATGAGAGGGATGTCACAGCAGGAGCAGAGGCAGCAGTGGAGAGTCCCACCCTGCACTGTGCCTCAGAGTGATACTGATGCCTGAGACAAGCTGGGATTTCTTTCCCAGCAATGTCTTTGCTCTTCAGTGGCTGTGACTGAAAGGCTTTGACACCCTGCATCAACAGAGCACCAGGTGAGGGCTGGCACACGTTCCCTGCCACCCTCCCTCTGGCAATGCAGCTGCCACTGCCCCTGGTGCCACCCACCAAGTCTCAGCACAATGGGAAGGGAAGGAAAAAAGCCACTTCCCCCTGCACAGACACATTGCACCAAGAGCAGAGAAAATTGATCTCTGGCTGCTGAGCCTCTCTAGCACTTTGTGTTGCTGAAAGGAATAATCAAGCCTGGCCCTGGAGAAGGCAAAGACAGAAAGGAAATGAAAGCTTTCCCTGTCTGATGATTTCTCTCCAGGGCTGGGCCCCTCCCTGGGGACCCCAGTGGTGGTTTTGGGAGAGGCTTTTGCTCTGGGGCCTGGTTCAGCAGCAGATCCACAACAATCCCACAAAATTTTGCTTTTCCTGCTCATGCAGCAGCTCTGAGGGAAAGGGGAAGAGGCTGCCAGGGCTCCCAGCTAAGCTCCCAACAAGGGGGCTGCCACATGCACCTACACTGGCCTTGCCCAGGGATGTCACGTGAGCCACAGCACAGCTTCTCTCCTGTCCTTCATGAGCAGCCATGGGCTGGTGCAGAAGCCTGGCTTTCTCCAGGTTGTGGCACTCACAACAGCTGCAGGGGTTGGAGTTTGGGGACAAGGACCAAAGTGCTGAAGTGACACTCACAAGGCTGAACAGGGACAGAAGGCTCCTCACTTGCCCTCAAGCAACGGTTGAGCTTTGCCCTCCACAAGAGTGTGGGCCATTTGCCACAGCCCATCACCATAGGCTCAAAATCTCTATCTAATACTCTGTTGGCTGAACAATTACCAAATAAAAAAAAAAAAAATCCACACTGAAAGGGGAGTCCAGAGGCTCCTCCTGGCTCCCAGCAGCACACCCTGAGCTGGCCCAGCCCCAGCTTCAGCTACTTACAGTCCAGGGGACACACATTTCCTCAGGCAGCCCCCTCAGCCCCATCCATCCTTGCCAAGCTGTCCAAGATCCAGGGGTAGATCTGTGGCAATGTCAGACTCCTGTGAGCAGGGCTGAAGGCACCATCACATCCCCACACTGGTCCAGGGGAGCTGACTGTCACCCCAGCCCCAGGTAAGCGCTGCCTGAGGGATACCCCATCATGTGGTGCCCTGTGGAAGATGCAGGCTGGTGAGGCTGCAGGTGGGAGAGGCAGAGGATGAGGACGAGGCAGATCTGTCCCAGCTCCTGCTCTGCAGCCCAGTGCCAGGGCTGGCCAGGCTGGCTGGGGTGGGCGTTGGTGACTCATGATCCCCGATCACCACCGATGACACATTTGCTGCCAGCAGGAGGGGATGGGCCTCTCGCCAGCACAGCAGCCCTGCAGCCTCACGGGAGGGTGGCTGGGCTTTGCCAGCAGCTGCGCTGATGCAGATGGGTGGGGAGGTCACCAGCTGCAGCCCTGGGATGCACAACCTGAGGTACCCCCTGGCTGGGTGGGTAATGGGGGCACACCAGGACCCTCTGTCCCAATGTTCAGTGTGGGAGCACAGGGGCAGGGATGGGACCTGGCCAGGGCCAAGCACAGCAGGCCTTGGAGCCAGCCCAGCTCCCTCACCTCCCCCAGCACCCTCCCTGCCTGCCCAGAGAGCTGGCTCCCAGCAGCGGGCACAGTGACAAATGCCTTTAAAACATTCTTTATTAAGTGAGAAATCTCACTGTGCTCCCTGTGCCAAGCCCTAATACAGTGCAGACCTAAATACAGCACTAATGCAAAAGCTTAAAGGATTTCCCATAATTGAGCAAAGCTGGCAGAGGGGCGAGAGCCTGGTGGGGGGAACTGCAGCCCACCTGCCTCCTCAGAGTGGGCTACCCTCAGTCTGTCCCCACTGGTCCAAGTGTGGCCACAGCCCCCACCCTCAGACTGTTCAGTGTAGAAAATTAAAATCTTCCAAGGTCTCATCCTCCCCAGCTCAGAGCCCCAAGTTGCCCTTGTTGCCCTCACCCAAATCCCCTTGATTTATGCAATAGCACAAGTGGCATCGTGATGTGTGACCTGTGCGTCACCCATCTTGCTGCTGCCAGCACTGCTGGGGCCCTGCCTGTCCCAAACCTCACTGAGGGTCACAGCAGGGCCAGGGCGGCAGCACTGGGCACATCCAGCTTCCAAAGCACAAGGGATGCTCCAGGCAGGGGAGCTGCTGAGCCAGCACCCGCTGCTCCTGCACACCCCAGCATCATGGGGTGTGGGTGGCCACCAGACCTTGCACCCCAGAGAATACATGGTCTTACCTTTGTATTTGCTCTGCCTTGGCACAACCACACATGGCTCTGAGAACAGTGATGGAATATCCTGTGTCTCCTTAACAGCAGGGTGTGACCCTCGGGCAGGCTCAGCCCACAGGGCAAGTGGCTGATGGCTTTGGTTCAGGCTTCTGTGGGGGAAAGCAAAACACAGTTTTCTTCAATAAGAGTTTCCAGAAGCTTTAGAAAGCACAAGAATCTTTGCTTTGGTGCAGCCACATGCAGCCCAAAACACCCCCAATGCCCCTTGATTTGATCACCAGGAGCTGTTCACCAGTGGGAGCCCTGCCAGACATTAAGGTGCCACTGTGCTGCAGGTGTGGGGGCAAAACTGGGGCTGGCAGGGCTGTGGGGCAGGTGGGGCCATGGGGAGCACAGGACATGCAGAACTGCAGCAAAAGCACTGCCATGGAGATGGGCTGAGGTTGGTGCTGTGAAGCATTAAAGCAGAAGCAGCATCGATTACAGACACAGGCTCAGAGCGGAGGGTGGGAGGCAGCAGCTCCCTTGGGAAGGCTCTGATAACATTTACCAGCAAATCATTTACACCAACCATGGAGCAAAGCAGAAATACCTCTGTGGAGCCCAGCTGTGGCTGTGAAGAGAGAAATAGTGCAGCAGCACCGTGCCAGGGCCTCCTGCCTCAGGGAGAGGTGAGGTGTGACAGTGCCATCCCCTCGGGGCTGGATTTGCACATTCAGTGAGGTGTCACAGTGGCATCCCCTCGGGGCTGGATTTACACATTCATCCAGGGGAAGGGCAGTTGGAACAGTGGGGCAGATGCCAGGGCACGTGTTGCTAAAGACTGGCAGAGCCACCCTGAAAAGGCAAAAGGAGGAGGGAAGGGCAAAGCAAACATCTTCTGACTGAGCCAGGGCCCCATCAGAGCTGGGTGGCTGCTCCTCCTGCTGTGGCTTTTTCCGTCTCCCTGTCCACAGAGAGCTCAGAGGCCTCCCAGCCCACTCACAGGGACCCTTTGTTGGCACGTGCTGCCATCTCAGAGAGGTACTCAAGGCACGTCTCACCTGGGCTGAGTCCATTGTCTGCAGTAGCTCAGAGCACAGGTGAGAGGGTCCAAGCTGCTCCTCACACTGCCCTGCACTCTGACACAACCCCTGCTGTGGGCTGCTTGTATTGGAGAGCATATTTTAGATCCACAACTCATTGGGGATTAGCCAAACTTTTCTCCATTCTCATAATAAATAGACCAAATTCATCTATTTATCCAGCACTAAGACCAGATTGAATAAAAACTGGCTTTGGACCATCTGAATGTGGAGCAACTCTTGAAAAATTGAATTTTTCCCATGTTCCCCACTGAAGCTTCAACAGCCAAAGAGCTAAAAGGGGTTTTTGTATGAAACTTGACTTTCCTGCACAAACAAGCCCCAATGAAAAAGTAGATGGACCAGGTGCTGTAAGACTTCAAAATGACACATGCTATAAATAGAGCATCATGAATAATTTTGGTCAGATCCTTTTATCCAACTCCACCTATAAAGCAGTTTGCAGCAGCTCCTCCTGTAACTTCTGCAAATGGACCCCAGGTAAAATCCCACATCCCTGGCCCAAGGATGGCGTTTGGCCTTGAAACACAATTTAAAGTCTCTTGTTGATGGACTACCCTCAATTTTCAGTGCTATGTGAGACTCCAAGCCCCAACCTCATGCATGGGGGAGGCTTCTGAGCAGAGCTGGTGTCTCCAGGCAGCCAAGGCCCAGCCCATCCCACATCTCCATAAAATGCATCACTTGAAAGCCCCTGTCTCCATCCTGAACAGAAAGAAAGCCAGACCAAAAACTAGCAATAGAAATTATGAGTAACCATTCAGGAAGGATCCCATGCTTCCACATCAACTGCCTAGAAAAGTTTCAGTTCCACTTTTTTTTGATCTTAGAAACAATTCAGACATTTAACTGTGCCATCCGATGAGGCAGGAATCATTTATAGAAGCTCCAAGTGGCCTTGACACACAAATAGAGTCAATTAACCTGCAAAGAGAAGTCAGGGGAACAGGCTGATGAAAAAGCAGCAGTTACATAATTTGTCCTGGGCTCGGTCTGTCTGTTCTCAAAGTCAGCACTTGTCCTACTGAGCAGTGTCTGCCCAGCCTCCCCTAGCACCACTACCCTGAGCAGCTCTACTGCACCCACATCCCCTGAAACACATCCTCAAACTCCCAATCCTAATCCCTCTCCCAAGTCCCAAGAGTCAGATTCTTAAACTCCTTTGGGAAAACAGCCAAGGATCCCTCCCCTGCTGAGAGGGGACTCCCTTGTGCTGCCACCAGACCCCTCTGGCTGCACCACCCAGGCTCACCCGTCACGGCCGCCTGGGTGCCGAGGCTGCACCGCCACTGACACTTGCACATCCTCAGGGCAGCTACTCACATCACCAGGGCAGTTACTCACATCCTGGGGGCAGTTACATCCATTGGGGCAGTTATTCACATCCTCAGGGCTCCCATCCTGGGGCTGTCCTCAGGGCAGCCCATGTTACTCACATCCTGGGGGGTGGTTATTCACATCCTCAGGGTGGACCTGGCACAGCCACGTGTCCTGGCCCGGTGCCTCCAGCTTTAAGCCTTGGTGGAGCACGTGGTGACCGCGAGGCAGTTGAGGGGTGAAAGCCCCTCTGACGCAGCGCTATTGGTAACAAGGTAGTGACCAAACTGGCCTCGCTGCTGAGCAGTTTTCTTACATCTAAATCTACATAATGTTACAGAAAGCACAAACAAGCTCATCAAGAAGCAATTTTCTCTTGCAGCAGCCCAGACCCAGCTCAGCCAGGGTGGCTCCAGACCATGGTGAGAGGCAGCCCCAGTTTGTGCTGGCCAGGCAGCCCGGGACAAGCTGGGCACTTGGAAGAGAGCTGGGGAATCCAGGCTGCTGCCAAAGGGGAGCTCACTGCTGTATTATTGCACTGGGACATTCAAAATGGCATCTGACACAAATGCTGAAAGAGAAAAATTAACACACACATCACTGTTCTACAAAAGCTGCAGGCCTTTGAATGGGAGTTGATTCATTCTTCACGGTTATCTTCAAATGCACAGCTCTGATCTCCTCTCTAATCGCATCACAGACAGGGTCAGAAAGGAAGCATGGAAAAACACAAGCCAAGCAGACCACATCACATGTGTCTCCAAAGGTCTAAGGCACGAGAGAAACCAAAAGGCAGCATCTGGAAAGTTTTACTTTTTATTTTTCTAAAATACAAATGTCTGTCTTGTGTTAGTAACTTTAATATGATAGGCCAAATGCATCCAGTAAAAAGGAGGCACCGGCTACAGAATTCAAAATACTGAAGGTATTTTCTGGAAAGAAATTTATTCTGTTGATCTACACTTCAGATATAACATTGATTCAAATTCATTAGTTATTATTTTTACATCAGAATCTTTGAAGTTTGGGACTAATAAACTGGAACTTGAAAAGTTTTTAAAGTAAACTCCTATTAATGTGTAGATATGGATCCATAAAAAACATAACCAAGAATTTTATACACTTTATTAAAAGATCAAAAAATAAACAATAACAATATAGAAGTAACATACTAAAATGAGTAGCATTATGCACATTTCTAAAGCACATACAAGCACTACAGCAATATAATGTGGCAAAAAGAAACATAAATTCAAAGCGTACACCCTGTTGGTAGCAGTTGAGGGAATGAACTATCCTGTTATGGAACTGAAATACTGCATTAACCTACGCCTGTCTGGATCCAATGATATTTTAATTTCTTACAATTCCACAGGGCTAAGTGTAATCAATTGTATATATTTTCTAAACTATTCCATTTAATTGATATCTAATGTTTCCCTTACATTGTTTTACCAGAAATGCCTATGAAAAGAAGAATGTGCTTCAAAGATCTACTTTACACAGTACAGTATAAATGTTTTTATATATTTAAATTAAAAATTGACAATTTAGGAGAACATTCTCTCTTTGATTTTAGTGATTGCCTAAAATACAATTCTCTATTTATAAAAAAAAATAGTGATCTTTTGTCAGGTGATGTAATAAAGGGTGAGGAGTCGGTTCATTTTCATGATCTAAAAAAAAAAAAATTAAAACAAAGCTAATTGAAAAAAAAATCCCATAATCCAATCTAAGAATGGTCTTATCATCCCCTCATCTGCTAGGATACAAAAGCCATGGCAACAAAATCATTTGGCTTCCACCACTATCAAATAGCATCTGTGTACAGTAATAAAGAACTGGAACCTTGTAATTCGGTGTCAGGTAATTCTCTCTGTTGTGTGTTTGGAAAAATAACTTCATTTTATTTAACAGTTGTGTTATTTTGCATGTTTAAATATCTCCTTTGAGAGGCATATAGAGTTATTTTTGATGATAGAGGATGTCAGTAAAGATCACTAGCAAAGATTTTAGCAGTGTTGTCATGATCATCATGCTCATACCCCGACAAAGTTTGACCAGCTATGAATCATTTCACATAGTGCAAAATATTTTTCTCTCATAATCCTAGAAATGAGAAAGAACTGGATTATAGAAACTGATGATGGCAAAGGGAAGCCATAATTGTGTGGTGCCTTGAACTAGCTGATTATTTTGTATTAAAATCTAGGTTATTACATAACACCACAGAGAGAAGCAACATCTGATTTTTCCTCATTTTAAAGACCCTGGGGCTGCTCCAATTCAGCAAACCACCACTCGCACAGCCCTGTGGTGCAGAGTGGGCTGGCTGGGCACACACTGGCATTGCCAGGGGTTGGGAATGCTGGCCAAGGAACAGCTCTTGTGCTTGGCAGCAGCAGCTCAGCTCCCAGCCCTGGGGCATCCAGCAAGGGGTGACAGTCACATCGGATGCCACCTCCCACCAGTTCTGCTCTGGGGGACTTGCCCCTCACTGCTTGAGTCAGGACCAGACTCATGGCAAAACCAGTTACTTTTCTGAAGCAAAACTGGGGCTTGGGCTTTGCAGGGAAAAAAAAAAAAAAGAAGTAAAAAAATCCAACAAAAACCGAAACTTGTTCCAATCAAAAATAAATGGGTCAACACAGGCACTTCAGCTGCTCCAAAATCCCCCAGCACTGCAGAGTCCCAGCAGTACCAACACAAACAGGAGCAAGAGGCTGCTCACTGAGGACCCACAGCTTTGCTCTCCTTTGGTGGCAACTCTAAGGGGCTTGTTAGTCCCAGCCTGGAGCACACAGCTGGCCACACTGCCACCAGCCTCCACCTCCCTGTGCCAGCAGCAGCACTACCTTGTGCCTCTCAAACCACACCATGGCTGTCACACAGCAGAAAGAACTGGTCCCAGACAATCCTAACCCACCCCTGCCCATCTATGGTTCACCAGCTCCTTCCGTTTTGTTACCTTGCCCCAAAAGGTTAAAAAAAATTAAAATCAAGAAGTTGTGACATTTCCAATTCACTCTGGGATTTAAAACACTCACCACAATGACAGTCACCTCCCACAGATAAACACTTCAAGACAGAAATAGGATTAGGTGCTAGGAAAAATGTGTGTGTGCTGCCACGGACCTACCAGTCCTAATAGGATTCACCGAGAACACAACCTATCAGAAACATGACCTGAGGTGTGTTTGAAAATGTAGGCTGATTAAAAAAAGTAATTTGAATCTTTGCTAGTGACCTTACTAATTAATTCCACACCGTTTCCCATTCTCTGTGCTGCAGGTTGGAGCTGACCTGTTATCAGTCTGCTGTATAATAAGCTATGGCAAACTACAAAGCTTTTACAACAGCAAAGCAACATCATGCTTTCAGATAAGTTTTATAGCAAAAAACTCCTCCTTTTCAAAGCCTTAGTAATACCTATCTCTTTTACAAACTTTTCCTGTATTATTACAGACTTTTTATATTCAAAATAAGTTCCAAGGATTTCTTTCGTGGACTATGTACATAAGTGCAAAAAAGGTGTGTCTCACACATTCGTACACTAACTGAATCAGTTTAACTGCAGCATATTTGTATCTTCAACACTGTTACGGGGTCATTCCACAATATTTTTTTTCTTATGTACAGTTTTTGCTAATATAAATTAGTATTAAAATAGTTATATGCTTAATTATTTAGCCCTGATCGTAACATAATTGTGTGAGTGTTCAATTTCTGGAGAAAAGAAAATTGCAGGCAAAGCTACAGTACTGAAACTGATTAATTCTGAATTGCCACTGTGTGAATGGATGTGAAATGAAAGCAAGACCGGTCACTACGCTGTAAATACAGGCTGCTGTGTTTCCCAAGTGAAAATACTGTGGAATAACCCTTGCCACACAACAATTTCTACAAGCTATAAAACCTGACTCTAAATCCATGTGTTGTAAACTTCTTGACTGAAAAAGTGACCTTAAAGACACAAATTCAGCGTTCACATGGGACTTTGGGATTTTAAAAATATTCAATCATATCTTTATCTGACAGTATCGAACTGTACCTTTAACAAGCTCATACTGTTACACATCACTTTTAATTTACATGTGAAAATTTCACAAATAATGTATACAAAGGTAGCCATGTTGTAGTTTTGTTGCCATAGCAACAACAACTTAATATAATTAGTTAACAATGAATCTATCATTGTAGGAGTTACATACAAAGTTAATTTTGTTCTTAAACTGTAAACTATACAAACTAGTTATGGACTGTATTCTATACCTTACCATGCTTCAGTGTTGGTTTAGAATATAACTAAATGGGCTGAATACATGTATTAAAAATTTTAAACTTTCTTAACTCTCCTTCAAAATTAAATTCATTAGTTACTAAAGATATCAAAAAAAGCAATAATGAAAACCTTAAAAACTAATGGTAGAGAAATGAAAATATATGACATGAATTAATGCGTTGTAGCCTAGTAACAATGAGTTGTAGCTCTATTTACATTTGGATTAGGCTATCAACTATTTTTTTTTTAAAGTTATTACAGTCTTTAACATACAGTATATACTCTAAGGCCTTCAACAGGCACATGGTAAAATCAGGTCAATATCAAACTAAATCCATTCAACAGGAATGGGAAATTAGATTTTCCTCATAAATTTCACCTTTTTCAATTTTCATGTCTGTGAAATGTACAAGGGATAAACAAAACGAGGACTCCAGTTTCTCAATCCTTGTGTACCCGGCGCGTCCTAGAGCTACTCCTACCGCGCCAGCGCCAGCCCCAGCCGGGCCAGGGGACGTCACCGTGTCCTGCTCCGGCCACCTGTGCCACCGAGGTGCCCCCGGCTGCGGTGCCAGCCCCGCGGGGTCCCCGCTGCAGGGGACAGCGGGAGGAGCAGCAGGAGGAGCACAGCGGGACCCCAGCCCAGCCCCAGCGCCACGGCGGCCGCGTGGGAGAAGCGCGTCGGGAACCGGCGCGGGCTGCCCGGGGAGGTAACGGCTTCTAGAACGTTGCGATGCAAAAATACACAGTCAAAAATCATCAGCTAAAAATTTCCAACTAAAAAACACGGCTGATTGTGAAATCATGTTCCAAATTACTAAAAACACTGTATTTAACAAAAATAATCTTAATAGTTTTATGAATCCATTTTATTTTAAATCCCTCTTTTATTGTCTGCTTATGTTACAGTTTAGTAGTAGTACTTTTTATTGAAACTACTAACAACCTTTTTTCGTGAAAATGATCAATCTCAGCTTTCATTTTCCCTCTGCATGACCCGTTTTATCCAAGTTTCAGCATTTCTTGCATATTGTTTGCATAAGGCTGAGAGAAATGGACAAAGAGAAATAACTTTGGATAAATAAAAAATATAGGTTCATGGAAAGTGGGAAGCTTATAAAAATGTCACTAAAATTATATTGATTTAAACAAACTTACATACATCTCTTGTCAAATAAAGGATGATATTCATGCTTTTATGACATTTGTTTAGAGTCACTAACTAGCTCGGTGACTTTGTAATAGTCTATTTAGGAAATTTATAGTCTGGCGACTGGTTTTTTTCTTTTCTTTCTTGAACAAAGAAAATTAGAGCAAGTCATTGCACAACTAGTTTAAATAGTGCTACCTCAAAATGGCATTTTTGCCGAGATTGTTTTGAATTTGGTGAAGTTTAGTGCTTCAAGCTTTTCTTTCCTTAAACTCATTTACAAATTAACTCTAAATTTGCCAGCAATATAAAAACTGTTGTGGCACCTAATATAACTACCCTGAACATCCCTCATTGGACCTCTTTAATAAAAAATAATCCTTAAACGCCTTTTTTTTTTTCAGTGCTTTAAATGTGACATGAAAACAGCTGTATTCTAGGTTTACATTCTATGCACATCTATGCCAGATGTTTAAGTCGATAAATAAAATAGGAGGTTACATCAAAATTTCAAGATATACAAAAATCCATTTAGCACTGAAAAAATTTCAACCTCCTTGAACTCATAAAGCCATACAAGCTTGAATGCATCCTTTCTGGCTTAAGAAGATCAGCTCTGTTCTTTGTTGAGGCACTGGCACAGGTTGTGCAAAACCCATTTTTGATACACAAATAATTTCAAACAGGAAGTACTCAAATCCACTTTTTCCACTAACAATGTTATGGTTTCGGGAAACAGAAACACAGTGGTGAAAAGAACAGGTATGTGGTCACCAATACAAATGAGAGTCACTGATTTCACCCCTCTGCTTGTGAGCACAGATGGCTGGGGAACATCCACGGACACAAGCGACTGTCAAAACTCAGGGTCCATAAAGGAGGTCTTGGGGGGATGGTTTTTTCCCCTTTCTATCAGGGTTTGGTTCAAAGTCTGCTGAATTGAACAAAAAGATTCCTCAAAGCCTTCTTGAGCTGGGCTCCTCAAAGATTCGTGCTATGAGTGAGTCTCCATGGGCAGATGGTCAGAGCCTGCCCTGGGCTCACAGGCTGTGCCCTGGGTGTGTCACCATCACTCGTGGCCCATGGAGATACCCATCCAGCAAACTGTCTGTGCTCATACTGCAGGAGAGGGAACAAGGAATATCTAACCAAGGCCAAGGAACTGGGAAAAGAGAAGAAAATCTGGTGTCTGAATTTGGCACTCTACAGGACCACTCTGAGCTCGGGGTGGTCACGCCCCTCCAGACACTGTGAGCTGGCTTCTTGCTTGATTCTCCTTCTCTCTGTATGGAGTTTGTGGATTTACAGCAGCAAATCCACCTCTTCCATAATGCCAATGATACTGTAGAGCTATGATAGGGATGAATTTGGCGGTATCCTCAACCAAAATGCATTTCTGCAGCCAGATTGTTCAGCAACGCAGCATAACGACAGGCAGGGCTGTCCAGGGTGCACGGGCTGAAATGGTTTTATTCGTGCGTATGAAAAGGAGGTATTGAGAACTAGCCCTTGTTGTGCAACAAACATTGCTCTTGATCAAGTAGAAGGTGCCAAAATAAATCCACTGACCGACAGGAACTCCATTAAGACAAATGTTTATCTTCAGCAGAAAGCTTATGCTGAGCTTTTTGCTGCTTTGTTACTGCTGTGTTTGCTTTAAAGGGCCAGAGATCACAGGGATCGGGGAAATAATCACCCACTTATGGAAAATGGTGATTAAATAAATGGGGCATGCTGACAAAATTTTAACAAGAGACACATATAAGATTTCAGGCCAAAATGTTTCAGCATGTTTGGTGGAGACAAGCCCCAGGGCTTGGTGCTGCCCAGCCTGGGCTGAGCCACGGCCCCGGGCCTTCCCCAGCCACGGCTGGCACCTGCTCCTCTCCAATGCAATGAGCTTTTGCCCAACTGAAGCTGTCTCACTCCACCACCATTTTTTTGTTGTTTGTTTCAACTGCACCATGAGAACAGCGAGAGAGATTGTGCGCCGTTTGCAGCTGAGAATGCACTTCAATGGACAACAGAGCTGCAGAAATCCCTTGATGCTTACCCCTGTCTGAGCAAATTGTTCCTGTCCCCTTACCAAGCCTGGGCTTTTGTGTTTGTTTTTTTTCCCCAAAAGTTTCCAGAATCAGCTCATTGTATTGAAAGAAGAACCCTGAACTGGACTAAAATGATAGCTGTCTTTTCACATCACTTGTACTAAAAATTTGGAGACTATCTGAAGGCAAGTTTTAAATGATAAAAGGAGCATTTAACATAAGCAACTTTAGCTGACATTAACAGCAAAATCCAGCAAAGGGCAGAACATTCTGTGTCGTGTTTTTCAAGCACATAATTCCTGTTTCCCACAATAACATTTTTAGTAAAAAACAAACAAAACCCCATAAAACCTACAGTATATGAAAACTTAAGACATAACAATAATGAAAAAATGGTATTGAGTATACTTGATAATGATGTACACTTTAAAACAAATCAATAGACTATGATGTAAACAAAACAGTAAGATAACACTTTAAAAACAAGACAAACATTTATCCATCGATAGTATACAGTAAACCAACAGTCCGCTGTGCAGATGCACTTATCATGATGGTAGTCATAAAATGATTAAGTGTGTTAAAGTAATGTGTTATAAAAGTCTATTATAATTTCCTACTTGTATATCTCATATAACAGAGCGCTGTTTGTTAATTGTTTCTATAGTGCTTTTTTTTTTCTTTTTTTTTTTTGACATTCCCATTGATCAGTTTTTGGTTAACATGTAGGCTGCAACAGGCTTACTGTAGAGGTGGTAGAGAATGATAGAGGGAAGAGGGGAATATATACAGAAAGGCCATGCGCAGCTTCCCACCAAGAAGTCCTGGTGCTCCATAATTTTACTGTTCAGAATTTCAACATGGTCTGCTGCAGGGGAAAGAAAAAAACAACAAAGAAATAGTGAGAAGTTAATACATCTATATTTTAAAAGTCATTCCAATACATTTACATCCTCAATGTGTTGCCCAAGAAGTTGTCATTAGTGTGTTGCAGTCAGACATTTTATTCCATTAATTTTCTGATGCAGGGAGAAATTGCCAATAACATACTTGGCATCCTTTTAAATCTGCACTTATGACTCTCTCTTTCACACAATGACAGGGCAAATAGTGAAAGAGGGAGGTGAAAAAATAATAGTCATGATTTTTGGATGGGATGCCAAGTAGAGAGTGGCTAAGGAGAGGGCCAAAGGAATCCCTGATCTGTGTTAGCTCATTTCCTTAGACAGTCACATTAAATCTGATCCTAAGGATTTAGGCAACTGAGCCCAGAGATAAAACACTGACACAGAAACCCTGTGCTCAGGGGACCCTCTTCTGGGAGCAAATTGCCTCTTTGTGATGTACTCATGAAAATCCTCCACTGAAGGACCCAACAACTTATCTCCTGCAGGGCTAGACCAATCAGCCTGGCTACCAGCACTACTTCAACCATGGAGGAAAAGAAAAACATCTGTCAGAGCAGCCAGGGTTTCAGTTACCAAAGTCCCACTGAGGGAAAGTCTCCTGAAAAAAATGCTGGAAACATTCAAGATGAAGCTCTTCCAATTAAATGATCTCCTTATTGGGTGGAACAGGCTGTTTTACACATGTTATGGAAATGGGTTAACATGTCATGTCTGTCTGCCATTTGGAACAGCAGTACAGTCTAAGCTGAACATTTTCACTAATGTAGATAAGCTTGGTGTCACCCCTCATGAACAGGGTCCACAGCCACAGTTAGCAGGTCATGTATACATATGGTATTTAATTAAGGTCAGCAGAGATAAGGGCCACCACGGAGAAAGTAGCTTTTGTTGATTGCTAATAGATATCATTACTGAATTGCTTGCCAAATTAATTTCCAGTATTTAAGGACCTGCCTGTAATATGTGACCTAAGGAAGAAATGGGTTTGCATATCTGCATATACTAAATGGCTGATTTGAGAAAGACCTCTTATTGAATTGGCAGAACTCTCTCTTGAGGTAAAAAAAAACACAGTAAAGAACTGAAACTACCCAGAGATTTTAGCTCATGAACATCAGCTAAAATTCACAAAGAAAAGCAATGGAAAAACGACACTGCTGTTACAGTAGTGTGAAATAGTACTCTGTAACTCCAAGGACAAATTCCTCCATCGCTCCCCTCAGAGAAAACTATCATCTTAGGGAAGCCCAGGATCTGCAGGTGGGGTGAAGACTGTGTTGCTCATGACATTCATTCTGGTCTCCAACCCACCATGAGCCAGGCCCTCTCTGCAGCTGACCAGCAGAGTTCTGCCCAGACCAAACCAGCCTTGGCAGATGCACAGCAGCTTCTGCTGACCCAATCCTGCTTACCCCAGGAAAGAAAACATGTCACTAACAGCAAAAGAGAAGTTACACCTTTTCAGCTGACTCATTACCAGAGCAGACTTTGCCATCAACACTGCAAATCCCTGAGGTATCTGCAGGCAGCTGGGAGCTGTGCAGAGCAAGAGCAACCTGTAAACCGAGCCATGGGACTGGGGGATGCACAGGGAGGCTGTGACCACCACAACACAGGTCCTTGAGACACAGGAAACTCGTTATAAACCACAGGGCTGGTCTGCATGCTGCAGCAGCTGAATTCCTGTTGAGTCAGCAGAGCATAAAGCCAGTGGGGTCCCATGGGCTCAGTCCCTCTGCCTGAGCCAGCCCTGTGTTTAGGGGATGCAGTGCCCATGTACAAATCAATTCACCACAAAGAGAAATACCAAAAAGGAACTTACTGTTCTATCGGGAACTTCTACATCTGTGAAACAAACATGCTGCTACTCAGTTCATCTACTGATAACTGGGATATCTACACAAAAAAAAACAAAGAACACAACACATTAAAACATTGCCTTGAGATCGGGCCGTTCATTCTGTCTTCAGCATCAGATTAATATGTACATCATTGTCTTAGAAAACAGGATCCACTCCCAAGTCTTTATTTTGCTCCACATTAAGTACAATGTAGCTGCACCACTACTGATGCCTTGTGGAGTACCTGGTGATTGTACTGGGATTTTGACTCCATAGACTACAAGTAAAACAGAAATGCCCTGAAACTATCTGGCTCAAACAGGACTCACACAGCCACAGAGCAACGCTGCACAGCAATTTCTGCTTTCCTCTCATGACCAATACAAGTCTGAGTAAGACCTGCCCTACCTGAAAATAACAACAAAGCACAGAAAAAGACTGGCAATTCCTACTGAGAGCAGTAAAACACTGCCTAGGACTTATGCAGGCAAAACTCCTACTGAAAATCCTCATGACCTCACACCAGCAAAAGCCTAGAGGATGCCCCCAGAGATATTACTGGTATTCAGCATGGAAAACAGCCTCCTACAGAGCAAGGTGACACCCCGATTTCTTTGCAATAGCTCTAAACCTGAGAGCATGACAAATAAAAATGCTAAAATTAGTCCTGGGGGAAAAATTTTTTGAAAAGTGTTTGAAATGTCTCTGGTCTAACTGGGAGAAGTTGTGTCACACCAAATTATCAGGACGCATCACTAGGACAGGTTGTGCATATACAGTTCAGGACTGGTGCAGAAGCAGCCATCACACTCAGTATCTTCAGAGGAAAGTTTTGGAGAGAATTATGGCTCGGCACACATGCATGGAATCCTGTACACTTATGGCAGTGCTACAATGGCACATACTGCACATCCAGAGTCCTCTCTGTAGGGATGGGTGACATGCTATTGGCATAAAAAAAACTTTACACTTCACAGTCTCACCCCCGATTTTTGGTTTTTGGTTGTTTGGGGATTTTTTAGTAGTTTCCAGAGTCCAATTTTGTGGTGGTGGGGGAAGTCACTTTATATTTCCACTTCCACTTTCCAGTCCAGAGAGAACAAGCCAAAATACCACAGGGAAGGATGCTCGGGGTGGTATTTCTGCTTGAGACTGAAAGCAGAAGCGTTGCAGGTCTTGCGTGACTCTACCTCGGCAGATTCACGGCCCGTTGTGTTTTGAGGAGCCGGGGGGAGGTGTGGTTTTGGAAGAGAGCCCGCGGCCCTGCCAATCGCCCATCCCTACGCTCCGGCCGGGCAGGCGGCGGGAGCGGCCCCTCTCCATCCCCGGCCTCACGCTCGCACACACGCACACGCTGCCTCTGCGGGACGGACCCCGCACGGGATCCAGCCCTCGCCCGGTCCTCAAGATCTGAACACGTGAAAGAAAGCCATTGAAAGGGCCAAACCTGATTGGCGGTAGCTGTTGCAGCGAAGGGGACGCTGGTGGCAGGAGTTGTTGCTGCAGACACAGTGGTGGGCGTAGCACCGTGCATCATGGGCACTTTCGGAAGGGAACCATGGAAGCGACATACAGGAGGGTGGAGCGTATATATATTTTGTTTGTTTGGTTGGTTTTATGTAACCATGGCAACATGTGGTGGATTTGGGGGCGTGGCAGGAATCACAGCAACAAGCCATGTGACATCGTCATGAAGGACACATCGGGGCGCAGCATGCAATCACAGTGCAAAGCAAGACAGCGTTGGGAAAAAAAATAAACAAGAGAGAAGGGGAAAAGCCAATTACAATTATAATTAAGGAAAAAACCAAAACATTCTCAACACTTAGTACATTTATAAGCAGAACAATGATGTATTAGACTCCGAGGGCCAAATTTCCAAAGGGGGGAGAGGATGGGTGTGCTAGCAAAAGCCCACGTCAGCTCGCACCCGTGGGGAGTTAGACACAGCCAGTGCACGTTCCTTTGGGTGGGGACATTTTGGCAAGCGCACCCTCCCGCCCGCCTGGGAAAGCTTGTCCCCTTCCCTCCCCACCCCGTCCCCGCCAGCAACCAGAGGTACATGATGCACTTTGCAGCGGCTGCCGCAGCCCTTTCACCAGGTTTTCTCGCCTCTCTCTAGCAGGAACAATGTTTTGGCACGGGACAGAGCTGGAGGCACGGCAAACGAGCAGCTGGCAGACTGAGCCCTCTCCGTACAAATTCAGCATGCTCCCTTTCCACTCTAATTCTATAGGATTTGGCAAAACTCCCCTCTTGCAGGGTGGGGGGATGGAGAGGGGAAGGGACAGAGAGGGGGAAAATACACAAATGCATCCGAACAGCTACAATTTGCAGGAAGAGCATCCGAAAGGACAACAGGGCAGCAAGGAGCTTGGCAGCCTCCTGAAGCTGCACGTCCCGCAGAGCACAGTGCTGGAAGGGATGCTCTGGTGCACGCACGGGCATCCCCCAAACCCAAGGGGGATTTGTGGGGTCGAGGAGCCCAGAGGAAGGCCCAGCCATCCCCACAAACATGCGGTGGGAAAGCAGACTTGCCTTTCCCTCCACCCCAGCAGCCACGGCCAGCCCCAGCAGGGAAGGAGCGTGTGCCTGTGGCTGGGAACACTCCGGCCACGAGATGTTGGAACGTGTGGGTTGGGGTTTCCTACAGGCAGAGGTGCATTTGAGGGACTCAGCTCCCCATCATGCAAGCAATGTGTCCTCCCTGTACTATAGGGATAGGCAGGTTCAAGAGCAGAGTGTTTAAGCCATTCATGCCAGAGCTTCCAGACCTGCTCTCGGAAAGCCTTGCACTTTCCCCCCAGGGCTCCTGCCTCTCCCCCTCTGGCTAAAGCAGGCACACACCTGGATGCTGGTAGTCTTGCATAACCTTGGCTAGAGGATGAAAGCTCAGCTTTCACCCGCCCTCCTGTGCCCAGCAGCTGTAGACAAGAGGGGAAGGTCCTCAAAGGCCTGCAGAGGTTTCATCAAGACCCAGATGCTGAGCCTGAAGAGAGTGGATCCCTGCAGCACTAATGAGCACATACTCACTGCCTCCCTTTATCCCACATGCACTTGCAGTGGTAGCTCCCTATGATCTCCTGTACCTGCACACCTAACACTGTCCTACAGAGATGACTCTCCAGCCAGTCCATGGTCCAAACTCTGCTTCTCTTGCTGTACAAGCAGCACCCTGCTCTGGCAGAGGGGCTGACTCCAGATGTGCTCCTCCTTAGCACCTTGTTAAACCAGTCTCCTAAAACATCCTCAGAAGGACAACTAAAAATCCAAACTTAAGTCTGCCTGTTGCTTGATACAAAATAAAACAAAAATAAGCCAACAGGATCCCCCCACTTCTATTTCCTTGTGTCAGATGACTTAAATGGGTTGTAAAGACATTTAAGTGACAGATTCTTGTCTTTGAAGCAGAACTAAATAGGGGTGGGAACACATCACCTTGGATTCTCTTATTGTAAGTCACATGAAACACTGCACTGCACAGAAATTAAAAGGGATACAACCATTTAAGCCTCAAAGAAGACAGCGGATAGACAGTCACACCACTCAGCCACCCAGGTTCTCACTGATGCATACTAACTTGCAGTCTCTTTCAGATTAGGAAAAGTTGAGAAGTTTGTGTAGAAAAACCTACCAACGCTTGCAGTGGGTGTCATGCACAGAACTGACCCTGCACACCATGCATTGAAGCGTGGAAAGATGAACAAAAGGGATATTTCATTAGTGAAGCTTCAGTGTTAGATATCACTTTAACTAAAAAGCAGGTATTCTCTTTGCAGCATTCAGTATTTAAGCACATGCAACCAGATTCTGCATATTGGTATATCAATAGTTTAAACTCAGTTTAAAGAGATCATAGCAAACCAAATTAATTCTTTAATTCTTGGGTAATAAAGAAAAAACTTCTCCCACCTTGGTATTAAAAGACATGACTGATCCCAAAAATCAAGATTGTTTGGGATTTTTGGGTATTGGGTATGCTGATTTCTTTTTGATTGTGTCAACAGAAAACAAATTGCCCTCAGAAGAATGTCACACTCATGTTAAAATTGACTTTCCAAAAGCAATTTACTCCCGCAACCAGGGACCGTGATTCAAAGTCTCTAGTTTAAGCTGAAAGAGGCATTTATTTTTCTGGACTTGAAAAAATTGCAGTGGTGATGCCATTTTCAAGAGACAGCCTGACTCCCCCCTGCCATGGCAACCCATGATGCTGATCTCTCAACAACTGAACAGGAGATACTAAGAAAAGCAACAGCTCCCTTCCCCTCCCCACAGCAAGAGCTGCGACGTGCCACCTCTCTGCTTTGCTTCCAAAGCACTGCCAAGGCTGAGCCCAGAGCTGGAGCCTGATTTGTAACACAAATTCATCACAGACCTGTCCTCTGACTGGAAATTTGCTGCTCTGCCCAGCATTAATATCTTCAGACAGAGCAGGTGCCAGTAAGCAGCCCTGTTATGCATCAGCCCTGTGTGTAATTTCATTGCCATGAGCCGGTACCAGCGCAGCGAGGGCCGGGCACAGCTGATTTATGGTGCTCCATCAGAAATGCCTGTCCTTATGTCAACTTTGGCAACTGTGACCTTGAGGAGGAGCAGTGTGTAGCCAGCTGGGGACTTGGCATTCCCCAAGGTGTCCATTTTTCCTGTAGAAGTGTTTCACTTGGCACCTGCCAGAGCTGTGTGCTAAGGTCAGCTCAGCCCAGCCTTTCCAAGGTTCTGCAGAGCACAAGGTAAAAGGCTACTACTCCATCTCTCTGCATGAGATTCTGCTTCCCTGGAAGAACATCTTGGTAGCGGCTGAGTTCTGAGTGTTTCCAAGGGCTCTCACAACAGAAAGGCCTTGGAAACACAAGCACAGGGTTTAGGTCCCCCTTCCCTGGACCCACACTCCACCTTGCTCTCAGGACCAGATTGTCTCTAAAGCTTTTCCCCGACCCCAAAGAAAAACAGTGCCAAGGTGCAAGTCTGCTGTGTGTTCACCTCCAGGGGTCAGCCCAGAGAAACACTCTGTGTATTTTTCTAAGTATCATCTGACAAGTAAATACAGCATTAAACATTAAAAACACAGGGCATTAATTTTCCTATGATACTCCGAATGGTAATAATGATACTACAATATGAGCTATCTGAAATATTCCTAATTCAGCCACTTAGAATACTTTCCACTCCAAGCAGGTTTTGTTTTCCATTTGGCTGCGGTTAATTGGCCAGTCAGAAGACAGTCACATCTGCCACATTAATATTTCCAGTTCTGTAAGAATTATTGAACTGCATCTTTCAATTTAACTCTGAGACCTTAAAGGTACAATAAAAGCTGGGAGTTAAATTGCTTTTAAAAAGCTTAGGGTATTGTACTGGTCAAAAGACAAGGAAGAGGGAAATATATGCCTTTAAAGAGGATTATATAATTTGTATTTACTAAAGACTAACCATTCCCTCTATAAACATCACAGCTGCTGCAATATGTAGGTCAGTGAGATACAAGCTCAGGGAGGTGCCGACAGCCTCAAAAGAGCAGCCACAGAAGTCTACAGACATTTTAACATGAGTCCAAAAGAGCACTACACAAGAGTCAAAGAATTAATTTGGGATTAACCAGTTGAATCATAAGGAGGAAAACCAGAAAGTATGAATTCAAGAAACATGCAGACATTTTTCTTAGTTTGAACTGCTTAAAAAAAACCCCAAACCACACAAAAAGGGCTAAGAAGGATCTTTACATGTGAAAAGCTCTAAATTGTAGTAGGTGAAGGGGAAAAAGTCAAACAGCAGATGTTAATTTTTCATCCATTTTTAACATGAAACTACACACCAATATTCTTTTGCTAAAGACTCTTACAAAACTCATTAGCTGAACACCAAGGTCATAAAATAAACAACCATGATGATGGGAAAGCAAGGAGACACTTACCTGTAGGGATGAATGTAGGCTGTTGCAACTGCATGTTGGCTAGAGCCTGTTGGTAGTGGAAAACGCTTGGGTTAAAGACTGTGGTGGCACCATTGTTTTTTTCAAGTGCTGGCCTCTTTGGTAAAGGTTGAAGTGCACCAGGCGGCAGGGCCTGTGGATAAGGGAGTCATTAAAGACAAGTGGAGTAAATAAAGGGGCCCAGATGTAGGTCAAGCATGCAATAAATAACAGGGGGTCTTGGCTGCAAATCACCTGCAACTCCATCAATTTAGCGAGACAGGAAAGAGAAGAGCAGCTAAGTCACAGTACAAGTAGGAGGTGAAACAACAGCTTCACTAGGTAAGCAGTTAGTAAATGCACCAAGAGGAGGGGCAGAGTCCAGAAAGAGGAGGGATGCTAAGGAGCTTTTCAGCTGGACTGACTTGGGTACAGAGGGAGGAAAAAACACTGGGAAAGGAAGGGGAGAGGTGATCACCTGGACAGGACGCTACAAAGAGCAGTTGCAGGCAACAAGCATTAAAAACCCCAAAACAAACAGGAAAAATAGAGTAGATGACTATTTAAAACCCAAGAAGATTAGCATAAGCAACAAATGCCATGGAAAAAAACGGATGCTTGCCTCTGGTTCAACACCTGCCTACATGTATGTGTGCATGTGTGGAAGCGTGCACACAGTGCAGCCAACCCATGTGTCCAGATGGTAAACTGTAGCTGTTGCCAATTACACACATAACTTTACATCCACAGTAAAATGCATTTCCACTTGTTAGTAGAGAGGCTGAGCAACATGGTCAAGACCAGGCCTGATTGTCCACTGCTCACACCAGAGGCACAGCCCACCACCAGCAGATTTGGATCAGATCCCACTTTATAGAAGGTGGCCTCCATCAGTCAAATACTGCTCACTCATTATTAACAGTGGAAAAAGCCATTGACAAATCCCTTCTTTTCATTCCATCACACCACCAGGCTTCTTCCAGCCCGTCAAACCTGTTTCATGATCAGACTTGGTAAAAAGCATTAACCCAACTCAGGAACTTTTCTCAGTGAGTTACTCATCATTCATCCAAGCATGTCTCAACAGCAAAGTAGTATGTCAGGTTCTTAAGAGACAGGAATGTTTCTAATGATTTACAGCTTTTCATTGTACCCAAGTAAGAAACCACATTTTTTTCTCCACATTGTGATAGAAAAGGGTCCTTTTTAATTATGCCCCGCAGTCCTTTTGCATGTAACACTCCCATTGACGTCAATGAGATTTACGCACGTGGAAGTCATGCAGAATCAGGTCATTTCTGACTAGTTGTTAGTCTGTATCATGTAGCAAAGCAATGGCTGAAAAACAGGGTTATCACTCCTACTTTTATTTTAATAGGTCACAAATGAATGGTAGATAATGGAGAAGGTTTGGTTAATGAAGGGTTAAAGCTACAAACACACGATACTCAGAAGGAAGGACACAAGTAAAGAGATTTTAAAGAATTATGAAGATCAACACACAACAGAATATAAGTGAAAGCTTGCAACAGTTTGTCGCCATCTAGAAACAGGTTTCACTTTAATTTGCTATAGGAGACTGCTCATCTGAGAAATGTTAAGCAACATACTTCCAGGCAAAACATTACTCCATCCTATCTCTACTCACATGGTTGCTTTTGGGTGGTTTTAATATTAAAAAAGAAAATGAGAAGAAATTGCATTTGCAAAACTGCCCTCAGACATGCACACATCCTTTGCCTATGCTAGTGGGCATCCACTCTCAGCATTAGGATTTAATTTTCCCAGATTTCTTCTGGCTGCTACCAAAAGACAGCAGTCAAAGATGGGACATCATTCTCAGACACAGACACCAAAATCTTTTACTTAAGATATCCATATTTTAGGATGATATATGAGTTTTCATTTCTAGGTAAGCTTTCATTGGTATCTGTGTGAAATCTTCCTGTTATCTACAACTTGTCTCTTCAATGATGGCTACATGAACATTCCTCCAGGCACAGGACAGATCTGCAGCTTACACAGTCTGGAGTAGTTTCACGTACATCACAGAGGTTTCACAGCTTTAGAACAACTCAAGAACTTGCTACTTAAATTCATGCTCCTTATGATACCCAATTGCTAAATAATCCTTTTCAGACACTTCCAAAATCTGCCTCAGAAGAAGAATGTACTAATTATAGCAAAGCAACTATGCCAGGAACATAATGGACTTTTGACTCCCTGCTTCTTGGCCAAAGGCTGTCACCACCCCAAACCCCACAATGGCAGTGCCAAGAGCAGAACAGCTGAAGGCTTTGAGACCTTGCTGTCTTGTCCTGGCACATCACAGGACAATTCCAAAGCACAGCACTGCAGTCAGAGGGAGACACCAGCAGGCCCCAGGATTGTCAAGACACATGAGGCTACCCCATCACCCTCCCCTAACCTGCTACAGCCCCTTGGGAGCAAGGGAAAGGAAGGAACTATGGCAGCCTCGCTGTTGCTCCCTCAACAGCAGCCAGGTGGAGAAACACAAATAAATGCAGTATTTCCAGAGTGTTCTACAGAAACAAGCACTCTGCAGCAGCTCCTGTGCCACCCGATGTCCAGTTCTCATGTGGGCTCTGTGGGCAGGGGAGCGAGGAACCCATCTTGATCTGCTTCTGGTTTGACCCGCCCTGTGGGTCACCGCTCCACCCCAGCAGCTGCAGGAGTGTTCCCACAGGATACATGAAGATGTATTGGCTCCTCCTGCTGCCAACCCGATCTTTTTTTAGATACCAAGGTGTAGGAGGGCCCAAGGACACAGAACAATCTGGCTTCAGCCCTTTTCCAGCCTGTGTGCTGAGGTAAGAGCCTCAGGAACACGCTCATTGAAAGGTCCATCTATAATGCCTTGAAGGGGCATCTAAAATTGCACATGAGGAAGCTGGGCCCATACAGCTCCTGCACGGGAAGCTGGCAGGGACACAGCACAAAACAAATGTGTCTCATTTGACATGGGCTACAATTTTTGTATCACTCACGACCTGCAGGAATTGTAGCAGCTCAAGAGGATACAACATTTCTTTTTTGCACTATGTCCTGGTTCTGAAGGAATCCTACAAGTAGAATATACAAAAGGCAACAAAGACTCCTCACCACCAAATTCTGCAGACAGTGTCACACTGCAGCAGAGGAATTAGACTAAACCCTCCTAGTAAAGAACTTACTTGATGAGTTTACCCCATCCAGCTGCTTGTCCTTTCCCTCTGGACAAGCTCTGACCACCACAACTACAGCAGCAGCTCCTGGACAGTAACTTTTCCTAACTTTATTTTTTGCCTTTGTGTTTGTGTGCACACATGGGTACACAACCTTTGCAACAGGATCTGGCCATCTCCACCAGTGAAAGGGTTAATTCAGTTCAGAATCCATGCGATAGTCCTGCACTGATTCAAACTAACAATTTCCACTAATTAAATGCCAGGCAGCCTCCCATTTTTAGGCTGGGAAAGCCACATTCCTGCTCAAATGAGAATCTGAACAAAGAGGCTTGTGCCACTGCTCTGCATGGCATGGAAAGCAATTCTTCAGCAAGACTGACAGATAAAAACACACTTCACACTAAAGTCAGAATTTCCCACGTGCTGGTTAGCAAACCTCTCGTTATTTTTTACAAGGCAAGAACTGGATTAAATCTTTGCAACAAACAATTGAATTACACCTCAAAGTTCCCCTCAGATCTCTATCTCCTGGGACCAGATCACATTTTCACCCTTCTGCACTCAGCAAGGAGAGGCTGTGTCTGCTGCCAGGCATGATAAACAGAATTATCTGAGAGAGGGCAGAGGTAGCACCCATTCCCCGGCAAGCAGCAGAAGCAAAGTGAGCAGTTTCCTCTGAAGACCATCCATGCTCTTATCACCCATGAAGGGTTCAGAGGAGGTGACATATCCTAACGAGTGGCTGCCAGCCTTTGATGGGTCAGAGCAGGAAGGCTCGTACAAGCAGCTTCTCTTGGAGGGTTTGTTCAGTGGGGGAGCAGTTATGGGCTCTCCCACTCTCTGCCAGACCATGTCTCCTCAGAGAGGTGGCCCTTGGAGAGGGCAGCTGTGCAGGTCCTGCCTGTGCTGGCTCTGTGTCAGCCATGGGCAGAGCAAGTGAGAGGCTGTGATGCCATTCACAGCACCATTCCATCACTGCTGCCAGAAGCTGGGCCCTAGCAGGGCTTCCTACTGCTGATGCTTAAAATTCTGATAAGGAAGCCTCTTGACTACTTAAACCCAAAAACAAGTCTTTGGAGAGGAAGGGGAAAAGATCAGCTTCACCTCCTTAGCTCTGCAAATGAGAAGCAACATTAGCTTGATGGTTTCACAGCTCCTATGTGTTCACTCTTCCCTCTCTGCTATAGCTGGGCAACAGGAGCTCTTTCTTTTAAAATGTTTTGTATCCCTTATTCTTTGGGAAAAGAGGAAAGTGTTGTCTTCTATGGAGCCAGGACTGACAGCACTGTGAGTATGGCTTTTGCCTCACTATGAGCATCATAAAGCCAAGTAAAATGTATTATTTGAGAATCATAAAACAACCAAGACCAGCATATATGAGGACAGCCTCCAAGTTGAAGCTCAGGGAGCAGATTCCATGCTTGAGACTGAAGCAAAAGGCACCCAGAGCAAGGTCCCTTTGCTGACACTATCCCATGGCCATGGGGGATGAACCACAGACAGCCAGCTGAAGGGACAGCCACCTTCCCAGGTTACCAAATGCATGAGCCAAGTCCCACTGCACCTGCTTCAGTTCCCAGCACAGATCCCCAAGGATGCTGATTAGCCCTCTTCCCCCTAAATCTCAGTAGTGTTCATGACACAGAATGCTCTTGTGCAGGGCAGTTACCAGCACAGCACTGCCAGGCAAGTCTGTGATGTTGGGAATACAAAGAAAAGTCACTGGATCTGTCCTGCAACCACCCAGTCCTCTGGCATTTAGAGCACACTGCAGACCTAATTAGCTAAATGCTTAAATTCTCCCTCAAACATTGCATCTTGTGACTTCCAAAGCTGCCAGTGTTTGGAAAAACACTTCAAAAGCCAGAGCTGCCTCCCCCAGATTATTCACTGTCTCCAAAACACATCTAGACTTCAGGAGGCAAAGCTCAGACGTTAATGGATGGTATGTGGGGCACAGGATTGGCATGTCTGAACGCACACTGAACATTTCTGGCTGGGATGGGCAGTCTCCCCAGGCACTAACACCACAGACCAAGAGCAGAAGGCTTTCATGCAGATTAAGATGGTTACGTGCAAAGCGAGAAGGTGAAAGGTCCAAGTACCAGGTCAAAGGTTGCCTCGAGCGGTCGCTTCAGTGATCTGACAGCTGGCTCAGTCTTAATTAGCAGGCAGCGAGCACATGATGGACATGGGCCAGGGAGGGGGATCAAGCACAGTAACAAAAACAGCAAGCAGAGGTGTGTCAAGAGAGAGCAACAATTTGGGAAGGCGAAGAGAAAAAAAAATTAAAAAGTGAATGCGTTATACAATATATTAAAAAGACGAGGCATGCACAACACGGGGTGGCTGGGCAATTACCTGGCCTAGTGGCAAGTCAGTTATTTTGCCTCGGTAAGTTTTAAAAGTAAAGAAATATCATCACAGGACACGTGCTTTGGAGCTTCGCCACATCAGCTGGCACAGCAGGGCAGGAGCGCTCAGGGGTCAGCACCTGCACAGGGACTGGGCTCCAGCCCTCATGCTGCAGCTACACACCGTGCAGAGGCCAGCAGAGCACTCGTGGAGGGGGAAGGACCACTGGCAAAGGAGGGAGCTTCGAGCACATGCTTAAGTGCTGTCCTGAACTGGGGACAGAGCCTCACCCAGTTCATCCAGTGCTGCACTGACTTCAGCCAAGCAGGAGTGAGTAAAGCTGCTACTTGTGCACATCAAGTAACTGCAGGATTGGGTCCCTCAGCAATGCTGAATTTAGATTTGAAGTCATTCTAAATCTGTTTTAGAACGTAGACCCATAGCCTGGCATCTGTTTTTCCCTCCAAGAAAATGGAGCACCTTTCTTCCCTTTAATAAAGTCTTACACCTCAACAGGTACAGTAAATGCATCAAACCTTGAAAAGTCAATGAATAATGTAGGCTGTTTTGGTAGCAGGGGTGATGCAACAAGCCATCAATAAATATTTTAAAGGTTCTCGTTAACAGCATACAAATAGGGTTAATTACATTTTTAAGAGAAGCCAGCTGAATGAATAAAACATGCATTGGCTTTGGTTAAGTAGCAGTGTCCTAGATAATTAGTGAAAAAGTAAAGATTCAATTGTGAAGAACACAAGAGTTTCATTTCAGAAGGTTATTTTTCAACAGAGGTGGGACTCTTATTTCAACAACAATAAAAACAGTAAGGAAACTAATAAATGAACTCTGCAGGACAAATAAATACTGCAGTATAAATTAATTGCTCAAATTACATTCCAGGTAATATTGATGCTACAAGGAGGGTACTTGTTTAATTTCTAAACTGCCCTGGTTCTGCATTAAATTTCATTATGAATTTAAAGCAACATCCTTTACTATCTTTAAAAAAAGAAAAAGATATTTAGAAAAATTTTAGTGGCCTGAATTCTAAATCAAAGAGGAAGCAAGAGCCTTTTTAATATTAATTAGAAAAATTTTAAGAAATCATAGAAGAGATGGAAGGGACCTCTAGAGATGAGCTAGACCAACACCCTGCTCAAAGCAAAGTCAACTACAGCAGCTTGCTTGAGACTCCATTCAGGTTCAGATACAGGTTCCCAGTATCTACTAGGACAGAGAATCTTGTTGTAGTGCTAGATCTTTCTTTGGTAAATAAGTTTTTCCTTATGTTTAAATGGAACGTCCTGAATTTCAGTTTGTGCCTATTGCTTCTTATCTTTACATTGGGCACCACAGGGAAGAGCTTCCTTTCACCTTCTTTACCTCCCACATCAGGAATTTATGCATATGGATAAGATCCCCTGGGCCTTTTCTTCCCTCCCCAGCTCTCTCATCTCTGGGGTTAACAGGTCCCTCTAAACCAAACTCAACGGAATGGCAAACATCTATATGAGCCAGGGGTGAGACTTCCTTGACTCATGTTCAGAACTGCAGATATGAGTAGTCACAATTCAACTTAAAATGCAAGTGTGACCATCTCTACCAGGTCCAAAGCATCAAACAGGTCAGGAAGTCACCCTTGTTTTTTCTTGTAATTTCACTAAGTCTTTGCAAAATTATCGGACACAAGTTTGCTAAGCTCAGGCAACTGATACCATCTGCTTTTTGCAGAGAACAGGCCAGGCTCTCCCTGAAAAGGATATATTGTGTATTGAGGAAGCTGAACTGACCCCCATGACTCAGCCAGGGAACGTGTTGGGTGCTGCTGCACTTGCATTCATGTCACATCACAATGTCATGTCAGCAAATCACAGGGCTGGGCACCATGTCCCTGCCTGGTGAGATCTACTGTGCCACTGAGGGCTTCATGCTGTGGTGAGCACAGAGACAGGACGAAGAGATGGGATGCATTTTGCACATGCTCTCAGCTCTCTAGTCAGCCATTTACAAAGCTCTCTACTTTTCCACAAATGACACATATGACACGTGGAATCTCTTAGCAATGGAAATGCAGCTTGAGAGGAGCTCTACTTACCATTGCAGCTGCAGCTGTCTGGTTCACCTGGTGTTGAGCTGCCTTGATTTTGGCTTGCAGGTGTGCAGGGGGATGAAAGTACTTGCATTTCTCCCTAGAGCATCGACCTTTGATGTAATCCATGCAAACTGTAACAGTATTTTCATTTGTGTCTATCATTGCAATATCTATAGGGTGAGCATAGCGGCAATCATTCTCACCACGTGTGCAATTTCCACGCTGAAACTCTCGACAAACCTTAAAAGAAAGTCACATTGTTGAGCAGAACATGAAGTTACTTTTCATTCAGTATTTTCAACACAGAATATCAGTTCAGTTGGCCACATTAAGCCATGTATATTTTCTAAATCCATGCTCATCTGGGGTAGCACATATATCCACAGACACAGGGGCAAATGGTTCTACTCACAACTGCTTCAGGGGGTGAAAAGAACCACAACATTAATAAGGCCCAGTTACCAAATGCAAGTGAAGAACAGAATTTGTGCAGAATGGAAAGTGACCTCAGAAAATCAATGTCATTTTGACAAAACTTTTGCAGCTCAGGATTCCTCCCATCTCTAAAGCTTAAATGTTAATAACTCTGCAATTTGTGTCTCACCTGGATTATGCATGTGTTATGGAGCACACTCTTAGGCAAGACATTTAATTTTAAATGTTACATGCTACTGCTGTTTGCAACAAGTACTTTTTCTTAAACATGAGGTGCCTCTTTCACATAAATAGTCTTTCTGCCCTTCACAATAAATCCCCAACCCTGGGATTACGTGACAGCACATTTGGTTACACAGCAATGTGTTTGAAGGTGCTGCCAAAATTACTAGTTGTACTAGGATCTCACAGATCCTCCTAAGTTATGACCACTGAAGCATCAGAGGACAAAAAGATTTCATAAAAAATCTGCAAGGTTTCTTGTCTGAGGAACTGAGAGAAGTTGTTGAATAATATAGTAAGTGGTGTAGCTCACATACCAATGTGCAATCAGACTGAGTGTGGGGAAAGGTGACACGTCAGCAAGGCAAGATAAAGTACATAACACAAAACAATGTGTTTTGAAATTACACCCTTCTCTGCTATCTTCCTGTGTTATAATTTACACCTGCAGGGGCCTCTGAATTCAGGTCCTCAGCCCTTATCTCCTGCAGAGTCTCTGCTTAGGGTTTGAAAGACATTTACAGCTCCTTCACCGTTAAGTCCCAGCATATCCAGCCAACTGGGGAGGGAGAGACATCTTTCCAACATCACACTCTCTCGTCTCCCATCAGTGTAATACTTAAAGCTTTCTGTAAAAGCTCAATAAGCCCATCTCTAGAAAAGGGAAACATCTGTTATCTCCAAAATATCTTCCACCCAACAAAATTTAAGAGCAGACAATCTACTTGGTTTTTTTGGGGTTTTTTTAAGCATGGCAGATCACATACAAAAAAACAATCTTAACCCTGCTCTAATACCCACTGATACCAGAGGAATGAATTTTCCCAGATTTCCAAGGATTTGGGAAAAGGCCCCGCAAAAGCGCCTGCTCTGGCAGAGAGCAGCAGCCCTGTGCTAGCAAAGCTGCAAGTTCAACTCTGTACTGTGCTGCATCAGGTCATTTTAGCAGAGAGCAACAGCTGGGAGCACATGTCCTGTTCATGCCTGTCAGCAGTATTGTATCAGATGCCCAAATACCTCCAGTTTATCCGTACGCATCAGTTTCTGCCCAGCAGAGCCTCCCGGTACTGTAACAGTAGGATTTCCAGAAACCAGGACAGGAGTATTTGGTAAAAGCTCTGCAGGAACTAAGCCCATCCCAGGAGAAACATGACTCAGGTAGGGACTAAAAGCCATTGTGGGGCTTGTTGCAAGCGATGGAGTCACAGGAAACGTTGTCTGTGTACAGAAAGAAGAAAAACAAAGTATTAGTTAAAAAGCTCCATCTTGGATTTCCCATCAAAGCCTTGCATCACACTTCAATCCTTTTAGACAATTTGATTAGTCACATCAAAATGCTGCGCTCTCCAATCTATTCATTTATTGCCATTTACTTGCGATCCATTCGCTTCTCCTGACTCACAGATTTGTGACTCATCCTGAATACAAGGCATCTTTATTTGTCAGATCAAAGCATATTGATGATCTTTATAGTTTAATGACACAATTAAGGATTTCATGCCAGCAATTAGGGCAGGCCCAAATTAAACAGACTTCTCATTCCCAAATACACATCTCAGCTTCCTTATGCCTACACCGCAGTGCTGTAGAGAGACGCCAAGGTAAACTGCAGCTCCAGGACCTGGAAACAGGTAACCCCATTAGCTGCACTGCTGCATCCACCATCAGCCTGCCCTGAGCTCCATGTCAGCATGGCCAGTGGGCCTCAGGTGAGACCAAAGGTACAATTCAGTCAGGTGAGGTATCTCTGCTGCAGTTGGTTGGTCAGGCATCCTGCACATCTGGGGTTGGTTTCAGAGTGCCAACAGAGTCCACGCAAAAGCCATTTTGGAGAAGGATCTAAGCCTGTGCTTGATGTGAACGGCAGTAAGAGGACACCAAACTCATTAATGTCACAACATGATTATGTCACAACAGATGAGATGGCTCAGGTGGACTAGTGTGAGGTCCAAGACCCCACCTGTGCTACAAGGAGCCATGTTCTCTTTGGGACAGAGCAACAGGCCATAAAGAGCTCAACCACTTCAGGTCCCTACGTTGTGTTAGGCAGGTCCTCTGAGTGCAGCAGAGCTTCAGTGTTGGGGGCCAGAAGCACTTCCCTGACCTGAGCTGATCCAGCAGTGCTCACGTGGAAAAGGAGCTGCTGTGCTGGCAGGAAGGTGAGCACAAGGCTCCGAAGCAGATGCTCAGTTTAAAGTCTGGGACTAGCCCCTGAAGCCAGGGAGTTTGTGAGGTTTTAAAGTACCACATCCAAAGTATTCTTGGGAATGAAACCAATTCCAACTTGATGAAAATCTCCACCAGACCTCACTGAAGATGACAGCATGCATGGCAGCACTCCTGCTCCTGTAGCAGGGCTTCGAGCACCCTCCAGGGAATGCAGCCTGAAAACTGGACCATTTTTATTTTCCCTCCTGTCACCTGCTCCACTGTGAATGCTGGGTTCCAGTTAAAGCTGCTTATATTGGCAGGTGTCTATGACACCATCCTTGGAAGCTACAACCTCAATTTTGCAATAAATACAAGTGTGCTTACACAATTGCCTGGGGCAGTTTTTTGGCCACACACATCATTCCCTCCTTTCTTTAATTTTGGTACATCTAGTCCTGTGAACTTCTAAAAGAAGCCACATATGGACAGTGTGTTCCTCAACACCACCTTCATCCTGGTACTTCCATACTTTGCTTGCTGCAATGTGGAAGAAGTTAACCCACAGTAACACCAGCCAACTGTCCTAAGCCAGCTTTAGTTCAGCAATGCCCCTTCCTAAGGTCAGTGACAGCAAGCAGCTCCCCAGCCAATGGAAGAGGGAATAATTGACAGAATATATTCCATTTTCTCTTCCTCAGTGAGGAGAGACAGCTTCCTGCATCAATGGTGCTGGATGCTTTAAGTGTAGCAGAACCAAATAATTCTTTTTCTGGGGGATTTCCAATTTTCCTTCTTGTGAGCCTTAGTCAAGCACTGCTTCAGCTGTTGGGAGACTTCAGCCAGTAAAGCGACAGATCCCCCAATCCACAGCCCTTTATTAAATAATTTTCTTCTCTCTTTCAATTCTCTGGTGGCTCCAGACATTTTATACCTTTTGCTGCTAAAAAGGCTCTTTAGGATTTTCAAATCTGTGACTCCCTGAACACTTTAATGAGAAAGCAGCATCCATTAGACTGTTTTCTTTTGTGCAAGTACCAGTAATTACAGTGGCATCTGCTGAACTTCCATCACCATTTGCACCATAAATGCTGTTTTAAGGAGCTTCTCCTGCCTGGCCAGTCTGCACAGGTTATAGTGGGGCCTGACATGTTGTCAGCATTTGTTTTATGTACCCATAGTAACCCAAACCTTGCAGTACACGTGGCTTGCACAAATGTGTGGGCAAACCTACCCTATGTTTTTCAGCACCTAATACAGCAGAAGTATCCTGACTGAGCAGATGTGGCACAAACACTGCTCCAAAATGCCAGGACATCCTTTAAAGCAAGCTTCTCCTGCTTGGGTGGGTTCAAACACAGCCAGCAGCCAGGCCTAGGACCTTGCTGGTTTCTGAGACAAAGGGAAGATGTTCCTCCCATTGCTGAAGGAAGGATTTGTGCAGACTGGGAATGCTGGGGGCTTGCAACACCTCACACTGAGTGAATTCACCTGAAACACTCACTAAGAGATGATATATCAGCCTCTTCACCAAAGCTGCTACAAAGGCGGAAGGAGGACGTGCTCCCTGAAACACAATGCCCAACTCCCTCAAAATCAGCCCCTCTTCTCACTGGGAGCAATCAGCAAGGGCTGATGGATCCAAACCCAAGCTGAAGTGAGTGGAGGAAAGATGTGCATGAGGAACAACTGAGTAGCACGATCCACTTGCGATCCTGGAGACCTGCAGAGCGATGCTCGTAGGAGCAGGAGGAGTTTTTATTGCTGCTGCTGTTTGTTCACCCCTTTCTGTGCCCTGACATCTGCTGCTGCCTTCCCAAGGTTTCCCAAGGCTCCTTCTGCCTGCCTGCACCGAGTGCCTGCCTCCCTGATGGGAAATGCCAGTTGTGCTCCACACCCTGCCCGCAGGCTGGGGCTGCTGCTCGCAGCCAAGCGGGTGCACAGCCAGGGAACAAGCAGACCTCGCTCAACAGATTAAACCTACAAGAGCTGGGGTTTTAAGTCTGGAGTGTGTGAAGCACTCTGAGAACTGTGCCTTTGTGAGCTGGCATCAAGGAACTCTGTATTTATTGTGGCTGATGAGGGGAAAAGATGGGTTGTGCTCACTGCCAGACCCAGCTGCCTGTCTTGGATTGGGAAATCTAGTCTGGCTCATGCATCAGTACCAGTAATAGGGATGCTGCCAGCCAATGCTTCCCTCTACGTCTGTGCAGGTCCCCCATGTCCTCAGGGAATGTGAGCAAATTTCCTCCTTGCAGCCAGAACCCAAATGTAATTTTTACTCCAAACAGCACTGCCCTCCTCAACGTGCCTCCTGTCCACCTCCTGTGACAGCTTTTGGCTGGGATACAGTTAATTTTCTCCACAGTAGCTGGTATAGGGCTGTAGTTTGGATTTGTACTGGAAACAGTGTAGATAATTCAGGGATGCTTTTGCTGTTTCTGAGCAGTGCTTACACAGGGCTAAGGGTTCTTCTGCCTCCCACCCGCCCTAACCAGGGGACTGTGGGGGGACTCAGGAGGGGACAGAGGACAGCTGACCCCAACTGACCCAAGGGATATCCCAGACCAAATGGCATCATGGTCCTGATATAAAGCTGTGGGAGGAACAGGAACAGAAGGACAGGAGACCTGACAGAGCAATGTTATGGCTGTACACTAAAAAACCATATTCTCAATTTAATTGCTGATATGCTCTAGGGGAAAACAGAGGGATAGAAAGTATCAGCACTTACTCCTGCTGCCCCCCTTGAAGCTCTTGCTAATTCAGGAAATATAAAGACAGGTTTTCTAATTCCTTGCAAATTAGCTTTTATAAATCATGGCATAGAAACACTATCAGTAACTCCTGTGCAGAGAGAAACAGGTTACAGTGCAGCAGCAAAGGGTTCAGGCTGGTAGCAGCACACAAGACTGGTTTACTAAGTATTAAAATGCCTGTAAGAATACTAATAATTTAAAAAAGCTGAAATGGCTGTTGTGAGAATACATCTCAGGGGGTGGGCTGCCAAGGACTTGGAGAGCTCTGAGCTCCTCACAGACCTCAAAGCATGGAAGCTGCTGGGTTGAAGGTGTGAGCAGAGAGAAGGAACCACCCCAGGGAGGGGCATTTGTCACCACTGGCGACAGCAGAACCTGGAGCAGCTGATTTTGTTAACAATCTAGGAATTGCATTCGATTTGGCTAGCAGAAATTGTGCTAAAGCTAGAGAAGAAACACAGAGTGGGTGTGAAGAGGAAGGCAGAAGAGCGGTTGGTGTTTTGTCAAACACAAGCACTGTCTCAGCCAGGAAGTGTTGATTCTGAGTTACCTCAGACCCTAAAAAAGGGAAAGCCTGAAAATGAGAGGCCCACTGTAAATACAGAGGTGTTGATAGCCTGAAGGAGGGGAGACAGGTCACTGCTAAGCAGCTATATATGGAAAGCACACAAAAAACAATGGCAGCTTACAGTCTGGTGTTAGAAACTGAAGATAAAGATCTCGTACTGACAAGATTGAAAAACTTTATATTAAAAACATACTTCATGCTGTCAGAAAACCCAAAAATCTGTCTTCCCCCCAGTGTAACTTCATGGGGCTGGCTGGCTGCAAAACCACCCTCCAACATGAAGGCTAAGCATGCTGGAGTGAATCCAATGGGCCAAAGCATCCAGCTACCTACCACCACAGATGCTCATTTCCCCAACCAGACTGCAAAGACACACTCCTAGCTCAAAGAATATCTCATTTGTGGGCTGCTGTAGTGTAAAAGACAGGTGTTAACACCCCACAGCACTGTCTCTTGGCAGATACCAGCTCCTGGGTGGGCCAGGACACCTTCATTTATTCATTCCTAGCCTGTCTTTGATTAGAGCTGAGATATAAATCAGGTTTTTGCTGCATGGAAAAAATGCCTGTGCAAAGCACCTGTTGAAATCAGCTCCAGCACTTGCTCCAAGCATCACTGGCCAAGCAAGTTGCTCACCCTCTGCTTTAACCCCTCCATCAGCACCAAGGAGTGGCAGCAGGATCCTGCTGCTCCAGGAGGGGACCAAGGGCTGGGTTAAAGTCTGGGCTGTCTTCAGGGGCATGGGTGACTCAGAACTATCAAGACAGTCCTGTCTACAAAGACCTTGGCACAAAGAAAAGACAAAGAGCTTGAAAACAAAGACAGGAAAGAGCTTCCCTAGGCAGCAGCAGAGGCAGCTGCAGGGCAGGAGTGGTGGCAGGTGTGTCACCACTGCCATGCTCTGTCAGTGGCTTGTTCAGGCACTAAAGGGGAAGCACTGGGCAAACCAGTGCCCTGCTCCACCATGTCACCAGGACCCTGGGCTGAAGCACCTCCACAGTCAGCTCCAGAAGTCTGCTCCACACTGCTGCAAAAGGATAAAGCAGGATGGAAAGGGTGGCCACTAGGCCCAAGGTGCAGCACTTTTTGGGTGGTCTTGCACTGGCACACACAGGACACAAGGTGATCACATCTGAGAAACCAGACATAACATTGACCAAAGCAGCTCTTTTTATCAATGCCAGACCCAGTTCATAGAAAAATGCAATTTCAAGAAGCCTGGTGAAAAGCTGCTCTCCCAAGGGCTGGTTTGGTTTGGATTTGGTAGGTGTTTTTTGGTGGTGGTTTGTTTTTTAAAAACTCAGTAGCTTTTCTGGTGAAACTGCACTTTAAAATGTCTAAGCATTCAGCTGCTGTTTGGAGCTATTAAGTGTGCTGTTTCAAATCTCATCTCTGGCAAGCATCCCAATTAAGCAGGCATCCTGTTGATCAGCTTTCTGATCACATGGGATTTGTTCTGCTGCTGCATCACATACAATACCTTCTGCTTTGACGAATTTCATGTGTACCCAGAAGGAGGCCCCACCCTTCTCATTTAGAGAGAAAAAAATTCTCAAAGCCAGCTTCCACTGACAGCATCTTCGGGAAATCAAAGGCAATTGAAAGAGCAACCTCTTGTCTGTCCTGAAATTGGTGTGGAGCAAGTTGGGCAGCAGGAATCAGACCAAGAGCTTGTTTAGTCTGAGTAAAGTGTGGGAAAGCACGAAGGGAGCAGTCACTGCAGAACAAATTTTTATTTTTTCTTCTTTGCCCATGTCTCCCTCATGGCACAATTTAGAAACCAGGGGCCTTTCTCATCAGATAAAGTTACTTCTGAAATGAGAGCACTAACTAGACAAACCAACATATTCAGTCTTAGAGGCAATTTAAAAGGCAGGAGTAAAATGCAGGAGCATACTGGACCTGCAAGATTGCAAAGTGGTAAGATGGGAACTTTCCAAAAAGGAAATCCCAAAGATGCTTTGAATAGCCAGCCAAAGAACATCTACTGTGAATTCCTCACAGTAAACTCCAAATAGGAAGGGTGTGCTTTTGGTACAGGGCTTGGAAAGCAATGTCACTATTTTGTGGGAATTCAAGATTCCTTCTGATGTGGACATACTTTCAAGCTCCACAAAAAAGAGGTGCAAGACTGCAGCAGGTAAGAACCTAAGGTACAGCACAACTAAAGACCCTCTCTGTGGCCAATTTTCTCTTCTGTATCAACTTTCCATCCTCAAAATGGGATGAATAAACAGCATTTTCTTAGCTTATAGGGCATGATAAAGCTACTAGCAGACACACAAGATGATCAGATTATGGCAAACATGGAAAACCCCCCAAAACACAGGAGGAATATGCCAGACTGAGGAAATAGCCCAGTCTGGTGGCAGACCACCATTATGAAGGGACATTGACCAAAAGCTTTCCCTGCTGAAACAGGGAAACCTCCATCACAAGTTCTTACACCAAACATCACAACAGCCTCCAATGAGGAGGAATCCTTCACTGTTCTCTGGTGAGAATAAACCAGAAATACCTGAGCTTTTCAGCTGGGGTGACAAATGCTGTGTCCCACACGGGAAGAGAGGCCAGGCACTGTAGGTGGGACACCAGGAGGCCAAGTTCAGGCTGGTTCACAGACTGGACACCTTCAGGCTAGAAGAGCTTCTCCAAAGGATCTGGCCAGTCCTTCCATGTGGCATAGCACAAGGAGCCTCACCCAGCTACAGCACACTAAGTGCACACTGCCCCAGGAAAGACACTCAATCCCAACTTCAAACTGAGAACTCCTAATTAACTCTCAGTGCAGCTTATTCACATCAGCATTGAAGAGCTACTTCAAGACCTCTGACAGCTCTTAAAATAGACATTGTGACAGACTAAAACTCAGCTGACAAGCATCATCCCCTCCCAGATACACCAACCAGCAGACACAAGCCATCCTCTCCCTGGTGTAACAGGGCTCTCCAGCCTGAAACCTGTTTTAACTGACAGGCAAAAGCAGGGACAGGCAGTGAAGGCTTCTCTCAACTACCTGCTCTGCAAACATCTATCTCCCACAGGCTTCCCTTCCTACCTGGAAAGAAGCAAATACTTCCTGCTCTAACTCTAAATCAGCATTACTGTGAGAAGCAAGTGACAGGGCTGTGACATTAGTACAACTCTCTGCTGGGACAACTGCACTGAAATGGTCTCACTCCCAGACATTAAAAGGGATTAAAGTCTAGGTAGGATTCATCTTCCCTCATTTTAGTCCAACAGTGCCACACAGCTAGTCCAAGGGAGTCAGCATCATCTCAGTGCAAAACTATCCAAAACAGGATCCACTGGAATTGAGCCACTCAGAACTTCTGGGATGTACATCAATCAGCTGGTCAAAGAGCACCTGGTGGTAAGACCCTTCCATTGAAGCCCTGAATCTCACAGCTCCTCAGTTATCAGAGGAAGAGAGGCACAGCTTTCAAGGAGATGCAAAGGCAGCATCAGACACCCCTCTGGAAGACTCTGCCCAGTTCCGTGCAGCTCAGGCACAATGGCCTGAGCTCAGGCACAGGGCTGGGACCTCTGTGAACAGACAGGGAGGGACAGGGAGCAGTGTGAGCCCAGTGGCCCAGGGCAGTAACTCACAATTGGCTGTAGGGACAGGGAGCAGGGCAGTAACTCACAATTGGCTGTAGCTGTGCGCCCGGGAGCATGAACTGCATCTGCTGAGCAAACATGGCTGCGGCCGTCTTCTGCTGGATCAGGTTGTTGCGTCCATTTATTTCAAGTTGTGTTTTTAAATGTGGAGGAGGGTGGAGATATTTGCAGTTCTCTCGAGTACACCGGCCCTAAAAAACATAATGGAACAGCATTTCAGTGAATGTAACACCCAGGGCAGCCAGAGAAATTTAATTAAGGATTGTTTGGGTTACTGGAACAACACAATCATCGAGGCGGAGGCAGCTTGGTAGCTACTGTGCTTCTTTTGTGATTTTTCTATAGGAGGTGAAGAGAAGAGCAACATGACTTCTCCTGCACTAACACTAACTGAATACTATCAAGCTAAACCAAAAAGTCAGGCTTCCTGATGTTAAAATGATTGTTGTAAGAAAAAACTCCAAACAATCTAACACAAACACCAATACTTTCAGAAACTAGTGGCAACAGTTCCAGAAACAACAACAAAAATTCCCTGTTTCCTTGCGTGGGTTGCTTTTCCCCTCCTTCCCAACACCAGACCACTTAATTGGCCCTGACAACCAGACAGAAGAAACAAAACTGTCTCTTCCACTTCCCCAGCTGCACTGGATTAAACTTTAAGAGGACAGCTCTGTAAGGCAGCACCTCTGATCACAACATGCGGGTACCCCAAGATGCTGAGAACTGGAAGTCACAGGAGGAAGAACTGAAATTAATTTCCCCCTTCACGCTTTCATTTGTCAAAAATTATGTGTGTTGCACCACTGACTCCTTCCCCCCTGCAATAAACATAAGTACTAGCCATGCCAGTGGCTCCTAAAAGGCAAGAGATTGCTGATGTTATCCCTGCAAATCAACTGAGATCATCATTTCAGAAACATGCACTGTCTTACTTTAATAGTGTTTGCAAGTAGACATAAGAAGATAAATATCACTAAATAAGAAAGTTAGTAACAAATGTTGTCATTAAGATGAAGCAGTTCTTGAAAAATAAGGTTTTCTCCTCCCCCCCTTTATTTTTGAATTTCTTCCTCAAGAAGCAAGAGCCATACAGAAAACATGAAATACTTAATATAACTTTATGCAAAAATTGTGACTTTTTTGAGGAACAAATTCTTTTGAGCTATTCAAAGATTATTATAATAAGGCTAGACCTGGAGGTCACAGAGCTGTTCCATGACAGATAATTTATAACAGCTCCTGTAGCCAGCAAAGGCACAGGACCATCCATTACCCAGCCTATCCCAGGCACAGTCATCAAGGGCTGGACACAGAGTTCTCAGTCTCAGTGTAATTAAATTTGCTTTCCAAAAGGGGCACATCAGATGACCCCATGTACCTGCCCCTGTCAGCAGGATCACGTGCAGCAGAGCTGTAACCCCATAACCAGGCCCACAAGGATCTCACTGTTACACACTGTTCACCCAAGGCTCAGGTGGGAGCCTCCTGGGATCAGCCCCTGATGCATCCAGGACACTTCCCTGGGGGTTCTTTAAGGCTTTTGCAAACATACAGGTGAAATCACCTGGACAGTCCAAGTACCAGTGCAAAAAGCCAACACTGTGATCCACTGCTGGGGCTGGTTTTGAATCCCCAGCATGCCAGGTTGCTGTAGAGCAGCCTGAGATTTCCAAGTTTTTCTCTGCCTCCCTTCCTGGTGGGGACAACAGCTTCACTGGGGAGAGGGCTGCAGAGCTTGACTGCAGCTTAAAAGGGGCTGTTTGACACGTGTCATGGGAACAGGCTCCTCTCTTATCTCCTCAGAGGAGATCAGAGTTAAACAAAGGCAAATAATTAAATGCAAGAAGTGATGGGCTAAAGCCAGTGGGACAGGAAAAGAAACTACTTCCAAACTTTAGCAGCCTGGCTTGGTGGAATAAAACTCTCTGCCTTGTTCCTAAAACAGCCCAGTGGCTCCCAACAACCCAACTCAAAAGCAAAGAGGCCTTCTAATGCTATTGTTTTGGCTTCTCAGCAATCCAACAGCCCCAGACCCCCAGCAGTGAGTTAACTGCTCACAGGCCCTGAGGACACGAATCTTCATCACCAGACACTTTCTCACATCTGTGTGAAGTGAGGATAAAATGGCACCGCTGTAGCTGGCTTGTGCTCAGACACCCAGAGCCACTACAAAGGAAATCACTGCATTAATCTGCAAGGAGAACACCGGGCAGGTCTGGGTCATCCTTCTCATGCTGCACTGGACCAGGCATCTCTACAGCCTTTCCCATCACCTGGGACCCAGCAGGAGTCCGGGGTTCAGCCTCAGAGCATATCTGAGTGTCCCACCTCCACAGCTCCTGCAGGGCTGCTGCTGACCAGGAGCAGACCCCACGGAACCACAGGCTGCCCACGGCCAGGCAGCTGCTCCAGCCTCAGAAATTCCTCCTGACTGTAACTTGGCACAAGTGCTTTGGGTTGGGGAAACACTTCTTTCTACCAAATTTGGAATAAATCTGTGTAGATGTTTCTACACTGCAGGAATGGAGAACATGAAAAAAATAACTACTATTTTTTTGTAAACAATACTTACACAGTTGACTTCAACTTGAGAAGGACTCAGCTCTTTCAACTGAAATTGTGAATATCATTGATACCAGCAACCCCAGCTTGGTGTGAAGCTTTGTTCTATTTTTTCTCCTCAAAGCAGTTTGCTTAATTCCAACAGGGGGTTCTACAAACAGAATATTTTTACTACCAATAAAAAAGCCACCATACAGCACAAGGCATTGGTCTTGCAGACAGAGTCTGTAAGCTGAAACCGGTGCCCACACAGTGCTACTGGTTTCAAGGACGTGTATTTGTAAGAAACAGAAGTGTGCAGGTGCTGCTGCAGAGCAAAGGCTGTGAAATGCTGTCAGGCAGGCCTTTGAGGGCTCAGAAAGTCTAAATGAATCACTGCTACGCTCAGATTCAAACCCATGCCTTTGGTCTAACTCCTCCTCACCAACATTTTGATCCTGAGCACCACCAACCACTGTGTTTCACTGGGGCATACTGGAAGCCACAGCTGAGTTGAGCTCCCCTCTACAGCACCACAGTAAGTTCTTCATCTCTCAGACAATGAATTTTAGGAAGTGGTGATGTGACAGTGACACAAAATGTTCTCAGTTTAGACATCTTCTATGTAACAACTTTCAAGATGCTTGCTCTATAGTGATGGGCACCACTAGTACCCCCTGAACTCCAACACTGGTAGGGGTGAGCCCTTCTTCTACCCTTCCATCACAACACCCAGTTCTTGGTACTTCCCAGAAATACACACAGTCTTCAAGACCAATTTCAGCTCTACAAAAGCTGCCAGAAGGACAGAGGAGATGCCATTTTTAACTCCTCACTACCAGCTGCAACACAGCAGGGAAAGCAACAGGGAACTGGTAGCAAATCTGCTGTGTGGATACTGGGCTGGGGATAAATAAGGACAACTCCATTTTATACCTGAGTGGCCTAGGAATACAACATGAGAAAATACAACAAGGAGTTAGGCCTCCAATTTTAGAGCATATTTATGCTACAAGACACAGCTTTCCTGCAGGGACTAGCTGTGGCTCCAGCAGATCGAAAGCTCAGCACAGAGAACAGGACAGTTCCAGAGCTGTGCACAGAAGACCAACTGAGGCATTCTCCAAGCTGAGTGTTGCACCAAAAAGCACCATTACAGCACCTGGAGTGGCCAGTGCACATGTTGGCAGGGGGCTGGTGCTCAAAAACTGATCTGTGCTGGCAAGCAGCACACTGAGCCTGCTGGCAGCAGTGCACCATCCTCCTGTAACTGGAAATGTGAAATTTGCTGCTGTCAATTTAGGCTCAGTACTGACTCCAGGACAGGCACATTCCCACCCTGTCCCGGGTGGCACACAGGGCTGCAGCCAGGGAATCACCACCCAGTAACAGACTGCTGCTGGCCTTGGCAACACGCTAAATATAGCTCTATTTTCTGGCTCCTCACAAAATGGAAGGAGTCTGAAGGACCATGTTCATCTGCTTCTTTGCCAACTACAACCAGGAGGGAAAAGCATATGGACTGCACTTTCCAAGACTTGAAAAATGGATATTAAAAATAAATCATTAAAGGATTTTATAAGAGTATCTTCTCCCCATTTCTTCCCACACACTCCCCCACCCTTACAGTAGGCTGCTGGCATGTGATTGACTCTGTGTTGCCAACTTAAGTCATGCTGTGATGGCGTATACTGTAAATGGCTGGCATCTGACACCAGCAAACGTGACAGCAGCTTGCACTGCAACAAAACCAGCTGTTTGGAGTGCAGCACTGAAGGCAGCACACTGAAACCCAGTAGAAAAACCTGCATTATACCTGGTTGTGTGGAGTTTGCACCTTGTCATCTGCATCCTAGCTCAGCGGGATGCAAATAAGAGCATTCTGGGTACTGCACCAGGCTGGATGAACCTTCCCTAAGCATGTTGCACAAATTGTCTCTTCCCTGGCTGCTGAAGGGAGTGGAACTGTGCTGCAGAAACAAGGCTCCCAGCACAACCCCCAAGGCTTGCTCACATGTGCACCAGTAATGCAGTTTGTTACGGTCTCTTTAATCCCGGACACCAGTGAGGGGTTCCAGACACACATTTCTGGTTTTAATGACTGCACACTATGTCCCATCAATCATGAGCAGTTCTCATGTGAAAATCTTCAAGCTAATGCGGCTTTTCACACACTGGAGGCTGCAGTAGGTTGGTGCCCTGACTGTGCAGTCTTTTCCACAGATACTGATGACATGTGCAGTGACTGACAGCAAAAAGAATGAAAAGAGACCAGGCAGGAAAGGATTTCCATGTTTTGCACAAAACCAAGCACCAAAACACAGCTTGTCTACATAACTTTTCTCCGCATGAAGCAGCAGATTTCCACCTCCCCAAGAGGAACTCGGTGGGGAGGCACATTCAGAGATGTGCTGGCCCTGCTTACTCAGTGCCTGTCGCTCCAGTGCTGAGGCATGAAACGCTCTCTGCTTTCCATCCCACTCACCACATGCACACAAAGGCTCTCTCCTGGCCGTGGATCCTTGCTCCTGCCACAGCCTTGCATGGATTTCTCATACACAATACCACCTCAACCACCACGGTGTCTGCTCCACATTTGCAGGGCAGGCTGCAAATTCATGCCATAGAGCATGAACTGTCCTGCAACAGTGGGAGGCAAAAAGCGGGGAGCTCAGGGTTGCATCCCCATGTCCAAGCAGCACAACTAAGAACATGTACTGAGCAGCACGTGCTGCTTTAAGTCTACCTCTATTGCCACCTGCTCTGTAAGAAAGGAGAGGTCCTGGAAGGCAGAGTTGGTATCTGGTACCCAAGCTCTAAGTCCTCCACCCATCCTTTCGAAGTTACCCTTCCAGGACAGCAAACCACCAGGGCACAACCTCTACTCAAGTGCTTTGTGCTCACTGCAGTTTATCCGTAAGCCATCTGCTCCAGGGCTGAGCAAGTGGAATGCTGGCTGGATTGAGTGGTTCATCCTGCCACCTCCAGTGCACTGCATGGCCTCGTCCAGGCACCTCCAATACAGGTAGAGAGCTGCATGGGAGGAAGGGAGATAGCTGTCCCTCTCCCTGCTGGATCAAACACCTTCCACTGGCAAACATCAAATAGCATGGAAATAGCATGTTTTCAACTGGAAAACAAAGGAGGCTGGAGCTGACAAGTCAGTCTGATTATTAGCGAGTGTTATGTCTCAGATAGATGTTCATGCAGCCCAGCTGTCACTCGCTGCAGTTCAAAGCCAGCCCTGAACACACCTTGATCTGCAAGTCCTTTCTACAGGCTAATGGAATTCCAGAAATTATGCTGGCAACTATGTCAGTGAGAACTGCAACCTCACAACCTCCCTTCAACATTGACCCTGGCCCAATACATCAGGTAACTTCTGCTGAAGAGCAATGCTTTCCCCCTAGCAGTGTTGGAGCAACTCACTTTCACAGAGAAGTTTTAAAGTGAAATTATATAGAAAACACTCCTTGAATATGTTCTCATGGAAGGCTGTTAGACCCCCCTACAAGCATCCTAAAATCCATGTCTAGAAGGATATAGAGAAGTGATACATCTCCCCATTGCCCACACAGATCACCTATTTGCTTTGTTCCCATTACTTGTGTATTTCCCAGACACGGGACTCCAACACATCAGTCTCCTCACAGCTAATTTTCAACTGAAGTTTTGCTCCACTTGCAACAGAAACTAAAACTTCTGGTTTAGGCCAGAATAGGAATTATTCCTTTCCTCCTTGAGGAAGGGCCGCATACTTTTAAAGGCTGTTGTCACATCTACTCCCCTTCCTTACTCTCAGCTCCAGACTATGCAAATCATCCTCTTCCAAGTCTCCCTGCACAGTCTCCAAGCTTGTCCTGAGGCTACTCCCCCAGTCCCTGCTGCTGTGGGCACCTGCACAGGGCACTGTGCTCCACCTAACCCCTGAGCCAGTGCTCTGCAGGTACACAGATTTTTTCACAAGTCCTGCAGGTGACACTGCTGCTTTAACATCCCTGCACGGCATTTTCTTTCCTACTAACAATGTAACACTCTTTGATTCACTCTCAACAAGCCTTTCCCAGAACTACTCCAGGCCCAGCTATGCTGCTCCCTGTATGAGGCAGCTGATTCACTCCAACTCTGTATTTCATACTGCTTTTATTGAACTCACTCACCTTTTTATGGATTACTTTTCCAACCTGTCAAGACTATCTGCAACTCCACCTGGTTCCCTAAAGAGTGTCTGTAGTTCCTCCCAGCTCAAAGCACACTACCAATTTAACAAGCATACTCTCTCTATTCCATCATTCAAGCCATCAGAACAAAACAAAACTGAACAGTCCTGCCAAGCACATCCTTCCAGACTTCCACTGAACTCAGTTTTCCAAGCTGTTGTGGATAGTCACATAAAAATTTATCCTATGCTTTGTTCTCTGTCTTGTTTGGAAGTGGATTTGTGCTGCATCAAAGACTCCTAAACCTAACACCAGCACTTCATTCTTCCTCTCTGAAATAACTCATCACAAAGGCTTTCCAGTTCTACTGCTTTTTCAGCTCCTTTTGGGACAGATGTTGGGATTCTGGATAGTCTGTGCTCTGCATCCCTCCTACACCAGCAACCCTGCTTATACAGTATTGGGTACAAAGAAGCTGGTGGTCCAAAGTTACTTGTAACAGCAATAAAAAATACAGCACAGCTGGCTGCTGACATTTTTCAAATGCAGGTGTAACACCCATTTACAGAGAGCCCAGAGACTGCTGTTATGGTGAGGATCCTGCTGTGAACAGATCATAGCTGGAAAGAAAAAGCAAAATGTATCTTCTAGTTAGCATTACCAGATGGCAATCAGCCTCCAAGGCAAGGGAAGCAGCACAGACTTCCTACCATAGAGAAGTTTCAATTTCAATGTGTGTGAATAAAAATGCTAGAGTTAAGGTTAAACTGGTGGTTTCCAGCTATGAATGATACAGACCTTGTGAAATTCATGTTCTAGCCTGGAAAGAGTACAGTTCATGAATACAGAATTTGCTGGAAATAGAATTCAAACAGCTCATAAAAAGCACAAACCACAGTTTTACAATATCTCTAGGGTGAGTTTTGCCTAACTTCGAAATTCCCACCTCGTAGTATAAAGAGCCACCTCCCTGAGCCTGCACAGGTGAGAAGAAAAATGCTAAAAACACCCCAGGTGTTATTTTGGCCCATCTCAGCTCCCCTGCAGTCACTGGAGAATCGTTTGCAGATTTTGTGCTGTTCTGAACTATGCTCTGAGCTGCAGCAGCAGCATGTCAGCTCTGACCCAGGGCTGCTGAGGTGAACAGGGACATGTCTTTTGTCAGGGTACAGAGGACAAGAGTCAGACCTGCTTTTCCACACAGCTTCAGTGGAAAAACCAGAATAGTTATCACAAGCTCCCAGGGCTACCAATGTTCCCAGCACTCTCAAGGCAGCCCCAGCTTGTCACTAAAACAGCAACTGAATTTCATGGCTTCAATGAAAGTTAGGTCAAGCCCTTTCTGAGCAAGCCTAGACTTGATCTTGACTGAAATGAATGAACCTTGATGTTTTGCATGATTCCAAATGAAAGCAGGTGACATTTGGCAGCTACAACAAGAGTTTTGGGTCCTTCTGAACTGAGAGCTCAAAGCGAAGCTCAGTGGCACATGCAAGTGCAAGGCAGCTTGAAAACCCTTGGAGCACACCAAGCAGACATTCTGTATTCACCCCACTGAAAGGCTGGTGCACTTTGCACAGTCCCAGTCTACCCAGTTTTCCTGTCCCTACAGCTGTGGGGCAGAGCCTTGGGAAGCCAATCAATGCTTGAGCTTAAAAAACCTAAAACATTATATCCCTCTGCAACAGTTCAATGAAACACAATCACTTTACAGTCCAGGTAGGCTCTAGCTCTGTGTCCAGGGAGCTAGAAAAACCCTCAAGGAATGAATGAAAAGCAAAGACAACAATCCCTGGCTCTAACACTGATGCTGCTCTTCAGCCTCCCCCTGTGACTGTTCTGCTGGGATAGTTTTGTTTTGCAGGGAAGAGGGAAAGAAGGACACACAAGGTAGAAAAATCCAGCTTCGTTTCTACAAAAGGTATTCAAGTCCAGAAATAAAGCTGCCAACAGCCAGCTGAGGAGAATGCTGAACAAACACTGCTGAAGACATGCAACACTTCCATCTCTTTGTCAATCCAGCCTTTGTCTGTGAAAGCCAACCTCTACCACAGACACAAACCAAGCTGTAGGGGCTGTCCTGTGTGCCACAGGCTCAGAGGGATGCGCTGTGCTTGAAGGTTCTCTCCCATCACAGGACTGGAAAACTGCCCTTGCCACCAACACATGATGACCAGCCCTGTGGCACGTGGCCAGGCTGACAGGGCTTCAGTCATCCACTTATGGCAGAGTTGGACAGGTCACCACCTAAAGGCATGTAAGGGACAGCATCACTTTGCCCACGCAGGCAACACACTTTCCTTCACATGGCAAGAACAGTTCAGCAGCTGAACAATTTCACCAGGATATTAAAAATGTACCCTGAGCACATCACAGTGCTTCCCTCGCACCAGGGTAAGAGAGTGACCAGGTGCAAATGCTGGGAACAAACAGATGCACAGCGTGGCCAAGCCCTACTGCACATGCCAGTCCTTTCAAACAGTCTGTAAAAGTGCAAAGCACTTGGACAGGGGGGTCTGCAAGATCAGATGTGCTCTGCAGGAACTCAAACATGCTTATCTGGGACTCGCTTTAAAATCTGCAGCCTCAAAATGCTTGTCAAGCTTGTTTTTGTTACGTAGCTCAAACCAGAGCAGGAGACAAAAACAAAGCAGAAAGCAGCATTTCTATGTCATCATCTCCCTTTTTGGTAGCACCTTAACTGGTGACAGCCACTCACAGCCATTGCCAATCACTTCAAACCACTGACCTCGGCAAGCAAACCAGGCTCCAGAAAGAAAAGATGCCTTGTTACCACAGAGCTCAAGTACTATCACCCTGACATTTAAAAATATATTTTAATTAGGAACAGGGGGGACATGCAACTACTGCATTCCAGTAGATTCTAAGCAGCCACAGGCACTAGCCTAAATTCCCAAATCCTTATTCACCTGGCAATTAGGGAAGCTGAGAGCTGCTGTGAGTGAAGTTTTGCACATTGCTGAATACAGCAATGTTCCACTGAGTTTCCCCAGGACAGCACAAAGAGGTCATGGCTGTCCTCCTGCTCTCACGCAGGATTTTCATTCCAAGCTGTTTGTTATACTTGAAGGTTCTTAAAAACTCAGAGCAGTTATTTTGTTGGGGAAAAGCCCTGTAGCTCCTTCATTATATTTTTACATCTTGACAACTCTTTCCAGCTCTGTTTCCCTGCCAAGCTCTCTTCTTTGAGGCCAATGGCACACACTGTTATGCTCAATGAAAAAAGTGTATTGATTTTAATGTTTTTGGTTTGTGGAACATTTAGCTTGCTCCAAGCAATGGACGGTGTTTACCAAGCCCAAGAAATATATATTAAAATAGCATGGCACTGTCAAAGTATGTTTTTTGAGCTGTAGAGCTGCAGAGCAGAAGAAAATGTTTATCTGAGAGCTTACAACAGCAATCTCATGCCACAAAAGACAGGAATAAAGACTTCATCAAGCTCTTTTCTTTTGTATCCACCAATACATTTTGATTATGTTACGTTTGTGAACCGTATCAGTCTGTTACCACCACATATTTGAAATTAGGTCTAAACAGAGTGGAATTATCATCATTTAGAGTTCTGAACTGAGCATTTTTAATGTCTTCCAAGTATTATTCCACTACTCTCCTAGGTTCAGGAATGTTAAAAGCACAATAAAATAGGCTTCTTTAATAAAAGTATCAAGAACAGGCTCTGTGCAAGACAAGTAAGACTTTACAGACCTGCCTGGTCACAGAGCTGCTGAAGGAAATGATCGATAACAATTACAAAAGAAGGCATTTAGTGTCCAGTAAAGAGAGCACGTTTAGGAGCATGTTTAGCCCTAGGATCATTGCAGGTACAGAGCAGGATGTGGAGGAGGTGACATCCACCAGTTAATATTCCTGTGGGTTTCAATGTGGGACTATCCCAAAGTTAAAAAAAAAAAAAAATCAATTCCACCTGGAAGATAGAAACACTGGCAAGTCATTGATTTTTCTTCTATTATAAATAACAAAAAAAAGCCCACGCCAGCTCTCTGGAACAATACTGCACAAGTGCTGTATTAAAAAAAACCACCACAAAACCCCAAAGAAAAACAAACAAAATTAAACTTCACATATGTCTTCTACCTTCCATCCTCAGTTGTGTCCCTCCTGATTGCTATTATACCAGACCAGCATTTGAAAACAGCAAGTGCAGTTTCTCTTGTCCCTTAAACCATCTTTTCATTGTAAATCCCATAATCCAATTCTATAACTTTCACCAGCTGAATCTGTCAAGGTCATATGGAAAGTTGATGCTTCTGACCTTCCTCTACCTACAGTGTCTGTTGAATATTACAGTTGCAGCAGGCAAACCACACGTAGACAGAACCAGGCAAAGTACATCAAAGCCCAGGAGAATAAATGTTAAAGCACTGTGTTCATGAATACAAATATTGGACATGTGACCACCTTTGGCAGCCTCATGGCTCAAGTTTACACGAGGGAAAAGGCAAATAGGGAAGAGCAGAGATTGATAACTAAGTGTCTGACCCAAACCCTCCCTCCTGTCCTGCAGAGGGCAAAGTCATGCTCAGAAAATCTCATTCTCACTGTTTCAGAAAGCAAAATGAAATTGCAAATAAAAAGATATGGAGGTGGCTAGGTTTGGCTGGGTTTTTCTAAGAACTTGGCAGAATACAACCATTCCCTGAGCAGGGACAAATGTGGCTGGGCTCTGCCACTCCGGCTTTCCACACTTCAGGTGGAAAAACCAAGATATGTCAGAACATGACATGAGAGTCCCTCTGTGCAATAGCTTAAGCCAACAAAGGAGGTGACTGCAGGGCAACAGCAGATGCAGCAGCACAGGAGGGTGACGGCCTCAGTTGCCACCACAGGATTTGCTCCCCGATACCTGTCAGAGCCAGGGGTCTGATGTTCCAAGGCACAGGACACCTTTCTGCTCTTGGCTAGGATTTGCCCCACAGCACAGAGCAAAGCCAGCTTGCCCTGCTCCGCACCCTGATGTCCCACTTATGTCCCCAGCTGCTTTCTCAGGCTATGGTTCAGTTCAGCAAGACCAAGCTTTGTCCTCATGCTCCTGTTTCAGCTACACGTGCCAGGCATTTTTGTGCACAGCAGCACTTTTCCCCTCTGCTCTGGCTTTGCAGAGAAGCTACCAAGCCACAGAAAAGGGCTGACTGTGTGCCACCAACTCCACACAGCTCCAAGCAAAGACCCCAAAGCTTTCTGATCCATGCCAGGCCTCAGATTTCATGCCCACGGTATAATGAACTTGCTGTTGGTCAAAGGATTAAAGGTGCAGATACAAAAAGTACCTTTAAGAGAGGTCCTGCAGCCTGCTAGGCACAGCAGGCAAGGACCACACATCTCACATGGACCTTGGCTTCCAAAGAGGACATTCAGGCCAAGTGACATTGAATCACAACCCTCCATCTAGGAGGCAGCAAGACTTGAAGAGAAAGGAAGAAAGAGAAAAAAGAAAAAGACAAGCAAAAATAAAAAGAAAGCCTGCCTTGCCCTAGGCAAATATTCCACCTCGGTCAGCTTTTGCAGACTGATCTATTTAGTGAGTTGTTTATTACAGCCAGTAACATATGCACATTTAAGTCACAGAGGGGATTTTTCTCTTAAAAAACACCTTCAGAAATGCTCTTTAAAAAGCACCTGGCACTAGAAAGCAGATATGTGACCAGTATTTGCTACCATCTCTAGTGAAAGGGAGGTTAAGGCATTGTAAATGTTTGCTAGGAGCTGAGCCCACGGAGAAGCATAGCAAGCTGTGGTGGCAACAGGACAGACCTTTTTCCACAGAGGCAAACATGATGGGCTCACAATGCCAAAGATAATACACTGACATCTCTGTGGGCAAAAGGAGAGTTTGGCAATGACAATTCTGGGATAAAACTGCAATTAGTGAGACATATTTAGGTGCAGTTCCCATGCACTAGTCACAAGTGCCACACCAGCAGCCAGCTTTAATGAACACGATGCCCAATTCTGTGCCAACATCTGAAAACCTGCTAATATACAATGGATTTACTACAACAACCTTGGCCAGAGCAAAACTTCTACCTGTTCTAATTACAACACTGCTCACAGATCCTGGTTCCCACAGTCTGTTATGTAGTCTCGTGAGGTCTGTGCAGATTCACACTCCCAACCTCACTCAGCCAAAACAGATCCATGTTACAAACCAAAAAAGTCCTCCCAGGAACAATAAGCCAGCACAGAGGCTGCAAACCACACTGCTCAAGGGGGCTTTCTGCTCACCCTTCATTCCATGCTGACCTAGATAGCCAAAATTCGGGGTCTGTAGGTCTCTACACTGACATACAGCCCAAAGACCCCAAAATCTAGCAAGAGTGGTCTGCTTTCTCCATGTGATACCAGGAATGGGTATTATGCCAGAACAGCTAAGAAAGGAATGTGTCTTCTGTGTAACATGAGCACTGAAAAGATGCCTAGTTAGGTGGATGTCATTTGTCCGGGACCCATCTGTCCCAGCTGACCAGAAAGCTAAGAAAGAATGGAACTGGGATCATGTGGTCTGTCCACCCATCTGTCCTAGCTGACCCATTTGAACTTGGTCCTTGGTTTGGAGTTCATGTTTTTAATAACCGCCAGATTCACTCACTTAGATTTGAGAGCAAAAGAGAAAAGCTGGGGGAGGCAGAGGCAACTAAAGCATATCCATGTGGATGTGCTTGCTTATTCAGACTTGAGGCACAAAAGCAAACTGATCAAATTACCATGGGGTTTTTCTGTCCTTCCTGTATTGCTGCTCTGCTTTCCAAACTCCTGCCCTGAGCTGGGTATCCTTGTCCCGTTCACCAAGTGCAGTACAGACTGCCTGAGATGCTCAACCTTTCCTAGATGAGGAGGCATGCAAGGCTTACCTTTCAAAGGCTGTTTTCTATTAGAAAGCAATCTTAAACAACATGACTTCCTTAGGCAGCAGACACCTGATCTCATGTATTTTGCTTTTGCTACTGACAAGAGATATCTTCAGATGCAGCACAATCCCTTCCTAAAAGGGCAGCAAGAAAAAGACCTTTCACTGCCCTCACCGGGCACAGTCAGGATGAGTCAGCTGCAGTGCAAATGTTCATTTGTTTTTAGGTGGGATGGGCCCATATAGATGGGGTTGGGAGGGATTGGAGGGATTTTTTCTGCAAGGAAGAGTGACCTTTCTTGAGGACATCTGCAGTCTCTCCACCACGTGAGAGGAGTAGCTGCAAAGAAGCTCCAGGGTCATTAGCAAGTCTGGAATGCAGCAGGACCGGTGCCTATGTAAGCCAACACTCCAACACTGCTGAAAAAATGCTCAAACTGGCTTACACCAAGATAGATGGACTTCTGATAGGGCCCCAGCAGAAATCCCTGAACAAACTTCTCTACAAGTGCCTCTGATACAGGCCACAAAGTAAGAAAAGTGCTAACACTTCTCCCCTGATTGGGCTAAGGACTGAAAGGATGCTTAAAATCATCCTCCAAGAATTAGCACAATCAAAACAGGGAAAAAAAACCAGTTTTGAGTAGTGTTTTTGTCCTAGCTAATGTGAGTTCTATTCCAAGTAAAGACTTCTAAAGATTTTATATTACTGTGGACTCTTCAAAAACCCATGCAGAGAAACACAAAATAACAATGAAAATCCTCTTAATTCAATCTGTGCTTTATCGCACGAGGCCACAGCAGGGGATTTCTGGCTGTGGGAATACAAATACTCATCAATGCTACAGCTCAGGGTCCTGCTCCAATTACTACCCAAACACAAAACGAGACAGTCCCAGCCTGAAGAGTTTTCAGTCTAAATACACCAGATTTGGTGGAAAAACCCCAGGCAGCCAGGGGAAGCCTCAGCAACACCATGACTGCATTCCAGCTGCTCTGTCCTGGGCTGCTGCAGCTGTGATGCCTTTGATGCCTCCCAAGCTCCTTCCTTCCCCCCGGCAGCCTGCCTTGTCCCACTTCTGCATCACTGGGTAAAAGTGATCCTGCCCATTTGTCTCCCAGCCCCCCTAAGGATGGTGCAGAGCAGTTTCAGTGGGCTCTGGTGACAGGAGTGACGTGGGCTGTGCGGGGAAATCCACGCCCTGCCGTGACATGCCAGCCAGGAGATGCTGACAGAGCTGGCAATGATGGGTGGTCAGGTCCCTGCCACATCCCCAAGCTCCCCAGTCCTATGAGAAAGTGGCTTGGGCAGCTGCACTGCTCCTCCCCAGAGTCACCCCCACCTCCTTCCCTTGAGGTCGTCCCTCACAGCTCAGAGGTTTCAGACATCCCTGCCTTGCTTTTATCAGCCCTGATGGCTTTCTAGCTTTGAGCACCAGTCACTCAGCCTGCCCGCCTTGCTCCAGCTCCCACCCTGCAGCACATCACTGAGGTTTTACAGGCAACAGGATTGACACAGCAGGGAGTCAAAGTCTGCAGGGAGGAAACCATGATTACATCTTCATCTGCAAGGGCACCAGATGCACGGAGAAATAAAAATGACTGCTGATGCACTGAGAAATAAAAATGACTGCTGAAGCAACAGGAGAGAGCAAGAGACTTCTCAGGCTGCCTTGTACAATCCCTGCAGACACTACAACAGGGACAAAGAGGACAGGGGAGCTGCACTAGGGCTTGGGGACAAATAGGCCCAGAGGGGAGGAGGAAACAGAGCAGAAAGAAGAAGCAGGGCATTAGAATAAGGCTGCAGGTCTTGGACCATCAGAGCAAGATTTGGGAGGGTTTCTGCATAAACAGGAGCATCTTTTAACATCTTCCCTTACAATGTTTGGGAAGGAGCAACATTCCCTCCAAAGTCAACTGTCTTGAAAGTCTGCTGGTTTATGAAACAAAATTCCCACACAGAGAGGAAAGAGCTTTCCTCCATACAGCTGACCTAAAACACCGTTATCTCTGCCATGCCTGGATGATCTTCCAAGCCCTCCTTAGAGGCTCATTTCTATGTCTGGCTTTCAACCCCCCGACCCTGAGCACCTAAAGTGCTACGGCATGGGCTGAAATGCCCAACCCCATGAGGCTCTAGCTTTCTCCTGGCAAGCTCATCCTGGGTTTGCTATCTGCAGCATCACGTGGAAGGGACTCTGGGAGCAGAGCCCAAGCACTGCACACAGCACAACACTGCACAAACCAACCATTTGGGATCAAGAGCACACAATGGCTGCAAGCCTTACCCATGCTCTGATCCTTTAGGAATGGACAGCAAGAGGAAGAAACACAGACCAGTGGGATCAGCCAATACCATTGGGATTACACACTGAGTTTTGTATTCAAACTGTGCTCAGCTGAAGCAGGGCTCTTTAAGGACCTAATCTCCGTGTGACTGTTCCCAGCACAAGCCGGGCCCCTGTGGATAACAGGGACTTAGGAAAGCAGCGTCACGACAGCCACAGTCTCAGGCACACAGGCTGCAACTCCACTGTATTGGTGCTGCCCTGGCCAGCCTCTGAACCCCCAGATACTCCAGACTTTCCCAAATGCCCCTCTGTTTGAGAGGTGTCTCCTCTCACTATGCACCCAGAGTTCCTAAGGCAAAGAAGAAGTGATGAGACAGAGTTAAAACACCATGTTTCAGGCTACTGGCTTAAACCCCCATCAGAACCTGGTGTGGGTACTCCTGGGCAGAGATGTGGACATCACTCATGCAACTCATGTGGATTCCAGCACTCTTATCTGTAGTGGTTGTTTTGGGTCTTTTTCTGACACCAGTGTAGGAGAACAGCTGAAAGTTAGTGCTGTGTTAATGCAGAGTCAGAGGCAAGATAAAACACAGACACCACTCGGCAGTCACCTGGGCAATGCATTGTGATACCATACCCATTCTGGAGCACTGGCTAAACTGCTCCTGGTTCCCATTCCCAGAATTAAGCAGAACTTGCCTCACTTTTAATGGTGCTCTGTACACCTCCCTCAGCAAGGGGTGGGGACCAGCAGCACCCCTGCAGCAGTTATGCTGGACTGGGTGGGGTCTCTCTCTCTCCACTGTGCAGCCATACTAATACACAAAGTAGCTTGTTTTAAACATTCACATTCCACTGCTGCAAGAGGAAAACTTCTTCCCAGAGCGCAGGCTGCCACCTTCCAAACAAGGTCAGACACTGACCTCCTCCCCCACCGCCAATGACCTTATTAGCACTGATCATGGTTCTAATAATATCCCGCATTGTAAGCAGGCCATCTGCCGTAACATTTCACTACAAACTTGGGGAATTGCTTGATTTGAGTATGCTCATGTCCCAGCAAGCCAATTGTGCCCTCTCAGGAATATGCTTCTTCCTCACAGCTTTAAGCTAAATGTTGCAGAAAGGCACCTCCAGGTCTCAGCTTTCCAGCTTGGAGCTGAAGCACGCAGAGAACAGCCCCGAGCCATTCCCAGTGCTGGCTTCAGACAGAGGAGGTAAAAACACAGAGTTAGTGCTTAATAATCCCTGACTCCAGCATCCAGCTCCTCTGACAGTGGAGACATCAAGTAACCATGTCACTGCAATCCTAAACCCAGGCCAAACACTAACCAGACATTCAGAGAGCCAGATGCAAAACCCAGGGCTCCCAAGAGATCAGCATTACTTTTGTGCCACGTACTTTCTGCTGTGTGGACAGCAGAAAGATTTTACTATCCTAACACATTAGCTATGGTTAAGCTGAATATTTTCACTGTCATTACAGAACAAGGGGCTTTCCTAACAGGCAAGCAAGATTACAGAACTAAGCATGTTTGATAGCTATTCCTTTGGAAAGAGCCAGGGTTTGAAATGCTTACTCAGTTAGGACACCTGTCTAAAACACCCAGAGTCTTGTTATTACAGCAGCTCAGCTACACTCAGCCTTCAAAGACATTTTTTTTGTACTGCTTCCTGTGAGGTCAAAAAGTGCAATTAGGCACAGAGACCGACATTACAACACTTTGAAGCAGTTTGCATCATCACAAGGCTCTGAAAGGTGGTTTTCCAAATCCTTGGTCTCTCCTCTAATCAAAAGACTGTCATCAGACATGGCACAAGGACTGTAAGGGGTGAGGAAGGGGGTCAGTGCCTGGGTCCCTGCTGTTTTATGAACAGCAATAAAACAGTATTAATAAGCCAGAAGTAAAACTGTGCTTGTATGGGGCAACATTCACCCAAGGTCTTCAAAGCATTTATTTTAATACCAGCAAAACAGTATTTATAAGGGCAGAATTTCAAAGAGCTCAGCTCCTCACTTGGAAATCTAACCACTTATTGAAATGCTCTGTGGGAGATGTCAGGCGATGGGCTCTCCAAAAAGCCTGGCACATCTTGTTTATATTTGTTTTAAAGCTTCTAAACAGCTCAATTACATAAAAGCATGTTACTGCACCCTCCTTCAGAGGGGTGAACCAAGCGGCAGAAAGCTATTGTCAGCTAAGGGATTACATCAAACTGATGCTATGCCACCGAGGAAATCCGCCAACTCCACATGCTCGTTCAGTCACTCCCCTTGAAGGCATCTTTCACCACCTTCGCCCCAGCCCATTCTGCTGGCCTAATGCAATCAGGAGCAGGAGAAGTCCCTAGGTAGTTTCACAGCCAAGCATCCTCTTTGCCCCAGACTCTGTCCAGGCACAGAGGCCTGTAGGTTTGGTAATTCTATTTCAATCCCAGTGTTAGCTACTGCAACACATCAGGGCTGGAAGACATAATGTTTGAACTTCTTCCCTAGAAGAATTTGGCAGTGCCACATTTTGCAACATGGCACCATTTGAGGTGCCAGAGCTCACTGTACACACACACACACCCTTTTTGTGCTCCCTTGGCCAACTTCTGACTCACAGCAGGCAGAGCCAGCACTTGCTATCTGCACCCAGCACCTCATCTCCCTCCTCCCTGTGCAGAGGAAGACCCTGGGGCTCACAGAGCATCCTCCTGCAGTTGTGCTGGGTCACAGGCATGGAGCTTGTGCTTGCAGATCCCAGCAGGCTTGTCAAGACTGCAAACTCAAGGTGTGCATGCAAAGAAATTCCCAAAAGCCAAAGGTGGCAGAGCAAACAGCTCTCCCCTTTTAGAGACTGGCTGAGATGACCACTTCCCACACTCAAAACTTGATGCAACAGCTCACTCCAGCACAAGGAGCTCTTTGCTGCCCACAGGAACTCTACAGCACTTAAAATCAGGCTTAAGTATTTTGCAGAACCAGAACCTTGGTCTGGAGGGCTTTGCCCTTCAAACAGGAAAGCAAGCCTCAGGAGCAGGAGGTGGCATGCCAGGGCCAGTGGAACACTGCAATATGCCCAAAAAGGTTTCAAAATGTATCTGCTAAAGCACACACAGAAGCTCAGAAGGGTTTAGAGTCAACATCCCAAAAGAATTCCTCTCCTGCTTTTTTAGGCAAGTGTGAGCAGCAGTCAGCACTTTACCATCATCTTCCCAACCAGAAACCCAAGGTTACTCTTGGCTAATATTAATAATGTAAATGCTGCTGGCTTTACCCGTTGAGGATGGTGGTTTGCTCACGCCACAGGGAGAAGAAGGAGGCAACATGAGCTGCAGGCAGGAGCAGAGGCCCCGCATTGCCAGGGCTGGGCTGGTGAGGAAAGGAGAGGCGAGGCTGGCAGCAAAACCCCACTGCTGAATTTGCTTGGCCTATCTCCCTGAAGAGGCTGGCCTCCAAATTGTGGTCTCAGGACCAGTTTGTGGGCACAGCTCTGCTTTCCAACACATACAAGGGGAAAAGCACATCAGTCTGAGGCCCAAGGAAAAGCTGTAATCAATAAATCAGCTGCAAGAAGATGGACAAGGACAGTGTTCCTGTCCTTGCCCCTTGCACTGGAGAACTTCCCAACTTACCAGCCTGTGCCTACACCTCTGCCAGCCTCTTGAACCTGTCCCAGAGATACCACACGAGACTGGCACTCACACACAGGCAACAGCAAAGGCATCTGCTCCTGTGTGGAAAAGGCCTCAGGAGAAATGTGGGGTCAGGAGGTCTGGGGCACAGATGGTGCTCTCCACCGACTGCACAGCAAATACCCAATCACCAAATATCCACCCTCTGCAGAAAAATGAGCAATGAGATGAGACAAGAGCATCCTCCAGGGTAGCACCAGAACTGGACAATGCACCAGGAAACCTACACATATCTCACCTTTCTTGCCATGTTACCGTGGACAACACTTAGTTTCACAAAGCAAATGTCCTTGTAAGTGTAAAGGCCAAGGTAGCATTCCCTGCTGAGGCTGCTCAGACACAGAAATACCTGGCAGGGATAAGGACAAGGCCATCTTCTTCACTCTCCCTAACACACCTCAAAGATCACCTCCTTGCTTTATAGCACAGACAAGAATTCCTGTCAAGGACTCTGCCTTACACCTTTGCAAATGGCTGGCAATGAATAAGACCTTCCTGCATCTCCCTGGTCTCTGCTGTCCTTGCAGCACAGACACAGGCAACACCAGCCTGCTCCAGTTACACGAGTTCATCACCCAGCAGCTCTGCAGAGAGCAGGACCAAGGGAATTCCAGCTGCTGGATTTTGTATTCAGTGCCTAAGGCTCTCTGTCCTCCTCCTAACCCTGCCACAGTGGCAGCAACCACTGCTGCAACAGAGAAGCAAGGGGACAGCTCAGAGCAGCAACCTTCTAAACCTTGACTGCAAAACCCACCAGTGCTCATCTGCCACAGTTCAGCTGTCAAAAAGTCACAGATAAATTAAATTAGACTACTGGGCCATCAGAGGAAGCACTGGATAACACTAAACAAATCAAAAATGCTGTGCACAGACATCTGTCCCACAGAAAGATCAGCTAGGCAGATTAAAGGAAGAAGGTGTATCCTTTCCCTGGAAAGCTGAACACACCTAGAGAGGTCACACATCTTCACATAACCAGCCTTAACCCCACAGAGAGAATCTGCAGTCCAGACAATGGGGGGGGCCTGGGAGATGCTCAGCACAGGTAGAGCCAGGTGAGCTTCTCCATCAGTGCCCTCCATCCCAGAGATGTGCCAAAAACCTCTGAAGACACTAGAGAGAGTACAGACAGCAAGTGTGCCAGTTAAAGTCAACTGTGAAAACACAGAGCTTGTTATAACCTATAGATGAGAAGGGATCAGGCCTAAATTAGTTTTCCCCCACAAGCTCTGCTATTTTCCTTGAAATTCCAATTTACTTCAGAGAGAAATTACAAAGAGAAATATAGAAATTAACAGAAAAAAAAACCAGAGAAATACAATATTAACAGCTTTTATACATAAAATTGAGTCTAAATATATTTTCCCCACTTTAAGTTGTTTGATTTAAACAGTAGTTTTAAAAGGCACTGATGACATGCTGTAAGACACACCAGCACCCAGACTGGACAGAAAGCTGCTGCAAATCTGCTGTTGCCACACAGGTAAGTGGTTTAATGACCAAGGAAAAGTGGGTGTTTGTCACACAGGTGACTTGGATCAACACTGTTCTTGTGGAATATTTACATCTCCGTTACACTGAGCTGAGACATGGAGTCGGAATGTCTCCAAAATTATCACTATGGCTTTGTTTGCTTTCCTCTTCCTCTCTAAAAGTGTAACCATATGCTAAGTTTAGTGGGTGTTTTTAGTTGTTTCTTAATTTGGAGTTTATTTAAATTTTTAAAAAAATAGATTTGATTGCCAACCAGTAAGTCAGAAATAATTCTAGTCAAGTCAGCATAAACAGGTACAAATTAGCATGAAAACTGTGAGGAACAGCCTCAGGTACATCAGTTTCAAGATCATATAGTACATCTATTGCCCAAGCAGTGTGAACTTTTCAGATTGCCTTGGGATTTTGAATATCATTACCAGAGAATAACACTTCTTTCAGAAAATAGACAATTTAGACAAAACTACTTTTAACTTCTTTTTATGCCTGTTCACAGAAAACTTTTCACTTTTTTATAGAGTACTGCTTTGAAACATGCAATAGTTTAACAGTGTTTTTCACATTAGACCTCTCAAAGTCAAAATTCATATTACTGAAATTTTTCACCCCACTATTTTCTGTCTCAAAATGCTCCCTGAAGCTTCAATTCACATTAACATTCAAAAAGAAAACTCAAAAATTTTGAAAACAGCAAAAAGTCCCAGCCCACACCTCACAAAGCTGTGTGTAAATTTTTTTAAGCCTCAAGTCCTCAGTGCAGATACCCAAACTGTGAGCAGTATAAATCAACGCCTCTGTGAATACCTGATGTGCATTACCTACACATTTTTATATAACATGTCACCACCTCCTAATGCCCTATCTCTCAGCTCTCTGCTCCATTAGTGACCAAAGATGATGCTTTTTTTCCCTTCCTGACAACATCAGAAACTGAAAACACAACCAATCACTTGCTGGCCAGGAACTAAGAGCTCATATCCTGCCCTCCTGATCCAGCCTGAATAGGAAAATTAATGACTTGATGAGCAGCCCACCAAAGTGCCAAAACAAACCTTTGTAGGAATTGCCATGAGCCAGCAAAGCATGTCCCAGTCCTTACAAAAAGCACTGGCTCTGCATGGACGGTGCACAGTGACCCTGGGAGAGAGGCAACGAACCCAGAGGCCACCCCAGTTCACAGGGATGACGTGACATTCCTCTCCTCTGCTCAGAACATCTCTCAGGTGCCACAGGACCTGCCTAGGAGGTACCAGAGAGCACTGGGCACTGACCAGAGCCCTCGTGGTCACTTCTGGATGCAGCGTGGCACAGCAGAGCCAGCTCTTGGGCCTTTGGACTGCCCTGCAATCAAGCAGTGCAGACTCTCCTGCCATTCACACAAATTAATTCAGAGAACACTGCTTCCAGAATAACAAGGAGGGATGCATGAGTAGAGTGAGAGCTCTCTTGGCATCTGATTCAAATAGCAGCTTCTTGCAAGGAACTATTTTTAAGTTTTGTATCAATCTGCTTGAGAAAGGTTCCTTCTGCTGCCTACAAATGTGCAAACTCCCCCTTCGAAGAAACACAGCTCAGGACAGCAAGATCCAGCCTAGCACCCTCAACCTAATCAAGACCAGGTATTTCACAACCAAAGCATTGCACAACACACAACGTTCCTGCAGAGCATGTTCTGGTGACCCCACAGAGCATCAGTGAGGGCCCCCATTAATTCAATGAGTCCTGTGTGTTCTTCACAAGATTACAGGTAGCACACAGTTAGTTACCCATGAAACAACCCACACTGAGGCACTCTGACTGCTTCTGGAAGCATCACTGCTTTTTCCACTGCAATAGGCGTGGAACTGCTATAGGAGATTAAGGAAAAAGGGGAAAAAAGGGCAATTCAGTAAGCTCTGGATGCTGCATGACCTGACCAGTGAGGTGAAACCATTGTTTGCTGGGTTATCAGAAATTCCTGTATGAAGGCATTGTTCAAGCTTAAGAGGTCTGTGAGAGAAAAAAAACAAGCGACAGCAGCACACAATGGATGCAGATAAGCAACGTCTGAACAAAGCCCTGGGCGGCTGCAAGACAACGGGAAAACTTATTAGCCACAAGCATCCTATATCCTGCCTCCCATAAAGCAACACAGATGTTCTGCTAATGCAGGGTGTGAAAAGACAAGAGAGCACTAAGCAGCCATTGAGCCCTCCACAGGAGAGAGGGTCGGTGTTCCACAGCTGCTGGGCACAAAGACATCCTCAGGATGGGCACAAAAAGCCTCTTAAAGGGTCTAAGAATGTAACACCTCTCTGGTGACCCTCATAGCCCTGAGCCCCTCAAGACCACTGCAAACAGTGCTTTGCAAGCCCAGCTCTGGCCCAGGAACAGAATGACCATTGTTTGAGGGTTTGGTCCCCAGGGGAGTTATTTCCACTGGGAATGCACGCCCTTAGACATGCACACACTCAGGCTGCAGCATGGGGACCACAGCCCTCCATGGCACAGGGAAACAGGATCTGTCCTGAGAGCCGCTGGGTCCAGGGGGCTGAAGGAAGTGCTCCAAGACCCACAGTCCTGTCTGCAAAGAGGGGTGCAGAAACAGCCCCATCACCTTCGGCCAAAGCGCTCTGCACAGACAGACTTCTCCCCAAGCACTTCCCAAAGACAGAGCTGTCAGCCCCCCATGAGGCTTTCCTAAGTCCAAAAACCTGTTCTCTGGAAAATTCAGGCCGTTTAACCAGCACATACTGGGCATCTGCTACTGTGTCATCAGGAAACTGCAACGAGAACGTCATTTAACAGCCAGTTACACAGGAAACACTGAGCTGCAGAAGATCACACCCTACTCCTTCCCCTGGGTTGTTTTTTATTGTTGTTTTCTTAACACGGTGCTCCCCATCCCACCCCCACTGCTGAAGCGGGAGAAGTGTTTGCTCATAGCAGGGGGTAGGATTTGAACCCCAGCTGCCCAGGGACTTGGTCCTGCTGTGCAGAGAGGGGCTGGCACAGCTGGGCATGGTGAGGAACTGCACTGCCAGCAGCACCCATGGGCAAGTGTCACACACGGGGTGACAGCACAGCCCAGGGCTCAGCCAAGCTGGGGGGCTGCACAGGAACATCTCCCCAGGATTCTGCAAACACCAGCAAGGGGCACAAAACTACCCTCCCACAGTGTGACAGCCCTCCTTTCCATTCACAGATAGACACTATAAAATGTGAAAATATTAATCTCCCCATTAAAAGTATCTGCACTGCCACTGGCTACAATTCAAAAGTTTCAACGGCATAAAGAACACAATTTTTTTTCTCCCTTCAATAAAAAAATATTTGTCTCTCACTGTCAGCAAACCAGCAATGTAAATGAACATTTGAAAGTCACTGTATAACTAAAGAGTCATTTCATATAATCAGATTAAAAAGAAAAACTGAATGCAAACAGAAAACTTGAGCTTCTCGGAAAAAGAGAAGAGAAATGAAAACATGAAGAAGCCACTAACAGGAACAAAATGGGTAAAACAGTGTTAGTCCAGATCCAGTCCTGGTCTGAACCTCTGCATATATAACTCTACCAGTTCTGTTACTCATTATGCTCATAAAAATAAACACAAATCTTTTCAAGCAATAGTTGAAGTTCAAGAGAAAACTTATAAGATTATAAAATTTTCCAGACTCTTTCTAGAAATTTTAACAGGTTGATTACTTTGGTCAAAACATTAAACACAATGTCAAGAATTCTCATCTGCTATCAGTTATCCATATGGTCTCAGAGTAAAAAATACTTTTGAGGAGTCATACATTTGGGAAAAAAAAAAAGAAGTGGATCTTCCTTTCCCAAGAACCATGGTGAAGTGAGGCCAGAAAGAGATGCCCACATTCCCCTCCTGTGATCTCCTCCACTCCTCTCCCTGACTCACAGTCCAGGTCTGGTATTTTTGAAAGTCATCCCTGGAACTCCAGCAGGGACAAGCCACCAAGAGCTATTTACTGCCTCCAAATTCAACTGTGCAAGGATAAGCACCAACCTCAAGGCTCAGCCATAGATCCAGCAGGCCTGGCAGAGCCACTGAGTTCGTGTGTCCCAAGCAGAAAGCACTTCCCCAATGACCATTTCTGGAAATGTTGTTCTCCAAATATTTTGGCTGGTCCTCATCTACAGGATAACCTTAAAGTGCATTTGCAACTCTGTCTCCAGGAAATACATGTAAAGCTGATTCATTATCTTAAAATGTTGCTTTCATTTTTGCTCATTAAAAACACATTTCAGATCCTTGCACCAAATGCACAGCTGACGTGATCTGGACACTCAAAACTGGATTTCAGTTCTCTCTACTCGTCTTATTTCATTTGCTGCCTACAACCAGTGTTCTGTTTCAGGGACAGCTATATCAGACTTGAGGTATCACTGAAAAATGCCCTGGATAAAATCCTCTCTCCCCACAATGCCTGGCACTCCAGGCAATGGCACCCCGAGTCAGACTCAGCCTAGATTACAGGAGCAGCATCCTCCCTGCAGACACAGAGCAACAAACAGCTGTTCTGCACATCCCACACCCCTGCCTGAGCCACTGGGAAGGGAAAGAAAAACAAGGCAGCTTAGGCAATGCACGCGTTACAGTCCTCACCTTTAGGGAGTCAAAGCAGGCAATAACTCGACCATTTTCCACATGGCAACTCCGTGACGGATGGGCGAACTTGCACTCTGCATCAGACCGAGAACAAGTCCCTCTCTGAAACTCTCGACACACTTCTAACGTCAGCCATTTTGTATCACGAACCAGGGACACGTTTACAGCCATATTAAAAAACAAAAATTAAAATGCAAGCAATCGCACCCTTCCTCAGGGTAATGTTTACTGCTGATCTTCTTTTTTCTTCTTTTTTTTTTTAAAAAAAGGGTAAAAAAGTGAATTCAAGTTAAACGTGAAGAAATAACTAACTTGTTGCTTTGGTAAAACTCCTATTCATCAGCACTTAGGTTTTCATTTAAGTCAAATCGTGTTTCTTTAAACAAGAATTAAACATAAAGCCAATCATAAAATAGAAATCTTATCAGAACAACTGAAAATCAAATTAGAGGCCAGCTCCTAAAAGTGCAATTGTAGAAGTTAAAATACAAGTGTTATATTTTGTGCCACTGCCAAAGTTACTTGCAAATAACTGGCAGACTTTCAAAAGAATTCTGTGCTCTCCAGTTAATGGTTTCAATTATTCTTGCAAAAAGCATATGCTGCTGGCAGCACTTCAGTTTGTGGAATGGTCTCGGTCCTTGGGGAGAAAACTTCGGGTTTGTTTTTTTTTTTTTTCCTTCTATTTCTTGCTTCTAAAAATTATGGTTCACGAGCATCAGAACAGGCAAAAGGATGTCTGATTTTTTTTTCCTCTTTCTTTTCTTTTAAATATTTGCTACATAGTCGGGGAAAGGAAAAAAAATAAAATGGCTGAGCAAACTGCGTGTAAATGGGGAAAAAAAAAAAAAAAGGGCAAGGCTGGAGGAGCCGCCGTCAGGGCACGGACTGCAAGCAACGCCGAATTAAACAGAGAGGGGGGCGAGGGGCAGAGAGAGGCAGCCCTAGACAGAAATCCAAGCAGCGGTGGCTTCAGGAAAGGCACTTTTCAGCAACCTGCAGGAAAAAGAGAAATAGAATCAGCCAGGAGCCTGCGGCCCCGCTCGGGCGGGCGGGCGCGGGGCGGCGCCGGCGGCCATTGCGGGCACGGGGGCACTGCCCGCGCCGCGCTGCGCATGGGAGGCGGCGCCGGCCAATGGCGCTCGCCGTTACAGCAGCACCCACGGGAAGCCGACCAATAGCAGAGCCCGTTTCATAGCGCCGCGGTGGGCGCCGCAGCCCCGGGACCCTCAGGGCCAGCCCCGACTCCACAGCGGTGGGGGCTGCGCCCCACGAGCCCTCCCGGAATACCGGGGAATACTCTGCTCTACAATATTTTTGTTTTAAATTAACATCAACTAGCCCACCCCTTTTCTGTAGGAAACGTTGAGGCAGGACGAGCAGCCGGTGGCTGTGTTACATGCCGGGCTGTTGCTCGGCCCTTCCAAGGTGTTCCATCCAACCATGCCCAGCGCGGGGCTGCTCCTCCTGCGATGGCTGTGGAGACAAACGGCTGGCTCGCAGCCGCTCCTCCATGGATTCAGAGCCTACAAAACTAAGAGCAAACCCGACGGGGAAACCTAAGCCACACACACACACACACGGAAAAAATTAACTCATTGCTCACAGCTGTAGTTTTCCACCAGACCAAAGGCAACTCGAATTACTCTGACTCCAGCAACTCGTGTTATACAACAAACAACTTTCAATGCATTCCAGTTGAAGGCTTCCTTGGCATCCACTAAAATGTTAAGCTGTCTCTAGAGTCTCCCATTCTAATATTAGCTGTACCATTGCCGCCTGATAGGACTGGGCTGTTTCCAAGTTCCCAAAATCCAGCCCTTTATCTTCCTAAAGTACGAGCGTCCACTTTTGCAAACATTTGACAGGCGCGGGATGTTGCCTGTGTGACTGCTATTAAGATTTCAAGCTTTTGTAGGAGAAGAGCCTTCAACTACAAAAAAAGGAAGCTTAAATTCCTCTTTCATTATTGGTGTGTTATTGCAATTACACTGATCAGTAACTGAAACCTACTGGAGCTGGAAACAATGGAAACAATGCTACCAAGGAAGAAGTGTGGGAAGAGGCTGTCATCAGCAGCAGGGGGTGGGGCACAGAGGCTGTTTGATTCACAGATCGAATTATTTCAATTTAGAAAAAACAACACTCGTTAAACCTACACTGCAAGTACTTTCTAGGCTTAATTAGACTCAAGTTGATAACAAAACCTGCCCAGATCCCTGGAATCCAGCTTGAGGCATCATCTCAAAGCTTGGTCTGACCCATGCTTCTGGAAGGACCTTTGCATTTTTTGCACATCAGGTGGGGAACAGACACTGCAAATGTCATATTTGCTAAGCATGTTTTAAACTTCAAAGAGAAGGAAAAAAGGCACACCTAACCATGCTCGTGTCTTTTGGGTTTTGTAAAGAAGAGCTGCTCTAAATCAATTCCAATTTTGCAAACAGGGCAAATTTATACAGGAATCCAAATCACTGATATGTGGGCTCCCTGTTCATATGAGCTCAGAAAGCAAAAGAAAGGAAAAGATGAGCAGAAACCTTCTACAGGGAGCTAAGGACTAGCTGGGTGCAGCTCTTAAGAACGAGCTAGAACAGGTCAGATATGGGTGGGGATTAGAAAGAATGCACTCTCAGAAGTTCTTCCGAGAAGACTGAAATACAACCATCTTGTGGATTAAGTGCCTATTCCACAGCTTCAGACTCCCAAGGGAAGTGAGGGTCTCTTAATGCTGGGGATAGAATATGATGGGTCTGACCAAACACACAGTTACACCAAACACCAAGATGTCCAAACAGTGTAGTAACATTTGCCCTTCCCAGCCCCTGAACCTCAGGAAATCCCAGTGTAACAAATCAAATGTTGATTTGCTCTCAAGCCATACAGCTCAGGATCACACACTGCCCACAGGTACATGGCTGCACTGAACTGCTCAGTCCTCAAAATGAAGGGCATCACATTAATGAAAGCTAAATCAAATGAATTCTACAAAACATTAAAGTACAAATACCAAAACATTCAGACATATGTAACATGGTGGATATTTTTCTTTTCAGCTCCTGGGGAAGAAACAAACCAACTGATGGAAATTGCCCCTGCACCACACCCTGCAGAAGGGCACACTCATCTGTGCAACATTCAACAGACAAGAAATTTTCTGTGCTGTGGAAACAACCCCACCTCCCTGCAGAAGGATTGACTCATCTCAGACCCTGGCACTAGAGCTCCTGTACTGGAGGGATCCAAATTAATGAATATATTTTTCATACTGCTATTCTGCAGCCTGCAAGGCACCTGGCAGAGCACTGCAGCAGCACACACACTGCCCCATCACTTGTTTGCTGGGCACTCAGGAGAGCAGTTAAGCACATGCTTAACTCTGAGCATGCCAACAGTCTTTCTGGAAAGAAAATCTGAAGCATGTACTTAAGTGCTTTGCTGAATCAGGGCCTAAATAAATGAATCTTCTTCACAGGTTTATCAGGACTGGGAGGCCAGCAAGCACAGGCAGCAGTCATCGTTCTTCGGCTTACATGACCACAGCCCAGAGGAGCACGAGTCAGGCTTTTCTGCAAGTCAACAAATACGGTTCTGTCAGTGTTTGGATTGCTGCAAATCCCTCTCCATGTGGTCACGGGGAAGGCTGGAAACGCGTGCATGCAGGGCTGACATCACAGCGAGCGCTGCACACTGCTGCAGCGAGGCTCCCACGCACAGCCCAAGGACAGCACACCTCACCAGGAACCCAACACTGACAGCACACAGCTCCAGCTCTCCAGGTTCCAACTCCTGGCAGCAAACAACTGTTCTCACCAGAATGCACCCTTACAATTCCCTTGTATTACCCTTTTTTGGGGAGGGAGGGTGTGGGGTGGCTGGCATTTTATTCCCTTTGTTCTCCTGTATATTTCAAATAAGAGGAATTAAAAAAAAAAAAGCATCTATGCCAAAACCAACATACAACCTACAAGGATTAAAAAGTAGCTCCAGAAATCAGGGGCTTGGTTAGTGTGCAGGAAATACAACAAAGGCTAGGTGCTGCCTTTTGAACCCTTCCCAGCAAGCCAGATCCGTCTATCAGGGCTCAGCTCCTCCACTAGCAGATGAGCCAATCTCATTTCAACGGCATCCGCATCAAAGCTGGAGAAAGCAGCAGAGCAGAGAGAAAAGCCTGTGGCCTTTATCCCTGTAAAGAAACTACAATATCCCTGAAGCCTCTGCTCCAGGGCCACTTGCTGGGCCAGGCTCTAATTGCCTGAGCTGCAGGAGGATGGGGCTTGCTCCAGATGTCAGCCCCAGCCTTACAGATACCAAAGTGCAGGGGAACAAGGGCAGTCTGAGGAGCAAAGGTCACAGCAGGGCTCGCCTCTGGCGGGACTAAGATGCCCTGACTGCTTGAGGTAACACGAGGACGAGCGTATTGCACTTGACACTTGAATTCCTCCTGCTTGCCACGAAACTGATCCCCTTCCACTGACAGCCCCCATGGATGTCAACTTGTGAGGACACTTCCTGACAGCCGAGTTCAGAAATGGTAATTTATGTGACAGGATGGATTCCAGCAGCTCCCAAGTGTAAATGATGCTATTTAAAAGAGATTTTTTCTTCTTTTTTTCTTTTTTTTTTAAGAAAAAATGACTCAGTAAAAGTGCCAAGGTGTGTTCCTCATTTACTGTTTTTCAAGGATTTCTGGGTCACAACTGCTCAGTTGGGAAACAGAAGTGCTGTTGCCCTAACTCATAGTCCAGTAAGAACAGCAGCTATTCCCTTCGCCTGAAGGGGAACAGGGATACTGCAGACACACTGGAGTTTTCCCAAGCTAAGTTCCAGCCGTGCCCATTTTTTATCGTATGTGATGCTGTCCATGCTCCTCTTCCACTCAAACCACCAGCAGGTGACCATGGAACTGAGGACTGCCTCTCCTGAGTCCAAGCTCAGCCCTACACTGCCAGGCTGCAGTGTGCTTTACCTGGTTTTGCAAGTTAAGGGGAATGAAAACTCAGACCCACCACAGATGGATGCATGGATGGATGCCCTTGAGGCACAGCAGTAGAGAAATTGTGCTTGCAAAATCAAGATGTCCAATTTTATACCAACCCAGTAAAACTAAATATTACTATTAATGTTCACTGAGTGTTTAGATACTGTCAGAGCCCAAAAAAGATTTTAGTCTATGGGTTTTCCTCAAAGCACTAAATTCAGCTGGCAGTGCAAATGCCACACTCACTCATCAGTCCCTGCACCTTTGAAATGATTCTGTAACTTGGGGTTTTTATTGCACCTTAATGAGTATGGAAGAGCTTGGTGTGCCTACCACCACATTCTTGATAAGCCAGAACAGGGAACTCCTCGCCCAAACAGCAGTGAGATGTTTCCATTATCAAACAATCTTCCAAATAAACACAGTGTTTCTGGAAACACTGCAAGGCAAAGAGAAATGGGAGCAATGAAAATAGCACACTGAACTGTTTTGTTCTGAAAGAGAAAGGAAACTCTGTGGAGAATACCACCACCCATCCAACAGCCTCCCTTTCTCTTCCACTTTCATAGCAAGTAGTAAAAAACACATGAAACTATATCCTTGCTTATCAAGGGAACCAAAAAGTTATAGTCAAAGGCAAGGTTTTACTGAAAAGCATTCTAGTGTTACATTTATTGGCAGTGATGCATGAGTTAAAATAATGCACATTTCAAAGTCAGTGAGGAGGTGAAACAAAAGTTTAAAATCTTTCATCTAGGGTCTACCAAGCCAGGAACACAGTGACATTAGCTGAGTGGGCTGACATCAGAGGAATTCATTTTGGGCATCAGAAAAGCCCATGACAAGGTAGGTGCTATCACCATTGGATCACAAGGCTTTACCTGGGACTGATGCAGAAGTGCTGCTTCACAACAGCCAAAGAAACCACAAAAATAACCCCCATAAAGTCCAGGCATGGATCCTCCATTGCTGAAGCACCAATGGCAATGCTGTTACCCTACCTCACATAAAGCACAGCAGTGCTCAGATTCCCACAGGCACGACTCCTTTGCGGGTGGAACAGTGACAGTTTGCACACAGCGGGGCTGTGTGCTGGCACCAGAGCCATCCCAGCAATGGCAGCTTCTCAGGGCTCCTCAGCACTTCTGCCCTTAATGGGCTGCAGTGTCAGGACCAAAGAAGGTCAATTCATTTTCTGTCACCTGCAAGAGGTATTTTTGCTTTCAAATTAGAAAATAATCTTCTATTTTTTGCTCTGGCCCTCATACTTTAAAACAAACACTTCAGGGACACAGCAGACACTTTGAATATTTCCTTTGTGAACATTCTGTACCTGGACACTTTCTCCCTCAGGGAACAGTTTACTTAATTTAAGGTAGACCTTTATGGCTAAAAGAAAATAAACCTCCTTTTGTTCTTCTACCAGTTACTCAGAAAAAGAGCAAGTTTCCTCTACCATGGGCATGCATGAAAAGTTTCTGTTCAAGGTCTAATCACAGATGTTGGGGGCCGTGAATCACCAGGGGTCACAATGTGTGCCAAAAAGTCAACTCAGCTCTGAGCGCCGTCTGTTCAGAACAGGATGGCAGAACCCAGACAGAAATAATAAACCCACACAAGCAAAACAACCCCCCAATGCTGCTGCAATGGAAAAGCCCCATTTTCAGGACATAAACCCACTACAGAAGTGACGGGGTGGATGCTTGGGCATGCAGGTACCACACAATCTGTGCTGAAGGAACCACTGACACTTGTCCTTTCCCCACACTCTCTCGATTCTACTGGATTAAGGCAACTTTGGAGAGTGGCCACCACTGGTTGTGACCTCTCTGGACAGAGCAGCACAAGGAACATGCCTCTGCCCCTCAGTGGGGAAGGCTGTACAAACTGCACCCCATTTCTTCAGAGGCTCACCAGCCCTGCTGAACTCCTGGGTTTATGGCACCCTGGGAGATGACTGTGGGGCTCTGCAGGGCCAGTACTGTCCTTGGGAAAATGGATCATGCATCACTGGCCTCTGTGTGCTTCCCACTGCTCTGAGCTGCCCTGACACAACCTCAGCACTTCTCTTACATGCAGAGCTGGGCAACTGAAAAAAACAAGGTGGGGGGAAAGGAAAATATGCAAAATAAAGTAGTATGAGGGAAGGAAGCCCTTCACTGCAGAGAAAAAGAATGTACAAATGCAGGGAACTTTATCCTCCCTTGTGTACATGCAATTCTCCACACTTACACCCCGAAGCAAACAATCACAGGAAAAATTAATGCTGAGTTTAAGGAAGTATGGAAAAAATCCCTTTGTTTTTGAAATCTACCATTCTTCAATGTGCACTATCTTGCAGGAGCCACCTGAAATCTTCAGTCTGTTTTCCTTCTTCCTGAACCTTCAGCTGTTCTTGTCCACCAAAGTTCAGGGAACTCCTCTCCCCTTCACTCCTACAGGACTAGTTCCAAAATGCTTCCACAGGCAAATGGCTGGGAGTTATTTCTCACTATCTACTGGGGATTTCTAAGCCAAAAATGCACTACAAAAACATTGCAGTTTAAGGAGCTTTTTTGTTTATTTGTTTGTCTTTGAACAAAGTCACAGAAGCTGCTGTGCTGGACCCACACACGTGCCTTGGCAGAACAAATACCTTTCCATAGGGTGTTCCAGGGCAGCATGCATTGCGGTGCTTCAAAGGGAACTTCCCCCTCTTTCACTAAATAGATTTGTTGTTTGAATAACTACACGTGCACATTTCTGCTCTTTTGGGCTTTTGATTTTCTGCCATCAGCGTATTTGGAGTCAGTCAGAGGTCAAGACTCCTTTCCTATTCCAGCTGTCTACTAGGACTGATAGTGACCCACTGCCATCCCACCCCTGTGGGATCTGGGGGATGCTCTGCTGATCACAGGCAGCCAAGTGGGAGTTTTGCTTGACTAAAGCCATCGCCAGTAAGACACACATGGAGAAGGATGCTCCCTTCTATTAGGACCTGCCTGGCAAATCCCTTCTGGCCTCCCACATGAGGCAACTTCCCAGTGCAGAGGGCCAGGGACCCGCCTTACAGCGGGTGGCTGACCCGAAAGGAGCAGTTCCTCTGCAGTGCAGAAGCAGCTACTGCACTTGCTGTGAAACAGTGCTAAAATCCTCTCCAGTGCCAGCACTGCTTGGGAGGGGTTAGGACCACAATTACACCAGCTGCAAACACAAAAGAAAAAGGAAAAAAAAAATGTTGGCAGGGATCTCTGGAGGTCAGCTAATCCAAACCCCGTCTCAAAGCACAGCCAGCTTCAGAGGTGGATGCTTCCATATCCAAGCACAAAGAGAGCTGTCTCACACAAAGAGAGCTCAATTGAGTCAAACAAATTTGCAGAGGAGACAGGAAAGGCCAAGGCTCATTAAGGCTTGTTCCCCACCACGTAATCGTAAGAAATAGGATCAAGCAGATGTATCCCACAATCTAGCTGATTATCCTACTCAGTGTTCAAGAAACCCCCAAGGTCCTTGCCAATCAGGTAAGTGTCTGCATGTGTTTGGGACAGCTGAGGGGAGGGAATGCTTTTACCCAACTGCCCTTACCTGTAGGTCGTTCCTGTCAGCAGAATCCTGGGATCTCCTAAGCTCCAAGCATGATCCTAGCCCTCAAGACAGGCAATAGACTCTGTCAAGCAGGAGAAAAACAGAAACAGGAGCCCAGCTCAGCCACTTACTGTGCTGCAGAAGCAGCCTGGGACTTTCAGGAGGTATCAGATGTGTTCTATACACAGAGGAGACCAACCCAGGTCTGGTGCTTTGTAGGTACCTCTGCCCAGGCACACATACTTGTGCCTGGAAAATTCCAGACTCCTCCATCACAGAGCCTTCTGCTCAAAGAGACAGGTTTTTCTCCAACAGAAAGGCACTTTCCCTGCAGGTCCCATATTATATCTTCTATAAGTACATACATGCTCCTACACAAACACCACAGCTGAAGGCACTTCAGTGTTAACTGCCCTACCTGGTCACCACAGGCCTGCAGAAAGAGGAGACAGCATTTGGACTGTGGTTTGAATTCTTTCTCAGCTAGAAGAATTCAGAGAAAACAAAAAAAGTTTTTCTTTTAACATTCTTTGTACTGAGCGCTTGGATAAGCCATAAGTAACTTGGCAGCAAACCAGTTTGGTACAAACACAGCACACCAGAACACAATGCAGTCATCACAAAGCCACTGCTCTGGGCCAGACAGTAATTTTCCCCTTCGCACAGGGCAGGCCTCCAAAGTCTTTGTGCTCCTACATTCAAGTCCATCTGAGTTACATGATGTGTTAAAAATGAGACTCATGCACAATAGGGAAAACACCTATCATTTATGGGCTACGTGGAAAGGAATACATGAGCACAAAGGTACTCAAAATACATTTCTCAAACAATTCAGGACTTGAAAAAAGTAAAGCCTTGACTTATTTCTCAACTCGGACCTCTAACAGCATCTTCAGGTTGCAAATCAAATACACAATGACAGAAGGAGACTGAAAGGCTGGTAACAAAAGCATCCAATGTATTTACAATATTTTCTTTCAGAATTAAAATAAAGAAGTTAGAACATATAGGAAAGCAGGAAAACCAAACATAGTGGCAACTGAGAGCACATTTTCCACTTCCATATACCAGTGAAAATCCAGACCAGCCTAGTCCCAAACCCCAAAGGCATTACCATTGCACAGGTAGTCATCATTTTGACAGGAAAGATGCTCTACTGGGACCTTGGAAACAGGGGCTCAAACACTGCTGCAGCCACAGGTGCCACAAGTGACAAGTCACTTAATCCCTCTGCAAAGGGGGGCTGTTACTTCCCCATCTCTCAGTGATGTCTGGCAGATAGAACACAGGAACTGCAATCAGGCATTAAGAAACTGCTGCGGTAAAGGCTGCACAAGCACCAGATGAACAGATCTGTTTCAGACCCCACAGCCATTACAGAATGAACAGGATAGAGGAGAGAGAGAGAGCAGAAAGCATGCACATGCACAGAGATCTGCCCCATTAATCCAGCAGGCTGCAACAGGATGAAAGGCACGTCCAACAATTCCAATCCTGCTTGCGCAGCAGCAAACACCCTCCCAGTGTGCAAGGGAGGCACTGCTGTCATATCACAGGGCAGCAGCCAAACCAAAAGGCACCTAAAGGTGTAAGGGCTAGTTCTGGCAGCATACTTTGGCACCAAGCACCACCCACTCCATTCTCTGTCCACTGCCCCTGTGGGAAACAGGGTTTAGGGGTGCATGTAGAGAGAAGACAGCACAGCTAAGCCCTAAAAAAGGTAAGAGGAAGTCAAAATCACCCCTGAGGCACTTCCCAAGCCATTCAGAATTAGTGTGTTGGCCTCTCCTGCCTTCCATGCACCCCAAAATCTGTTATTCATTACTCTTCATCTCACTGCCAGGTGGATGAATCAACTTTTCAGGGACTGAATATCCTCTGTTTTCCCTTACATGCCTGAGTCATTGGCACCAACTGAAATCCTCAGATCTTCAATTATCTCATTACCCTCCTGCATCTGTAACACCACAACCTGTAACTCCTCTCCCCATGGAAGTCTTAGTGACCTGAATTATTTTTAATTTCCCCCTTAAAGCCTGTGGGCATGCTTTTCTTCAGAAAGCATCTGAATCAGCATGAAACATCTGAATCAAAACCAGGAGCCCAAGAAGGTGGGCAGATGTACAGATGAACAGCATCTTCCACGTGCCCCACTCTTCCTGCCAGCTCCCAGCCACATGCAAACACACAAGCACCCACCCCTGCCTGGACGGGTGTCTGTCCAAGCTGAATTTTAAACAAGTTGGCAAAAAAATCCAAAGTATGGATATATTCCATTAAACCTTGAGCACACACACTGAACCACTCTCCATTAATGAACTTCTGTCCCCCAACCAAAGAGAAGGAGCTTGGGTGATGGCAGAGGGAAGAGGGGATAGATGGCAAGAGAAGTCTTTGCTTTAATTGGCTGCTGTTAAGAACATTAGAAGGATGTTTGAAGGAGAATGATTACAGGCAGAGTGCAGAGGAGGTAATCAGAGATGTCCAACAAACTGAATTTATGATGTGGCTTAGCAATCCATCACCTGGTTATCATTCCTATGTCCACGCACATACATAAGCCTCAAAATACGTTTAGCTCAGAGGGTCTGAAAAAAAGAGGCTTTTCTTGCAACCCCAGCTAGCAGTACTTTGCTCCTTATAATATTACAGAAGCAATCTTCTTCCAGCAAGGGGGGAAAATCAGATATAAAGGATAAATTGTTTTAAATTCTTCTTAGTGTGAAGACAACTTTGTTTACTAAACGCATACGAGGGAACATATGTGTACAGCACAAACTCAGCAGTGGAAATTTGGCTCCCTGCAATTCCCTGTTATATAGATGCATTTTTTCCAGAGGAAGTCCAATGGTCTTGTTTGTTTTCACCACTAATAGAGGAGTTCAATGAAATTTTCTATTGGGAAAGCCTAATGAGGTCAGAATAAGAGAACAGAGTAACTAGGAAGGAATGTCATTGCGTTTTATTTTTAGAAGAAGGATAAAGGTGGGGCCTCACAAGAGGCAGGGGATGGGCCTGTTTTGGCACAGAGGGCCAGGCTGGAACGCTTGGTCCTGTGAGCCTGAGGGGGTTTAGAACTTTTTTATTTTTTTCAACAACAAATCCCTTGCCAAAATCAGTGACTGAGTGGAGGGGTCCAGCTGGGAGAAGAGCAGAGTGGTGCCTGGGGGTGCACAGACAGCAGGGTGGCAGCAGCCCTGGGAAATGACTGAGGGGCAGTTCTCAGCCACACTCCCCTCCCCAACCTGATTCCCTGCGAAGATGAGCCCCTTCAGAAGCTCCACTGACCTGTGGATCTCACACTGCAATTTAAAGGGAATCCAAGTTACAACAGGGTAAACATGGAGGGAACTGAGTGCACGAAAAGCTCAATGCAGAAGTGCAGAGGGGCACATGGCTCTGCAAAGAGAGCAGTCATGACTATGACAGGAAACAGGATGGACTGTTGTTCAGGCTGGATGTCAAAACCCAGAGAGGCAGCCTCAGGGAGACAAGATGGGCCAGAGTAAGGCTGTGAAAATGAAAAGGAAGGAACAAAGCTAAATTAAAGAACTGAGGCAGAGCGGAAAGGGGCTTGACTGGGATAAACAGGTAAGGAGGAAAAAGGGTGCATTCAAGAGCAAGCAGGCTGTGGTCTGTTTCCTGGCATCAGCTAATCTGATTGGCACAGAGATACAAGAAACAGAGGCTTAAATAGCTCATGGGAGCAGACCTTCAGCTGGAGAGAGCCATCATCACTCAGCAATTAACTCCCTCGAAGGCTCTGCCCTCAAACCCGAAGTGCAGAGCTGACCCTGCTGAGCACTGCCAATGCAGAAGGAAGGAGCACAAGAGGAAGTGTCTTTGCAAGAGTTAACAGACAGCAGAGAACAAGCTGTTCCATGCATTCAGGTCACAAAAAACAGAACTGGGACTCACCACACGCACCATGCAGACGCTGCTCTGCCAGGATCACCACAGCTCCAGTGCAGGAGCAGCCAATTCTGCCTGCTAGGAATGAGACTGCAAGGAGCTTCACCTTAAAAACGTGCAAGGACAGCATTAACCCAGGGGAGTATTATTTAGGGAACATTGAGGCATCTGAGAAGACCAGAGACTAGAATCTCTGTTCTGCCTCCTGATAGTCTGTCTAGGAAAGGAGTAAGGGAAAACTCTTTAGGGGGAATGTGGACCAGGATCAGGCATAAGGCACTGTTTCACCTTTCCTGTGCTGCCAGGTGCTGCAGGCTTCCTACTTGTGCTTCTGCTAGGTGGAAACAACCCAGAATACTGCAATCAGAAGCCCCGGAATGGTTCAGGGAGGGCAAGAAAATGCTCCTTGACAGGGAGTCATGAGAGGCTGGACTTGCCCTCCAGCATGCAAGCCCTCAAACATCGTGTTTCAGAGTGGTGTGCTGTTTGTAAGTCCTTCCTCTGCTCCTGTCCACAGGCAGGCGTGGGCAAAGAAGGCAGGAGCAGCAGAGTGTGGAGGAATGGCCCTCCTTCCAGCTGGGCTACCAGCTGGGGAAAACAATCCAGGAGCCCCCAGAGATGGCCAGGAGTAACAGCACAGCAGACATGCACAATCTCCCACCCTGGTGTTCCCGCTCCTTCTGAGGATCCTTAAGCATGCCACTGTTTCCCTTTTGGCAAGGACCTCCAGAGCTCCACTATGACTCATGTGAAGGGAAAGACCTCCTGTAAGTCCCGAGCCACAGGCATGCCCTTGTGATGTCCCTGCCCTTCCCTGGCTGGCTTTATGATATTTTATGATATGCCAGAGAGTGAGCATCAGTCTCTTCCCAGACACACATGCTTTTTGGGGCTTCCAGTATCAGCAATGAACTTAAAATCTATGTACAGAGCTTTACAAAGCTTATTTTCCTGTTAGATGAAGGGAAAGGGCAGAGTGAAAGAGAATAATTGCAGGATGAAATGCCACAATTTCCAACCCTTTCTGGGAGCTTGACACAGCAAGTCTCATTACCAACCCCAGACTTGGGAGAAAGCTTGCAATTAAAAAAATTAACAGTGACCTTGACTACAATGGCTACAGTTTAACTAACCCGCATTCAGTCTTTGTTAATCAAGAAGCCCTTCTGTAAACTACAGCACAAAGGCACTTTTCCAAAGATCAGGTTACCTCAGCCCAGCCACACCACGGTGGAAATTTTAGAGACCTCTATTTAAAAGCTCAAAAGAGTTCTCCACTGCTGAAACCACCCTATTTGCTCTTCAGCCTCTGCTCTGCAAGGAGCAAGGTGAGCAGGAGCCTGGCTCAACCCATGGCTAAGGCAGGGCTTGCAGTTAAGCAATAACAACCACAAAGCATTTCCAAGGCACTGATGACCAGCTGGGTGGGGTTACATCACATCCATGCACGGCATCTCAACCTCTGGAACTGCACAGCAGAGGCTGCACCAGGATTATAAAACAAAATCAGAAGATACTCTTAAAACATGCATCCTTCAAGGCTCTGGAGAGCCTTACAGCCAGAGCTTCACAAACAATCACATCACAGGTAGAGGATAAGGTTAGCAAGGAAGTGCCCAGAGCTAATGAGCCAGTTTATCCATTTTATCTAGCAGAGAAGTGGTTTTTACCCTCTATTCCATAGTAATGTTACCTTGACAGGTGCAGTACCCACAGTAAATACTATGTCTGTCCCATATTCTGAATCATCCCTTTAGGGGTGAAAGCAAAGATACATATTCAGGGAATGGATGTTTCCTGCACAGCTCCTGCACAGCTTGCAGCATCAGAAAATTAAGATGACTGGAAGAGCAAAGCCTGATGCTGCTCCTAAAGCAGAAGTTATTTGGTATCATTACTCATAGGCCAGTTAAACTAGGGAGCTGGTTACTCTGGACTCTTATCTGCTTACTTTTTTGTGGATTATAGAGCAAAATATAAATTTCAAAGAAATGCCCTGGAAATGCCATGTGCCCTAGGACACTAAGCCTAACTCTGCTCCTCTCCTTAAATTGTTATCCTTAACAAAATATCGAGTGCACGCCTTTGCTCTTATTGACCAGCTGGAATACCACTGAAATGTGGTGGCAGTTGGTAATTAGTATTTTTAACTCTTGGGAAGTGTTTTTTATGGCAGTAGTTCCTGCTGGGGTTGGTTTTAACATGCTGTCCTCACTCCTCTGGAAGGCTCACCAAGACCACATCAGATGTCAACATCAGTGCATGTGGATGGACCAAGGTCTTAGAAATGCTATCAGACTACAAGCTATGAGGTCCAAATGGTCTTGTTTCCATCCAGGCACATGTTCAGCATTCTAGATTTGCGCAGTTTTCCCATCATTCTCCTCTCTTGGCAGTTTTAATTGCTAGATCAGCACATCCCCCAAGCTCCCACTATTTCTGCCCAGCCTGAGCTCTGCCTGCAGACAGGAGGGCTCTTTTTGTCTGGATCTTTGTTCTTTCAACATAATCTAAATATCACTCCCTTAACACCTGATTTAGTATTTCAACCCCTCTAATTACACACAGTGAGATTTTATCGGAAATCTGATTATTGTTTGAAAGTCTGAGCATTTCATTCCAGCCTCAGAATTGATCTATTGACTGCCTTTAAATCTCACATTTTAATTTAACATTTAACACTTTATTCCCGCATTAATTACATTTCCCATGATCGATATCAACAAACACCATCTCTGACCCTCTCCTGATAGAGAGACCTTGGAGACCCTGCTCTGCCAAACACTCAAGACAGCTTTGCTCTTTAAACATGGACATTTACAGGGCTGATCTATCCAGTGGAAAAGCAAGAAAAAGGAAAAAAATAATGAGAAACTGCAGTAATGAGTAAGCAGCAAGGTTTAGTAAGCAACACCACTGGAGGAGATGTGCAGGTACAGACCTGGTCATGGTGGTGGCACAAGGACTGGATGTAGGGATGCACAGACTCCAGCCAGCTCAACACCCACCTGTCCCACTCCCACCTTGGCTGGAGGGCTCTGAAGCAGTGACCCACCAAGTACAGGCTCCATTGTAATTCCTGCTCACTGCAAACAGTGGGTGAGCTGGGCTTGGCCTGTCCAAGAGCTGCATGCAAGCCCTGGGCCACAGGAAATGCCTGACTGGCTCAGTATCTCCTGGCATTTAACCAGCCTGCAGGTCTAGCCCCCTGTTTGCCTCCACACAGCACAACAGCAAAATCTGAATCTAGCAGATCTCTTATTAGCAGACACAAACTGCACAGACTAATTAAGGAGACACCCATCATGCTGCCTTTCTATCCAGCCACTGCCAGTCTCAAAGGTGGCTGCTCTAAGGCACTGGATCCAGCTTTGCCAGGAGGACAGCACCAAATATCTTTCTCTAGGCTATGGGAAGCAGAACTGGCTGTGCTTGAGGAGGGCCAGGTCCTCCTTGTACCCCATCTGCAATGTATTTGTGTTTGTGTTGCGACTGGAGCTGGAAGATGACATTGTCCCCAGTACTGCAGAAAACAGGAATATTTGTCCCTGAATAATTTCTCTAGCATATTAAGCACAAGTCATTCTTATGCAAAGACTGCCCTGTACAGCTGCCAAGGTCAGTGAGACCTTGCTTTATTTGCTGCATAAGGGCTGGCTGCGCAACTTTTACCTTGTACATATTTTTCCATGCGTTGTCTTAGATTTCCCTGCTGCTAGTGTCTATGCATCTTGCTGTCTGTTCAGTAGGTCATGCTACCTCCTCTGGCTGTTAATAATAACTACCCAATACCCAGTGCTCCAGAACAGTCAAAATTCCAGCAAACCAACTCTTACAGTATGTTTAATTCAAAAGACAGCAAGAACAACATTGAATAACAATTTTCAAGGAAAACATGCTCCACAGCTTTTGCTAACAACATCAATATGTTTCTATTTTCAGGGGGTCGTGACCTGCTAGCCACTCACACAGACATCACTGTTCATATTCTAGTATCTACATACAGATGATTTTTTGTGCAAGGATTGCATTCAACCACATGGCACTGCCTGTACACACAGGCTCTGGATTACAATATCAGTGAGTGCAGTCTTCAGGAAGCAGCCAAATACTGAAGAGGCTGCATTCAAATAGATTACAGGATCTGAAAATAATGCCCTATGTTTTTTAAATTGCAGACACATTTTTACAGACTACAGCCAATAGTTATACCTAAACTAAGGATTGTCCCTCTCCCCAGTTTACTAAATCCTGTAACACTGCAGGTGCAACAGTCAAATTTAGATAGCCACATGAGGAAGAAAAATAGTATTTTGAAACTGTACAGTATCATGATACTGCACAACTCAAAGTTCTTGACATTCAACCCAAGCAACTCCCTTGCAGAAGAACAGAATTAAGTGATCTACCTGAGGTCAGTGGCCAGTTAAGCAAAGCTGTCAACAACCTGCCCTGTTCAGGAAGCACCCTGCCTCACCCCAGCTTCTGAACCCAAATCAGTGGGGAGATGACAAACAAAAATTTCTAACACGTCCCCTGATTGCCAGGAGCAGTGCAGCAGAGTCCCCCAGCAACCTTGCTGGTTTATTTCCCCTCACCTGATCCACCACAGCAGCATTTGGTGCTGAGCTCCAGCTTATCAGTGTGAGGAGATCTGCTCTGGTGAGAACAGCAAGCCAGGACCCCAGACAATGGATCATACATCCTTCTTCCAGCTCAGAAATCAAGCTGTTTTAACTGTCTCACTTGCCCCCCAATTCTGTTGAACTCCATTCCCAATCTACAGCTAGTAACACTAATGTCACATCACCCTGAGGGCTACAAGCTCCTTGGGGTAGAAATCCTCTTCCCCTTCACCCTGCAGCAGTTTCTGACCTTGGTAAAGCTCCACAGCCACTACCAGCAACACAAACCATCCTTCAAACTTAAGCACATCCTGGTGCCAGCAGTCTCTCAACTGGAGACGGGCAGCACTACAATGGGGCTGCGCAGAGGGGTTAAGAAGCACTGCTGAAAAGGGATGCAAACAAGGACTCCAGGCTCTGAGCAAGCACACTCTGCCATACAAAAGGTGAGCATCACTTGTGAGCAAGAGCTGTCTGGCTGAGTATACTGCCTTTGTTAACAGAGAAGGCTGCATGATGGAGTGGGCTAATTAACTGCATTTTACTTGGGGAAACCCAGGCTTAAATCCTGGCTCTTGTCACATTGGAAAATGAATTTAGGGACCAGAATAAAGGCTAAGATAATTTATTTTCTACAAAATCATCAAATAGTTGCCTGTCCCCTGACAGAGAGGCCCAGAATTCTATGTGAGGCCACTACTGCTTATGCAGTTATTTCTCCAAATATAAAAGTTACTAACTGACTGATGTGAGTGGTGATCATGCTATCCACGCTGCTTAGCTGGACTGAGCACCCCAATGTGATGAATCTCACCATCCAACATGTCCTGTGCTTCATGGTGCAGTGCCACACAGGTTGCAGGTCCTACAGGGAGGGGACATCATGCCTGGCAGGATTTAAAATTCAATTTTCATTTTCAAGGGAGTAATTTATCCCTTAACTTTGAAGGGCTAGAACACAGCTCTGGTGTAGCTCTAGTTACTTCACTGGAAAACCACTAGGACTGGTTGTGGTCCAAGGGAGCTGAGGGTAATTTCCCCACTTCCTCCCGGCTGAAGGCTGCCCAGCAGAGCCAGGAGGGAAGCAAGTACTTTCCCCATAAAGTAATTCTCTATTTTTATCATGCTAAGAAAGTTTTTTAATTTGGAAACTAAAACTCCTGCCTCAGAAAGAAGCTAAGCACCCTCTTCCTTTCTGATTTATACCACAGAAGTGGTCATCTAATCAAATCAGCCATTTTTTCTGAAAGGAATCATTGTGGAAAAAAAATCAGAACAGCAGACCAGCTCCTGAAGGTCTCTAAATCACATTCCTGACCCTGAAGGTGGCATGCTCCTTCATACTACTGTTTGCAGTGTCACCTCACCCATCTCAAACGACAGAGATCCCTGGTGTCAGAGCATTTGTGAGAGCAACATACTTAATGTGTAAGCAGCAGCTAATGATCGTGAAGCACAATTTTGGGCACAATATGCAATATGTTCTACCAAAGTATGGGATTAGTGCTTCTGAAGTGAAATCACCCTCCTCTTTCCTTCTCTCTCAAAAAAGAGACAGCCTCCAACATCCTCAGCTACCTGCACAACTGAATTTGGGCAGGAAGACACAATGGAGGTCAAAAGGAGCATGGAAACATTTTCTGAAGCAGCTTCCAGCACATAATGCTCCAGCATACAGCACAGCTCAGCAATACAGCACCTTTCATCTGCACCAAGCAGGAGACCCAGACACTTAACCCTCCAACAACAAAGTGAGGGGTGGGTGTTCTCATCACAGCAGGGTTTTACACCAAGCCAAAGGTTTGTGTGGGAGGCTTCCCTTGAACAGCAGAAGAGGAAAGCTTAAGTCAAACTTCTCTCCAAAAAGTCAGACTCAGTCAGAAGACTCCCATGAACTGGAGCAGCAGCCACAGAGAACTCTGGGACCAGGAGGTCCCTGCTCCCAGGCACAGTGAGATTCCCACGGCCAACCCAAATTCTGCAAATAAGGGCCACGCATCTCCCTCCACTGTTATCTTTAAATCCTCTTTACTCTGCAGAGCTGTTCTCCACCCTCCTTCCCTTTTAATCAGCCCTGACCTACAGATGTCAGCCTCATTTCGGCTAAGTCAACACAACTGCCACATCTAGGATGCTGTTACAGGAAAAAAACCTTACACTGCTGGCTGGATTCCAGAGTCTACTTCTTGGTCTAGACCTGACCTCGTTCCTTTTCTGCAAGCTTAATCCTACACCTTAAGGGCACAGGGAACACACAGTGACTCCAACATGGGGCTGTCTGTGCTGTCTCCCCTTCAGCCTGCAGAGACTCTTTTGATCACCCTACACAATTACCAACCATTATTGACAGGAGGCTCCCTCAGAACTGATTGTTTTTAAAAACCACACATGTTCAAAAGCCAAAAAGCAAACAAAACACATAGTACTTTCTGAAAGCTGAATCCTTACCCTAGAGCTCACCCAACGGGACGTGAACCTTAAATTAATGGTCCCCAAAGTTTCCTCAGAAGCAGCTCTGGCCTTACACTGAAACCATAGCCAAGTTTGGTATATTCAGCTTCATCTAGAGGTTAGAATGAAAAAAACCCATTTATTTCCAATGCCTCTGTCATGGGCAGGAATACCTTCCACTAAAACAGGTTGCTCAAAGCCCTATCCAGCCTGGCCTTGAGCATTCATTCATCCTTTGTCAGAAACACAAGTCAGGACACCAGCTGAGCACAAAGGACTTCAAGCAGGTACCACAGCACCTTAGCAGGCACAGCTCAGAGACCTGCTGCAGTGCTATAGTCCAAGAGCAGGTGGGGACACCTGGTCCCTGCTGTCCCCACCCCATGTGGCCAATATGCAGGAGGCACAGGCTAGAGATGGATGGACAGCAGCTTGTCCTGTCTTGCCCAAACACACCATGCAAACAGGGTATCAACACTGAGTGGGATCCAGCTCCTGCACTGCACCTCGTGACCCAAAACCTTCACATATCAGTAGCAGCAGTGGGAATATCAAACCACAAATAAGGTATTAGTAGCTAATTTGTTATCTGCTTATTCCAAGAAGGCAGCTAGCTGTGGATTCCACCTTCAGGCAACAAGGTAGGTTTTGTTAGCTCTCAAAAACATTGGCACAGTGCTTTGTTAAGTGTTTGTGGGCGATGTTCAAAACCCCAATTATCTGTAGCTGACACGATGCTGAACCATGCTCTCCTAATTCACAGGAGCTGTAAAAGCAAAAACTCCATCAAGGCTAGGAAGAGCCTTTGGATCAAATTGTCTGAACTCTGAAACAGTCCTTGACTATGTGCTGTAAGAAATCCTTTTAATCAGCCCTGACCTACAGATGTCAGCCTCATTTCGGCTAAGTCAACACAACTGCCACATCTAGGATGCTGTTACAGGAAAAACTTCACACTGCTGGCTGGATTCCAGAGTCTACTTCTTGGTCTAGACCTGACCTCGTTCCTTTTCTGCAAGCTTAATCCTACACCTTAAGGGCACAGGGAACACACAGTGACTCTGACATGGGGCTGTCTGTGCTGTCTCCCCTTCAGCCTGCAGAGACTCTTTTGATCACCCTACACAATTACCAACCATTATTGACAGGAGGCTCCCTCAGAACTGATTGTTTTTAAAAACCACACATGTTCAAAAGCCAAAAAGCAAACAAAACACATAGTACTTTCTGAAAGCTGAATCCTTACCCTAGAGCTCACCCAATGGGACGTGAACCTTAAATTAATGGTCCCCAAAGTTTCCTCAGAAGCAGCTCTGGCCTTACACTGAAACCATAGCCAAGTTTGGTATATTCAGCTTCATCTAAAGGTTAGAATGAAAAAAAACCATTTATTTCCAATGCCTCTGTCATGGGCAGGAATACCTTCCACTAAAACAGGTTGCTCGAAGCCCTATCCAGCCTGGCCTTGAGCATTCATTCATCCTTTGTCAGAAACACAAGTCAGGACACCAGCTGAGCACAAAGGACTTCAAGCAGGTACCACAGCACCTTACCAGGCACAGCTCAGAGACCTGCTGCAGTGCTACAGTCCAAGAGCAGGTGGGGACACCTGGTCCCTGCTGTCCCCACCCCATGTGGCCAATATGCAGGAGGCACAGGCTAGAGATGGATGGACAGCAGCTTGTCCTGTCTTGCCCAAACACACCATGCAAACAGGGTATCAACACTGAGTGGGATCCAGCTCCTGCACTGCACCTCGTGACCCAAAACTTTCACATATCAGTAGCAGCAGTGGGAATATCAAACCACAAATAAGGTATTAGTAGCTAATTTGTTATCTGCTTATTCCAAGAAGGCAGCTAGCTGTGGATTCCACCTTCAGGCAACAAGGTAGGTTTTTGTTAGCTCTCAAAAACATTGGCACAGTGCTTTGTTAAGTGTTTGTGGGCGATGTTCAAAACCCCAATTATCTGTAGCTGACACGATGCTGAACCAATGCTCTCCTAATTCACAGGAGCTGTAAAAGCAAAACTCCATCAAGGCTAGGAAGAGCCTTTGGATCAAATTGTCTGAACTCTGAAACAGTCCTTGACTATGTGCTGTAAGAAATCCTCCATACAAACACACCTTTCATATTGTGGGAGGAGGAGGGGAGGGAGAGAAGAAGAGATTGAAACCAAAAGCCAGATCCTCAGGTAACAGAAATATCAGAGGTTCTCCCTCAGTTTACAGTGCCACAGATTTGAGCCAAAGATGCTTTTCAAGTCCTTTCATGAGATATTTTAATTTTTCTAGCTGCTATGTGTGCATGCTAGGCAGTGCTTTTCAGACAAATTATTTATTCAGCTTTACAGTGACTAACCTGAATTTCCAGACTGCTTCAAAAGAAAAACTGAAGCATTTCTTTACAAAAGGCAAAGAGCATTAGATTTCCTCCCTCCTTGTTTTTCCTTTTCTTTTTTCCTCCATCCCTCAGCTGTAACATCTCTACCTCTCATCTAATAAATAAACAAATTATGTATCTTTCCATAAAAATATGATCTTCCCTTCACCTCTATGCCAAAAATGTGCTGACAATTCCTTCTTTTTTCTTTTATTTTTCTTTGCTGATGCTGCTTAAAATAGAATAAATTCCTTTCCTATTTTTTTAAATTGATTTTTCAGTGAAAAATACATGAAAAAGAAACAGCAAGTATTACATCACTGGCTGCAGTCTTACAACTGGAATAAACTGAACACCATGCTGAAAACCATGGGATTACCACGGGCTTGGCATTAGTGGGATACCCTAGGAGAAACAGCCACAGACAAAAGGAAATTACAGGGTCAGTGAAAGTGGCCACCCTGTTGCATGAACTGCCTCGGTGTTACTCCCCAGTAAGTAGCATCACATCACTTATATACAATTAACACTTTAATCCAAGCCATCAACTGAAGGACCAGTTCCAAAGGCATGGATTCACCAGGATACATTTCCTGGCACCCAGGGTAGGTGTCCTGAGGACAGGGAGCTCAGGTAGCACACACCTCTCTTCTCCATGCCCTCACTATGTGCCTGCCACAGGGGAAGCAATGTCACAAACAGCAGGTCTGGTTTAAGGCAAGGTTTAAGGTTCTTTAACAGTATTGCATCAGGAGTAGGCTCCAATTCTGTGATGTGGAGGGTGGATGTACATTTCCTTGGGTGGAGATGCCCTCTACTCAACCCAGCCTAAGACCTTCACTTACACGGGGCTGTGATTAGGGGATTCAGGTCATAAGCAAGCAGATCTCACATTTTAATTCTCTCTCTCTCGTTTTGGTTGCCTGGATCTCCAGGATGAGCAACATCACATTCCTACAGAGAGCTGAGCTCGCGTGCAGCAGCTCTCTCCCTCAGAGGAGGAGAATGCACGAGGCTGATCATGATAACCTCCCACCCAAAGATGTCTGATGTGCCACAGCACTCCTTCCCCACACTGAAAGCTCCAAACAACAATCCTAAAGCCAGTCTTGCCTCCTCACCTCCACAATCCAGCTAACAATTCTCCATCAAATTCATCTATGCCATTGCATTTGTATCCCCCTCTGGTAACCACCCAGAAAGTTGTGCATCCAAAACTACAGCAGCCTGCACCCTCTCACACTCTTTCAGTTTCCTCCTGAGATCACCCTGCTGAGAACTTCTTTGGCAACACACAGGTTCAAGACCATCCTAAAACCACCCACAAAAGGATACCAGATTGCAGCCCTTGTTTCACTCTCCTGAAAGCATCTTGCAGGATTAACCCCTTGCTAAATGATCTGGGACTATGGCAACACCATCTCAGATTTGCTATTTATTTGTGGCAGCTCTCACTACCTGCAGATGCTGTCCAAAAACACAGGAGAAAAATATGTGCCCTTGGGAGCTGAAAGTATAAAGGCAGAGGTCAGGTGAAACATTCTGTTCTTATTAATGCAGTTCTACAGAGAGCTGGGGAAAAAAAAGAAACCATGTCTGTATGCTTCTCAGAAGCAGATTATGGTTAATAATACAAAGATTACTGACATTAAATGAATTTAAATTCATTCTTCTATCATTCAGAATATTAAGGTTTTTTACCTTCCTCCCAGAATCACTCCCATTTGTAGTCAGACACACTTTCTGCCTATCACAATGTTATTATTATATTTGGACAATAATCACCACAGTGGACTTCTCTTCCTTGACAGTTTTGTTGTATTAGGAGTCTTATAAAAAAAAGTATTTGTAGCATTACTTCAACCTAAAAAAAAATTTAAAATAGGAAGATAGGATGCTTACAATTGCTGCATAAACCTCTGAAGATGTTTCTGCAATCCTAACGGGTTCATTGCCTATCAACAGGCAAGGGCAAAGTCTCACTTGTGCTGTAGTAGTGTCGCTCCTGCAGACAGAACAAGTGGTGCTCAGCCCTGGGCTCTGCCAGGGAGAGGGAGCTGGCACTCGCCAGTGTGGAACATGCCACAACACCAGCACGTGTCACAGGCACGTGGGACCAACAAAAAGTGTCTGTTGTTGGTCACCAAAACTTGATTCTAAATTCCCATTGCTCCTTACTAATGTCCAGATTCAAACTGAAGACATTGCTCTGCACCACCCCAATAGGAATGTTATGGTTTTACAGCCAGCACCAGCAAGCTGAAGATGAAGCACAGTAAGAGCAGCAAAGCCAAACTCAGATTTATTTTCATGAGAAAAAACTCCTTTTGAAATTTAAGTTCCAGTTCAACTCTAAAATCCCTCTCTCCCCAGTCATCATGACACTGACAGAGAAGTATCTGAGGACGCTCAAGAGAAAGCCATCAGACAGTCACCAGTCACACGTTTGCTGCTGAACATCACAAATGTCTGAGCTAAAAAAGCGTCTCCAAGTGTTTGAATCTACATTTTACTGGGAGAAAGGAAACCTCATGTCAAACACCTGCAAATCACTGCCAGTCAGTCCCAAATCTGGCATGCTTGGCTGGTCTGTGGCAGTCCCCACTTGCTCTCCTGGTCCCTACATTGGGAAGTCAAACCAACACATCCCCACACCTACAAAACCAGAGTCAGTGGGCAGTTGTCTGAAATGGTGTGTGTGGTGAACTGCTGCTGCATGAGATCAGTCCAACTCAACTGTCCAGTCCTTTTGTTTCAAAAAGGGAATTACTGCTTTAAAAGGCACCTGCCTTAGCTCATGGCCTTATGCAATGGATGCTCTAAGCACTTTTTAATTAAATCAGTACATAATTATTACAGTGTTTTACTGAACCAAAAAACCCCAGCACCTTGCAAAAGGCTGCTAGAGACTGACTCACCTCACCCATGCAGACGCTGTCCTGCAGCACTGGGCATCCTCCAGCTCTGCTTTCACCACCTTTTCCAGCTGACCCAAGCACAGGCTGCATTGGCCAGGTATCATTCCTGCCCTCTCCCTCAGCCATGACAAGCATTCATGACAAAGCAGAGGAAAGAGGAGAGCAGCAGTGAGGAAAGAGAACACACCTTTCAGTGCCAAAAAAACATATGAAGCGTGTGAAGGAGCAGGCTTAGCTCCTCGTGGCACCCATGAAGCCAAGAGCACTGGGCACAGCCAATGGCTCTGCCTTGGCAATGTCCTGTTGTCAAGAGGTTTCTCCCTCTTGTCCCAAATACACATATTCCCCACAAGATGTTCCAAGACCTAGGGGAAAGCTTTATCATGTCAGCTGGCATGCAAAATGGTGTCACCACCCAGCCAGGGGCATCTACAACAGTCTCTGCACCTGGGCTGAATTTAGAAATCCAGGTATCTCCAGAAAAACAAGTGGGTGGCACTGTACAGAAAATAAATAAATCTGTTGTTAAACACATGAGAAGCTCCCCTGTACCTTATTAACAGATCTCAAGGTCTTGTCAGAAGGACAACCCTCCATCTAACACAGGGCACAGAATGAATTTGGCGTTTGGCAACAGCACCCTCATTCCAACCTTGGTACCTGAGCATCAGCTACTGAATGAGTCATATTACAACACAGTCACCAGAGCTGGAAAGTCCCCAACCCAGCAGGTCTTCCCCTTCAGCAAGGTTCATAAAACCTCATGCAGAATCCGCCCTACATGCCATATTCATCTCCACAGTCTCAAAGAAATGTGGATCACAGCTACTCAACCCACTGCTCTGCCTGAAATGACCCTGAAAATCATGATGAAGGTGGTCAATCCCAGAGAGAGCCACCCAAGAGAGGTGCCCTGGGCAGACTGGTCCAGGGAGTGTGCAGGGCAGGCATGGGGAGGAGTGGGGATAACCTGCCTGCACTTGTGAGCAAGGGGGAGAGGCTGGTTGCAGCCAGAGGCAGCAGGGGAGGTGTCACCTCGCTGAGGAGATGCAGGAGGGAAGGGGCTCACTGTTCATCCTGCAGGAGAGCAGCCCACTCTGGTTTCCTTATTTACATGACCTGAAGTGCAGCTTCCTCAAGCACCTTGTGAAAGGTGCTGCTTCATTAGCCAGACCACGCCTGGGCACTTGGGACTCTGCCAACCTGAGCTCGTTACCGAGGCTCTGCTTAACGAAGGGCACTGGGGTTGTCACACCAAGTGCTTCACTGAGTAATCAGTCAAGGCAAATTCATCAGTGATGGACTTGGAACAAGCAGAGTACACGGAATGGAGGTGCATGTCTGTGGATCCAGGATTCAAGTGCAAACACAAGGTGGAGATGCCAGTGCCAAAACCTGGGCAGTCTAAGGGCATGGAGGCTTCACAAAACACCTCTGCACTCTGACTTCCTCAGTCAGATACAACTCCAGCATCTGGAGGCTTAAGAGAAAGGAGGATAAACCACCTGTAACCCTGCTACTGTTTCTTTTCTGTGCTACTGTTTCTTTTTTGTACTTCAAAAAAAACTTCACTGAAATGTATCTGAATGCAATACAAGTCCCCCTGGGCCAGCACTGCTTATTACTATTTATATAAAAGTGTTCATACTGTAAAGGAGCCCACTGATACCTGGTATGGCCATAAAAAGATTTATCCATCCTGACTTGTTGGCTCCAGAGTAGGAGATCCTACAACTGAGCAAATTAGGAAGTGTGACCAGTATTGATTAAGAGTTTTGACCATATTTTGGTGAGAGAAATCCAAACACCTCTGCTGCCCAAACAGGGAAGAGCCTAAAGAGCCTGATTCTTTCTTCTCCATCAGTTTTGCACCCTCTGGCCTGTGGTGGCATTTTGCATGCTGTGGACTAACCCGGTGCTCTGGAGAACAGCTCCCAGCAGCAGCCCAGCAGTCAGCCATGGCTCAGAGCCTGTCCTTTACCGGGCAGGATTTCCCATCAACGACACGGGGATGCTTCACAGCTCACCATTCCAGCCTTTAGGACCACTTTAACAACTGGTCCATCAACCCACACAGGCTCCTCCCAGCATCACAGACCTGCATTGCACAACCACACCTCACCACCACACAGCCCCAGAACCTTCCACCAAAACATTACCAAACGCTTCACGAGCACTAATGAATTAAATCCAAGCACATCCCAATTAACTCCGGGAGCAGAGAAGCAGGCTGAGGTGTCCCCATCTCCCTGCAAGCCTGCTGAGGAGCCAGGCATGGCAGGCAGACCTGCCAGCTCCCTCCCTCCGCTCAGCTACAGACCTGTGAGATATTTCAAAGGCTCTTTCCAAAACAGAGGGAAAGGAGAAAAAAGAAAAAGCTTTCTGTTTTCCTTGAAAAGCAGGTCGTGCAACAAAGAAAGCACTAATAAAGGTTTCACCGTCCAAATTAAAAGTCAAAGGCAGCAATGAAGTGTCTCTGAAATATAAGAAACATGTTGTGCACGGTGTAAAATTTATTGCTGCCTAGCAGAACGAAGCCAAACATCTTAATATGGAAAAACACCGCTTCTTTTGACCCAAACAGATTGGGAACAGGAAGTAAAAACAAATCACCCAGCTGCAGCCTCCCCACACTGAGAGGAGCAGCAGCCAGTGCTTCCTGCCCACCCTCGCCCTGCCCATGGCTGCCAAGGGCTGCGCTCTGTTTGCTCAGGGGCAATCCCACCTCAAACAGACAGTTTGTTACTAAAGCTGTTGTAGGCAAGATCAGGCCTTTATTGAAGGGGATTCAGCTGGGAAGAGCCAGGAAAACAGAACTGCAGGAATCACCCCCATTGCTGCACCCATCTGCAAACTGCACAGGAACAAGCTGCCCTGCAAGGAGATTCCCCTTCTTTCAGTGGCTCTCTACATTTACAGCAGCCAAATTCCTGACTCAGGACAGGCATATTTCAAGAGTTAATTTTGGTTTTACTACATCATCACCAACAAACCCTGAGAAATTAAGTCAAGCCTCAGTTGGCTCAAAACATAATTGCATTTCTCTTAAATAATAGCTTTGCTTTTTTTTTTTTTTGAGCTCGTGCATATTACGTTCTAATTATATTTTAAAGCTTTCATTTGCAGCTACAGGAATAACTCAGAAAGACATACAGATGAACTAATTTTCAAATCATCACTTGACGAAGGACATGAAGCTTTAAAAAAAGTGACACATAGACCAAAGGACTTGGAAAAAAAAAAAAGAAACATGCAAAACTGAAAGTCCATTATCTCTTTTGTTAAAGCCAGTAACTCAGTGCCAAAGAGAACGGCTTTAAGACCTCAGCAGCGCAAACACTGAATATCACATACGTAATGCAGCAGAAAATGCCATTTACACAAATGCTACACACTGAACAGCAGCTCAGAACCTGGTATTCTAACTAAAATTCTGCTTTCAGCAAATCTCATAAGTATAATTTTTATCAGCTCAAGAAGATTTTTCCTACGAGATTTTAAAAGATCACATGCCAGGTGTAGAATACTTCATAAAGCAGAATTAGATTTTTGCCTTGCATGATTTTTTAAATTTTTTTTTTTATATATTTAATAGCAACCAGCAAATTACAGCCATTAGTACGACACTGCCTTCACAGCAGATTTATGACAGCATTACCAAAAGCAGAATTTCATCCAACAACACTTCTGGATAACACAGACATCTGCAGAACCAAGGGGGAAAAACACACATAAGCATGCACAACCACACATTTTGTGCATTACCATCCAAGACTTTTACAAGGATGGGTGCTTTGTGCCACTGTTGTGCAAGACAGCACCCTGAGCACGCACAAGGGTATGGTACACTCTCCTGCACACAGCAACCTCCAGTCCTACCTCATATTCTTTTAAATCCCTCACCTTCATGCTCATAAACACTGCTTTGGCAGAGGAGCTGCACTGCAAGGAAGGAAACTCACCCCACACTCCTGCTACAGTGCTACTTGAAATCCTCCTCCCTCTGCCCCAGCAAGCTCCCAGCAAAAATATCCAAGTTTATCATGCCGAGGAAAGAACAATAAGTGGGAGTCCGAAAAGGCAGTCAGAAGTACCGCCAAAAAATCAGAGCTCTTTCTCAAAAAAAGGCCCTCCCTTAGGAAGCCTGCCAATCAAACCTGATCACGAGGCTGTTTTCCGAGGGTGAATAGAGTTCTTATTGACACAGCTTATGTCTGCAGCATGCAGCCCTCCACAAGGCTTTCAAGAGCAGATCGGATTACACAGACACATTCTCTCTGATTTTATGCATTCAGAAGCCCTCAGACATAAAATACCCGGCTCAGAAGGCCACTGCTTTTTCAGCTTGCTATCGGCCTACGTGCTTTTACAAAAAAAAAACCCAGGCAAACAGATCCTGGCACCTTTACTTGGGCTCCCAAAGCCCTCACCCTCACTCAGCAGGGCCTTATAATTTGCAGGCCAAGCCGCAGATTTGCTCCATGTGAATAATACAAGACGACTCATTCCCATGGTGAGTACTTAGCATCAAAATGAGAGAAGGGAAAAAACAAATATCTGCTGACACCATTTAAAATGGGAGACGATAACATCGCTCTGGGTAGACAATCCTTCCTGGAAGATGGCATGGAAAAAGGAGAGGATGCACACCTTTTAAAAGAACAACATGCACTGCACAGCTTAGCAGGGAAGAGGTGACCAACTGCAAAAGCATCAGAAGCACAAATTCAGGTAAATCATCTATCCAGGGGCAGCAATTTACACACATGGAAATCTGGAGAAAACAAACTAAAAGGATCCATTTATACAATTTCGATACTTAGGGGGCACAATAAGGAATTCCATTTCAGCAGCAGACACAGATGGAAAGCCTGGGAAACCTGTGGTGTTGTATTAGAGGTGAACAGAGAATTACAAAATGTTTTATTATAAATGCTCCAGCTTAAAGACTGAATTTCAGCAAAAGAGACAAGTCTGTGTTTAAATCACATGACAAATTAGAACCTGAGCATTGCCCTAGAGATGGATGCATGCACTGCCCGGAGGTCTGCACTAAAAAGAAGCTCACAGCCACCCCCTCCAAAAACCAGTCTAAAAAGCAAATCAGTACATTACACATGGGTAAGTGGATCCCTATCACCTAAAAAGGAACTCTTGCATCAACTCAGCCACACTGAATTGAAACTTCTCACTGAAATATTACTTATGGCAAACACAGCAAATCAAGCAAGCTTGAGCTTCAGAGCTTTTAAGGGATTTTAAGAGCAAACACACACACGCTGTTCAATAAAGACATCCCCTCTTCCCTGCTTCCAGGCTGCAGTCACTCCCCAACCAAGATTTTCTGGCATTTTGCACAAGATTTTTCTCACATATTCCTGATGGCTGCTAGGAGGCTGGAGCTGGGCAATGGAAATGCAAGATGCCGTGTCTGTCTGACATGGCAGTTCTTTGGTTGGATGTCTGCACTGTTCTCAAAGCCCACCAAGAGAGCCATCACTCCTATGACTACCTTTGAATATTGAGATCTGAGCAAACTGTGCTTTCCAGTGCTCAGCCTCCCGCCCAACGAGCAGCCTCATGTTTCTAGTACTCTGTTTCCACATGTGACTTCTAGCATTGTTCATGGTCCAAAAAGCTTGCTCCTATGAATGCTCCATACTCTTTCCCAACACATCTGAGTCATGCAATGGTTCACTCTACCAACAAGGCCAACTTGTAACCACCAGCACAGAAGGGGTGTCCTGCTGTGGTCATCAGTCACCAAACCCCAGCTGTAGATTCATCATCTTCACGTGTGCCTGCATTAGCCACAAAGAGAATTTTCATTTGCTTTCAGTCTCCTGACTGAGCTGCAGGCACTGGTGACCAGGCCAGCCATGGTTTCACTTGTGCCTTTAGGAAGATCCAGACATTAGCAATGCAGTTCTGCCATGGCCCAGCCTCCTCCTGTCCTGCCTGGGCCCCCCAAGTCCTTGTGCCAACACAACCATTTCTGTGGCCACATGGAGAAGCTGAGTGATGGCTAAAATGAGTGTCCTTTTTTCCTTGTTATTCTGCAAGATTATTCTTAAATTACAATGATGAAAGAGGCTGGAGGAAAAGGCCAGAAGCAGGACCACTTCCACAACAGCACCAGCTTCAAAACTGATTTGCAAGCTATGCTGCTAAAAAGCAAGAAAGCCATCCTCTCTCTCTGCAGTCACAAGTTTTTGAGTTGCACTTTGAGATTCCCTTAAACGTGCAGAACAGCCCCTCAAAACTTCACATGAGATGGTATCACAAGTGCAAAATTCTAAGCTCCACACATTCCTCTTGCCAAGATGGGACAAGTCCAGGAGAAAATTTCTAGGTCTGTAAAATTCTGAGAACAACATGTAAGGCTTATGCCAGTCATTCCCCAACAGAGAATAAGAGGGCAGAGCAGGCCCCCATTAATGTGGAACTGGGCACAAAAACCACTAGAAAATCCTCTGTGTGGATTCAACATCTCAGAGGGACAACTGCCCAGTGCCCCTACTGTCAGTAACCCTCCTGCAGCACATGGTCCAGCACTGGAGAGAGGAATGACAGGTCTAGATCCACTCCTTCTTCCCCCATGTGGGTCCCCTCACTCCCTCACAGCAGTGGAAAGGATGTGGCACCCTGAGTTCTGCTGACCTGGCCACATGCTGCAGGAGGCTGAGCAGGACAATTTACAGCACTGTGGAGCTAATTTCCTTGCTGACCACCAGGTCTGCTTTGGGCCCCTGCCAACACATCCCAAAAGGCCCATAAGGCAGCACCAGACCTGCAGCAGCCACACAGCTGTAAACAGGCTGAACCAGGTGCACACATAAAATACAGCTGCTCCTAGGAAGGCCAACTGAGCCCAAAGTAGACTGCTCCTCCTGCTATCCTATATTACCTAGAAGCTTCAGCACAGTCCATTGTCTTTGAAAAAGAAACACTCAAAACACTGAAATAGTTCTCAAAACTTTTCTGGGCCATCTCTACTTTAAAATGACTTCATTTAAATATGTGCCATGTCTATATATACACACACACACACCAGGGGAAATCAGCACCTGTGAGCAGAGCTGGTGCCCACACACTGTACCCTGCACAGCCCCCAGGTCTGCCTGTGCAGCTCCACACCAGAACAACCCCACAGCAAACCTGAGCTGCCTGAAGCCGCCCCATGAAGATCCTGCCTCACTGGCAGGAGCACTGAAAAGACCACAGTCTGCAGGCTCTCCACCAGACTTGCTAACGCTCATCTTTCTTGGGCTATGGAGAGTAATGGGGGCAGGGAAGTTTTAAAACCAAATTACAGAGTCCTTTCAGTCCTTCACTTCTGCATGAAGCTGAACCCCCAAGTCCCCCTCTTCAGGATTTTCTTCCTCCCCAGGACCGAGATGCATGATTCAGATGTTCTTTAGCAAATTAAGCTCCAAGGAGCAGGACTGTGCCATGTAAGGCCTTTCTCCAACCTAGAAAGCAGCACCATTGCAGCCTCCACATATTACCTTAACAGCAAAACACCCGCAAGGAGGACCCATAGGGGGGAAAACATCTCTGCAACCCCATGGAAGCTGCTCTGTGGAAACTTTAACTGCATTACTTCTGCTTCTGTATAATCCCAGAATAACTAGCTTAATTCAGACTGATCCAACGCAGACACCCGATAGTTTCAACATGGTATAGACTATAACCTCACTCTAATTACAGGATCGTGTTACATGTCCAACAACTGCTGCAATTTAGTCTTGCCTGATACACCCCAGCTGAAAATTGCTCATCCCACCTCTTATTCTCTTACTTTTTGGCAACCTTTGAATGGAGGCGGGGGTACCTCACAACACCTCAGCATCTACCACACTTGCACCCCAAGCCCCGTAAAGATTAAGTCATTATTGCCTTGCAGTAACAAAGGCAATGACTTCCATCAGTGCAGAATAAACTCGTTTTATGCATATAGCACAGACACGACATTACTGTTCATACACTTCTCTATGCAAACGCAATATAGGACTACAGCTAAGAGCCACAACACCACGAATTCGCACATCACTCCCCGAGCCCGCTGCTGATCGCACACGGAGCCTATCTGAGCAAGAGGGGAGTTCTCAGAGGCAAAAGCTGCAGGACCAGGCAGTCGGACTTTCACTACCTCAAAGGCAGGGGATATTCCTTACAGCAGCGCACGTCTTGCCTTTGAGCTCAAAGCTGCATCCGCGGCTCCCGCTGCCATGAAACGGGAAGGTTTCTGCCCGCAGCCGCTCGCCCGCGCCTGAGCCGAATGCTAACAGGTCTGTGCCTCGCGTCAGCTCCGCCACCGCCTCATGCTCGGCCGGGGAATGCTCCGCTGCCCGGGCGGACGAGCTGTCCGGCCATGGCTGGGCGATGATTCAGCAAGGGGGTGGCTCCCGGTGAGAAGGCACACCTCCTGCGAGCTGTCACACCGCGGGGCCGGGGCAAAATGGGAGAGAGAACTTGCTCTGTCTATCATGGCTGCACTTTTCAAAATGCGTAACCTGGCCTGCTAGGGGCGAGGGGGGCGAAGGGGAGAGGCGGGGAGGGCGAGTGTTTCCATCAGCAGGCACATGGGAATAATTGAAGGAAACATCTCGAGGCTTTTACCGATGGCACAAGTAAATGAAAGAAAAGAAGAAGAAAGGGAAAAAAAAAAAGCCAGACACTTCGGGAGCCAGCATCAACTTCGCCAGGCTGTGTTCTTTGTTTCTAGGCAGACTCCAGTGCGGTGGCAAGAATGAACAAATGCGCATGTCTTCATAAGAGTCAAAAAAAAAAAAAAAAAAAAAAAAGGAAAGAAAAATCCCCCCCCTCCCCTCCGGCCCCTCTCTCGCCGCTGCGGCGGCCGGAGCCCTCCGGAGAGTTTGGGTTGCTTTTCCAGAACTAAAACTCCGCTTCCCGCTACTCCGAGCAGGGCTTTGGCACGCTACCAGGAGTCCGGGGCTACGGCAGCGCCTGCAACACTTTCGGCTGCGAAAATTAGTTCTGGTGTGGGCTTTGATTTTTTTTCCCTATTAAAGAACGGAACGCCGCCCCCGCCACGCTCCTACCGCGCCAGCCGCCCTCCGCAGCCGCCCGCCGGAGCGGAGCGGAGCCCGGGCCCGCCGCCGCCGCCGCCAGACAAAGGAGCGATGCGGAGCCGCGCCAGCATCCGCGGCCAGCCCGCCTGCGCTGCTCCCGGGACAGCCGCCCGCGGGACCGGGACCGGGACCAGCCGCCGCCGCGCCCCCTCCCCGGAGCGCGCCCTCCGTCCCCGGGCGCCCGCGGCTCGGGGGGGCACCGAGCGCCCCGCGGCCGCCCCGGCCTTACCTCGCAGCGGCGGCGGCGCTCGCAGGCAGCGGCGGCCGCTCCGTGCCACGCGCGGCGGCGCGGGGCGAGCCACGAGGGCCGGTTTAGCGCGGGGGCCGCCTGCGCGCCGCCATTTTAACGCCTCCCGCCCGCCCTCCGCCCCCCTCACCCCCCCCCTCTCCCCGCGGCCACGCGCGGCGTGGAAATGCCACCCAGCGTCCCCCTTCGTCCTCCCCGTCCCCTCCGCCCCCCGTCCCCGCCGTTACATTGACGCAGCGGCTCCTGGTCGCCGGGCCCGCCGCGGCGGAGCTATAGCAGCAGGGCAGCAGCAGCAGCCGCCGCCGTCGTGGCCCCTCCGCCGCCGCCTCCCGCCGCCGGGCGCACATGGTACGCTCCGGGGCCGCGCCGCGCCGCGCCCCGCCGGCCGCGCGCGCCGCCCGGCTGCTGCCATGGCAACCGCCCCGCGACCCCCGCCCCGCCGGGACCCGCGGGACGCGCCCGGGGCCGCCGCTCCCGCCGCTGCCCGCGGTGCCCGCGCACCTCCCGGCACCCGCACCTCTGCCCGGGCACCTCCCGGCACCCGCACCTCTGCCCGGGCACCTCCTGGCACCCGCACCTCTGCCCGGGCACCTCCCGGCACCCTGCCCGGGCACTGCACCCCGGCACCCGCACCTCTGCCCGGGCACCCGCACCTCTGCCCGGGCACCCCCGCCTCTGCCCGGGCACCCGCACCTCTGCCCGGGCACCCGCACCTCTGCCCCGGCATCCGCACCTCTGCCCGGCCGGTGTGCACGGAGCCACCGCGCTCCCGCACCGAGCCCACCTGTCCCCAAAGCCGCCGCCACCTGCTGAGCGGCTGCATCGCCACTGTCCCCAAGGAACCGCCATACCTCCCTGCCGTGTCTCCTCCACCCCCAGCTGTCATCACAGCTCCCTGGCGTGTCCACGCCATCCCCAAGGCCACCATCGCGCCTCCCTGGCAGGTCCCCTGTATCCCTGAAGCCACTGTCACAGCTCCTTGCTGGGGCCCCGCTGTCCCCAGGACCACCGTGACATCCTCCCACTGAGGGGCTGCATCCCTACTGTCTCCACATCACCATCACGTATTCCTGCTGTGTCCCCCTCTGTCCCCAAAGCCACCATCATACATTCCCACTGTATCCATACTGTTCCCAAAGTCACTATCACACGTCCCCACTGAGTCTCTGCTGTCTCTGAAACTGCCATCACACCTTCTTGTTGTGTTCCTGCTGTCCCCAAAACACCATCACATCCACCCTCTAAGGAGCTGTAGTCCCGCTGTCCACAAAGCCACCATGATACCTTCCCACTCTGTACCCTCAGTCCCCAAAGCCACTATCACAGCCCCCTGATGAGAGGTTGAATCCTACTGTCCCCAAACCACCATCACATATCCCTGCTGTGTCCTCTCTGCCCCCAAAGACACCATCACATCCACCCGCTGAGGGGCTGCATCCCCCTGTTCACAAAGCCACCATCTCATCCCCCCCATTGTGTCCCTACTGTCCCAAAGCCATATCCCCCATCTCATTCCCAAACTGTATCCATACTCTCACTCCCATCCCCCCACTGTCCCCAAAGTCACCATCATTCTGCTGTCTCTGAAACTGCCATCACACCTTCTTGTTGTGTTCCTGCTGTCCCCAAAACACCAGCACATCCCCATCCTCTAAGGAGCTGTAGTCATTGCTGTCCACAAAGCCACCATGATACCTTCCCCCCAAACACCCTCAGTCCCCAAAGCCACCACCACAGCCCCCTGATGAGAGGTTGAATCCTACTGTCCCCAAACCACCATCACATATCCCTGCTGTGTCCTCTCTGCCCCCAAAGACACCATCACATCCACCCGCTGAGGGGCTGCATCCCCACTGTTCACAAAGCCACCATCTCATCCCCCCCATTGTGTCCCTACTGTCCCAAAGTCACCATCACATATCCCCCACTGTGTCCTCTCTATTCCCAAAGCCACCATTACCCCTTCCTGCTCTGCCTTTTCTGTCCCCAAAGCCACCATCATATGCTCCCACTGTGCCCCAACCCAACCACTGATCACCAGTGAAATCCCTTCCCACTTTTTTTGTTTTTCCCAAGGCTTTTTGGGGCTATTCCCACCATATCCTGCTGTTCCCAAGGCCGCTATTACACCTTCCTGCTCTGTTCCTACTGTCTCCAAAGCCACCAGCACCTCCCCATCCTCATGTCCAAAGCCATCATTGCTCCCTCTCACTGAGGGGCCATATCCCCAGGCAATCACCGCATCCCCCAAACACATCTCATTTGCCCTCAACGCCACCACCACAGCCTCCCGAAGCTGTTGTCACTCCATCCCCCCCGAGGGGCCGTGTCCCTTGCCGCCCTTACCTGGGCAGCGGCACGGCTCCTCCGCGCTGCAGTGCTCATTTTCACTCCTGTTTTGCAACAGAAGATTGCGTACGCCAGGACAGTCGCGAGGGAGAGTAGGCGCAATGTGAAGCAGATGAGCGAGTAAATCATGAAGCCGCCGTACATGTTCTGCATACTGCAAACGAGGAGCTAATTTCCTGGCAGCCGGCTGCAGGATGCTTCGAGCCAGGCTCTGCCGATGTGGCCCTTAAAAACCTCTCAAGCTGTGGCTGCAAGCAGCCCTGCTCCTTTCTGACTTTAGCATCTAATTCCCACAAATACAGATAATTGAATTATGCATTTCGTTAGGGCGAGTGGAAAACAACCGGCAACCACTGGATCACCGAGTGAAAACAAAGTCAGTCACTTTTTTTGTTTTTCCTTAATTCGGCATTTTTGGGGGTTTGATGACATTTTGTCAAGCATGAACTCAACCAGAGGCAGAGAGAAGCAGCTGAGGGTTGTTTATTGCACACAGAGTAGCCCTCCCTGACAGCAGCACTAATGGAAATAACACTGATAAAAGTGTTGTGTTCGTGGTCTGAGCAGCAAAACGTGAGCCCTGCTTTCTGTGCCCTGTTCTGACAACCACTTCCCCAGCGAGCACCAGCAGACCACTTCACCTCCCTTCCTAGTTACCACCACTGATTCATAGCTGAGATCAATTAGTTAATGTTTGCAAAGTCAGTTGAAGATGACAAAGCGGTACACGCTGCTAATAAAACCATAATGATCCCACTGTTAAACATTAAACACACAATGAGGTGTAAAAAAATACCACATTTATAGAAAATTCCTCTTCCTGCAAGGACAAAGGATTAGCTCCTAAAAAAACAAGGATGAGCACAAATTTACACCACAGGACTGTGTCTCAGGGGTTTGGCTTCTGCTTGGGTGTTTGCAACTGATTATTTGTGTGTCCATGGGCACGCCGCTTGGGCCCGCACTCGCTGACCCATCTGAGCATGGCAACTTAATCCAGAGCCAGCCAAAAAGCCACCAGAAGGTTTTGGAAAGGGATGGTCCTTTCCATTTCGTGCCTCTGCTTCCCAGTCTGCTGAACAGGATGAGGATTGCAGCTGTGTAGCCTGATTTTTGCAGGCAACATAATGCAGCAGTTCGCAAACCCTCACAACATGGTCATTAGAAGCCTGGGGAGCTGTGCTGCCTGAGAGACACGTCACACCAGAGTGCGAGGAATAAAAAAGTGGGGGTGTGGGACTTTCTAGGGATTTTTCTTGGCAATGAGTCTTGCTTTAAATGTAGAACTGGTAGCTGTGCCACTGGTAGGGCCCCAGGTCGGCGCATGCAGAGCAGCGCATGTCTGATGCTCTGACCTACAGGCAAGAAGGGGGAGAGGAACCAGGAAAACCACGTTTGTCTGTAGCTTTGGGCCTGCACGGGGCCAGTTCACGGTGATGAGGCACTGGTGTTTCTGGCAGGGCAGAAGCCATGGGTGGGGATTTGCACAGCAGGAGCTCCAGGCAGTTTAGGATTTGGCACAGCTATTTCAGAGAGGAGAGCTCCTCTCCAAAAAGAGCAGCCCTTTGACAAGGCATCCCTCATTTCCTCCATCAAACTGCCCTTTGCAAGGAGCACGCCTCAGCTGCAACAGCCTACTGCATCTTCCTCCTGAAATCTGATGCTGCCCTGCTTTGATGGCGATCAGTTGATGACTGCAGAGAAGCTGAATCATGAAAGAGAGGTTATAAACAAGGTTATTTTTAACGAAGGAAATGGATCCCACATCATTCAGAAGTCAGGGCAAGGGACTGTCAGCTAGGGCTCGCATGTCTCACTTCTGCCCCGACGTTCTTTATGTCCTGGAGCAAATTAAAATCTCTCTAGCCTTTAATTTACCTCCTTGTAGCATGGACAGTGCAGCAGACTCCAGTTGTGCTTTCTTTGTACAGCAAAGCTCCCGGTGTGACAATGAAGCGCTGCTGGGAGCTGTGTGATGCCAAGGGCTGGCTTGCACTGCCACCCGGCACCTTGCAGAGCTATTTTCAGCCATGCAAAATGATCACACGCACCATTTCAACAATATTCATAGACATTTCAAATGCAGAGAGAGACTAACCAGTCTGATTCCCCTCTCCCGTATTTCACAGTCTTACATTTCAATTCCCACATGAAGCCCAGTAACTTCTGCTTCATTTTGCTCACTGCAAACTCAAAATAGACAAGTTTTGCAACCCAGAGGCTCATGCTGTGTCCTTCAGGCACGGGGGTGCTGCTGGTGTGCTGTAGGTAACCAGCCCAGGGGGAAGGAAGATGGGTCTGGCTCACCTACAGCTAACTGGGAAATTTCCTGAGTTTGCCACTTTCTCACATTTAAATTCTTCCAAGAAAAGCATATTTCATTTTTCCTACAAAAGATGATTCAGAGAAGCAGGAGATTGAGGCTGGGGCTGGCCAGGCTTCTGTGTACTTCCCAAGAAATATGAACAACTCCACATACAGATCCTTGCAAACCTGTCTTCTCTGCTTCATGCCCGAGTTAACAAGTGTTTTGGGTGTGTCTTCCCAACATTACAGAGATAACTACCAAGGTTAAAGAATTCTAGTTTTTTTTTGAAAATGTTTTGTAAATATTCAGATTTAAATATATACACACGTGTATTTACAAAAATTTTAGGAGATTGTAAACTTCCCTGCCATACTTATTTAAAATGCTGTTAAGGAGGACTTTTGCTCCTGCAGGAGCTTACCTTGCTCACTCATTTTCTTTGAGTTAAGCAGGAATTTCCACACAGAAAATATCAGATCGAACCCAAAGCAGAAATGGGCTGGATCCCAAGTGTGTTCTGCTCCCCCTGGCCCATCTTCACTTCCCTGCTGTGGAAGCAGACACCAAACCTGCGCTGGCTTGGGGCACACAGCAGAGCCTTGGCACAGGTGCCCAGGAACCTCCAGCCCTGCTGTGAGAAGTGGAACAGGACCAACCTTGCAAGCCAGTTCCCTCTTGCTGGTGCCTGCAAGGACACGTGGCTGTGTGCCAGCAGAGGGAATAACCATTGCCCCGTGCTAGTTATGGGGCAGGGATGCTGCAAGGCTGTGCTAATTAGTGCTTGAGACGCCTCTGTGATCTGGAGATGAAAGGTGATTTACAGCTGCTAATTACTGCTCTCCTTCATGTGAAGTCTATTATTTCCTGGTGTCCCTCACTTTGACTCATGCCACATCCCGTATTTGGCACAGGGCAGGTTTGTGGTGCTTTGCATCTCCAGCTGCCTGCACACTGCACTGTGTGAGATCTGCTCTCAGCATCCATTCGAGGCAGCCTGGCTGTGTCCATGCTTGGGAAGCTTGGGCTGGAATTTGCACTGAGTTGCAATATTTGAGCAGGTGGCTTAGCTGGGGGGTGCAGAGGGGCTGCATTCAGCACTGGGCACTCGGCTGGGTTGTGCACTCAGCTCTGTGAGCAGTCAGGGTGAGCCAGAGAGGAGAAACAGGAATATCCCGAGCTCCTCTGCTGGGGACTGCCCCAGGGAAGGGGAAGAAGCCAGAGAGGACCAGACTGGGGCCTCCTACTCTATGGCTTCTCATCTGTGTCCCAAACCTCCTGGGCAGGAATTACAAAGCAGGAGAGGTTCATGTCTCTGGCAGGTGTCTGGAGGGAAGGGATATTAACGTGGTTTTGTGAACAGCCCATGGATAGCAGAAGGAACAGGTATATTCAATGTTCTTCCCACGTTATGCCCCATGGCACATACAGGTTGCAAAAGCAAGTGACATTTTGCTCTTATTGCAAAATAAAACAGCAGAAAGTGACACGTGGCGTAAGGTAGTTGTAACAACAGAGGAAGAAATATCCCTGATACTCTACACCAAAACAATTCTAGCCCAGAGTGGGATTTCCTTCCCCCTCACTCACTGTGCAGCTCTCCAGCTGGGAAGTAAATGGCCACTCACACGAGCTGGCACAGGGCAGTCAGGGATTTTTACAGCTGAAAGAGATCTACCTCCTGCCTAGCCCACAGCAGTTTCCACCTTCTTCCCTGAAGTCCACAAGATTTTAAACCTGCAAATTATGAGACTCCCAGGCAGCCTCACGTACCAGAGAACAAGGAGGACTGGATGGGGCTTCAGGTCCTAGAGCAGCCCTCCCTCCATCACCCCTTGGCTCCACCAAGCCCTCCTGGCAGCTGTTTGCCTGCACAGTGAATTGCTCTGGGGCTGCTCTTACTCTCCCCGTGGACACAACAGTCACACTCTAATCCAGCTTTGGCTTGCTCTCAACAAACCCATTTAGGTCCTGTGCCACCTCCACAGGAGCCATCGATGGCAAGAGCCCTGCCTGTGCTCTGTACCCACAGCTGCCCACAGATGTGGAGCGGGAAGGAACCCCAGTGTGAGCAGAAAGCAGATTGCAGAGCTGCACCCCGGGGCAATGCCACGCATACAGAAAACACCACTGTTCCAGAAGCGTTTGTGCCGAGGGGGTGATGAAGGCTGCAGTGGCTCTCTGGGCCAGTGCGACCCTCACACCCTCCTGCAGATCCCTTTGTGGGGCCATGAGACCCACGGTTCCTGCAGCCCGTGCTGGAGCAACTTGGTGCTTCAGGCTGATGTTGTGACACCTTCCCCTGCTCCACATTCCTGCAGTACTGTGAATCTTCTGAAGTACGAGGAGAGCCACAAGCCAATTCCTTTTCTTGCTACCAGATGATCAGTGAAGTGAGCCAAACACTGCTATGGGGAGTGTGGTTACTCATTAGAGGTCCCACCTGTGCTGCAAAGGGAAAACACAGAAAGATCCAGACCATAAAATCTGCCTTCTGCTGTGTTGTATTTTTTTGCTGCAGCATTTTCTTCAGAAGGTTTTGTCCAAAATTCCTCAATGTGCCAGGACTGAGGGGCCTTGGCTCCCAAGTTGCTTTGCACATCACTCACCCTCATGGCAGTGAAACCCAGCATTTGCTGGGACAAGGTCCTGCATTGTATTCCTGTATTTCTGCATGGATTCTACTAACTATGGGGAATGCTGAAAATAAGTCTTCAAAACCTAACCCCGCTCAAGCAGAAGCTGATTTTAATGGTCACTGCCGAGTATTAACCTTAAATGTGTTACCAAGGAGTGAGCAGAGACACAGGCCATGAGCACCTCTTAGAAACTGACATTTTACATAACAGGTTGACAAACCAGGATCATTTTGACACCTTCAATAAGACAAATCATGGTAGGGTATTAGAATTCTTTTATTTTTAGCAGCTGAATATTCTCAAATAACAGTTTTTAATAACCACAAACGATGACATCAAACTGCTACACCCCTGACTGAAATCATCACTCACTTTTTCTGGCAGGTAGGGAGGGATTTCTCAGCTTTCCTCCTCCTTTTAAACAACCTCTGCAGCAAAGAAACATTAAAAGGTGGAAAAAACACACAATCTTGCGTGGTGGTGACATTGACAGATGTGATGGTGCGGGCTGTACATGACGTTGTGATTTTTTATTAATAACTCTGCACTGCAGAGCTCAGTTAGGAAAAGAAGGAGTGCCTGAGCGCGTGGGGAGGACAGCTTTGTTCTTTGGGCTTGCAAGAGAAAGAAAGTAACGTCAAAGGTAGAAACACAGGAGGGGAACAGGGCTCACAAAGGAGGCAATGGGCTGTGGGTGGCTGTGAGCATCAGGTACGTGCAGAAATGAGTCCCCAGCCATCAGGCATCCAGGCTTTCAAATCAACTGACTTGGATCAGCAACAAGAGGGCAGGAAAAGATGCTCTCAATTTGTGGAGCAGATAAGAGAGGTCCAGTTGTTTTAAACAAAAGGGTTTGGGAGTTTTTCTTTGCTGACCGCAGAAAAATGCTTGGTCCCTTCCTCCAGCAAGGCAGCGCTCTTGTCCCCCCTGGCCCACAGAAATCACCCGTGCAGAGGTGAGCAGAGCCGGGCAAGATGGGCAAGGAGGGATCCCTTCTCCAAAGGCAGCAAATGGCTGCAGCAGCCCCGTCCGCCCTCTCCCGAGCAGCCAGGGAGGAGCGGCTCTGCCGGAGGACACGGGCGGCTGAGGAGCAGCCGGGCTCGGCCCCGCGGTGCCAGCGTGCGATGAACGCACTGTCCCCAGTCGCGTCGCTGCACCGCCGAGGGGAAGGAAACCGAGCTTCAAAGGGAGCGAGGCAGGAGGGGCCCGAGTTTCCGGGGGCGGCTGCTCCCCGGTGTTTGTCATCATCCGAAAGAAGAGCGAAAGTTTTCGCTCTTGGGATAATTATTAAAGACATTCGGGTCTTGCTTTCACATGCCCTCTTCTTTTTTGTTTTTTTAATTAACCGTAAACCCCGTCCTGACTGCTAAACAGGGATCTGTGGAACTGAAGCTTGTATAAATGTGGTGATTTATGTTCCTTTGGAAGCGAACTGGCATTTCTGAGGAACCCCACCCAAGCCTAGCAAATACCATGGGAGTGCACTGACTCACCGGCTGCTGGCACTCGCTCCTCTCCCTCCGTGGCTGGAGCCTGCAGCCAGTTCGGGCGCATGGGAGACAGCGCTGGTGAGCGAACCCGGGTCCCCAGAGACACCTTACACTGGGGGAGCGCCTGCCAAAACCCCGGGCTCCCAGGAGAGGCTCGGAAGGGAAGAACAGCAGCGCTGCAAGGCTGAGCCAAGCTGCAACCACCGAGCGATGCTGGAGGAAGCAGCGTGCTGGCACAGCCCCTGCCTCCAGCCAGGGTAAGAACTGCTGCCAATTGAGGAGCGCCCGAGTCATCCCCAGGCACAGGAGAGCCCTGCCGAGGGGCCGGCCTGGCAAGCCTTGGCAGAAGCCCCTGTGCTCTGCTGCACCGTGAGAGCAGCCGGGAGGGCAGATGAGCTCGGGGAAGCTGTAAAAAACCCCCAGTGCTGCCTGCAGAAAGATCAGCCGAGGCAGCAACACCCGCTGAGCACCTGACACGGAGCGGCCTGACTTAGAGAAATCTGTTCAGCCATTTGCAGGTGCGATCTTGGTGAAATAAATAAATAAAAAGACATCACCACATTGTTAAAATGGCCCCTGCCTACTCAGTGCTCTGCTCCCTCACATTAATGCAATTGTGTTTGATGAATTGAGGGAGAAAAGTCCCTTTTGACTGCAGTGCTCCCAACAGGCTGCAGAGCCGCCCTTACGGGCTGGCTCTTGGGGCATCTCCCAGCTTTTGCATATATCCCATATACAAGAAATTCCCCTGGGACCACCTGTTCACTGCCACACCCACCCTAAGGAGACCCTTTTCCCATGCACCCAGAGAGAGCAACACTGCTCATGGGTGTTCCTGGGTGGTGTTTGCCTGGAAGAGATGTGCTGGACTCCTACAGCTCCCAAATGCCATAAAGTGAACCAGCTGGGCCAGTCTTCCCCTGTTGGATTTTTGTTTGTTTGTTTGTTTGTGGTTTTTTTGCTAGCTATCCATCCAATATCAGCTGTAATAAAAAAGGCAAATCAGAAAACAATGCCGTCTGTTTGTGCGTTGTAAACTGGGAGAACAGCTGCTACTCCTGGGCTAAATGGGAAGCCTTTCCTTGAGAGCCATAAAAAGCAGGGTTTCTCCTTTCAGTTGCTGCGTCATATCACAAAGAATGGCTTCTGCCAGCCTTGCTGTCTTTTTTTTCTAAATAAAACCAGGTATAATGGTGGGGAACAACACACAGGACACAATTCTGCCCCTCAGTGCTCAGCTGTGCCTTTGGAGAGGCCTTTTCTGCCTTTCAGAGGCATCTGAAAAGCAGAAAAATTGTTTCCTGATAATGTCCAGCATGCAGGGGAACCCAGACATTTCCTGTCCCTGGTGTGTCCCTCTGAATCATCTCCAAACACAACCAGCACCATCCCCCTGGAGCTTTTCCCTGCACATCACAGCACTGAGACACCAGGTCTCTGTGCATTGCAGGTCGCTTTGGGATAACATCTCCATCTCAGGTGGAAACAAACCTCCCTGGGTCACTGGGGGACTCAGGATAGGATGATCTATGGAGGTATCACCCTTTCCCAAATGGGCTCTCATTTCTTCCTCCAGGGTCACTGCTCCAAGCAGAAGCGTGTGACAGCCTTCATCAGAAAGTAAAAGCTGCTCTAAATCTGCTCTTGGTAGCCCAGCCTGCACACTCCCCACCGTCCCCAAACACACAGAGGCTTTGTTTAAGCATTACTCAGCTAATATTTCCTTTTCCATGACTTACAAAAGGTGCACTAATCACTGTGGGAGAGCAGGAGAGGCCAGGAGCAAGGATTGCCACTCCTTGCACCACCACAGCTCCAAGCCCTGACCCTCAAATGTGACCAGGTGTGTATGGCACCCACTGAGCTGAGCAGCCACCTCTGTGCCAGGGTTGGGCTGCAGTCCTGGAAAGCCTCCCCAGGTAGTTACCCAGTGGCTGTTCCTGTCTCCCAGCCTGCTGCTGGATTTATTTACCTCAGTGACAGGTCCTGGGGGGACTCGCAGCCTCAGGCCTGGAGCCCCTTTGAAACTTTATACAGATGGGAGTACAAAAAGAGCACAGGAGCAAGAGGATATAAATAAATGGGAGATGTCTGCTCTTGGCTGAGAATAACCCTGTTTGATGGGAGAAAACTTTTGTCCTATTTTCTGTTTTATCAGTGGAACAGCACTTGACAAGACCACTGCTTGGCTTTTCTTCTCTTGTCATTCAGAGGGAAACATTTCTGCCTTAACAGAGCTGATGTTTCCTTGCAGACAGAACAGCAGCCTGCACCCGAGCTGCAGCAGAGACAGCTCATCAAAGCTCCAACAAAGCTGCTGTTGTGCTGGAAGGCAGCAAAGCAAACAGCCTGCTCCTGTTATCATCTGGGCTTCACACATGCAGAGCTGCGACCACCATTAACAACAGCACGGGCTAAATTCTCACAGCCCTGCTCTGATTCTGTTCCACCAACAGCCCCACTCTCTCCCGCAAAGCTCCCAGGGCAAATAGTCACTATTTGTGAAAATGCAGGGCTTGCAGTGCCTGCATGGCTCCTCCTGGCCTCACACAGTGCATTAACCTCCTCAGGGATCCACCACCACACGGGGATTGCATCACCAGCTCCCAAAGGAGGCAAAAATGAATATCTGCTATCCTAAAGCATGCCTTATAAACAAGCATCATTTGGCTGAGGAAAATGGGGGCTCAGGAGGCTGCCGGAATGTGGGACTTTGCTGGGAGCTCCCTTTCCATTTCCCAAGGCAAAGAAGGCTCAGGCAGAAGGAAAACCGAGGAGCTCCCTCTCCCCCAGCCCCAAGGACTCCCCTCTCTGGGAATCAGTATTGGGAGCACAGGGGACTTTAAGAAGAGCTTAGGCAAATTTGTGGGTGGTGGGCACACAAAAATCTGGGAAGCAGGAGAAACGTGGAATTTCAGATGAAACAGAGTTGCAAAAAAGTAATTTCCTGTCTCCTGAAACATTTTAATTTACTATGGGTACCTTCAACAATGGCTGTGCTCCTGAGAGTGGGATACTGTGTAAAAGCATCTCCTGGGTGTACACACAACGTTTCAGAGGGGAGGAGGAATACAGGGCAGCATCCAAAAGGACCAACACCCCCTAACCTGGGACCACCTCAAAGGCAACATTTAGATGTATTGAAATAAATGCCTATTCCCATCTAAAATTTTGACCAACACCAGCATATTCGTATTCAAGCAATGAACTTTAATTTCAACAAACTGCTCCTACAGTGGTTTGTTTTTGTTTTTTTTTTGATTTTTGATTTTTTTTAAGGGTTTGCTGCTCAAAGACACCCATTATTTTCCCAGGGGAGAGGTCAGGGGCAGGCAGGGCCCGCCCGGGGCTTTGGGGAGAATGGCAAGAGCCCGGCAGCAGGCTGGGGATTGGCTTTTATTGGCTTTTCCATGGCTCCCTCTAGTGTGTACAACCCAAAATGGGATTGAACACAGACAATGAATTTCGTGCACTCCGTGCAACCTAAAATAGATTTAATACAACAGGCACTTAAAATGTATTTCCAGAGAGGATGTTTGCTCTAGTAGAAATTCTGCCACTCCTGCACAGAAAAACAGCTACTGGGGCTGCAGGGGCAGCTGGCTGAATTTTGCATGCTCACAGTTTGATTTCCTGTGTTTCTGAACCAAAAATTAAAAGGTCAGAAAGACTCTTCTGTAATAGCAGCTCTGGCCTATTTTTCACCTATTGCTTTTTCATTTATTCATATCTTCCTCAGGGACTGATCTACCTTTTAGAATAGTAGGGTTATTTTCTGAGACTAATCTAAGAAAATAAATTAAAAAGTCTAAACCTTTCATTAGATCTCAAAGAGACAGAATTTCTCGGTCAAGGAGAGCTGAGACACTCAGGAATAAATGTCCAGCAAATCCCATTTATTAATTATGCATATTCATACTCACAGCCACGGACCAAGGCAGCCTCCACCAGCAGACTTGCAGGAGGCTGCCTGCAAACCAATGTGTTAAGTAAACAGCTCCTTTATTGGCCTAAGTAGTCACGTAGTAAAGGAGCTCACATTTCCAAGGAGCTGTGGAGCAAAATAATAGAAAAGCTATTAAAGTCCAGAGAATGATTGCATTATATTGCCTAAATTAAAGCCTAAATCAGCACTGATGTAAATATTACGGTTCCTACTTTCTTCCACTTCTGAATACCAAGCAGAACTTGGCCAGCACATAGGAATCCTTTCAATAAATGCCTCTTTTCCCCCTGGACCTCAGATGGGGCCAGGGAGGGGAGAACTTTGCCCTGAGGGCAGAGATCCTGGCACTGGGTGAGGGCCAAGATCAGGCTGGGCCCTGATGCCCAGGCATCTCTGCTGCTTGGCAGGTGGGAACATCAAATTCTGTTCCCCATGATCAGCAGCAAAGTTCTCCTCACACAACAGCCTAAGGCAAGGAGGATCCTTGGCTTTGGGGCCCTGAGAAATGGGCTTTTCTCCGAGGTCTCACAAGAAAGTCAACCTTGAGATGTGCTCCATGAGTCCCCTCCTATCCTGGCTGCATCTTCTTGCTCCCCTGCCTGCTGAGCCCTCCTTGGGGAGCCAGGCTGACCAGCAGACAAAGCAAAAGACATGAGCCACACCCCAACACTTAGGTCAAGCAAATCCCAGGTGCATCCTGCTTAATTAATTATTATCTGTCCTGAGAATTAATCAGAACAATTTCCCAGCTATGGTGCTGCAATTTCAGGGGATGCACCCCACCCTCCTCACAAGGTCTGTGAGGAAGATGAGCAGCGCCAGGGTCAGATGAGGACCACTGGCCTCCATCATAACCAATATATAAATGACCAATATATAAAAAACGGTCACAGGCTGCAAGGCAGGACAGTTCTGTCATGCAGCTGACTGATGGAAGGCAGCTTTGCCACGCTGTCTCCCTCAGGGCAGCCTCCCTCCCACCCCCAAATGGAAGTGCTGCACTCCCATGCCTGGGTTTCCTTCCAGGGAAGGCTCTAGGGCTGCACAGCATCCTGCAGGGGACAGAACCTGGCAGCTCTTGCACCATCCCACAGGCACAGGGGACAGCACCACTGCCCCAGAGGCTGGTGCCAGCTGACATAGCTCTCTAAGGGCACAGAATGAAGTGACCCATGAATATTCAGAGCCCACATAGCAGCAGGACCTTTTGTCACAAGTGTTAAGGGTGGTTGAGATGATTGGATTGTCTCCACTTGGCCTCTGCATTTGGTGGGCTCCCTCCACAATTCAGAGTGCAACTTTATCTGGCCAAGTGTCCCTCTCAGAGCAGCAGCCAGCCTTCATCTGGAGGCAGCAGGAGCTGGAGGATCCCCTGCTCCCCTCTGTGGTGTGTTCCAGCAGTTAATCACCCTCGCTCAGAAATTTGTGCATGAACCAGAAACATAAAATTAATGATTTCTTTCATCTCCTGCCTTGGCTGCTTGTTCTACTGACAACAATGATTCAGTAATCTGAAAAACATTGTACTTCATTTACAGTATTAACAGCTGAGCCTACAGATAGTATTTATTGTATTGTATTTACCCTCACGGAAAGGCTGTCCTGCAGTGTGCAGAATGACTTACCTTTACATCTTAAGTTTATAACATATGTAACTATAATTTCTAACATTGCCTCTGCAACCTTTGGTTTGGCCTTCACTTCTGTGCAGAAGCGACAGAAAAGCAGCCAGGTCAAAGGGGTGAGGATTTAGGGCATGGGTTGCCAGATTCAGCAAAGAAGGAGGCAGGAGCATGTGGACCCCACTCTCCTTTATCACAGCTCATGGTCTGTGCCTTACAAACCTCCAGCCCAAGCACTGTTGTCTGATCCACCACCCAGGTGTCTTGGGAGGAAAAACTCCGCTGACAGAGTGAGTTCCATCCTGCTCAGGAGCTGAGCACCACTGGGAAAAACCAGAGAGTCCGACATTTCAGTGCTGATCTTCTTCTCCCCATCTGAAATCTGACCTGAAAATCAATGCAGCCAAACCAGATAATGCCACCCCTCTGCCCTTCCACGGGAAAGGGAGAGATCAGCTATGACAAATGCAGAAGGCCACAAAAAGCGCACTGCCTTAAAGAGCCATCAGAGTAATTTTAAAATCAATGTGATGTTTGACAAAGAGCCAGCACGACTCCTTCCAGACTGGCAGTGCCATCCCCAAAGGCCCTGGAAGGGACTGGGAATTCTGCAGGCAGCACTTTGCACACACTGATGCCGATGCAGCATTTTCTCAGCGAGGCCAAAAAAAAAAAAAAAAAAAAAAAAAAAATAGAAAAAGGCAGCATTGCAATGGTGTGAGCAGCTGGTGAGGGGAGGTGGCACCGTGGGTGAGTCAGCAGCACCACAGTGACCCTGCAGAGCCACCCACACACCATGGGCACGGACAGCCAGGCAGCCACGGTGAGCAATGTGCTCTGAAGGGCACTGGAGGAAGGCAGGACATCCTTAATTATAATTTCTGTTCTCTCCACAATGGAACGTGAGGACACCATAGAAGGGACTGTTTGGGAAAGCTGCTGCTGCCAACCTTTCCCCCCTGCCTGGCAGGGTGCTGGCACATCAGATCAGCCCCAGCAGGCAGCATTACTCTGGCAGAGCCTGGTGCACGTGGGCTCCCTGGGCAGGATCCGGCTGGACTGGGGGATCTGTGAGCAATCCCAGAATGGATACACATGGAATCCATCCCAGAATGGAAACACAGCAGTGGTACCCACGGGATGGCAGGGCAGAGGGGCACAGGGCTGTGACAAGCACTCACCATGGGCACTGTCCTTCCCTGTGCCCCCACTCACCACCCTGTGCAGTCCCAGTCCCAGATGTGGCTCGCTGAGGAGAGGGTTAGCAGCTCACAGCTCACAAACCTGAAGTGATTTCCAGAGTGATGGTCACATTCCAGGCTCCTTGGCTAGGGTAAGAGCTCTGCACCATTCCTCCTGGCAATACCTGCCCGTGTGTCACCTCTTGGCTTAGCTGCCTGCCAACAGTGGTGGGACCTGGCACCACCTGGGCCACCTCCAGCTGTGAGTCCTCCCTGTGCAAACTCAGGCACTGGAGCATAGGACCTGAGGGAATCAGTTCTGTGATTCCCTCCTCATTATTCCCATACATTTGTACTGTAAGAATGTATTTTTCTGCATTTTAAAAATACAGCATATCACCACTTTTTATTCTCAATTCATTACTCCCACAAAGCACCCATAACTTTTATATATATAAATAAGCAATCCACCCAGACCTGCTCATTGCATCCATCTGTGCATCCCAGCAATAGCTCCTCTGCTATGAGGGGCTAACCATGATTTTCTATGAATCAAAATAAACACATGTCCATAAGAAAACCTCAAAGGATTACCACAAATGGGGCAAAGGCTGCAGCAGTAAATGCACTTCCCAGCAGCAGCAGAGGTTATCCCACATCATCACCAGCCCTGGGAACTGAGGAAAAGGGAATTCCTGGCCTTCAGTGCAGCAGCAGGAGTTACCCCGGGTGTGGCAGTTCTTCAGAGAACACCAAAATCCCAGTAATGACTGTAAATCTGTGGCTGGTGTCTGCAAACACACTGGGCTCCAGGCAGCAGCACCTGGGGTCCATCTGGATGTGGTGGCTTCTGCCCAGACCAGGGGACACAGCCTGTGTTCCCAGGGGGGATGTGCACCACAGCACCTTCCCTGCAGGGAGAATTTTGGCTCTTTGTGTATTTACAGCCCCATTAAACTGTGAAGCTGCTCCTGGGAGCAGAAGTTCCTGCCTGGCCCAGGTGAGCCCTGAGCAAGCACCAGCTACAGCCAGCCTGGGGCTTGGACAGGAGGGGTTTTGCTGAGCTGATGTTTGGGATGGGAGCTGGTGCTGAGGGGCCCTGCCCAGCTGTGGTTCCTCACACACATAAAGCATAAAAAGCATAAAATCGCTTCCTGCACCCTCTCTGTCCCCCAGCCCCTGCGGGGCTGGCTCGGGGGCAGCTCTCAGTACAGGCACAGCACACCTGCACATCCAGGGATGCTCCAGCAGGGCTGGGCCCCTGTCCCGTGTGTCCCTTCCCCAGCAGCTCCTCCCCAGGCATCCCCGGTGGGCTCTCACCGACCCCGGGACAGGGACAGGGACCCATTAGCAGGGGATTGACTTCAGAGACTGATGCTGCTGAGGGTGCTGCAGCCATCCAGACAGCTTTATTCATTAGTAATTAGGCAGGCGTTGTCTGGCATCTAGATTAATCCCACTTTTAATTATTTTGAAACTGTGTGAGATTTCCCAGGCATTAAAGATTATGTACGCGCTTGCTGATTCCACAGCAATTATTCTAATGTAATGATGTCTATTAATACTCTTCCCAGCTTGCCATGCCCAGAGGGGAAATTCCCATCTCCCCCTGTGGAGCACACATCTCCCACGAGGCATAACCCCCCTATTCACCTGCTTACATGGCACAAAAGAACATTTTCCATGTGCTTCACCTAAAATTAATAACATTACAGAGCTGGTGCTGTATCAAGTATCAAGCAATGATAGCAAAGGGGAGAGAGATCCCTTACAGCCACAGCCCACCCAAAAACCAGCATCTTATATTTGTAGGATGTTTTGAAAGGGAAGGGTCACAATATTTTGATCCCAAGCCAGGCTATACCATTTAATCTGAAACCAAAGGTTTAATTCAGCTTGTGCATTATTTGAGCTCATTACAGATTGCCTTTACAATCTGAAGACAGCATTTAAAAGAAGAATGTAGTTTCAAAGAGGGACAAGGAAATGTGAGCTCAGAACCTCAAACCATAGAGCTATTCCAGAAATCTCACCTTTCCTTTGGTCTAAACATCCCCTGAACTCCTCAATTTCCCACTATAATTCTCTAAATTCCCAAACTTCATGTATCAGAGAGTTTGCTATTCACTGGCTAAACAAGTATTGTGCCATTGGCCACCAGCTGATACTGTGGAGCTGAGACAGTTATCAGAATGAGGGCTCAAGTGAGTGCTGTGCCAGGACCCATTTGCATCCCTCTGCCCATGAATGCCCATCAGAAAATACATATATTTGACATTAATCTCTCCAGCTTATATAGAGGTTTATGTCCACAACTGCTTGTGCACATCCCATCAAGTGAAAACCTTATTTGCAGTCATATGAGGGAACAAATTAAAATAGCTGAGATACCAAAAGGCAGTGGTTGTACTGTCCTGAAAATGAACACTCAGCTCTCACTATAACTATTTTGATTGTTTTGCATATATATTGTTTCAGCATTTCATTGCTCCCCAAACAAAAAGCGATATAACCTCTCCTGCCTGCCCTAATGTATCCTCACAGAGCTAAACTGCATGACAGAGCTGCTGGGTAGAGACCACGGGTAATTTGGCTGATAGATCCTCTGGAAGCTCAGAGCTAAATTCGATTTCAGGCCCAAACTCGTCAGCCCGTCTCTAGAGATGGCAGAGCAGTGATATTAGCATGATGGCAACGCCGCTCACTCTGAACTCAAGAAATGGATTAAATGAAATTACACTCTTCCCTGATGAGGCTGGTGGAACGGGGAGATTGCTTTAGGAAACCCAGAATTGAATTTCATAGGTAAGAGTTCAGATGCTGGGCTATTTGCTCAGGAAGGTTTGTGCACTCGCTCCTCCGTGGAGCCACAGCTGCCAGGAGGGCAGGAAGGACACGGTGCCAGCTGCCTCCAGAGCCTGGAGCCCGCCCTCCCTCGGATCACTGCTTGGTGGGGCAGTGCTCCATCCACTTCGGAGGCAGGAGACCCCACAAACCCATCCCAGCACCCCCATTCCCACTTGAGAAGGACTCCCCACTTCTCCCTTCTCAGGCACTGCCACCCCAGCAGGGTGCAGCAATAACCAAACCACCCCCAGCTCCTCCCAACTGCTCTGGAGACAGGGATATTTTTATTAAGTGGAAGATTTAAATTTATCACCTGCTTGGAAAATACCTCTCCTGCAGAAGGTGTCTCTGCAAGGATGACCTCTCCACCCAGAGCTGCCCTCTGTGCCTCCCTGCAGTACAGGGCCAGCGTGGCAGCTCAGGGCTGCGGCTCGAGGTTTGCATTAGTTCCCTCAATTACCTGATAATTCTCGCTCAAATTTAAGAGAGGAGATGTATCAGGTTTTCTTCTTGTCTCCTCCCTGATTTAGTGAGCAGAAACAGCTGAAACAGCAATTGCACTGGTATCTGTCAGGTGTTACCCATGGCTCTGGTATTTTGGATAATGTGTGAATTTTAAAAACTACACAAAAAAGTCCATTAGTTCATTTTCACTCAAAATTAACATCATTGAAAGCAAATGTATTATAGCACACTAAAATGGATCATTTGCTGTGTAAAGAAGACGCAAAGGTCATTGACAAAAATCAGCTGAGCAGTTCATGCCCAACAGCCTTTACATACCAGGTACCCTTTAGGAGAGCCTTAGTCCCAAACTCTAAGACTCAAATACTGCCCTTTGCAAGGTCACACAGGTCTCACAGTTACCAACTTCCCAATTTTTTGGAGGGCAAAAGGAACCAAGACTTTAACATGAATTTTAGCACTGCACATCACCATCTCCTCACAGCCCCGGGCTCCACCCTGACTGGCCCAGGCGGGTGCTGGCAGTGCCAGAGGTGCTGACATCCCTTTCCAGCCCTGGAAACTTAAGAGGCATCTTGGTGCTCCAAAGAGTTTTCCTAACGTGTCTCCAGGCTTTTCAAAACTTGCTGGAGGGTTTGAGAGCTTTTATTGACTCACTGCTGCAGCTCCTCACTTTCTGAAGTTTGTCTGTCCAAACACATCCCCCACTCCTCCATCCTTCCCCTCCTGCACTAAGAGTTTTCTCAGCTGTCAAATTACCCCCCTCAAAAGGCAACCCCCATTGGTTTTAGCACTGCTGGGTGCTTTTTTAGCTGCAGGGAGGCCTCTCACAGGACCTCCATCCCATGAGCAGCTCCTGCAGCACTCTCAGGGCACTAACAGGCCTGCCTATAAAGCCAGTCAAATGCAGACCCCTCCACCCCCTGCTCCCAGGGCTCAAAAAGCCTCACAGAGGTAGGATGCCCCTGCAGGTACTCACAGGAGAAGGGCAGCTCTGTCCTCACAGGGGAATTCCAGCAGTTCAAGGCAAAGTCTGCCGTGGACACCTTCATGTCAACTGTCCTGCTGCAAGCCTGGCAAACTTGTGGACCTTTTATAGACACCAATAAAAAATTGCTTCCATCCCAACTGTCAAAATGTACCTTTGAGGCATCTCTGGCCAAGAAGATGCTCAGAGGGCTGGAGAACCTCAGCTCTGGAGAGAGGCTGAGAGAGCTGGGGGTATCCAGAGCCTGGAGAAGGCTCTGGGAAGATCTCAGAACCCCTTCCAGTGCCTAAAGGGGCTCCAAGAGAGCTGAAGAGGGAGTCTTGACAAGGGCACGGAGGGACAGGACAGGGAGGAATGGCTTTAAACTAAAAGAGAGAAGATACACCTAAGATATCAGGAAGAATTCCTCTCTGTGGGGGTGGTGAGGCCCTGGCACAGGTTGCTCTGAGAAGCTGTGGATGCCTGGAAGTGTCCAAGGCCAGGTTGGACAGGGCTTGGAGCAACCTGGGACAGTGGAAGGTGTCTCTGTCCATTTTTTGTGTGTCCCCAGAAGGGATACAGTGGGATGCACTGGAAGTCAGTGGCTAGGCAGCATCCTCCAGAGTTAACACATAGGGTGGGTATCTCATAAAGGATAAAAAATAAATCATATACATACACACACACATATACGTAAACACAGAGAAAGAATTCCTTAATGTTTCAGACCACTAACAATCATATTTAAAATCACCAGAAACCACAGCTTGTTTTTCTGAGGGCTGCTCAGAAGGTGAAACCTCTGCAGTAACTCCTGAACCAGACAAAAGCCCAAAGTGGTTTTGCCCTTGAAAGCTGTAGTTTAAATACAATTTGGAAAAGCTATGACTTCCAATTCACATACTTGCTGTCAACTGCTATTTCACTCATGTTGGAATTACCATGCATTCTCAACTGTGCAGCTCTCAACACATCATCAGAAAAAGAAATAATCACATGAAAATCAGAAGTCTGTAGTTAAATTTTATTTATCAGTTCTATTGTTAAATGACACAATCAAAGTCAGTGGATTGGCCTGTAAATCTACACAATAAGACAGCGTCTACGGTGGAAATCAGTAGAATTTGATATGGTTATGACAAAATGGTATCCTTATATTCGTACATCCCCTATATACAATAAACAGTATACACAAAGAAAATGCAACTAGTCTCTGTAAACCATGCACACCACAGCATAAAAACAAGATGCACCTCCTGCAACAGGCCTCCAGCTCGCCCACAGTTAAGTCCTGTTTACAGCAGTGCCTTTCAGTTTCAAGAGCGAATTATTTTCCCCCGTGAAAACCAAAATAAAACTGAGACATCATATTGGCAACTGCAGTTCTCATTTAAAAAAAAAATTGCTGTACATGAAGTTATTCTCTTCTCAAAGCTGCTAATGCAGGGTATTGGTTTGCTGCTGCTTTGCTCTCCCCTTGCCCTTGGCAGGGTTGCTGCCCCCAGGCAGCCACACATCATCAGATGTTAAACCTCTTCCAGGTAACTTAGGCGTGGAGCCCTAAGATGTTTTTAAAGCCTTCTGCCTCATTTCCTGCCCCCTGCCTTCATGGTGTATGGAGTATCACAGGTGAAAGGCAACAGTGCAAGTGAGCCTTGTGAGCATCGTGTCCCCGGGGCCGCAGAGGGCCCTCCCGGCTGCCCCCGCTCAGCGCCAAGCTCGGCAGCGCTGCAGGACAAACGCTCTCAGCTTGCTCAAAGTCTGGCCCAAGCCTTGCAGAGGTTTGTATTTTGTTTTTGCATAGAGATTTGTAGGAGCCCCTCACAGCACGTTTGCTGTCCTGTGGGCCTGGGGGAGGCTGGAGGGCTGCGGGGATCCCGCGCCAGCTCCGCACGCCGAGCCCAGCAGAGCCTGCTGGGGAGCAAGCTGTGCGCCCCATGCACCACACCTCCTTCTCCTCCTCGAACTATGGCTATGGAAAAACCGGCTTCCCTCATTTCCAGCCCTCATCTGTCATCGCTATGAAGGGCTCAAGAGCATAGGAAAAAAAAAAAAAGCCCTGTTCTTATCTGGTGTAGCAAAGATTTACTGGAAGTAAATCCTAATTCAAGTGTAAATCTACTTCTGTTGAGCAATTCTCTTTATAATATTGCTGGGATTAGAGAGTTTTATGACTTTTTAAAGACACTACACAAATATCAGCAACATAATTTCATCTAGTTTATACCACCAATTATTAAGGAATGATAAATTCAGCATTATGTGTTCTAATGGGTAAGAAAGACTTAAAATGAGACACTGTCACAGGATTATAAGTTGGAGAAGGCTTTATGAAACAAACATGAGAATGTGCTGTAACTTTTCCAGAATGGTTAAAATCATACTGCCCTGAAAAATTCTGGAAACAGTGTCTTATAACGTTGGCATTGAGTTCAGAAAAGTACACATGGTTGTTTTTTTTTTTTTTTTTAATATGAGATAGACCAAGCTTAAAACTCTAAACAGCAGTAGGTAGAAAAAGTTTAAAATTTTAAATATTTATATAACTAGAGAAATTACTTCTATTCATTTTAAAAGCCAATATTATACATAAAACTAGTAGATAATTTTTCTAGACCTTTACTGTTCCCTTCATCGTTCACTCATTAACTTGGTAAATATCATAAGCAGTTGGTGCCCTTGAAAACACATTATTAAAATAAAATTAAGATAAAATCAAAGGAAAAGGATTTGTTCATATACTGTATTGTGAGAGTATGCTAAATGCTCGTTATTAGGAAATGAGTTTGCTTCCCAGATAGATTTCAGCCGAGCATCATAAACATTTTCCAGCATCCCATTTTGTACTCATAACTAATTTAAGGATTTTTTTTTTCTTTCACTTCTTTTAAATAAATGTCCAGGCAAACATTTCCGATGAGCCGAGACGGCTCCTGTATTTCATAAATAACCCAACAAACCTAAAAAGGACAATTTAATTACACGCTAAGATTAAGTGTTCCACGTACAGTACAACATTTACTGCAAAGGCAACTGCAAAGGCAACATTTTGACCTCTTTTTGCTTCAGACCCTCCAGAAGCATCACTCTGTTTGCAGGCTGGGTCGGGCTCTGCTTCTTTTCTGCCCGGCAGGTGCCCCCCACTATCGCCGCCACCGCTCCACGTTCCCTGTGTAGTCAGTGCTGGAGCTGTTCTCCCCCTGCTCCCTCAGGTGCGCCTGCTTGGCCCGCAGGATCTTGCGCTGCTCCTGGCGTTTCCGCCGCGCCTCCTGGTGCTCCTTCTGCCGCATGTACTGGTAGCGCTGCAGGAACAGGTCTTTTGCATAATCGTACAATTCCATGTCTAAAAAATTGAGGGCCTCGATGCGCTGCTGAGTCTGCTTGTCTATCTCCACGCTGGAGGCCCTTGTGCTGTTGTACTGCGTGAACGGTGAGATGAAGTTCATGTTGAAAGTCTTCTCAAAGAGATACTGAGTCTTGCGCTGGAACTCGGTCAGGCCGAAGAAGGCCATGCGCTTCAGGTTCTCCTTGGCACTGTCCAGCAGAACCTTATTCCTCTGCTCCTCGGGCATCACCGACAGGTTGTAGCAGCCCACCAGGCTGAGGTCGGAGAGCATGCGGACCTGGCGGTTGTTGGCCAGGTTGTAGGGGCAGTCCATGAACTCCTGCAGGGAGCAGCCCGACCAGTCGTCCCCGGTGTAGCAGCTGGGCAGCTCCTCGGTGGTCGGGGAGCGGCCGTCGCAGACGTGCAGGGACGCCTTCCATGTGGCTCCCCGCTGGACGTGGCGCCACTCGCTCAGGTACCGGGACACGGGGTCACGCAGGATGGTGATGTAGTAGAAATTCCTGCCAAGGGGAGAGGAAAACAGAGCGTTCAGTCCCGTGTGTCTCCAGCACAGAGCGCATTAACGCTCACAATCGATACAAACAGGCAGATGCACTTAAGAGGCTTTCAGCAGCCCTGCGCAGAGGCTCCTCTGTGAGTTCACCTCCACAGGGTGAAGGACGGCTGAACAAATCCCCAGGGGGAGTGTGAAGGGGCTGCATGTACCTGCACACACACAGAGCCGTCTCTGTTTAACTGGTGGCGTCTCTACAGAGGCCAAGGGAACCCAAGACTCCCCTCTGTGCTGGGCTGTCCATGTGGCAACAGGCTCCTGCTGGTGCTCCAAGTGATGGCTGCCCCAGACCTAGGGAGAATACTTGAAGTATCTCCCAGGATGTAAGCCACGACCCAAGCAGGACACAGGTAGCTCTGGCTCTTTTAATTTCCTTGCACCACAGAGCTGCACTGACAGGTTTCCACAGACAGCAAAGAGCTGCCTGTGCTGCGTTCCTGATGAGCAGTTGTGGGTCTCAGCTGCATGTAACACTTCTGAGGAAGGCATTTCCTACAGGACCTTTCCTTTTGCAGGCCAGATCAATGGGGTGTGCCCAGATGCCCCAAACCACTTCCACTCTAACAAGTACTTTGGTAAAGCCCATTTAAATCCTGTTTTATTCTCCTGCCTTCATCTGATTCAGGATTGAAATGATAAGAGAGGAGAGCTAAGTGACTAAAAAGAAATTAAAGGATACATTACAGCATTTTGTAAGAGAAAACTTTTTCAAGAGAGGTGCTGGCTTTGGTTTGAAGCAACAGGATAGTAGCACACATGGGGGTGATGCTACCACAGGGAATCCATCAGGCCACCAGCTGGAAAAGCTGCAAGTTCAACCACAAAACTTGCCCAGAGTTCACTCTGGGTTGCACGTTAATATCCACCATCAAACACCATCCTGTCCACCATCACAGCCTGAGGATGGACACAGCTCTTTGAACCTCCACTAAGATGACCATGACCTCACCTGGATGATGCTGGAGGAACACCATCAGGATGTCATCTGCTTAAGCAAATGGAATTAAAGTATCTCAATAAGCAAATTGTGCTGCAGGGAAGGCCACTCCTCCAGGAGGAGGACACCAAGGAGTGTGTGCCCAGGAGCCCTGAGCCCCTGGGGTGTGATTGCCGTGTCCTTGGTGCTGTGCAAGGAGGAGAAGGACATTAATTCGCTTTCTCAAGTGACATTGTGACTGGTCACCTTGAAGTCAAACTTTTGTTCCCTGTTGTTTCCTTTGGCAGAAAAGCCACTAGATGTCAATGTTTTACAGAAAATTGTCTTTGAACGGACTAAAATGTGAATCACAAGCACAAAAAGGATCCAACTGCACAGGGAAAGAAAACCTGGAGAATCACCATTCCTCTTCCTATTTAGAGCATCCACACTCATGAATAATTAAGTAAGTAGAAAGTACAATAAACGTGCAAAGCCAAATAAAGCCAATGAACCCAGAACAGCATCAGTGGCTGGAAACAACCGCACTCAACACTTGGAGCTGGGACACCACGATCAGCACCACCCCCATGCTCAGAGGGATTTGGCCACAGATTCACACAGGCAAAGGGAGCAAACACAATCCCAAGGAAGGTCTTTTTCCACAGAAGCGCCATTCAATGATTTCACTGTGAGAGCTGGAGGTAAGAGGGAGCAAGAATAAAGCTCACTTTCATGAGTGAGTGGCAGCTGCTAACCCCACACTGTCCCTTGCAGAGATGGGGAGAGTTTTGCTTTTATCTCAGCAGGTCTCTGGTAGCATTGGAGAACCCGGCCTGGCAAAGAGGAAGGGCTTTCCATGAGCACCACCTCAACCAGCTGCTCCAGTGAGCAGGAGCTGTCCCTGATTATGCTTGTGCCTCAGGCTCCTTTGATGCAGCAGCAACCCAGATTTGTCAGGATCCCCAGCATGGGGAAATGGGGCATCTCTGGGACAAACCTAAGCCCTTTCTTTACCTTCTGCGAGGACTCCTGAGCCTTGGATCAAGCTTACTGGGACACTGCCCTAAAAAAATGACCCAACCATACAGCACTAATTTCTACATTAACTACAGCAACTAACATACAGCAACAAACCTCTGATGACCATGGGGGCAAAAGCAAAGCCCTGTTTGCCCCAGGACCCCTTTGTATGAGCTGGCCCATGAGCAGCTCAGCTCAGGGGAGAAGGGTGCAGGCACAGGGGTGCTAGCAGCTGGAGGAGAAGGCCAAGCAGACTGTATGCTCTAAGGTCATCACAGAAATCGATGGGGAGTTAATGCAAGAAGGGAAACAAATCCTGAGCCAAGATCGATGCAGTGAGCGTTTTATTACAGCCCAAACTCTTCAGCCACTCTCCCTTTGTGCTACTTGGTCACAGACGGTGACAAAGCGCCTCCCTTGGCTGCTGTTGTAAAAACAAAAGAATGAATAAAAACTCAGGTTGGGGGAAGAGGCTGTGCAGTAACAGAGCCCTGTCAGCCTGGGCTGCCTCACCTGGGCAGGTACCTCCACCTGTGCCTGCCAGGGAAATGCTGCAATCAAGGGACACTGTGGGGGAATGAGGCTGAGTAAAGGTGCTCACTGGGCTCTGCAGTAAGCATGGAGCTGTCTGAGCCTCCCCAGCACCCTGAGCCCAGGATGCCAGGCAGGGACACCCACAGGATAGCCCGGAGCAAGAATAAAGCTCACTTTCATGAGTGAGTGGCAGCTGCTAACCCCACACTGTCCCTTGCAGAGATGGGGAGAGTTTTGCTTTTATCTCAGCAGGTCTCTGGTAGCATTGGAGAACCCGGCCTGGCAAAGAGGAAGGGCTTTCCATGAGCACCACCTCAACCAGCTGCTCCAGTGAGCAGGAGCTGTCCCTGATTATGCTTGTGCCTCAGGCTCCTTTGATGCAGCAGCAACCCAGATTTGTCAGGATTCCCAGCATGGGGAAATGGGGCATCTCTGGGGCAAACCTAAGCCCTTTCTTTACCTTCTGCGAGGACTCCTGAGCCTTGGATCAAGCTTACTGGGACACTGCCCTAAAAAAATGACCCAACCATACAGCACTAATTTCTACATTAACTACAGCAACTAACATACAGCAACAAACCTCTGATGACCGTGGGGGCAAAAGCAAAGCCCTGTTTACCCCAGGACCCCTTTGTATGAGCTGGCCCATGAGCAGCTCAGCTCAGGGGAGAAGGGTGCAGGCACAGGGGTGCTAGCAGCTGGAGGAGAAGGCCAAGCAGACTGTATGCTCTAAGGTCATCACAGAAATCGATGGGGAGTTAATGCAAGAAGGGAAACAAATCCTGAGCCAAGATCGATGCAGTGAGCGTTTTATTACAGCCCAAACTCTTCAGCCACTCTCCCTTTGTGCTCCTTGGTCACAGGCGGTGACAAAGCGCCTCCCTTGGCTGCTGTTGTAAAAACAAAAGAATGAATAAAAACTCAGGTTGGGGGAAGAGGCTGTGCGGTAACAGAGCCCTGTCAGCCTGGGCTGCCTCACCTGGGCAGGTACCTCCACCTGTGCCTGCCAGGGAAATGCTGCAGTCGAGGGACACTGTGGGGAATGAGGCTGAGTAAAGGTGCTCACTGGGCTCTGCAGTGAGCATGGAGCTGTCTGAGCCTCCCCAGCACCCTGAGCTCAGGATGCCAGGCAGGGACACCCACAGGATAGCCCAGGCAGGGCCCATATCCTCCCTAGCCTAAGCACAGCTGGCTGGAACAGGCTCACAGCTGCTACTTATTCCACCTTGTTATTTCCCAGATGAATCCTGCTTTCAAAAAATGAGAAGATATGTCTTAGAGAGAGATACTTTGTCAGTTGCTGGGCCAGTCTCAACAATTTTATGCATTTCTCTCCTGCCTATTAAAATGTTACCAAAAGAGGCACTGCCCCTTTTGGGAACATCAGCTTTTGCCCCAAGCCTCTCCTCTGAGTTAGGAATCATGGCAGGCCCAGGAAAACAGCTGTGCTGCTCTGTGTTCATCTGAACTGAGCTTCAGAAAGTCACAAAAGCTTTAATGCATCCTCAACTCAGAGCTGTGCCAGAGATGAATTTGGCCATCAGCACTTTGAGCACCATTCTGCTGTGACTGAGGAAGACTTAAAGCTTTGCAATTATTTTTAGCTCTGTAGGTAACAGCTTGTTCTTTCTGCTGTCTTACCAAGGGGGTGCTGAGCTCCTGCCTGCTCCTTGAAGCATGTGCTTCAGAGCCCAAAACAACACGTTTGCAGGTAGAGCTCCAACTACTGTGAATCATCACTCCAACTCAGAGCTGCACTCACCAGAACGTGGCTTTTCTGATGAACTTGGGGGGCCATGAAGCAGAGAAAGGGAGCTCGAGGGCAACTCACAAAGTAGGTTGACCTGGAGGCATCGGGAATGTGGGATGATGTGACAGTGACTTGCTCCTGCTCTCTCCCTGAGCACTGCTATCAATGTTGAGCTTGCTCCCCATGCTGCACCTGTTTGCTTTGAAGGATAATCCTGTGGTCACACAGTCCATTCCTGCCAGCCCTTCCCCTACTTCTGCCAAACACAGGGGCAGAATGAGATTCCCTTTTTTCCAACCCAATCAGTTTTTTAAAGAATCCTTGCATCAAACTTCAAATTGAAAAAAAAAACCAACAAAACTAAGAAGTTCAAGTAACTGTGAAACCCCAAGGGATAACAGCATGGAGTAAAGCCAGAGACCTCAGAGTCTGGAGAAGCTGCCAGGGAAGGGATATGCAGGTACTCACACCACAGTGCTCAGGGGGCTCAATGTGTGCAGAACTAAAGAGGTGAGGAGGGGGGGGACTCTAATTATGCATCAACATGGGTCAGAATTTCCCAAAGTCAGAGCACAATCCCCGCTGTTTAATTGCCTGTTGAGGTCGAGGGAGGCTGGAGGTCAGATGCTGGCAGCTGCCATGGCTTCAGCCTGGAAACCTGAGCCTGGCTTGATGGAACTATGAGGTAAGGACTGGAGAGGGGAGCTGAAAGCTGAACATCCACTCACCATTACATCCATTAGGGGATTAGTAGGTGAGGGACTGAGTGACCTTTTCCCATTTCTGCTGAGAAATGAGGCTGTAGCAAGAAGGGCTTTGCAGGTTACTGAGGGTAAGAAACCTACAGCCTTTGCACAGAGAGCACTGCAGCCCCAGAAACATCCCCATCTCCCCCACAGGCTTTTCCCAGGGCAAACTAAGGCAGGAAAACACAGCTTCAGCACAGGGCTAAGGAAGCACAGCTATGATTTCCAGGGAAAGCACTGGGGCAGTCCCATTCACCATGCAAAAGTAAAGCCATGCTTTAAGCTGGCTCAAACACACCCATTTGCATCTAGGTCAAGCCCAGCCAGATGGCAAGCCTGGCTAGGACGTTTGGAGTCACAGACGGGGCTTGTGCAGTGAATGGGAGGCAATTTTAGACAAGTGCCTCCATCTCTATGAGTGGAGATGGGGGAGGCAAGGAAATTTGTTGAGTTTCCAAATCTGTGTGGGTTTTTTTCCCTAGTTCATGGACTTTGTGGTACATTAATGGGCCAGTGTGATTCCAAGTTCTGCTCCAGGTGGAGATGGATATTTTGAAAGAAAAGTTCACTCTGAAGGTGCAGGGGCAAAGGGATAGACCAGATTTGTGCCACATCCCGCAGAAATGCAAATAAAACAAACTAAAAGCCTGCAGCAGAGATTCTGCACATGATGCAAAGGATTAAGGATGGAGCTACTGAAAAAAGAAAAATAATCATAGGGTTGGCACTTCAGCACCAGAAACAATGCACAATCACCAGAGCCAGCAAGCAGCACAAGGACATCCATGTCCTCCCCCCCTCCACATGCTCCTGAATAAAAATCCAGAGAGCTTGCTTATAAAAGAGTAGCCACATACTAATTCTTTTAAAAGCTGAGCAATTTAGGTTTTTTTGAGATGGCAACTTGTCTCAGCTCATCTGACCACAGGAAGATGCTCCTACACTGTGGCCTTGTGCACAGATCTGAGATCCCATCTCCTTCTCCTCCACTGCTCCCAGCAGCTATGGGGAAACTGAGAAACTGTGTCACAGGCAGTGTCCTGCACTTCTCCCTCATCCCACAGCACTTGGAAAACGTCCCTGCTCAGGATTATTTGACCCTGCTCAGGATTATTTGACAGCAAAGTCACAGACAATGATGGAAGGTCAGGAACGTGAACGGTGCGAGTCTCACATTCCTTGTTGTGCTCTGAGGAACCCTCCCCGGGGGCTCCAAAGCTGCTGATGGATTTTAATCTCTGGCAGAGGGTCTCCAGCCCATCAATCATGGCCACCACATCTCTCTGAGAAGTCAAACCCAATTACGCCACGCCGGGCACTTCGCTCCCAGAAGCTGAGGTTAATTCCCATCAAGAGTGGCCCACTGAGAATTTGATTTGCTAATACCACAAATTGTTCCTCCAAGAGAAATATCCCTGCTGCCGAATTTGTTGGAGTCAGGCATCTGTCTGGAGACCACTCAGAGAGAGGCAAAGTGTTCATTTAACACTGTGACTCATCCTGGTTCTTAACAAACTCTGTCACCAAGAGGCACAATCAGAAGGACAGGGGTGAGCATCCTGTGAGAGCCTCTCCTGTCCCAACCATGCCTGATTCTTAACAAACTCTGTCACCTACAGACACAATCAGGGGTGAGCATCCTGGTGAGAGCCTCTCCTGCCCCAACCATCCCTGCTTGGAACCTCCCCCCAAAACGAGAACGCCTCTTCCCTGCCAAGAGCTGCTCCTGCAGCACAACTCACAGAGATGAGGCCAAAATATTTGGCAAGTTTACTGAGGCAGCACTGGAATCAAATATTTGCATCCACTCTAGATTGGTTCCAGATGTGATGTGGATGGCAATGGCAGCAGTGGGGATGCATTCGTGGCCCATGGGCTTCCCACAGTGCTGCTCTGCTCCAAGGCATCCCAGCCCCACAGACAGCAGCAACAAACCCCATCTCAGAGTGGGAGAGGAGCAAGGGGGGCTGTCGAGTTCCCCTGAGCTGCAGGAGAAGATCTCATGCCCACTATTCCATGGCTGCCTCCATGCCCTGGATGTGGATCTGCAGCCTGGCTGCCCATGGCAGGGCCTCCCTGCCACTGTCACAGCTCGTGCAAGGAGGTGACCGTGGAGCAGGGCTATTGGAACAGGACTGCTGCCCTTCTCTCCTTCCCCAAAGACCTCAGCTCAGACCCAGCTGGATCCTGGGCTGGCTACTACTTGCTCCTACGAGACCTCTCTATATTCAGGCATTGAATTGAAACCAAACTTCCAGGTCCACCTCATCCAAAATTCAAAGTACAGTAAAATCTGAATGAAAAAATCCCTTCTTCATTAAAGAAGTGGTGGATAAAGATTATGGGGAGGGAGAGAAGGAGGAACAAACACCCTTTTCCTCTGCGGCAGCCTGCAAGACTACCCAGACTATATTCCTTTACTCTGGGTCTCAGGGTGGCAGAAGCAAATAATGCATTAGCTCTGAAAAAGGGCCTGCAAGGGAAGGAGATAAGTATTTCAGGACTGTGAATTAAAGCTGTTAACAAATGCAAATTTACATTTCCTCTAAGTAATCATTATGTTTTCACTTCTATCAGCACCCAATGAATCACAGAGATGTTTTGTCTAGAAACACTAATGGTGGGGGTAGGAAGCCAGCAGCCTACCCACAGCAACGGCAGCAGGAGAGAAGTGCCAGAGAAACCCATAAAAAGGAGCTGGATTTTTCAAGAACAGCAATTACATCAGCCCATCATTGCCCGTGAAATTACCAAAAATGAAAGATCTGCGGAAAAAAAGCATTTCAGGCACAGAGGAAGGCAGCGATTTAGTGGGTCAAGGTACACATTCATATATGTGCAGGCATGGCATATGCAAACAAAGATAATGAAAATAAGGCTTTAAATAAGTAAAAAATATGCAGCCTCACACACGCACATGCTCCCAGCTACCCACACGCACAAAATAATTGTCCACAGTGTTGTCTGCAGAGGGGAGAGCAGCCCTGCAGATCTGCCAGAGTGGTATTAATTTCATAATTGCCTGTATTATTAAGATCTCTGCAGGACACCCCTGCTCACAACCAATTCAGCAAGAATAGTGACCTTTTAAATTACTTTTTTTTTTCAGTAGTGCATAAAAAGAGAAGCAAGTTTCTGTTTTTAGACTCAGCAAACAGAAGAGTGACTCAGCTGCTGGTGCCAGTCCTCTGCCTCCACCCTGGAGCCTGGCATGGGAAAGGGTGGCAATGCTGGGCAGAGGGGCCCAGACCCATCCCAGCCACCTGACCTGCTGGATAAAGGCTTGAACGGCCCTTTGGAAACACCCAGCTGCCACCACAGCCTATCTAGAGCAGTAAAGCTTCCCACCTCATGAGCCTGGTTATATGACAGAGGCATCAGGATGGATGCAGCAGTGGTGTGGAGGTAAAACATGGGAGGTGAAACACAAGGAAAGGAGAGAGAAGGCAACAGGAGGATCAGTGTGTGCCTCCATTGTGCTGAATGACAAGCTGAGCACAGGTGACACTGGATTTGTGAGGTCTCAGCAGCATGCAGGGCCTTGGCTTTGGAAAGTGCCCTTCTTGCCTAGGGTGATTATCCCTTAATAAACAGGAGGCAGAGCTGAATTTTATTCTTAATGCACACCAAGAAAACTCAAGGTGTGAGCGATGTCTTTTGAAACACTGAGCTCTGGCACCCACAAAGTGCCAGGAGCACCTTCCTATCTTGGTGTGAGGAGCTGTCCCTGCCCCCTGGAGCTCCTGGAGCCTCATCACACATTTTCCAGGAGTGGTACAGCATGGCCCCGATCACAGAGCTGTTACGGATTCATTAAAAAGCATGGCAGATATCCCAAAGCAAAAAGGAGGCCACTGCAACAGAGCTGGTGAATAACCACAGGATGCTGCTATAAATCAGATCTTTACAATAGTATTTATCCCATCTAAATGCTGCTGCAGGAATTAGTTTCAACGTGTAACTGATATTTCTGCGGTGGCAAAGATCGAGGTTTGCAAAGCCTACACTCCATAAGCAGCGGTTTACAGAGATGGAATAGTGGCAGTTTTTCATTTTCCAGAGTCCACTCACCCTTCCAAGAATCTTAATGCCTCATTGATTCATAATACAGTACATAAAGATTTCATTTTTTCTTGCACACAGTGATATATTATGGAGGCAATCTATTTTGCCACTGAAAAGTTTGCTTAGTAGAGAAATTTGGAGTTTTGACATTCAGGAAATTACAGTCATCTGTAAAGTGCGATTGATATGCCAAGGCTAACATTTTCATTGCACTTATGGAGCCAGAATAACTATGCTAAAATATTTATTATATTCTAAAAAAAAATCCAACTTCTTGTTTATATAAAGCATATATTTAGCAATAAAAAAGCTTTATCCTTATATCCATATATATTTTAGCTATGTCTTAAATGTGCAAAGCCACATTCTCTCTGACCAGATTAAAATACTTATAATAATCAAATAAAACCAGTATTTTAAACAGGCTCTGTGTGTACAAGCAGAGGGCACGAGCTGACACGTGGCTGCATGGAGCTGCACAACAGCAGAGAAATGAGATAGGGACTGTCACAGCAAACCTGCCCAAGGTCCCTAAGGGGATGTGGACGCTTGTCCTGCCAGCCACCAGCCACCCATGGGAAGCAGGAGATCACTGAACCCTGTGTGCTTCATTTGCCAGTTCTGTGGCAAACATGATCCAGGAGGAAGTGGGTGCGGAGGGCTCTCAGCTTGGCACGCACACTTGTCTTCTTTATGAACACAGCAATGCATATTTAGAAGTTGTGATTTATCCTATATCCTGAGCACTCAGTGCAAATTCGTAATTGCTGCCTGAACACCCCTCCCAGCTCCTCTGCACATGAGAGTGGCTGCTATTGAACATCCCTGCCTGGGTGCTGGAGAAACCTTGGAGCTCTCAAGAAAAAGATCACACGATCAGCCCCAAGAGCTCTGCATCTCCCACAATGGGGAATTAACTCCAGAGAGGTATTTATAAAATCATTTGTTACTATATCAGAGCTCAATCAATTCTCTTCAATAATACATAAAAGGAGGAGGTTTGGCTCACAAGAAAGAACATAATTCCTTCACAAGCCATTTGTAGATAATCTTCTGTACACCAGTTAATACATCCCATGATAGGTTATACAAAAGTGCTTTTAAAAACTAAACTGGGGATATATAGCACATGAAAAAGGAACATTAGTGCAACTTATATTTTGCTTATCATGACTGTTGCGCATACAGAAATCCAGGGAAAATCCTTCCCAGTCTTTCTAAAATTTTGGTCAAAAGCAAGCATCTATTGAAAACATCTTTGCAATGTAATTAATGAACTGATACTAATGAAATTCTCAGCCTGCTGCCAAAAGAGGGATAGAGGAACGGACAGTGTATTTACAGCTGCAACTTCTACAGTTTTAATTTCAGCTCTCATTGATTCCATTGAGCACCATGAGACTGCATAATGAAGAAATCTGTATCAATTGAAAATACCAAGTGTGCTCCTGCCCCACTAGGGCACTACTGTAATATCATGTAATGGAAGGGGATTCTCATTTAATTGAATTGGAAATGAAACACATATTAGCTAAGAAAACTTAATCAGTGCAATAATATTAAAATGGGCCACTCAGACAAACTATACTGATTAAGTCACTCGCAAACATTTCCGTAATCATCACTGAGACTTGCGGCATTAATGATTTAAACTCACTTTTCTACTCCAGGGAACAAAACTGCAATTTCATAGCAGACAATTAGAATATTTTAAGCCCTCCCTCACACATTACAATAGAGTCTCCTGGCAGAAGCACAGGACCTCATCCTGCAAAGATACATCTTGAGCTGTGACGTGCAAGGTCTGCATGGATGCTGGGATGTTTGATTTAAGATGGGAAACAGCCCTGAAAGCACCTGGCTGGCTGGGAAATTTCTGAGGCACTGGCTGTGGTTTCTTTGCAGACTTCATCCTTAATCCTGACTTGTTACTGATGGCACACTCTGATGCACTGTAACACTCTGAGCTCCAAATGGCTCCCAGCAGACCAGGATTTTAAAACTTGTATTCATACACAGTTGACATAACTGGATTTAAAATTTTCATGGAACAGCAGAGTGCATTTCTAGTAAAACTCCATGGATGCATTTGTTGTGTCAAAGCTCAGCTGGGAGGGGTTTTACATCAGCTAAGCAAGCAAGACTAAGTAAACATTACAAGATGTGCAGATCATCTTGTATCCCTCTGCTAGTTCCACCCCAAACATTTAGTAAAAGTATATCTTACTCAGTCTGAATCAGCGAGGACAATGCCCTTAAAAAGCCATGTTAAAAGAAAATGACACTTTAGCCTCTCATACAACAGCCCTGAACAAACCCAGGGATGTGTCCATTGTGTTGTGCTCAGGACTATCCACACAGGCCAAGCTTGTGGTGTGCCTGGAAACTGGAGACTGAGCTGGCAAAACCTCATCAGATGCTTTTCCTGTGTGCAGTCAGTGACAGCACATTCAGCACTGACATCAGCTCGGACACACTGCATTTTTCTGGATTTCGGATGCTCCCTATATTTTTAATTAAAGTGTAGCATTAAGACATTAAAAATCCTACCTGCAGGCAGTCGAAAGCAAATTCAAATTTTCCACCTTTTCAGTGCCATGAAGCAAACTCCAGCCAAAGTGGCAGCTGAACTGAGGCCACCACAGAGAGGCAACAACCTGGGCTGGGCAAGGAGAGCAGTCCAGCTCCCCTCTGTGCCAGCTGAAGGACTGGCACTGCTGTATGCAAAGAGCACCCAGTTCCACTGCCCATGAACAGTGCTACTTGCTTCATCCCTTACTCTGGCTCTCTCACTGTGAGGGTATCACAAGCTTGGGTCAAGATCTGACCTTTCTCTGAGCAGCTTCTCCCTGCAGCTCTTGAGCCCTGAGCTCCCAGCCCTCACCATCCACAGCCAAACAAGCAGGCAGCACATGGAACCCTCAGCTGCAGGGAGGTCTTGCTTAGGCTAGCTGAGAAACCCTTAAAACCAAGCTGATTTCAGCTGAAGACAAAGATAACTCACCCCTGCCAGAAGGGATATGATAAACCCACTGTGATAAACCTAAAGCAAAATAAACCACGTGACATGCAGGGTTATTCACTAAGGTCACAGCTCCTTCCAAAAGGATCTACCACTCCCTCAACCTTGTCCTCAAAATATGAAAGAAGAAAAGGAAACGAATAAACAAAAAAGAAGCAAAACTCTTCTATGAGCAGGAAGAGATGGTTCAAAACAGTTTAGTTCCTATCTGTATCTCTTGAAAAATTTTCAGAAGACACAATTCTATTCCTCCATGGATTATTCTGGCTGAAAATGTGTGTGACATTTTAATTATCAAGTACAAATGTTACTGCAAGTAAGCAATGAAACAGATGGTGTCCTGAATTTTACAGCACGGCCACATTTTCCAGCTCAAATTTACAGTTCACCAATCATCAGCTTTAAGTTCTGTCTCTACTGCATCTCCCCTACCCATCTGAAACACCACAACTCTCCAATGCTGAGAACACAGCTTTGGGAAAGTTGGGAAATTTTGGGAAATTCAACCCAAGCTGTCCCCCTCCAAGCAAATGTTTCCAATGAGGAAACAAAGTGGAGCACAGCTCTGTACCTCAGAAAAGCATGGCAGGTAAGAAGTGGAAGAGCACTGAGGAACTTGAACTACTCAAGCAAGCAAAGAGGTGATCCTGATATTTCCATGAGGGATCTGATTTATCTCATCCTCTTTCTCAGTGAACTCCACTCATATCAGTTATCAGTCCTGAGATTTCCTTCTCTACCCATCTGGATTACTCAGCAGCCCCCTCAGAGGGTGTCCCCAAGGGGAAGGGACAGGATGGAATGAGTGTCCCTTCAGGATTCACCAGTGCCAAGTCGCACATCACCAGGGAACAAAATAATAATACAGACAGAGGCTTTTCAATTAATTGTTGGTCTACCATCCTTCCAAAAAACCCTCAATGCTTAAGATCAGAGTTGCAGTTTCACATGTTTATTTCCCCCCTCTTACAAAACATGAAATATAATTCAAGAACAGGAGCCACACATGTGGATGGGGACAAGGAGGACCTGGGAATACTCATCTCCTGGATTGACAGCACCATGGCAAATGTGGTCCTTGCTTGGAGGAGCTTTATTATCCAGTTCAGACAGCACACTAGGAGAGAGTGTGAGTCCAGTGACTCCTGGGGAACAGATGCAGCAGCATCCCCAGATTCAAGCAGCAAACACAGTGAGTTTTCAGCTGTCCCTCCTAGCTGTGTTTGGCCAGGCTGAGGAGCACCACATGATAGCCCTTATTGAACAGGCTCTTGATTTAACAGGCTGTGACCAAACTGAATCCTGGAAAGCTTTCCTGATACTCCACTCCATTCATCTCCACTAAAAGGGAGCTGCTGCCGGGGCTTAGGGCATCAGTGCTGCAATTATGACAAGGAAACGTTTTCTGGGAAGGTGTCCCAGAAAGTAATACACTGAACACTTCCTCTCACCACTCACAGTGCTGAGCAATAACTCCTCTCACCGTCAGCATCAGCTTTGAGCCAGGTCTCCAAGGAAGGGCACCCCTCCTGTCATGCCCCTGTGCTGGCACAGGGCTGGGACCACCAGCTCTGCTCTCACCATTCAGCTTCTGCAGACACCCCTGGGACATGGAAGTACTCCTGCAGGGATCAGACAAAGGGAGATGCTGCACAGGCCAAGGCATGGATCTTTTGGACCCCAGACTTTTCCCATTTTGCTTTGAAATGGACTGGAGCATTGGAGGTGCAGGGGCCAAAGCCAGCTCTGCAGACAGGCAGTGATGCTCAGTCACAAAAGCATTTGCAACATGGGCTCTGCCTCTTGTGTGCAGGTTTGCTCACTGTCACTTAATCCAGCACCACCCTGGCACCCAGGGTGAAGGTGCAAGATCTGTGGTGTTCCTCTAAGCCCACGTGGGAGCTTCTTCCTAAAGGGAACCAAACGGGCCTTGTAGATGAGAAGGGATCCGAGGACTGAGCTTGTGCTGGAGCGCAGCTGCTTTAACAAAACTTTCCAATGAAGCCCTGAACCCCCAGGGAAACACACCTGGGTATTCTGTCCCCAGGAAGAGAAGCCAAAGCAGTGCCCAGGGCCAGGGCACGTGGCCTGGCTGGCAGCAGATCGATGCTCCTGCATTTGAACTCAGCAAACAGGAGCTCCAGAGCACGGTGAAGTGCATGGCAGCAGCTCAGGCTCTGCTCTCAGTCACACTGGCAGCTGGATTGCTGCGATAAATAAACCTGAAAATCGACTGTCTGAGCAGCAACAGCTTCTTCCTATGTCTTCATCCCTGGAGGGGTTAATCTAGAATAATCTAATTTATTCCCAAATTGCAGGCAGCAGTGTCTTTTCCCATTTAGCAGATTAAGAAACTCTGCTCTACCAAATTTATCCGAACAATTCATTCCCACAAAATTACACTGGGTTTTGAACTGAGGTTAATATACTCCATTGTATCTGCAGGCTAAGCAATCCACTGAGGGGCCAGATTAAAGCACAGCTAAACACCACCTGAGTGGGCTTTTCTGGCAAAGCATCTGTGGAGGGATGGGACAAGAGCAGCAGGTGCAGAAGGGATCCCAGCAGTGACAATCTGGGCCAGGGCTCAGGCACATCAGCAGCATCTTCAGCTGTATCTCACCCATCCTGTCATTAAAATAGCAGCACCCCCATAATTCATTTCAACATACTGCGACTAGGCTCCTCTTCACATTATTTTAAACAAAATGACACTTTCTCTAGACACTTAAATGCATCCTGGTCTCATCACATCAACAGAGGAAGCATATTTTTTCTGTTTATGTGAAAGGTGATATTGGATGCATCATACATTGAAATAGTTTGCTGGCTTCCTCTCTTGACGTAAGTAAGGGGAAAGAAAGTCAGAGAAGACAGATTTTAAAGATGTATGCATATGCATGATCATTTTCTAACCTAGAACATTATTAAATTCTTTCATATATGCATGTGAGAACTGCAAAAGATTATGAAAGTAGAGATGCTATCACTCATACTTTCCCAGAGCAAGGATTAGGGAGCTTTTCTTCTTAATAAAAGTGATATATTTAAATACTATCTGTTTGGCCAAACCCTAGTTAGTACTGGCCAACAGAGGTACAGCTCACATCCCTGCTTTGCAGAATAAACCCATCTGCAGGTCCAGCCAAACACAGGGCAAGACTGAACAAGAGATGTGACACGGTTGTCAGAGCTTTTACCTTTCTATGGCTACTAAATGCATTTAAATTTCTTCAGTTTCATAGGTCTAGCACCCTCTACCAAAAATAAACCCCACATAGCCCATCCAGCTCCTTCCCAGCCCTTGGAGAGCTGAGCCCTGCCAAACCCTGCCTGAGCCATTTTACCCAAAGGCGTTGCAGAAATCTTCTGGTTTGCAAGCGATGCTAAATTCATCTAAACAGCTTTATTTATGAGTGGTGTTACATCCCACTTCTTGGGGAGACAGATCTGCCACTAGAATTGCCTTTTCCTGCCTGCAGAAACTGTAACTCTGCATCAACATTACACAATTATTTTAAAACCACTATTTAGATAGCTCTGTGGTAATGGATATGTACACCAACTTCAGTGCCACAGAATTTGCATAGCAGAATTTTTTATCATGCTTCTTAAAGATTAATAATTTAAAGCAAGTTGTAACTGTGCTAAGATTTAGTCTTATGTTTTCATCACTGCTTTATATTCTCATAAATATCCAACATTCCCAAGTACATAGGAATCTGAGATGGCATTCAAGAGAAAAAACTGCAACCAATATATCTTCCATTTATGGAATTGAATATAAGATCATATTCAAAGTGCTGCATTTACTGACTGATTTTGAATACATAAAATATACAGCCATTGCAAATTCACCTTTCATTGCAAAGCTTTGTTCTTGTAGTGACATAACTTATAGCCAGATTAGAGCCCCAAGTACAGCTGGGTCATTTTTCGTGTTCTCCATTCCCACAAACACGACTGGGAGAGACAGGTCATGCTCTCTATCAAAGTTGTGCTTACCACACAGCAATATTGCAACACGTCCCATTAGAGTTATGTCTGCTGAGACTGTGAGCACAGACTTGGCTGCAGGCACCTCCTAATGGAATTACATAATTGGAGGCATGTCATCTAAATCTGAACAAATTGGATTCCCTTGTCATGCACTATTGAATCAGAACGGGAAGAACACTCCATGCTGTTATCTATGGTAAACCAACGGTGGCAAATCCAGCGTCACTAATATTTTGATAATGTGATGTTTATTAAAAATGGGGGGAAAAAAAAAAAAGATAAAAGTTTCATGTAAGGCATGTCAAAATCATGTTGCATGGAAAAATGAGCTCACCCAAGCTTGGCTTCAGACTGGGAATTACGCTAACGGCTTATGACGGTTGTGATGTGAAGAAGATGCAACTGAAGAACCACACGAGGCTGGTTGCCTGTAGCAGCCAGGGAAGTGCAGACAAGGGTTTGAGACAGGCCCCACCACCAGCTCTGCGTCTGGCAGCAGTGACAGCCACCAAGGTGTTTGCTCTGTTACAGCCCCTCCCTGCCCAGTCTGTGGCGGATCATGGCATTAACATTCCCATCCTGCAACTGAATTCTCCAGCCCCTGCAATTCACAGGCATGCCCTGCTTTTCGTTTACAAGTATATCAACTTTAATTTGGAATTACTGGAGGAATCATAACGAGGGAGCAATAGTTTTGAGCACACTGAACTGCACATTCAGGGCAAATTTTCACTGAGCGCTCAGCTCGACCTCCAGCTCTGCACGTATGAAAGAACAGAGGCATTAATTACATTACCAGAATCACTAATCAGCTCATTGCATCTTTACATTTCATCAGCTAAATGCTGGTGCAAAATGAGAGGCTTTTTTCCCCCTGTAATTCAGCTCTTCAAGCCTCACCAGGATACTTCCATGAGCACATGGAATGAATTCATTAATAAAAACAGCAAGAAAAAAGAAACTAAGAAATTAATTGTGAAGCCTTACAGAATTAATGGTTCTCACAGTTAATTAACTGTGGGCCAGCTCAGGCTCCTGTGTCCACAGCAGGCCATCAGGGCAGCTCAAGGCAGAAGTGATGAGCTGGAAGGGCAGAGCAGCCACCCGCTGTCTGGTGCAGGTGATGCCGAGGGTCTGCGAGGATAAGAGGGGCTGTCTGCAGTATGACTCTCCAGGGCTGGCACACTGCAGAAATTCAGGTTTCAGCCTGCCAGCAGCACCTTGGCTGCACACCAACAGCACTCTCTCCACTGCTCTGCCCCAGCAGCACTGCAGCCCTGCAGGACTGTGCCAAATGCTGATTTTTATTCGGCACAAGGGAGAAACGCTGTCAAATCACCAAATTACCTCAAGTTGTGAGAGCACACAGCGGGGGGAAAGTGTTAACTACCTAGTGAGCCTCTGCCTGTAGATCAGCACGGAAAAGAGTCAGGTGAACATTTACTGAGCTCTGGGGTCACAGCACAGGATCACACCATGGCCCACTGGGATCGCACCACAGGCAGCCCCACCCTGCACATGCACGGTCCCACCTCAGCAGCCCCTTGCAAAGAGACCCCCAAAAACTTGTCCCCTAAAATCTTCATAAATTGGCCTGGTCTAAAGGGCCATTAATCTACAGGGACAAAAGAACTGCTTGAAGAACACGTGCTTAATCCAACACCAATCCATCTTTTGTTAATCTGCAGCTTCAGCCTTTTCTGCCACCACATTGTGACCTGCCTCCCCACATGCCCATCTCCACGGAGCTCTCTTCCTTGATGGCAGCACCTTGCTCTCCTTGACCAAAATGATCCTCTAAAGTGATTGTCACACATGCAAAAGACCTGAGAGCCCAAATTACCTGATACACCCTTTACGTCCTCACAGCAAGCGCCAGCCTGTCTTCAAGCCTCAGCACATCTGGTTACACAAATGACCTCACCCACGTTGCTGAGGCTGAGTCCTTGCAGGGCTCGATGACACTGTGCTGTATCCTCGAGTGACACCACTGATGCCACCAGACCACGAGGACTCGACACAGTTGTGTTGCAGGGAGGCTGCTGTTTGGCAACAAACCTGGAACTGAACTGTGGCCCCTCAGGATGGGCAACAGCAGATCTGTTCTTGGCATTAGAGCAGGAACTGGGGCTGACTCAGGCTTTCAATCTGATATGGCTGAGAAGGAGCCATGGCAAACATCCCCCAGGGCAGCGGTGTGGA